>BSBM01000434.1:6522500-7970000 GCA_027924585.1 Larix kaempferi
GGAAGTGGGGGCTAACGATGATGATGACTATGGAAACGATGATGATGATGTGGATGATGACGATGACGAGGATGATGATGACGAGGATGATGATGATGAGGATGATGATGACGAAGATGATTATGATGATGAGGAGGAGGAGGAGGAGGATGGTGATCATATTCGTCATCATCAACATCATCATCTTCATCTTCGTACTCATTTGCATCATCATCCATCATCTTTATCATCATCATCATTGATAATGATGATGATGATGAAGATGATGATGATGATGATGAGATGATGATGATGATGAAGATGGTGAAGAAGATGATGGATGATGATGATGCCAATGATGACAATGTTGATGTTGATGATGAAGATGATGACCAAGATGATGTCAAGGAGGAGGAGGAGGATGAGGATGATGATAAGGAAGTGGGTGATAGCGGTGATGATGATGATGATGATGAGGATGATGACGATGACGAGGATGATGATGATGAGGATGATGATGATGATGCTGACGATGACGAAGATGATTATGAGGAGGAGGAGGAGGAGGAGGCTCCTTGTAGAGGGATAGTGTCATGCAACACCATAGTGCATTAGTACGATCATAAGTGTCATAACCCTAATCAATGAATGTCTTCTATCATTCACATGCATTCATACTTTTCTAAGGTGATCAGACAAGTCTAAAATTAATCAAGATTGTACCGAACCTCAATAATATGAAGACAAACATATCATAAACTTAATCACGAATAGATTTCAAAACATACATGTATCTCCTCAAGTCATACCTATCAGGATTGCTTGTAGAATTTTTTCATAAGGCCTTAGCCTCCTATCCCTATGGAACTGGAACTTCTTCACTTATGCAGGTGTCCGAATCATTCTCTTCTAGGATTAACCCAATCCACTTTGATTTGCTGAGACTAGATCTGGAGCTAGCTAGGGTTTGATAGAGAAACCCTAAAAATCCAAACTTGGAATTTCAAACTTCTGTCTAGACAGGGAGATGCATTTGACTGAGGCGAGCAAGCTGGTGTGCTCAGATTTTGACAACTCCAAAAATTGACTCCTCAAAATTGACCTGCGCATTTCAGATCTACAGCTTCTGTCAAATTCTGGTTTTCTGGTTTTCTTGTCAAAATCCTGAACTAGGGTTTGATAGAGCCTGGGGTTCTACCCAACCAAAAACTTCGATCTTGGTCTCTAAATTTTGATTTTGAGGAGGAGCATCCATCCTTGGTCTCAGATTCCAAAAAGTCCAACTTTTGCAGAAACCCTAATTTACTGCAAAAGTGACAAACCAAAAATGAAATTGCTCAGAATCCAATTATGTTTGGACAGAAATATATGCCATATTGTTTTTGATGTATCTCTGAAATTTCGGATCCTCAGGGTATGAAAACCGATAGATCCAAGATTCAATGGATTCTCTGAGAGAGAGATATGCCAAGTGTCACAACGTGACCTGTTTATGGGATGAAACAGTATAGCAAACTTGCATGGAGTCTTACATGTCATTGTTTCAACTTCAGCCTCTGAAACCCGGACCTGTGAAAGTACAGTCTATGCCCTAACTGTCACTGTTTACGAAATTCCATTTGGAGCTTCCTAGCCCGATATATGACCTTTGTTCCTAGGTCACATGTTTAGGACTGCATTCTGGAAGAGGTAGAAACCCTAAATTGTACAAATCATATGTCACAAAGTACAACGAATCTAAGGCTGACCTTCGGACACAAGGTACATCAAAATTTCATGTTCGGCCTATAAAAGTTTCAGATCCTGAACCTTTGCCAAAAATGATTTATAGAGAAAGTCCCACGATGACTAGTGTTTACTATACTAAGCCCTAGCTTCCAATTTGTCGCAAGTGCAACAAGTGTCGTAAATGCCATACAGTTCCTTCCTTCAGGATAGCTCTGATACCATGTTATTTTTTCATCATTTAATTCAATATGATCTAGGATCTTAACTGAGAGAACAACATGTACAGCATATCAAACACAAGAGACAAGAGACACAAAGCATTTCACCAGGGAAAACCAAGAAGTTGAAAAACCCCGCAACTTCCTCAGAGATAGAATGAGCACCAATACAAAGATCACAAATATCAAACCCAAGATTCCAGGATCTTTTACGTGCCTAGCACAACCTATCCGAATCTCCAGGAATATTACATGCGATTCTTGCAAAACCTTAAAAGAGTGTCTTGCAACCTGCAAGATATCTAAAGAGCATCTCAGGATATTTTACGTGCCTAGCACAACCTGTACGGATCTCTGGGATTGATTACATGCACCTGCACAACCTGTCCATGGCCACGTACTATCATCCTGATACTCATGATCATATTGATCATCATCATACAATACATCATCCTAATGCACATCATCATCACATGATCATCCTGATCATCGTCATAGCATCATCCTGATGCATATCATCTGGAGCATCGTCCTGATGCTAATCACACATGATCATCCTGATCATCATATAGCATCATCTGGAGCATCATCATGGTGCTCATCACACATGATCAACCTGATCATCATCATAGCATCGTCCTAATGCATATCATCTGGAGCATCATCCTGATTCTCATCACACATGATCAACCTATCATACAGAGCAACATCTGGAGCATCGTCCTGATGCTCATCACACAGCGCTTACATCCACAGCCATGGGAAGGATGATCCTACCACCATGCTTGGAATGGATCCTGCAAATGTGTCCCATCACTTCCTCCTTGAAGTATCTTCTATCTGAAGAACACCAAGCCTCTCTCTAAAGTACTTGAACTTCACTATGGCTAGTGGTTTGGTCAACACATATGCAATTTGCTCATCCATCGTAGCATAAAGGAGATTCACTGCTCCTCTCCACACCATATCCCTGATATAGTGATATTTGATCTCGATATGCTTCGACTTGTTATGGAACACCGGGTTTTATGACAACTTCACACAACTCTGGTTGTCACAGAATATAAAAGTAGCATCCAACTGGAGATCAAATAAATCTGACAGTATCCTCCTTATCCATACTGCCTCGCAATCGGTCGATCAAGCTTCAACAAACTCTGCTTCGGCTGTACTCAGTGCTACGCAGGATTTCTTCCTGCTAAACCAAGAGATCACACCCGATCCCATACTGAAGCAGCACCCCAAAGTGCTATTCCTATCTGCAGCACTGCCTTCCCAATATGAATCAACATAAGCCTCCAGGTTAAACTTTTGATTCGCATCATACTTGAGCCCATAGTCAATCGTACCCTTCAGGTACCTCAGAATATGCTTTATAGCAATCAGGTGAACATGTCTAGGATCCGTCAGGAACTAGCTCAATGTGTTCACCGCAAAGAAAATATCTGGTCTTGTGTTCATCAGGTACATCAAGGACCCAATCATCTGACGATACATCGTGGCATCAACTGAATCTAATGAAGCATCACTCAATGGCTTCAAGTTCGATTCCATAGGTGTGGCCATGGCCTTGTAGTCAATCATCCCGAACCGCTTCAGGATCTCTACTGCATACTTCCCTTGTCCAAGGAAGATTCCATCTACACTCGGACACACCTCCATACCTATAAAGTAATGCATCATACCCAATTCCTTCATCTCGAACTCGGCAGCAAGCTTCCTCTTCGTGTTGGAAATCAACCTATCCTCACCTGTCACAAATAGGTCATCCACATACAATAGGAGTATCACTGGATTTCCTTCCTCAACCTTGTAATAAAGGTTGGAATCCACTTTACTCTTGGTAAAGCCTAAGTTGGACAGGAAGTTGTCTATCATGCCGTACCATGTCTTGGGTGCCTGTTCAAACCATACAAGGCCTTCTTCAATTTGCACACATATGACTCCTTGTCATGTGTCTCAAAACCGAGTGGATGCTCCGCATACACTTCCTCTTCGACTACACCATTCAAGAAAGTTGTCTTGACATCCATCTGGTGTATCTTCCACTTCATTATTGCAGCCAGAGCAAGTACTGTTGTGATGGAAGTGTATCTAGCTATAGGTGCAAAATTTTCTTCATAATCTATCCCTTCTTTCTGTGAGAAGCCATGAGCCACAAATATTGCCTTGTATTTCTCTATGCTACCATCTACAGCATGCTTGATCTTGTAGATCCACTTGGAAGTCACAACAGACTTCCCTTCTGGTCTTGGGCTCACATCCCAAAAATCATTCTTCATGATCGACTGATATTCCTCGATCATGGAATCCTTCCATTACTGCATCCCAGATCCTTGGAACTTCGGATTCTTCAATATCTTCAATAGGTAGTTTTCTTAAACTTCGTTGTTGGAACAAATGTCGTTGAGTCTTTGTCGCTTGTTCTTCGAAACAAGTCTCTCTTGTAGGTGATGGTACATGGTCTTTCCTACAAGACAAGTTCAATTGCATGATTAGAAACATCTCATAGATTTTAGAACAAATTCTTACTCATAAAGACATATGTCATACAGTCATGCAATTATCTTAGCCAATGCTTCAATACCACATTTATCCATATCCCGTAACTTTCTAGATGCCTTCCATCTCTACCAGAACATTTTTAAGAGTGTGCACAACTCCCAACATGTCAACAAAGAGGTTTCATTCTAGATAAGTAGCAATGGAATGTTGTACAGTACCATAGGCCACTTACCCATTACTTTTATATTAGTAGTATCTTGTTCATTAATGCAACTTTTCTAATATGCATAATATACATCCTAAATCTAGGAACATAAGTATGTACATGACTGAACAACATCATTTAAGTAATCATATATATAGTAAATAACAATTCAAATACTTATCTTTGTTTGGTTGTTGGGTGTACTCCCTCAGAATCTTTGCTTCCTTGAAAGAACTACTGGAGTGTGCTCCCTCTTGATCTTTTCTTCCTTGCAGGAACTACTGGAGTGTGCTCTCTCTTGATCTTGCTTCCTTGCAGGAACTACTTGAGTGTGCTCCCTCTTGATCTTTGCTTTCTGAATTATCTGTCTTTGAACTTATATCCATCCTGGACCACTATGCATGCTTAAGTGTGCACTAGTGTCATCATTGTGTCATCCTCAAGATCTCATACATAATCATACATTCATTAGTATAATCTCAATACTATCAAAACATTATGACTCTAAATAATCTTAAACATGTATGGTCATGATTATTTCATATACAGGTAATTTATCACAAGTGTTAGTATTCAAGGTTTCAGGGAGTACTTCTTTTACTCATGCATATTCTTATTTGACCATAGGACTCTTCTAGTTTGTCATATCATTAATCAAACTAAGAAGCATAGTATGCATAAACCCATGATTACTCAAACTTATAACTTCATGAATAATCATTATCAATCATACGAAAGTATACTTATCTAAGATCCTAACAAAGTAGGATTCTAACTCGATATAGGAAAAACATACCTGGGTTATCATGTTATCTAGTTATGTCTAACATACCCAAACAGTGTCTTCTCTGTTCTCTTCAATGATTTAGAGAGCTTGTGCTAGTAACCTGCATATCTCATAAGTTAAGCATTGTAGAACCAAATTTTACATACCTCGTAAGTAGTGCTTTATGTGATCAATGGATATAGATGAGTCTTTGTATTCATGTCAACATGGTCATATGTTCTCGATCTAGAACTTGATTTGTCTTTCTTGATGTACCTTTTATGTTAGCAGACAACATCATCCTCATACAAAACCACAGTGCATTAGTACAATCATAAGTGTCATAACCCTAATCAATGAATGTCTTCTATCATTCACATGCATTCATACTTTTCTAAGGTGATCAGACAAGTCTAAAATTAATCAAGATTGTACTAACCTCAATAATATGAAGAAAAACATATCATAAACTTAATCACGAATAGATTTCAAAACGTACCTGTATCTCCTCAAGTCATACCTGTCGGGATTGCTTGTAGAATTATTTTTTAAGGCCTTAGCCTCCTCTCCCTATGGAACTGGAACTTCTTCACTTATGCAGGTGTCCAAATCATTCTCTTCTATGATTAACCCAATCCACTTTGATTTGCTGAGACTGGATCTGGAGCTGGCTAGGGTTTGACAGAGAAACCCTAAAAATCCAAACTTGGAATTTCAAACTTCTGTCTGGACAGGGAGATGCATTTGACTGAAGGGAGCAAGCTGGTGTGCTCAGATTTTGACAACTCCAAAAATTGACCTGCAAGTTTCGGATCTGCAGCTTCTGTCAAATTCTGGTTTTCTGGTTTTCTGGTCAAAATCCCAAACTAGGGTTTGATAGAGCCCGGGATTCTACCCAAGCAAAAACTTCGATCTTGGTCTCTAAATTTCGATTTTGATGAGGAGCATCCACCCGTGGTCTCAGATTCCAAAAATTCCAACTTTTGCAGAAACCCTAATTTCCCGCAGCAGTGACAAACCAAAAATGAAATTGCTTAGAATCCAATTATGTTTGGACAGAAATATATGCCATATTGTTTTTGATGTATCTCTGAAATTTTGGATCCTCAAGGTTTGAAAATTCATCCTGTGGTAGACTAGCCTGTGATCTTTCCAAGCCCATAGATCCGAGATTCAATGGATTCTCTAAGAGAGAGAGATATGCCAAGTGTCGCAACGTGACCTGTTTATGGGATGAAACAGTATAGCAAACTTGCATGGAGTTCCACGTGTCACTGTTTCAACTTCAGCCTCTGAAACCCGGACCTGTGAAACTAAAGTCTATGCCCTAACTATCACTTTTTACGGAATTTCATTTGGAGCTTCCTAGACTGATATATGACCTTTGTTCCTAGGTCACATGTTTAGGACTGCATTCTGGAAGAGGAAAAAACCCTAAATTGTACGAATCATATCTCACAAAGTACAACGAATCTAAGGCTGGCCTTCGGACACAAGGAACATGAAAATTTCATCTTCGGCCTATAAAAGTTTTAGATCCTGAACCTTCACCAAAAATTATTTATAGAGAAAGTTCCATGATGACTGGCTTTTACTATACCAAGCCCTAGCTTCCAATTTGTCACAAGTGCAACAAGTGTCGTAAATGCCATACAATGCCTTCCTTCAGGCTAGCTCTGATACCATATTAGTTTTTCATCATTTAATTCAATATGATCTAGGATCTTAACTGAGAGAAAAACATGTACAACATATCAAACACAAGAGACAAGAGACACAAAGCATTTCACCGGGGAAAACCAAGAAGGTGAAAAACCCCGCAACTTCCTCAGAGATAGAATGAGCACCAATACAAAGATCACAAATATCAAACTCAAGATCCCAGGATATTTTACGTGCCTAGCACAACCTATCCGGATCTCTAGGACTGATTACATGCGATTCTTGCAAAACCTTAAAAGAGTGTCTTGCAACCTGCAAGATATCTAAAGAGCATCCCAGGATCTTTTACGTGCCTAGCACAACCTGTCCGGATCTCTTGGACTGATTACATGCACCTGCACAACCTATCCACAGCCATGGAGTATCATCCTGATACTCATGATCATATTGATCATCATCATACAATACATCATCCTGATGCACATCATCATCACATAATCATCCTGATCATCGTCATGGCATCATCCTAATGCATATCATCTAGAGCATCGTCCTGATGCATATCATCTGGAGCATCGTCCTGATGCTAATCACACATGATCATCCTAACCATCATATAGCATCATCTGGAGCATCGTCCTGGTGCTCATCACACAAGATCAACCTGATCATCATCATAGCATCATCCTGATGCATATCATCTAGACAATCGTCTTGATTCTCATCACACATGATCAACCTGATCATACATAGCAACATCCGGAGCATCGTCCTGATGCTCATCACATGGCACTTACATCCACAGCCATGGGAAGGATGCTCCTACCACCATGCTTGGAATGGATCCTGCAAATGTGTCCCATCACTTCCTCCTCGAAGTATCTTCTATCTGAAGAACACCAAGCCTCTCTCTAAAGTACTCAAACTTCACTCTGGCTAGTGAATATAAGAATAATTTTGTTGCAGAGTTCGAGATGAAAGACTTCATTATGATTGTAAATCCATGCCTACACCAGTGGTGACAAACATGAAGTTATTGAGTGATACTTCATTGGAGATAGTGGATGCCACTGTGTATAGACAGATGATTGGTTCATTGATGTACTTGACAAACACGAGGCCAAGTATATGCTTTGTGGTGAATACTTTGAGTCAGTACATGGTTGAGCCGAGACGTGTTCGCGTGATTACAGAAAAGCATATGATGAGTTACCTGAAAGGTACAATGGACTATGGAATCCGATATGTTTTTGATCGTGATATAATACTATATGGATATGTTGATTCAGATTGGGTTTGTAGTGTTGCATACCAGAAGAGTACATCAGTATGTTGCTTCATTCTAGGGTTAGCTATGAATTCTTGGCTCAGCAGGAAGTAGACTAGTGTGTCACTCAGTACGAACGAGGCAGAGTATATTGTAGCATGTTATCCAATTGTGAAGTTGTGTGTCTTCGAAATTTTCTTGCAAGGTTGTTTGATCTCGAGTTAGAGGTGACTTGTATATTTTGTGACAACAAGAGTTGCATAAAGTTGTCAAAGAACCTGTTGTTTCATGACAAGTCCAAGCATGTTGAGATCAGGTACCATTACATTCATGAGATGGTATAGAATGGAGTTGTGAAGCTCCAATATGTTGGAACATATGAGTAGATAGTCAATGTGTTGACCAAGCCTTTGTCAATGGTAAATTTTGAATACTTCAGGGACAAGCTTGGAGTGGTCCAAATGGAATTTCCTCGTAAGAGGGAGTGATGAGTTACATATGTGATTTCGGGAGTCAATAGCACACTGAGTGTGGCAGTAGCGGGTAGTCATTCACAGACTAGTTTCCTAGATTCTGTGTGAGCTGGTGAAGTTGTGTAATGACATAAAGGTTCGACGGGAGTCCAAGACCCATAAGGTCCGAAAGAACAATGACGTTTCACCCGCTAATGAGATGCCATGTTGAGATATTGAATGGATGATGTGGTTAAGGGCTTGCTCATACGGAACTTCTAGTGAGAGAGAGATTCGTGAAAGGTCAACAAGTAAATGGTCAAGTACAAGTCAACAGAAGCATTGTTGAAGATTATCTCAGAAGAATACCTTCCTTGCTAAGAGGGAGTGTCGAAATAATATGCAGTTGTGGAAGGTATTCTTGTATTGCATAAACCCTAATGTGAAACCCTAAAAGAATAATGCTAAAGATATACTCTAAAGAAATCAAGTGAAAATAAACAAGTCGTCCCCACAAAAATCAATGGGTCAAACTGCCCCAAACAATAGGAAGAATTTCCCCAGTGAAGTCGTCCCTATAGTGAAAATGTCAGCCAGAAAAAAAGTATAAATAAGGGGTTTGAATTCCTCATTTGGAGACATCACACAAGTTCACTCAAGCAAGAGAGAGACAAGTGCTCAAGAGGGAGAGAGTAGCAGCAACTGGAGGAATACATATTCTTGGGGTTATCTTATCCTTGCTTCTTGTGTATTTTTATGTGAGAGATCTTTAGCTCTTTGTTGTATTGAAATTGTACTTTGTTGACGAATCTATACTAGGAAGTTCTGCTAGGTTTTTCCCATGAAAGGGTTTTCCCAAGATAAATCTTCGTGTCTATTGTTGAATGTATTTCTTTCAGTGATCCTTATGCGTGCCATTATTATGATGTGATATGATAAATTGAATGAAAGTCTAACATAAATTTTCTTGACGAAAATTCTAACATAAATGAAGAAATAAATTGAAATGTCTATGCTCAGTGAGTTGACCTTCTTTCTAGGATTGCAAATTTCCCAACTCAGTAAGCGTATTTTTATTTCTCAAACCAAATATGTAAAATAAATGTTGAAAAAGTTTAATATGGAAGATTGTAAACCAACGTTACTCCCATGATCATTGGTTGCAAGTTAAGCAAAGAAGCTGAAGCAAAGGAAGTGGATCGTATTGGCAGCTTATTATATGTGATAGCCTCAAGGGCAGATGTTATGTAGGTTGTATCGTTGGTTGCAAGGTTTTAAGCAGCACCTAAGTAAACTCATGTTCAATTTGTAAAATGAATCTTCATATATTTGAAAGGAACTATGGATTTTGGCTTATGGTACCCACAAGGTAATGATTTGACTATGATAGCTTATGTTGATGCAAATTAGGCAGGAGATGACAGAAAAATCACAAGTGGAGCAACATTCTTCTTGGGAAATTGTTTGGTGTCCTAGTTAAGTAGAAAGCAATCTTCAGTCTCCTTGTCTACAGCAAAGGCAGAATACGTTGCAACGGTGACATGTTGTGCTCAAGTGCTTTCGACGAAGCAAACTTTGAAGGATATCCATGTAGATTTCAATCGGCCTATTCCAATCTTATGTGAAAACACAAGTGCAATTAGTATTTCCAAGAATCCTGTAATGAATTCCAAGACAAAGCATATCCCTATCAAGTCTCATTTCTTAAGAGAACAAGTCACTTAGAACAATGTCAAGTTGGACTATGTTGTCACCAAGTAACAGATTGCAGACATCCTCACAAAGGCTCTTCGCAGGAATAACTTGAGTATCTCAAATAGAAATTGGGAGTAATTCCCACTCATCATTAATTGGGTTCAAAATTCATCAAAGTTGGAAGCTATGGGAACAAAGCATAGCTCAGAAGCAATAGTCAAAGGAATTGACAAAAGTTGATAAGCATTCAGATAGGGGGAGCAACCGAAGGAGAAAGAGAAGCATGAGTACATGGGGGAGCAATCCTTTGTCATTAATGTCAAAGGGGGAGAGAAATAAGAAAATTCAGGAGGAGCGGAAAGAATAAAAACCAAAGGATCATACAAATAGGGGGAGCATGCATCATTGCAAAAAGGTTGGTGTGTTGCCATCAATGAAAAAGGGGGAGATTGTTGAAAATTTTCATTGATTTCAAGTGAGACAAATATGCCTAGAAAACACTAGCCAGTATGCCCACGGCAAATATGCCCACATAAATTGTTGAAGAATTATGCATGCACAACTAATAAAATGCACACAGCAAATATGCCTACCAATTGTTGAAGAAATATGCTCACCAATATGCTTGCAGCAAATATGCCCACCAATTGTTGAAGAATTATGCCCACACAACTAATAAAATGCACGCAACACTAATATTCCCACACAACAGCATATGCCCGCAGAACATATGCCAACAATGACAATTATACCCGCACAGCAGAAATGCAAATGCACATAGTCGCCAAAATGCATGCAGATGCCAAAAATGCACATACCTACCAAAAAAATGAAATCAAAGACTTAGTCAAAGTTTCAATAGAACCATTGAACAAGTCGGCTTGGTCCATAAGAGAATTCCCAACCAATTTATGAAAAAATGATTAGTCAGTCATGTAATTAAAAAAAAAGTCAGAACGCCAAATACACAAGTTATCTTCATCACGATGAGTCCACATCGAACCAACATAAATCGTATAAATGAAAATTTGATTTGATGAGAATGGGGGTGGAGTATGAGAAGTATGGAAAAGGATCTTTGAATTGTGTATTAGGGTTCGTTGGATATCTAGGGATGCCAATTAGATGTAGATGAGAACTACTAATTGATTTCTAAGCAAAGTGCAATTTGTATGGGGTCTTATATGTAATTATGAATTGTGGGAGAGTAAATAGTGTACGAGCATGATGAAACAAAAGCCCTAAGACTCCACATACTAGTAGTGCGAGCTTGCAAAAGGTTCTACGAACTTTGGAAGCTATAGAAAGACAGGGGATGCAAGATCTAATATACTCGTGAATAAATTTATTGAAGTGAGAATGTCTTAATGGCACAAAGTTAAATATAGAATGAATTGCAAGATTACTGATAGTATGAGCAAAGGTCACTACAGAATGAAGATTATGTACTGTTGAATAAGGGATTATAGAAAATCTACATATGAAATCTAAATGTATAAGATTGAAAGAGACATATCTAAAGTAGTTGCTACAAGTGCATTAGATAGGGACTACTACAGTTGATAGATAAGTGCAAAAAGAATAGTGTTGCAAGCAATACAGAGACTAACAGGATTGTGGTTTGTTGAAGAAGAATTTTGACTAAATAAACAGAAGAAGAACAAAGCTACAAACAAGTGGGTGCTTGTAAATCAAGGGTGGCAGGGTGGTGCAAGGAAAAATTGAATTGGTGCTCAATAAGATTGGTGTCCTCATCCATTTTATAGGTTGGGGCCAGTTTATGAGTTGGTGCTCATAAGAGGATTGGTGTCCTCATTCCTTGAACAGGTTGGTGACTGATGAGTTGGTGCTCATAAGAGGGATTGGTGTCCCTGTCAGATTGGTGTCTGCAAAATTTGTGAGTGGGTGCTCACATTGTTATTGGAGATTGGTGTCTCCTACAAATCATTGTAATCTATGGTTCTAACAATTTATTAAATTGAGTTTCAACATAAAGGTTATGTTTTGTGCTTGATGTTGATGAATGCTTAAGTTTGATAATGTTACCTAATTAATGAAGTAAAATCAGGTAAAATTGTATGATAATGAATCAAACCCCCCCTCTTAGTATCAATGTGGGTTCCAACAGCATCCTCTTGTATGTTGAGGATCTTGGCAGATAAAGGTCACATGAGTTATCTCACAATGATTATTTTCTTAAATTTTTAACATTGCCTTATTATCATTCTCATAATGTACCACTCATTAAATTTGTGGAGATGAGTAACATCATGTATCTTACATACTTACCAATTTCATTTGTCAATATTTTTTTCCATATAGTTATGCTTTGAAAAAATCAATTAAACGTGAACTCATAATTTTACATCACCGAAAGCTCATTAATGTGTTTGCATTTTTGTGTTTCAATACCACTAGAGATGCAATCAATGCTTATTGATGAGTATCCCTCTTGATTTCATCACCCTAACCACTAGGTCCCTCATGATTCATGTTGAGTCTACACTAAGCTAGTAAATGATTATGAATCCTCTCATATATTGAGGATCTTAGTAGATAAAAATCACATGATTCATTTCATTGGGCATGTTCTCCTAAAGTCTTAACATTGCCTTATTCTCATTCCCACAATGTAACGAATTCGTAAATTTTGGTGATCCAAGCAAGGTCATGTATCCTACATAGTTATCAATTTCATTTGTCAATATTTTTTTTCATATAACCATGCTTAAAAAAATAAAATCAATTAAACAATGAGTTCATAATTTTACATCACTGAAGGGCATCAATTCCTTTGGATCGTTGTATTCTACCACCACCTAAGTTGTGATCATTGCTCATTGATGAGTATCCCTCTTTTGATTTTATCATCCCAACGACTAAGTCCCTCACAATCCATGGTGGGTCTACAGTAAGTTTGTACAAGATCATGCATCCTCTAGAA
Source organism: Larix kaempferi (assembly GCA_027924585.1). Classification (NCBI taxonomy): domain Eukaryota; kingdom Viridiplantae; phylum Streptophyta; class Pinopsida; order Pinales; family Pinaceae; genus Larix; species Larix kaempferi. The sequence goes on from BSBM01000434.1 coordinate 6,535,922, forward strand.
TGTGAGGATCTTGGGGGATAATGATTGTGGGAGTCATTTCACAAGCACGTTATCCTAAAGCCTCAACTTATTTCTTTGCTTTCAATCTCCACTTTATCTCTAATTTCTTTGAGGTGAACCTCGTTGTATGTCATCTTGTGCGTCACTTCAAGATAGGAAAAGTATTTATGACCTTCTATGGACTCTATCAAGGTATCTTGTATAATATGAATATAGACCTCCATGTTTCTCCTATGACCCTCCCCACCATAATCGAAAACTCATCCTCTATGTCTAGCTTTAGATTTACTAATAGCGTTGACAAGGTTTCTGATTCGAGATGATAAAGTTCACATACCACTATCATCACCATTAACCTCCTAGAATTTTGTGACTCAAAAACAAGGTCATGACTCTCATGACAAAACAAAATGGATAGAGTAACACAGAGGAATTTTTTAATTCATGGTCTCTAAAACCAAACAAACAATATCTATTATGATATGCTTGACACTGGAGGAGATGACAATATAGAGGAACATATCTAGATATGAAAGCTCATATATAATGGGAAGGATTTATCAACAATCATTATTATGGACTTGATGTCTTGAAATCCTCTAAATATAATGATTGTCGATATTAGGATCGTTTGATTGATGCCTTGAATTCCTCTAAATATAATGATTGTCGATATTATGATCATGTGATTGCCATCAACAAGCAAAAATGGTGCCCAAACTTTATCTAATAATGAGAAGAGTAGGTTATGACAAAAATTCAATATCAAAGAGGTTGAGCCATCGCCAAATAGAGACCCCACCCCACTCATGATTCTTGTGTCAATTCTATTCCTAGATCAATTTGTGATACATATAATATTTTCCATGACCAAAATCTATTCAAACCTCATGTTGTCACCCAACTCCCCGCAAGGTGATCAAACTATCATCTCTTCCAAAGTAACTGGACTCCCATTCCACTCTATATTTTAGTTGCTCGTTCTCATGAAAATATCCCCTCTAGAGTTTACATTCTCTATAGTGTTTTCTTTGATTTAATCCTCTAGGAGGGTAGGTTAAATCACTTCCTCCATGTCATCCCCTAATCTACAATTGCACCATGGTTAGCTAACCTATCTTTCATTATTTTACATGCCCTACATATATGCTTGAATATTGAATTGAGAAAAACTCTACAATGGAGTGCTTATCTATAAAGGGCATATAATCACAAGTTGATTGATTGTAATCGCAAATCTAGGCCTATGAATGTTTCCTATAGAATATTAATGATAACTTATGAACTATGAATAACCTTCCGCTACTAGGCTAATTATTGATAACTTATTAGTAGTCCAACAATTTAGTTTGTTCCTTTTTTATTGAGAACATTTTCTTATGACGAGTTTCTCCCTAATTTCTTTATGAGAGGAGAACCTTGAGATATTTACTCTGAAAACTTACCCTTTAAAAATTTAAAGTTCTGCTTATATTCCTATAAACAACTAATTGTGTTAAAGAAGAAGTTCAAATTTTTCCATATTTATCATTTCCCCTTATCCTAGTAAAAACAAATGCAAAAATTTTCCTTCTATGCCTCTTTTAATTAAGCTTTGCTCAACAAAAAGTTTTCATCCATAAATTGTGAGCATGAGATTACTTCTAAGGTGGGAGTGGAATTAATAACTTGAAGATCCCCAACCTCTTTCAATCTAGTAAGAACCCTCCCTAGTCCTTATGCCATTGTAATACCCCAATTTTGACCCTTATGAAGTATTGGCTTTTAATGTAAATATTGTATACATGCGATGTATGTTTCCCTAGCAAGGAGCTCAAGGCCAAGGCCCCACTAATGTATGTTCGGATTTTATTTAAAATGGACAAGTATTTGACATTTTGTTATCCATGTGCTATTAAACCATGGGATATTGTAAAATGATGTAAATATTTAATATTGCAAAAATACCAAAACTGGCTATGGAAGCAACCAATGAGAAGGAGCCTTGTGCATTCCAATAGGGAGTGGTGAGGGGGGTGTGGGATTAAACCATGGGCTGTCAAATGTCATCTTGAGAACCCATTTGACTTTCCTTGCTGACATTTAGTTCAGTTGTAAGAAAGTTGTTGAGAAATCAGTCCATGGCTTCAATGGAGCATGGGCAGCCTAGAAATTCGTATGGCAGTTATGGGCTCTGTTTTTCTTGTACCACAAGTCACCCTACCTCATGGGAATTGGTTCTTCCTCATTCCCATTCCATTGTTGAACATCCCAGCATCATTTTTCATCCATTACACATGCCCAGCAATGAGAAAAAACAAAAATCGCAACTTTGCAAGAACCCACGTTTTGAAGAGCCATAAACGCCCAAAATTTGGTATTGACAATAAAATCCAATGGGGGATCCATAGATATGAACCTTGGGGCGAATTTGAGAGTATTAGATACCCCGAAATTCATAGAAAAACCCATTTTTAATAGCCCAGAATTCCAGTGACAGGATTGAGTTATTTGATCACCGAATTGAGAAATTTCAAGTGTGAATTCTAGAATAGAGGTTGGGAATGCTTGATCAACCTAGTGAAGGATGGAATCTCAAGGATTTAGCAGCTTGGACCTTTCTATGCCCATCCTGAAGAGCACTGGAAGGAAGGGACGCCCGAGGGACTGTGCAGCAGAGAATGGGACCTTCCTTGTGTTGGGTATGGTAGGTACTGTGGGTGCCTTGACTATTTGAATTATTTTGATATGCATGTAGCTCTGTGGTTGAGCTCACTGGCTTAGCATCCTCCTCCTTTGCTTGTTGCATGCTTGATAAACCCAACTGTGTGTTGGCTTAGCATAGTTTTTGAGTGAAACCATGGCTGTGAGTGAGCCCATCTAGTTCCTCCTTAGTGGATACACAGCCCAGCTCGGGGGTGGTCTCTCAGCTGAACGAATACAGGCTGGACAAAGACCTATGGTTGGGTGGAACGTTGCCCTCACATAGCCAGTTGTTTGGACATTTACATTTCAAGATAAGTATTCTCTGTGGTTAAGCTATGATCATTCTGTTTTTTGTTCTGAATGATAACTGTTCATGTTGATGAAATGAAATGCATCATGTTTTATGCAATGTGATAATTGATGACTATTATATGCATGATGAAACTGTGTGTATATATAGTGTTTAATTCCGTTGTGTTTGTTGAGTATTATTATGTATACAAAAGTTTTTATTTATCCATGAATTTATTAGTAATGTATGGGGCTGAGATTACCAAATAAATCGGTATGTTTGGTCATGTTTCCTCCCTTGCACTGGATTGATGGAAGGGGACATGACAGAGTGGTATCAGAGCCCATGTTGCAGCACTGGGGCTGCTTGGACCAAACTCTGAGTTACAGGAAGGTAACAGAATGTTTTAACGCGGTATTGATGAAGTTTGGGCGGCATTTTTTATTGGAAAAATGGAAGGATCAGAGTTCTCAGATGTGGCATAGGATCACACGGGTGCATAGAGCTCTGCAAGAGCTTTCCAACGGTAATAGAATCACCTAATTTGGTTAAGGGATGAGGGAGTTATGAGCCCCGCAAGTTGCAGCAACATAGGTGTTTCCGCAATTGCGGATTGCGGAAACGTAACTTTTGCAAACTTGCGTTTTGGCATTCCGCAATTCCACACCCTCAATTGCTGATTGCGGGATTGCGAAACCTCTAAAGTTTCAGATTTTCGTTTTGTCTTTCTACAACTCCGAACCCACAATTGCGGGATTGCGGGTTGCGGGATTGCGGAGAGGTTAAAATTTCTGTATTCGCGACTTAGCTTTTCGCACCCGCAATTGCGGAATTGCGGGATTGTAGGATTGCGGATTGCGGGATTGCGGAAAGGTTAAAACTTCTATATTCGCGACTTGGCTTTCCGCACCTGCAATTGCGGAATTACGAGATTGCGAGTTGCGGGATTGCGGAAATGGTAAAATTTTCGTAAGTGCGACTTGGCTTTCCGCACCCGCAATTGCGGATTACGGGGTTGCGGAATTGCGAGATGGAGTAGTCCCGGGCTGGAAAATTGGCATTTCCGCACCCGCGGTACGGATTGCGGGATTGCGGAGCTACAGGATGGAAAAAAAAAAAAGTATAGAGCCCGAAATTTGATTTTTGGATTGCAGGAGCATGCGGAATCAAAATTAGATGAGTTCAGTGGCGTTCTGAGGCCATTGACGAATGCCATGAAAGGTCTAGTGAAGATCTCGAGCACATTATGTTCCAATTTGACATAAAATTAGAATTAATGGCTTTTACAAATCAGTGTCCCGACGCTTGACAGAAGGTCAGATCGAGCTGAAACTGATATGGAGCGGCCATGGAGCAGGCACAGTGTTAAGTTTGGAATTTTGGAGCCAAACTCCAAAGGATGTGGAGTCGGGATGAATAAGAAATTTACTGAACTCAACATTTCTTATTCTCATTAAAACAGACAATTCACGTTAGACAAATATTTTCCAGAAATGCACCGTTTGGGAAATAGCCATTTTTGGCACAAAATTTGAAATTTTGGAAAAAGGTCAAAAGTTAAAATTAGTCAAACCCAGAAATTTATAGAAGGAGAATGGTGCATCATATCAGAGATTCGTAAGTTGATGAGTGTTCCTTGTTGTATGGACTAACTTCACCCGATAGAAACATTTTCCTGAATCTTTATAGATTTGATTCTACAGATGGCTGAAGTTAGCAGTTCAAAATATTTTGCAACTGTGTAAAAGTGCAGAATTTTGGTAAAAAAATGTTATTTTTGAAGTGATGTAGTTCCCACACCCGATGTTGGAATGTAGCACGTGGATAGGCATGGGAAATATTGTCCAGCAGAGAATAATGGTGCATAACCAGAATTTGAATGAGGTTGTCATACCCCATAGATAATTAGAGCAGAAAAGTGCCAGTGACTATTTTGATAAATTGTTGACAATATTGGCAATTTCCAGAATTGCATGAATGGGCAAAAGAGATGAAGACATAATAACTATGTGAATTATTCCATAAGTTTGATTATGTTAAATATTGATTTTTTATATTTCTATATGCATTCTTAAGATGTCTAATAAAAAATTTCATAATGCACAGTGCTTGTAGCTCATAAGATTTAATAGTGTAGCAGAGGCAGCCTATAGGAAAAATGGTGACCACAAATGATGCTCAGGATCCTTATGAGCATGATGAAGATGTGCTAGGAAAAAAAGTGCAAGAAGGGAATGATGAGATTGAATCTAATGGGAGAAGGGAGCAAGTAACTCAGAATTTGGTTGAAACCATGGTGAGTTTTAATGAAAGGTTGATGAAGGCTCAAGAAGAACAAAACCAACTCAATGTTGCTATTTTGCAAAGCCTCATTGATATGCAGCAGAAGATAAACCTTAGGTCCAACCCAAGCAATGTAGGTGAAGAAGGAAGAGATGCAGAGAGTCGCTCTAGAGGTCGTTCAAAGAAGAGGACTCCAAGCCCAAGAAAGAGTTCCGTGAGCAAGAAACATAGAACACCTTCCTCTAGATCTTCTTCTAGCAAATCATGTGACTCCAGAGGTTCTCAAAGAAGTCCAAGGCATATTCCCAGGAGATTTGATGAAAAAAATAAGTTCAGAGGGATCCCACGGGGAGAATTCAGGAAGGCAAGACCTCCCACATTTGATGGAGAAGACAAGACTGGCCAAGAGGCAGATTCATGGCTTCTTGGAATGAAGAAATATTTCATAATTCCAGACTACTCAGGAAATGAAAAGGCCAGAATTGTCATTTACAATCTAAATGGTAGAGCTTCAATTTGGTGGGATAACCTCTTGCAAGTGAAAGGGATCAGTGAAAGGAAGATCAGCTGGGAAAGATTTAAGAAGTACTTCAAGGAAAAATACCTTTATGCTAGGTATTATGACAATAAGAGGAAAGAGTTCAACGAACTCAGGTTGGGACAAAAATCTATGGAAGAACATGTCCATAAATTTTTGGAATTATTGAGGTATGTGGATTACATTAAAAATGAGAGAGTACAAATCCAATGCTTCCTTGGGAGTCTACCTCAAAGTTTTAGAGATAGAATTGAGTTTGTCAGTCCACCAAGTCTTGATGAAGCCATTAGAATGGCAATGCATTGCTATGAGTAGAATAAAGGAAAAACAGAGGTTAACCCGGCATGGAAAGGGAAGCCAAGAGGGAGGTTTGATCAAAAGAAAAGTGGCTTCAAATCACCATTCAAAATTCAGCCCAAAACCTTTCCATAGGGGCAGCAAGCAAGGAGTGGATTCAATCCAGCAGTAGCAGCAGATAAAGCATCAAAAGGACTGCTTCAGTGTTGGGGATGTGGATAAAACCACATGTTGAAGGATTGTCCACATCGGAAGGAGAATCCTAGAAGGTTGCACAACTTAAAGGGAGCAGCTACAATGGAGGACATGTCAAGGGCAACGCCTCGAATTTATGCAGCGTTGGATAATCATCAGGCAGACCATCAATCATCAGTGATGGAAGTTGAAGGTAAGATTACTAAGCAATCTATTTCTGTTTTGATTGATCCAGGATCTACTCATAGTTATGTTTCTCCAAAAGTGGTAGAAGGTTGTTATCTTAAAAAAGTGAAGCACAATAAGTCTTGGTTAGTTCAATTAGTCACAGGGACCAAGAGAAAAGTAAATGAAGTAGTGGTGGAGTGCCTCATAGAATTGAATGGACTCCACACACATGCAGAATTAAATGTACTACCATTAGGATCTTATGATGCCTTAATTGGCATGGATTGGTTGGAAAGACATAGGGCCAAGTTGGATTGTTATGATAAAGTACTTGAATGTATTGATGAAGAGGGAAAACCGAGATTGGTAAGAGGAATTCCCAAGCAAGTTTCAGTAAGACAGATTTCAGCCTTACAGCTAAAAAGGTTTTATAAGAAAGACTGTCAATTATATGCAGTTCATATGTCAGATTCATCAGAGGACAAAGGACCAAAATAGAAAATTTCTCATTGTTGCAAGAGTTCCAAGATGTGTTTTCGAATGAAGTGCCAGGACTACCACCAAAGAGAGATATCGATTTTACCATCGATCTTGTTCCAAGGGCAACACCAAATTCCAAAGCTCCTTATAGAATGAGCACACCGGAATTGGGAGAGTTGAAGATGCAACTACAAGAGTTAATGGACAAGAGGTATATCAGGCCTAGTGTGTCTTCTTGGGGAGCACCGGTGTTATTTGTTAAGAAGAAGGATGAGACTTTAAGGTTGTGTATTGATTATAGGAAGCTCAATAAAGTGACAGTCAAGAACAAGCATCCATTACCAAGAATTGATGACTTGTTTGATCAAATGAAGGAAGCTAAGGTGTTTTCAAAGATTGACTTGAGGTTTGGCTATCATCAAGTGAGAATTAAAAAAGAAGACATTCACAAGACGGCTTTTAGAACTAGATATGGTCATTATGAGTTCACTGTGGTGCCATTTGGTCTTACCAATGCATCTACTACATGCATGTGTCTCATGAATAGTGTATTCAGCAAATATTTGGATATGTTTGTGATTGTGTTCTTGGATGACATTCTTGTCTATTCAAGTAATGAAGAAGAACATGAGGAGCATCTAAGGATGGTGTTGTAAGTCCTTAGAGAACATCAAATGTATGCCAAGTTAAGCAAGTGTGAGTTTTACCAAAATAAGGTGCAAATTTGGGTCATATCATTTCTGAAGAAGGAATTGCAGTTGACCCAGAGAAGATTAATGCCATCATGGATTGGTCTACTCCAAAGAATGTTTCAGATGTTAAATCTTTTATGGGTCTTGCTGGTCACTACAGAAGGTTTATTGAAGGATTCTCCAAGATAGCTCATCCAATCACTTCATTGCAAAGGAAAAATATTAAATTTGTATGGTCTGAAAAATGTGAGAAAAGTTTTCAGCAGTTAAAGGAGTTACTTACCAGCGCTCTTGTTTTGAAGATAACAGATCCAAAGAAGGATTTTGTAGTGTGCATAGATGCTTGCATTGAAGGGCTAGGTGGAGTGCTCATGCAAGAAGGATTTGTGATTTGCTATGAGTCAAGGAAATTAAAAGAGCATGAAAAGAATTATGCCACGCATGATTTAGAATTAGCAGCCATAGTACATGCTCTCAAGATGTGGAGACACTACTTGTTGGGAAGGAGATTCGAGCTTAGAACGAACCACATGAGATTGAAGTATTTGCTTGACCAGCCAAACTTGAATGCTAGGAAAGGTAGATGGATGGAATTTCTTTGTGAATTTGATTTTGAAATTAAGCATGTGAAAGGGAAGGAGAATAAGGTTGCAGATGCTTTTAGCAGAAAATTTCATGTTGCAGCATTAAGTATGTGCAAATCATATTTGAAGACAAGAGTCCTTAAGGCTCAAACTAGTGATGAAACTTACCTTCAAATTAAAGAAAAGTTGCAGCAGAAAAATATAGATAAAAAGTGTGCAGGATATCAGCTTGGTGAAGACGATATCCTCATCTACAAGGATAGACTGTACATTCCAAATAGTGCATATTTGAAGAAGCTAATGATAGATGAAATACATCAAATGTCATACTCTGGACATCTAGGATATCAAAAGACTATAACAGTAGCAAGAAAGCAATACTTTTGGCATGGTATGAAGAAGGACATAGTTGAGTACATTGCTAGGTGTCAAAAGTGCCAACAAGTCAAGGCAGAGCACCAACATCCAGCAGGATTGTTGCAGCCCTTACCCATTCTGGAGTGGAAGTGGAAAGTAATCTCTATGGATTTTATAACAGGTCTGCCCATGACGGTTAAGAAGCATGATTCAATCATGGTTGTGGTGGACAAGCTATCAAAGGTAGTTCACTTTATTCCAGTCAATTCCACTCACAAGGCTAATGACATTGCAAATATTTTCATGAGAGAGATATTCAAATTGCATGGATTGCCCAAGGCAATAATTTCTGATCATGATACAAAGTTCACTTCCAATTTCTGGAAATGATTATTTCAGGAATTGGGAACTAGATTGAATTTCAATACAGCATATCATCCTCAAACAGATGGCCAAACTAAGAGGGTGAATCAGGTTCTTGAAGACATGCTGAGAATGTATGTGATGGATAAACCATCCAAGTGGGAAGATTACCTACACTTGGTAGAATTTGCATACAATAATGGACATCATGCATCATTGGGGATGAGTCCATTTGAGGCATTGTATGGCAAAGGATGCAGGACTCCAGTGAATTGGGATAGTCCGGTGAACAGGGTAGTACTTGGACCAGAGATGATCAAGGAAATGGAGCAGGAAGTTGCTAAGATCAAGTAGAATTTAAAGGAAGCTCAAGACAGGCAAAAAAATTATGCAGATTTGAAAAGAGTGCATAAGGAATTTCATATTATAGATCATGTTTATTTGAGAGTGAAACCGAGAAAAAGTTCTCTCAAGTTGGGGAGTTGTGCCAAGCTGGCACCAAGATATTGTGGACCAATTGAAGTCCTTGATAGGATAGGGTCAGTTGCATATAGAGTTGCATTGTGTGATAACATAAAAGCTCATAATGTTTTCCATGTAACTTTGCTTAAGAAGTATGTACATGATTCTAATCATATGATTGATTGGAATGTGATACAGGTGAAACCTGAGGGAGAGTTCCAAGTAGAGCCTATGCGCATCCTCAACAAGAAGGTCATTTTGCTCCGGAACAGAGCCATCGGGCAGGTAAAGGTCCAATGGGAGCACCTTAGTCCCGATGAGGCTACATGGGAATTGGAGGATGCCATGAGAGAGGCATTCCCATTTCTATTCAGTTTTGAGAACACCTAGGACGGTGTTGTTCTAAGGGGGAGGGGAATGTAATACCCCAATTTGACCCTTATGAAATATTGGCTTTTAATGTAAATATTGTATACATGCGATGTGTATTTCCCTAGCGTGGAGCTCAAGGTATGTTCGGATTTTATTTAAAATGGACAAGTATTTGACATTTTGTTATCTATGTGCTATTAAGCCATGGGATATTGTAAAATGATGTAAATCTTTAATATTGCAAAAATACCAAAACTAGCTATGGAAGCAACTAATGAGAATGGGCCATGTGTATTCCACTAGGGAGTGGTGAGGGGGTTGTGGGATTAAACCATAGGCTTCCAAATGTCATCTTGAGAACCCATTTGACTTTCCTTGCTGACATTTAATTCAGTTGTAAGAAAGTTGTTGAGAAATCAGTCCATGGCTTCAATGGAGCATGGGCAGCCTAGAAATTCATATGGCAGGTATGGGCTCTGTTTTTCTTGTACCACAAGTCACCCTACCTCATGGGAATTGGTTCTACCTCATTCCCATTCCATTGTTGAACATCCCAGCATCAGTTTTCATCCATTACACATGCCCAGCAGTGAAAAAAACCAGAAATCGCAACTTTGCAAGAATCCACGTTTTGAAGAGCCATAAACGCCCAGAATTTGGTATTGACAATAAAATCCAATGGGGGATCCATAGATATGAACCTTGGGGCGAATTTGAGAGTATTAGATACCCCGAAATCCATAGAAAACCCCAGTTTTTATAGCCCAGAATTCCAGTGACGGGATTGAGTTATTTGATCACCGAATTAAGAAATTCCAAATGTGAATTCTAGAACATATATTGGGAATGCTTGATCAACCCAGTGAAGGCTGGAATCTCAAGGAATTAGCAGCTTGGACCTTTCTATGCCCATTCTGAAGAGCACTAGAGGGAAGGGATGCCTGAGGGACTGTGCAGCAGAGAAGGAGACCTTCCTTATGTTGGGTGTGGTAAGTACTGTGGGTGCCTTAACTATTTGAATTATCTTGAGATGCATGTAGCTCTATGGTTGAGCTCACTAGCGTAGCATCCTCCTCCTTTGCTTATTGCATGCTTGATAAACCCAACTGTGTATTGGCTTAGCATAGCTGTTGAGTGAAACCATGGCTGTGAGCGAGCCCATCTAGTTCCTCCTTAGTGGATACACAGCCCAGCTCGGGGGTGGTCTCTCAACTGAAAGAATCCAGGCTGGACAGAGACCTATGGTTGGGGGGAACGTTGCTCTCACAGAGCCAGTTGTTTGGACATTTACATTTCAAGATAAGTATTCTCTGTGGTTAAGCTATGATCATTATGTGTTCTGTTCTGAATGATAACTGTTCATGTTGATGAAATGAAAGGCATCCTATTTTATGCAATGTGATAATTGATGACTGTTATATGCATGATGAAACTGTGTGTATATATAGTGTTTAATTCCGCTGTGTTTGTTGAGCATGAATATGTATACATAAGTTTTTATTTATCCATGAATTTCCTGGTAATGTATGGGGGTGAGATTACCAAATAAGTCGGTATGTTTGGTCATGTTTCCTCCCTTACACTGGATTGATGGAAGGGGACGTGAAAGCCATCAAAATGAACATGTCAAGGGATAGGAGATCCCCATGTCTAATGCTTAAGGTTTTGGTTGAAACAAATGCCTAGGGTCCCGTTCACAAAGAGATTGAGTAAAATTCCAACAAGATGCAATCCATACCAAAATATCACTTACGATAATTTCATGTATGACAGTAACAACTTGGTGGAAGTTACTTCATATAAATGTCTCATAATCGATCTTCATCATAAGCTTAACTACAACCATAGCATTGAGAAAATTATTAATGGAGGATGGAAAGCTTATTATGGACATTTAAATAGTTGTAAATTAGCAAACTTTTGGCTATGACATAGGAAGAAAGTCCTCTGAGACTCATCACTCCTATTATATGGTTGTGAAGTTTGGGGTTACATCATCTCTCGAGAATCTTGGAGAAGAATAGAACAAATCCAAAAGCGCTTTATAAGATATAATCTCAAAATTAAAGGCAATACATCATATCATATCCTCCTCTTAGAAGCGAGTCTTTCCCTGATTAAGAGCATGGCTATGACTAGTTAGCTAATGTACGAGAACAAGAAAAACAACATGAGAGATAAGAGGATTCCGAAGATTGTTTCATATGCTAGTCAAAACCACCTAAGACTTGAGCGAGGTTGGCATAAAGATGCCAAGTCTTGGAAACCATTGGGGCGTCAAGGAACAAGTCTTTCTACATAATAGCAATAATATTAAAAGTATCATTACATCTAAATTTAAGGAAAAGATGTGGTGCAATAAAGAGTTAGAGGATAAGATAAAATTAAGATATTATAAGGAGGTGATCAACCCTAATCTAGAAGATCAAAAGTATTTATATGTTTTAACTAGTGTAAAGTATAAAATCAGCATTGCTAAAATAAGAACAAACACTCATGAGCTCCATAGTGAAACAAGGTTTGGACAATTCCTAAAACATCGTGGGATGAAAGAATCTTTCATCTTTGTCACACAAAGAGGGTTGAATACGAAAATCACTTTCTCATAGAACATCATACATACACCCACATTAAAGCACAATTTTAAAAATTGCTACAATATTGACCTCCTAACCTTTTAACTCATCACAACTTAGGTGATTTAGGAATGTTTCTCTTAAAGCCTTTTGAACATAGAAATAAAATTGTAAAAAAAACCCCCAAGTGACTCATTTACTTTTTAAGGTCTGATAGGCCAAAGTTAGTCTCAGTGGACATTAATAACTATCTTCGTCATCATTATCCAATGATGTACACAGTGATTTCAAGTATCACACGACCCAAAAGCTTGCAACTTTTTAACAATTATATTCCAAGTAAGTCCATCATAATCTTTGGACATGTATAGCATGATCAAAATCCCAAGGGGTTAACACCCCATCACCAATGTCATTGAGTTTTGGCTAGTTCAATGTTGATAGGTACATGGTTCAAATCCTCCTAAGTTATGTGCACTACTCTACATCAACAAACTTAATAGAGATGTCATCCTTGAATATGGGGAAGTATCCCTTAGGTTTGCCTACAAGATTATCTTCTTGGGAAAAGAAAAATGTCTTCTTGATCAACAAACCACTCTTTTTCCAAATGTCAAAGAATGAATCATTTTTGAAGTTATAATAATGCCATCTAGGATTTATCTTCCACTAGAAACCCTGTGTGTTCCTTAGAAATGAGATTATCCAAAAACAAGGTTTAACATACGTCCCATAACCTTAAAAATTATCTTATATACCACATTGCATTGCACCATGGGTCTAAATTTGTTTGTTCAACTAGCCCCCTCTCCTATGGGTATAAGAGTGAAAGTCAAATTAAGGGCCCTAAGGACCATCCCTACATAATGTTGATTCATTTATTGCTTCCCAAACATCCTTCTTGATTATACCTCGCCAGTTTTGAAAGAAATCCTATATGGACCCACAACCTTACCATCAACTAAGGCAAAAGTTGTCTTCCTACTACTTCCTCTAAGATGCCCCCGCATGCTTGTGCTTGGTTGTTGCAAAAATGTGTAATATCATCTTCTCTATCGATGTTTGGCTCTATGATGAGATCTCTAAACAGTTATCTCAATGCTTCTTCTATCCTATTACATTGGTTCCACGAGTACCGGTGGTTAATTTCAACCTATTATTCATGTTAATAGTCCTAATTTTCATTGTTGTTTTATAGTAACATTTCAAGATTGTATCCCCTTCTTTCAACAATCTAGATTTTTGTTTCCAAACAAATCTTATTGAGCTTTATTCCCTTCCCAATGTTGTCAGACAAACTTTTCTTTTGAGGCCAAAGTATAATTTGAACCCTAATTTAGAATTTCCTCCTAAACCTGTCACCTTTGCATCTAAAATATTTTTCTTGATATGTTCCCAAAATCCTAAACATTCCATTCACTTGTATCGGATTTTAGAATTTTGGGTTTTGTTGTAATGTGTAAATTTTATAGCTTCATAAATTTTGTTTGCTTGCCTCCATGACTTCACCTCAAGTTTGAAACTCAAATAAGCAAGCCATGTAATTTCAAATCTAAAGCAATTGGGGGTCTACACTTCCTTGCTAGTTGGAGAGAGATGGGCTAGTGTTTTGAAGCAACCCCTTTAAGAATTAAAGTTGTTACAATATTTTTTGTTGGTAAACATGGAAGCACTAAGAAAAAGCATGTTTAATCTTTTTGCAATTTGAGCACTACTTCCTCTTGACATATTATTCAAGGTGAACAAACCTTCTATTTGCAATGTTCCCGCTCATTCAAGGGCCTATGAGACAATCTTCATTGATTCATTGTCTCACCTATCCTCCTATTCCTTTGTTCTTCTTTATTAAGTTGGTTATATTGTTGAAGTCCCCCATAATTATCTAACAAGAAATATAACCTATTTTTCTTATTTCCTCCCAACTTTTAAACCAAAACATTAGACGCATAAAGTTTGTGAATGAACAAAAGTCCACTCATATTCCATGTGGCAACACTTGACCAACAAAGGTGGACTCTTTGTATTGCATGTAAAATCAAGCCCTTATAGAGGCTTAGCTCCAAAGCGATTCAAAAAATCCTCAATGAACAGTTTATCATGAAATATGAGGGCTCTTAAATCCCTAAGATAACATGATATATTAAAAAGGAAAATTAAATTTAAAAAATGGTGATGCCATTCATTGTAAAAATTAAATGCATCTCCAAGGGTATCACCGAATTTTCTCAAAAATATTTTAGTTGTATGTGCAATGCAAATAGTGATAAGAGGGTATGGAGGAGGTATAACAATCATATGGGTTCCGAGGAAAGCCAAATCATATCTTGAATGTTGTAAGTTTGATAATTGAGTTGTTTATTTGTGAAATGTATATAATGTTTCCATCGTTATAAATCAATTACTTTTGTACACGAAGTTTATTTATTTTGATAAATGATCAGAGATTTGTAAAAATATTTAACTTATATCCAAGTAGCTAAAACTAGAATTTTTATTTCCACCAATCATGGAGCCGTTACTAGAGAAATTCAAGGAAATAAACCATCCATTCAATGATTCTTGTGTAGGTTTGATGAAATCATTTGTAATTTCAAGTCATTGAATGTTGATGATATTCTCGTAATTATCTGTCTTTTTATGTATGCCATGTGAAATATGCATATTGTTTTCATTTGTGTTTAGGTGTGCCATTGGTTGATACATTGTTCTAAAAAATCTCAATTTTTCTCCATTGAATATATCATTGCACTCTCAATTTTTGCCTTGAAAAAAATTAGCATCATCTTAAATTTCTAACTCAAATCATTTTTAAATTCTTATTTTGCTCTTTTTTGTTTAACCATTAAAAACCAAACCATTCCCTTGCTTTTATTTGCTCCTTAAAATCTTGAATCTTTCTACATGTCAAGCGCTGCCTTGGTTTCAATGTATTTTCACTTGTACCAATCTTAGATATCTTGAAACCTTTATGTCAAACTTTCTTTTGCACAATTCTTTGATGTCTTTGAATCAAGTGGTTGCTGTAATACCACTAACAAATGTGGGTTACATATATCAAGAATCAATTATTTATTTCATCCCTATTCATAACAGGTGTTGAATACATATAAATATAGCAAGGGGAGACAAGCTCTGTTTTCCCCTTTTTCCCATATAGAATGGCTCCTCTCTTTGTACATCTTAATCACTTCATTGCAACCTTGTCTTAACATGTCATTAACTTACCCTAACAATACACCTAATTTGTGTATCCCATATCCTCTATCATTAAATATACATTAAACATTACAATGCTTACCAGATAATTATAATTAACCTTGAAATTTTACCATCCTTACTCTGGGGACCCCCCCAGCTCCGGCGGGTCCTGGCCTAGTTCCAATGCTCCATTAAAATTGAACTTAGTTGCATTAATCTATTTCAATAATTAGGATCTCTACCAATGGCTTATGGGAGCGTACTTGCACAAGAAACTAAAAAAGCGCATTCAGTATGACTTCTGTGAAGCATTGACAAGGAAAGGTAACAAAAACTATGTGTGTTTGTGCCTGCCTGTCTCTGTGTCATTTCCTTGTTGTCTGCGAATTAGAATGTGTCATTTCCAAAATGCACGACCGTTTCTCTGTTCGAAGAGGCAGCTTAGCTGCAACAAATCTGTCTTAAATCAATTCAAAAAATATTTGAAAGCAAATGTCCAATTGACTCCTTTCAATTACAGGACTTGCTCTCTTCTCTGTTCTAAGAGGCAGCTTTGCTGCAACAAATCTGTCTTAAATCAATTCAAAAAATATCTGAAAGCAAATGTCCAATTGACTCCTTTTAATTACAGGACTTGCTATCTTCTCTGTTCTAAGAGGCAGCTTTGCTGCAACAAATATGTCTTAAATCAATTCGAAAAACAAATCTGTCTTAAATCAATTCAAAAAATATTTGAAAGCAAATGTCCAATTGACTCCTTTCAATTACAGGACTTGCTATCTTCTCTGTTCTAAGCGGCAGCTTTGCTGCAACAAATCTGTCTTAAATCAATTCAAAAAATATTTGAAAGCAAATGTCCAATCGACTCCTTTAAATTACAGGACTTGTTTTCCTTTTCTTTTTCTTTTCCAAGGAAAACCTCACAGATAAACCCAGGAGATGCTTCCCCATATTTGTGGATGGATGGCATCGCATCACTAGTACACCAATCGGCATAGACTAGTGCAACTATCCCAAGGGGATTCAATAGAGAACCTACCGGCACAAAACTGGCCAAATTCCCAGTGACAACCGATTGAGCTAGCTAACCCTTTGGGCTTTCAGCCTTCTTTTTTCCATTCAATAAAGAGTTCAGTTTCAATAAATGAGAATAACTTGAATATTTAAACTGATGTACTGCCTAAATAATCAATTACTCAAATCAGGAAAGTATGCTGATTTATGTCTGTATAACCAATATCAACTAGGCAAAGACCCTCAGGAGGAGCAGGAGGAGCAGACGCCCTTCTGCAAGTAGCATCCATAAGTTTCAGTAGATTATCCGGGGTTGCACCAGCAGCAGCCTCTCTTACAGCAGTGGCAACCAGCACACGAACCATCTGTAAAATTGTATTCATGATGTTTCTCATATAAATCAAGCTGTTTTTGGTGATTATTTATTAAATACAAAGCCTTTTTCAGCTAGACAGAATCAACTAACAGATTGTATTTTAAACATTTTACTTACCTTACGCAAAAATCTGTTGGCAACTAACTCCACACACATGACAGTCCTTCCTTTGCTCGTATGATTCTAGAAAATCTCAACGGGTTTCACCCATCACACATGACACAGAATTGTTAAACACTTGGGGCCATTTATTAAATCAGTCTCTCAACTTACATTCAGTGAAAGCAAACTACCATACACTAATAGTATCTTCAACAAATACAGGAAAATCAGCTTTAAGATGATTCTAAATTCATACCTGTCCCAAGTATGGCAAAGTAGCAACTGCAGCGCGAGCATGATACATAAAGCATTCAGTTGCAGGACCCCTAGAAGAAAATATGAGCTTGATGTTCAGAAGAAAGGTTACACTATCCTCATGAATCATGAAATCAAGTCAATGTTTTGTAACAGTTACCTGCTTCTTGATGCTTGAGTGTCCCGGGCAAAAATTCTGTAAGATAAGGATTGGCCTTCTAGCTGTTGCAAAAGCTGATTGACTGTATCAACATTGAAGTTATGGGGCTTGACCAATGCCTGATGTTTTCCAATAGCACTGATGTTCATTGACTCCATATTTACAGCATCCATGTCAGTGCTTTGATTGTCACCTTTATCAGTCAAGCATAAGCTGTCAGAAGTCACTGGACTTCGACCATCAGCAACTGTTTTATCCCCTTCCCCATCTTTAAGAGGTAAAATGTATAAATAACGCCTCCATTTGGCAGAAAAATTAGGGTGGAATTCACGTGAGACCTACAATGTCCTGACTATATTAGCTCTACCCTTTGGTTTACTATAATTGAACAAAATTACAGAAATCTTCAAGCACATGCATAAAAAGTAGAAGTATATATTTTGCATTAAAATTGGATGCATGGCCCAGCATCAAACATAGCTACATAACAGAGAGTAACCACCAATTTCAAAACCATTTACCATGATTGGAAGCTTTTGACATGAAATAAACAGTCAAACTATTGGCCAACAGCGTAATAGTGTACTAGGCAAATAGTGATGTTCTCACCTCAGAGATGCTCACAACTCTAAGTTTTCCTAGTGCTGCAGCATTTATCTCGCTCTTGATATCTTCTACACTGGTGTCTTTTCTCCAAGTATCTTAGAGATAAAATTCCACAATAAAAATGTCAACAAATATACAGAAAAGATGCAAAGAAATATAAAGGCTATATCAACAACATACATGAAGATATTATTTAATAAGCTCAATGCAAAACAAAGAGTGACAATTATTCATCAGCCAATATTACAAGGGGGAAATGGTAATGAGGACTCCAAAGAGTTTATTAAACATGTTCAAGGATGTAGACTGCCAAACATGGCTGTGAACATGTTAGTACCTATAGGTTAGAGTTAGAACAAAACTACAGAAGACAGGGTCAGAAATTAGAATTATGAAGCGTTCAACGAAGGCGGGAGGGGGGGTGTGAGAAAGAAATCATGTTAACATCCACCAATTACCAAAATACAATCAATGGGGAAAAATCCACCAGCAGAATTTTAGAATCAGTAACTTCATTTGGTTGGTTCTTACATGGAAGTATTTACAAAGCAGAAGACTTCAGGAAGATCACAACTTCCCAAGGAGATGTCATAAGATCTCAAAGATGGAAATCAAAAGACTGGCTGGAACTCCCTCTTGATCTCCATTTAGACTACCTTATTTTTCAGGACAAGCTTTCAAAAATAAAAGTATATCTGAAATTTGAAATCATCCCCAGATACTCTACTCTGGGGAATGGGATCCAAATTCGGTGAGTTCAATGTAAAAAAAGTCTATGATCTTCAAGATCTGCATCTAAATAACCTCTATAGGAACCCTGTCCTGAGATGGAACCAGGTTTGGGGATCAATAAGCCCTCCGAAGGAAATATTTTTCCTCTGGTTACAATTAAGGAGCAAAGTCCAGAGGAGAAAATTTCAAGATAAGGAAGGTCCATGGGCCCTTCTTGTTGCATCTACTATCCATTGCAATTCAAATGAGGAGATTTTCCCTGCAGAGACTTTTCTCTATTTATTGGATCTTTGAGGTGTGTAATAGTTTTTAGTTGTCTGGAGCACTTCTAAAAGCGGTAAAATTCTTCTTGTCTGAGATTAAAGTTTTAAACAGAGGCTGTCTGAGATTTCCAGCGGAATTGAAACTGTAATGATGAGTTGAGGACCTGGTGTCGGATCTCAAATGGAACATGAATGTGACAACCTTCTCAAATATTTGAATCACCAAAGCTTGGACCCTTCTGAGATAGACACAGAAACAAGCCCTTCTAGGCACTAGCTCCAATGGTTGGATGAAAATAGCAACAAGGATGATAAGGACACTATTTCAGATTAGTCATGGTAAAATTACCAGCCAGTATTCTTTGAGAGTTTGATCTCTCCAATTTGGAAGAACCTTGGAATCCCATTGATGCTAGTTGTACCACAAATCATGTGTAAATAGCCACATACTGTATAATTTAGGCAGAGGAAATTTTAGACCATCAATGATTTTTTTCTGAAAAAAAAGGAGCCCATAATTGCAGGTAGAATCAGAGGATCAGTTTCGCAATATATTTTTGAATTTACATTCTATAAGTAGAAATAGATTCTTTAAAAAAAGGCAAGTCTCTTCTATAGATCCATTCTTCAAGTGCTCCATCCAAAAAATTAAGAGTTTCATAGTGTATAACATTAATTAGGCTTGCATATTTAGTATTTACAAACAGTATGCCTTGTGAGTTCTGGCCATGTGGATAAATAAGTAATGAATCAATGATTTCAAGTTTCAATCGACTTGTAAAAAAACTTTATCTGACAATTTAAACATGTCTGAAAGCCAGAAAGCCTGCAGTAAAAACTTACAGAACGAACAAACTTGCTGAAAGGCACTGACACCCTTGTCAGTACGTCCAGCAACAGCCACAGCTGCTTCAACTGAAGCTTTTTTAGCCTCTAATTCATGAGCCTTTTTCTCATCAACAAATTTTCCAAGGGATTTTTCAACCAACCTAAGAAAACAAAAGTACTTGAGATTGATAAGTCTGCTCCACATATGCATACATTTCATTCATGGAAAAGACGTTATACACCACCTATCAGAACATTTTATTCTATAAATTTATCTAATTTTTTCACTTGGTGTAGAATTACCAAGTTTAAACTTTGTATTAGCATCACATAACAGGAAATATTTCTAGACTGTTCAATCACCCTTGCACTGTATTCAATCCTGGCTGTTTTTGCCACCCGTCAAATAGATTTCCATCATAAGATAAAAGTATTTTGAATGTCCTCCTTGCCCACTTTCCTCCTTTAGCTTTTTTTGAGTTGTTTTCCAAAAGAGTTCCCGTGCATGATGGGACAGCAGCATTGACATCACGTCTAGCAACATTTCCCTGGAAGACCAGCATTCAAACAATCAAATTTAGAAAAAAGAAGAGAAGGTATCTCGTTTTCCATTGAAAATCTAATTTATTAAGTTCAAAGAAATCACATGAAGGTATATTCTGAAAGATGCTCTCGCTGTCTCTTTTTATGAAACTAGTAAAAATCAATTTCCCCCCAATAGAGAAGGGGCAAAAATCATTCTGAGATGTCACAACAAAATCTCGCTAATAAGTTCATTCCAACCATAAATGGTGCTTTGATTTCAAGTATTTTAGAAGTGCTAGATGACTCTATAGTCGTTGGAAGTAAGGAGAATACATGAAACAAAAAGGAATCCCTGGACCCTTGGTGCATCCCCAGAATGCCTGTGAGTTGCCATTCTGCAACCTAAGTGGGACAGATCCCTAGTCCCAAACTAGGGACAAGGGATGTGTCCACTGTAATAGGGGATGCAAACCCCTGCTACACAGGTGAACAATCAAGTCCATCTCTAGGAGGTAATACTAAGTTGGATTCCTTTTGAACTAAGGCCAAAGGTAAAGAGGATATCAAATCTCAACAGGTGCATATTATGACAAATCAATTTGATTTCAATTTCTAAGGGAGCTAGTGCCAAATAAAAAATAACTGAACAAAAGATTGATGAAATTTTGGAGGACTTTTGCAAGCTTCAGTTCAACAGAGTTTTGTGATTATAGGAGTCGGGGGTTAAATTCTAAATGAATCTAAAGTGGTGAGGGCCTTATAAATTTAGGAAAGGTCAAAGATAATGTAGTTCAGTTCAAGGCACTAACTGTAATGAACAATAGTTCATTTACGAGAAAATATCCAACATAAGAATAAATAACTAGCATCTTACTGGCCAAAAATTCCTGCCTACGTTTCTTTCTTTAGCTTTATCCGGTCGATTCCAAAAACTATCCCAACCACGTATTTGATGAAGGCGCGGAGTGGTTTGGCCGAGTTCAGACAGGTATGCCCTCCATCTGGGTTCAAGAACTCAATTTTGACCTATTTTACCTATCGAGGTGGGTAGTAAGAAAGTAAGGGTAAGGTTGTTTCATGCCGTCCTGATAAGAGCAGGTCTATAGCAGTCCCTACCCATAGTTGAAATCCATATAGGATATATATTTATATATAATTGATAATGAAAAAGTGTAATAACTTACCAATGCTCCACGGGGACACATCCCGCAGGGTTGGGGGCACACTCACTGTGCCCCCATGAAAGGGGGCTCCTGGAAAAACATTTCACCACCCTACTCCCACTCAATATTTTCTTTTTTTGGTTCTCCGTTATTTTTAATGTTTACACTATCTACTTGGTACTATTTAGAATTCGAATCGATGTATTTAGTATTTACATTGCATGATAATGAATATACATCAGATAAATTGTTATTTTTTAGATTTATTTTTATTTTTATAATTTTTGAGACGTCCCGCCATTCCCCATGAATTTCCCTAAATTTTGGAGGGTGTCTCTAGAGTCCACACACCCCCAATGTGTGTTTCCTTGCTCCCATGTCCCAGAAACTTGGGGAACATTGAAATTTACAATGACCTTTGTGAAGGTATATATGTACATTGAAGGCTCACGAGGTGAAAAGTGACAATGAAGGTTTATGACCCTTTGTGGTTTATTATTACTATTATTATTAACTATTATGTAATGTTATTCATATATTTTATGTATGTTACATTGCCTCCCCCTTCATAGATGTTTTGTCCTTTAGAAAAGCAACATCTTCATTCTTGCATGCCCTTGATATTGTCATGGTTGAAGAACCAAAATGGTATGATCTTCGAAGTGCTTAAGAGAATTGTCGCATTATATATGGATCAATCCATCCCAGGTCTGTCTTCATTGGGACTTAATGTTGATCAGTTGTTTGGATGAAACTTCTCGTGTTACACTTGTGTTCTTGACTCGGAGATGGTGCTTCTTCATAGTTGAGTGGTGGCCATGGTGGACTGGAGTATAAATCCCTTGGAGCTTCATATCCATTGAAGCTATGAGAGAATTAATAAAGGATTTTTGAGGATAAGATCTTGCATTTCTTAAAGCTGTTTTATATTTCAGAATTCTACATTAGTAAGTGATTGTGGAGATTAACAATTGGTATACTCTTTCCATTGATGTGAGTTATTTCTATGTATATTTCTCTACATATGGTTTTATGCATGAATAATCTACCAATGAGAACCATGAACTACATAGTCATAGTGTTTGTCTGCTCTAGCAAACCCTCATTACAGATTTCTGGAAATTAGGTCAGCAAGGAGAAGAAGCCATCTCTTGTATGCCTCAGCCTTGTTTCCATCAATCTCCTTTAATAGGATAGACTCTCTTAAAGCCCTATAAAGATCACATAAATAATCTGTTTTGCTGGAAATACTCTTCTTTTCACCTTGTATTCCATAGCCCAATTTCCAACAATCCTATCTAGGGAAGCACCCTTTGAGCTGAAGGAGAGTCAGCCTTAAGTGCAAAAGAGGATTGGCGAGGTGACAATGGCCCCCTCTTAGTTTAACCAAAACCACACCTTGAGCTTTAGGACTTTATCTTAAAGGGTGTAAGTTTGGGTGGTAACACATTGCAATAGCTCAAAACATCAACCCACTAACCAACACAGTGGTGCACACTAGGGCTCCTTTATAGGCACAGTAAAACTTAGGTTTACAATATACTTGGAAAAGTGTCCTTATCTAATAGAATTAAACTATAACCCAAACCCTAATCAACTTAGAGAATGTTACCTACTGTATGGAATCTGGATAGAAGTGCTTAATATCGTGCAACCCAACTGGAGGATGAACTTCAGCAAGTATGCATGCATGCATGCATGCTCCTCCTTGGGATCTGCTCCACTTCCTAGAATGGAAACCTTTCATGCAATGTGCCCTAGATGCCTAAAGATCTGCAACCACATCTAACTATAGATAATGCATGCTTCTAATCTAGAACAACAGTACAAACAATGAAAAAATAAGGTTGGTGCATGCATGTGCCCTCTCCTATATAATTGTTGCCCTACTCCCAAGAAGACTAGTGTCGTGCAATCACTTTAATCTATTGTGCCCTCATAATGAATGCACAAGTATGTTGCATAAGATATTAAGAACTGAGGTATTGTCTACTGGAATGTGCCATCAACGGTAGAGAATCAGCATCTGAGCAATCAATGTAACATCTAACTTTCCCTCTGTGCGAGGAAGGTGTTCTCTAACAAGCCCAGTCTCTCCCTCGGCATCTCAAACTTCTCCTTAGCCAAGGGCTTCATAAAAATGTGTAACCTATGAATTTGAAGGAACATACTCAAGGACTGTTTCTCCCTCGCAAACTTTGTCTCTTAATCAGATACCTATGTGCTTAGAACAATCATTGAACATTCAATTCTCAAAGAGTCTGATACAACGCAGATTGTCAAAATATATCACAATAGGCACCAACTTATGATCAATCAACATTGTTATTATCTTCTGAAGCTAGATGGATTCACAACTAATAGAATTGGCTGCCATATGTTGTACTTAAGTCAAACTAAGTGCAATTGCCACCTGCTCCTTACAAAACCAAGATATCATACATAATCCCAAACTGAAACAAAACTCTGAAGTACTCTCCTTGCCAGTTGCCACTTGTATCCCCTGCCCAGTTAGAATCAACAAAACCATGCAACTTCATCTCACCATCTATAGCATACCTCAAACCATAATGAATTGCGCCCTCTAAGTATTGAAGCATGCAGCAACCAAGTGAATCTACCTCAGCTCAACTATGTATTGGTTCAAGTGTTCACTGCAAAATAAATATCTGATTTGGTATTCACCACACACAAAAGGGAACCAATCAACTACCTACATACACAGATCTACCAAATTTGAATCTAAATCAGCACATAACTTCATATTTGGAATCATAGGAGTAACCAAGGGTTTACAATCCATTATATGAAAACTCTTCCAAATCTCCATTGTGTACTTCCCCTGATAAAGAAAGATCCCACCTATACCTTTTGAAACCTCTAGACACAAGAAATAGTGCACAAGCTCAATGCCCTTTGTGTCAAACTCTTGTGCCAACTCTTTCTTGCACCATGCTATGAGCTTCTCAAAACTACCTATAAGTTTATAACTATCAAGTCATCTACATATAGGACCAAAACAAGCAGACTAGATCTATGAAACAAATAATAAGATTGAAATGTGCTGCAGTTTTGGTGAAGCCTAAACTCAACAAGTACTCATCAGTTTTGGTGCTTGCTACAGCCCATAAAGGGCCTTCTTAAACCTGCACACATGGGTCTCTAACCCATGCCTTAAAAACACTATGTTGATTAATGTATATTTCCTCCTCAATCAGACCATTAACGAACAGTCTTAACATCCATCTGATATAAAGACCAGCCAAAAACAAATGCTAAAGAGATCATGGTTATGATGGACATATACCTGGCAATTGGAGTGAAGGTCTCCTTGTAGTCAACTCACTCTCTCTAGGGAAATATTCTCACTACAAACCTACCTCATACTTCTTTATGTTGCCATTAGTTGCATGCTTCACCTTGTACAGTGACCTAGAATCAATCATTGATTTCCCCACTGGTCTCAGCACAATCCCCCACACATCATTCTTCAGTATGGACTTATACTCCTCTGTCACAATATCTTGCAATGCCTGCTTTGCTAGCCTCCTTAAGACTGGAAGGCTCTACATCAATGATGGAAGACATCAATGCAACATATTTGGTAAAGTTCTTAGGACGATGACTCAACCGAGAGAAGTTGTTGGAGGTCAACTTGCTCCCATGCTTCCCCCAATGTCTATGCAAGCCACCTAGACTTCCCAGCTGAACTAAAAGGTAAAGAGGCATCAATTCCATCTCTAAAACATTGCTAATCTAAATATGAAATGTTTGAATTTTGCAGATCAACATCTAGTACAACAAGCTTGTCTCCCTCCTCTACCTCTACTAGTGATTCCTAGCACTTAGAAGACCACACATCCTCATCAATCTTGACATCTCAACTCACTACAATCTTTAGCTATTATAGAATGTAGACTCTGTAAGCCTTGGAGGACTCATTATAACCAACAAATATCCCCTTCAAGCTAGAAGGTTCAAATTTAGATCTCTTCACTTCAAGAGCATGAATATACACAAGACAACCAAAAACAAGAAAGTGAGATACATGTGGTTTCTCACCAACAAAAGCTTTGTCTAATGTTTTATCCTTCAAGATATTGTAAGAACAATAGGCTTTACCAACAAATTCCCTACAAGCCTTGGCATATTCAGTATTCCAAAGGATAGAATAAGGTCTCACCCAAGACACGCATAGGAATTACAAGGACAGTCGCACAGGGTGCGCAGGGAAGGATAGGGATTCTTTCCATATACTTATTCATGCATTCGTTAGCATGCATGCGCATAAACAATAAACAACATAGACATATAACTACGTAGAATATAGGAGAAACCAACTTTATATTATCATCAAAATAGGCAGAGATACAATACACAGCCCTTGGCTGAAAGTCCAAAATCCTATCAATTGCTCAACAGCATATATTCTCTCTTTTACTAAGTGCTCAACCTCTGCCCATTACAAAAAGGCCCTTTAAATAGGCCAATATTCCCATTCCATACCATTAGCCTGAGCGCAACTTTAGTGGCATGCAAAACGCCACACGCAGACTGCTGCTGATGCGTGGCAAGAACTTTTCAAGCACTGCCTCCCTTGATGCACTTCGCCTTGCCAACTAGAATCTTCGCCACACAAACACTTGTCCAAAATTAAGGCTCCAATAGGCCCCCAACATTATGATTTGACTCATCTCGAGCCAAGGAACTCAGGGCTCCATTGCTGCTATGTGCACAGGCGACTTACAAAATTTTGGAATTATGTTTTAAGTGCATCCAAATCTTCTCAATGTCACTGAGTTGGTGGTTGTACTTCTCCATGTCTTCCTTGGTGTTGGTGTTATATAAAAAAATACATAACATAATAAGATATATAAATATATATCAACATTAAATATCAATATTAATTATTAATATTAATATATATTAATATTAATAATTAATAATTAATAAATAGAAATAAATAATTAATTAATTAAGAAAAGTCAAGAGACGTGCCCTTATACTTGATAAGGCTTATATAAAGCCCTATCATTGTAATTGTAAAACATCATCAATATCATATCTTATATTTTTTATTATTTTCCATTAATGGATTACTTTACTTTGGCTTATTTACGCTAGTTATTCCGGTAGAAACAATTTTTATTGTTTCAATGGTATCAAAGCCCCTTCCTTGGGCTTCACGTGATTCTGGCTTTTGGCCAATACTCCTCGGAGCTTCTCCAAACTAGGCCTTTGGCCATTAAATTTAGATTTTTTGAGAAAAACCCATCCGCTGCAACCGCTTATCAATTCCATTATCCTCCGATTCGATTTCCATCACGCTCTCGATCCAATCTCCCTCCTTTCTCATTTCCCCACTTCGCATAAATCTCCGCTCGCACTCCTTCCCCGCGTTCCCTAGAGCCGCTCTCCTTCCATCTATGCCCTACTCCCTCGCCGCATCTGCTCCTCTCCACAGCATCTGCAAGTGCGTCCATTTCGACGTCTCCATTCGCACTTCACTCCCGCGTTCATCCTCACCTCACAACTTCATCCCCGATCCTTTATGCTCCACGCACATCTAGCGCCTTCATAAACCGCGCCCTTCCCATCACTCCCACGCGACCTCCACGCCATCCTCTAGCTCGCCCCTCACCTGCGCACTACCCACCACACATCTCACTCCTCCATCCACCTGCACCTTTGCTCAACGGACTCTACCACTGCATTCCCTCCACGTCAACGCGTACCTCCTCTCCACACCCTATTGATCCCTCTGCGCTTCCATCTTCCTACGCGCCACGCTCCAGTCCAGCTGCGCCACCCAAAGCGTTCTCCTTCCATCTGCCCTTCCCGCGCACACGCATTTTCCCTTCCTCCTCCTTCTACCACCTGCGTCCTAAACACACCTCATCCCCGTCTCAGTCCCGCGCATCCACGCACCTCACACGCTTGCTCATTCCGCCTGCGTCCACCCTCCTCACACGCCCGCCTGCTCTCTCTCTCATTCCCTCCCCCCTCACTACTTGTTCCACATTCCTTTCCCCCGCACTTCCGCTATCGTCGCCGTCCTCCCTGCGCATCCGTCCCTTCAACGCCCTACGACCTCACCAACACCCACTCTACGCACTCCCTCATGGTCTGCTCCCCTTCCAAAACCCGCTCCTCCTGTGTTCGCGCCCTCTCCATATCGGTGACCCCATCCTTCCTCTATTTTGTACCCTCACATCCAACCTGCCTCCTATAGCACCTCGTCTCGTCTGCACAACTCATTCGCTCACAACCGTTGTCTCCACAATCCAAATAGTTTTCGCCCACGTGCACCAATCCCACGCCGTTAGTTGTTTCTGCATTAACCCTACTCCTCCCTCACCCTTCACAACCTCCCACGATCATATTCCATTTCTCCTTGCCTTAAACCCTAATTCCCCATAAAAGAAAAGGATTATAATAATATTATCATTTAAGATATTTATTATTATTATTATTATATTTAAAAAAAATCCCAAAAAAAATATTATAAAAACTATATAATAATTATTATTATTTTATAATTATTATTATTATTATAGTACTATTTTGAAATAATAATTATTTTAGTAAAAAGGAGAAGAAATACCAAAAGAAATATGGATTCAAATATAAATCCAAATTCTAGACTACGTGTCCTTATTGCGAAATGGAATTCCAATATGCGTCAGTTTTTAAGAATTACAACCGCTCTTGTCCAATATGTGGAAAATATTTTATTATGAAAGACGATCAAGGTAACGCGCAATTGCAATCACAAATACAGAGATTGGAAAGTGAATTAAGACACTACAAGGAAAGCAATAAAAATCTACAATTTGAGATAAGTAAGCAGAGCATTCTTGATCAGTTGACAGAACAAGAGAATCGTCGCTTAAAAGATCAAAATCAAAAGTTGGAAAAAGCTAAGGAAGATATCGAGAAAATGTTATCAGCTAAGAATGAAGAAATATCTCGATCAAAAAATCACAATCAAGATCTTGAAGACAAAATCAAAAAGTCTGAAAATAACAAAGAATCACCTTATAGAAACAATGACAATCTCAAATTAGAAATAAAGTGTTTAAACCAGCTCATCATGGACAAAGATAATAAATTGGCGCAAGTCCAGCGAAAGTTAGAAAGTCAAGTATCAGAGACATGTCGACATCAGCAACAGAAGAAAGCAATCCAACATAAATATGACGACACTAAGAAGACACACAAGTTGGAAATTTCAAAAATCAATAACACCTTATCAAGCAATACGGAAGAAATATTTTGACTAAAGAATCATAATAAAACATTAGTTACAAAGATAAAAAAAAATTGAAAAATAGTCGGAAGATAGATCATTCTAATGAAGACTTCGAAGGAAAAATACTAGAAAAGCAAGAAGAAAATCAAAGCCTGAGAAATCTTAATCAAGAACTAGAAGAACAAATAAAGAAGCTAACAAAGAACAAAAAGTTGCAAGATGAAAAGTTCGAGAAGATTCAGCATAATAACAATCTATTAGGAACAAATTAGAACAAATCCAGAAGGAAGCATCCAGACTCTCTGAAAAAACAAATTCAAGTTGAGGAAAAAGAAGCCAATTTAGTAAAAGAACAAACAACAATAACGCCATATCGACACCCAAATTATAAAACTCATTTTGACCAATAGGGTCAAAATGAACATAAACAGAAGAATTATGAATTCAGAAAAGAAAGAACTCAAAATCAACAAACTAAGCGGAATACGAGAAGTTCCATCCAACAAAGCAATCAACAAACAACTCCGATGAAGATAGATCTCAAATGGACCACTTCACAAATGATGCGACATTTTTTCTTTGGAATTCGTAACTCATATCGCCTTGTTTCGTCAAGTATCAGACTTACAAGTTCAGAAGATCATGAGCAGAAGTTACGAATAAGAACAAAGTATAAGAATCTTCTATAATTATGCTTTGAAGACAAAGAATCTCTAAGAGGAAGGCAATGTTATATAAAAATATATATAACATAATAATATATATAAATATATATCAACATTAAATATTAATATTAATTATTAATATTAATATATATTAATATTAATAATTAATTAATTAAGAAAAGTCAAGAGACGTGCCCTTATACTTGAAAAGGCGCAATAAGGCTTATATAAAGCCCTATAATTGTAATTGTAAAACATCATCAATATCATATCTTATATTTTTTATTATTTTCTATTACTGGATTACTTTACTTTGGCTTATTTAGGTTGGTTATTCTGGTAGAAACAATTTTTTTTGTTTCAATTGGAACCTAATCCGTCAGGTTTGGTGGAGATGAAGAGTCATCTCAAAAGTCCTAGGGACATCTTAGGAATACTAACCCATTAACAATGAAGAGTCATTTCAATGAGCGAGAAATGCATCTCACGCTTATCTATTTGCTTGTGTTTGGATTTATGTTAGTCATTTGATCGTATGCCCTTTGAGCATCTTAACAGTGATATTAGAGTTGATTATGAGCCCTGACCTATGCTTAGAACTCTACCATAACTTCTACCCTGGCCTGTTTATCTGCTGTTGTAGCTCAGTCTGGAATGTTTCCTCCTTTGTGCCTCTCATTCCATAGGCTCTCTATTATGCCTATGTGTGCAACGCTCCTCTCTGGGTGCAACATTGATGTCCATTTATGGCATTGATTTGTGGAGCTACGTGGAGTTGCCTCTCCTGAACAAACAAATTTTCTTCTTCTTGTACAATTTCCGCACCATCTTCCAAGCTATTAAGGTCTGCAATTTCTTCTTTTGGGCCTGTCATAACATTGCGCATTGCTTGGGCATCTTTGAGATGCCTAGACATGTTGAAGTCCTGGATGAATTTGCGAATGTCCTTCGCAGCAATTGATCAAACGAATATATTCTAGAGGGATTGCTTCTCGTTGCAGATTGCACAACTCCACTTGTTGTTGCTCTTATTCTATTGCTTCGCCTACATTGTGCTACACTGATAATTTGAAAATTAAGAGTGTTCGTTGGTAAAGTTGCATTGGAGCATGCTGAATGTGGAGCTATTGTGACCTATTATGAAGTTGCATGCCTCCCTTTGCTGCATTGGACTGGTATATTGCTACATGTCTTCAGACTAGTGCGTTGAACGAACACTCTAAACCCTAATCCTTGCCTAAAGTCTATATTAATTACGGTGAGCTCCATTATTGTCGTGAGGTCCATCGAATGATTTTGTTCACCTCTACTTTGAACTATATCTGCATAGCTTGTCGAAAACCGAATAAGCCTATTGAGATCTCCTATGTTTGTCTTTCTTTCTTTTAGGCGTCACTGTGAACCCTAGACTCCACATGGACGTCTACGTGAGCATCTCTACCATCAATATTGCATAACCATTGTCCACAGCCTATAACGCTTTGAAGTTTGAACACGCCCACGATCTCCAGCATTTTGAATTCATAGATTCCTTCACAAATTTAGAGAGCACATTGTGTTGAGATTGCAGCCATCGCTTGATACACTACGTGAAGACTAGACTTGAGAGAACGACATATGCGACCACAATGGGAGTATTAATGTTTTAGGTCGAATTCATCTTGTGCAAGGATGCGACTAGCTTGGAGGGGCGATTGTGGGGCTTCCCCATCTCCTCTTGGGAAAGACGTTTTCATATTGAAGGGAGTTCCATTGATTTATTCTCTTTGATATGCCATGCATAGTTCTTCTTTATTTGTGGATCAAATCTAACTTGGGTTGTTTGAATTTACAGGTGAAGAAGACATATTTCCTCCTCGAATCTACACATTTTAGCTTGGAATCAACTAGATCTCGCTCGGAATTGTAACTCATTGAAAGGATCATCAATGTACTTGGCGACTGCAAGCATTTGAGGTAAGATCTACAAGGTACGTGTTGGTTTTCATGCATTTTACCAATTGGTCACTCAAAACCCTCATTGTTAAAACCCCTGTTATATAGGTCTGATAGATCTAGCAATAATGTGGGCTTAATAACTGAAACCCACTTCTTAAATAATTTATAAACCTTAGCGACCAAGTTTGGTGGAAATCCGACTCCATTTGCCCTTAGATCCAAGCACTGGGCATCTCTAGGGGAGGACGCACTTGTGGGTTTTCAGACAATTTCACAGATCTGTCATTTGGGTGTTGCCATTTTGTCCTTGAAACTCCATATCTACCATTTGGAAACCTTTCTAGTGCCTTTCCTATCCTAATTTCACTAGGTGGGCCCCACCTCACTCCATTTTGATCAAATCATAGGTGGATCCCACTTGGGTCTTTTAGATTGGCATTAGATCTTATCTAGATCTACCCTTTTAATTCTATTAGTGGCATATTCTTTCCTTGGTTGAGCATTTACTCTTTGCATAAGCCTCCTCAATCAAGCCCTAACTCTAATTGCCACCTATATTCCCTAGATCTAGATCTACTTGCTCTTGATCTCTCATTTTCCTTCACTTCACATCTTCCTAGAGTGCCTAGAGTAGGTTCGCTAGCCTTCATTAGCTAGCTACGATCTCCCCCTTGATCTTGCATTAGCTTGATCTAAAGTGAAGAGTGCCTCAATTAGCGTGACAACCATTTATCCTTGGGAATCGAAGCCCTCTTAGGTCACCTCTTTAGTTGCCCAACACCTCTACCATCCTGGATAGAATCACCTTTTGGGGCAACTACAAGTTGTGTGATAAAAGGTTATCACACAACTTGTAGTTGCCCCAAAAGGTGATCCTTCACAGCAATTGATAGAACGAATATATTCTAGAGGGATTGCACAACTCCACTTGTTGTTGCTCTTATTCTATTGCTTCGCCTGCATTGTGCTACACTGATAACATTGCACAACCAAAAACATTGTCGTCTCGGAGTTTGAATAGAAAACACGGAAATTTTATCTTTCCGAGAATTTGAAAATTAAGAGTGTTCGCTGGTAGAGCTGCGTTGGAGCATGCTGAATGTGGAGCTACTGTGACCTAGCATGGAGTTGCATGCCTCCCTTTGTTGCATTGGACTGGTATATTGCTACATGTCTTCAAAATGGTGCATTGAATGAACACTCTCAACCCTAATCCCTTCCTAAAGTCTATATTAATTACGGCGAGCTCCATCATTGTCGTGAGGTCCATAGAATGATTTTGTTCACCTCTACTTTGAACTATCTATGCATAGCTTGTCGAAAACCGTATAAGCCTGTTGAGATCTCTTATGTTTGTCTTTCTTTCTTTTTGGCGTCACTGTGAACCCTAGATTCCACATGGACGTCTACGTGAGCATCTCTACCATCAATATTGCATAACCATTGTCCACGCCCTATAACGCTTTGAAGTTTGAACATGCCCACAACCTCCAGTATTTTGAATTCATGGATTCCTCCACAAATTTAGAGAGCACATTGTGTTAAGATTGCAACCACCGCTTGATACACTACGTGAAGATTAGACTTGAGAGAACGACATCTGCAACCACAATGGGAGTATTAATTTGTTATCTGCGTATTGACATATCTTATTCAAATGAATTTGCAGAGAAGCAACATTAAGTGCAATTTCATTTGGCGCCATTCTGATTAGCAAGCAGAAGGTCATACGCAACACGTGTGAAATAAAATTGGGGTTTGATTTACTGCACAACTCATTGCTAGGATTCTTCAACGAGATTTGTCACCGCTGGGATAGGTTTCCCCTTAATTGGTGCGATCACAGAAAACCCTCTCAGCATGAAGTCAATTACATGATCAGGCCCGTTATGATCTGCTAATTAAAAAGTCAAATATTCTTGACTCAACAATAATAGGAGGCTTTGGAAAGAATACTCTTGTAATTCCTTTGCTTATCTAAACATCGATTGTGAATAGTTTTTGCTTTGCTTATAATTGCACATTGACATAAATGGAATAGCAAAGAAAAGTAAAACCATATAGGGGTCATGGTGGACAACCGATTTATATAACCCCAAGCATTTTGAGGGCATTTGATTCACCTCAAGATGTGATAGTTTCATTTTTCAAGTGGACGAGGCAGAAATAATGATGACGAAGAGGACTTGAAATTGCTTGTTCAAGAGAACAATGAGAGAAGTTCTCATCCCACATTCAAAACTGGGGATCATTCATAGTGACCTTGACGCCACAAAGGATCATCATCACTCAAGAACTCAAGTAAACCAGTCATTTTTGGAGACCATTCACATTCAAAATTGTAACTTGCAAATTGTTATTTTTGTAAGTTCTAGTGCATTTTTGGTACTTGCATGTGTTTTCTGTAAGTGTCAAAATTGAAAGAAATATTACATTGTACTTGGGTGCATTCTCGGCTAAGACCAACACCCTTCATTTTTCTAAGTTTGAGTTTGTAAAAGGGAAGAGTTGCAAGAAGCCCTTCACTATTTGAGTCACAGTTTATCAATGGCGAAAATAAATGATTTGGTCAAGTTACTTAACACTATACTTCTCTCTTTTGTTGACAACACCGTCATGATCGACAAGACAACTCTCATTGGTATTTGAAATTGTGTACAAGATTCAAAAGATACACTTGAGTTTATACAACTTGAGTCCTAGCTCCTACAAGAAGAAATACATTCTGAACTTGTTCCTGTTCAAAACAATCTTCTTAGTGATTCCTTTCAGCAACCTCCACATATTGATGCCACTTCAAAATCACATAAGCAAATCAGTGGCCCACTTCAAAAGCAAAAGAAAATGAAGATGAAGTTATGCATACATAGGTTTTGCTTGTTCTTTCCAACCCCATCATCAGACCTTAGGAAGAGATTGTACACAACAAGCACAAAACCGGTCTTGGATATGACAAGGAACTTGGAAGTGACCATTCACATTCCTGATTTCTCCAAGCCAATCCAATTTCAGTGTGTTGGCTTCTTAAAAGAAAGTTCATCTTCATCTACTCCAGTTCAGAGTTCGAAATGCCAACATTGTGATCGAGTTGGCCATATGAAAAATCAGTGTTTTGATCTTCATCCTTGTAAGCATTGTGCAAAGGATATCCATTCTTCAAGCAGATGCTTCATTCCGACGAAACCTGCAAGAGAGAAGATTCATTATAGGTGGATCACTTCTTGGAAATGGTTGTCAACAGCTAAGAAGATTTATATGTCATACCGCAGAATTCATTCTCGAGTAATGACGCATCTTGCAATTGAGACATTCTCTTCTCCTCACCTTGTTCTTAATGGGGGGGGAATGATTGATAGCCATAAACAAACGGGCCAAAACAAGCAAAACTGAACTAGTGCCAAAGCCATAGCCAAAACCTTGTGCCAAATGTCGGAGCCTCAAGCCAAAGCCACCTAGCAAAGAGTCAGAGCAGCAACATTGAACCAAAGTCTGATCCATGTTCCACTAAGCTCCAAAGTTTGTGGTTTGTGGTTAGCCTAAAAGCACCCATTTAGTAGAATACTTAAGCCTCTTGTTGCTTCTGCTAGACATCAAATTTTGGTGGTCCTTAAAACCACCACTTTCCACAAGGAACCGCTGAGCTTTCGAGCCAAATTCCAAAGAGAACCTCTGAGCAAGAACCTAAGTCAAAGCCAAGTTCCAGAGAACCATTTAGCCAAAACCGGAGTTATTACCAAGTTCTAGAGTTTGTGGTCAACCTAAAACCACCCATTTAGTAGAAGACGTCATCTTTTGCTAGCCCTTTGATTCAAAGAGATTTTTCAGCCATTTGTAGCTCCAGATTTCAGCTCTCTGCCTAGACTCACATACACCCCTTCGAATTATGGGGGGGTTGTTGGAACCTAATTCGTCAAGTTAGGTGAAGATGAAGAGTCGTCTCAAAATTCCAAGGG
The DNA here is from genome assembly GCA_027924585.1 of Larix kaempferi. Taxonomy (NCBI): domain Eukaryota; kingdom Viridiplantae; phylum Streptophyta; class Pinopsida; order Pinales; family Pinaceae; genus Larix; species Larix kaempferi. The sequence continues at coordinate 6,571,296 of BSBM01000434.1, forward strand.
ACATCTTGGGAATACGAACCCGAATCATTCTCACATGTATTTATATGTACATTTGTTAATGACAAATGCATCTCACGCTTATCTATTTGCTTGTGTTTGGCTTTGTGTTAGTCATTTGATTGTATGCCCTTTCAGCTTCTTCACACTTGGTATCTTTCCAGGATCTGATTTCACTTGTTCGACCATGGTGATAACTTTTGTAGCCTTTGACTGAACCTCAGTCAAACTGTCGTAATGCTTATGTGCTTCTTCTTGGGCTTTTGCAATGATGGAGGCAACAACTTGTTGCTCGGCCATACTCGTAGAAATCCTTTTTTTGAGGCCATATATTTCTGTCATTGCATCTTGGCGTGCTAAGGAGGCAAGTTGCATCAAACTCTATTTCTTTTGGCTCACTTGTGCCTCACAATCCCTAATTTGTTGGTCAACCTGTTGCAATTCTAACAGATATTGTAGGTGATTCCAAATGTTGAAATTGTAGTCCACCACTCTCATCAAGGTCGTGACCCCCTCCTATGCTTTTTGCAGGGCCTACGCAGCTTCTTCAATCTTCCAAGTCGACTCTATCTCTTTTGGTGTAAGGGGCGGTATTATTTGAGCATGGAGCTCCTCTTTCTCTTGCTGCAGTTGGGTGATTGTTTCTCTGATCCTTGCGACATTTTGTTCTGGAGGTAGCTAACTATAAATAGAGGATACTACGAATGGGATGGTTGAATATGCCGCATCAACAACAGACTCTAATGATGAGAGCATTACTACTACATTTGTGTGTTTCTATTGCAATCCTGCATATGAATGGCTCAATTGTGCATATGGTGATCCCCCAATTCTTCCAATATATGCGAGACATAATACTGGAGCTTGCCAGTGAGTACCAACACCGAGATTTTATTCGTTGTAGGGCAGAGGTTGGGTCTCTGAACTTACTGGAGGATAGACTATCGTAATTGCCAGGGGGTTGATTCTAAGTGTCCTGCGCTGCATTCTGATGCCTATTGTCTCGGTTCTTGAGTGTTACCAATTCCTGTGTCGTCGGTCGTTTGCTCAACTGGCGTTGGTGGGTCTATATGTAGGACTATTTGAAGCTCATCCAATTGCTCTGTGTTGTCTTTTTGGACGATTTGAGTGACCTCCACGTTTGACTGTAACTATTGCACTATGTTGGGGATGGCGCAAGACTTTTTCTGGATTGTCCAGTTGTTTTGGTGAGTTCTTCTCTGGTGCTTTTATCCCTTGCTTATTGTTCCTTTACTGGGTTGGGTATGGATTGGTCTCTTGAAAGACGACATTGAAAATTCTCCTTCGTACTGAAGAAGGTGGGTCGCGGCTAGGAGTGGTTACTAGAGGAGTTTGTGCCTCTTCCTCTTTCTTTATCTCAAGATCTATTGTAGGCAATAGTATCTTGCGTTGTCTCTTTTTGCATTCTTCTACTTGGTGAGTCAACTCCACTTCACATTTGCACTTAGCTAATAATCGAGGAGACTCTCTGGGAAGGTCGGTGCTTGTGCGATCACTCCTTGATTTCGTGCACAGCTCGAATTCTTCCAAAATTTCTAGTTTTGAATCTGTGAAGGCCTGCAAGTGTTGTGGCCACTCTGCCATTGTTGCTTTCATATCTTCTTATGTTATGCAGAAAGGAGTAAATCTGCATCGGACTATGGTTCGACTCTAAGGTTACTTGTCTTCCATGGGACTGGGAAAGACGATGCTAAGCAACATTGGTTCACATGTGAAGCCATATGGTCAGTAAAGTAGATTACTGACGAAGCTGCAAATATCGCGCACTTAGAAACAACCTTTAGAGACTGGACCCTAACATAGTACATTAAGTATAAGACGACGCTACCCCCAGGTTAGACAAGATAGCTAGCAATCATCAAGAGGGATTTATTGAAGGAATTCCAAAAACCCAAGTCAGAATCCCAGTCAATAACTGAGATAAAAGAGATTAAGCAAAGGATTGATGAGTCCATCTGGGACTACAATCAGCGATTCAAGATCCCTCAAGATCAGCTAAGTTTTCAAATTCAAGACATGCATCATCGAGAACGGTTCATCGCGGGCCTACTTTCGCATATCAGAGTTCCACTTACTCAACAGAAAGTGGGAATGCAATCAGAGGCCCTAGAGATTGCTATACTTGAAATCCACTCTAAGTGAATGATCTTCAGTAGGGATGGTGCAGATTCAGTCGCAACTTGTTGCATTGACCGTGGAGCTATAGCAGTTGTGGAGGAGGAAGGCGGTACGAGCAAATGTGTGGTGCACTTTCTGCAGGATAGAGGGTCACCACAGGAATGAGTGCCCTGCCGTAAGCAATTACATAGAAACCAATGCGCCCAACCCTTTCCTAATCGCGCCCAAGACAGAATGGTGAGAAATCTACAAGACCTAGAGTCATTCGCCTCCAAAATGCCCAACATTACAAAAGTATCAAAATACTCCACATACCCCCTTCTACAAGTTCTACAAATCGTTGTGGCATGATGTCAATAGTTGTCGCATGCTTCAGTTTATGAAGGACCACACCGCGAATGAGTTTCGTGTCCAAGGGACGAAGGAGAACGAAAAAGTTGAACAAGGAGGATACCAAGGAGTTGCGCGAGGGGGCTACCAGGGTCGAGGCAGAGGAGGATATGGAGGTGGTGGCAAGCAAGCCATCTGCTTGAATTGTCGCGAACCAAGGCATTTGGCACACTTTTGTACAAAACCCTGCACCTTCTGCGGATATTGTCACAACACGAACCATCTGATGGAAGATTGTCCAACTTTGCTAGCAAAATGGAAGAGAAGAAAGGTTGATGTAACATGGTGATGACAAAACCACGCGAAGATCTTAGTGGAATGGACCCTACCTATGTAAACATAGTAACCAGGGGGGGTGCCAAGACAGGGGAAGATATAAACGAAGTATGATGCACAAAGAGCGAATAAGGAAGCAGCGCTACAGGAAGAAGTGCGGCAGGTAAGATTGTGCGAAAAAGATCGACTACGCAGGTTTTATGTGAAGAAGAGGATCGCAAAAAGAGACTGCGAGAGAAGGACATGCTGTGCAGCATGTGCGATGAAGAGCAACAATAGATTGTGTGACAAGAGGAAGAACTACGATGCAGAATAACCACCCTGAGGATCAAGAAAGGGACTTCCTCAATGCTTTTTAAAAGTGTTGGATGATCCTCAGGTTGCAAGCAAATTGACGAATATACTCACAAAGATGGTGGCTTTGAACGAGATAGAAGAGCCCATTTTGGTCCCGCTACCCAAGCGGAGTGTGCGATGGGTTAGTAAGAAAAGATGCACCAGGAAAGAATTCAAGCTAGCGCTTGAATTAAGGGGATATCAAATGAAAGATGTAGCGCTCGATCTGGGGTTAGATGTCAATATCTTGCCTAAGAAGTCTTCGGAATTTATGGGAAAGTCGAAGTTAGTGTGATCCCCCCTTCAACTCAGGTTAGCAAATCAATATAGGATTATCCCATTGGCAGGCTGGAGAACATCAAAGTGAATATTGATGAGGTGAAAACAATAGCAGATTTTGAGGTGATAGAGATACTCGACGAGATAGATCCGTATCCAGGTTTGTTGGGGATAGATTGGGTGTTTGACAACAACACTATCCTTAACCTAAAACAATTGCACATGTCTTTTGAAACAGAGTTGTGTGCGGTGGCCCTGCTCTATGCTATTGAAGGAGCACGTTACACAAAGCCAATAAACGATAATGCCCATAGCATCGAAATTGAGAAGATTATGTGAATCCAACTGCAAATAGAGAGCTAAGTTGGCACAGTATCTGTTCTTTCGATACAGATTCTCAGGACGTATTAGAGAGATGGCAGAATCGACTATATGACGTGTCCACTCGGAGATGTGCTACGATCACCAAGTCCATCCATTAGATTGGATCCGAGCTGCGCGATCCACCGAAGTTTGATGCAACAGAGAGGGTGGATATCTTTCTAGAGCAAATGGAGGAACGGATACCTAAAGTTCAGAGAGTTCAGGCTATGGATGTAGTAGAAAGGGGGACACATGTGCGTTGGTGGGCGATGCATACGGACGACCTGCACAGGTGGGAACAAATCGAAGACTCCATCCAGGAAAGATTCCAACCCGCGACGGACCTAGAATTGATAAACAAATTTAAAGGCATAGAAGACCCGCAAGAGCATTTGGTGTACTGCGAGAAAAAATGGACAATGAAAAGTGTCCCACGTAGACAATGGGTTCACAGGTTCATACACACCCTGGATGTCGTACCGCACTGTTGGTATGTGCAACACAAACTAAGGAGGCAAACAAAAACCTTGGAGATGATAAGTACGCAGTTTACTGCAACGTTTAAGTTTAGTGCAGACGATCCTGACCTGGATAGACTTCTTCACCGGATGAAGCATTTTATTTTCACACAAAAGCCAATGATTCCCATGCAGAGACCCGTGTGCGCTTATCACAAGAACCTGGTGCAGCAAAACAAACTCTCTACTGCTGGAAAGTGGACAGCAAAAAAATGGAGGAAGACAGAGAGCCGCATAAGATAGAGATCAAAGAAACCACTAGAGAACACGCAGTACATAACAGGCCATCTATCAATACTACACCAGAATTTATGGAACCACTAAAGACAGAGATATAACATAGGGATGAAAGTCAAGTCGAAAATGGCCATCATATATGACGATTGGGACCAACACGTTCCTGCAATACATGAGCCTTTCGGACGACTTGCAAGAAGCTTACTAAGCTTACCCTGTTCGGGATGGTATATGGCAAGGAAGCAGTCATGCCACTTGTGTTCATCGTCCCAAGCTTGCGCGTTGCTATAGCCACAAAGATGTCAAACAATGACTCACTCCACCAGAGGTTAGAAGAGCTAAGGGAGTTGGAAGAGGATTGGTTTATAGCAGGTTTTAGTCCGTTGGTGGAGGAAAAGAGATAGGAGGCGTGGCATGACAAGAACATGCGAGTAAAATCCTGGAACCCAACACACTGGTATTAATGTATGACATCAAATTTATTAAGCATCCAGGGAAGCTATGGATGTGATGGTTGGGTCCATTCCGCATATTGTTTATAATTGAAATCAGCATAGCAAAACTTGCCACTCTCATCGACCAACCAATGAAAGGACTTGTCAATGAGAATCGGCTCAAGCCCTACCATGGCCCACATGGGCAAAACCATCTATAAGTCTCTTCCAGTTATGAAAGCAATAAAGTAGAATAGAAGTAGAAGTTAGTACAGAAAATAAACCCACTCAAGTAGATTTGGAACAGAATCCAAGGTAGTTATTCTATTTTCAGTGCAAGTACAATCCACTAGATTTCATTTGCAGTTAAAGTACAATATTCCCGTTTTAGCATATTTATGACAATAAAAGAGGGAGAAAGTACAAACACAGAAAGCAATGCACCATAAAAAGAAACTGCTCCAATGAAAGGATAGCACATGACATCATTGACAGTTAACGACCTTGAGGAAGTGATGGTAAGTCGACAGTGGCAGAGTGAAGTGAAGGCAGATAGGCAGATCACAGTTGACCGTGTGGTGGAGCAGTTAAGACGAGGCACAAGGATAGTAAATGCGTTATGGGTGGCAGGCTAACAATTACAGCTGAAATAATTAAAAACACCAAGCTATCCCAAGTGACCCATTAGTTATCCTGTAGTTTGAGGGAAGAGTTCAGTAATTTCAACAATTTGGGGAATAGGTTAAGGAGGTTTGGTTCAACAGTTATAGTTCATTAGTAGCTATGGCCACACCTCCCTCAATGCAAAAGCAACGTACAAAGCAAAAAACAAGCAAGGAGAATCAGATGCAAGAAGTTCCAATTGCGTCAAAAGTGGAGATTAAGCGGCCTCTGTTGGGCAGGTTCCCCTTCCTTAAATATCCAGATTTCAAAATCCTAGATGAGGCACAGTTTCCAAAGTTGGCGTTCAACAGATACGCCACAGTGTTGGACATTAATGGGTTGGAACGAGTCACCCCCAAAACTGGGCACGACAGTTACATGCATCTGGCATTCTGACCCTGTTTGATGTCCCCCATTTCAGATGAAACCATCCAATCAACGCTTGCGCCCAGTTCCCACTCAGTTGCCTTCATGGAGGGTACCTACTACCTATGGTTAGAGCAACCGTACGAAATCAACAACATCATCATACAGCAAGTGTCTGAGTTGTTGCACAGGGAAGAAGATCCAATGGAGGTGATTAGGAATGCTTCAGCAAATGAAGTGTATCGAAAGTTCAGTACCCATCAAGGGTCATGCGGAGCGGTCATTTCCGCAATTGCAAATCAGCAAGTCTGATTCGCACCTCAACTGCTTACATGCAAGCTCATGCCCAAATGCAGAAAGGATGAGTGTCCGACAGGAGTTATCTTGGCAGCATAATGATGTACAAACGACACCAAGATGGCATGGATGAAATACTTAAAGAATGAGATCGCGCAAGACTGCCAAGATGCAGAAGGCGAGAACAGATTTTCTATTACAACTGGTTTCTGCTATTGATCACTATGATCGTTTGGCAACCCCCACCAGGGTATACTTATGACCTGACCACACCAGAGACGTTTCCAGCACCAAAGTTCTGCATACTCTAGCACAAGGCGAATTGTGCAGACCAAGTAGTGACTAGTGATCAATACTGCCTTCCAACGGTGGCATACAAACATGCTTACAGCTACAACAACAGCCTTCAGGATTCCACAGTCGATTGTGGACATGTATAAAGATTATGCCATCTTTGAAGTTGATAATCATAAAGTGATCATTACTCATGCAGAACCACAGTCTGATGCAAATTAACTTCCTTTCTGTATAACACAAGAAGATATGAAAGTAGCAATTGCAAAGTGGCCCCATCACCTACATGCCTTCACAGATTCAAGACTGGAAATTTTGGAAGAATCCAAGTTGTGCACGAAATCAAGGAGTGACCGCGCAGGCACCAAGCTTCCAAGAGAGTCCCCCCGGCTATCAGCTAAGCACAAACGTGAAGTAGAGTTGACCCGGCAAGTAGAAGAGCGCATAAAGAAACAACGCAAGTCATCGTCACCTACACCAAATCCAGAGACAGTGGAAGAGGAAGAGGCGCAAACTCCTCTAGCAACGACTCCCAGTTGTGGCCCGCATTCTTTAGTATGAAGGAGAATTTTCGATGATGTCTTTCAAGAGACTTGTCCAGGCTATGACCCAGAAAAGGAACAAGAAGTACAGGATAAAAGCACCACAAAAGAGCACACCAAAACAATTGGACAACCCAGAAAAATTCCTACGCCAATCCCCAACATAGTTCAACAATTACAGTGATACCTGGAGGTCACTCAAATTCTCGAGAAGAACAACGATGAGTAATTGGATGAGTTCTGGATAGCCCTACATATAGACCTACCAACACAAATTGAGCAAACAACTGACAACACAGGAACCAGTATCACTCAAGAACTGAGACAGCAGGCTTCAGAAGTCGTGCAGCGCAAGACACTCATAATCAACCCCTTGGTACCCAACGAGGAGCTTCAGTATTATGTCTCACAGATATTCGAAGAATCGGGGGATTGCCATACCTGACTGAGCCATTAATATGCAGGATTGCAGCAAAAACACAGAGTTAGTAACAAAGCGCTCATCATTAGAGTCTGTCGCTGACGCGGCATATTCAGCTATCCCAGCTGCAAGATCCTCTACTAATAGTCAGCTTCCTCCAAAACAAAAAGTTGCAAGGATCAGAGAAGTAGTCACCCTACTGCAACAAGAGAAAGAGGAGCTCCAGGCTCAAATAAAACCAGCCCCTACACCAGAAGAGATAGAGCTACCTCGGAAGATTGAAGAAGTTGCGCAGGTCCTACAAAGCATGGGAAGGGATTGCGACCCTGACCAGAGTTGTGGACTACAATTTCAACATTTGGAATCACCTACAAGATGTGCCAGCATTGCAACAAGTTGAGCAGCAGATCATGGAATGTGAGGCACAAGTGAGCCAAAAGAAACAGAGTTTGGTGCAACTTGCCTCCTATTATACACTTTTTCACCCCTTACTCAAATCTGATATATGCTTAAATCAGCGATGAAAAAATGGCTAATTCAAGGAATGAATACCCCAATTTGTCACAGGCAAACGTCCTCTCCATTTGGGCTGGTGCGTGCCAACATCAGGGGGGAGTCCCTAGGTACTGCTGCTGATTTTGAATCTGATTTTCTGCAATAAACACAAAAAACAGCAGCAAGTTTGTCTTGGACGGCGTGTAAAGTTAAACACCTGCCAAGAGGTTAGGAGTCAGGACAATATAATTTTAATTTGCTTGGAAGGACCCTGCAGCGTTAGTGTGAAAAAGATGTAAGAAATAAAAGCGAAAACCACTTAAAAGACACAGAGTTAATCACGATAAATGGTTATTGAACTATGAATCAGTTCCATAAAGATAAAACATAATACCAACAAGAATGAAGACTCGAAAATAAGCACGACACCTCTTTATTAATAGCCGCCAAAGGGCTGATTGCGCCACATCAACAAGCACAAGAACCAGCACTATGATTTTCTTTACACAAAGGAAGAATAGCTAGTCTAAGAATGAGGAACAAATAAGATGTATGCTGCTGCGACAAAACTCCGACCTCTGTCCCTTGGTCCAATCTCGAATATATAGACCTCAAACCCATGCGCCCCCTTTTTTGACTGGTTGTTTTAAGCATGAACATGTATGACTTTGGTCACCCTCAACTAATAGTCCATCATCGATGTTTAACCTGTGACTGATGCTCACTGTATAATTTAAAACCACCAAACCTTCTGTAACCCACAGAAGTATGCCTTTACTTCAACTACATCTGCATTTTCAAAAATTAACCTTCACTGCTTTCGGACTTTCCTGGCTGCACCTGCTCTAGCATGATTGACAACTCGTAATGACGTTTCAATTTACTTTCATAAGGTCAACTTCATGCGAATTCCATCGTACATGCTTTGCCTTTAATCACTGTGAAAAACCACAAGTTTTTCTGGCTGTGTATGAGAGATAACTCGATTAATTTCATGTGTATGAGTCCAATAATTAAGCCAACCTTCAATTCGCCTTTTTAATTTGCCCTTTACTTAAGTCAACATTTAACTGCGAATTTAGAAGTTATCTATTGTTATTATCGGGCATGCTTTCTTTTTGGTGATTGACGTCTCTAGTTTAGTGAATCCATGCACTTTAACTTTTTCATTGAATGCCACAATGTAAAGATTTTTATGGCTGTCTTGACCCTTTTAATTTACTATGGTGACATGTATGCTTTTCACGATGCGCTATATGCTGGGCGGTTGTTGCTCTAAACTGCTGGTGTATTCTTTGTTTGACCTGGCAAATTTGGATGCCACAATTTCTCTATAGTGGCACTTAACAAAGAAACGAAACAAGCTGTGTCCATCATCGCACTTAATGCATGTGAGTTTTGTTATCGTGTTTATCGAGCATGCCCTAAGGAGGCATTTTTAGTTCCACAGTTTCATGCTTCTGGCTTTCTCCTCAACATGCCACAACGGGTGAATATTTTTGCTGATCTGGCTCTTCATTTTCGTATTGCTACCTACGATCTTCATGCACCACACTAAGGCGGTTGCTTCTTTGTTCAAATTGCTGGCAAATTCGCTACTGTAGTTCTGGGCATTGCAACTTCCTCTGTAGCTGACTATGATCTCTGAGTATTGTGATTTCTTCATCATCTTGCTATCAATTGCCATGCGCCCAGTCATCACGCGATTCATCTGGTTCTTAGACGGTCACCACTTCTCCCCTTGATGTCTTGGCATGCTTCGACACAAGCAATCTCTCGGCATACCCTGCCCTTGGATCTTTTATTACCCGGTGAAATCGTTTCACTGTCTCTATATTTGTGAGCAAATACATTTAACCTGGATTTTACAACAGCAGCAACTGCATCTAGATCCCCTCTGAAATCAGAGTTTTAAACATTCAACAAGAATCTATGGCTTAAGTTCCTTCAAAGTGCTCACAGTGCGAGCAAAATGCCCACTGCCACCATCTGGTACATCATCTCGATCTAGGCTTGTTTAGAACAATGAACCCAATACTGAGATCATTTGAATAAGGGCAGGAATTGCTCCTTTATATCGAAGAGATCTATAGTTTGATCAGTCAATTTTAGGCCTAGGCTCAGAAAGAAGTGCAAGCATAATAATAGAAATACAAGAGATATTTTTAGCAAGTGAAAAGATCACACGCACTACAGTGAAAACCTACAGATCTCTTAATTGTATAGGCAAAGCAGGACCGAGTGTTTGAATTGCAAGAATTATACTGGGATCACCACCCCAATGTAAATCCACATCCATCATGTTTTGACCCCTTTTCAAACTCTGGATTCATATCCCTTTAATTTTTTAAAGCTATATTCCCATGAAGAGTTTGCTGAACTGTAAAGAAAAAAAATTCCTGTAGGCCAACACTGTTCTAAAAGTGGCTCGACAGACTCTTAAATGATCATTGAAGCGGCAGCCACAACAAAAAGCCTAATCTTCTCAATTGATTGCTAAGCCACTTCACTTGCTCAAATATTGGAAATGATATCCATTCTGGAAAATTGTCAGCAGATAGCATTTTCAAGTCATCTCTATTGAGGTCTCCAAGAATTTCAATATCACCAGCCTTATGATCAAAAACAAAACTTGCAGCAGATCTTCCAGAGAGTAAACAAAGCAGATACCAACAGTTGGTGCCAAATAACAATGAGAGATGAGCAAAGTGCAAACCAAATCACCGGAATCACCAAGCAGAGCCACATACCAAACAGTTCTATGTTCTTGCATTTTGTTCTATGGTGGAAAAGTTGCTGTTGATTTCTGTGAGTTAATCCTTTTCTACTTCTCTGTAATGGACAAGGACATTGTGCTCTTATTGCCTGAAACATGCATGTCATCCATCAATAGTCATGACCAGTCGGAAAGGATCTTGCTGGTCCTTAACTGTTGAAATTGCTGTGGAGCAATTTCAGAGGTTAACACCTCCTCAACACGCAAAGACGCATTGACAGAAATATTTGGCCTCACCAAAAAGATTGCTACCAGCAGGACTGAGCAACAAGTTGCTGCCTCCATCGCCACAGAAGCCCAGGAAGAAGCACAAAGGCATTACAACAGTTTGATCAGGGTTCAGTCAAAAGCTACAGAAGTTATCACCCTGGCCGAACAAGTGAAACCAGATCCAGGAAAGAGCACACATCTCTTGGGGTTAGTTGGGGCATGACATCCTCCTTTTAGTACACCTAGCACTTGTTGTAGCCTAATTTCACATTATTATTGTTATTTTTTGTCATGGTGTGGTTTAGTCCCCAAATTTGTGGGTGCACTAACCCAAATTGTTATATTTTCACATTATCTTGGAGGCTCTTGACTTAAAATTAGGTGAGGCTAGTCTTATACAAATAGCACCTCCCTCTCATTGTAAAAACACAACAAGATATGGGTTCATTATGAGATCTTTTCTATTTCTCTTAGTTTATTGGAGCTCTTGATGCTATGAGCACCTCTCTTTGGATGATCTTTCTTTCTTGAAGGTTGATTTGGTGAAGTTCTAGGGTTCATTTTGCACATGCTATCGGTTGATGCTAAAGAATGATTGTAATAACTCGAGCACTAAGGTGACCTAAGGCGCTATCTTGCTCATCTTTGTTAAATGTTGGTAAGTTATACTATTATACTTCTAACATAGTTTAATAATGCTTTTATGGTGCATTATTCTAAAGTGTTAGGGTTTCTCTCTCGTATTTTGTTAACCGTGCATGAGACATTCCTTTTCATAGGAGCTCTCCATTGTTATTGGGCCTTGGACTTCTTATCTTTCCCTAATTAGGCTCTTCTACCTAATTCTTGTGGTTGTTAGTTGATGCCCTAATTGCAAGTATTGAAAGTCATTCTAAGAGAGGGACGTTGGTATCGATCTCTCAGTGCCCAAGGGATTGAGACGAGAATCATGTGCTCTATCTTTCAACAAATCTATCTCTCTTTTATCAATTCACATGCCTTTTATTTCACATGCATCTTTATATATTGAAAAACCCTAAAAAATATAATATTGCTGGAAAAAGCCCTAAAAATCTAAATAATTCAAAACTCCAAAAATATTTGCAATTTGTTGGTACACCCATCAAATTCGCCCTAGTGAATTTATCCACGGATATCTCGGGGCATCCCATTTTGACCGAGTGCATTGGGAAATGTGAAATTGCTTAAATTAGGGTTTTTGCATGGTTTTTGCAATTTTGATTGGACCATCAAGTGCACCCTAGGCCACTTGATCATCTCCCCTTTAGAGCACACTTTTTTGAGGTGGTGCCTTGGGAAGTGTGAAACCCTACCTTGGGATTTGTGAAGTGTATTGAAATTGTGATATTTATTGATATTGATTGGTAGATTGAATTAACTCCTTTTATATGATTTATGTGTCTTGATCATCCATTGTTGACTCCATATAAGGCACTAATCTTAGCCATAATGCTCGTGGGAGGATATTTGCAAGTGTGATGGTGTCTGTAGGTGTTCTTCCTCCATTAGGGACTCTCCCCTGGGTTTAGGAGTTACTCAAAGAAGTTGACAAGTTAGGTGGTGGCAACATTGGGTCTAACCCCTCTCGTATGCTTACCATCACTAGCACAAGGCATACTTTGCCTGCTTTGAAAGGACTGCTAGTTTGTGCGGGTAACAAAACCTATTGTAAGACTCAATCCTTCATCTTCATAAAATATATCCAGTTTTTTCTAGAGGAATCATCAATAAACGAAACAAATAAATGTTACTTATTAATGAAATTGATGACATAGGTCCACAGCATCTTAATTAATCAAATCAAGAATCCCTCTCAATATGTGCTCACTATTAAAGAAAACACTCTTGGCATGCTTGTTGAGTGCAGGAACACTTGCACATTCATGTCTTCTATATGTCGTGTGCTTGTTGAGAAGGTCACCAAATCTCTTGTGCCAAAGCTCGCAGAGTTGGTCATTGTCATGCACTATGGCTCCATGTTTGTTTGGATTAGCAAGCAACCTATAAAGGCCACCCTCTTGCATAACTCTGGGCAAAACTCGACCAGGATCCTAATTGTGATCTCTGATAATAACACAGTGATCATCAAACTCAACAAGCACATCTAATATTTATCATGGCTTACACTGAATTTGGATTCTTTGTTAAACCAAGAACATATAAGACATCATCAAGCTCAAGAACATCACTTGATGGTATTGTTATCACACAATGTGTAGTTGTCCCAAAAGGTGATCCTATCAAGGATGGTAGAGGTGTTGGACAACTAAAGAGGTGACCTAAGAGAGCTTCGATTCCCAACGATAACTGGTTGTCACGCTAATCGAGGCACTCTTACCTTTAGATCAAGCAAATGCAAGACCAAGGGGGAGACCCTAGCTAGCCAATGGAGGCTAGCGAACCTACTCTAGATACTCTAGGGAGATGTGAAGTTGCAAAGAGAGAAAGAGATCAAAAGTAAGTAGATCTAGCTCTAGGAAATGTAAGTGGTCAATGGAGTTAGGGTTTGATTGAGGAGGCTTATAAGAGATGTAAAAGCTCAACCAAGGTATGAATATGCCAATAACGAAGTTAAACAAGTAGAGCTAGATAGATCTAATGCCAATCTAAAAGGCCCAAGTGGGGTCACCCTTGATTTTGTCAAAATGAAGTGAAGTGGGGCCCCCTATGTGAAATTAAGATAGGAAGGGCACTAGAAGGGTGGCTAAGTGACAGATCTGAAGTTTAAAGGACAAAATAGCAACACCCAGATGATAGATCTAAAATATGACTAAGAACCACAAGTGCCTCCTCCCCTAGAGATGGCCAGTGCCTTGGATCGAAGGGTAAATGGAGTCGGATTTCCACCAAATTTGGTCTCTAAGGTTCATTAATTAATTAAGAAGTGGGTTTTAGTTATTAAGCCCAAATTATCGCTAGATCTATCAGATCTATAAAACTAGGGTTTTAACAATGAGTGTTTGAAGTGACCAATGGGTAAAATACATGAAAACCAACACGTACCTTGTAGATCTTACCTCAAATGCTTTCGGTCTCCAAGTACATTGATGATCCTTCCGTTTAGTTACAATTCCAAGCAAGATCCAAGTGATTTCAAGCCAAAACGTCCTAGCCCAAGGAGGAAAAGTGTCTTTTTTTACCTGCAAATTCAAACAACCCAAGTTAGATTTGATCCACAAATAAAAGATGAGCTATGCACGGCATATCAAGAAAATAAATCAATGGGCGAATCACAATTGACAAACTCCCTTCAAGATGAAAACAGCATTCCCAAGAGAAGATGGGGAAGCCCCACAATCGTCCCTCCAAGCAATTCGCACCCCTGCACAAGATGAACTCGGCCTCCCTCTAAAGATGTTGAAAATCACCTCTAAACAACTTAGATGTCTAAAGAAAAGATTTATAATCATGTACAAGAACATTCATCAAACCCCGAGAAGTAGATCTGCAAAATAATATTTTATTCCAAGAGTTTAAGAGCCCAAAGGTGCCTTTACAATGAGGGGGGTCTCTTCCTTGAATAGGAATGAGAGAGAACAAAACCCTAACCACTTTTTGAATGAGTGGTGGAGATCAAAAGATAAAACAATAATAATTGACGGCTATGATGGGTCGGAGCTATAATACATGGATCAACTCACTAAAGAGGGGGTGCGCACTCACTAAATGGCCCTAGGGGGGTCGCACCACATGAAAGATGACTAGAACAAGTGTAATAAGCACATGGTGGGGCTAGGAGGTATTAATGTCCTTCACTAGCATCACCCCATGGCACAATGATAAAAGATATGACTCAATAACATCACAAAGCGACCAAGTGACCAAATCGTGGCCCCCTCAATAGTAGAATAATACATCAAATTAATGCCCCGAAGTGTGTGTGGACCCCACTGAATGTTGTAAGTTGTACCGAAAAATGTGGGATGCATCATGAATGACCTCTGAACAAACCTCATGCCAATTCCTTGCCTCATTTGCCCAAATAAATTTCTTCAATGGCCATTTTATTCCATTTTTCATCCCCGGAAAATCACCTGTAAATCAATAAAACACTTGTAACTCTTTGCCTGGTGTTCCGGGCACAAATCTGATTGTACCAAAGTGTCTGGGGGTATGGTAATATGGTAATAACAAGTGGTTCGACCCCATACTCCCTCTGTAGCGCCCTAGGAGAACCAAATAAAAATTCATCTGTGGTGTCAGGCCATTTATAATGGCAAATCTACAGTAAAGTGACAATCTGAGTGAAATCACTTCCGGAAGTGCCTGTAATTGAAATCTGAGTGTACCAGTGGACTCAGAAGGTCCAAATGCACTAGAGATGAGTACTCATACACCCTATGGCTACCTGGATAATCATCTGTAGTCCCAACCATGCCGGACAAATAAAAATAATGGTCTGTAAATAATAATAACTATAAAAATCCATCAAACCATCAAGTGAAACTTGTGTCTACCTGCATGGAACCATCAAATGGGCATCAAAGGACAATAAATCATCAACCTTGAACATCATTGGTCCAATGTATCTCAGATCCTATGGTTGACTTGGTCAAACTAGGTTTGACCAAGTCAAGACTGATCAAAATATGACCCAGGCTTAAAATGCCTGATGCTGCAAGTGCAAATGGATAAGGCATGCTCTTTTAATCATTCTATTAGCAAGACTTAAAGTATGAAGCATCATTTCACTGGCGGTTAAACAATAATCACATCAAATATAAGTTTAAATAATCAATTATTCAAAACAAAACCTCAAGAATATACTCATTTCATAGACGTGACCATTTAGCTAGCAAAGGGTGAGGGTGAAAAGAGCAAGGCTAGGTTAAGGGGATGACTTTACTGACTCAACACTATGATACTTTGGATAAAGGGAAAAGGAATACACACTTAAGCATATGTTGGATAATAAACACACAGGAATGGCAGTATCTCACAAATGGAATGAGTTGTTTAGAGAGGTGCTTATTCAACCTTGGCAAATGTCTACAGCTCACATCCAAGCTGAATCCAGCTCCGTGAGGATCTTTACTAGAACCGTCGTAACTGGGTGCACAGCTAACCGTAACTTGAGGTTCTAGGGGACACTTAGAATTAGTTGCCCCTTACTCCATCTCACATCCCAACCCGTAGGCTCCGTGAGGTATTAATCATTACATTTAATCGTGGCCAGCAGTCTTTGGATTTAGCATACATTTAACCACTGCTTTTTAGGCCTTAGGACCCTTTGGATTTTGCATGTGCTTAGAAGCACAACTAATCACAGCTTTCATCCATGGTGCTTTCACATTTCAATTTCCATAGCCCTCTTTCATTGTGCTAAGAAGCACAGTTTTAATTTGTTTCCATGGGCTTGCACAAAAGATAAGATAATAGTTTCCATATGCATGTAATGATGGTAGTACAATTTGCTTCAGGTTTAGCCAACACAACTCAAGCAACTAGGTGGATTATCCACAATAAGAACCAAACATTGGGGGCAACCGACCAGAGAGGTCAAGGCATCAAATCCAACTCACTTAAGCTCAGGAACCAACACCAACGGGTTCTCCCGACCCAAAAGGATCAAGGCTTCGATAAGTTATGTTGCCAACTCAGAGCCAAGACACAAACTAACAGGGATGCTATCCAACACAGAGGCAAAAGTGGGGAGGTCCTCCATATCAAAGGCTGAGGTGTAAGTCAGGATGAAAACCAAAATGGGAGAGAACGGATGGATGGGGAAAGTGAAAGGTGATGCCAAAGCTAGCAAGCCATAAATGGTGGGAATGATCACGTCCATACTACTAAGAGGGTAAAACCAATGAGTATAAACAAGAGCTTATAATTCTAAGTAATTAGACCATTTAGATAATCATTAAACAACCATGTCCATATAACATATATATACCACCAGATCATGACCACTAGATACCAAGTCAAGCTACTAATATGAGCAAAAGAGCAAAGCAATCATAACCAATGCCCAACCATATACCTGCTGGGCCATACACCCGTATCTGCAATCTAGATCATCAATAATCACTGGAAACATTGTTATTGTGAAAACTCTGGGCACTATACTGCTCTATATGGAACAAACGTGGTCACCTTGGTAAGCAAATATGAGGTCATGAGGCTCAGTCTTGGCATAAGGTTCACTATGTCTGATCTGGGGCTGCTCTGATATGTGAGTGATCATCAAAAAGGTATTGCTCATCATAGGATGATCTCATCAAAATGTGTAAAGGATTGGCTCAAAAATATACAGGAATCTGCTCTACAATCATGGTAGCCTGGCTACTATGGATGTGATAACAGGCATGTGAAATGAAACTAAACCTATCCCAATCACTAGATATGTAGCATCATCACCAAGTTCCACCTACATGTTGGCCTTGTGCTCCTTAATTATGTTGAACATCTTCTTGACGAAGGTCATGTACCTAGATGCTTCATTGTCCACTACCCTACACTAGAAATGGTATTAGTGGAAAGGCACAAAATTATGGAGAACATTGTAAGGAGCATCTAGGCACACCATGGAGATGCTCCTTAACCATGTGGAACATCTTCTCATTAAAGCTCATGTGCTTAGATGCTCCATTGTCCACTACCCTACACCATGGAGTGCAAATTGTTTCCATTGTTGTTTCTTTCCCTTTTCTTTCTTATTAGGAATTAAGAAGCATAGTGGCCCTGATTGTGATAATTAAAGCACTTCACGAGAAAGACGTTCTTTCCCCAGTTCAAGGAACCTAAATCCTCCTCGCCCCTCAAGGGTCCTCTTGTCTTACCACCTTTTCTCGTCTTCCTAACAAGGGCTAGGTTTTGACTCTTTCACAATGGCTTAAATAGTCTCCAATTTGGTCTCCTCTTGAATGAAATCATCCCAAAACTTCTAAAAGGTAGGAAGTTTCTCTCGAGCTCAAACATCCCAAACAAACATGTCCTAAGATTAATGGAACCCATTTAGTGCTATGGGCATGAACTCCTCATCCTCCACTTTCATCCCAATAACAAGAAGTTGATCTCTCATCTCTATGATCCTCATCATGTAGTTGGCCACCATATCTATGTCACTCATGTGAATGCCAGTGAGTTTGTTCTTCAATGGTATCTCCTAGTTAATATTCTCACTTTAGTATAAACTAATCAAAGCATTAAACAACTCCCTAGTCAACTTCTTCATGATTTGAGGGGTCAAATGGTCTTTCATCGAATCTAGAATGACATACTTTGCCTTGGTCACCTTCTTGTTATGCTCAAACATGTCCTTATAGGATTAGTAGGCATCCTAGGGGTCGCTTCAACAAAACCCCATATATTAAACTCCTTCAATAGCATCTTCAGTTTGTATTTCCAAGGTGTAAAGTTGGAAGCACATACTCTAGGATCTTTACTGAGAGAATATCATGTACAGCATATCAAGTATAACAATGCATATCAATCACACCAAGCAATCACATGAGACAATAGACACACAGAGTTTCACTAGGGAAAACCATAAAGGTGAAAAACCCCACAACTTCCTCAGAGATAGAAAGAGCAATGATACAACCCAAGTACAAGAGATAGTCTTCTACTAGCAACTACTCCTCCTCAACTAGTGCGCCACTTTCCGAGTGATGTAGGAGTGAATAATGAGATGAACAAATAGAGATCTCCCGCTCTCTATTTATACTTGTCCCGACTTCCCTAATACACTAGCAGGGCCGACTTCTCTAGGAGAGTCTAATAACCCATGGTTACATTAATCAGGGCCGACCCCACACTTGGTGGTCTAATGACCCATCACGGCAAGTTGCGACACTTGTCAATACAAATGACGACACTTCCATATAGAGGAATAATAACATCTTTATAGGAGTACAATATACATAGGTGAAATACATTCCGAAGTTACACATACATCAACACTCCCTCTTAACTAGGAAGGTATTTCTCGACACAAATCTGCTAGCACAAGTCTTCTTCTCTGGATCATCGTCATTGGATCATCGTCATCGAATCATCATCATCGTCACTGTTGCTGCTATCTCAATCAATCTCCGATCTACTCGTCATAAGAAGTTTTACAAAACGAGTCCTTTTTCATACTAGATGTAGGCCCACCACCTACAGGTCTTCATCAATGGCCATACTGTGGAATCCTCAGGACTTATTACGTGCGTCACAAAACCTCGCAAGAGCATCCCAGGCTGTTACGAACACATAGCTCTACCTGTAGGATCTCCCAGGGACATATTATATGTGATCTCACCACAAAACCTCGCAAGAGCATCCCAGGCTGTTACGAGCACACAGCTCTACCTGTAGGATCTCCCAGGGACATATTACATGTGGTCACCACAAAACCTCGCAAGAGCATCCCAGGCCTTATTACGGGCACACAGCCCAACCTATTGGATCTCCCAGGGCCATATTACATGTGGTCATGGCAAAACCTCGCAAGAGCATCCCAGGACTTATTACGGGCACACAACCCAACCTATCGGATCTCCCAAGGCCATATTATATACCATAGGACAAAATCTCGCAAGAGCATCCCAAGACTTATTACAGGCACACAGCCCAACCTATCGGATCTCCTAGGGACATTATATGCCATAGGACAAAACCTCGCAAGAGCATCCCAGGACTTATTACGGGCACACAGCCCAACCTATCGGATCTCCCAGGGCCATATTACATGTCCTCCCAAGAAAAACCTCGAAAGAGCATTTGCCAGATATCCCAAGGCCATATTATATGCTTGTCTGCACAACCTGTCCACGGCCATAGAGTATCAACCCGATACTCATCATACATCATCCTGATGTACATGATCATCCTGATCATCATCACTGCATCGTCCTGATGCATGTCATGTGGAGCAACACCCTAAAGCTCATCATCCATGATCATCCTGATCATACAATGCATCCACCTGATGCATATCTGATACATATCATCTGAAGCAACATCTTGAAGCTCATCAACCATGATCATCCTGATCATACAATGCATCCACCTGATGCATAACTAATACATATCATCGTCCATGATCTACCTGATCATATAATGTATCCACCTGATACAAATACAAATACATGACCCAACTGATCATCACAGGCATCCAACATGATGCATATACATATACATGATCCAACTGATCAAAACAAGCATCCAACATGACGCATATACATATATATGATCCAACTGATCAAAACAAGCATCCAACATGATGCATATACATATACATGATCCAACTTATCATAACAAGCATCCAACATGATGCATATACAGAGCAGTAACTGGAGCATCGTCCTGATGCTCATCATCCAGCGCTTACATTCATAGCCATGGAAGGAACCTCCTCTCACCATGCTTGGAATGGCTCCTGCAAATGTGTCCATCACTTCTTCCTCGAAGTGTCATCAATCTGAAGAACACCAAGCCTCTCTCTGAAATACTTGACCTTCACTCTGGCTAGTGGCTTCGTCAGCACATCTACAATTTGCTCATCCGTCGCAACATACAGGAGCTTTACTGTTCCTCTCTACACCATATCCCTAATATAGTGGTATTTGATCTCAATGTGCTTCGACCTGTCGTGGAACACCGGGTTCTAAGACAACTTCACACAACTCTGGTTGTCACAAAAGATACCAGTAGCCTCCAACAGGAGATCAAATAACTCAGACAGTAGCTTCCGAAGCCATACTGCCTCACAACTAGCCGAACAAGTTGCAACATACTCTACTTCGACTGTACTCAGTGCTACGCAGGACTGCTTCCTGCTAAACCAAGAGATCACACCTGATCCCATACTGAAGCAACACCCTGAAGTGCTCTTCCTATCTGCAGCACTCCCTGCCCAATCTGAATCAACATAACCCTGTAGGTTAAACTTTTGATTCGCATCATATTTGAGTCCATAGTCAATTGTACCCTTCAGGTACCTCAGAATATGCTTTACAGCAACCAGGTGAATACCTCTGGGATCTGTCGGGAACTGGCTCAAAGTGTTCACCGCAAAGCAAATATTTGGTCTCGTGTTCGTCAGGTACAACAAGGACCCAACCATCTGACGATACACCGTGACATCAACCGACTCAGATGAAGCATCACACAGAAGCTTCAGGTTCAATGCCATAAGTGTGGCCATGGCCTTGCAGTCCATCATCCCGAACCTCTTCAGGATCTCTACTGCATACTTCCCTTGTCCAAGGAAGATCCCATCTGCACTCTGCCACACCTCCATGCCTAGAAAATAGTGCATCATCCCCAAGTCCTTCATCTTGAACTCGGCAGTAAGCTTCCTCTTGGTGTCGACAATCAACCCATCCTCACCTGTTACAAACAGGTCATCCACATACAATAGTAGTATCACAGGATTGCCTTCCTCAACCTTGTAGTAAAGGTTGGAATCCACTTTACTCTTGGTAAAGCCCAAACTGGATAGAAAGCTATCTATCCTACCATACCAAGTCCTAGGAGCTTGCTTCAAGCCATACAAGGCTTTCTTCAACCTGCACACATGACTCCCTGTCATGTGTTTCAAAACCAAGTGGTTGCTCCACATATACTTCCTCCTCGACTACACCATTCAAGAAAGTTGTCTAGACATCCATCTAGTGTATCTTCCATTTCATCACTACAGCCAGGGCAAGTACTGATCTGATGGAAGTGTACCTGGCTACAAGAGCAAAAGTTTCTTCATAGTCTATTCCCTCTTTCTAGAAGAAGCCACGAGCTACAAATCTTGCTTTGTACTTTTCTATGCTGCCATCTGCAGCATGCTTGATCTTGTTGATCCATTTGGAAGTCACAACCGACTTCCCTTCAGGTCTTAGGACCACATCCAAAACATCATTCTTCATGATCGACTGATACTCCTCAATCATGGCATTCTTCCCGAATCCTGGGAACTTCAATATCTTCAATAGATAACTTTGTTGCTGGACAAATGTTGTAGTCCTTCTTTTGTAGGTGATGGTATACGATCTTTCCTACAAAACAAGTTAAATTGCGTGATTAGAAACATCTCATAGTTTTCAGAACAAATTCTTACACATAAATAAATATGTCATACAGTCATGCAATTATCTTAGCCAATGCTTCAATACAACATTTATCCATATTCCGTAACTTTCTAGATGCCTTCCAATCTCTACCAGAACATTGTTAAGAGTGTGCACAACTCCCAACATGTCAGCAAAGAGGTTTCATTCTAGATAAGTAGCAATGGAATGTTGTACAATGCCATAGGCCACTTACCCATCACATGCATATTAGTAGTATACTAGTATACTGTTCATTAATGCAATTATTCTAATATGCATAATACACACCCTCAGTCTAGGAACATGTACATCATAGAATAACATTATTTAAACAAACAGAATATACAAGAAATGACGATTCAAATACTATCTTTGTTTGTTTGTTGGGTGGACTCCCTCTAAAGCTTTGCTTCTTTGCAGAGCTGTCCTATTTTGAAGTAACTTCTTCTACTTCTTTCTGTTGTGAATTGTAAGGAGTGGTGAACTCCCTCTTAATCCCTGAATCACTGCATAGCACTTGAAGTCTGCTAAAGTGAATTCTCCACCATTGTCGAATCTAAAGGTCTTGAACTTCTTTTCAGTGTGGTTTTCTATCAAGGCCTTGAATTCCTTGAATTTGTTGAATACTTCATCTTTGTTCTTCAAGAAATAAATCCCAAGTCTTCCTAGAGAAATCATCAATGAAAGAACCATAGTATACATACCCACTCAGAGAACTAGATGACATCGGACTGAATACATCGGAGTGGATAATTCCTTTTTCCATCCTTGCTTGTGATTGCCTTCTTTGTGTTCTTTCCTTTTGCAAATCCTTTGCAAACATCTTCATACTTTGACTGGATTTTAGAAAGACCTTCAACTACTTTGCTTGCAATAGGTAGTGCCCTATAGTGCGCATGTGCAAGCCTTCTATGCCAAAGTTCACTTCGCTCCATGGATTCATGTACCATGGCATATTCAAGTTGTCCCTTCAATTTATACAATCCTCCCTCTTGCTCTCCAATCACTAATGCATCATCTATGGTCTTACGCTTTGGCCACATGAGTACTTGGCCATCTACAAATGCAACCCTCATGCCTTTTGCATCCAATATAGATATGGAGAGTAGATTCTTCTTGAACCCAGGTACATATAGAACCTCTTTCATCTTCAAAGACTTTCCAAAGTCTAGGTTGTAAGAAACTTCACCACTTCCTTTGATAGGATATTGGTAGTCATCCCCAAGTTTCACCTTATGGGGTGACTCATGTTCAGATAGGCTTACAAAAGATTCTTTGAACCCAGTCATGTGTTTGGAAGCCCCAATGACAATAAGCCAATCATTACAACCATGAGAGATAGTACCTGTGAGAGCAGAGATTAGAACATATTCATCTTCGCTTGATGAGTCATCACTTTCTGATCTAGCCTTCTTCTTGGGAGGTTCATCATCCTCAACAGCATGAGCATGATACCTCCTTTTTGTTATTATTCTTCTTCTTGTTGAAGTTGTTGTTGTTGTTGTCCCTTTTGTTCTTGGGACAATCTGCAGCAAAGTGTCCCTTCTCATTACATGTGAAGCATCTCAGATCCTTCTTATTCTTTTGATGGTTGTGAGAGGATCTCTTGTAATGAAGTTGCTCCTTCTTGGGCTTGCTTCTTTTGGTGAGCTGCGAGAGCTTGATCTTCACTTCCCATCTTTTCTTCTCAGGATACAAGCCTAGCCTCTTCTTGTGAACATTCCTCCCACAGTCTACTGAAGGAGATCAACTTTCTCCTTGCACAAATTCCTTGAATAAAGGAATCCCATGACCTAGGTAGGCCATTCATAGTGGTCATGACAATTTCACCATTCTCCACCACTTCATCCACAACTTCAAGTTGTTCCTTGATCTGAGAGACCTTTGAGAAATAAGATTGAATGGTCTCTCCATTCTAAAGCTTTACCCCTTTCAATTGATTCTGCAGAGTCATCTTCTGATTTATGTTCTTCCCTTCAAATAGCTTGGTTAGGGAATCAAACATCTCCTTAGGTGTCTTTAGAGATGACACATGTGGTATGAGATGGTCTTTGATAGAATCAGCAATGATCCTCTTTGCCTTGACCAAGTTCTTCTTATACAAGGCCTTAGCCTCTTCTTCCTCTCGGACAGGGACCTCAAAACTTATGTAAGTATCCAATTCATTTTCTTCCAGAATTAACCCAATCCTATACTTCCATGCTCGGAAGTTATCAGCCCCTTCAAGCTTATCCTCAAGCTTGGTGTGGTGAGACATCTTAAAGAGTATTTCAAATGGAAATAGAAAAGATTTAGGTCTTACCAGTTGATTTGCAGAAATCTGGATCTGGTGCTGGAGTAGGGTTTGTTAGAGAAACCCAAAAAATTCAAAATGTGAATTTCAACTTTCTGAAAGGATAGAAAGATGCGCCTTGATGAGCTGATCAGCCTGGTATACTCAGAATTTGAAATCTGCAAAGTTTCACCCTTCATAAATGCTTTTCAATCTCCCAGATTCACTAGGGAGGACCCTGAATTAGGGTTTGAGTTTCCCGAAGCTTCACCCAACCAAAAATCTCGATCCAAAGTTCTAAACTTCGATTTTTCCAAGGAGCTTCCAACTATGTCCTCAGATTTCAGAAATTCCTATTTTTGTGGAAACCCTAATTTTTAGGGCCAAAAATGAAATTGCCCAGAATTGAATTCTAATTGGACAGAAAGATTCTCCTTGATGAGTAGAGTCAATCTACCTTGCTGCTTTTCCAAAATCTGTGGAGAGAAACCCAATAAACAAGAAACCCTAGTTTCTGCAACTGCACAGTGTCTTCTTCTCAAGTTAGCTCTGATACCATGTTAATTTTTAAGCATTAATTCAACATACTCTAAGATCTTTACTGAGAGAATATCATGTACAGCATATCAAGTATAACAATGCATATCAATCACACCAAGCAATCACATGAGACAATAGACACATAGAGTTTCACTAGGGAAAACCATAAAGGTGAAAAACCCCACAACTTCCTCAGAGATAGAAAGAGCAATGATACTACCCAAGTACAAGAGATAGTCTTCTACTAGCAGCTACTCCTCCTCCTCAACTAGTGCGCCACTTTCCGAGTGATGTAGGAGTGAATAATGAGATGAACAAATAGAGATCTCCCGTTCTCTATTTATACTTGTCCCGACTTGCCTAATACACTAGCAGGGCCGACTTCTCTAGGAGAGTCTAATAACCCATGGTTACATTAATCAGGGCCAACCCCACACTTGGTGGTCTAATAACCCATCACAGCAAGTTGCGACACTTGTCAATACAAATGACGACACTTCCGTATAGAGGAATAATAATATCTCTATAGGAGTACAATATACATAGGTGAAATATATTCCGAAGTTACATATACATCAACAGTCCTTTGCTCTTTCATGCCTTGTTGACAAGAGCCAAGATCTCCTCCTCCTCATGTTCTTGCTCGCATGCTTTAGACTCCTCTGGAGCCTCTTCCTAGATGCAATCATCCCAAAGCCTCTACAATTTGGGAGATTTTCCCAAGCTACAACTCCCTTAACAAATGGATCCCAAGAATTAGGGAAACCATTCAATGCCACATTCACAAGTTCTGCATCAAGAACCTTCTCCCCAACAACTGCATGTTGATCGAATCTGGGTGATCCTCATGAGGTAAATGGTAACATTATTAGTCTTCGACATATGGACATCTCTGAGATTGGTTCTCAAGATCATCTTCATGTTCATGCTATCACTCTGGAACAAATCCTTAGAGCTTTGAACATTGCATAGGTTGTTGTCTTCTCTGCTACATGAAGAATCAAGTGATCCTTCATAGCATCTAGGATCACTCTTTGGGCATTGATCTCCTTTTTCTCATAGTCTACCAAATCAGCTGGATCTAATGGTTTGGTCACTGCCTTCTCCACAATCCCCCAAAGATCATGTTCCTTCAACAACAAGACTACTCTTGTCTTCCATGCCAGGAAGTTAGAGGACCCATCTAACCTGTCTTCAAATTTGAGAATGGTTGTTTCCATAACTAGATTTTCCACAAATAACTACCTTGTGCTTTCTCCTTCAAGCACCCACCAAGATCTACTGCTATAAACCCCAAATCTGCACTAGATCTGTCTGCTAATCACTCAAATCTACCAGATTTGCTACAATAGACTTCATATCTGCTCCCTCTTGGAGTCTCTACTCTAATACCATGTTAATTTTTCTGATCTCGGACCTAGATAAAACAATTCCTAGTGTTTTCCTTGCTTAAAATTTCATTTGCAGCCCGCTGATTATTTTAAACTGCTGAGATCTATTAACAGAAAATTATTATGGAAGGAAAAAGGAAGAAGATCACAAAATACATGCACAATTTCTGCCCTTCAAAAACAGCTTTTCATTAATTAAATTCCAAGCTTACAAAGGTACTCGAAAAATGGCCCTGAAAAAATACAGAGCAAACCTGGCAAAAATCTGCCCTTCAAAAATGTCACGTCTCTTCTACGCGATTTTTTCTTTTATAAAGATCCTAACCCATCAAACAAATGCGGATATATGAAAACAAGCTATCGCTACAACCTACTTAGTAATATTTTGGATGTACGTGGATTAAACACCGTTATTCCTTCTGTCGCGTTTCAAACAAGTGCCAACTATGGCAACATGCCTATACCTCACCGCATTAGTCACTAGGCATCAATTCAATTACCAACCAACAATATGACGACCCCATACTGAACAATTGCGACAATAAGAAAGACACGCAGCATCAAATATACTTCGATTAATAACTATATTAATATCATTAATATGTTATTAATTATTAACTACATCTCATTAAAGTATTAATGTGAATACAAATATAATCTACATGGTTCAATGCTATGCCAAAGTACTAACATATAGCCTAAGCATTAATATTATACTAAGCCCTAACATTAACATTGTAAAGACTAGGCCTTAGCATAATATACCATAGGCACTTGTATTAAAACCATGCCTAAAAACATAATGGATAATATTAAAACAAATACAATATGATATAACTTAATGCAATGTAAACTATATATATATTACAACCTAATATATATATATATATATATATATATATATATATATGAACTTGAGGTAATGTAACTATATACATATGTCACAACTTAACATATATATATATATATATACAACCTAAGCGCTTATAGGTTGACCCAAGGTCTAACCTAAGCTCGTGCAAATGCACTAAGCGCTCAAATTAACACTTAAGCGATTGTGAAAACATCATATGTTAACTTAACATATGGCAATGCCATTTCAATGGACTAAGATTAAAATGAGTAACATTATAATGTAATGTAGTTAATTGTTAAGCGCATGGCTAGGTCAACCCAAGGTTGGACCTTGGCTTAATGCGAACCATGTCACCATGCCGCAATGCCCCATCACCCGGCCCACACCTTGGCCTACGTTGGGAAACTTACGCTAATGCATAACGTGGAGAAGGTAAGGGGTTCGCAGCAATTGCACTATAGTTTAACGTTGCAAAACATAAGAACTGTGGTGACTGTATCTAACTTACTCTCTGCCACGCAAACTGCAAAATCTATGAACCAAAGTTTTAAACCCTGGTTGCTTTGGTGGCAGGTAATTCCACTTAGCAACGTTGTGGTGCAACACTCAGCAAGAATTAGAACTTTCGCTCGTGCTCCAACTAGCCATGTTGGCTCTCGCACGAAACTGCCAACTCCCGAAGCATTGCTCTATTAACGTTCTACGGTGGTTGAATTAAATGTTGGAAGTCCCTCGACCGTCGATCGTGATCAGGGTCATCCAACTTGGGAGTGGTGCATGCATGAGCATCGTTGATCCTGCTTGTGGATGTTGGCGCTAACTCTACGGGGTACTTGACAATTAAATGGACAGACGATCGGGTTCAGAGGTCGCCACTCCTCCAACCGGTATTACATCATTGCATACGTTATTCATTCGACAATTCAACGGGCTCCTTCAAGCTCTTCTGCTCCGACCATGGTCTTCGCTCCTGAACCAGGGAGGAGATGCTCCCATAACGCTTCCAACTCTCTACGTGAGGTAGCTACTGGCAACGTTGTTGGGTTGCACGTTTTAAAGGTAAGAATGTTCATCTTTTACGCAATTACCAAACTTTACTTCGTTGTTCTGTTGTGAGAATATTATGTTGCCACAATTTAATTTATTGGGTTTCATGTGCAGGTATGGTGCCACCCAAGCTTGGGCTTCATGTTGGTTTGACCCAACGGTAAGTGGTTACACCCCCACTAGCTCGTTGTCCAATTTACTTTTTACACAGCAACAAAGTTACTGTCACGACTAATTGCCGCGGTTGACACTTCTCAACACAGGCACTGCGAGACCGTGGGCGTGCTGGGTCATTCGGTGCTGTTACCCAGACTTGGAACGAATAACCAACTCTCTACGAGCCAGGTAACCCGACATCCTTGGTCCTTCGAGTGAAACTGCCCCGTTTGTTTGGATGGGTTGCTTAAGACTCTTGGTTCTCTGTCTGCTTACGCTGCAACAAGGCCTTCGGCCGTCCATGTTGTTGCATGCGACTTTGTTTAGGGGTTGAAGGCTTGCCCCAGCCAGTAGGTGTATGTAATGTTGGTCTTGACTTGTATGGCGAACAGACTCTTCATTTCTCTTGACCTTGAGTGGCTTGGCCACGCTGGGCGTCGCTGGTTTAGCACTGTCTCGTTTTGGTGTGACCCATGAAGGGATTTAAGTGTGGAAAGGAAGAGCGATAGCTTTCTGGACTGTATTATTTCTTTTTGTAAATAATGAATGCATTTGAATATGAAACATTTAAGTATTGGTTTGTCTTATTACAGTGTGGAAATGATATGGATTCTCTTGGCCTCTGTTTCAACTTCGGGTTCTGAAATTTGCACCAGCGAAACTACAGTCTGTGCCCTTTCTGGAACATCTTACGAAATTCGATTTGGATCTTCCTAGCCCGAGATATAGCATTTCTCCCTAGGTCACCTGTTTAAAACTAAATTCTGGAAGAGGTTGGAACCTTGATTTGCATATATCATATATTCTAAAGTACAGCGAATCTAAGACTGAAACTTGCACACAAGTTACATATACATTTTATCTTCGGCATGTCCAAGTTTCAGCTCCTGGATCTTCACCAAAATTGAGTTGTAGCGAAAATTCCAAGATGACTAGATTTTGCCTTCTAGGGTTTTGATTCCGCAGTTGCAACAGCGGCACAATGTTCTCTTTCAGGCCTACTCTGATACCATGTTAAATTTTAAGTGCAATAGCAATATGGATCACTGAAAGATAAACAAGCACAGCATAGACAATAGTACAAAACAAATTTATCCTAGGAAAACCCTCTCGGGGCAAAAAAACCCAGCAAACTTCTTCTATATAGATTCGTCAAAATGTACAATAGAATCACTCGTGCAAAGACCCAAAAGAAGAAGACTCCAAAAGCAGCTACTCTTTATGACTCTATCACTCTACTCATGTGAATTCAATGAGTGAGTGTGGTTTCCAAATGAGGAGGGCGAGCCTCCTATTTATACTAATCAAATGACTTGACCTTTTTACTAAACAGGGTCAGCTTGACTCACTAAACAGGGTCAGCTTGACTCACCTAACTAGGCCGACCTGTACACTTTACAATAAAATATTATTTTCTAGATCTTTCCAGGTCGACCTAACAATTAGGGTTTACATTGACTCTTTCAATGACTTTTACATAATCAATTACATCAATAATAATCCCCGTAGGATGTACAATAAAAATAACACAAATGACCCAAATAATACAAATAAGAATATCTTCCGAAGTTACATTCTTCAACATAGATGGGTAGTACGCCTCCCATGGATTTCTTCACACAACAACAACACCTCCAATGGAAAGCTTTCTTTGATGCCCAAGCACCACGTGCATTGAAATTGCAACCCAATTTGATCCACAATGCACTCGCGCAAATGGAAAACTTCACAAAGATCTTGATCCAAACACTAGTGAAGGAGTCTCCTCAATCTTGTGAGGATGCACACAGTAGAGAGAGGTAACACAAAAGAATCTCTAAGTGGACATGAAATAGTGTCTGCAAAGGAATATGATTTTGCAAGTCTGAATGACAAAAGGGGCAACACAGGTAACACACAGACCTGAGTCAGTACATTGTAGATGAAATGGTCTCACAGAAAACACCAACAAACATTATGGGTTTACGGTGACAGTAACACAAGTTGCAACTAGGGTTTACACACAACTATGGTTTACAGGGAACTTGCTAGAGCCAGAGAGGGATGCATACCGTGCAATAATAAAGATGCAGGAATCTCTTATGAGAGGCAAAGGAGACAGTTCTAGACAATTGCAGGGAGCAGACTGAAGGCAGTCTTATAATTTGCCCAACAAAGAATTTGCACAACAAGACTCTACAGGCCCTAAAAACCATAAGGCTCTGATACCACTGTTGGAACACCCAAAATAAGGATAAGCGTGAATGCTCTTTTCCATTAAGAAAGTATACATATAAATACAATCTAGTGACTCTTGGTTTCACATTCCCAAGACGTCTCTCGACTCCCCTATGACTTTTCATATTCACCAAATCCACAAGGATTAGGTTTCCAATAGTTTCCACAAAATCCTCACATGTGTATTCATTTATAACTTAATTAACCCATAGCTTTACTTGCAAGAGTTCCAAGTGTCAACAGACCCACCTTACAAGTTTGGCAACTTTGCTCTTCCGAAAGCATTTATTGCAAGGCCTCTACAAGTCAAACACGTGGCCCTTACAAGTCCTACAACTTTGCTCTTCTACAAATCTACTTGTGGAGACATTATAAGTCCACAACTTGGCTAGTGCAAGATTTGCGACTTCAGTTTTCCAAAGATCTACTTGTGAGTCTATCTTGAGTCTACAACCTTAGCACTTATGAGGTTGGCAACATTTTGGCATCTTTGCATCTCCTATTCGAGGGACAAGTGTTGAAATTATGTGCAAAAATGCCAAGTGGAGATGAGGGAAGAAGACAATTGATGGGTTATGATATCAAAGTTGATTATTTTTAGTACCATAGTGATCATTTTTTGCATTTCACTTTTGCGAGTGTCGTGATAGTGTGATACTACCATCAAGCGACTATTTACACAAGTATCAACTCTTGTAGTTTAAAGTCTTTTTCCATACTTTAGTTTTTCATATGATGACCTTGTGATCAACTAACCCTTTTGCATTGTAGTTTTGCATATGTTACCAACATAGATCAATCTTAAACCCGGATCTACTATGCACCAAGAGGGATCCAATTTCGTGAGGTGTTTTTTCTTGGTGTGTAAAAAAATTTAACATAAAAAATAAAAATTACACCTCAAGAAATTGGATCCCTCTCGAGTCTCGGTGCTTAATAGATCTGGGTTTAAGATGGATCTATATTGGTTTTAATTCTTTTTATTTTATGAGCCGACATTAATTTTTTTAATTACTTTTTATTTTTGAGAACGTTACATTAAGTAACGTAACGTGACAACATCTCCCCCATACTTTTTATTTTTGGGAACGTAAAGTAACTTGATAGCATCTCCTCCATACTGGGTTGTAGAGCATCGATCACCCATAGGCAATGGTCTTTTCAGTTTTGGAGGCATCATTAGTATCACCCCATAGTAAATGTCAGAAGACACAAAGGTATCACCCACAGGCCACAAAATATGATCTTTTTGGTTTTGGAAGCATCATCATCCCATAGTAAATGGTAGAAGATGAATTAATCACTTTTGGTAGCAAAGAATCATTTAAGATAAGAAGAAGAAGACGGAGAAAATGGTTTATGAAAGATTTCCTATTCATGCAAAATATATTGATTTATCAAACAATGAATTCATTTATTTCACTTAATACAAGTCTACACAACTCCAAAGCACAAAAGATAAATAAAATTAGTCACACGGCACAAGGACATTTTTCAAGACACCTTAAGGCATGATTTGTGGTTCTCATATAAATAGGTCCCTAGATAGATGATGTAATTGTTCTTTTTATTACATCTTTTTAGTAGGACCTTTTTGTTTTAAGAAGATGTACTTGAAACTAGAGAAGGTTTCCACTTTACTCATCTTCATTCCTATTAACAATCTGTTAAATTCCTTGGAAAAGACACGTTTTGAATTGTTGTCAGCTTTTTAACTAATCTTAATTGTTATTGAGATACTTGCATCAATTACTACTTGTTCCTAGAAGAAACTTCCTCGAATATTATCGCCCTTTCATTTCAAAATTTTCAATTATATTTAAGATTAATACAAGCTTGTCATCAAAACCCAACTAGGGTCATTTAAGATTAACCCTAATCTCCAACTAAGCAAAATAGATAACTTAGAGATATTTGAAATGATATCTATTTGGAATCAAACCTATATTATATTCACTAGACTTCTTGGGACTTCTCTTTATCCTAAACTAGCATTTTTTCTAAGCACTGCTTATTTTTCCAAGGAAAATATCATGGGGAAACCCAAGCGATGGCATCCCTAGTAAACCCATCAACATAGAATAGTGCACCTTAACTACGGAGATTTGAACCGAGTACTTATTGGCATGGAACTAGCCAAATACCCAACAACAATGGCAACAACCGATTGTATTGACACCTTAAGCTAAACTAAGCACTGCTTATATAGATGAAACTGTGTAATGTCAATTGGGTGTAACTTGAGTGGTTGAAAGGAAAGTTGTTATCCTCCCCCACCCAAATTAAAATCCCACTTTGCGACATGCTTGCTCTCTTAATGAGCCAATTGTTGATTGTTGACCTAGCCTTGAGCCCTAAAGAATTTGGTTTACCCTAGGTACCATCCTAGGAATGAGGAGAACTACCCAGTGGGTTTCCCCGAGAAATGCATTAGACAAAAACAAAAAGAAGATCAATTTGTGTAATCATACCTTGTAGAAATCTTCAACAATACTAGTTACGTTATTTTAAAATTACTTTGAGCCAATTCTAAGTTTATTCTCAATATGTTAAGGTTGATTTATTTGGTCTTTGAAGTGAAGATAGAGGAGCATTGTATTTTCTAATATTTCTATCATAGGATCTTGTTGATGCCTCGGGGGTGTAGGTGCTGGAATGGTGTCCAAGGCAAACAACAGGGGATGAAAACCCAGCCAAAGGCTTCAGATAATCATACGCAAGTATTACCCTATCCTCGAGTTGTTTGGTGTGGTTAACACCCATGGATACTAAGGCCTCCGCTAGCACTTGTGAGTGTTTGATCCTAGAAAGGATCTGTCTTCCTTTGAGGAAGAACAAGAGAATTACTACTCCTAAGAATTAGTTTACTTTGAAAGAAATCTAAACTGAGGTAGACCTACTCTAAAGAGAAGTGTTTTGTTTGTGCATAGGATAACTTCATCTGAAAATTACTAAATCATTTCACCAATTAAACAGACATGCAAAAAAGGATCTAGATTCAGTAGCTCAAGATATAATCAGCTAAAGACATTTAACCAACAATAACTTAAGATTTAAGTGCATACAAGCTAGCCCTGTAACTGAAATGTTAATTGACAAATTAACATTAATTTACTGATTTCTATGAATCATTTGCAGAAATAGATAAAATGTTTTAAGTAAAGAGATTCATTTAAAACATCAATTACACAGATCATGAGTAGAGAGAAATCTGGACTACAGATCAATGCATATTATCAATTGCAAACAATAAACAGTGCTTATAAATATGTTGAAGCAAAATCACAATCCATCAAAGACATTTGATAAATTATAACAAAAGAGACTGGAGATGCTTTGTTGTTGCAGACTTTGTAATGTTTTGTAGGCCTTAATACATAGTCAGTTTTCTTCAGCTACCTCTTTTGTTATAATTTATCAAATGTCTTTGATGGATTATGATTTTGCTTCAACATATTTATAAGCACTGTTTATTGTTTGCAATTGGTAATATGCATTGATCTGTAGTCCAGATTTCTCTCTACTCATGATCTGTGTAATTGATGTTTTAAATGAATGTCTTTACTTAAAACATTTTATCTATTTCTGCAAATGATTCACAGAAATCAATAAATTAATGTTAATTTGTCAATTAACATTTCAGTTATAGGGCTAGCTTGTATGCACTTAATTCTTAAGTTATTGTTGGTTAAATGTCTTTAGTTGATTATATCTTAAGCTACTGAATCTAGATACTTTTTTGCATGTATGTTTAATTGGTGAAAAGATTTAGTAATTTTCAGATCAAGTTATCCTGTGCACAAACAAAACACTTCTCTTTAGAGTAGGTATAACCTCAGTTTAGATTTCTTTCAAAGTAAACTAATTCTTAGGAGTAGTAATTCTCTTGTTCTTCCTCAAAGGAAGACAGATCCTTTCTAGGATCAAACACTCACAAGTGCCAGCGGAGGCCTTAGTATCCGTGGGTGTTAACCACACCAAACAGCTCGAGGATAGGGTAATACTTACGTAGGATTATCTGAAGCCTTTGGCTGGGTTTTCATCCTATTGTCTGCCTTGGACACCATTCCAGCACCTACACCCCCGAGGTATCAACAAATGGCGCTAGAAGGAGGGCATCCAACATGTAAGGTCACTTGAGCTATTTTGATGAGATTATTTTATGATGGCTCCAGCCCAAAAATCTGTATTTAGTCGTTTTTTTGCACAAGAGTCTGTATTTAGTTGTTTTTCTCAACATATCAATTTTTATTTCCCAACAGATCTACTCGAGCAACTTATAGAAGTAAAATTCGATGGTGAGGGAGAAATCTTAGCACAAGAACATGTCCTTCGATTTACTTATAATTGTCTCGTTAATAAAATTTTGGATCAAGATGTTTTGTAGAGATTGTTAGCCTTCACTTTTGAGGGGCGGGTCAAAGAATGGTTTGTAACTCTGTTTTTTGCCTCTGTCCACTCCTCTGAACATTTCGTAGATCTTTTCATGCTTTCTTTCGGACACTACGATTTTGTTAGGTTTTTTGATGAGTGGAAGCAACTCACTATTAAAAAGGATGAATCATTACAGGATTTTGCAATTAGAACTTTTAACCTCTATTGCAGATTCCCTTTAATAGATCGCCCTATTATACTTGAATGGTTTCAATACGCCAGATCTGTCTCACATGCATCTGATAAATTAGTTGATGATGAATCTGAATTATACATTGATAATTGTCCACTCTCTGGTTTGGATTTGCATGAAGAACCTAAGGATATAGGGATTGCTGAAATGAATTCCTTCTTAGATATTGGTTATCATTAGACTAATTTAAATACTGATATGTTTGTGTCTCTCTCGCATGAAAGTCAAAGTTTTATAAAACATCAAGGAGATCATTTTTCCATAGAAGTTTCCTCTCAAGTGAAAGAGGCTAGTTCTGATCATGATATCAAACCATCTTCTTCTAGAATTAGTAAAGAGATTCATGATTCTGATGTTCATTACCCTATGGTTCCTCGGAAAGGCTCTCAGCCAACGAATTGTTCTCAAAATTGGGATATGTGTTCTCAAGAAGCATGTTCTCGATTGAGTAATTCTATGAGGGGACATTCCTCGCAAAGCAATGATGCTACATCAGAAAAAGAAGTTGATCCTGATTTGAAACCTTTCGCATTTATCCCTTTTGAAAAGAAATTGTCTCATAAAGAATCTCAATCTGAAAATTTTCTATTAAGAGATGAATATCATGCATTTGGTTCTCCTTCATATTTTCCGTTGTACCCTAATCTGTTTGATGACAATAGTATTCAATCATACATTCCAGATTCTAACTTCCTTGGGGTACAAGCTGATTACAAAGTATATGAAGAAGATCAAAATGATTCTCATCTCTATCATCAACCCTACCCTTGTTGTAGTTCTACTTTGCTCGAAATGAATGCTATTTCTCAGAGTGATTCTCAGAATTTTGATTCATTGTTCAATCAAGAAACATTCCCTCCTTACAATCAGTTACTTGAGGAAAAAGGTTTCCATCGAGGTATTATCAACTCTACGATACCTCACATCTTTACTTCTTCTCAAGTAAAGACTAAAGACTTAAAAAGGATTTGATCTTGGTAAGGATGTTCAACTAGATCAACCAATTTATGATGATCGGTATGACAACAATCAGTTACTTGAGGAAAAAGGTTTCCATCGAGGTATTATCAACTCTACGATACCTCACATCTTTACTTCTTCTCAAGTAAAGACTAAAGACTAAAAAAGGATTTGATCTTGGTAAGGATGTTCAACTAGATCAACCAATTTATGATGATCGGTATGACAATAATCCAGAACAGATTGAATCTGACTTTTTTGATCTTATTCAAGGAGATGTTACTGAGGACCAAATTGTTCATGAAGGAGTTTCGGATTCTTATGACCCCGAAGGTCACTCTTTTTCAAAGAGCTCTTTACATCACATAAGTTTTTCAAGTCCTTTTGGTGATTCTTTTGAATTTTTTTGTACATACCATGATTGGGTGGTTGATTGGCTTGAGGAATCTTTCCTAGCTAGATTTTATCATTATAATAAAATTCTGCTTTCTCAAGTTGCATATGAAGATGGCAAGGTCTCATTTTCCTTTTCTGTACATAAATTTTATGCTTTACACTTTAATACACACCTTTCTCAGGTTTACTTTCAGGCATTAATATCATGTTTTCTGGTTATTCACTGCCTCCTTTCGTCGAGTGGTTGTTGGTTTCCATGGTTACAATGGAAATGTAATTATACCTAGTCTTTACCTTTTTTGGGATAGTGTAGGAGTAGGTGTAGCATAAATCAGTTTTTGAGGTTTTTCTTTTTAGTGTGGTTTGTTTCCTCCTTTCTTTTTTGATTTGCGGTTTGTTGTTCGCCAAATTGCACACCAGCAGCAGAAATCTTTCGAAAGCTGTCTCCCTCACTGGAAAGTGGGGAGAGGTGTGGCCTTGGGGGCAAGCAATGAGCCAGGCACTGTCACCTGAATCCCAGCTCCTTCGTTTAGGCTCCTAACGAAGCCAAGGGGAGTAGTCCCTACAAAGAGTTTCACTAAGGGTCTTGTGTTTTATGTGTTTTACGTGTGAAATGATGCGAATGGGTGTTGTTTAGAAGTTTATTATGATGAAACCAAATTAAAAGATGAAATAAGCTCAAGATAACAAAGCAATCCACGTTGCTAAAATGAAATAACAAGACTAACAGTATACCTCAATACTTATGATTAAATAAAGCATTCACAACATGAAAACTAGCAGAAGGACAAATGGTCCTGATTAAGATATAAAATATAATACCAATGCCTCATGGAGTCACACAAAAGATGATTGTGATGCTGAATGTGTGGGTCTTAAAAGAATGTTGTTTGTGAGACTGTTATGAAAATTATCTTGGTAAATTGAATATTTTAATGGTCTTTGATTATTAAGGCTAAAACCAAGGATATCAAAAGAGTGTCCGGAAAGATATTCTAAGCGGTTCCTTTAAGAGACATGACGGACCTGTCTGGATCACAGCAAGGCGCGCAATGCTAACCAGCCACTATGTCACAGAATGGGCAACCCAACGCCTCCCCTGAGAACTACTTTGAATACTTTTTGAACAACGTCGGTTCGTTGGTTATGGGGGTGAAAGTTTTAATTAGTTATCACTTATGAGCTTAACAAGTCCTTCACCTTTCTGAGTACTAGTCCAACCGTTTTCGGTTGGCAAAGCATACGGGTGTTGGACAAACGACCAAAGTAAATTAATTAGGGGGAATGTTGATTGAAGTATTTTAATTATTAAGAGCACTTGTTCAACCCTCCGACAGAGAGCGCTCTTGACTTAGTCTTAAGACCACAATTCAAGAGACTTTCTACTCTAAAATGCCTAATGCAAGGGAAAATGCAAATCTACAATGCTCTCCGACAAAAGGTGCTCTTGACTTGGATTTAGCCAAGTTCAAGAGGCTTTGTTTATTTTATTGCAAGAAATAAAGCAGTTGTGATACTTGAAAAAGAAAGCTTAAAGTGACTGAAAGTAAAACATAACCACAACAAGATAGATAAGATGCTTGAAGATAACGGAAATCAAAATTTAGTGTTCTACCAACAATTTTAATCTAAGGTGGGGACTTCCTCCGAACAAGGTCAACCACTAAGAACTGCTAGCACTTGAGAACTTCCCAGCTAGCTGAGATTTCGACCAAGGCAACTAACGGGGAAGGAGAAGTAACCACAAAGTTATGTGGTCCTGCCCTTGAGATGAAATCCCAAGGATACTACCTCTGGTCAAAACTTGGAAGAGAAAAGTGAAATAAAAAGACTAATCTAACTAATGAAACAGAAGATCTAACTAACCACGACACCCTTCCCCAAATGGGGAAGAAAACCGAAAAGGTGGACGACCCCCTCCACTTGAAACTTTATTAGCTGTTACAAGTGCCTTGGGTTTTAAAACCTTGAAGGACTTTTGGGAGATAGATAATACTTGAAAAAATTAAAGATGCTTGCTTTTACAAAGGATAAATATGTCAAGTTTTGCTCATCTTCATGGTTTCTTCTCTTTGGTCTTTTGCTTGGATCTTACTTGTTTCAAGATCTTAGCAAGTATCTTTCTCTCAATAACACCTACACAAGCTCAAAATAACTCAACAATGCACCCATTAACCACTAGGGAAATAAAACCAATTTGAAACTAGTTAAGTCTAGATCTGAAGATTTAGCTCTAAAATGTAAAATGCATGAGATTTTGACATAAAACTTTAACTATAATAAAACGGACCAGCGAACAACAAACTCCTAAAATGTAATGGGAAAGAGATCTAAAGTATAAAAATTTTGAGAAATTTTTATGAAAAAATATTCTATCTTTCAACTAGAGTTAAACAATGTAAACTATACTAGTGTAAAACAAGAAATCTGGAATGCTTCTAACATTTACTTTTCAATGCATGAGATGGATGCAACAATACTTAAGATCTAACTCTAACAAGCTACTTTGTAAGTTAAAAGAATGAAGCTAACACTACTTAAAAATTCTTTTTTGTGACCTTTATGTGTTTAGGGCTCTTTTGGAAGGTAGACGAATGGAGCCAAAAACGAATGGAAGAGATGGGAGGAGTCTTGGATGGAAAAACGAATAGGTGAAGGGGTAGATCTAGAGCAAAGACAATGAAATGGAGGAGGAGATGAAGAGTAAAATGAATGGGAGAGGAGGCTTCTAAGATGGAAGAAGGAAAGCTAGAAGGTGAACGAAAGTCAAGGCAATAAGAAGTTTCAAGGAGCAAAGGTGAAGCTAGAAGAGGTAAGCTTTGGGTAACCAGTTTGAATAATGAATTTTTGTTGATGGAAGAGATAACCCTTTCTGCATTGATGCCAATCTTAAGATCTTGCTCTTTGGAAGTATCCTAAAAACACACTATTAGTAAAGGTTTTTTGTTGGTGGAGAAGAGGGAGATACAACCGAGTTCATTTCATCTCAAGCCATTTGAAGATCTACAATGCACATACACTTGTACAAACAATGCTTGATTAAATCTAGAGAGTTAGACAAAAACGAATAAAGAGACAAGGTAGTAAGACCGATTACAAGTTGTACTCTTTATACTATTCAAGCCTAAACCTAGCAAACAAATTGGACCATCAAATGCTTGCCCTATGCTCTTAAGAAAGAGATCTAAGCATACATTTAAATCAAGCTTGAAATTGCATAAATGAAAAAAACATTACAGATATTACCTCAACAATGTATTTTTAACTCATGAACCAATAGAAGTGCACACCATTTGCCTCCAAAGCCAACTTTATTTCCAATGATAGCCAAATTGCTATAAGCTCTTACAATCTCTGCAGAGTAAGTTTACAATAACAATCCATAAGAAGAGAGCCTAAATGCTTCTCTTATATAACAAAGCTCTAAGCTAAAACCCTAAATCGAACTTGGCTTGAGAGAGAGCCAAAAACCAATAGACATGAAGTCGAATTCCAATCTAAACCAAGCTTGGAGAGCTAATCTCAGTTGACAACTCGAGTTTTGGTAGGTGTGAATGGCAAGGTGGCAAACTCGACTTTGGTAATGCATGGGAACTCTCACCCTTCAAATGGGCATGTTCCAACTAGGATCCACGTGAGGGTTTAGGTGAGATGCGTGAGCTCTCATGAGGAAAGCGTGAGCTTGAAAGGGTTGAAGTGGAGTGACAAGTGGAGAAACAAGTGGAGTATAGATGGGAGCCAAGCATTTGTGATTGCTAAAATAGGTGAGGCGCCCACCATTGGCTTTAATGCCAACCAACCAACCCATTTATTATTTGCCACATCATAAAATCGAATTCTCAAGGAGGGAGGGCAAATTAGCTTGAGTGGAAAGTCTTCTGGTGACTAGATAACTAACTGAATCCACTCGGAGTTGATTGGAATCTTCATAAATGTCTATTGCCATGTCATTTAGCCTTTTATTTTATTCAAATTGATTAATTTTGGAGAGATTTGGATTATCTCCAAAATATTCAATTTTATTATTTTAATTAATAATTTCTCTGTAAATGGCTTTTTAGAGAAAATATTAATTATGAGGCTGAATTGACATCCGAAAGTTGGGTTTAGCTGGTCCATAGGTCATGTGTGATTTTTTGCTTATGAAACGAGCCACCAATCACTGAATTCGGACCCCGAACGACTGACATATTACAAATTAATATTTCTCTATTTAAACTATAGAGAAATTTATTAAATTTAAAAAATAATTAAAAACCCAAATTCGACGGACCCGGTAAAAAAATTTCGAAATTTTTTCTAAGGGTCCTAGGGACTTGGGACATGACCAAAACCTATTCTAATAGTGTCTAGTAGGCTTATATACATTAGTTGGACTCTAATAACCCCCCATGGCCAAAATTTTCAAAATCGGGCATTCCAGCTTTGGAGGAAGCGGGAAAAAACCTCATCGATTAGAGCTCGGTTGTAGGCAAAGTATAATTGACAAGGGAAAAAAACTCCTTGAAATACCTTAGTTGCTTAATCAAGTCATGGGGAACCGAGACACTCAGATCCTACTAGCACACTTTATTACAAACCCCCATGGGGCCATGGTCATGTCGACTCAAAAACAAAATTGGCTAGTCACAAATGCTGGATCATCTGATACACTGGAGTACAAACATTTATCATGTTTGTCAAATGGCAGCTCTTCAAATAATCCAACTATGGTACAAACATGTTGGTAACACGGTTTTTTTCTATTTTTGATTGCTTTTAAATAAAGTCCACACATTTTGCATAGGCTTCTGATCAGTATGTCTCAAGATTAATACAGTCTAAAGTTTGAGGTAGCAATGTCAGTTTTAATTTTTCTCGGCCTGTGTCTGAAACTGTTTTTCATGAATGAACAGCCAACGTTTGCAGAGTTTTGATTGATACCTTCCCACCTCAATCACTATCTTTATAGATGTTTTATTTGTTTAATTGAGATTGTGGA
This sequence comes from Larix kaempferi, assembly GCA_027924585.1. Taxonomy (NCBI): domain Eukaryota; kingdom Viridiplantae; phylum Streptophyta; class Pinopsida; order Pinales; family Pinaceae; genus Larix; species Larix kaempferi. The sequence continues at coordinate 6,612,823 of BSBM01000434.1, forward strand.
AGTGATTAGGTTTTCTTATCTTATGCTTCATTAGTGAAAGGCAGCATATCTTTATAATCTAATCAACCTTTATCTGCTCTGGATCCTATCATAGTCACCTTGAAAATAATTCATCTTAATAATTGTAGATTACCAGATGGAGGGTCTTATCACAAGCCAGCCCATTAGGTTCATAGGTGTTTAGTTGAATGACATCTCCACATTTGGTCACCAAGCTAGGGAGATGACTTTCAATTTCTACTGAAAGGTGGAAGATCCTATCACAGGTCGGTCCACTCATGATCTGCAAAGCATCAGTGAGTAACACTACTAGCATATGGTTACCAAGCTATGGTAGTGTCTTGTAATTTACACCCTAATATATCTTTGTTTTCTTTTTGTAAGACAATTGTTGTATATAAGGATAGGGGGGTCTTATTACAAGCCATCCCTACCAGGATTATGGATTTGATTTTGGACTGAAATTATCATTGTATGGTTACCAAGCCATGATAGTTGCTTTCAATGTCAAAGCTGGAAGACAAGGAGTCTCATTACCGAGCTAGCTTGTTCAGTTTCCAGATCAGGTTTGTGAATGGCATTGCCAACATCTGATCACCAAGTTAGGGTAGTGGTCTTATATCAACAAAGTCTTATGTGCATGGTTTCATTTTGTTTTCAAAAGAAAAGAAAAGAAAAAGGAAAAGCATAAAAAAAGAAGAAGAAAAAAAATGTATATCGTCTCAGTAATGCATCTGTACATAAATAAAGTAATTAATAATCAAGGTGATTCATAATTTGGATATCCAGAGTGGTTCTAAGTTTGTTCTCAGATTCATCAAAAGTTGCTCTCCTATGGCTGTGTAATGGCAAAGAGTTCCTGTTTACTTCTTAGATTTCCTTATCAGATTTACATCATCATTAATTGATTTTGGATGAGAATATATCAATCAAGTGGCTAACTCTGTTGTTTAGTTGTCCTTCTATAAGAACATTTTCTAAATTTCAGGTTTAAACATCAATTTGTTGACATATCTTCCATTCAACTGAAGGTTTTATTCACAAAGATAACTGGTTCGTCCTAGCCAGTCGCCATTTGTTGTAGGTACAACAGATCCCATGTTTTATCAAAACATGGTAGCCCCAATTTTTATATGCAAAGGTAATGCTCAAACTACTTAGTCATTTTTGGAGTTGTTTACCATGCTTGTCATGGTTTGATTTAATTAGCAATAATTTTCCTTTGAAAATTTCTTGCTTTTTCTGAGTATTTTTGTGAGTTGCGGAAAGCATTAATTTTTCCCAAAAAATCAAGTCTTCCCGCAACCCGCAATTCCGCAATGCCCAATTTGCGGATTGCGAAAGCTCAGTTTTTTGTTTTTGGAATGTTTTCTTTCCGCAACCCGCAATGCAGATTGCGGATGCGGAAATAGTCTTTCAATAGTCGCAGTCATTGATGCCCGCAAACCGCAATTGCGGATTGTGGGAAGAGTTCACAAATAATTTTGCGCTTTGCGTTTCCGCAGTCTTTCAATAGTCGCAGTCATTGATGCCCGCAAACCGCAATTGCGGATTGCGGGAAGAGTTCACAAATAATTTTGCGCTTTGCGTTTCCGCAACCCGCAATTGCGGATTGCGGATTGCAGAAAGTTTATTTTATTAAGTTGAGTCGTTTGCGTTTTCGCAAGCCGCAATGCGGATTGCGGAAAGTTTATTTTATTAAGTTGAGTCGTTTGCGTTTTCGCAAGCCGCAATGCGGATTGCGGAAATATTGGTTTATTTGTTACTATGAGTCGCGATCCCGCATCCCAAAACCGCAATTGCAGATTGTAGATTACGGGATGAATGTATATATTGCCAAAATAAAACCCTGCAACTCATTCTTCGCATCCCGCAAGATCGTATATCAGTCGTCAATCTATCTTAATCTAACGGCTCAGATTTTGCCCGGCGAATTAATAAATATGTCCATTTTTCCTGTTTTCTTTTATCATTTTTCTAAAATTCAAAAATTACCTGCTGCTTGGATTTTACCATGAGTTTTTTTACCAGGGGTCATTTTCGCCATTTGCAGTTTGCACAGGTTGGTTTCATGTCACCCTCTTATTCAATTGCTTACGGTTTTTCTTAGTTTGAATTGTTGTTGATTTGTGTTTATTCGTTTATCAGAATTTACCAGTTTTCCAAACATGTCTCGCAACACTCGATCCAAAACTGCACAGAAAGACTCTTTGAATAAGGACCCTATAACGAATATAATTAAAGTATAATTAAATAAATAAGATTAATTAAAGACATGACTTTTCATGTCAAATGAAAAGACATGACTCTTCATGTCAAATGTCCAAGCCTTATTTAAAGGCGGGCCATTATTGTAACCTATCATCCACTATCATCTACTATACATTACATTTTTACATTACTTTTGATCCATTTATGGACCATTTACGTTACTTACATTGGGTTTTCCCGTAAGAACAGTATTTTACTGCTCCAGTGGTATCAGAGCAATGTCGACAACAGATACGAGATCTGACCAATGTATTTTACTGTTGACCAGATACAGCAATGTATTTTACTGTTGACCAGATACAGCAATGTATTTTACTGTTGACCAATGTCGACAACAGATACAAGATCTTCAAACACAAAATGACGACTCTAAAAAGGCACACAAATCGGAGATCGCAAAGAATAATAAAGCATTATCCAACAATGCTGAAGAAATTTTCCGACTTAGAAATCATAACAAGATACTAGTCACAAAAATTAAGAAATTGAAAAATAACCGAAACATAGAACAATCTACGGAAGACATTGAAGGGAATCTTCTAGACAAACAGGAAGAAAATAGTTGCATCAGAAGTCATAACGAGGATCTTAAAGAATAACTTAAAAAGTCGGAAGAAGTTAGAAAATCACAAGTAGAAGTGATTAAGAAGTTTCAAAAGGATAAGATACAGTTAGAGAACAAGTTGGAAAAAATACAAGACAAAACCTTAAAACCTCATGGGACGAAAATACAACTTCCAACTCACAGCAGTGATCAAAAGACGACTTTCGTAAATGAAATTTACAGTGCATAAATTCCCTATCGACACCCCAACCATAAAACCCGATACCCTAAAAAGGCGGAAATGTCGGAAGATAAAGGTACTAAGGTGATCAAAACTCCCGATGACATATCAGTACAGAATCTCGACAATCATCGACAAATCAACTTGGGATGGATTGATCTCTCCACATATCAGAAGTTATGCTCGACGCTTAAAAGTTCGTATCGACATGTATCGTCAACTACGACACCACAAAAAGCAATACATAAAAATTATAAGGCTTTGAGGACAAAGCCTTTCTAAGAGAGTGGCAATGTAACAAATATAATTAAAGTATAATTAAATAAATAATATTAATTAAAGACATGACTTTTTATGTCAAATGAAAAGGCATGACTCTTCATGTCAAATGTCCAAGCCTTATTTAAAGGCGGGCCATTATTGTAACCTATCATCCATTATCATCTACTATACATTACATTTTTACATTACTTTTGATCCATTTATGGACCATTTACGTTACTTCCATTGGGTTTTCCCGTAAGAACAGTATTTTACTGCTCCAGACCCGAACTTCGGCATCCTTGCCGACACTAGTGACAAGGTTTCAAAAACTTACCAGCTTGATTGGTCCAAGATTTACTCTATTTTGTATAATGATGACCTATCTGATATTCAGGACGATCGGCTTGCTTATGAAAAAATTAGGGATTCCCAACTCCATGCTATAGCAGTCAGACCTGCCATACTTCCCTATACTAACACGATCAAATGGATTATCAACCATGCTAACCCTAAGGATAGGTCTTTTAATGATAGCACAGGGTCTCAACTGACCACATTTTGCCCTGAGGTTTTTATAAGAGCATACGCCCTAAAACCAGTTGTTCAACCCCTTAATCCTGCATTCCTAAATTCGGCAACAACTAGGTATAATTTCAATGAAATGCTGAAGTCTTGGATGCACAAACCGGCTATTTTCATGCCTAGGGCTGATAATTCCTATCATGTTTCATGGTTTAAGGAACCTTACTCCCTGCTGGCAGCCATGCTTAGCAGGCTTTATGGCCTTCCAAATTGCTTAGTGTTTAAGGCTGAATGGACACCTGTGGCCCATCATATCTTAACAACCAAGGAGTCATTTCCCTGGGCTTCAATTTTGTCAACCGAACTGAAGGCGGCCATTGAAAAATACCAGAAATCACCAGCTTCAAGAAAGCCACATTTCTTTTTCTCGGCCTATGTGATCGATGTATTTTGTGCAGAATTCCAATACCCCGACTGGGATGGAATTGGACCCTATCAGCCCCTCCTGTTCATATTTGCTGTTCGGCACTCTGGGAAAATAATTATGTGCCCCTGTTATATGATATTTGTGACCACTTCTTCGAGGATGTCTACTTCCAGATATTCAGAGAATAAGCACCTTCTTTCTCAGCTGATGCCAAAAATTTTATTGCTACAATTGGTGATTGGTATGTGGGAGAGTCTTTCTCATATGTCAAAGTGTGGGGAAGCAACACTGTTCACCTACTACCCAGAATAGTTCCAGACAGGTTGGTGATTGAGGAAGTTTCTTATCAAACTGTCACAGATGGGGTTTACCTCCAGCTCACTAGTCCCAAAAGGAGGGGATGGCCTAAGTTTCCTTTAAATCTAAGGCCTTTGGTTATCCCAACTTCAACCTGGGCTATAGTCCTGGGAGACAAGATTGTTTCTTTGAAATTGGGGTATGCCCACAAAAGGATGCACGACCCTAAAGGATTTCTTGATGCTCACTTTAAGCAGAATCATACTAAGATTGGTTAGTTCATCAAGATCTTCCTGATGATTCTATTTACCAGGGGGTCAATACTTTCTCTGAGGTCCTAGCGAGGGCCAAAAGCAGAGATGAACAGAATCTTATAATCCAGTACCAACAAGAGCTAAAAACCAAGGCTCTGAGTTACAGAAGAATGCAACTCAAGTTGGATGAGCAAATAAGAAAAGACAAGGAAGAAAAAGAAGCTCAGAAAGCAAATGCTCCACTGATGATCACTTATCTGGATGGAGACAAAGGCAAAGGCCTTATGGAAGAACCTCCAAAGTTAAAGACTACTGCAGAATTAAAAGTTTTGATGCAAACATCTCAGCAATTAAAGCAGAGATTAGCACAGATGACTTCGATGCTGGACACCCAAGTAGTTGGAGTAGCCAAACCCACTACTGATGTTCAAGTGGCTGCTGCAGCCAACTTAATTGTTGATGTTCAAGTGATGGCTGTGAGCAAACCAGCTAAAAGACAAAAGATTCAAATTCCTGCCTCTCAAATTCCTACACTAAACATTGAAGACAGTGATGTGGAAGATGAGATACTTCCTTCTGTGCCTGTGATAGAAGAAGTAACTAAATGTTCTCAGTCGATGACAGATTTGTTGGATGCCATTACAATGGATAATCCTGTTCCAGATCAACAGTTTCTTGAAACCACCACTGCTGCCGATACCACAACTTCGGCACTCCTACTCTCATCCATTCAAGCTCTTTCAGCTTTATCCCCTGGGGTAACACCACCATCCACCATATCCCAGTTATTTCATGCACTAACCACCATCACTGCTCCACTTCCTACCCTGTCAATCCCACTTCATGTTCCACCATCAATATTGGCAGAGATCCAGTCTTCAACTGTCTCTCTGCCATCACCATCATTTCCTTCATCACCACCAGCCAATGATGCCCAAGTCCCAGTTGTTCCTTCCTCACCATCAGCTGTCGATACATCCATTCTACTTTCAGAAGTTTTTACTTCAATTCCTACTCGAACCTCTGTACCATCAATCCCAGAAGGTATCCCTTCTTCACCAACCACTTCTCAAATCACTATGCCAATTCCTAGCTCCACTATTACTCAGACCACTCCATTGGTTTCAACACCAAATGTGACCACATCATTTACTGAGTTGGTAGCTGATTTTGAAGAGGACATTGTAGTCCCCCTTGGAGACTACTTTTATAGTAGAGCAGCAAAGGCAGTGGTGAAGAAAGGTAAAAAGAGAGCCAGAGATCAAGGTGTCTTGCAGGCACCTATTCCTAATCAAATCATTTGGGCTAAGCAATTAGATGACATACAACAAGAAGCACTGGAGACTACTGCTGATATGGGTGCTTTTGCAGGGGCAAACTTTGATTCAGTGACAACACTGAACAAAGAAATTGATCTGAAGAAGGAGGAGATGAAGAAACTTGAAGAGCAGATAGTTAAGGCCAATGAAGAACATGAAGCTGATATTCGTGAACTCAGAAGAGCATTTGGAGATAAGGTTGAAGACCTTCAAGCATAGAATGCTTCTTTGCAGATCCAATTGCAAGATGTTGAAGCCTTGAATACTACCCATGAAGAAAAGATAGTTGTCCTGGAAAAGAAGTTGGAGGATGCAACTGCAAGTGCAGCCTCTTCTTCCTTTTCTAAATTCTCTCAGCAGGAGTTTAAAGACTTGGCTATTGAGGTCAATGAGGAACATCACAAGCTGCTTGCTGAACTGTTTAGTACTCTGAATGAAATTCATGAGGCTAACATTGCCTTTGGAAAGATGTCTGTCGCTCTTAATGGGCAGATGGATAAAAGATAGCAAGCCTCTAAGGCCTATGACGACATTGTTGAATGGCAGAGGTATATTAAAGATAAACCAGAGGACATCCCGGTTCTAAGCAGTTTCAAACTTAGGAAAATCAGAATTGTTTTGCATGCTTGGAGTGATCTCATTGATATGGTTGAAGAAACCATCCAAAAGGCGCAGGCTATTTGTGGGAGGAGATGGTATGCTGTGGACAACATTATGGAAAAATTCCAGTTCCCTACCATGGACCTCATTGAGGATGCCTGTCCCGAAATTGATGATCGAACAGGTTGAAAGCCGATGCGAGGAGGTCAAAGAAAAGATCCAGCAACTCGAGCATATCCAAATTGCACATGTGGATCAGTTCATCAGGCAACCTGTCGCTATGGAAGGGAAGATCCACATTTACATGTGGATCTGGCATAAGTTAGCGAAGAATGAAATGGAAGGTTTCACGTGTGATGCCCAGCTGGGGCTTGACTCAGCAAACTATCCAAATTTAGATGAAGTGTTAGAGATATGGGCCAAGTGGCAAGATTTTCTTGGTCATTCTTAGTCTAATTTGATTTTGTAATCCCTTTTTATGGGGAATTTACCCTTTGTAACAATATGGTAATTATTATTTAAAGGGGTAGAGATCTCATAGGAAGAAAAAGGTGGGATTGGGGACAGAATCGCCAAAAGAGACTGGAGATGCTCTGTTGTTGCAGACTTTGTAATGTTTTGCAGGCCTTAATACACAGTCAGTTTTCTTCAGCTACCTCTTTTGTTATAATTTATCAAATGTCTTTGATGGATTGTGATTTTGCTTCAACATATTTATAAGCATTGTTTACTGTTTGCAATTGGTAATATGCATTGATCTGTAGTCCAGATTTCTCTCTACTCATGATCTATGTAATTGATGTTTTAAATGAATGTCTTTACTTAAAACATTTTATCTATTTCTGCAAATGATTCACAGAAATCAGTAAATCAATGTTAATTTGTCAATTAACATTCCAGATATAGGATAATCTTGTATGCACTTAATTCTTAAGTTACTGTTGGTTAATTGTCATTTGCTGATTGTATCTTAAGATGCTGAGTCAAGATCCAGTTTTGCATGTCTGTTAAATCAGTGAAAAGATTTGGTAATTTTCAGATTAAGCTATCATATGCACAAACAAAACACTTCTCTTTAGAGTAGGTCTAACCTTAGTTTAGATTTCTTTCAAAGTAAACTAACTCTTAGGAGTAGTAGATCTCTTGTCTTTCCTCAGAAGAAGACAAATCATTTCTAGGATCAAACACTCACAAGTGCTAGCGGAGGCCTTTGTATCCGTGGGTGTTAACCACTCCAAACAGCTCAAGGATAGGGTAATACTTGCGTAGGATTATCTGAAGCCTTTGGTTGGGTTTTCATCCCCTATTGTTTGCCTTGGACACCTTTCCAACACCTGCACACCCGAGGCCTCAACAGATCTATAATGTAATATGTACATGAGAGGTTTACTCTTTGCCTACTTCAAATACGAGGATTAGGTGTATGTAGTTGTATTTGTTAGAGCTGCTTTTAAACAAATCACATTAATAGAGAGAGACAAATTTCACATCATATCTCCTTTCCACCACTTACATCACACTTGAGCAGGACACTTGGATGCGAGAGCATCTCAAACTCGACCAATACATTGACCATGGTAGTTTGAGGTTCTCTCATACTACCGACAAACCTCTTCAAAACACCAATATGCTCACATGCCAAAGAATCCCTAGTTGGCATTGCCTCTTTTTCACTTAGATGTAGGAGGTTACCAGCCTTGGATAATAGGAGACAGATCTCTTGTTGAACTCTTCAAAATGCACTACTAGATTCCCGTCCCATGTTACATAACAAAGTTCCTTCTCAATGGATTCTTAACAATTAGATATCCTTGGGCAAGTCCAAACAAATTTGATAGTAGTCAATAAGAGGTTTCTTAAACACTCACAATTGCATAACACAAGGTTATTTCTCCGTGCCCAAATATTGTATTATTTCATAGTTGTATTGCATTCTACTGCTTATTTTTAATAAATAAATGACTGAAATTCCAAAGATGCAAAATGTGTTGGCATCCCAGCAAAAAAAACTTCAAGTTTCCTGAGCTAAACATTGCTAAGAGATTCCAAAGGGAGTTCTATCTCTACTTATAAGCAACTACTGGCTGTGAGATTGAACTAGATTAGCCAAACTTTGTACCAGATCTAAAATTCTCATCTTGTTACTTCATTCAAGGATTTTGAACTCCTAGATCATCACCCAAATTATTATAAAGCAGTTCAGGATATGAAATTTTCTTCAGAGCCAAAGCTTCAAGAATAAAACTAGAGAAGCCCTCATGCTTTCTCATGAGATTCCTATAATTTACTTTCTTTGCCTTTGTTTTGCTTAATGCAGACCTCACACATTCACTACATTATCTTTTTAAATATTTTACAAATAGGCTTTTCTTATACAGAAATTGTCTCTACTTTCTTAAATACAATTTAATTAACTGCTTCATATAGAGCCTGCCTTTCCCCATTATAAGCAGACCTTTCATCTCATCATACTACATGTCCTCTGTTTTTGCATTGTAGTTTCTTTAGATTTGTTCCCTTCGATTGAATCTGCGATAGTACTTTCTATATCTGACTCCCCATCCTCGATAGAAATCTTTCTGAACCAAATTGGTATTTTCCTTCTTCTCGTGCCCAACTGAAAACCTTTGGGATTAGCTCCCTGAAGCAATTTTCTCTTTTCTTTGTAGCTGTTTCAAAGCTCTTCTCCTGACAGGTAGAAAATAAATGGTCTTACTCATGGCAATTTCTACATCTAAATTCCACATTTTCATAATTCAATACTTGTTTCCAAGAAGTACCTGGATATTCTAGAGCTACCTCTTCATGTAGTTCTTTGCAAAGGTTTAACTCCTCACAAATTCTGACATAGAAAGCAAGCTTCTTGTCCTTTGGCTTGTTTGAAACAATTAAATAATTTCATTTATCTTCTAACACCATATACATCAAGACATGCAACATATGGTTCAGAAGCTTAACCCAGATCTGGATGGCCAAACAAACTAGGGTCGTTAGATTAAACTCAGGGAGCCATGGTTTCGAGAATAACCAAGCTCTTTCACACAGCCAATGCCCCCCTCCAACAGTGTTTTTTTACTTTATTTCCAACATCATAAAAACTTGTAGTAAAAAAAACTCCTAAACAGAGGTATAAAAACACTCTTTAACATCCAGCCAAGAGAAACGAGCCGCATCTCTAAAAATAGCTAAATCTATCATCCAAGATATTCTCTAAAACTCGTTCTGATATTACATTCAGTGAAGTAAACTCCTCTGCCTTTGGACATTTGTGGAAGTTAATAAAATTATCTCATCTTATCTACACACAGACTCAGTTCATCCAAAACAGTATCTTTTGGAATCCACAAAAAGTCAGCACCATGTTTGTTCTTTATTATTTCTGGATTTAGGTTGAAGATGCTTTAGGCACTGCCGTGATGTATATCGGATCCCCGTTGAAGTATTCCTGTCGGCAATAGAAGAAAATATACATGGATTTAACGAAGTAGGGCAAAGACAAATGGCGAAGTTCAAATACAAAGCAGTGCATCACAATGAATTCACTTACTGCCCGTTGATAGAAAAACAAGCAGATCATCTTCAAAATCGCCACAATACGAGAACCAAAATCAGAATTAGGAAGAAAAAAATGACGGGAAGTAGTAGCGTTTCAGGTGTTGTTGCCTCTTGAGATCCCAACTGCCATGATTCCAACAACAAAACTTCAGCAATATCATGCATCTGCTAACCAGCAGTTGGGGTAGGGAAAGCATTTAGTGATTGGCATCAATACCCTAGGGCCTAAATAGTTCCCATCAGTCTCCTTCCATCTGGGGTCTGATGTCAACCAGTGGCCATGCTTTTAAACCCTAAGGACCTATTTAAATAATCACACGGGTAACGTACACCCTAGGAACCAAATGGGTTTATACAACTAGCTGGGACTCTAGATTTTTCTTGAGAAATATAATTGAGGACGCTGGTACCTTGCCAGCTCCCTACAGAAATCCCCTATTTCCCGGTTTTTCAGACGGTAGTAACATCAACTGAAATACCTGCTGGTAACTCAATAGGATTTGATCCCCGTGAACTTCCGCAAAAGAGCATCTGCCAATTAAGCTAACCTACTAATCAAGCTAACCTTTGGGACTCCACCTCGGACTCTATTGCCTGTATAATCACATTCATATGAGCTTTCATTTCTATCCTCTTCCACCCACTCCCGCTTCTACTATTTTCTTTCTGAGCACAGTTTAAGAAATAATCTAATGTTTGAGAACCCAATATGTTACAGAAACTCGTACCTTTTTAGATCCATGGAGCACTAAATCTGAAAGAGACAGACGCCCAGCTGCCAAATGAGAGTAGAAATCGGTAACGTGCTCCCAAGGCCTGTCATAGAGATATTCATAGGACTCCCTGCCATAAACAATGTTCTTGCTCAGCACAGAAAACAACCAGGGACGTTTATTTGACTAACCAAAAATATTTTTTTTTACTTTCTGGGAGTGTAAGTAAAAGAAGATACAAACCTGGCAGTCCATCTGAATTCTCTGCAGTCATCCTGGTGATCATAGTGAACATGGAGTTTTTCAGTCTCTACGTCTGTTCTCATTTTCCTTGTATTAATGGAAACTTTGTAGGGCTCCCTCCACCAAATAGGTGCTCTGCACAGCATGTTCATTCATAAGGGACTTATGTTTAATATTGTTCATCAGAACATCCTGTCGGAGGTTTCCTTTTTTAACAATGAATAGCCCTCTTTGCTGAGAGATTTTCAAGTAATGACATTTTATTAGTCGTAGGGACTATTGTGCAAGTGTTTTGGATTAATGTGAGTCTTACACAAATCAAACAACATAATTTTTATTTTTGTAATGTTTGAATTAAATTTTCGTTTAATTGTTATTTTTAATTAGAATTATGTGAATTTATGTATTGTATTATCATATAATAGGTAAATATCGTAATGTTATATAACATGATGGGTAGGGTAGCTCATATTCATTAGTATTCACATTAAAAATATATTGCTCTACATTCAATATACGTTAAATGCATTTAATATACAATTTATTTCCATTTCACAATAAAAAATCATTAATAATAATTTTACATCCAATACATAAAATAAATGCGTGAACATCCAATATTGGATCCAACCACACGTGGCTTCATATGAATACAAACCAAATTTCAAAAACTTTCTAACACACTTCTTCCATTTGCCCCAAACTAGGTCTCTTCATAAAGACTTTGATGACTAAGGGTAATATGCTTGTCATGTAAATATGTCTGGATTAGATGGTTGTAAATTGTAGTTAACTTTTCATATCCAATATCATAAAATGAAGAAAAAATAAAATTCATCAATTATAGATACCCGTAATAAAATGCCACTACCATAACATAAATGTCGAAATAAAACATGTAAATATCACTATTTTTTGCCATCACCCTGATTATCTTCCTCATTTGGCATGATAACATTGTTGTTCTCAAAAAGATCTTTTGATCTCTGGTTTTGTCTTAGTACAAACCACCAATCCCTATCCATTATCACGATCTTCCTTTACATTATTCTAGTTGAAAGTATCTCACCTTTTCACCTAAAAATAACACATTGGAAAGATGAGAATTCCACTTTCATGATCTCTTATATCTTTACAATGTAACCTAGATTCCCCTCTATTAAGTTTTGGTCACAATGGCTCTAGATTGGTCAAACTTGACCTCCACTCCCCAATCAAATGTGGCATGTCCATCATCGATATCCTTAGTGCCAAAATGATGTCCATATGCCCACATAGATGTGAACAAATGCATCTAAAAATGTGAAGAATGGATGTTGTCATATGTTTAGTAAGCAAAGCATTAATAAAAACATAATACATGTTATAATTCAAACATGCATTATAAAATGAACAATGTACATGGAGATATAATTATAGAGTTGATGCACCCAATCCCTATGTTTAGTGCATCCTCTTCACAACACGAGTAACGATCGAATGGACCATATTTCTCTCTGATATGGTCGGCCACCCAACTATTGGGACAAGTCATTAGCATATTTTCTTTTAAATGATCAGGATAAGGGATGCTTCTACCATTCAACCATCTGGATTATTTCATGTCACTGTCCCATTTCCTACTCTTCTCTTCATACAATGTGAACCACAATTGTGTATCCTTTGCATTATAAAGAACAAATTTATTGAGGGCATCATTTTTTTGCATTCATCGATGTATTCATGAAATGAAAATGATAATTTTGAGATAAAATATATCATCAAGTTCATTGTAAACAATTACTCTGTATAAAATTGACAAAATATAAGTGACTTACTCTTTATCATGCACTTTTTTCCTTTCATTTGGAGTAGCTCCCCTTCCCTTTTTTCCTCATCTTGTTGTTCATTCCGAACCACTCCACCTAGTGTGTCATCGATTTGCTTGATGTATTCACTAGCGTAATAGAATGACTCATGTACTATGTACTCCTCCACCATATACCCCTCAATTTTTTCCCTTCGTCTAATAAACAAGTTTTTCATGTACCTCTCCAAGAAGAACATTCAACGACATGAGACCACCCTAGCTAATCCAACCTCATCAACTAGGTGAATTAGAAGATGGACCTGTAAGTCCATGAAACTTGTGGGTAGTTCCTTCTCAAACATATAGACAATCTCAACAATCTCTCAATGTTATCTGTTGGGCCCCAAAATAACCCTTTTTGCCTATATCTATCAACACCTTTTTCCCCTGTTTTGCCTTACTTTTCCATAACCTAAGCAGGTTTCTTCCCAAGTCAAGCATGGATCTCAACAGGTATAATCTATTATTGCTTTATCTTATTAATGCCTAATATTGTTTATGGTTATGAACTTTATCTTTTAATTTGTGCTAACATGTATTGGTTTGATAAAGATAGTTCAAAGCCTTGAAAGACCACAGGTGTAGCAGCTCGTTGAACTTATGGAGGAAAGGAATACGTGGCACCAGCTGTCCCTTCCTGAATTCGGTCCCATATATCGCTGTGACAGCTCAAGCATCCTTCCACGAGGCCAGCTGCGACTGGGTCACGATAAAACGTCCAAGCATCTTCTCTTCCAATCAGTTGGAATCTATTCGTTGTGTTAACAGCATGGAGTAACAGCGCAGGCCTGAACGCAACAACTTCGTTCAATTTAATTCATGGTTGTAACTATTTCTGTTTCAATTCGGCAGCCTAAAGATCGTAGATCTTCATGGCTGCTCGACATTTGTGAGACGAAATTATGTCATATGTGTATAAATGTAAGAAAGCGTTCTGAGTCTGGTTATTGGTTAATTGGCAATTGATTGTAAGAGCTGTAACAGAGTGTTGTAACTGTGGCTCTACCATTTTAATACAAGGAGCAGAATTCTTGATATTCCTGTGTCTTAATTTGTGTTAGTTTCACGACATCTTTGTTAGAAGGCCAGGGCCCGCCTTCTCACAAAGGTCGTCGAGTTAGGTAGATGCTTTAGTTTTGTTTCTATTATTTTGGCGTTGAATTATAGTAGGCATATTTACAGTGAGCTGCAACAGTAGTTGTTAATGATTGCATTTTCCTTTGGCATGCTGTGACAGTGTGGTGTGACAGTCAACTGTGTAGGATAGTTTTCCTTTTGATGCAAGTGTGTTAGTTCGTTGTTACATTCAATCTCAGCTCTGTTTTTTTTCTATCATTTATCTTTCTTAGAATTCGCCTATTTAGTCAGATTATGGTTCAAGCTTAGTTCTGGTTCATTACTATTATTTATCTTTCCTATGATTTATTGGATTAGACAGGTTATGGTTTAAGTTATCTGTAGTCTGGTATTTTTAAGATTTAACTTCTTGCAAAAGTAAGTCTAGTTTATTTATTCTTAGATCAGTAATTGTTGGATTGATGTTGTAGGAAAGTAGAAGTCCTTTGAAGTTCTTAGATGGATAATGTAGATTAGCTTTAGCAATGAGTTGAGTTTGACTGAGCAGCTAGGTAGGATAATTGATCTTCATTTCATTTAACCAGCTACTTGAGTGTTTGCATAGATTTTGCTAATTGCCTTTGAAATAACAAGACCACCTGGGTTGACAATTTATATTGAGCATTCTGTATGTTAATTAGAATTGATTAGCATATAGAGTGACCAATGTTTTGGTGTCATTGCTGGGGATGGTAATTGATAGACATAGATGGTAGTTGATTAATTGATTTCATTAGCCATGAATATTTGAAGCTTGCATGAATATGAGAAGAAAAACTCGGGAACCCCCCCAAAATACTAACACTGCAGGTGGAAGAGGTTGTGGTGGTAACCAAGGTTTGGGAAGACAAACATTCATTGATGAAATAATTGCCAAAGCTGATTCCTCTACCAGACTACCGCAGGCATCTTTAGGAAGAGGAAACTCTATTCTCCCTAATCTTGAAACATCGACATCAACTGTGGAGAACGTAACGGGACCTTCAACTCCCATTCCATAGAAGAAACCTCCTGAAGATAAAGGAAGTGCCACAGGTGCAGTGGCTCGAGAAGAGATTTATAGAATCAACGGACACAGAGTTACTAAGGAGGAGTGGTTAGATTATCGTCAGGAACTGGAGGAAGAGAGAAGGAGAGAAGAAGAAAGAAGAGAAGAGGAGGGAAGAAGAAAGGAAGAACAGGATAACCAGGGAAACATGGATAATGAAGAACATGGGGATCATCATGAACGTCCCAATAATCATGAAGAAGAGATGGGGGATAATCAACATGGTGACACTGTTGTCACACTTGAATTCCCTATCCTACAAACACCAAGGGCGACCCCCATGAAGAACATTTCACCCTTGGTTCTTCCGAACTTCCATGGTAAGTCCTATGAAGATCCAAATGAATTCCTTTTCGAATTTGATATCCTCTGTCAGAGCTATGACTATACCTATAGCGCACAGAAATTGAAGTTATTTCCTGCTACTCTCAAGGGAAATGCCTTGCATTGGTTCATGAGTTTGGGTCGTGAGACTATTACTACTTGGGATCAAATGAAACAGACTTTCCTTTCCAAATATCAAGAGTATTGTAGAACTAGAGATAGGAGGGAAGAGTTGTTTAAGATGGTCCATAAATAAGAGGAGAGTTTGGAGGACTTTTTTGAGAGATTGTTATACAATTTGCAGAGGTCTGATCATGCCAATATTGGGAAAGATGTACTGAATATTATCTTACTGCGTGGGATCAGAGAAGATTGCCTAGACATGCTGAATTTGTTGGGGAAGGGGGATATCTCAAAAGAACCCTTTGAAAAGATCATTGACTTATGTCGAATATATTCGAGGGGATCCTCTAGAACCAACATTTGGGACAGAGAACGAGATCGAGATGTCCTCACTAGGACACAGAAGTCAACCAGTGGAGGGGCCACTCGAGCAGAAATAGGAAACCTTCTTGAGAATTTTAAAACAGATATGATGAGCTCTATCTCCTTGCAGTTGGATATCTTGAGAGCAAAACAAAGGCAAGCAAAAGAAGATCTGGCACTTGGTGTATTCTGTGTTAAATGCAGGAAGAAGCACCCACTGAAGGAATGCTCGCTTGAAAAGGTGGAGGTATGTCGAATATGTGAATTAGATCATGACACCAAGGAATGTCCTTCACTACCTAAAGTCAAAGTAGTCCTGCAAGCATCTACTTCAGTCGTGGAGCAAGCTTATTTCATTGCTCATAAGAAGCCTTGGCAACCTCGGAATCAAGGTATGAATCCAGATCCCTCATTTTTCAATTCTTGGAACAATATGAATGATATGAATAATCCTTCATATTATTCCTATTCAAATAACCAATGGCATCCACCTCAATCTTCAATGCAATATCCTGCTCCTTGGATGCCGTGGGCACGACAATCAAACCAGCAAGCTCCTTGGTCTCCTAGTTGGAGGAATTCTTACCCAAGAAATCAGTTTCCTCACAACCAAACTCCTCATCAATAGTATCAGCAGCCGCAACTGCAACTCCAAAACAATGTCGCACCAATGAACATACCACTACGACCACAGTTGCATGCTCAGCCTAACCCCAACCCGAATAATAAGACCGTACATCAGTTTGAAACCGCCAACATGCCAGCTTATTCCATTTCCCAATTCATGCAATGACATACACCTACGATTAGGGAGGGTAGTGGAACCCATCGTCAACGAGGATGTTCCATCCTCTGTGACTTAAGCAAGAATGGATTAGCAATTGGAGAATTCAGTTAATACAATAATCCTCGTCATTGAGGATGCTGAAACTCCTACTGAAACACCAGCTGAAACACAGGAAGAAACACACATTGAAACACAACCTACACAACTGACAAGAGAACCACTATATCCTGAACGATTGTCCTTACAGAAGATAGTGGAACAACCTCGGTTCAATCTCTTAGGAGAATTGAAGAATGTTTATGTCAAGATTCCACTGTTACAAGCCCTTCATGATGTACCTATCTACGCCAAGACCGTTAGGGATCTGTGCGTTAAAAATCCAAGAAGGAAGCCTAGGGACCCTCCTACAGTCCATGTAGTGGGAAAACTGTCTGAATTGATAATGGGTAGGGCTCCACTGACTAAGTATGGCGACCCAGGTAATCCTACTGTCACAATATACATTGGGCATACTCAGATATCCAACATCTTGGTAGATTTAGGTGCAGCTATAAACGTCATGACCATAGAGACTGTAAGGAAGCTGGGACTCACTAATCTCAGGCCTACCCCTACTATATTAGTGTTGGCTGATAGGTCCACAATCAAACCTGAAGGAATTTTAGATGACCTGGTGGTCACCGTCGATTCGTGGGAATACCCTGCAGACTTTTTGGTTTTGCAACCTAAGTCGCAGCTGGGGGGACACCCGTTAATCCTAGGACGACCATGGTTAGCTACAACAGATGCATGTATCAACTGTAGATAAGGTTCCATGACAATTTCAGATGGGACTGATATTAAGAACCTGACCCTCTATCCTACAGCCGGACCAAGTTCTGATGCTGAAACTCCATTATGGACGGATTTGGAGGAAGATGAAGGCATTCAACCATTGTTAACAATCGAGAAGGCATTGACTTTCAAGACTGAAACTGAAGATGATGCCATCAACAGTTTCATTAGTGAGCCCACGTATGTTACTAGACACGCATATCAAATTCTCAACAACACCTTAAGTGAAAAGGAACAAGAAGATCTGACCAACGAGACCCTAGTAAGTGATGTCGAAAGAATCCCAGTAATTAAAAACTCAAAAAGCACTCCAGTAGAAATCGAGCTTGGAAAGACTTTGAACATTAATCCTAATCTTGCGCCCGATAAACTGGAACGTCTGATCACACTGCTAAAAAAACATAAGGGAGACTTTGCATGGGAATATACATATATGAGGGGTATCCCCTCAAATTTGTGTACTCACCACATTTATATCAAAAGTGACTCCAGGCCAGTGTGCCAACCTCAATGCCAAATGAACCCAAATTTAAGGGATGTTGTGAAGGAAGAAATCCAAAAACTCTTGGAGGCTGGATTTATTTACCCAATTTCAGATAGCGAGTGGTTTTCTCCACTGGTGATCGTACCCAATAAGAATAGGAAGTGGAGAGTCTGTGTAGAGTATAGAGAACTAAACAAAGCAACAAAGAAAGACCATTTTCCCTTACCATTTATTGATCAGGTTCTGGACACCTTGTCTGGAAAGAAATTATTTTCCTTTCTGGATGGATTCAGTAGTTATAATCAGATCCATATTGCCCCCGAAGACCAAGATAAAACCACCTTCACTTGTCCTTGGGGCACCTTTGCATATAGGATGCTTCCTTTTGGGTTATGTACTGCACCGACCACGTTTCAGAGAGCTCTGATTGGGATCTTTTCCGAGATCGTCAACGATTGCATGGAAATATTTATGGACGATTTCACTCCATACAGTAGTATTTTTGATGAAGCATTAAAAAATCTAGAAAGAGTTTTAGAACGCTGTGAACAAACCCACCTGTCTCTAAGCACTGAAAAGTGCCACATGATGATGGACAACGGTATAGTTTTGGGGCACTTTATCTATGCTGCATGTATCCAGGTAGATCCAACAAAAATTAAGGTAATCACAAACATTCCCACTCCTGGAACGCAGAAAGAGGTACGTACCTTCCTCGGGCATGCTGGTTATTACAGAAGATTTATAGAAATTTTTTCCAAGCTAGCTTCTCCTTTATTTACTTTGTTGATGAAGGATGTACAATTTGTTTGGACAGATGCATGTCAAACAACATTTGTAGAGCTCAAGAAAAGGTTTTCCGCAGTGCCTATTCTACGAGGACCTAACTGGGCTTTTCCTTTTCATATTTCCTCTGATGCTTCAAATACGGCTATTGTAGCAAGAAGGCCATAATCCATATGCTATTTATTATATCAGTAAGAATCTGGACCCTGCTGAACTAAACTACACAGCTACAAAAAAAGAATTCCTTGTTATTGTTTATGCCATTAATAAGTTTAGACACTACAGCACTGGGTATTCTACTTTCGTGCACACTAATCACTCGGCCATTAAGTACTTAATGAATAAACCTATCACTAATGCTAGAGTAACTAAATGGTTGTTGTTGTTACAAGAATTTGACATTACTATTGTAGACAGACTAGGAAAAGAAAATGTCGTTGTTGATTTTCTTTCTTGACTTACTAACAATATTGATGATGCACCAGTCGAAGATTCTTTTCCTGATGAACATTTGTTTGCAGTCTCGTCCCATTCCCCATGGTATGCAGATGTTGCTAACTATTTGGCTGCAGGCAAGCTTCCAGCACATTTATCAAAGAGATAAAAAGGAAAATCATACAGCAGAGTGCTAGATACTGCTGGATAGACATACATCTCTTTTACACCAATCCAGATTTGGAAATCAAAAGGTATGTGAGGGAGGATCAAATTTACAGTATCTTGAAGGCTTTCCACGATGAGCCCTGTGGGGGACATTTTGCTGATAAAAGGACTGGTCATAAAGCATTAAGGATGGGGTATTTCTGGCCAACAATGTTCGAGGATGTGAAGAAATATGTTCAGGCTTGTGACTAGATGAAATTCCTCTTCAGTCACAGCTGGTGGTTGAACCTTTTGATAGATGGCCTCTGGATTTAGTAGGGCCTATCAACCCTCCTTCGAAGTAGAAAGCTTATATCCTGGTTTGCACAGATTATATGACCAAGTGGGTGGAGGCTGTAGCTTTGGTCAAGGCCAATGTTAAAGTTGTAATGGATTTCTTATATGAAGAGATCTTCACCCGCTTTGGAGTACCCAAAGAGATAGTTACAGATGGAGGACCACAATTTGTGTCCCATAAATTGGAAGCCCTGTTGTAGAAATATCACATTCAGCATAAGATAACCTCACCATATCATCCACAGGCCAATGGTCAAGTGGAAATCACGAATAAGGTAATTGAGGCTATTCTGACAAAAACGGTGAAGAGTCACTGCAAGGATTGGGCTGAAAGACTTCCAGAGGCATTATGGGCATACCATACCACATGGTGCAACACTACAGGTTTTTCTCCATACGAATTGGTGTACGGTAAAAACTCTAAAGACAACCATAGAAGAAAACCTGGACTTAACAGAGGCTCATAGGAACCGACTGAATCAATTAAATGAACTAGATGGAAACGCACAACTGCTGTGCATCAGACATATTTAATTCAACAGCAGCGCTCCAAATGGCATGATAGGTTCATAAAGAAGAAAGTCTTCTATGAAGGAGACTGGGATTTACTGTATGATTCACGGTTCAAGAGGGATTTTAAAGGTAAGTTGCGTACAATATGGCTAGGACCCTACCAAAGAGACAAGGTATTTGACAATGGCACAATCTGCTTGACCACTATTGATGAAAACCAGACGCCATTATTTGCCAATGGTCATCGTCTGCGACTGTATCATAAACCGATTTCAAAGAATGCATTCATTTCGCATGTTGCAGCTGATCCAGATTATCAACTGATGCAGGAACATGGATTTTCCCCTGTCACTGAAAATTCTTAAAAAGAACTGCTGCGATTCCGCACAAAAAAAATTTACATAAATAAATGGTTGTTTTATTTTATTTTATTTTTAAGCCTTGATTGGTTTGTTTTTTTAAGAATTGTGTACAAGTATATGCGTGAAGGTTCACTCGAACATAAGCAGTTGTGATTCGGGCCAAGCAATTGCGGGAGTTCTGGTTGATCTTCCTATCTTTGGACAACTCCTTGAAAGAAAAGTGAACGACGTTGTAGCGCCAATTATGCCGTTAAATCCTGTTGATTTCCCTATTTTCGCAGTTGCAACTCTGCTAAATCCTGCCAATTTCCCTATTTTCGCAGCTGCAACTCTGCTAAATCTTGCCAATTTCCCTATTTTCGTAGCTGCAACTCTACTACATCTTGCCAATTTCCCTATTTTCACAGCTGCAACATTGCTAAATCCTGCCAATTTCCCTGTTTTTGCAGCTGCAACACTGCTAAATCCCACCAATTTCCCTATTTTTGCAGCTGCAACACTGCCAAATCTGGCCAAATTTTCCTATTTTCGCAGCTACAACTCCGCTAAATCTTGCCAAATCTTCCTATATTCGCAGCTGCAACTCCGCTAAATTCTGCTAAATTTCCCTATTTCGCAGCTGCGACTCCGCCAGATCTTTCCAATTTTTGGCTGTGACCCCACTAATTCTTCAGCTAAAAGATCATTATATTTCATCTAGTCTCCACGAGGAACATTAGAAGCTCACCCGTTTGCCATATACTCTTGTGATTTATGCCAGCATGGATGTACTTTACCTGCCCGGTCGACGACGACCAACTCATGGAAGCATGTGCACATTTATGTCTTCACCAGTGATGCGACCATGAAATGGCGCCACCATGGAAAAATGACGGCTCAGAATTATATTGAAAGGTACGAGTTTTAACCATAAGCATAATTAGGCATGAATTGACACAACAAGTAATAATAATTATACCTTGTCGTTATTCCTTGTCAGCAATCCGTATCCAATCAACCGAAACAGAAAACAAGTCCAAATTGTCACCCGTACTAATTATATGACCTTCATTTTACCCGATTCGTGTGATATTCTGCCAACGATTTTATCCCATAACCGTGCCAACTTCCAAAACTACCCAAATCAACTTCGGCTATCCATCGATTGTTTATGCATGCAGTAACTCCAACGTCTGAAACTGTAACTCTTGCATTCGCTATCAGAACTCACAAAATATAAGCAATATGGGTATCCTAGTCAGATACGAACCTGTAAACATAGAGTCTCTATGCGAAAATAGGGAGGTCTTTGCCATCTTTGCGGAAGCCTGGTGGACGGAGTATTTCCAAATATTAAACAGTTTCCATGTGGAGATGACACTCCAATTTGCTCTAAACTTGACCAACACTCACTTAGAATGTCAAAACCCAAAATTTTCAAAAAAATTTAAAATTTTTAAGATAGCAAATAATGTTATTAAATGCAGTCATTTAACTGTTTGTTTACTTACGTGATCGTAAATGTGTCTGAATGATCTTTTGTTATACTTAAATGTTATTATGGGTTTCTCTTTTCCGTTACTGATTGTTTTACTGTTTTGCAATCACAAGGGGGAGTTGCCATAGCAGACTGGGCTTACTTAGCTTTCGAGCTAATGTATCTAAACGTCTTTCTCTTGCAGATATTCAGGTAAAGTACGGGTCGCTGCAAGTAATCTTTAAAGCATTATAATTCATTTAACTGCACCAACTCAGTCAGTAAAAGTCTAAACATGCTAGTCGATTGTCAAATGTGTAAAGGTAGAACTCCCTTCCTGTGATATTCATAAATCTTACTGTTAGAGAGTCGGAATTTATATGAGAATATGATAGCTATTGTTCTTGATCAAAATGACTTAAGTATCTCTATGGAGTATTGTTTCTTTGATATTATTATAGTGCTGTAATAATATCTCTTATCTAGCACTGTATAAAGTCACTGGATTATGATAATCAGACCATTTTTATTTATTTGTTGATATTGTATGATGCCAAATTAATAGACTTGAAATATAATTTCGATTGACAGCTTGAATGCACAGGCGACATATGATACAAGTCTTCTCTTATCACGTCATTTTAAAGTTAGACTTTGCATCTTTGACAGTAAAAGATCTGGAATTACCAATATCTACTTTTCTTATTTCTAACAGTTATAAGGCGTACTATCAGATACAAGTAAATTGCTACCCTAACACTACTACACTATAATAGAGTCTTGAATGAGATGCAATAACTGTTGTCGTTTTCATGAAGCTAGGGTATAAGGGATATTGGTGATAAGTTATTGTGAACCACTTATAGTTTAAGATTACGCCATTATCCTTATAATTTTATGATGCAGATTCATCTCCTCTATATATAGAGAGAGAGTGCTTAAAAACTGAATTTGATTGATATCTATAATTCATAGTTTTAAATGAATATAAGGCAACATTCTTCTTGTATAATAGTCTAGATTCCCAAGTATTATCCTAATATTCTTGATTACAAAAAGGATAACAATTTGCACTGGGGTATTGCCACCCTTATAGATGACCATTCGATAACTTATTTTTACCCATGCTATGGTCTTTATCAAAAAAATAAAGCTAAGAAACTCATCGTGAATTTGAACATTATTAACACTTGCATTATTGTATTGGTTGTAGGGCAAGTGTTATTGTTTTTATAAGCAAGGTTCGAAGCATTGTTTTACCATGGAGTAATTTGCAAGTTCAAACTATGGTTTATTACAAGATTGGAATATCCAAGCTATGATTATCGTGTCCCCATCCTATGATTTTAATTGATAGACAAACGATTGTAACAACTCGTGGAACTATAGGACGCAAACCCACTGCATGGGAATATTAAAACGCTACGTGGATGATTGGGAGCTAAGTGTTGATGGTATAAATCTGTTGACTAACCCTACGTTATCATTTCCCCTTTGCCTTTGGCTTGGTCTCTCGACAAACCCTCCTGGTCCGGCCTCCATTGTTACAGTGTGCTAGTTGTTCCTACTGTGTGTTAGCTGCTCCTATTGTGTGTTAGTTGCTCCTATACATCCTCAAACCTTTGTGTTTGTTCACTATATTGCCTGGGAACCTTATATACCTTTCTGTTAGCAATTATGAGGTGACTTCACAACTGGGGTTTACCGGTGTTGCTGCTACTGTGTGCTAGCAGCTTCCTTACTGCTCCCAGCACTCGTGCTTGTCTATTATATCGTTTGGGGGAGTCATTACACCTTACTGATGATAACTATGAGTTTATTTCGTACTTAGGGTTTTCCCTTGTTACCTGAAACAACCTTGTCATGGCGTGGGTGTATCAGCTGACTTAGTGTTCGTTTGAACTTCCATTGTAGAAGAATACCCTTTGCTTCAGTTAGCTTGTCCTCCAGTGCAAGGGTGGGGTTTATCCTTCCTCGACTCGTGGTTATCAGTCTTCGTACTGTACTTGCGTTATAAAATGTATCACTGGTAAGTTACAAAGTTTATTACTCGTCATTTCCAGTTAAAAGAATTTGCTTAACTCCAAAATAAAAGTATGGACGGGTTACTAAAATTGTTCATTTGTTACAGGTCCTCATTCTGCTTGTAGTGTGGATGATTCGAGCTTCAGCAGTTGGTTTTCTTAACCGGGTAAGCCTGGTTTCTACCATGGCGTTCATCCTTGTTGATTGTTAGAATGGTTAGGGTTTGGTCCTGAAAGATCCATTCTATGGATGTAACCGTTCTGTTAGTCTTTTATCTACTGGTTAGACGAGTTCCTTAACAGGTTTAACCTAGTTCGAAAAGGGTTGTAATGACTTGGGTCGTGAATGTAATTTAATAGTCTTTCTTTTGTAATGAGAGATTTCTATAGTTGAATACGGTGTAATTTAAATGGAAAGAAGGTGTGAGGCGTGAGCCTACCTGAAGTTGAGGTTACAGCCTCTTAAATTTTGTTTTCATTTACTGTTCTTTTTGGAATGTACAGGGTTTTTCACCCAGGTTTTGGTATTAAAACTTATGAAATCTTGTTTTTGTTCCTTTGGATTGTTTTAATACATACCTAGATAGATTCTACGTTTTACAATGTAATTAGTAGTGAAAGGGAACTACGGCTGTGGTGAAATCGTTATCTTAAGTTCTCAATGATTAAATATTTGTAAAGTCTGGAATGGCAGGAGGTTCAATCCGAAACGACAGTGGTGAAAATGTTTAGATGCTGACTTTGTAGTTGCGATTTTCTCCTGTTGAAAGTTTTGAGAAACATGTGAAGGATATTATGATGATAAAGAAGCTCGACAATGAGCTGGGAATCTATTCTGTCTGTCTCGTTTTGTTGTGGATTAAATATCTAGGTTTTTCTGGAATGATAGGGTTCGTTTGGAACACCACGTTCGTGCTTTTAAATTGTTGTTTGTTCGGTTGCTTTGATTATGTCTCTGTTGAAGAAGTGAGTCTAGTAAGGTAACACTAACAGTTTGGAGCTCGATAATGAGTTAATAATATTGTTCTGTTAAGTCAAATACGATTCAGCTGGTACTTGAAAGTTTAGGGAAGTAATAATACTGTATTGTTCAAAGTTCACTACTGTTCCTATTATAATAACTAGTTTGATCGTCTGTTAATAAATCCTGTGTGATGTAGTTCGGTTAGGTTTTCTGCGCCATTTGCTTAGTTTGATAGATAAAGAATGGATAAACTTTAGCTAGGGTTGTGTTTGATTTAAATAATGGGTTTTAAAACTGATCAAACCTTAACTAGGATTAGTACCCTGACATACATAACCTAACTGTGACTACAAAATGTTCTGCAATGATATTGATAAAGCTATCGATACTGTGATATACTTGATTATATTTTAATACTGTTTCCTATTGTTGTTTATTTAATTTTATATTATACAGAGAACAACTACTTATAAGCAAACTCTGCTTATCTGATCAACAATTATAAATAACTAGGTTTATAATTATAACTCATAAATTAATACATAAACATTATTAGTTTCTGTCTTAAACTATGAATACATTAATAGTAAATAAACAGGGATATTTCATTATACTAATAATACGGAAATCACAGTAACTTTCAACAATCTTACTACTGATATTCTGGAATATTCAATCTACTAACAAATTGATTACTATTCAAACATATTAACAATAAATACAACATGCATTCATTCATCCTTAATAAACATAAAAGAATAAATGGCAGAACCTGTATTGATCTGTGGACAACAACAGCAATGGGAGGCTGTTCCTCCCTACCAACTCCTGGAGACTGCCCAGACAGCACTTCTCAGGACCCCCGAGCTTGCTCTGGTCTCCCTGGCTGGAACTAGGTGCAGCAAAACAATTCACTCAGCCAAAACAGCTAAACTGGAACCAAGTTACTGCAACATCCCTCTCAAACAACTTCCTTCCTATCTTTCCCTCTTCCTCAATGGGACTCCTGAATAGCATTCACCTGAATGTATTCTCCCTCCAGAACTGTTGAACCCCCAGCTCAGTTCATTGAGCACTATTTAAAAGATTGCCTAGGTCTTTGTTGGGTTAACTGTCATTAATGAGCCACCTGCTCAGATTCCACTTTCTTGGGGAATCATGACCCCAAATATAGGGAAGTTGCCACCTGCAACTTAGGAAGTGTTTGAGGATGCTGCCACTTGTCTTTTGCCTTTCCACCTAGTTCCATCCACCAGTTTGACCAGTAACCTCTTTTTAACAGCTCTCCCATGCTGTTGTCTCCATAATTTATTTATTATTAATAAAATATTCTGAATTACATTCCATTTCTAGTGACTCTGCTGAGTCATCAATTCCTACTACGCATTACATTTAACATAATGTCTTAGGAATTTAATAAAACCATTACATAATTCTTACAAAATTGGGGTATGTGACATAGAAGTTAGAGGATTAAGGATAGACATTACAGAGGCAATTGGGGCAAATGTTGAAACTCCTATTCTAAAACCCCGATCACCTGTTGTTGCACAAGAATCTGCTGCAAGTGAACCCCAGATTGAAAATTTACTTTTTGAGAATGAGCTGTTAAAGGAGGAAGTACAAACGCTTCGGGATGAATTGCAGAAGTGGAAAGAAGCATGCAAAAAGCAGGCAGAGAAGAGGTTGAACACTTTGATAGAGGCTGCAGACCAGTTGAAGAATTCACCTCCTGTTTTGGAGGATGGAGTACATGAGGAACTGATATGTTTAGAATGTGGAGATATACTCAAACTTGCAAGGTGTAAAGTGAAAGTGGTGGAAGTAGTAGCATGGAAATTCGCACAAGCAAGCCAAGGAAGAGAAGAAATACCTACAATGGAGCTAATGGAAGAGAATGAGCCAGAAGTGGACATAATTCCTAATCTGAGCTACAAGAGGATGAAGAAATACAATCCCATCCATCGGGGGATACTGAACTACTCCCGTACCAGTCTCAACATTCAGGAGGCATTGAAATGATTCAAGAGCAATCTTAACGGTCTGAAGGCATTGAAATTTTAGAACAGGAGGTTGTTACACAAGAACCAACACTGTAGGAATCTATCATTGAAGTAGCAACTCAAGCAGTATGTACTTTGAGTAAACCACAGGAATTGGATGATGTTACACAAGAACCAACATCCTCAAAATTGTTTGTTGAAGCTGCGACTCAAACAGAAGACATTGACATTGGAACACAAGAGAAGAATGTCTTTACACAAGAACCAAGATCCTTAGAATTTTTTGTTGAAGTTGCGACTCAAACTGAAGTTGCCAGGATTTAAATATAGAAAACGGATGCTGCTACTCTAGAACCAACATTCCCAAAATTGTTCGTTGAGGCAGCAACACAAACTGAAGTCGTTGGGAATGGAATACAAAACAGGGATGCTGTTACACAAGAACCAGCATTCCCAAAGTTGGTTGCTGAGGCAGCCACACAAACAGAGGCTACTGCAACACTGCTGGAAGAAGAAGCTGCTACGTTGTCAATGCAGAATGAGAAGGCTGAGACATCTGGTGATAAGGTTAAAATGCAATTATCTTATGAGATTATTGAATTAGACATTGATGACGAGGAGGATGCAAATGATAGAAGAATTCAAGGGTTGATGAAGGAGCTCTCATTGTTGAAGCTCAAAGTAAAGAAATGGAAGGATCATGTTGATTAGTGTAAGGAAGGGATGGTTCCCCTTTACGAGTACAGGAAGACCATCAAAGAATTGAGGGAAAAATGGGCAGAGGAATTGATCTTTCAGAAATTCCAATGGGAAAGCATGCAAAAAAAAATTAGAGGAGTTGAAGAAATTCAAGTCCAGGCAAAAGGAAAAAGATCAAATGTACACTTTCTCTCAGGAATTGTTGAGTTTTAGATCCCCATCTCCTTCCTATCCGGTGTTCCTTTATGAACAAATGACTCTATTTAAATTAAAAGCCTTGAAGGATGGAAGACCTCATCAATTGATAACCTCTCCTCAGTTTTTGGAGACCTTTTTGCAGAGCAGTTTCATTGAGCAGAACTTATTGTGCGAATTATATTTACATCAGATGGCATGCTTCATGGATTCTCGCTCTAATCCTGTTCCTTATTTGGGTGATGTTCATTTGAGGGATTTTACCTCTTTTGTTACTAATCATATGCAGTGGTGGAATGCCTTCCAGACCGTTACTAAGAATGAGGATAACTCTAATCTTTGGATCAAAAGTGAACCTCAATCCCCTTGGGTCCTTATTGAAAAACATGAGAGGAGTCTTTCATCTCCTATGAAGACTCAGCAGCTGATAGATTTGCAGAAGAAGGTTACCTCCACTTGTGTTCAATTGATTTCCAAGCAAAAGCTTCATTCCCTGGAAGGAAACAAGTAGAGATGGAAAGTCTCTTCTCCTTCGTTGAAGGAAAGGGACCCCTACTGTTTTAAGAACTTCAAGCAGGCTCTTCCTAGGGTGGATGGATATGTCAAGTGCATGGAGATATGTGGACCCCACTGGTTGGGGCCAAAATTTAAGTTTCCACTCATATGGATGCCAGAGAAGCAGCACAAAGGTGATTATACATTGACCAAGACATAGGAGAAACGGTGTTGGGAAAAGTGGATTGCCTATAATGGATTTTTGGACTTGGGTGAGAAAGCTAATCTTTCTTTTAGTTTTTCCAATCTACAAAGACATAACTTAGAGTTAGATTCAGATAAGTTGGCTGTATTGCATGAGGACATGTAAATGGATAGCTGGGGGGAGATGTTGGGCCCCAAAATAGCCCTTTTTGCCTATATCTATCAACACCTTTTCCCCCTGTTTTGCCTTACTTTTCCATAACCTAAACATGTATCTTCCCAAGTCAAGCATGGATCTCAACAGGTATGATCTATTATTGCTTTATCTTATTAATGCCTAATATTGTTTATGGTTATGAAATTTATCTTTTAATTTGTGCTAACATGTATTGGTTTGATAAAGATAGTTCATAACCTTGAAAGACCACAGGTGTAGCAACTCGCTGAGCCTATGGAGGAAGGGAATACATGGCACCAGTTGTCCCTTCCTTAATTCGGTCCCATATATCGTTGTGACAGCTCGAGCATCCTTCCACGAGGCCAGTTGTGACTGGGTCATGATAAAATGTCCAAGCATCTCTCTTCCAATCAATTGGAATCTATTCGGTCTGTTAACAACATGGAGTAACAGCGTAGGCCTAAACACAACAACTTCATTCAATTTCATTCATGGCTGTAACTGTTTCTATTTCAATTCGGTAGCTTGAAGATCGCAGATCTTCATGGCTTTGCGACATTTGTGGGGCGAAATTATGTCATTTGTGTATAAATGTAAGAAGGCGTTCTGAGCCTGGTTATTGGTTAATTGGCAATTGATTGTAAGAGTTGTAACAGAGTGTTGTAACTGTGGATCTAGCATTTTAATACAAGGAGTAGAATTCTTGATATTCATGTGTCTTAATTTGTGTTAGTTTCACGACATCTCTGTTAGAAGGCCAGGGCTCGCCTTCTCCCAGAGGTCCCCGAGTTAGGTATATGCTTTAGTTTTGTTTCTGTTATTTTGGTGTGGAATTACAGTAGGCATATTTACAGTGAGTTGCAACAATAGTTGTTAATGATTGCAGTTTCCTTTAGCGTGTTGCGACAATGTGGTGTGATAGTTGTTTGACGGATAATCCACTCGAGTGGATGCGAGCCGGATCTCCCTAGCTCAATGTGAGTCTAGAACAAATAGTACAGACTATAAACCACTTTCCTAGATCTACTCAAGGATCAAGTTATCGGATGTCTTACCTTAAGTTTGCAGTCCCTTTTCCTGGATGTTGTTCCACGCCCTGCGGTCGTCAAATTTAAGTTGTAAGACCTGTCAAGATGTACAAAACAAGACAAACAAGTAAAAAATTCCAAACAATAACAGATCTAAGTAAACAGTTAAGCAGGTAAACTACACAATATCATCAACACAAAAATATTGGTGGAAAGCGTTTATATTCCTGTAAATATAGGGAAAGTACATAGAAAAGAATGACTACAACCGGAGCTTAACGAAGTAGCCCTTCTCCATCCAAGCCAATGCCATATGCTCCCAAGGAAGTGTGAGTCTCTCAATGGATGAGTAGAAATCTTTCCAAGATGATTTCACCAACATGTAGACACTATAGACTTCCTCCCTTTGGAGAGGGATAGAGCTTCATTTATGTAGGACTAAGTGGATAGGGTAAGTTGAGTTATGGTAGGATAGAGATAGGGGATCCTTCCAAGAGGTTAGGAACCGAGTGTCAAATCTCCCAATAGGTAAGGGATAAGGATCCATGTCAGCTAGCTTCGAGAATGGGCTCAAAGGAGCTATTTTTGACCATTAACTGACATCGTCGTACCCTACAAGAGAGCAAGCTGCGACGTCGCAGGTTGCATGAGGGCAGCCTGCGACGACCTCTCAAAACCTATTGTAAATGGGTTAACATCTCTTCCAGGTTAGTGACTTAGCCAATGAAACTTCAGGGATGTATACACTAAATCTCAAGATGGTAGGATTTTAGGTGTAACAGAATGCCCCCCAAAGCACGAAACTGTTGAAATTAGATAGGTGAAATGCTTTGACAGAAGGAATGGCAATGGCTTGTTGGACGAAGGATGCTGCTGCAGTACAACTGACTCTGAGTACATTGTCTCATATGACATATAACATGGCTGCCGACCAATACATTGCAGATCCATGGTAGTAATGACCGATTGAACACAATCATGGCTACTAGACACAAACGTAGATCCATGACGAGATGATAACACAACCATGACCAATACAAAACTGGATCTGTGTAATATGACTCAATACAATCTCCATCGCAACCTGGGTAAAACATGACTCCCCAGGGTCTTCAAGCTGAACCCGCGATGATATGAATCTATCCATGTGATTACAAATGTCTTGATGTCGAACATGGTAGAAACCACTTGATTACCGGTCATTGATGTATACTGTTAACAAGCGCGAGGGAAATCACCATTGATGTCAATGATTCCCAAGGTATCACAGTACATATCATCAAACGTGAATAAATGAGTTGAATTCGAACGCGAGATGAAATCTTCCAATCAAGAGTCAATGATGTAAACTCATGTTAAAAGCGAGGTAACCTGCCATTGAGGTATGCAGGGCCAAGGTACTTGGGTTGGTTTCTAGATTTAATCCTTGGATGATGATTTGAAGTCGACAAGGATGAAATTGTCGAAGGAGGCCCATGATGAATCCCCCATCATTGACACGAAACACGACAAAGGATGTGTAGAGCAGATCAGATGGTACAGTGACATGTAAGACTAACTCATAGTAGACCGACATGATGGAAGGTGTATTGACTACAGATAATGAGTGGTGATAATATTGTTGAACATGGGCATGGCATGCCTTGGCAGTATTGACTCGACGAGTTACGATACCAATTCCTAATGCAATTGATGGTGGAAGCATTCTTCAAATGACTCAAAGGAGTAACAAGACTTAGGAAATAAGTGCAACTCGAGGACAAATGGATGATCCAAGTGTAGTATGCAAATGCAAATGAGTGCCATGTTCAAGAAATGACTAGGTACTACCACCGGCAAAGGGTGTAACATAAAAGCTTTCATTTTTCCCCATCATGAACGATGAGTGCCTCATGTGTTTTTTACGAGCTTGATGAGGGCAACCAGATGCTCAGTATAGCTCATCCCATAGATGAGTCCAATCCCAAATATTTTCCGAACCCGGGATAGGAGGGGTTCGTCCCATGACGGGCCCTTCAATGTGAAAGTTTAACAATTCCATAGAAGGTAAACTCGGTCGTCATTTCATGTTTATAGAGAGTCTGAAAAGAACTAAAGAAGACTCCAACGGTCTTTTTTCGTAAAGTTAGCCTCATCGCCCAAAAAAGGGTAAAACAATGCGAGAGAGGACTCTTCCAGTCATAATTGACTAGAGTATACATTTTTCGTAAGTAGTGCCCCCTGGTCCGAAAAAGGGGTAAACTATCACCAGGAAGACGACCATTTAAATTCTTTAACAAGCGTGAATGCAACAAGTTCGCTTGGCAATCTTTTAGTATTTCGAGAGCCTGAAAAGAGCTTAAAGATAGACTTCGGGTGGGCTCCTTTTCCGTAGGAGTTTAACGAGCCCAGAAAAGTGATAAATTGTAACTCGGTAACTTATTCTCATAGTTTCAAGATGAAAGAACAAGGTTCCTTATTAATAGAATAGCCAGTACAAGTAACATAAGAAAGCCATAAATGGCTAAGTAGTTATGTAAAAATGAATGTATGATAGATGATTAATAGTTACATAGGTTTGGGCTTTGTATAAGCCCGTGATGCACCTTTTCGTAGAAGGGCATGACTATTGACTTAAATAGTCTTTAATTAATAATAAATTAATATTAATATTAATTTATTATTTTATTATTACATTGCCTTCCCCTTAAGGGAAGCTTTGTCCTCAAAGCTTCATTGACAACAATGTCTGATATTGTTTGAACTGTCATCTCTGGAATCCTTTGCGACACTTGATGAAATAATACGATACGAGTTATGGATTCCCCAGGAGAATTGTCGCATCGTATCTGCTGTGGTCCATCCCAAATCTATTTTGATTGGACCTCTGAGATTGTTTTGGGGAATGGGTTGTCTCAATGGTTGCTTAGTATGTCGAATTGTTTGCCTGTCAACATAACTCTTTTGTGAATGCTCATTTTGACCTTGTCGTTGGTCAAAATGACGATTATAATTGGGATGTATGTAAGGCGTATGTGTTGTTTGTTTTTCTTTCTTTTGAACTGCAGGGAAGACTGCCTTCACTTCCTCGACTTGACTTTTGGATGCATCTTCCTGGATTTGCACTTCCTGGTTCTCCAGTAAATTGTTATGATTCTGAATCTTTTTTATTCTTTCATCTTGCGAATTTTTGTCAATTTCTAACTTCTTGATTTTATTATCTGATTCCTGATTACGATTATTTAGACACTGGTTTTCTTCTTGCTTTTCCAGTATTCTTCCTTCGAGGTCTTCATCGGAGTGTTCCCTCTTGTTACTGTTTTTCAATTTTTTGATCTTTGTAATCATTGTTTTGTTATGATTTCGTAGTCGAAAAATTTCTTCGGTATTGCTTGATAACACCTTGCTGACTTTTGTTAGTTCCAACTTATGTGTCTTCTTACTGTCGTCATACTGTCGCTGGAGTTTTTCTTTTTGTTGTTGATGATGACGTAACTCTGTTTCCTGATTTTTTAACTTTTCATGTACTTGCGCCAATTTGTCTTCTTTATCCATGACGATTTTGTTAAGACAACTAATTTCCTATTTTAAGTCGACACTATTTCCATACGGATATTCTTCGACTTTGTTTGGTTTTTTTATTTGATCTTCAAGTTTTTGAATGATACCTTCCAGATGTAAAAAAATTTCGTCCTTATCTGATAATTTTTTGTCAGATTTTCTCTACTATCTTCCAATGATCGAATTCGTAATTCCGAGGTAATAATCTATTCTTTTTGAAAACCATTAATTTGTTCCTGATTGTTGAACCGGAGTTATAGAACACTATTAGCTAGTTCACACTTTTCTAGCTGGGCCGAAACTATTCGTAACTGTGATTGCGATTGTGAGTGACCTGGATCGTCCCTCATAATAAAATGTTCATCACATATTGGACATGGTCGATCGTAATTTTTAAAGGCTCTCGGATATTGGAATTCCATTTCGCAATAAGGACACTTAGTCCAAAATTTGAATTTATATATGTCTTCCATAATTCTTCCACAATTGGCGTCAGTGACTACTTTAATATCTTTTGAGACTTTGATTTTTTTTTTGACACGTTCCAAGGTGAATGGTCTCGACTTCCGATGATACTTGGTCTTCCTTTGATGTTTGACTCTTCGATGATTGCCGATTTTCCTTGATTTTTGGCTTCCTTCCCCTTTTTATAAAATAATTGTAATTAATTACAATTATTTAATAATATTAATTATTACTAACAATAATAATAAATATTATAATTTTTTGCGAATAGAAGGAGTATAGAGTTTTGAAACAATACAATAATAATATTATTGTAATTTTTGTTTGAATAAAAATAATAAGTATTATATTTAAATACTTTTATTATAAAGGTGGAGTAGTAAGTTTCTAATAAAATTAAAATATTACATAATAATACTAATATTAATATAATAATCTATAAAACTAAGAGTTGGTTTGATAAAACCAAGGAACGATTTATAAAACCAAGGGCTCAAAAAACCATGTGCATTGTCATAAAACCATGTGAGGTTTCATGAATGTTATTCTTACTTATTTTATCTTCTTCTTATTTTTTGTCCTTTTTTATTTTTACTTCTTTTTTTCACTATCTTCTTTTCTTTTTCTTTTTCTTTTTATTTTCTTGTTTATTTTCTTCTTCTTTTTTTAATTTTTTACTGTCGTCTTTTTCTTTCTTCTCTTTTGTTTTTTTACTTTTTTGGAGTTGGAGAATGGATTTTGGCCAAGGGCCACTCTATGGTCAAAAACCAATTGAGGGGAGAAATTCCCAATAATAGCCAATGGCTAGAATTGCCCAAGAAGGGGCTCTGATACCACTGAAGGAACAAGGTTCCTTATTAATAGAATAGCCAGTACAAGTAACGTAAGAAAGCCATAAATGGCTAAGTAGTTATGTAAAAATGAATGTATGATAGATGATTAATAGTTACATAGGTTTGGACTTTATATAAGCCCGTCATGCACATTTTCGTAAAAGGGCATGACTATTGACTTAAATAGTCTTTAATTAATAATAAATTAATATTAATATTAATTTATTATTTTACTGTTACACAAGAGCACGAGTAAGCTCATCATCATAAAATAATCACAATCTAACGACTATAAAATAATGACAAAACATTCAAGGGATTGTTCATACCTGAGATGGCCATTATAATGCGAGAATGGTGTGCAAAGAACACTTAACAACTCCTACACACTTGAAAACTAGGTCAGAAAGTCAACCAGGTATTCAAATGTTGTGAAAATAATCCAAACCATAGCAAATGACCTAAAAAGCATCAAAATATTTGATAAAGAATATGCCTTTTGCTTATAAATAGAAACACAAAACCAAATATAGCCACCATTTGTTCATTTGCCAATTTGGGAGAAGAAGTGCCATTTGGAGCCAAAACTTCACTTGTCAATTCCGGGAGCTGCAGGCAACCATTTCCCCAACCGTTTGGATCAGGTAACTCTAAACTTCATCCAACACATTTGTAGTGGTTTACATTTTTTTTTATTTTAGTTCATTTTTTTGTTTTTGAGTGGATTTGTGGAGGGCTATTGCGTCCTCGAGTCATCACAGGTCGCCCTTTCGGGATCTGCGACGAACCCGGGTCGTCGAAAATCCCGCACAGGTGGATTGTGATGACGTCTCACTATCAGCATTGACGGGGTACAACGGCGGAAATGTCCAACCCAACCATCAAACCTAGCCCAAAAGATGAATTTTTAATGGTTGAAGTGAGTCCTAACAATGTTAAAAAGTTGCTTTTGACAAGTTGATAGTGGCCAAAATGGTCTTGGAGTGGTGTGAACGAGAGCATGAGATAGATGACATGCAAATTGCAAACAATCCATTATGTGTGACAGCACTGAGGAACTGCGGTCTTCTAAAGTTCTTCTAGATCCAAGGCATGAGGGCCCAAATCCCCCTGATGATGCATATGCTTAGATGTTGGGATGCGGCTCAGCAGTATTTTATGGTCGGAGAGCACACACTTACCATAGAGTTCGAGGACATATATTTCCTAACTAGATTGTCCCAGAGGGGGGACAATGTGCTTCTTACTGGATTACGAGGAAGTGATTGGACCGTGGATGACATGATCCTACAACACTGCACTCCTCACTCTCATGCTTCTAGTGGGAATATTCCCATAAAAGATGTGCGAGACCATCCGCTGCGTGCCATTCTCTTTACCATCACGAGGATAGCAGGGAGCCAAGCTCCTCACCTAGCTACCAGGTCTCAGATGTTATATGCGGAGGACTGCATCTCTCCGAAGATCTTCAACTGGTGCGAGGAACTCCTCACGAACATTTGAGCTCAGTTGACCAAGTGTCGGCGGGGAGAGCTCAAACAGTTCAGCTACGGGTCGATAGTGATCTCGTTTTTATTAGAGCGGGTCCCCCTCTTGCGCCCGCAGGTACCGTTGGATGACAGGGATCCTAGGGATCCTCACATGATTAGATGGACAGAGGTGATGGTCTGCCATGGTGGGGGCCCCATCATCGGATATGGTCCTGAGTTCTTCACCTAGCTAGAGGGCCAGTTACTCATGGTAGAGGACTACCCATACAGTGGTACGGATTACAGAGATGACCCAGACTTGGTGCTGCCCGAGGGAGCAGTATGGGAAGACATATGTAAGAACAAAAACCCTTGTATTTTTAAGTTTTGTATATTTATGATTTTTTTGTTATAGTGCTGACGAGTTAACAACATGTGTGTGCAGATGTGGGCCCCGTACGACTAGTGGGAGTCTCTCTTCTCGCGAGGAGAGAGAGAGGAGAGGGAGCAGTTATGGCTCCATCCGCACATGCTGCCACCATGGAGATGGAGGGAGTTTATGGGAAACTGTCTGGGTTGACGTTAGACGTCCCAGAGCCGATGGTGGAAGAGTTACCACGGCCCATGCAGGGGTATACGGTGGGAGCGTCTGCGCGCTTCAATGCGCTGCTTCACAAAGTTGCAAGAGCATTTGACTGTTTCCATACTCAGCAGGCTAGAGTTGCTAGACCTAGTGGTGTACAGGCTAGGCGTTAGATCTTATGTTATTATCATGTATGTATTGAGAGCTTAGAGGCCTCAGATTTTGTACTACTGAAAGCTACGAGGCTTCATATTTTGTATCGATTCACTGAAAGCCATCGTGCTTCAAATTTTGTACTAGCACTATTTTTATGATGCTATATATATATACGGACGTTCTGGCGGTTTTATACATTATGTGTTTTAAAATGGATGAATGGTGTAGTCTCATTTATGTGTTTGCTTATAAAATGAGTTATTTACATGTTATGTCTACTTTTAACAATTCATGAATATGCTTATGTGTGTGCAATGTACCAATATAAGATGAAGTTGGCCATAGAGTCGGCAACTGTGTTCATGTCTCTTGGAATGTGTAGGTACTAAATGGACTCGAAGGACCTTTCCAGAAGACGGACTCGTCTATAAAGACGGAATAAAGTAGGATCACAGATGGCATAGACTCGGTTAAGATGAGAGACCACTAGTTGAGAATCCAAGTGGATGACAACATGGTCCATACCCAAATAAATAACGTCAGTTAGGGTTCCAATGATTGCTTCATATTATGCAGCATTGTTGGTCGCGAAACCTAGATTCATTCCCCTTGAGTTGATGAGCTCGCCAATAGGTGAATAGAGTACCCAGGCTGCCGAAGCAAGGTTGCGAGTATGCTGGTTGGCGTCGTCCGCAAATCTGTAACAAGTTGCCATCTGCACACGCAGATAGAACATGGCATAAGAAACGAAACAAGACCTAAACACGCAAAAACTCAAAGCGTCACACCACACAAAAACACACACATGCCATCTACAATATATACAAAAGTACTTATGCATGGAAGACTCAGGCATAGTACCTCTTCAGGTAGAGTCCATTGCGGGGCTCAACCAAAGATATCCCGTCGTAGTCTTCAAGCTCATAAGCTCCCTTCTCCAAGATGCGTTTCACTATGTAAGGTCCATGCCACATGGACTCAAACTTTCCTGCCCCTAACTCGTCATGTTTCTGGTCATATGTAAGGGCCAAATCTCCTTCGTTGTAGGTGCGAGGTTCCACTGACTTGTCGTACTGCACTTTGATGCGTCTCTTATGGGTCTCGTTGGCAAGAGCAGCATCTCGGTGAGTCTCATCGAGCTTAGTTAGGTAGAGGAAGCGTTCTTCCTTGGCGGTAGTGTTGGGGAGAAGTTCAATGGCGAGCTTGAAGGACAGAATCTCGCACTCAATAGGAAGGACCACCTCTAATCCGTACACTAGTTTGAAGGGAGTAAATCCAGTGGCAGTTTTAACGAAAGTTCGATATGCCCATAGTGCGGAGAAGAGCATGTTATGCCAATTGGCCTTGTGCGTACCCACCATATGTTGGACCATAGTTTTCAAGACCTTGTTAATGGCCTCGACCTGTCCGTTCGACTGTGGGTAGTATGGTGTTGAGTTTTCATGGCAAAAATCCAATCTATCGCTCAACTCGTCAACCACATGGTTCATAAAATGAGAACCATGGTCGGTAACTATCGCTTGAGGAACTCCAAACCGCGCTATTACATGGTTAAACATGAAGAGTGCGGCGGTCTTGTCGTCATTCGTGTATGTAGGCATTGCCTCATCCCACTTTGTAAAGTAGTCCACAGCTACAATGACGTAACTATGCCCCCCGGCCGAGGTAGGCTTACAATGCATGAAATCGATGCCCCATTTAGCAAAGGGGCCAACAACAAAAATCGGGTGTAACGGGGAGGGATGGGTGTGCTTTTTCATATGAAAATGTTGACATGGAGGACATTTTTTTATGACCTCGATACAATCTTTAAAGATAGACGACCAATAATATCCTGCGCGCAAAATCTTCTGGGTTGTAGCCATCCCAGAGAGATGACCGCCACAAGCCCCAGCGTGACAGTCATTTAGGATGTGTTCAGCCTCATCATGAGTCATACAACGTCGAAGAATAGAATTGATACCACGACGGTACAAAGTATCACTGATAATTAGATAATACTTCACATGGTGGCGTATTCGATGGCGGTCGTCGCGAGATAATTGAGGACTAAAATGTTGGGTTTGAAGATACAATGTGATATCTTGATACCACGAATAAGACGTACTGATGAGAAACAATGACTCATCCGGAAAAGAGTCATTGGGCTCATATTCTACATTAGTACGGGGAAGGTCGTAGATAAGCTCAACAAACACCAAAGACTTTTTAGACTTGGCTTTTTCAAAAAGAAGATCAAATTCTTGCAGTATCACGATCCAGCGTGAATACTTGTCCCCAAGTACTTGACGAGTCAGAACGTGGTCCATGGGGTTTGAATCGGCAATGATGGTGGTGGTGCAGAGCAAGATGTAGTGTCGGAACTTCTGCATGACAATGACTGCCGCGAGAGTGAGCATCTCAACATGTGAATAGCCAGTTTCAGTGTCGATGAGACCTTTATTGTGTCATTTTTTATCTCTGTTCTTTGCCTATTGGCCTGTCGTTGCAACCTTTTCATTGGTCTACTGCGACACCGTCGCATTTCCCGCATTGGTAAACTGAAACGTTGCACTGTGTACAAGAACAGAGTGCGCTGATCTGCCAATTTTGCCATATAGGCACCCCTTCTCCATTTATGACTTGAGTTTTGGTTTGTGTGCAAACTCCCTCTGTACTATAAGATCTAGTCAGAGACCCCATTTTGATTTGTGTGTGTTGAGATGTTTGGTTTTATTTGGAGTTGTTTTGGGTTCCATCTTGGACAAGTCTAAGATTTGGTAGTGGTGGACACTCTTATCTCCCCCACCTGCATCTACTCACCCTTGCATTCCCTCCTTTCCTTTCCAGATTTGATCATTGTATTAGATCGATTTCCAGACCTCATTTGCATTCATTTTTTGAGCTTTTCTTGCTTTATTGTTGCTTGTTATTGATTGAATTTGAGTGTTTGTGTGTACTTTCAGTCCATTGAGTGCTCGTCTTTTCTTGAGATTTTCTGAGTTATTGAAGTGCTGCAAGTAATCTTTTCATTTCGGTATTTGTGTTTAAAAGGCATCGTTGTTATCAAATTGTTATTTTGATAAATCCATTGAAAGATCGAAAGTACTTTATTTCTATCATTTCTCAAGCTCATTTGAATAATTGTATATGCATTGGAATGTCTCATTTGTAGATCTTTTGAAAAAGTTGAAAGAAAACTGAATTATTTGTGTTTTTCACGAATTATGAGTTGCTCATTTTCTTGAAAAATTCGAATAGATATCAAGTTTTGCAAAAGTAGCTCCATGCTTGGAAAGTTAAATGCATCTTTTGGTTTTTATGCTTTTAGGCCATTGTAGTGAAAGTGAAAAGCTTGCATACTCTGCTTAGAAACTCTCTCTTTTCATCGCTTAGCATCATTTTTGTTTTGAAAAGATAAAAGAAAAAGAAAAAACATGCTTTGATTTGGTTTAGTAGTGTTGTGTTTTTTGTGTTTCGCTTAAAAAAGGAAAAAAATACTTCAAAATCATTTTTTGGTAGATTTGGGATTGCATTTGCATTGTGTTGCTTTGGTAAAAAGTTGGAAGAAGTTTCTCCCTCCCATACATAGAGTTCATCAAAAGAAAAGTGTACTTTTTTACATGTAGTTAGGGCATGCATTATGTTTACGATTATGTACTCACCTCATGCATTCACCTAATCGTCCAGATAAAATAAACAATAGAACTAGGGTAAAATTTTTAGTAACTTGTGTGTAAGTTAGAGACGTGTTTCGACGTCATTAAGCGTGGCAGTTGTCGTTATTTGCCAGCACTGTATTCCGGGGGTATTGTAGTCTTCCACGGACTTATTGGTATATCGAGCTCTTTCACGTACCCACCAAGTACCACACGTACTTTGTGTATATCGAAAGGTGTTTCACGTACTCGGTAGTATATCGGAAGGTCTCTTGCCGAACGGTTGTGCATTAGACAACACCACTACGGATTTGAGCTCCCACATACCTTGCATATATCGGGAAACACCATTAAGATTCCTGAAACCAACTGAGTTAACCTTTTGGCCGTCTTGGCGGAGCAATACACCGAGAACAACACTCGGGGAGATTACTACGTACGTACCGTCCAGGTAATTGGGTATCCAGGCAAGGGTACGGTCCCAATCCTCCTTGTCGCGTTTTACTGTTGGACCCTGCGGTATATAGCGATTTGCGAAGCCTTGACAATCCTGTGAGGTTCCAGACCTTTGAATCCACTCTTATAACATAAGTTTGCTTGTGGCCTTAGTTTGTGTAGGCTTTATTTGGTCTGCTTTTCTTTCGTTTAGCTTTCCTTAGGAGAAACTTTTTGTTTCAGCCACTCTGGCTGACTTTCCTTGGAGAAGGTCTCGTAGGATTCAGAACTTGCCACCCGAATATCCCCTTAACCAGGAGGTAATTTCGAGGGTAAGAATGGACCCACAAGCTAGGTTCGGGTTACATGAAGTGGAAAACCCCGCTTTGAATGTTGGAGGACTTTTGTTTCCTCACACTCCTCCAGATTCACCTGCCTCTCATCTCCCGCAGGGTGAAGAAGCACAAATCCCCACTTCACAAGACTTACCTCCTATTTCACCGAGAGATCCTAGATCGTTGGAATGGATAAATCAACCCCAGGAAGACCTTACAGCAGCTGTTGGTCCTTCAACAGCTTATTGGACATCTTCTCTAGGACACCCAGTGGCCCATTTTGTCGTTGCACCCCCACCCAGTGGGACTACTCCGGACGACCCCTTAGCTTACTATCGTGGCCAATTGACTCATTTTCATTCTATGGCTGAGGAGATTCGGAGATCCAGTCTCCAACGATGAGTTGAAGACTCGACGTTACCCCCTTATAGACCAATCACAGGTCACTCTTTATCTTTTGAGTCACCGGAATCATCCACGCAACACGTGACCATGGCTGAAACTAGTCAACCATCCATTCCTGCACATACATCCCCTAGATAGGAGACCAGTTCAGTACCTCTCACAACCCAACCTGTTGAAGCACAACAGTCTAACACACCTGTGACTACTGCGGTTATGTCACTTGCTCCTCCCCCACCCCAAACTTCGAGGGGAGGATACTCCTTACCCCATACCTTCTTTACAGGTAATGGTAATCCTACAATGAATGATCAACAACCAGTGTTGGGTCAACCTTTACTTAGTGGTCAGCAAGTTGTTCTTGGGGGAAAAACCCCGTCTCTTAACCATAATACTGCAGCAGGAGTTCCCATCGGGCCTTCCATTGGAAATTCCTTACCTCCTGGACCTTCCACTTCGGGACTATCCCATGTTGGGGGACCGTCCAACGTAATTCAACCTCCATCGATTCAAGTGTATCCAGGTCATCTTAACCCTGTACCGGGTCAACTTAATCCCGGAAACACACTCTACAGAGTACCCTACCCCGGAAAC
The DNA here is from genome assembly GCA_027924585.1 of Larix kaempferi. Taxonomy (NCBI): domain Eukaryota; kingdom Viridiplantae; phylum Streptophyta; class Pinopsida; order Pinales; family Pinaceae; genus Larix; species Larix kaempferi. The sequence goes on from BSBM01000434.1 coordinate 6,655,297, forward strand.
CCTTACACTCTATGGGGACACCAAAATTTTTTACAACATGGACCCCCGCTTACAGTCCCTCAAGTCCCTCCACCCCCGTTTGGTCCACCCCCACCTCCCATTGGAGGCGGCGTGCCCCACATAACTTTGGAGGAGGCGGACCTCTACCTTCCGACAGAGGACCACCTCATTTCGGTCATCATGCCCCACCCCCCCTGGTGGTGGTGGTGGAGGACCATCCCACCCTGGAGGTGGCAGTGGAGGACCATCCCACCCCAGTGGTGGTGGTGGAGGACCATCTCATCCCGGTGGTGGTGGTGGAGGACTGTCCCATCCTGGTGGTGGTGGTGGAGGACCTTCTCATCCTGGTGGCGGTAGTGGTGGAACACCACCCTACTATGGTGGAGGTGGCGGAGGAGTTTCTTACCCTTTCGACGGTGGCGGTGGCCCACCATCCCCTCCCGACGGAGGTGGTGGAGGCCCATCCTATTCTGGTGGTGGTAGCGGACCACCACCTCCTCCCGGCGAAGGTGGTGGAGGCCCATCCTACCCTAGCGGTGGTGGTGGACCCCCACCATTTGGAGGCGGCCCACCCCCTCCCAGCAGCAGAGGTGAGCCCCCACCTTATTATGGTAATGGGCCACCTTTTTATGGTAATGGACCACCTTACTATGGCGGTAGACCTACATTTGGTCCGGGCAGCCCATACCCTTATGGCTAGTTTCCCCCTGGAACACCTTATGGTCAATCGATACAAGGTCCCACAGGGCCTTACACGCCTTATCAGTACTATCAGTACCTACAGCCTAATCCGTAGCTACCCTTTTTGGCTACTTTGGACCTACCTGACTTGTCTCGCCTTACCAACGACCCCATCTACCACAGAACTAATTGGCCACCCATTCCAATGAAACTTCCATCAGATATCCCAAAATTTGATGGCAAGCCGGGTGAGGATCCTAAAAACCATGTGATGACATACCACTTATTGTGTTCATCCAACTCCTTGATGGATGACTCGATCCGTCTTAGGTTATTCCAACAGACCCTCACTGGTTCGGATGCCAAGTGGTATATTGAATTACCACCCCATTCTTTTCCTGATTTTGGTTCTCTTGCTATGAATTTTTGACTCATTTCCAGCTGCCTATACAGTATGAAACTGGTACAGAGCTTTTAACCTTGCTCCGTCAAAATACCGCTACTCACATCTCAGATCATATACATGAGTGGTGAAGGAGACGACATCTCATTAAGGCTCCTATTCCAGATCAAATCCTAGCAGACTGGTTTATGAAGTCTCTCATACCTACCATAGCACGAGATGTTACTATGGGAGGCGTTGTCACCAAGGAACAAGCCATCGCTCATGCCCATTTGCTAGACTTAGTCTATGCTCAATATGGCACGTTGTTTGACAGACAATCCACTCGAGCGGATGCGAGCCAGATCTCCCTAGCTCAATGTGAGTCTAGAACAAATAGTACAAACTATAAACCACTTTCCTAGATTTAGTTAAGGATCAAGTTATCAGATGTCTTACCTTAAGTTTGCAGTCCCTTTTCCTGGATGTTGTTCCATGCCTTGCGGTCGTCAGATTTAAGCTGCAAGACCTGTCAAGATGTACAAAACAAGACAAACAAGTAAAAACGTCCAAACAATAATAGATCTAAGTAAATAGTTAAGCAGGTAAACTAAACAATATCATCAACACAACAATATTGGTGGAAAGCGTTTATATTACTGTAAATATAGGGAAAGTACATAGAAAAGAACGACTACAACCAGAGCTTAACGAAGTAGCCCTTCTTCATCCAAGCCAATGCCATATCCTCCCAAGGAAGTGTGAGTCTCTCAATGGATGAGTAGAGATCTCTCCAAGATGATTTCACCAGCATGTAGACACTATAGACTTCCTCCCTTTGGAGAGGGATAGAGCTTCATTTATATAGGACTAAGTGGATAGGGTATGGATAGGGTAGGTTGAGATATGGTAGGAGAGAGATAGGGTATCCTTCCAAGAGGTTAGGAACCAAGTTTCAACTCTCCCAAGAGGTCAGGGATAAGGATCCATGTCAGCTAGCTTCGAGAATGGGCTCGAAGGAGCTATTTTTGTCCATTAACTGACATCATCGCACCCTGCAAGAGAGCAAGCTGCGACGTTGCAGGTTGCATGAGGGCAGCCTGCGACGACCTCTCAAAACCTAGTGTAAATGGGTTAACATCTCTTCTAGGTTAATGACTTAGCCAATGAAACTTCATGGATGTATACACTGAATCTCAAGATGGTAGGATTTTAGGTGTAACAATAGTCTACTATGTAGGATAGTTTTCCTTTTGATGCAAGTGTGTTAGTTCGTTGTTACAGTCAAGCTCAACTCTGATTTCTTTCTGTCATTTATCTTTCTTAGAATTCGCCAATTTAGTCAGATTATGGTTCAAGTTTAGTTCTAGTTCATTACTATTATTTATCTTTCTTAGGATTTATTGGATTAGACAGGTTATGGTTTAAGTTATCTGTAGTCTGATATTTTTAGGATTTAACTTCTTACAAAAGTAAGTCTACTTTATTTATTCTTAGTTCAGTAACTACTGGATTGATGTTGTAGGAAAGTAGAAGTCCTTTGAAGTTCTTAGATGGATAATGTAGATTGTATTTATCAATGAGTTGAGTTTGACTGAGCAGTTAGGTAGGATAATTGATCTTCATTTCATTCAATCAGCTACTTGTGTGTTTATGCATAGATTTTGCTAATTGCCTTTGAAATAACAAGACCTACCTGGGTTGACAATTTATATTGAGCATTTTGTCTATTAATTAGAATTGATTAGCATATAGATTGACCAACACTATCGTTGAATGCTAGCCATGTGAATCTCCTTTGATGCAATCCAATGTACAAATGCAAATAATTTAGATATGGATCATCATAGATCTTGGAGGGATTCATGGTTCACATGACCAAGCACAAGCATAGGATAATGAAACTACAAAATATACATTTAAGAGATTTTTTGGCATAAAACTATGAATGCATAGCATATTATAACCTACACCACAGGAAAAAAAAACATGTAATTGACATACATACCCTTAGAAGACTCATGTGGTCATATGATTTCAACCCTAACAATTCTTCTTCTACAATGAAGCAACGTCGTAAAGTTGAACCATATAATGAAGGTGTCTTCACACTCAATATAACATCCTTTAGCAAAGAAATATCATATTTCTTCAAAATCCATTGGACATTACCTTCTTTATAAGACCAAAGAGGTCCAGGCCTCTCCTCTACTTTATTTTCTTGGCCAATGTTTCTTTTTAATATTCGTGGAAATAAGATCTCTCCTAACAATCATTGTGTTAGTTTTTTTCAATGATTTGTTCCTCGATAAAGAAGATGAAACATTTACGAATATGTACATGGGATCCAACAAGTGGGAAAATCTTAAGATTCTCCAAGTATGAAATCTCATAAAACACAAATTTCCTTTTCATCCCAAATGGAATTTTCTCAACATAAGTGTCGAAAAATTTAGGATCATCAAACATAGGTTCCCCATTTGAATCGGATAATTCTGCAATTTCCTTCTCCTTCTCTATGTCATATTCCCTAAGCCACTGTGTCAGTGTCATTATTTCATATCTTCGGGATCTCTATAGTTTACCATTGAAAGAAGATGATGCCCTTCTATAAGGGTGTCCTTCTAGGAGGAACACCCTCGAGCAATCGTACACCGTCTTTCGTAGATGGTGGACCACCCATCCTTTATTGAAGGTCCACAACATTTACATCCATGGTAACATTTTGTTACATGACATGTGCTGTTATTGTATACAGAACACGCTAGCACCAAATAAGGCGGTTGCACTAGATTAAGTTTGTCAAATAACATTATGCATATAAGCAAATCAATCAACATGTTTACCAGAGCAAACTCCTGGTCCTGGATAATCATGTTTAGTGTATGTACATATTCCATACAACATAAAAGACCTCTTCACCAAGATGGGTCTTTATACATCAAATACATGTATCCCTTCCCATAATTGCTTGAATTTGTCAATCAATGGTTGAAGGTATACATCCATATTCTTCAGGTGTCTTCTACCAAGAACTATACGAGCCAATATAAGATGTTTGTTGTTCACGAACAACCTTGGATGGATATTGTTATTGATCACTACCATTGGCCAAACATAATAATTGGTGTTTTGGAGGGAATACGAGTTAACTCCATCCATGGATATTCTTAATCAAAGGCTTCGTACTTCATCCTTTAATTTATCAAGCCATGTATCCTCTATGTGCTTCATGGATATTGAATTTGTAAGAATCCACATAACTCTTGGCTCACTTCTATGTGAGGCATGCCATCCTTGCAACATGGATAATTCTTTGTAAAGAAAAATCCTTCGAATCCTTGGGACTATAGGCATGTACGCCACTATATTATGAGGAGGACCATGTGCCTCACCCTTTTTTTAATATATGGTACTTATCATGCCCACATTTAGGAAATATCTCTTTGTCCGTGTATTCACCTCTATATAAAATACAATCATTCAGACAAAAATGATATGATATGTACTCAACACCCAACTTTTTTCAGCAGTTGCTTTGCCTCTTCACAACTGTCTGGGAGGACGTTATCACTTGGAAGTAACTTTTCTTTGAGTAACCTACAATTACTGGGTAATATAAATGTACATTGTCATTAATCATGCACCAAATCTCTTTTCATTATTGATTTAACGAGGAATTGATGCTTACTTACCTCAATAGTGTTGAGAAACATGTTTCCAACATACCATACATTGCTTTCAAGTTGTACAACAACATTGTTTCCCCTAGTTGGGTAGAACTTGATCTATGCCAAAAGAGAGGGGTGGTGGAAGCAGATTTCAAGCTTTCAAAGAAGGCATCGACAACATTAGCATTGTTCCCGAGCTCATCTTGTCGAAATGATTTTAACAACATTCCATCCATGGCATGGTTTTCCCATAATAAATCATCCATACCAACCTTTATATCATTGATTTCATCCCCAACCTATGAATATCTAGTATTACTATAGATGTTCTCAATTGGTAACTCGGGATGTAGTGGGAATTGAATAGATGTTTTATTCAACCATGCTTTGTATACTTCCTCTTCGAGCTCTACTCATTTTGCATCCTTCTCTCGATTTGACATCGTATTGGAGTGCAACGATATATGGTAGACAGATTGATCATCGTCAAAATACTGGTTGCAAAAAAAAATGAACATTAAATTGATGATATTAGTAAACATGATGCATTTAGTATATTGAAACATTATACCAAACATTTATTAGAAGTATGGATATTTTGTTCCTATAGTACACTTGCAATCAACCATTCTATAAAACAAATGTGGAATTGAACAATACATTAACATTAATTCCATTGAAAATATAAAAATACAATTACTCAATGATCTTTCTCTTATACCCCAAGGGGACATCTAAATGTAGTCCCAATGCAAGCCATTTTTTATGAGCATTTGGTGGTCTACAAAAGTTATAGTTTATTAAAAACTTGTCACTTGGAGACAAACTATGTATTGCATGCACAACAACAAATCGAAATGCTTTATTTTTCATAAAGAACTCTTTGTCATTGGAGTGTTCCTCAAATAAACAATTTGCATTGAACATTGAGCACCTACAACTATTTATGAACCATGCAATATTCCCATGAGTGTGTGGGTGACCATCGATATATAACATGTTCTTCCTATCAAAGTTTCCTGAAGCATAACCATTCATGCACATATTATACATGGAAATACTATGTTCGTCTTTAACAATATTCAAGTAATCAGATCAACTGTAAAGAGGACAACAAAGTGGCATAAGTGCTACTAACTATTTGGGAGGAATAAGCACATGTGAAAGGATAAACAACCCAAGATTTGCAACATTTATTTTAGACTCTGTGATCATGTAATTCTTACCACAATAGGAGAATTTGGTCCCAACATCGGGCATAAGCAAGCAAGACGGTCAAGCGCCATACAAATCATGATTGCAACTGGTTTGGTATTTACTTTACAGATGGACATGAAGAGAGAAGTTATCGATACCCTCCAATAATTGAACCTACCTTTATTTGTACTTGGACATTTTTGCTCTTAGCTCATATAACTTTTTGGATCTCCTTGTAGAGATATTTTGGGTGGTATTAACATCATAGGTTGGCTCACCCGAACTCTTGGTTGAATGAACAAAAGGAGATGAGTTAGACAATTTAGGATAAAATATGGTTAATTTGGATTCCAACTTTTCAAAGAATGAGCATATGGAAGTGTACGTACATGTCTTTTCTATTTCACCTGTTGGATAATTGACCATAGTGGGTGATATTAGACCATCAAATTTGGGCAGTTGGTCATTTAATATAATGGGACAATGTGAACCGCCTAGGATTCACCTTTAACCCTTTGCATTTTGAACAACTGCATAGTACTGAGATGTCATAAAAGATATCCAATTCACATTGAAGTACGATTGGTCCAGGATGGTTTTTGGATGATGGCATGTTACAATTGGCAAGGTAAAGTGGCCTTCCATTTCCATCTACTATCTACCTATGATATGTTGCTCCATATAAGACCTTGCAGCTTTTTGGGAGTGGTGGAATACCATGTGCATCCAACTTTATCCGGAATTTTGACCCAACAAAAGTCAATGCACAATTATTCAAATGCACATAAAAAGACAACATAAATTCAATTAGATTAACAAAAATGACTTACTAGTGATGGCAACAGAGAACTTGAACTTGGAATGATATGGAATGAGTTCAAATTTGAAGAATCAACCATTTAATCTATTTCTCTTTTTGACCTTGTCGTTAAGTAAAAAATACAGTCAATACATGTATTCATTATTAAAATAAAAATTGGGAAACATGCAACAATTTGTTTTTTATAAAGTAACTAATGCATCGAAATTTGTATTGGCACATTGGTGCACCTTAACAAGATTAATGCATCGATGTGCTAATTCCAGATGCACACTGACTAAAATATCTACAATCACCTCTGCAAAGGACAAACCTTTGCAAAGTATTAATTGTGGAAGTTTACACTTCCTTTTTTTGTCTTCTTGTGTCACTGGTGCACTATTATCTACTTAGTGCACCATTATCCCAAGATTCCCAACCAAAAAAGTTGTGAAAGTTTATTTTTTCATTTTGTTCTTCTTGTTTATTAGGTGCTCTTATATGAGTATAACACATCGGTGTGCTATTATCTTAGTGGCGCACCAAAATCCCGATTTAAAAAAAATGCGCGCATTTATCATCAATGGGTCGAAATATAAAATGAAAAAAAGAGAGTAGGAATTTAATTTTAAAACAATGAGATTATAAATAAAAGAAAACCCTAATACCTTAACCTTTTTGGTCCAAAAGTTTGAGGAAAGACTTATGCAACAGAGATTTACTACATAAAATTTTGGAGAGGAATATTTCTTTGAATATAAATTTTGTAAGGGATCACTGTGGACACATACAACTCTATAAAGGAGGCATTTTGGGTAAGTTTTCCCTTAATAGAATAAAAAAATGGCATAAATTTTATATGTTTTTTCAAGAAAATAGAGGATATAATAGTTACCTTCAATGTTGTGAACTCTTGTGTTCTTCTTCCTTTAGATTTACCTTCATTACTGCAAACCTTAGGGTTATTCTTGTTTTACTTTTGTCTTCTATATAAAGATTTGATTTTAGGGAATGCAAACATCTTGTTTATATATATTATTATATGGGGTTTTCGGTCGCTCTTTGACTGAGATAATGATGTGATTCAATTTGAAGCCAACCTATTCGAATTGAGGTTGTCAAAATAAAAAATAAAAAACACTTTAGTGGTCCATGGTGTGCATTGTACAAAAATAGGAATACCGATGCGTTATCCTTATAAAGCACACAATTTTTGCATGCTGAAATTTTTTGATAGGTTAATCAGTGTGCACATTACAGGATGTATGCACCAGTGCATTTATATTTCAAAGATGCATCGTTTAGATTTTGTATTTATAAAAAAACGTTAATTACTTTAGCGGTGTGTATCATACAGAGTATGCACACCGGTGAGTTATCTCATATAAGGTGCATCGGTGATGAGTTTTTGTATTGTACACACCTACTGTCCCGAATACATTTTTACTTGAAATTCTTTACTTAGTGTGTGCAAAAAAATATTTCATAATTTATGTGTTTCATTATGCAGGGCCTTTATTTATAAAAAAATTGGATGATAAAAGATCATGGAATAAAAATCATAGCGAAGAGAGTGAGGAAAACACATCTGCCACAAAGAACATGGCAATTTTTTTGTAATTTTAATATCAAAGTAATATATTGGAATTATCTGTATGTTTAAATGATGTGTATTGGTTTACGTGTGTCATGCATATAAAAAATTTAAGAAAACTCTATAAGATTGTTTGTAATCTAAGGGAAGAAGAGAAAAAAAGCTTTAAGAAATTATTGCAAACAAATGAATTATGTGGATCAAAAGGTGATAAACATGAGGTTTTTGTTTGGCTTCTTATTAACATTGCTTCTCAACAATAATTGCTAACATGTTTCAAACTTTGGATTTCAAATTTGTTGAATGTTGTGCAAGAATAGACGTAAAGGAAATAGGATTCCCTAAGAATATTAAAATTAAGAAGAATGTAAGTGATGATGAATTGGTCCTCAATCCAATTGGAGTGGTGTTGGAAGTTAATGCGAGCGGGAACATGTTTTATAAAACTTTGAGGGATATAATGGAAATAAAATATAGAAGTACTTTTCATTTACAGTACAAAAATCAATCTAGTGACTCTAAGAATTAGGTTATAAGTAAAGTACAGGAAGCATTTTTGAAGCAGTGAGAATTGAGACCAATGATACTTGCAATGACAAAAACATATAATAAAAAAAAGAATCGTTTAAAAAGTATTATTGCTAATTTTTTTTTTATATAATATGTATTTACTAGTCCAAAAAAATTACTTTGTTAATATTTTTGCTATGCTTATTTTCGTATAAATATTTATCATTTTTTCATTGTGCCTTTCATTTCTCAGGAAGGTTGCTAAAATTCCAAAGGAAGAACTATGTGATATCTAAAATATGTCGGTAGGAATTTCAAAAAGGTGTACCATGAGATGGTCAAATAAATGAACATAACGACATCACAAGGGGAGCCATCCCAACAACAATGTGCATCAAAAGTATGTAATCGTTGCTTTATTTTTAATCTGCAGAGAGTTTAACTATCATGAAATACTAATTTTCAATTGTTTTTGTTGTAATAGAGAATAAAAGAAAATGATACTCATTCAACGCATAAGACAGAATGACAAGACAAAAAAGAGTTAATCGCAAAGTTTGTGAGTACTTGTGGTTTGCTTCAAATTTCATATTTGGTGTGATGTTTATATTTTAATTAATTTAAAATAGTACATGGTTGTTTTCTAATAGGTTCTAACATACAATGAAGAGTCTTCCAATCATTTGATTGACAATGGATTAAGGGTTGTGAGTATATGTTAGGGTATCAAGGGTTAATTGGACAATTTGTAAGTAGCTATGTAGTTTTATGTCCCTTGTTTTATAATTAACGAAATAATAAGAAAACTTTAATTATATCTATGCTTTGTCATGGCATATGAGACTCACTTGAAACAAAGTATGGAGTGGAGCCAACTGAGTGTTAATGGACACAAGGCATGAGGAATGGTTTTGAAAATATGTGTGAAGTTTATGATTTACTCATTGAACTGATACACTTTTTCATTTATGCAGTTATGCATATTATATTGTCTATAAATGTATATATACTTATCACATTTTAATTTTATGCTTGTAGATGGAACATGAAAATGTGGAACATAATGAATTCAATCAACAAAACATTCCAAATAACTTAATAGCAATATCCCCTGAAGGTGATCAAGAGATGAGGCATGGAAGGAGCTCGAGCGACTACAACAGTTCAAGCGATGAATGATGACAAACGTCGTTAATGCAAGTTGTATATTTTGGAATTTTTATTTGTAAAAAACAAACATTAGGTTTAATGTGACACATCATCCCTATTGGATGATAATACGTTATCAATAATTGTAACAATGTAAAAAATGACATTTTGATTATCAAGGACCTTTATGTTGTCCCATATTTTGGATTCTTATTCATTGCGCCGAGAGGTGCTCTACAGCCCAGTATGGGGGAGATCTTGTGAGTCGAGTGTTTGTCGAGTTTGTCGAGAGTAACAAAATAATACAAAGTAAATAAAAAAAAGAAATATTATGTCGGCCATAAACAAAAAAGAATAATACAAAGTAAAAAGTAAATATGAGACTTAAACTAGAGACTTTAGAGCTTAGGATTAGGTGGTAAATATTATGTCGGCCATAAACAAAAAAGAATAATACAAAGTAAAATGTAAATATGAGACTTAAACTAGAGACTTTACTTTTTACTTTTAATACAAAGTAAAAAGTAAATATGAGACTTTAGAGTTTTTGTCCAGTAACAAAATAATACAGAGTAAACAAAAAATAATAATACAAAGTAAAAAGTAATAAATATTATGTCATCCATAAACAAAAAATAATAATACAAAGTAAAAAGTAAATATGAGACTTAAACTAGAGACTTTAGAGCTTAGGATTAGGTGGCTCAGGTATTGCACTAGGAGTTGTTCAAGGAGAGGTTTGCACCTCGGGAGATTTGATTCCTCTCGGTGCTTGACACAGCCTAGGATTTGGATCTAGGCTGGTATATAATCAACTGGATTTCTTTTTCTATTGCATTCTCTAATGTCACAAAATGTTACATTATTGATTAAATATATAAATTATTTACATTGTGACTATGAACAAATGTGTAATCAACATGCTTATTGAAATACAATAATTAAAATATAAAAATTAATATTATTACACAAATATTTGATTTTTTATGATTAATTCAAATGCTAAATATATGAATGATTTACATGATTAAAATTAATAGATGTGTAATCAACTCAGATATCCAACCGCAATAACTAAAATATAAAATAAATATTATTATAACAAATATTTGATTCTTGAATGATTACTTGAAAATTTGTAAAAATTAAAAGAATAAACTATATTTGCATATCTATAGTATGGAAAAATTCACCACTAAACCATAACACAGTCTATTTATTTCAATTAACTAGTTTGTTTTATTTATTTCCCTGAAGCGATGCCAAATTCTAGCCACCAGTGCTCTTTTACATAATAAATGCACCGGTGCTCTTTAAATGTCATAAGCACCGATGCACTTTTTAAAACATAAGCATCGATGCTTTTTTCCAAACTATATGCACCAATGCATATTTGGGATACCATATGCACTAGTTGTGTTTTAATACAAAATACGCAATAGTGCATATATAATACAACATCAACACCAATGCGTTTAAATATAAAAATGCATTAGTTCTTTTATAAAATATATGAGGCATTGGTGCAGATGTGAATATTACATGCACTAATGTTGGTACACTATAATATTATATGCATCAGTATGTTTGCATTAAAATATAGCACCAATGCATTGACAATGAATGTATGCACAAGTGCATATATAAACAACACACCAGTGTTGTTACAATATAATATAATCATCAGTATGACTGCATTAAAATATTCTTTTTTTTCCTTGGAAAAAAGCGTAATTTCATTAATGGATAATCAAATTACATATTGTATAAGAGCTTCTGAGAGCTCTTTCAGAAATAAAAGCTTTTCAGCTTTGAGTAACAATAAAAATGCAGTAAAAAAGTTAGATCTTTGAGGATCCCCAAAAATTACATCCAATATGAAGTAACCAGCTCATATAGAGCTGAAAAAATAAAAAAGAGAAAGCCACAAAAGTAGAGACAACAGATGTAAACCCGCAGAAAACGAAAGGTTTGTAGAGCCACCAGCATCTAGAAGTGAAGATTTGTTGTGTTGGCAAAAGATAAGTTCACACCACACCGTGAAGCATCCAGCCAAATTGTCTGTTGACAATGTCTGCCGATCGGTGCCATTGCTAATAAAGAAGACAGGAATCCCCGCATTAGAGCGGATCTCCACCCCTATCTAACAGCAGTCGATGCCCCCGTCGTGGACACATTTCCCTGCATACACCCCTCAGCACTTAGATCTGCCGCCGCCGCCACTGTTAAGCAGAAACTCGCCTAGCAACGGGTCACCGCGCAAAAAACCCACCACCCCTTCGCTTACATTGTGCCGAACTCCCCTGTCGCATACCCTGCAAAAAAGAATTTGTTGCGGCCATAGCCACCGTAGGAAAACGCCCACCACCGCGCCAGTTGAGGCTGCCGCTGCCGTCGAGAGAGCTGCCATCATCCTTTGCCGAATTCATGCTTCCCTGCCATGCGCCCTGGTCACAAAAAGCAACGGGGAAGATGGATGGCGGCCATGGATGGATCCATGGCCGCTGGTTTCAGCACGAGTCTCAACCCTAGTCTGTTCGCCGCTGTAACCTAGCTTGAAGCTCCTAAATGAATCCAAAAATCCCATTAAAATATACACAATAGTGCATTGAAAATGAATGTATGCACCGGTGCATATATATAAAATTCACAGGTGCTATTACAATCGTATACAAGCATTGTTATGTTTGCATTAAAATGTATACATTTAGTGCATTGCAATTGAATATATGCACTAATGGGTATTATTTATACAAGATGCACTAGTGCGATTATAAAATTATAAGGCACTGGAAAAAAACATTTGCTAGAATATCCAACCACCTAGAGTTTTTTTATTATAGTGAACATCCATTATATTATCTGCCAAAACCTTTGCTACCATACACGGAGGTTATAGAGGAGGTTTTCTTGACACTTTTTGCCAATCTTGTAACACTAAAAACTTCTACTACATGGTGTTTTCCTTGTAGTTTCACACCTACAAATTTTAGTAGATTTTTTTTTAGGCTAGAGATGTGTTCTGACATCTTTAAATAACCACAGAGATCTATCGTTCAATGGGTAAAACTACGGTTGGGAAGCATACACACATAGAATACAATTACCACTTGGTCATATATGTTGGATACCATTTTAACCTTTGTTAGTACCCCTTCAAGTAGTACTGCATCAAATAACACTTGGACACAAAATCTCACTTCCACATATCCTCACATATATTGGAAGTCCCATAGTAAAACTTAAATCAATTGTAGATAATACAATTGATTGTCTTGTTGTTATAGTGATGTTGAGCACAACACTTGGAAATATTACTCTCACGTACCTGGGTATTCACGCAATACAACTAAGGGAACGGTTGATCCTCCTTAGTTAGAGCCTTGAGAGATTGGACCAAGTACTAATGTTGGACCCCACAAATATATTAGAGAAATATATCACTTGACAATTGCTTGTCCTCAAGACCCTAGAAACCCTCATCTTTGTAACCTGCTAGTGAAATTTATACATATTTGAATTCAGAATGAATTTGGACATTCTGTCAATGCAATCAACACAATAACCATATTCTCTATAGGTCGCTAGCAAAGTTATTTCATCTTTGCATCCATAAGAAATTTGTGAATTATGTCCATGCAATAATATTCAATAGGGATTAATACTCCTCTCAGAGTATAATAAATAAATAAATAAAATTATGGGGTCTCGGAAACCCCTATTTGTTACCTATCTCAAAAGAATCCTTACATCGTGCTGATCATTTAGATATTTATCTCTAACAACCCTTGCCAATTCGTGAAGATCATTCACGATCATTTTGACCGTGACACTCACTACATGGGTTGATTGGCCAAATGACACCAGAGTAACATATTTATGGACTATATTACATCCTTTGAGCAATTGGAAATTTGCACAGTGGGCCTTTAAGCTTCTTTCTTTTTCGAGAAGTCTTCATCATTGGCCTCAAGGAGGCAGTTTGAACACATGTAATTATGTAGTGACCCTCCACTTGGTTGGATGTTTGTGATAGAGCTCACGAAGATGAAATGGTGATCAATTCCCAACCCAAATTCCTTTAATTTCTCACTCGCATAGCGTCTCCCCTAGATACTACTTCCAACAATTCCACCACAAGGCCATTAAAAATCCAAAATTTGACCCTGGATGCAATGCTAGAACATCAAGACTTGGGACTTTGCTATAGTTGTGATGAAAAATATTTTCGAGGGCATAAATTCGAAGAACAAAAATTATTCAAAATCGAGTCATCCCCACATGATCCCCACAAGGATAGCACCATGGAGGCTACTCAAGAACCCGAAGTGGATGATACTATCCCACTGTTGGAAGATGCTCCTAATATGCCAATTCCCGAGGAGCAACCCCAAATTTCACTCAATGCCTTATTAGGTTTCTACACATCTCAGACATGGAAGTTGATCAGCTACATCAAGCACCGTAAAGTTATTCTATTAAATAATAGTGCTAACACCCATAATTTCATTCATTAGAGAGTGGATGACGAAACCCATTGTTATATCCGACTTATAACTAATTTCTAGATTATGATGGCAAATGGGGTATGATTAAACGTGTTGGTCGTTGTGAAAATGTGAAACCCCAAATGGGTGATTACCATCTCAAAACACACATGTTTGCTATTGACATGGGACATGGGTGTGATAGATTTATGGGGGTAGAATGACTAAGGACAATGATCCCTATCACCATGGATTTTAAGGAACTCTCTCTCAAATTTCTTAGGATGGGCACACCCATCATCTCAAAGGGATAACTTATGGTTCTCCTGAATTATCTCCTCCCACCATATGGATAAATTACTAAAGAAAGGCCACTCTGATATCATTGCTCAATTCAATGCCATCCAAGTCATGGAGACACCCACACAGGACATTCACCCCAAGTTGCAGCTATATATCTACCAATGTCAATAGGTTTTGGAAGCCTCGGAGGGTTTACAACCATCCTTTGGGGAGCATGCCCATGATATTCCATTACTTTTGAGCATTCAACCTCTCAATGTGCATCCTTATTGCCACTCTTTTCCCCAAAAGAATGAAATTGAAATAATCATTAAAAAAATGTTGGAGGTTGACATCATTCATCCCATCACAAACCCTTATTTATTGTCGATGGTTATGGTACTAAAAAAGGAAGGCAATTGGCACAAGTGTCCAAATTTTTGGGCTCTTAATATGTTAACAATCAAAGATAAATTTCCTATTCCTATCAATAATGATCTCTTAGATGAGATGAAAGGAGCCAAATTCTTCGCTAAAATTGACCTTCAATCTAGCTACCATCAAATTCGGTTGAAAGAAGCCAACATACCCAAGAAAACATTTTGCACCCATGAGGATCATTATGAGTTCTTAGTCATGCCCTTTGTCTATGCAATGTTCCATCACCTTTCAAAGGCTTACGAATAAGATATTCCATGCCTTCCTTCACAAGTTTGTCTTGGTTTTCTTCGATGATATCTTGGTATACAACCCCACCTAATAAAGCCACCTCACACATGTTGCTCGTGTCTTACAATTATTAGGGGATCACCAATTTTTTGTAAAATGTTCAAAATGTGCTTTTGGAGTTATTGAGGTTGAATATTTGGGACATATTGTGAGTGGGGATAGAGTATGTGTGGACCACAAGAAAGTGGAAGTTATGTAGAAATGGTCATGCCTAGGACCCTCAAGATCTTACGTGGGTTCTTTAGAATTATTGACTACTATCGAAAATTTATGAAAAATTATGGTAAAATTGTGGGTCTTGTCACCTCATTGCTAAAAAGTAATGCCGTCCACTGGAACGATGCAACAAAGAAACCCTTCTCTTCCCTAAAGGAGGTTATGTTCACTATGCCTATTTTTATAAATGCCTAATTTCACTAAGACTTTGATCTTAGAATGTGATGCCTTTGGCCATGGCCTTGGAGCCATACTGCCGCAAGAAGACTACCCTTTGTCCTTTATCAATAAGTAACTATGTGAGTGGAATTTAGGAAAACCCACTATGAAAAAGACATGATTGCCATCCTTCATTTCATTGAGGCCTAACACCCATATTTAATTGAGAAACATTTCAAAATCAAGACCGACCATCATAGTCTCAAATATTTCTTAGAACAACACTTGTCATTCCCATAGCAGAATAAATGGGCCACTAAGATGTTGGGGTATGATTATGAGATCATCAATAAGAAGGGTCATGAAAATGTGGCGGCAAATGTTTTGTATAGGAAATTTGAGGAGGAGGGTTCCCTCTTTGCATTATCCTTACCAGTTCTAGGGTGGCTCGAGGAAGCACATTAGGAATGAATGGCCAATGACACTATCAATAAACTCATCAAGAGGATTCAAGAAGACCCGAACCGTCCAGGTAGGTATACATGGAACCAAGATACCTTGCAATATAAGGAGCACATTTTTCTCACCCTGAATTCGGCCTTAAAACAACAAATCTTAAAGGAGTTGCATTCATCACCCATAGATGACTACTCGGGATTTCATAAAACCTATGAATGAATTAAGCACTCATTCTTTTGGGAAGGCATGAAAACAAACATCCACAACTTTTTCACCACTTGTAACACCTATCAAAGACATAAGGTATAAAAAATCAAGTCACCAGTTGCTTTGCAGCCACTTCCAATTTCAAACCATATATGGACTGACATCTCTATGGATTTTATAGTGGGGCTTCCTAAAGCACGTAATAAATTATTCATTGTGATGGTGGTCAATTGCCTAACCAAATATGCTCACTTGTATGCATTATCACCCCCTTTTGCACCCTCCATCATGGAACCAATCTTCACAGATTATATTTTTAAGGTACATGGCATGTTGAATTCCATCGTATTTGATTGCGACCCTACTTTCATAATCATTTTTTGGTAGGAGTTGTTTAAACTCCGTAGTACCCAGTTGAAACTTAACGCTTCCTATCATCTCCAAACAAATGGTCAAACGGAAGCAGTCAAAAAGTGCTTGGAAACACATTTGAGATTATTTTTGTAAGATAGGCGACACAACTAGACACAATGGACTCCTCTAGCATAGTCGTGGTATAATACCACTTATCATGGATCCACAAAGTTGACTCCATATGAATTCATGTATGGCCAAATGCCCTTATCAATGATCTCCTATTTTTTGGGCACTTCTAAGGTTCATTCCATGTATAACACACTTTGCACCAAAGCAACTATTATCAACACCCTTAAGGACAATTTGGTTATGGCTCAAAATAGAATGAAACAATAGGCACACCATCATCGCTCTAAGTGTTCATCTAAAGCAAGGAATCAAGTGTTTCTTTGACTCCAACCTTATAAACAAACCTCTCTTAAAAAAAATCTCCACCAGAAGCTCGTTCCAAAGTTCTATGGACACTACACGATCCTCCAACACATTAGATAGGTGGCCTACAAGTTCGAATTGCCATATCACTCTAAGATTCACCCTATATTTCATGTCTCTTCCTAAAAAAGTGGTGGGATATAATTGTAAAATGCATACCAAATTGCTTGAATTGGACGAGGAAGGATCCATTTGGCTCTAGCTGGCGGTAGTATTAAATTCCCGGGAATGCCAATTGTGCAGGAACATAATCAAAGAAGTCTCGATCCAATGGAAAGATATGCCACATGGGAACCATAAGGGATTCTACAGTGATTTACGCACCTTCACCCTTGAGGACAAGGTTTCTTTTGAGGGGGAGGGCATGTTAGAGTCCTACCCTAATCCCCTTACTTTAGGATTTAGTCAACTAAGTTATGCTACCATATATTTTGAATAAGGTTGAGTAGTTAGTAGCCAACAATCAATGTAAAAAAGGTCTCTCTATTAATTGAGGCCTACTAGTAAGTTGGAACTTATTAATTATTATTGACCATGTCAAGTAGATAGGATTTTAGGTCTTGGAATCCAATTTAAAGAGCTAGAAGGCTATGAAATTGCTTTGGCAATAATTATTGTATTGGAGCTCTTCTCTAGTGAAAAGTCGCCCAACCATAAGAGGCATGTGAACATTGATTTCCATTTGAATATCTTAATACAAGAAGCTATTTTCATTGCATTTTTATTTCTTATTCTCTTTGTTTAGTTATCCTACACTATAATATTGGGATTCTTGCATTGTTTATCTTTGTTTATATTGTTGTTGCTCTAATTTGCATGATTAAGTACATCACAATATCCATGACTTTGTGCAATTCCTACAACTTCCCACAATCCCCCATCCCTATCCATATCATATCAGTTGGGTAGAGCATCATGGTCTTCATTTGTCAATAACTCATAGATGTACAATAACATTTGCCACTAGACCTTTCAAAGACATTGTTAATTGCAACATTTCTCCACTTGATTGTTAATTTGATCCTAGGATTCCCATACCAACAATCATGCAGGCCTCTATATGACAATCACCATAATACATATACTCTCTTCAAAGACGATAAATCATATAAATTAATCATTTCCCCTATTCCCCTTTATCACCCTAGTAGTTTAGCAAATCAGCCTCTCCTAACATATTCTTCCTCAAACTACTACTGTACCAACACTCATTGTGCAATTTATTTCTATTGGTCCTAATCCTAAGCCATCCCTACTACCCTTATCCACTAACCCACTCACTACAATACCTAGTACATATCAATCTATTATTTAAGCCCTCGTACGTCTTATAGCTACCCTATAGACTATATATTAGATCCATTCACCAAGTCCTTCTTTTCAATCCTTTTTTTGTATCCCCCTCATCCATTTCATTCCCTCACCCCACTTCTCTCGCCAGGACCCAAGTGACTATACACAACCAATTTGCCTACAAATTTGCAATATGGTCCAACATAACAACATATCACTCAATAAAAAGACACGCCTCTTATAGGAAAATATCATTCTCATATCAACATGGATCCCTATCTCACCAATTTGGCTAATCCAACTGACCTACAACCTCTACCTTCAGTGTGCAATCTCAACACTAGCATTGATTTATTAAAGACTCTCAAAATAGTTTAGAATACATCTCTTAGGCTTATCATTGTGAACATATCACGACTCTACAAGATACCCATTCTATTTGGTGCAATACATAGGCACATATCAAATCTGGCACCATAATCATCTCTCATCAAAATTTAGCAGCATTCACCTATATATTTTGAGCATCGGTTGCACCCTTATGGGGACATATAGCCTCATGTTGAATCCTAATTGACCATGACAACAACAATTCCCTTCCCTCAAAGACACATTCTCAATCTCACGTTATATATAGGTAATTTATTATTTCTGGATTGACACACATCACAACAGTATTTAGACTCTATAGCATCAATAGTTTTATAGGTAAATCTCATCTATGTAATACAAATAACCTTGGGGAAAATATATACAGGAAACTCACAATCACAACATTGGACATTACATTCAACTATTTCATCATAACTCCAACAATTCACTCATTATTCAAAGCTATCTCTTTCATGCAATCTAAACCTAACCCTAGTTTTCTAATGCTTAATACATGCCTCTAGTGACCATATCCATGGAGATGTTTACGAAACCATTCATATTGTTGTATGACTATGACTCTTAGACGTGTAGGATCAACTTATATAGCACTAACTCTAGTTTTGGCCACATATTCTCTATCCACTATTAGCACATCATTCTATCCCTCTTTGATACAACAAACCATGGGTCACTCTCCCTTGCAAAGTACCATTGGCCTCCATTATTTTTTGCTCCTTCCTCGACCCGCTATTAAGACTCACAATGCTAGCCACACACATAGAGCATGATCTCTATACAATATTGCATAGTTGCATAACCATATTTATTGACTGTGGTTTTCAAACTCCTACAGTAACAACTCAACCTTTATAGTGGACATGTCGATGCTTATGTATCTCATTGCATAACCAAATACTCTTCTACGATTCAGAGGCCTCATCCCACAACCAATGACTCTCTTGTACTTCACAAACATTGTTAGCATTACCACTCTCTTTCCCTTGTCTCACATGGAGTGTGTAGTTAACATTCTTGATATTCCATCTACATGTATATACACATATTCTGATGATGACAATAGTGCTAGCTCTTTCTTTTCTATGAAACATCAGTTAGATTAATATCAAGTTTCAATCAACACCGACTCATTCCTCCTCCAAATTTGCAACAATACATACCCCCCATCTTCTATACTACACAAATCATCTTTGGAACCCAAAGTCATATCCAACACTTATAGGTAACATCTTTCTTTTTTGTGGAATCGCTCTTAAATCTGGAGGAAAGCAAGGATGGCATTGAACTAAATCAGGGGGAACTGATGTAGATCACCAAGGCAACCTTCCCAATAAGGATGTGCCCCTCAACTAATCAACACCCAACTCAATTAACAAGAAAGCAACAATGCTGAGCACTTAAGGGAAACATATCCTAATTTTCAACTATGTTACTTAGTAGTAATTGATGTGTGGCATGCAGTTGCATATTTCCAGCCTTAATATTTCATGTATGAGTTTTTATTATTTCTTTCTCAGCCTTGGACTATGTGCATTTTGAGTGAACCCATTATATTCCTTTGCAAAAACCATTTGGCTAGTATAATAAACTAAGCCATTTTTCCTTGAGGCTTTTAATCTTTGTTATTCTCTCTTATTATTTGTTTATAGTTCCATGTTTTATTAATTCTCTAGGCTATGTGCTATGTTTTTCACTATTGTATTAGGGTTTCCTATTTGAGAGGATTCGATATACATCATTATGTAAGTACTTTCTTGAGATAAACATAACAAACCTCTACATCCTCTTACTCCATAGCAACATCTTATTATTATGTCCCCGAAGGGGATCATATATATTTCGTTAAGCTCCTATTAATTGAGATCTAGAAGCTATAAATTTTTTTATGGCTATAGTTTGATTATAATATAAACTGTATTATATTAAACCGAATTTTTAAATTAACATTTCTTTAAAATTTTATTGGTCACAGAAAGTGACGTTGTCCTTGTTTTCTGCATCCCAGGAGGGGGCGGCGTGCTTACATCACTTAGTCTTGCGCACTACAGACGAGGTTCAGAAGTTGCGAATTCATGCGTGTCGGGGCTCGGAAACCATTAATGTTCTCAGAAACCATTAATGTTCTGGTTTTTTTTCGTGAACCTGGAGTCTTATGCTTAACCATTAATGTTCTCGGAAACCATTAATGTTCTGGAAACCATTAATGTTCTCGGAAACCATTTTTTTGTGAACCGGAAACCATTAATGTTCTTGGAAACCATTAATGTTCTGGCATCTCGGAAGTTGGAGTCTTACGCTTGATTTTATTTACAATTCACAAATGTTTCTATTTCTAATGAGAGGTTCCACTTTTAGCTTTTATGCACCCTGAATCATTCATTCGTTGCATTGCAGACGTTCGAAACAAACCCTTGCATTCTGCCTTCATTTGGAAAATCAGTAGGCGTGGAGGTAGCAGCTGATCAACATACAACAATTGAATTGACAGGCACAGACCGATCGGGGTTACTGTCTGACATATTTGCTGTGATCAGTGACCTAAAATGTAACATTGTGGAGGCGGAGGTGTGGACTCACAACAGGAGGGTTGCGTGTCTTTTTTATGTTACTGATGGGGAGACAGGTGCTCCCATCGAAGACGGACAAAAGATTTGTAAAATTGAAGAGCTCTTGCGAAATGTAATGAGAGGAAATAGCAACATCCGAGGTGCTAAAACGGTAATGCCAATAGGATTCACTCACATAGAAAGGCGGCTGCATCAATTGATGTTTGCAGACCGTGACTATGAGAAGCTCGACGGAACTGGAGGCAGGGCACCTCCTCCTTTCAACAACAACAAGAGCGCCAAGCCTTTTGTGACTGTTGATAACTGTTTGGAAAGGGGGTATACTGTGGTGAATGTTCAGTGTAAAGACAGGCCTAAGCTTCTGTTCGATATTGTTTGCACCTTGACGGATATGGAGTATGTTGTCTTTCATGCCACTATAGGCTCTCAAGACTCACAAACTTATCAGGTACAGGTCCAACATTCACAAAGGACTTGTTTTTTCAGAGAGTCTTTTTTCTTTTTCAAATGTTTCTTTCCTTCTTTGATTTTGTTAAAACAGGTTATGCATAAACTAGATGTATCCTTAATAGGATTCAGACTAATTTTAATTAGGTTAAAGAAGAATTGCAGTATTTATTGTTGTTTCTCTTTGGTGAACATGAGTTTTACATCAGGCATGATGTCCCGTGAATTCAGAAGCAGAGAAGCAGCGCGTGATTCAATGTTTGGAGGCTGCCATTAGAAGAAGAGCATCATAGGTATGAGTCCATTCAATGCATCAATTGAAATTTTTTCAAGTCCTTGAGACTTGAGGTTTCCTGTGTATTCTTCAAAGACATTCTTTCTTTAATTGTACCATCAATTTAATGTGAGTTTTGTTGATGTTTTTATGAATTTAGGCATGAGATTGGAACTCTGTACCGATGATAGAGTTGGGCTTCTGTCAGATGTGACTCACATATTTAGAGAAAATGGGATGTCAATTATAAGTGCAGAGGTGTCAACAAGAGTTGACAAGACAGTCAATGTGTTCTATGTGACTGATGCAACTGGAAACCCTGTTGATCCGAAGACTGTAGAAGTTGTTCGTCGAGAAATCATACTAACGATCTTGCAAGTAAAAGACAACTGTATTCATACCAAATCTCCACCAAGGGAACCTGCCATCCCCTTCTTCTTTGGCAATGTTTTCAAATCAAAATCAGAGAGCTTTCTCTAGAGTCTTGGATTCATTAAATCCTATACCTAGGGGGCGAACTGCACAAAGATCTGGTTGAAGAGGTCCGCACAGTCGTTGAAGCACATGGGGGACTCAATGATGGGGCTCTGGTCTGGTCTGGTCAGCTACGTACGAAGTAATAAAGCCACCTATGCCACTGCAGTACATAAGATTTCATTGAATACAACGAAAAGCATTATGCGAGTAAAAAGGGAGAGCTACCAGCGTTCAAATTTGAACCCTTCCCGCCCCTTCTAAAGGGTTCTAGCATTAACTACTTCCAATTTAATTTGTCCATAGTTTTCTAACATTAATGCATTGATGTTATAGAAGAACTTGACTGGACTCTACTACCAACGTAATTCGCACAATCCTGTACAATGGCGGCAGTCTCTGCTTGCTGTGAACAATTGTAGCATTGCTCAACCGTGGCATCTTCCCTGCATTATAGGAGGGAATATATTTGGTTGGCACTTTGGCCATACTCTGAAATATTAGTTCCCCCTCAATCCACCATATATATCCCATACTTGCTATGTTATATGTCTGGCTAGTGTATTGACTTGGATACGATGGGATTTTTTATGGGAGCAGTGTTTGTTTTTGGATGTTGGTTGTTATCGATTTGGGGCTTTTCTTGCCCTAGTGCTTATTAATTTTATATAGTTACTATCTGTCCAACAAACATTAAATTCTAATCTCAGAGAAACCATGGAGGGTTTTCGTAGAACACCTCCCCTACCGTGGCTGTCCGCCGATGCTAGGGTTCCGTCAGTGCATGTCTATCCAACAAACATTAAATTCAGTAGCTGCTATCGAGGTGAAACTTTCTTCATTACTCCCCTTACAATCTACATCTCTCATTCACGACAATCCATGGAACTTGCAATCGATGCATCACTGGCAAGTGTGGGTTATTTCAGCGATTCTCTATACACCTGTATCATGCACTCTATACACTTGTACCGTGCACTGGTGGTGGGGATAGTCGTGGCATTGGAGTCTAAGGCACCGAGTCAATGGACCAATTCATAGTGCAGATTGTTCAGAATTAAGCTTATTCAATTCAATAGAGAAATCAATCAACGAGAAGGGTGTTCAGAGAGCAATCGGTAGTATTCGACATAAAATATGAGTTCCGATCAGAGTCCCATGTCAGAAGATGCCCAAATGAGGCTCAAACAGGGAGCCATGAAAGGGTTGAGCAGCAAGGAAGGTACCAGTGAGCCAACAAAGGAAGAAGTTAAGGAGAAAGGGCCCATGTCCAAGGAATCCAGGTAAACTACCTAAGCATTTATCTCTATATTTTCTTAATGCTCACATTCCTTAAATATTTACTCCCTGTATTGTGTTCTTCAATCTGTATCTCAAGAAATCAATTTCAATTTATTTATTGAGCAAGAGCGGTTGATAGAGGAAGCGAAGAAAGGAGGGAGCGCAAGGTCTGCTCAGATAGGGAAGGAAGGATATCAAGAGATGGGTAAGAAAGGTGCGATTTCCAGGATGGGGTTTCTGGTGAGGAGGCCGCCAAAGAAAAAGGCATCGAGATAGACGAGTCCAAATATAAGACCAAGTGTGAACTCTCTGAGGTTGCCAAAAATCCTCAGCAACAAACATGAAAGTTTGAATTTGAATATGTTTATGTCTATATATCTAATGTATATATAATATTTTGGTTATGCCTATATATCTGGCGTATATATAATCTTGTATATATGTATCATTCGGCTCCACAATTTTGAATGCATCGTGTTTTTGTTACAGTCTGAATGTGGATGATTTTATCTATACAATGGATTATGGACATTGATACATTTAAAAATCTCTTCCTCGTAACGTTGAGTGCTTCATAAATAAAAAAATCTATGGGTGGGTCTTTATGATTTATTGTGTATGCGACGAATAGGTTCTCGGTGTTGGTAATATGTAGACTTTTGTATTTTTTAAGTTCAAAAGATTTCCTTGATCTTTGTTGATATTTGATTTACATTTTTATACATATGAAAAATATGTTGATCTTGATCTGATCATTGATTCTGGTACGCAATATGATCTGCCTCATGAACCATGTGATAGATCATGCTATGAGAGAGAAAATCATAGTTTTGACTACTGTAATTGAAGGTTCCCAAAGTTTGGCCCGAATACAGATGCTACCTGGGAAGGAAATTTAGTTAGTCCTGGTGGAGTTATGATTAATACTTGTATAGAAGACAATAAATCTCCTTGTCCTACTAAGTAAGAGCAAAAGAATAGCTGTAAATGGACACGGCCAATGTTGTATGATTGGCCCAAGATAGAAAGCATACACACGTTTGATGCATATGATCTTGATTCTAGTTCAGTATTCCTTCTTTAGTACCTAGACAAGGACATGAAGATCCGCATTATGTGGAAGAAGTCTATGTGTGGGTGGGTTGTGATTTAGTTGTTGATAAACAAAGCAATGGGCTCAGCAACATCAATAACGAGGGAGAAATAAGGGAAGTGTATTGGACACAAATTGGGCATCAATTCCTTGGGCAAATGTATTTAAAGAAGGATATTCCTATCAGGGTATGCACAAACATCCCCAAACTGCTGAAGATGAATAACATAATTTGGACATTGCTGAAGAAACTGCTGATGAAGAGACTATTACAGAAGAAGAAGAAGATAACAAACGTAAGATATCTTATGATGAGGTTCATATCATTGACCAGTTTTAGATGTATGTCTGCAAATTAATTACTTGTTTCTTCAGTAATGAAAAATCTGGCATGGAAGAGAAAATTACAGTTTCAAATATAGATTTGCAAATTGATAATGAAGATGAATCACATGATTTGAACATTGTTGAAGAAATTGGTGATGAAGTGAAGATTACCGAACAAAAAGAAGATAACGAAGCTAAGATATCTTATGATGAGGTTCATATCATTGATTAGTTTTAGATGCATGTCTGCAAATTAATTACTTCCTTATTCAGTAATGAAAAACATGCAGGTGACTCTGTCTAGTTAGCGCAAAGGCCATGTTAGTGAAGAATTTGATGCTACTTAATAGAGGTGTTTGAAATATTACATCACACAACAGCAATATTGTTGAAATTCAATAATATGAGATTAACTGTAGCTTTTGCAAGCTGTGTGTTTTATAGCCAATATTGATTCTTTATCCTATGACTTCTGATATTCAAGAATCTAGATCTGTATCTATCTCACCTCTAAGATTTACAATTAAGTTTCATACTAGGGAGGGGTAAATAAATGTCTTTGTATCAATGCATCCATCTCAAATGTATTTTGAAAAAAAAAGAGTAATGTATCTGTTAGGAGGCAAGATTTATGAAATTTCAGGTTCTTTCAAGTCTATTTTTCAACATAATAGTTGGCCGACAATATTAAAATAGCTATCACGTCAATATTAAAATGGCATTGAGACACTGCTAAACGAACATTATATATCTACAATTGGCTTGTGGAAATCCAACTTTTTAGTTCTCGATTCTTTGATTCACCATTTTGGAAAAGAATTGAAAGCAATTCCTTAAACATTGTTGTGATGTGGTTGGTAATTTAATGTTTTTTGTGTACACATGGAAAAAAGGCTAACTTTTACATTTTGGTTAAAATCATTTCGAATTCATATTTGTGAATATTTGATATTCAATTTGTCAATATGATTTTATGGCAGGTAACTAGTGTGAATAAGTTAGGGGAAGCACTAAAACTGAGTTTCTTGGGAATTTCTCAGTAGCTCTATTCATGCATCAATGATTTAATCCATTTGGTCAAAGCAGTTTGGAATAACTGTGTTTTAGAATTCTTGTCTACCAGTGTATTTGATTTAATTAATTATTATATTTGTTTGTTGGGAATATTGTTTAGATGAAGTTAGAAAGCTCTAAGACCTTGGGTTTTATGTGTCAACTTATAAACTTAGAGGGATGTATTTATGTTGTCCTAACTTTTACATTTTGGTTAAAATCATTTCGAATTCATATTTTCGAATATTTGATATTCAATTTGTCAATATGATTTTATGGCAGGTAACTAGTGTGAATAAGTTAGGGGAAGCACCAAAATTGAGTTTCTTGGGAATTTCTCAGTAGCTCTATTCATGCATCAATGATTTAATCCATTTGGTCAAAGCACTTTTGAATAATTGTGTTTTAGAATTCTTGTCTACCAGTGTATTTGATTTAATTAATTATTATATTTCGTTTTTTGGGAATATTGTTTAGATGAAGTTAGAAAGCTCTAAGATCTTGGGTTTTATGTGTCAACTTATAAACTTAGAGGGATGTATTTATGTTGTCAAAATCATTCAAGATGTGCACTTGGTCTCATCCACATCTACTTGGGGTTTTTGAATTTGGGTTTCCATGTTAATATGCACTTTTGGTTTCATCTACATCCACATCTACTTCCACATCTACTTGGGGTTTTTGAATTTGGGTTTCCATGTTAATATGCACTTTTGGTTTCATCTACATCCACATCCACTTGGTGTCTTTGAACTTGGATTTCCATATTAATAGAAGCAATTATTCCTGTGAATTAGGTTTTATTACCAAACATTTATATGCATTCAAAACAAAAACAAAAAAAACAATTAGAATAGAAGTAAATCATTTTTTTATAAATTTAATGAAAATTCAATGATTATTGAAATGTACTTGGTTTATTCAACATTAGTTTTCCCATGTCACTAACACATAATAAGATAACTCTTTTTTTTCCATGTCACTAATACAAAAAAGAGAAATATTGAATTAAAAGAAGCCTAAATGAATTTATCTTTATATTTCACAAAGTTGCTTTAAAAGGTCCTTCATTCGAGACACTCACGTGGCTTCATAGATGATGCCCGAATAGTTACTGATATCCTTGTCTAGTTAGTTGATTAAGTTTTCTGCTCCATTGCAACCACTGATATCTATGTCTTGATAGTTGATCAAGTTTCTTACATTATTAAGTTAGCACAATTTTTTTATTATAATTCTAACTTAGTATAGATAGCATTTAAAATATTATTATGGTTGTGTCTTAGTTATGTTTATGTGTACCAAAATGTATTAATGTGCGTAGTATACTTAGAGTATAACAACAGTAGATTGAACGTAACAAATTTGATTATCATGTGATCTAATGATAGCTATGGCATTATATATATTTTTTATTTCTCTAAAAATATAAAGAAGCATATATCATATTCTCTCTTAATTCTTTTAAGACATTTAAGTATTAGTGCAATTACATATGTGCTATTATCATTTTCAGGATCGAATCACTAAATAGAATCACAAAATAAAATTGGATTAGTTAATAAAAACAACGTTGCAATTGGATATCCTTTCACGCCAACTGCAAAAAACTAGCAACTAGCCGAGGTGGCAATGTCGGGGACATTGCCACCTCGTAGCTCTTGTTATTATAAATTATCACATTTGCATAAACCCAATTATACCATGACATTTGTTTATTTGTATCATTACATAGTTATGTTAATAGTCATGACATTGACATACTTGCATGATTGGTGATATCAATATATTATTTGACACATTGACATACTTTATGATTGGTGATATCAATATATTATTTGACACATTGATATATTACTAATAACATTTATATACCAGTGACTTTGTGTTTGTTACTTAAATTCTCTATGATATACGATATTTTATTTATACTAATTAAAAATTTGTAATGATTTTATTTTCTCGTTCATTAGCAATAGAACTTATTTTTTTTTTCCAAGGAAAAAGTCGTAATTTTATTTCAAATATATTGAACAAAATTACATTCTGCACATGTATTAGAATCACAGGGATTCCTACATTATCGCATATCATCAATTCAAGATTCTGGCTAATCTAATGTCTCATACAAATTCAAACATATTGCTGTCCATACAGCCCTCATATATCCATTTACATATATCAATATATGATCCATATGAAATAACTCCTTTCAGAAGTTTGTCCAAACAGAGCACCAAACAGAAAATAAGAATCAGCAGGAGCCAATGCTCCATCCCGATCCACCATAGCCTCTATAACAGGCCAAAATTTAAACCAAAAGAGACTTATGAAAACTGTTCTGTCCGAAGCCATATGCTTCCACCCAGTCCTTCAGAGCCTTATACAGATCTGTGAAATTACCAAAAACAAGATACAAAAACCCAATTCGAACAGTTATGATCAGATCTGTCAGAAGCCATAAGCTTCCTCCCTATCCTCCACCGCCTCGTTGAATGGTCTGTGATAATAACTGTATGATCCAGCTGTAGAGTATGATGTGATCCTCCAGGTTCCGAAATTCAGACGTTGCTGCGACGCTTCTTTGGAAAGAAGGTCGGCCATGCCATTTCTCTCCCTGTATACATGTGTGAAAGTTATAAGATTAAAATGTCTTTTTAACCGTAAAACATCTTCCAGTATAGGTGAGAGTACCATCATATTGCATTGAGTATTCTCATTGGCCCAATCAATAACAATCAGTGAGTCTCCAAAAATCTGTAGTGAAAAACATCTCTGTTCTAGTGCAAATAACAGCAATAGTCTAAGTGACAGAATTTCAGCATAGTTGTTTGTACCACTGCCCAATCCAGCCGTGATGTGGAAATAATGTGAATCAGATTTGTGAAGAACGATCCCTCCACCGCACACCGATTGATGGTCAATTGAAGAACCATCGAAGAAAGCCCAAGGTATAGATTTATCTATGGTTTCAACGATCACAGGACGAATTCTAATCACTTTGGGTGTAGTTTTGTAATGTAAAATGATAGCCACAGCTTGAGCCACCACTTGCTCCATCATGACTCTACAGTCCTGAAAGATGGTCCTGTTACGGGTGATCCATATTCCCCATGCAAAAATACATGGGGCCGCACGTATGTCTGATTCCTGTTGATCATTCCACCAATCATGGAATGCGTCAATAACACTCTCTCCCCACCAGCGCGCATTAAGTTTCAAAGAATTGCATAAATTTGTCCAAACCGCCTGAGTGAACCTGCAGTGTACAAAAAGATGTGTGATAGTTTCGTCCGCCTCCCTACAGAGTGGACAGAAACCCGGGCCCTGTATAAATCGTCTCTTCAGAATGTCCCATGTGGGTGCCTTCTGTTCCAAAATCGCCCAGAAAAGTATTTTTGCTTTACCCGGGCATTTCAACTTCCACAGTGTTTTCCACCACCACACCAATGCCCTGTTATGCATCTCCACATTAAGCTGAATATATCCAAGTTTGGGCGTGTATTTCCCAGAGGGATGGTGATCCCAGAGTAGTTCATCAGGCCTATCTGTCAATCGTATATTAGTGTATCTTAATATTCGAATATAATCCTCCCAATCGCCGATCAATTCCTCCGGTACCTCAAGACGCTGGGCAGAGAGCCATCCCTGGTGCCAGAGAGTGGATAAACCAGGTTGTGCAATATCAGCCAGGAAAATACAGCCTCTATCTGCCAGAAAGGTCCTTAAGGCCACCGGCAGTGTATGTCCCCCTCTACTACCAACCCAAGGATCCAGGCCAATACGAAGTAAATGTCCGTTTCCAATTCTCCAGACTAATCCGGATCCCACCAAATGAAAATGCTGAACCACCGCTTTCCAAACCACAGAGCAATTTGCCCTCGTCTTATTGCCCTGCCTAATCCAATCAAGTAGTGTTAAGGGAGCAATGTATTTGTGATAGACCACACTGGTCCAGAGGCTCTGTGTATGTATAATTCGCCATGCAACCTTTGCTCCCAACGCTTTGGCAAATAGAAAGATATTCTTTAATCCCCACCCTCCCAGTGCTTTGGGGATTGTGATCAATTCCCATCTAACCCACACCAATGCACGGTTTACTCCCTTACCCTTCCAGAGGAAGGCAAAAACCAAACGACGAAGCTGCTCCAAGACTCCTTTGGGAATCCAGGCAAGTGACATCCAATAAACAGGTATTTCTTCCAATACTGATTTGACCAGCACTAGTCTCCCAGCCCGCGAGAGCCATTTATGGCTCCAGCCATGTAGTCGCTGCTCCAGTTTTGCAGTTATCCATTGCCAATCTGTCTTCAAATATGCATTGGGTTTTAAGTGAAATCCAAGGTACTTTAAGCCATCATCTATATCCAGAGTCCGATAGGGAAGTCTGAGTACTATTCTGTGAATCTCCTGCTCATTTAAATGCGAGCATGTGATTGTTGATTTTTCAAAATTCACCAGCATACCCGCAGCTTCTTGCAGTAAATTGAGTCCTTCGACCACCTTATCAATATCCTGTCTCGAGACATCACAAAATATGAGGATATCGTCAACAAAAAGGAGGTGGGTAATATATAATACCTAAGAGATGGAGATGCCACGAAATGATCCATCAGCTTTTGCTTTCAGGATAAAACGACTGAGGCCTTCAGCAACAAGGAGAAATAACAGCGGTGAAAGAGGGCAACCTTGTCGTAGCCCCCTGCCAGCATGGAAGAATGGGCTAGCGGAGCCATTAATCAGGACAGCAAAACTCACTGTGGTGATGCAGGCCATTACCCATCGAATAAATTCATAGCAGAAGCCCAGGTGTGTGAGAAGCATCCGGATATAAAGCCAGCTAACCCTGTCAAATGCTTTAGAGAGGTCAATCTTAATAACTGCACCCTTCTGTTTCTGCACCTTCAGAGTGTGTATACCTTCTTGTGCAACTCCAATGGCCTCATGAATTTGACGACCTTCCAAGAATCCAAACTGTTCGCCTGAGATGTGCTGAGACAGGATATTCTTCAGTCTCCTTGCCATCACCTTTGAGATGATCTTATATATGCAATTGCAGAGTGAAATTGGTCTGAATTCATCAAAACTCTCAGGCTTGTCCGTTTTGGGTATGAGAGCAATAAAGGTCGAGTTAAAAGGACCATGAACAAAACCAGCCTTTCTAGATTCTTCCACCACAGCCAGCAGTTCCTCCCCAAAGATATCAGAGAAGCCCAAGAAAAATTCAATAGGCCAGCCATCCGGCCCCGGGCTTTTGTCTTTCTGGAAGGATTGCATTACCTGCGAGAGCTCAAGTGGCAGCACCTCCTCCATCAACAGTTTGTTCTCTTCCTCCCCCACAAAACGTGGAAAGAGCTGAGCCATCCTGATAACCTCAGCTATAGAGGCCCTAGGTTGTGCAGTGAATAAGTCTTCGAAGTGTCGAACACCCATCTCAGCCAAGCCATCAAAGCTGGAGACCCGTTCCCCATCAGATGAAGATAGTTCCCAGATGGAGTTTGTGCATTTTCTCCCCTTTGCATATGCTTGAAAAAATTTGGTGTTCTCATCCCCACATTGTAACCAAATTGCCCTGCTTTTCATTCTCCACATCTCTTCTCGCTCACACAGTAACACATTCCTACTTCTTTCCCATTCCAGCAGCTCCCCTTTCTGCAGTTCGTCCAGATATCCCATACCCTGACAATGTAGAAGTCTATCAATGTTCATCTCAGCAGCCCTCAGGTTCTGGTCATCTTTGATCCTTTTCTCACTGGCCCAGAGTATTGTGGCCTCTTTTATACGCTTGAGATTGAGTTGAAAGTGTGCGCCCGCATGCTCCAGTGACTCCAAAGGTCGATGAACCCACAGATTCTGTACTAGTTTGATATAATCCTCCTCCTTCAACCAGCTGGGGTTGAACTTGAATGGACTAGGGGGTTTGTTTCTACTGCCTCTTAACTCCAGTAGAATGGGACAGTGATCGGAAACCCCCCCAGACCCCACCCATTGCTTGACTACATCAACCCCCAGTACCAACACATCAGCTACCAGGAACCGATCCAGTCTTTTGGCCACCCTTTGATCCCCTGTTCTCTTATTTCTCCAAGTAGGGGTTAATTTGTTTGGCATTATGTCAAGTAGATCCTTCCCAGCGAAAGCTTGAATGAAAAAGTTAGCTAATGGATCCGGTGCAGCCCTAGGCCCCCAAACTTCAGAAGATCCCAGAGAAAGGTTGAGATCCCCACCCAAGATCACATCCCTTCCGTCAAAGAGATCCATGCTTAGCAGGGAGTCCCAGAATCCCGCCCTATTTAAATAGGGTCCATAGACATTGAGAATCGTTATTATCCTACCAATCTCTGCATCCCAAACTTCCAGCCCGATACCAGAAGTGATCCCCCAAGAGCTATCAGCTCTGCAGCTCTTCACCTTCCACCCTGTAGCCAGCCCTCCAGAGCGTCCACGAGCATCCACACCCACGAACTTCCAGCCAGGTAGCAAAGTTTCCAAAACCCTAACAACCTCCACACTGCCGCCCAGTGTTTCTTGTAATAGTAATATATCAGGTTGATTTAGATCCACCAACCTTCGAAGTGACGATTTTTTAATGGGACTCGCCAACCCACGACAGTTGAAAGACATAATTTTCATAAGTAACCCCCTTCCAGGGCTTTCGCTGCTCTAAGTGCCCATTCAATAGATGATTGTGTGCCCATTACCAGATCTACTTTTGCCCGGTCTTGTGCTTTTGACAGATGAGATTTTCGTCCCCGACCTTTCCCCACAGTACAAGCAGTCAATTCAGGAAGTCCCCTACCCCCCGGTCCATCAGAGATCACCCTATTTCTAAGGGCATATCGGATACTACTACCCACAGATTTGGGAGAGGGTAAAGTTGCTACTATCGATGGCGTGTAAGCACAATTAGTTTCAGGTAATAGGCAAGGAGCAGGGCATAGTGAAACAGAGCTGACGGGAGAGTGAGACTCAAAACAAACCCCCCCCAATTCTTTAGAGACAGCATATAAAGAAATATCAGATGAGATCTTGTGAGACATACCCGGGGGGTTGGAGGATGAACCCCGACGTAAGATTGCCTGCTCTTGTTGCTTTCTGGAAGCTGCCCGCGTCAAAGGTGTCGTGGTACATACTGAAGTCCCCACAACAGTCGCCTCCTTGCTCCCAATGATATCCAGATTCTCGTTCACCAATGTTGCCATCGATCTCCCTGTTCCCTGCTTCCCGCATGGGGCTACAGGTAGCACCGAAACCTGGCCCGCCCTAGTGTCTAAATCAGGTGCTAATCCATCCACCTCCACCCCCAGTGGGTTCCCCATCTGCATAGGATCAGTGCAAACATCAGGTACAGGCTTTTCCATCGGTCGACTGCCCCGAAACGGTAACGTGCAATCCGCGACCAGGTGTCCATGAGCGTGGCAGCGATGGCAGCGGAACGACACCCCCACATAGTCCAAGATTTGTGTGAAGTCCCCATCCTTCGTCTGAACCTTGATTTCAGCCGATAACCCTTGCCTAAGGTCGATCTTGACCAAAATATTGGCCACAGAGTAAAGACCAGTTACCGTATGAGAATAATCCGCACATATATAATCGCCAAGGAAGTTCCCAATTGCTGCAAAGCGTGATTCATTCCAGAGATGCATGGGGAGCCCTGGTAGCTTCACCCATATAGGTTCTTTGTCTATTTTTTCTGTCTTTGAATCAAAGAAAGGTGATCATCTTTTCAGCACAATGGGGACGCCCATCATCGTCCAATGACGTCCTAAAACAGATGCTACCTCTCCAGGGCTCGACAGGATAAAGGAGAACCAGCCTTTCGTCAAGATCCTGATCTCTGGTGCAGGAACTATCAAATCCTTCCAGTGCTCGGCCGCCCAACGCTGGAGAAAAATCCACCCAATCCTCCTACCACGGACATGGCCAACCACCGCGATATGAGAAAAGTCCACCGCCTCCTCCATAGAGACATCCACACCCAACACAAGTTTGTCCTTCCGACGCCTTTCCTTCACCTTTCTTGCATATTTTTTATGGTTAGCGTCCTGTGCAGGAACCCCTGCTCGTGTGTTTACCAGGGATTCATCATCAGGAGGTAATTCCCCAACCCCAGGAGCCAACGCTGCTTGTCCACAAGTTGTGTGGCCCTGTCCACCACAGGTCTGTCCCCGGTCCTCTATATCACGGCACTCCACCGACTTGAGCAAATTGCCAACAGATGATGATGCCAGTCCACCTCCCGGCAGCTCGTTGTCACAACCAACCTGAGATTCGTTCCTATCCTCCCGAGCATCTGCCGAAGGAAATGGAAAATTTGAGTAAGACCCCAAGTGGGGTTGCAGTGTTCTCCCCAGAAGACTGGCCAAGTCTGGCCTATCTCTATAGCCTGCAGATGACCGGAAGCTAGCTAATTCCGCCTCTAAACCCTCCAACCCCAGTGAGATGACCAGCGAGGTAACTCTGGCAGATGTCGGTGGGGTAAAGAGGTGTCCATCCAAATCCAGCTCTCCCACGGGCCCAGATGCTTCCCCATGCCCCCGGTCTGACAAGAAATGGACAGTCGACCCAAATGCTCCAAGATCGAAAATCCCCTTATCCCCATCCCCATCCGAGGTGTAGTCCAACTCCTGCACATATCCACTCTCCATACTCAGTATTTCCTTCACAGCAGGCAAATACGATCCCCGACCAATCTGCCTGGATCCCCAGATAGGGCCCAGACCCCAATCCACCGGTCAAGAAGACCCCACACAAAACACAGTATCGCACAGGCAATAATCGCTGCACACGTCCTCCAGATCTAGGACCACCTGCGCACACCGCCCGTATCCACAGCGTTTCAGTATTATTCTCAACCAAAGCCCGATTATCAAAACTCAAACGGTCCCCTGGTTTGGATCCCCCGAAATCTCAGTTCGAGCAGTGTTCAAAATCCAATGCCACCCGCTTCAGTCAGCTCCTGATCCAGCCACGGCACAGTGTAGCCGGTCCTCCAGAAACGCCGTCCGTCGCCCTAACTCTGTCCTAACCGCTAAGTCCAGGGTTTCATGGAGCCCTCATCTTTCCAATATGGTATTCTAATTTAGTCTCAAAAGCTCAATTCGGACGCTCAAACTAATCCGACAGTGGCCACCCGCTGCAGTCTGATCCTGGTCCAGCCACGGCACGGTTCAGATCCGGTCCTCCAGAGACTCAGGCCGTCGCCCATACTCATCCCTATGTTCGCCAATTTCAGGGTTCTTGGAGCTCCAAGAAATCAACCACCCTCTTGCCTAGCATATCAGCAATAGAACTTATTATTAAGTCCTTATTTGAATATAACTAAAAGCCAAAACCTTACAAGAACTTAGGACCATGACCTTAGTAATTAAATTATGGACCAAGACTTTACCTACTCGTGAAAAACTCAAAACCACGATCTTAGCAAGACCAAAAATATATGGATTTCATATAAATCCCACTCACCAAAAAGTTATCAAAACTTTTAACTATTTTTAAATTTCATACATATTCAACTTACCAAAAGTTACTCTAAGTTCTAAATCCAACATACCAAAAGTTACTCTCCTAAGAACATGAGGGATATATGACTATCACCTACCAATACCTTACCTAGTGCAAGTTGTTTCACTTATAACAGAGCATGCTTTGTTTACACTATACTGGATTAGATATGTACGTTATCTCTGTAATAAATAAAGGTTCTTTCCAATGTGCTTATTTAACATAATGTACTGGTATATTGTAATCAGTTACTTGTATTACTACAAGTAAGTATGGGCACCACCAAGCAGTTAGCCACTAGTAAGTATGGAGTTACTATGTTCGTGATTACAGTATTCTTTCCCATATTTAAACACACTGTTTTAAGATTAGGCAGTTAGCTCGTACCCTACCAATATGCAATATGTATGTATCAAGTGTGACATGACTTTAATTAGGCAGTTAAGAAATTTTACACAAGTATTTGATATTGACCTTCTTAATCATAGGCATTTTGATATCAGCGTCCTACCGATGGGAAAACATAAATTTTTTGATAATTTAAATGATGATATATATTTGTGGTGGGAGAACTTCACTAAGTTGTTTCTCATCCAAAGACGCATAAATTTTTATGATAATTTAATTTGTGGTTGTAAAGCTTCATCAAATTGTTTTCCATCCAAAATCTTTAGGATCATTTTAACCACTCGATCAAATACTTTTTCGATCCAATCAAATAAATTTGCATAGTTTTCCATAACTATGACATCAATGAGATTCCTTCTACTTTTTTGTCTTTTCGTCCATCCAATTTGTACTTAAAAAATGAGATTCCTTCTACTTCTTTGTCTTTTCGTCCATCCAATTTGTACTTTTTCAAAAAAAAAAGTGTTACGTTGCTCCATAGCTTTGTTGTGTTGTTGTTTATTGATTTTTTATTTTATATTAATACAAGATGAGTGTTTTTAATCATGAGAACCACAATCTTTTAAGGATATATTTAATAGCCCGCAAGCTAGATATACCAGTAACTTGTAACTAAGCAGAGGCTTCGACATCTCGAAGCCCACCAGAATGAGATTAGGGTATAAAGATAGCCTTGATTAAAAGACGTACTTGATAAGCAATTGATATGTTTAAATATTCATAAGATTATATATATATATATGATTTATTGATTCGAAACTACTATAACACATTATAAAGGTTTTACAAATTCTTATTTGGGAATGGTGTCTCATGTGAATTTTCACCTTCATGCCAGCTACTATTAAAAAAAAAATGGATATTTTGGGTCATTGATTAGGGTTCTAACTTTTATTTTAATTTATGGATCCAATCTTGTATGCATTAGTTCTTCATTAATAAACGATAAGTTTGTTTATGGAGAAATATAAAAATCCATGTAATAGTGTTTATCCATGTTAGTTAGGGTATGTATTCCACTAAATATGTCTATGACTTGCCCTTAATCCTAATTGACATTGTGTAAGCTAATGCATGCACAAGCATAAACACAGATTTTAATATTGAAATAACATAAATCCTAGTGGGAACAATATCAAAACCCCTTTTTCACCAACCAATATACCACCATTTATATTATTTAACCAAATTGAAATTCACACCTCGAGCCTTTTAATTCATGTAGAGGACAAATAAATCCAATGTCCTTGATATCAATATTTAATTTCTTTAATTTTATTCAAACATCAATTGTGAGATCAATGGTCCAATTTTAGATTGATGGCTTACATATGATCACTCCACACTAAGTAACGATCGTCCAAAGGAATTGCTTTGGATGACCATGTTTGCACTAACTAATGAAGAATCTTGAACACAAATTTCTAGATGATGTTATAGAGTCCATGAAGGTTTGTGAATAAATGTTGATGGCCCTTGGCCCTCCATATTTTCCAGTCACTCCCACCCACCTTATCTCATTATGAGACAATTCCATTGGTTATGTCAATGCCACACATGAGACAACCAAAGTCACAAGTAATCAATATTAATTTGTATATAATTGTCAAATTTAATGTCGTTGTTATATATATATATATATCCTCGTGCAAACCCTTTGGCACTTCCCCTCATTTTGAGGATGGTACCCAAGGTAAACCCTAGACTCTTCTGTTGGTTGTGGAGCCAGATCTTCCAGTCTCATAGATGATATTGTCTCATTCGTGCACCTCAGAGGACTGTACACTCATTCCCCTACCTTGGGGTTCGGGGTGTGGGGGCAGTGCCCCCGAGAAAAAATTTTGGGGCTATTTTCGCCAATAGTTTTCGGGCCCATGGTTTTGGGTGTCCCGTGGTATTTTCCCATTGTATTTCCCTTATAAAAGAAAGACATTGTAATACGGCTAGGGTTGATGTATTAGGTATTATGCATTGTAAAGATATCTGAGATCAAGAAGAGAGACTGTGAGACAGTGAAGAGGAAGTGCAATGGTTGTGCTGCAGGTTGTATCCCTTCACTTTGCTGGACGAAATAATAATAAGGACTGGCAACTTCAGTGTGGACGTAGCCCAAGTTGGGGTGAACCACGATATATCTGTGTTTCTCTTGTAATGTGTGTGTGATTATATTTGCATTTCTGTTTATTGTTATTGCTCTGCGATCCTGTTTTTCTAACAATTGGTATTAGAGCCGAAGGTTTATTTTGCAGATAAACCCGCAGGAAGTTAGGGTTTCTGGTTCGAGTGGGAGCAATGGCAGAAGAAGGAAAGTTTAAGGTCGAGAAGTTTAACGGCCAAAACTTCCAATTATGGAAGATGAAAATGGAGGACTATTTGTACCAGAAGGATCTCTTCCTATCGTTGGGAGGAAGAGCAAAGCAGCCAGCGGCTATGAAGGACGAAGAATGGGAGGTTCTTGACAGAAAGGCTCTGGGAACAATACGGCTGAGCTTGGCTTCATCGGTGGCTTTCAATATCTCAAAAGAAACGACAACGGAGGGTTTGATGAGTGCACTGGGTAAGTTGTCTGAAAAATCCTCGACCTCCAACAAGGTATTTCTAATGAAGCGTTTATTTAATATGAAGATGTCTGAAGGTGGATCTGTTACTGATCATTCAAATGATTTTAATACGGTTACAAATCAACTAAGTTCTGTAAGTGTGAACTTTGATGATGTGGTTAGGGCTCTTATAATCTTGTGTTCATTGCCAGAAAGCTAGAATAGCTTGGTCATGGCTGTAAGTAACTCCGTCTCTGGTTCAAACACCTTGAAATTTGATGATGTTATTGGTGTTATTCTTAGCGAGGAAATGCGAAGAAAAAGCACAGGTGAGACATCAGGTAATGCGTTGACCATGGAGAGCAGGGGAAGACAAAATGAGAGAGGAAAGAGCCAAGGTAATCGCAACAACTCTAAAAAGGGAAGATCCAAGTCCAAACTAGGAAAGATAGAGTGCTGGAACTGTGGAAAGAAAGGACATCTGAAGAAAGACTGCAGATCTCTAAAGAAGAAAGCAGATGGACAAAAGGAAACTACCCAGGAAACAAATGTAGCAGGTGATGTGTTACAATATTCTTTGATTCTTGCATTAGATAATACTAGAGATTATTGGGTAGTAGATTTAGGGGCTTCATGTCATGCTACACCCCATAGAAAATATTTTCATGATTATGTTCCAAGCGATTTTGGACATGTTTTATTGGGTGATGATGAGCCATGTAAAATTCTTGGAATGGGTAAGGTATGGATAAAAATTAAGAATGGAACTGACTCGCTGTTAAAAGATGTTAGGCATATTCTTGCTATGAAAAGAAATCTGATCTCAATAGGGCAGTTGGGAGATGGCGGCTGTCTATCTTCATTTGAAGAAAAGTGGTGGAAGATCACTAAAGGATCAATAGTGATAGCAAAAGGAGACAAGGTAGGTATGTTGTATTTATGTCCTCATAATACTGACCATTCTATCTCTTTAGCTTCCATAGGAACAGATACAACATTGTGTCATCATAGGCTTGGCCACATGAGTGAGAAGGGGATGCAGATTCTCCACTCAAGGAAGTTGCTTCCAGATTTGAAGTAGGTAAGTTTGGAATTCTGTGAGAACTGTGTTTATGGAAAACAAAAGAGAGTCATATTTCTCAAGGTTGGGAAATAGAAGAAGAATGAAAAGTTAGAGCTAGTGCATATAGATGTATGGGGACTGGCTTAGGTACAATCTCTTGGTGGCTCTCATTATTATGTTACATTTATTGATGATGCAACTAGGAAAACTTGGGTTTATTGCATTAGAAAAAAATATGACGTGTTTGCTACTTTTAAGAAGTAGAAAGCTTTGGTTGAGAATGAGACAGGAAAAAGGTTGAAGTGTCTCAGATCTGATAATGGAGGTGAATACTGTGGCAAGGAGTTTGATAGTTATTTTTCATACCATAGGATTCGTAGAGAGAAGACAGTCCCAGGAACACTACAAGAAAATGGTGTGTCTGGAAGGATGAATAGAACGATCATGGAACGTGCAAGGTGCATGAGATTGCATGCAGGGTTGCCCTTACAGCTTTGGGCGGATGCTGTAAATACTGTTGTTTATTTAATAAACAGAGGAACTTCAAGTGCTTTGGATGGTGGTATTCCAGAGGAGGCATGGACAGATAAAAAGGTAAACTACTCATTTATGAGAATGTTTGGTTGTGAAGCATTTGTCCATATTGATAAAGATAATAGAACAAAGCTTGAAGCTAAATCCAAGAAATGTACCTTTATTGGATATGGGGTTGATGATTTTGGTTATCGATTATGAGATTATGAAAATAACAAAATAATTAGGAGTAAAGATGTGATATTCAATGAAAAGGTCATGTATAAGGATCAGCTGCAGGGAAAGAAACATGAAAATGAAAACACAGAGTACACATTACTTGATGAAATTAAAGAAAATGAAGTTCCAAAGGTGCTAGAAAATCAAGAACAACAGCAAGTACCTGAAACTCCTGCAACTACAAGAAGATCTACCAGGTTAAGTAGACTCCTTGAACGATACTCTCCTTCAATGTATTATTTATTGATGAATTATGCTAGTGAGCCAGAATGTTATGAAGAAGCAATGCAGGTGGAAACTAGAAAGAAGTGGGAGAAAGGCATGAATGAGGAGATGGACTCATTGGTAGGAAACCAGACTTGCGATTTGGTTTAGTTGCCTGTTGGTAAAAGAGCATTGTAGAACAAATGGATTTGCAGGTTGAAGGAAGAAGAAGGAGGCAAGAAGCGGTACAAGGCCAGACTTATTGTAAAGGGGTTTACACAGAAGAGAGGTATAGATTTTGATGAAATATTTTTTCTCGTTGTTAAGATGACTTCAATTAGGAATATCTTAAGTCTAGTGGCGGTAGAAGATTTGCATTTTGAACAGTTAGATGTAAAAACAACCTTTCTCCATGGGGATTTGGAGGAAGAGATATATATGCAGCAACGACAAGGGTATGAGGTCAAAGGTAAGGAGAACTTGGTATGCAGGTTGAAAAAGAGTTTGTATGGCTTGAAGCAAGCTCCAAGGCAATGGTATTTAAAATTTGACAGGTTTATGACAAAACAAGGTTATAGTAGATGTCATTCTGACACTGTGTTTATTTCAAGAAGCTAGACAATGAAAGATATATTATCTTGTTATTGTATGTGGATGACATGCTTGTTGCAGGGTCTAACATGCAGGATATAAATGTATTCAAAAGGAAGCTAGCTAATTCATTTGCGATGAAGGATCTGGGTGCTGCAAAGCAAATCCTTGGTATGAGAATAACGACAGACAGGAAAAATCGCAAATTGACATTGTCTCAGAGTGAGTACATACAAAAGGTGTTGGAGAGGTTCATAATGGAGAATGCAAAACCAGTAAGTACACCTTTGGTCAGCCATTTCAATCTAAGTAAGGCAATGTGTTCCAAGACACGGGAAGAGACATATTACATGTCCAAGATTCCCTATCAATCAATAGTTGGCAGCTTGATGTATGCCATGGTGTGCACAAGACCAGATATTGCACAAGCAGTGGGAGTTGTGAGCAGATATATGAACAATCCAGGTAAAGAACATTGGAAGGCGGTACAGTGGATTCTCAGGTATTTGAGAGGCACTACCACTCAGGCATTATGTTTTGGATGTTCAGACACTGTTCTATAGGGATATGTTGATGTAGATATGGCAGGTGATAAGGATAGCAGGAGGAGCACCACAGGGTATGTGTTTACTGTAGGTGGAACAACAGTAAGTTGGATTTCGATACTGTAGAAGATTGTTGCACTTTCAATAATGGAAGCAAAGTATGTTGCTGTTACAGAGGCTAGTAAAGAAATGATTTGGTTGCAGAGGTTTATGGAGGAAGTGGGTAAGAAGCAGAAGGATAGCAGGTTGTATAGTGACAACCAGAGTGCCATTCATCTTGCAAAGAACTCAACATTCCATTCCAGGACTAAACATATATAGCTCAAGTACCATTTCATATGCTCTGTTCTGGAAGATGAACTGTTGAAGCTGGAAAAGATACATACTAGCTAGAATCCTGCAGACATGTTCACAAGGTAGTGACCAGAGAGAAACTAAGTTCCTGCTTGGTTTCAGTTGGCCTTTTAGCATGAAGGTGAAGATGAAAAGGTTGCCAAGTCCAAGGTCCAGCAAGTACAATAGCAGTGGAGTTGTTGTGATCAGTCTCCAAGTGGGAGATTGTTGGTTGTGGAGCCAGATCTTCCAGTCTCATAGATGATATTGTCACAGTCGTGCACCTCGAAGGACTGTACACTCATTCCCCTAACTTAGGGTTCGGGACTGCTGGGGCAGCACCCCCGAGAAAAACTTTTGTGGCTGTTTTCACCAACAGTTTTCGGGCCCATGGTTTTGGGTATCCCGTGGTATTTTCCCATTGTATTTCCCTTATAAAAGAAAGAGATTGTAATACGGCTAGGGTTGATGTATTAGGTATTATGCATTGTAAAGATCTCTGAGATCAAGAAGAGAGACTGTGAGACAGTGAAGAGGAAGTGCAGCGGTTGTGCTGCAAGTTGTATCCCTTCACTTTGCTGGATGGAATCATAATAAGGACTGGCAACTTCAGTGTGGACGTAGCCCAAGTTGGGGTGAACCATGATATATTTGTGTCTCTCTTGTAATGTGTGTGTGATTATATTTGCATTTTTGTTTATTGTTATTGCTCTGCGATCCTGTTTTTCTAACATCTTCGAGGCACAAGGCCAAACAAGAATAGGAATCGAAGTCGTTACAATAATATCACGACATCAACATGTCACTTATGGAAGGATAACACTCCATCACACAACCACTTGGGCTAGACCCAATTAACTATATATATGAGTGTTTATTTAATTAACTAATTAATTAATTTTTTGTTAGCCTCATAATACTAAAGTTCTATAGCCATAAGTATTTTCCTAAGATTAAATGTTTTAATTAGATTATTCTAGTTTATTATAATAAGGACATCTAGCTTGTTATGTAAAAGACATCTAATTCTCATACTCATGTGATTGGTTATTCTCCTATAATTTAGTTCAGAGTTGAGATATATAAAATAGCTCTTTCTCAAAGTGAAGAAAGTAGGTTTTGAGTCCTCACTTCTCTTTGATACTTCTCATTTTGCACCTAACAAGGGGGGATATCATTGATCATAGTTAGGATTCAAGCTTCAAAGTCCTATTAATAAAACTGCAATCAGACTATTGGTCTCCTTGGTGGCTATATACAATCAAATCAAGGAATTTCAACATTGCATCTAAGATCCTCTTCAGACCATCATCATCACTACATTTAGAAAGATCGAGCATGGAATCTGGGTTCCACTCATTTGTCTTAAATTATCCAATTGGGATACTTTTAAGATGTTATTCGACACCTAATTGTGTATGAATTTAGAGAGTGTTTTGGGGATCCTATTTGTTCACCAATGGAAAAGTTGTGATCCTAATTGTTCACCTATTAATAGAAGGTGCCAACTACTTCTAGCTAAATTACTTGGAAAATGATCAAATTGTCAAGCAATTAGGGAATGGTCACACATGGCAAGTGTTCACTTCCATAATTTCAGCTCTCTTCCAGTTCATTTCAAATGAATCTTCCAACATTCAGTTTTGACGGTTTTTGAAGCAATTTTTCATTGAATCTTATATTAAGGCTTTTTGAAAAATCCAACATATCATATTTTGTATTAGTGTTTATTGGTTAGCTAGCATAGATAGCAAGACTTGTGATCGAGGGTGGAATGCTATCCTATGACTTACCTTACCAAACACAAGGTTTGCATGTCACCTTTAATTGTATTATACATTTAGGATAATAGTGATTTATCCTCAAATGATGAATGCGTGTGTTTTCTAGGGTTGCCTAGCCTAATTACCATGCATGGTTTTAGGATCTAGAGAAAATATCTCTATGAGGTGAGGTGGCATCACCCATTGTACTATATATTTGCTGCTTAGGTGTGAATAATATGAGACCTAGCTTGTGAGCCTTTTCCATCATCTTGTTGTTTCTTTGTTTATTTTAACATTTCCAAGTAATTATCTTGAGGCAAACTCATAGGCACTTCCCCTCATTTCGAGGATGGTATCCAAGGTAAACCCTATATTCTTAAAGGAATAAGGCCAAGTCAACAATAGGTATTGAATTTGTTACAACAATATACTCATTATGAGCTCAACATGTCATTTATGAACTTAGGTGGGGAGGATAACATATGATCCCACAACCTCCAAGCTAAACCCATTTGACTATTGTAATATATTATATCAATGGCTAATCCATTTTATGAGTTATTTTATATATAGTTTAATGATATTATAATTTTGTATTTTATTATGATTGTATAATATTATAGGGGAGGAGATGTATCCTTATTATAATTAAAAGGTTGTCAATGAGGATCCAAA
The DNA here is from genome assembly GCA_027924585.1 of Larix kaempferi. NCBI lineage: Eukaryota > Viridiplantae > Streptophyta > Pinopsida > Pinales > Pinaceae > Larix > Larix kaempferi. The sequence goes on from BSBM01000434.1 coordinate 6,700,252, forward strand.
TGAAATGTGGCATAATGTTCCAGTTGAACAATGATTTGGTAAAGTAAAAGTCTTGAAATGCCTAGTCCCTATTATAACATTACCTAAACCAAGTGGGAAGGAGGAAATGATTATGGATGTAGGGGGGAGGGTAAAACAATGGTGGAGTCATGAGATTAAATGGATGTGAACTAGTACACATATGCAAGATTTGTAATTTACAACATAATGTAATGAAGCATTCAATTTTCAAAATTATATATTTATTATATTTATAGCTAGCATGCATTTATATTTACATAGGTGCATGCTTGGGATGTACATGAAGAACCTCTATGTCTCATTCCTTAGTAACAAGTTGTTATGATTGTTGTTTATGATCATCATGATCATAATACTAATTATGTCATGACCTTTGTTTATTGGTGACAACAATGAGTTGTATGATTGGGCGTACAGTGACATACTTGTATGATTGGTGCCATTGATATATTATTGGTGACATTGATATATTAGTGGTGAAAATCATATACTTTTGCCATTTATATTCTCTATGATATGCAATATTATGCTTATATTGGTTCAGAGTTTGATTTTTTCTTCTACAAGAAAGATTTCATTTTCCTTGTAAAATTTGTTTATTAATTAGCTATAGAGTTCAAGAACGAGTCCTTGCTAGTAGATCTCAAGACCAGGACCTTACCTAAACTCAGTACTAGGATTTTAGTACTTGAGCTTTGCACTAGCACCTCACCTTCTCGATCAAAGCTTGGGACCAGTATCTTACCTAATCTGAGTGTTAGGATCTTACTAAACTATTTTTTTAAGAATATTTTTTATCAATATTTTTGTAATACCCCACTTTTGTCCATTGGAATGTATTAGATCATATTATGTAAATGATGTAAGTATACTAGTAAAGATTCCTAGTGTGGAGCTCAAGGCCAAGGCCTGACTAGTGAATGGTTGGAAATGTATGATGTGAATATCAATATACGAGCCATGTGTTTGACTCATCATTATGATTTAAAGATACATAAATATTATGTTGGGAAATAATATAATGCTCCAAGATGATTGTTCTAGGAACAGTAAAAGGGCTATGGTTCCACTAGAAGGGAAGAGGAAAGGGGACCTATGGGAGAGTAAATTATCTTTTGCCAAGTGTTATCCTTAGAGCTAATCAATTTTCTACCATATTCCTTAAATAAGCTATTTACTTCCTTTGACTTATCAAATCCAATCATTGAATGCATGTGTGAGGTTGGTGGGAAAGTCTTCTCATGAAGTTATGGAAGCATGGGATGAATGAACTTCTCGTGACAATTGTAAGAGCACTTCATTCTATAGTCATTAGTAATGTCAGTTGTCTTTTCATCAATCCTTCCATATCCATTGGACTCTATCACTCATTTTCCATGCACAATTCATACCCTACATAGTTTTCATGTCATTCTCCCCATTGTCAATTACTAGATAGAGAAGTTAGCTATAGTTTAGCATTTTGAAGAGGAAATTGTAGACATTAGAGGGAACATGATGGTTGTACGTGAGAATAGAGGTTGGGAAAGATAGGAAACCTTTACCTATTGTATATTTCTTTCTCCTTGGATGCCTGAGAAATCATGAATTGGTTTTACATGAGATTCTTTGAAAGCATATATGTAATGTCCCTTTTTAGAAAATTATTAAAATGGTGAAATTTTCAACTTTTTCCACTAGTTCGACCTTTGACTAGTATTGGTCTCTTGGTCTCCAAATGACTCCAAATGATCCCAAATTGTTACAGAAGGTGTATGGATGATATTAGGACATAATTATGAGGTTAAGGGATGCTTCAAGAGGCTTCTTCAACTCTCCTTTAAGTTCTGGCCAAAGTAGGGAGTTTGACTAGCAATTTCTCTTTGACTAGTATTGGTCTCTTGGTCTCCAAATGACTCCAAATGCTTGTATAATGGGTCTGAAAGTATTTGAGAGGTATTAAGACATATAAAAGAGTCTAATGGATACTTAAAAACCCTTAAAACACTTCTGAAACATCAATTTACAATCTGGACAAAGTAGGGAAGATTACTAATAATTCCGAGCTTCAAATTCCCCCAAGGGTAGTGGACAAAGATGGCTTCCCAAATGTTGTTAAAACCTTCCAAATTTCTGAACAAAGGTATGGTACTGATAAGTGGATTTAATGAGCTCCAAAATGTATCCTTAATTAGTTCTTATGGCCTTCTACAACTCCTTAAAATCATATGTTTATATGCAAGATTTCACATAGGGGGAAAAGCTAGTTATTTTCACCACGACTTATGAAATTTGAATTTTAGGTTCCAAGGGCTTATGTTCTGTTAATGAAACTTCTTCAGAACTTTAATAAAACTCCATACATCAACAAAATCACATATAATAACTGATATAACTCGAAATAGTGTCTCTTCAAACTCCAACAACAAGATATAGGGGAAATGCCATCATTTGTGCATTGTTTGGTATTTTTACATAAATCCACTTAGTATTTCGACCTGAGAGTCTCTTGAGAGTAAAAACAGAGTATATATATCATATTACAAATATATGGGGCCTCCAGATCTATCTCAAAGATTTCATCACCTCAACAAGTGCGCCTCTCCTCAAGGAGCAAGAATATGCAAGAAATAGAAGAATGGTTGTAGAAGCAAGTTGAAAGAGATGTGACCATGAGCCGCCCTATAGATTCAACCTGTAACAAAAGACTCCATTAAATCTCCAAATGAAAGGTCTGAATGACCTTTCCAATTTCCAACTAGGATGGGAATCTTTCACCCTCGAAATTGGTGCTAAGGCAAGTAGAGTAGCACACCACTAGATCTCCTCTCCCAAATGCAAAATGCAAATTCTAAAATGATCAAAAGCTACCATCCTTCTTTGCTATTGTCTTTTATAAAATTCTTAGCTCCTCCATGGGTCGAATTCCTCCCAAGAGCTTCATTCCAACTCAATTTGGGAAGAGATTCCCAAGTATGCCACTTGTCCTTCCAATTCCAGCCATCTCCTTCTCCAAATTCGAATGGGTGTCTCTTTGGCTGCCCTAACTCACTTGAGCGCCCTCTTGGAGGCTATTTTTATCCTTGACATGTCATATATGTCAGATGTAAGCCTTCAGGTGTGATATACCATTCTAATGTTCAAACATCATTTATTATCCCCCTTATTTCAAATCCCAAAGCTTCCACCCCCCAACCCAGGGAACTAGTAATCTTCCTCCATGGCAGTTCATTTGGATGGGTATATGATCCAGGTGGATATTGGTGGCCACCCACCTTTCCAACTGGCTCAAAACAGTTTTATGGCAATTTTGGTATTGTACTATTTTTAGCAATTTTTCGGGTCCTAAACTTCCGGGGCCATTTTGAGGCCCTAAACGACCTTTTTTGGCAATTTGGGGGGCCAAATGGATGCCTTTGGCATCCATTTGGCTCCAATCGAAAGTTGTAAATCTCGGATAGACCTTTCCAACGGGCTACCGAGCGCCCCAAACGGAGATCGTATGCAAAAGTTACGACCCCAGGAAGTTGATGTATTAACTTACCCAAACGGGGCCCACATGACTTTTGGCGCTTCATCTCCTAGGGTTAGGTTTTTGGATGTCTAGGGTTTTTGACATTCCTGTTTATTGTAAAAGGCCTTGAGAGCCTCATTGTAACCATCTTCTTGCGAAATGAGCGTAGCCGTCACATCTCTTCTCGGAGATAAGCCGCCACCATTCCAGCAAGCTTGTTTTCCGCTGCATTTTACAGTTCTAGCTTATTTCCTTATTGAATAGAAAACCAGTTTTACTGTATCTCTGTTATTTTGTGTTAAGCATCTGATAATAATCTGTATTCATTTCGTTCTGCTCATAAAATCCGGATCAGTGGTATCAGAGTGGTCTGCTCCTTGTCGTCGTAATGCATGTCCCCAACGAGGTCAGGGTAAAAAGAATTGGGTCTCGAGCTTGTTTCTCTTGAGGACAAAAGCTCTCGCACGTCCAAGCGACCTCTCATGGCAGGAGAAAAGAAAGATGACAGGACAGGAGATCCTATCAAAATGTTGCTTGAGGAATCCCTCACGCAGCAAAGGAACGAGATGATGGATAATTTCGCGCAAATCCTTCGGCGACTACCAACAAGCGACGCATCTTCCTCGAGTGGAGGCGCCGCCCCCTTCAAGGTACAAATCAACTTCGATATCCCTATATTTGAAGGACAGATAGACGCAGATGCTGTAGATAAGTGGTTGAATATACTAGAAGGGTATTTTTCTGTCCATAACTTTTCGAATAAAGAAAAGATTACTTTTGCGCTCCTCAAAGCTGTTCCCCATGTCAAAGATTGGTGGGAAACATTCTGCGAGCAAAAGGACACAGAAGAAGCCTCATTATTTTCAGTCACGGCCACTTGTGAATCCTTCAGGGATGCTATTAAGGAACAATACTACCCTGTTGGAAGTTATGACGACTTATATACCAAATGGACCACACTGCGACAAGAAAGAGACCAAGCAGTGCCAGAGTTCACAAATATCTTCCATACCTTGCGCACCAAGCTGGGTATCAAAGATCCAGAGCGACATCTGGTGCTCAAGTATCGTGGTGGTTTGCATAGATACATCCAAATCGAAATGGAATTTCTGGACATCTCTTCCTTGGGCGCGGCCTACCGATATGCCGTCAAAATCGAGCAGAAGCTCAAACAAAAGACGCGGCAATTTGGACCTGGGAACCCTTCACAACAAAAGACAGGAAAGGGCGGCCCCAACCCACAGAATAAAGGACAGAGCAAAGATGGACAGTATCAGGACAACCAGTCCAAGCCGCAAGCAAAGAAGGACACCGAAAAAACAAAGAAAGATACAGGGAAGTGGTGCGACTTCCATAAGAGCCCTTGGAATAACACTGCTGATTGCCGCTCAAAGTAGTCGCTGGTGGCCGAAGTGAAAGCATCTGAATCAGATGCGGGTTTTGACTCTGAGTCCGAACCAGAAAGGGGAAGACAGATCATTGACGCGGAACCCAGTGCCACCATTGCTACCACCAAGCTCCAGCCTGATGAACCAGACGAGCCAGAAGAAGGAGAACTCCTCTTCCATTCACAGATGTCGGTAAAAGGCACCCCGCTGCATTTCATCATTGATAGCGGTAGCCAGAAGAATCTCATCTCAGCAGAGGTCGTCAAGCGCCTGGCCCTGCCGACAACGCCGCACCCACAACCCTACACCATTTGATGGCTCCGCAAAGGAAGCGATCTCCGCGTCAGCCAACAGTGCCGACTGCCATACGGCATCAAGCCCTTCAAGGACGAGGTATTGTGTGATGTTGCTCCTCTCGAAGTTTCAGATGTTCTTTTGGGCCAACCTTATTTATGGAAACGTCATGCTGTATATGAGTCTAGGCCTCGTAGTGTTATTATTTCTTTGAACAGGAAATTGTACAGGATACCCGAGGCAGTCCCTCCTAGTGCTATTTCTTTGATCTCTGCCAAGCAATGCGGGAAGGTCATCTCTCAGACCAGGAAATTTGTCTTCTTCGTGATTCGCTCTTAGAGTGAAAGAAAGATCGCAGCCACATCCCGGGCCTCCACGATCGATCTATCCACACAACAGAAGCAAGTGGATAAGGTGGTGGAAGGATACTCAGATATCTTCTCCTCTCCGACCGGGGTACCTCTGCGCTGCCAGGTCAAGCATCCCATCGATCTGACCCCAGGCGCATTGCTACCCAATGGGCCAGTCTATCACCGCTCTCTGTTGGAAAACGAGGAGATCAAGAGGCAGATCCAAGAATTGCTCCACAAGGGGCACATCCGTCCCAGTTCATCACCTTGTGGGAGCCCAATCGTGCTGGTGCAGAAGAAAGATGGGACCTGGCGACTCTGCATTGATTACCGGGCCCTGAATAAAATCACAGTCCGTAACCGGTACCCAATTCCCCGAATCGACGACCTCCTTGACCAGCTCACGGGGGCCAAATACTTTAGTAAGATTGATCTGAAGTCTGGATACCACCAGGTCCCAATAGAACAGACAGATGTATGGAATACTGCCTTCAAGTCAAAAGAAGGTCTTTTTGAATGGCTGGTCATGCCTTTTGGTTTGACAAATGCTCCAGCAACTTTTATGAGGATGATGGACGATATCCTACGACCTTTCACCAACAATTTTGTAGTGGTGTATCTGGATGACATCCTCATCTATAGCAAGACTTGGGAGGAACACTTGCAGCATATTCAGTAGGTTCTGCACACCCTGCGGAAGCACAAACTATATGCAAACTTGGAAAAATGCTCCTTCGGCATGGACAGGGTCCATTACTTAGGCTACATCGTTGATCGACATGGTGTGCATGTGGATCCAGCCAAGATCCAGGTCATCCGTGACTGGCCAGCCCCAACCACACTCATTGAACTTCGGAGCTTCTTGGGCCTCGCCAATTTCTATTGCCAGTTCGTGCTGGGATTCTCTCATATCGCATGGGCCCTCAGCCAAGTGACCAGGGGTGGTGGTAAGGCAAAATTTGTGTGGGGCCTGTCCCAACAACAAGCCTTCGATGACTTGAAGAAGCGTTTGTGCTCATCGCCGGTACTCTCATTACCGGACCTGCAACATCCCTTTGAGATCGAGACAGATGCTTCAAATTATGCTGTGGGTGCCGTTCTCACTCAACACGGCCACCCCGTGGCATATCATAGTGAGACACTATCAGATGCTGTCCGCAAGTACCCTACCTATGACAAAGAAATGTACTCCATTGTACAAGCCTGCCGCCAGTGGAGACATTACATTCTTGGGAAGGAGACAATCATCCACACTGATCACAAGCCACTACAGTTCATGCAGACCCAAGGAAAGTTGCAGAATGACCGCCATCAGAAGTGGTCAACATATTTACAGCAGTTCCACCTCAACATCAAATATAAAACAGGGAGTACCAACCGAGTTGCCGACTGCCTCAGTCGACCTCCAGTCGCGGCACTTACCACGGTGCTAGACTCTTATGGCCACGAGACCTCCGGATGGCCCCACCTCTACGAGACAGACCCTGACTTCTCTGCCACCTATCAAATGTTGGGCACCAACTCAGTGGTTGCTAATTTCCATCTTCAGGACGGATTGTTGTGTCATCTGGGCCATCTCTGCGTTCCATCAAGCGAGCATGCGAAGCTGATTTGGGAAGCTCACTATAGTCGGGTGGCGGGACACTTTGGCGTCGAAAAGACAGTGGCAGTGTTGCAGAAACATTTCTACTGGCCGAAACTTCGACAGGATGTCGGCAAGTATATCAGGTCCTGCACCGCTTGCGCTATTGCCAAACCGGCCACTAAGAAACAGGGCCTATACACCCCTCTGCCTACTCCTGACAGGCCGTGGGAATCCATCTCAATGGAATACATGTCGGGCCTCCCGTCCACCAAGAGGGGAAATGACTGTGTTTTCGTGGTTGTTGATCGCTTTTCCAAGATGGCGATTCTAGCCGCTTGCAAGAAGAACATCACAGCAGAAGCCACTGCCAAGCTCTTCTTTGAACGAGTATGGGTACATTTTGGGATCCCATAGACCATTATCTCAGACCGTGACAGTCGGTTCCTCAGCTCATTCTGGTCAAGCCTCTGGTCACTGCTGGATACCAAGCTCACCAAATCCACTGCCTTCCACCCCCAGACCGATGGACAAACGGAGGTCGTCAACCGAATGGTCATACATATCCTGCGCATGTACAATTCAACACACCCCCGCACATGGGATGAGAGTCTCCCCTATGTCCAACATAGCTACAACCGAGCCCTGCATAGCTCAACTGGCCACAGCCCCTTTCAGGTGGGGTTGGGATTCCAACCATTGGGCCCCATGGATGTTGCACTTCCCCTTGCGACCACCTCGGTCGACTTGTCCCCAGAAGCTGACAAAGCCGCCCGATTCATTGAACGGATCCAGCATATCCGCCAACAGGTTCAGGATATTCTACAGAAGTCTAATGCCAAGTACAAGCAGCGCCATGATCAACATCGGGTGCCACATAAGTTTCAGGTGGGCGACAAAGTTTGGTTGCATTTGCAGAAAGAACGCCTTACAGGGCCCCATCGAAAGCTTCGCCCACTCCATTATGGGTCGTACACCATCACCAAGGCAGTGGGTGACAATTCTTTTGAGCTCAACATTCCCCCCTTCTTGGGTCTGCATCCAGTCTTCAATGTGGCTCTCCTTCGGCCATATTTCCCACCACTATTAGACACCTCAGAGATAGCAGAGAAGTTGACACCAACAGAGCTCAACCCTGACTGCCTACAACAAGCATCCAGTGATCATATTGCAGACACCCAGATCAAGGGCACTCAACATCAAAGGATCCAGCTTTATCGAGTTGTCAAAGCAGGGCAGCTCCTGCACCAAGGCAAGTGGCTCACCCGAGGCCAAATTCAGCAGAAATTTCCTCATCTGATGGGGGAACTCAACGCAATGGAGACCATTGCTTCCTAAGGAGGGAGGATTGATCCAGGTGGATATTGGTGGCCACCCACCTTTCCAACTGGCTCAAAACAGTTTTATGGCAATTTTGGTATTGTACTATTTTTAGCAGTTTTTCGGGTCCTAAACTTCCGGGGCCATTTTGAGGCCCTAAACGACCTTTTTTGGCAATTTGGGGGGCCAAATGGATGTCTTTGACATACATTTAGCCCAAACGAAAGTTGTAAATCTCGGATAGACCTTTCCAACGGGCTACCGAGTGCCCCAAACAGAGATCGTATGCAAAAGTTACGACCCCGGGAAGTTGATGTACTAACTTACCCAAACGGGGCCCACATGACTTTTGGCGCTTCATCTCCTAGGGTTAGGTTTTTGGATGTCTAGGGTTTTTGACATTCCTGTTTATTGTAAAAGGCCTTGAGAGCCTCATTGTAACCATCTTCTTGCGAAATGAGCGCAGCCGTCACATCTCTTCTTGGAGATAAGCCGCCACCATTCCAGCAAGCTTGTTTTCCGCTGCATTTTACAGTTCTAGCTTATTTCCTTATTGAATAGAAAACCAGTTTTACTGTATCTCTGTTATTTTGTGTTAAGCATCTGATAATAATCTGTATTCATTTCGTTCTGCTCATAAAATCCGGATCAGTATATTACAAATTTGAATTGAGAATTTCTCTTAATGTGACCCACCTTGTCCATTTGGATCTAATTTCACATTAAGACTAACTTGGACTTCATTCTTGGCATTTATTTGACCCTTAGCATCCATTTTGAAAAACTATCATGAGTTTGGCCAAGGGGCTTAGGCCATTGTGACCCAATGCAAAATTTTGGGACATGACAAATCCTCCCTTCCCAATATTGCTTGTCCTCAAGCAATTTCAACACATGTATGTGGAATAACCTGCTTTCTTTTCAAAATTTTGCTTCCCAAAACTTCTCTTCTGGAACCTTGAGTAGAGCCACCCATGCACTACAATTGTGTGTTTCCAAAAGCAAGGAGATGTGGATTTTATTTTTCATTTTTATATCCCTTGTAACATCACCACTAAACACCAAAATGTTAATTAAATCCATCAAAACCATGTTTTCACAATTACTATTTACCTCTTTCATATTTTGGAAACCCCTTATGATACCATTGTAATTCTTGAACTTGCCACTGAGTTGCCCAACTTTCAGTCTTCAATATCCCATGAATATTTTAGAGAGGAACCACCATGCTTGTTGCTGCACTACTCTGATTAAAATCACTTTATTAAGTGGGGAATCCATCTCCCATACTGCTTGTTTCCCAAAAAATTTGAAATCAATGGGACTAAAAATTATCCCAGGGTCCCATTGCTTGTATTGCACTCCAACAATTAAGAGTGCTTTCCAACCCATACCATCAGGAAAGAGAATTCTTGGATCCCATTTTCTTGTATGCATTAACATCATGAGTACAAAAGATATATCATCAAAGTACATAACAACATAATAAAAATGTACATCAAGGAGGTGCCTCATCAAAGAATCATGAAAGTGCTTATACCTCCAAGTAAGTAGACCACCATTTGCCAAGTGCATACAAGCTTCAAGTGACCAATAAAATCTGATACAATGACATAGGTGAGGATCCCATGTCCTATAATGCTGCTCCAAAAGGATGTAAGATGCATCAAAATAATCATCCATGTGTTCTTTCATCCAAGAAGTGAATGAAGAACCTCCACTAAAATCTGAACCAAGTAGGGAGCAAATAAAACAATAAGCCTTCAAGGGGCTCACAGAAGTACCATTTGTGCATCCATGAACATGTGTATCATCAAGAAATAACAAAGGATGTTGCCGCCAATAATAATTTTCTCCAATCATATATCTCTTCACCCAAGTAGTGGATGAAGTTTCTCCAATATCAATTGAACTAAGCAAGGAGCAAAGAAAATCATAAGTCTTCAAGTGACTTAAGTGAACGTCATAAGTGCATCCATGTAGATGTGTCTCATCATAAAGTAGCAAGGGATGCTACTGTAAATGTAAATAAGAAATGTTTCTAATAATGTCATCATATAAAGGAGAGATAGGAGTCTCATGCTCCTCATGTGGCACCATCAAAAATAAACCTTTCACCCATACTTCATTAGGATGAATGCTACAAAATATGGAAGTGTAGGATGTAGGAGAATGAACCAACTCACCCAAATGATCATAAAGTGCAGAAATGTCCTCATGTGAATGCTCCATAATGGTAGGATCATGCACCTCCCTCCAAAGTGCAAAAATTTCCTCGTAGGTTGGTTCCAAGGTAGTGGAATAATACACTTCTTCAAAAATTGTGTCACCATTTCCAAGAGGAAACTCAAGTTCCTCTTCCACCACATCAAGTGCTTGGATCTCATCAAGATCATTTTCAAACACATCAAGCACATGAAAATTTCCATGTTTCTCATGATCTACCATGTCATGAGAAGCCTCTATGCAATTTACCATATGACAATTTGAAACATGGGAGGAAGAACAAGTATATTGCAACCTTTCAAGAAGTTGCTCAATTTGAATTTTGAGTTTATGAATATCATCATTATTCTTCAAGTATGCATCATGTAAAAATTCATTAAACTCAACCAAATTGTTCCTATCAAAAAGCAAAGACATGAATTTACCTTTGATGTTGCACATTGCTCTTTGAATCTTCTCCATGTCTTCAAGGAAGGATGGATCCTTCAATGAAGAAACCTTCCAACAAGAATTTGACACTAATGCTTGAGTGTCATGGAGCATGCTAAGGGTCTCTTGGATATTCTTTTCATTCATCTTCAAGGACCCTTCAAGAAAATGAGGCTCTTGCAAATGAACCTTCTCATATTCTTCCTTCTTTCTTGGACCAACTCCATGAAGCTCAAGTGGTGATGGGGAAGTTGATTGTTGGTGAAAATATATGCTATCTAATTCAACACTTAAATTGTCAACCCGGGAAGGTAGCTTGTGAGATGCAAACACTATATGTGCGGAACTGAAGGGTTAAACTACCCTAACCTAACCTAAAGCTGGTAATTTACCTAGAATTGAGTAAGGGTTCTGAATTATCAATTGCAAGCAAATGATATTTGAAAACCTAATTACATTACTTAGAATCAATTCAAAATGAAATACTACCTAACAATCTAACCATGCTGACGAGAAATCAAAAGCATGCACTCTAAATTATTTTATCTCTAATGACCATTTTATAATTGAAATATGCAATGCATATCTAGTCCCTACCTTGTCAAGACTTCAACCTATATTATAAAACTTCAAATACAAAAGAAACCTAAGCAAACCTAAGCATAACTCAAATGGCTAGAAATGAACTCAATTTGCAAGAAAGACATAAACAAAGTAAATCATAAGCTAAGGCATTTTAATCAACTATGAAAAGATGATGCAACTGATCTATGATTGAGAAGCAAATCTATGATGAACTAAGTTATGTGATTTTTACAATCAAACCATAAAACAACTGAAAACTAATACATCGTCGAAATCCAAATAAGACTATTAAGTTTTAATTTGAAATTGATTTCTATTCTCTTACACCTACTGAAATGAAATGACTGAATCAACAATGGAACTAGCAAAGTCTAAAGCAATGATAAGCTATGTAAATGAAGATGAACAACTAATTATAAATTCAAATGGGAAATGAAGATGAAATGTTGAACCTACTTGTAACTACTGAAAATTGACAAGATCTATGGTAACATATTAAACAAATTTATGCTATCTAGGTTCCGAGCATAAAAACCAATGAAAGTATATCATAAGCTACTTAAATCACAATCAAAAGACAACTACACTACTCTTATTTAAACCAGAACTATTCCCTATTTGCACAATAAAATGTATTATGAATGTAAATGAGTTTCATCATCATTAAAACCAAAATAATTAATCTATGTGTTAATGTAAAACTGAATATGAAATGAAATATGAAATATTGAAGGGTGATTCGAATCCCAACTAACTACAGAACATCATGAAATGCTGGAAAATTAACCTATACCCTAGCTAACTATTTCTGCATAAAACGAAATACTGGAAATTCTGGAAATGACTAAAAATTATGTCTAAGTGCGAACGGAAGGCTGAAAGGCAATCTGAACGAATGGTGCGAATGGAGTGCTAAAAAACAGTCTGAATGAAGGTGCGAACAGAGTTTTGAAAGACAGTCTAAATGAAGGTACGAATGGCCGGCCGTATGAATTCTGAAGATGCAATATTACATGAAAACAAATGAAAATTACATTTTATGAACAACAAAACAATTACAACTATTGAACAACTCAAAATCTATCTATTCTATGATCTAAGTAAACCAAAGACTTATCATTTTGAGAATGAAATACAATTATGCTATACGAATTCAAATTGCAAACTAGTTTTGAGCAAAGCAAAGCTTGATCTACTATGAAAGAAAACTAACTATGAGCATTTGAAACAAAAGTCTATTTGACTAATCCTAGAGCTTAGTGTCCTATGTAAAAGAAACTACTTAATTGCATTCAACCTAAAGACTAATTCCTATTGTGAATTAACTTAACGAAATCAAAATGCAATTCTTTCTAGTAAATGAAAACTATAGTAATGCAACTATCTATTGGATCCAATGTGCAAATGAGATAGAAATGAATTCAAGTGCATAAGCAAGAACGAAATTCAAACCCTAACCTACTCTACAATCCACAATACGATTTGCACGAAAAACTAGAATACTTTTGTGCAAAGCAAATTCAATTACTACTGTACGAGGCAAATTTAATCACTACTATGAATTGACATACTATCTACAAAATACAGTAAATGCCATCTACAAAATTCAACGAGACATTATCTATGAAATAAAAGGCTATCTAACAAATACTATCTACAAAATGCATGAAACAGAGATCTCTTTTCTTACTTAACAATCTACGATGAGCTCATATCACTTAACACATAGCATGCATGAATGGAATGAAACGTTTATACAACAAGACAAGATAGCAATGATTTGAACATATACAGAGAACGAAAATATTCACACACAATAATAATAAAAAGAATACACACAACTACTTATCTGACATTAAGAAAACAACGGATGCTTCACGCTGCCACTGAGGGGCCCTCCCAGAGAACAACGATCTATCCTTACGAACTATTCAATGGCTGGGTTCATGCAAAGCCAAAAACGCAGAGCAGAACAATGCTTATATTAAAAAAATGAAGACTCTTTACAACAACAGTAACATAACATGCCCTTCTCAGCCCTATGGGGCTCTATTTATAAAAAAAAAAATCATTGGGGAGTGGATAAAACCGAATCCCCAAACCCCTGGACCATTAAAACCAATTTCTATATTTGAAAAAACGGCCAACCACGTTTTTTGGGCAAATCCATTTCAAGGAACCACGAATTGCTCCCAAATGGCTTCGAATTTCCACAAAATTCCTCACGAGGACCTAAATGGGCCTATTCTGCACAAAACCCATGTTCCATAATTTCCAGTTTCGACTATGTTTGCCCGCAAATCCAGCCCGAAATTCTGTTGTCTGTTAAAAACACGTTTTTGATAGAATCTTTGAATTGCAAGATGCTCACATCTGAACGATTCTGGGTGAGATCTGGTAGGTGGAGAAGCATGAGAGGACCACCACGAACAAAACCCGCGTTTCTGTTTTTTCCATTAATGCCTCTAAGTACCTGAATCGATGATTTCGAAGGTGCAAATGACAGTCTGAATGATCATCTGAATGTGAATGACAGTCCGAATGGGTTGTAACGGAAATTAGTTCATAAATCCAGATTCTAAGCTGAATTGATGATGGGTTGTTGCATGAGTTGATTGCCGGTTGAGTTTGTTGGCTTCAAACTGTGGCTAGGTTGTTGGTTGGGTTCTATTGGTTGCATTATGTGATTTGCTAACTTTCCATCCACATGGTGTGCACCCTTCCTCCTCATGGTGCATGCGTTAATGCTCAAGGCCTGCACAATATAACAAACGGTTATGTTAAGTCAAACGTAATATTCAAAAGTGCCATAAAGTTTATGTGAAGTGGCTTAAGATATGAAAATATTTTAAAGCCATTTCATATTAAGTATACCACTTCATAAACTTTATTTTTAAATTTATTTAATTCTTCTATGAACGGTTAACTTTATATAATGCATGTTAATGTTATTTGGAATTATTTTGGATTTAAAACATATATTATTTGTTTTAATATTTTATCTTCTTTTATTTTTAATTTGTTTAAATGTGAATTAGTGAACCAACTCATAATTACTTCATGGTTTATGCATATGCGGGGTATTCATAGGACCAACAAGAAGTAGCAGATGAAGATAAATCAAACCAATAACTCAAATAAGAAACATGCAATCAAACTCAGTGCGAAACTTAGAACCGGAAAAAGGGTTGAATGAAAGGTCAAAAGAAGCACCAAAAGTTTATCATTTGCACAATATTGCGTTTAATATATCAAAAATAACATATTAGGCTCACTTTACATTTATGAGATTTTAATTAATAAAACAAAGTAAAAGATAGCCTTATTGAACATAAATGTATTAAATCACAGTAAATAGGCTAGGAAATTAATGTAAATAAAATCATTATAAATGACAATTCCTAGAGCCCAACATTGATCTTGTTTCTTCTTCAACTGCTACAAGGTCTTCATTTTCATGCTTAATGGAACTTTGTCTTGCAGCAACACTTTCAAAAGTTATCTCTATGTCATCGACATAGAGGTGTGAGCACCCATCAGTAGGTACTCCTTCATAGTTCAAGCATCCATCAGTAGATGCTCTTTGTTTCATTTCCAAGGTAGAATGTGTCTCGAAATGATCTTCAATATTTTCAATAGAATATTATTCATGCTCATGTGATGTCTCTTCATCTTTTTTAGAGTCACTTGGGAGTGACTTTCGATCCTCTTCATGTACTGCTTCTTCTACTTCACCTATTTCAGAATAGGTGGTTCATGGGTCACCTCCTTTTGCTCCTTCAAGCAAGTTGATGCATTTTTCTTTTTGGTTTCCTTAAGATCAATATATTTGGAATCTATTTTTGAAAAAATCCCAAAAACTCTCCTCAAGTAGGACATACATGCCTTCCCTGAAGCTTCAGATATTTCATTGATCTTTTCATTCACACAAATATGATTTTCTCTCCAAGGTCTTTTACAAGAAGGGCATAAAACTTTCTTCACTAACTCCACATCTTCATTTTTGGGTCTATTTGCAAACACCCAATCAGCATAGTCTTCAAAAGGAATGGCCTTTTATGTATTTTCCCTCAAAGCAAGATATGCTTGATATTGTTGGGGCAAGGTTTTATATGTTGCTCTCCATCTTTGTAACTCATTTATAGAATTATCCTTTGTTAGTGTGACACTCATCTTCATCAAATTCAAAGTCATCATAATAGTAAGATATGGCTACAAATTATTCTTCAATGTCTGATATTAGTTCACAGGTGCAAGGACCATGCTCTAATACCACTGTAATGTCCCTTTTGAGAAATTTATTAAAAACGGTGAAATTTTCAACTTTTTCCACTAGTTCGACCTTTGACTAGTATTGGTCTCTTGGTCTCCAAATGACTCCATATGCTCCCAAATTGTTACAGAAGGTGTATGTATGATATTAGGAAATAATTATGAGGTTTAGGGATTCTTTAGATTCTTCAAGAGGCTTTTGCAACTCTCCTTTAAGTTTTGGCCAAAGTAGGGAGTTTGACTAGCAATTTCTCTTTGACTAGTATTGGTCTCTTGGTCTCCAAATGACTCCAAATGCTTGTATAATGGGTCCGAAGGTATTTGAGAGGTATTAATACATATAAAAGAGGCTTATGGATAGTTAAAAACCCTTAAAACACTTCTGCAACATTCATTTACAATCTGGACAAAGTAGGGAAGATTACTAGTAATTTCGAGCTTCAAATCCCCCAAGGGTAGTGGACAAAGATGGCTTCCCAAATGTTGTTAAAACCTTCCAAATTTATGAACAGAGGTATGGTACTGATAAGTGGCTTTAATGAGATCCACACTGTATACTTAATTAGTTATTATGGACTTCTTCAACTCCTTAAAATCATATGTTTATATGCAAGATTTCACATAGGGGGAAAAGCTAGTTATTTTCACCATGACTTATGAAATTCGAATTTTAGGTGCCAAGGGCTTATGATCTATTAATGAAACTTATTTAGAACTTTAATAACACTCCATACATCAACAAAATCATAGAGAATAACTGATATAACTTGAAATAGTGTCTCTTCAAACTCCAACAACAAGATCTAGGGGAAATGGCATCATTTATGCATTGTTTGGTATTTTTACATAACTCCACTTAGTATTTTGACCTGAGAGTCTCATCAGAAGTAAAAACAGAGTATATATATCATATTACAAATATATGGGGCCTCAAGAGATATCCCAAAGAGTTCATCACCTCAACAAGTGCGCCTCTCCTCAAGGAGCAAGAATATGCCAAGAAATAGAAGAATGGTTGTAGAAGCAAGATGAAAGAGATGTGACCATGAGCTTCCCTGTAGCTTCAACCTATCACAAAAGAATCCATTAAATCTCCAAATGAAAGGTCTGAATGTCCTTTCCAATTACCAACTAGGACGGGAATCTTTCACCCTCGAAATTGGTGCTAAGCAAGTAGAGTAGCACTCCACTAGATCTCCTCTCCCAAATGCAAAATGCAAATTATAAAATGATCAAAAGCTACCATCCTTATTTGTTATTGTATTTTATAAACTTCTAAGGTTCTCCATGGGTCGAATTCCTCCCAAGAGCTTCATGCCAACTCAAGTTGGGAAGAGATTCCCAAGTATGCCACTTGTCCTTCCAATTCTAGCCCTCTCCTTCTCCATATTCAAATTGGTGTCTCTTTAGCTACCCTAACTCACTTGAGCACCCTCTTAGAAGATGTTTTTAGCCCTGATATGTCATATATGTCATATGTCAGCCTTTAGGTCTGATTTGTGTCATAGGTGTCATAGCATCTTCATCATTGTTGTCATAGAGCTAGGGAATCTAATCCAAGTGTCTCACTAGCTCCAAAATTCCTCTTCCTCTTCCATGGGAGTTACTCTTCCACTCCAATTCGACCTTAATTGATTCATGCCAAGTATATTGACCTTCCAACTCATCCCAAGAACCTTGGGCTTCTTATGGATTCGAAATGACAAGAGGAGGATTTCATGTGGCATAGAAAATCTAGCTTGTGTGGGTCCCACATCCTCCATGTGTCTTCGTGATCAATTGCCACTTTGATTTTCCATTGTATTTATTTATTTATATCCTTTATTAAATATTTATGCCATTCTAATGTTCAAACATCATTTATTATCCCCCTTATTTCAAATCCAAAAGCTTCCATCCCCCAACCTAGGGAACTAGTAATTTTCCTCCATGGCAGTTCATTTGGATGGGTATATTACAACTTTGAATTGGGAATTTCTCTTAATGTGACCCACCTTGTCCATTTGGATCTAATTTCACATTATTACTAACTTGGACTTCATTCTTGGCATTTATTTAGCATCCATTTTGACAAATTATAATGAGTATGGCCAAGGGGTTTAGGCCATTGTGACCCAATGCAAAATTTTGGGACATGACAATATAGCAGGATTGACTCTTTTTGCACACACTAAAAGGAACTGAAAGGGTTGGGTACTCTGAGGAATTATTGAGTAGAGAAAGATTATTCCTTCCTTGTGTTGTGTGGGGCAATGGAAGAAAGTTCCATGGTTGGGATGGTTGAATGAGATACATGCAATGCTCTATGGTGAGCAATTAGCTAAGCATGAGAGAAAATGGGTTGGACTAACAGAGAGAGTGAAGCTTGTGGGTGTTTCCTTCACCCTAGTAGATTCATAGCCCATCTCAAGGGTGATATCTCCATCTGATACCTACAGTTGGGTGGAAAATTAATCTTACGCAACCAATTGCTTGGATCTTCTTCAATTAAAAGATAATTATTCATTGTTATCTATGAATATGTAAAATTATATTTACTTCATGTTATGAAATTGATTGTTTATGCATATGTGTGTGAGAATATAGTTTTAATTCTAGGGCATTTTATATTTATGCACTTGCATATGCATTCTCTTTAAATCATGGCTCTCATGGGAGGTTTTTAGTTTGGAGTTTGAATAATGCTCTCCATGGAGTGGAAATTTGAATTATGGTATCAGTAACTACCATCCTGTGGTCGGAATGATGGATGGGGACATTACAATTTAGTGACATGCTGTAACATAACTAAGTTGATTTTGACCTAAATTTTGACATAATTATTCAAAAATTTGCTATATGCTTTCAATTGTGAAACATCAATTTCGACTGTAATAACATAATTTCAATTTTACAAAATACAATCAACTTCAATTCCTTCACAAAAATTAATTTTAACTTATATTTAAACTAATGTTTTGACCTATATTTAGATCAACATTTTTACCTATATTTCAAAATTAACACCAAGGCAAACGTTTTGGCCTATATAAAAACCCTTTTGTGAATAGTATGAAGAAGATCCATCGCAAATATGGCCAAAACGCATGTCAAAATATTGGTCAAAATTATTCTTCAATGTACTATTTCATAAGGTATTTCATACCATATTTCTGGGCCAAAGAAGTTATTTTTCGATATGTATGGGTTGTAGATAAGGCTTATGTTTGTAATAATTTTTTTTTCCAAGGAAAAAAGCGTAATTTCATTTAAGCAAAATCAAATTACATATTGTATAAAAGCTTGTGAGAGCTTTTTCAAAAATAAGCTTTTCAGCTTGTGTGTCCAAAAATATGCAGAAATATAAGTTGCGATCCGATGGGATCCATAACATATCCATCTGAGATACATTTCTATGAATAGAAATAAGAAAAAAAGTTTAGAGTTGCTGTAGATATTGCCGATCTGATAGAGAAAGATGTTGTTAAAAAATGCTCAATAATGCTGATTATGAGCTTCGATGAAAGGCCTGTGAAATGTTTGTAATAGTTATATCAACGACATGTGAGTATTCTCCATATATGGAGAATTTGTACATAGGGTTTTTTTGTTTTGTTAATGAGTCGTCCCTTAGACTATTATAAAAACACACTCAGATATTTGAGAAAAATCCCATTAGTTTGAGCAAGGTCTCCATGGTAGCTAATGATTACGAATAATTGAATAATTATGATTGAGATTATAAACATGATTTTGAGGATTGTGCTTCAATAAAAAAAACATAAAATTGATGATGATTTACACAATGGAGGGTGAATTGATTGTTGTCCTCTTCTTATGGACAATCTTGCATTCCTTAGTCACCACAATTAAACATAAGATTCACAATAGAAACATCTTTGACATAAAAATCAGCTTTGTTTGATATGTCTTATTTGCTTCACTACAAGTACGTTGATATTATAAAATTGGTGAGGATAATGATCAACAAATAGGTGGATGGAGTTTTCCAACTTGCTTGACTGCTACCACGACTATTGTAGTATTATCTTGCTACGTGGAACTCTCCTAGCGAGCATGTATAAAATTGGTGAGGCTAATGGTTATCAAATAGGTCGACATAGTTTTTCCAACTTGCTTGACCACTGCCATACCACTATCTTGCCATGTGGTGATCTCCCATCGAGCACGTATAACCAAATTTATACGTCTCCGTGTGAAACCCATATGCACCAATCAATTTTGCAATGCAAAACTATTGTTAGAAAAATAGGATCACATAGCAATAAACAATAAACAAGATGCAAATACAATCACACAAACATATTACAAGAGAGACACCAATATATCGTGGTTCACCCAACATGGGCTACGTCCACACTGAAATTGCCCGTCCTTATTATTATACCATCCAGCAAATGAAGGGATACAACCTGCAGCACATCCGCTGCACTTCCTCTTCACTATCTCACAGTCTGTCATTTCGATCTCAGAGATCTTTACAATGCATAATACCTAATACCTCAAGCCTAGCCGTATTACAATGTCTTTCTTATAAAGGGGAATACCATGGGAAAATACCACGGGTTACCCAAAACTATGGGCCCGTAAAACAAACCCAAAAAATTTCCTTCGAGGGCTTCACACCCGAACCGCCGCTGGGGTGAGTGTACAGTCCTTTTGCATATCATATAAAGCTGGGGTACAAACACGGCTGGATAATAATATCTCTAAATCTGGGAGATCAGGCTCCACAACCAACAACAATTGCCACCTATTATAGAACTTTGCATTAAAATCCATATCGTACTCGCATAAAACTCTTGCACCTTCTCCATTCATTTCACAATATATATTCATTTCCCATGCATATATTTCTCATCGTTCTTTCAAGCATGCAGATTCCATAAGTCGACCACTAAGTAATGGTGCAAGTGGTAGTGATAGTTAAAAACATGTGTTTCTTATTAAGAGTTCTCAGGTTTGAATAAAAAGGGGAGTTGGGTATATATACCTTTGTAAACTTAAGTTGTCAAATTGCTATGTGAAAGGGGCCCCTTGTCTCGAAAGTGAAAGAATCTCATACATCAACTTGATGTCAAAGTACACTATACCCTTAAAATTAAACTATTATTATTTTATATAATTTCCCTTTTTTCCAAGGAAAATTGTAATTTCCCCTTAATATCTATTTATGAAATACAAATAATAAACTTAAATGAGAAGCTTGAACATAAAAAGGATTTTTGTTTCACAAGTCAAAAAATCTTATACATCAACTTAAAGTCAAACTAAACTATAATCTTAAAATTAAATTATTATTATTATTATATATTATTTCCATTAAAAAAATCACTTTTTCAAATATCTATTTGTAAAATGCAAACCATAAACCTTAGCGAGAAAATGGAGCATTCACCAATTGCATATTATATGGAGCATGCCAACTCAAATTCATTTTCACGTGCCATAATACATGTCTTAAGGATGTGTTACTATATAGTTTTTCACATTCTATGCCTTTGGTTTTCCTCCCACATTGGTTGTATATATTAATATTTTTTCACTTTATTAGTTAATTAAGGATAATGACTAAATAGAAAAAATATGATTAAAATATTTTCCCGAAATCTATCACTATTACCTACTAATAACAATAAAAAATCTATTGTCCATTGGTTGTAGTTTGGGTGGTTGAGAGGAAAGATTGTTGCCCTCCCCACCCAAGTTCAATTCTTGTAGTTGACATGATGCTCTTGTTGAGCCTATTATATTTCAAGCTTTCCTTGATTCCTCCGGAATAGTAGAAAGATAATTTTTCCACTAAAAAAACAATAAGAAATCTATCACTATTACCTACTAATAACAATATATATATTAAGTGGAATGTAATTCTAATTAAATAATTAAATAACTAGAAATTCTACAAACGCAAACGCCAAGGTTAACATTCTTAACCATAATCATTTCGATATCACCTTCCTACTTATTAAAAAATATACAACTAATAAAATTATATATATGTATATTAAGGATTGTTTCCTCTCAAGAGTCTTCGGAACCAATCTTCATCACCCAATCAGATGTCATTTTGGATTTGATTTTGTTCCATCTTTCATTGGCATATAGTCTTTAAATCTGCACATACTTTTCCCATGAATATGATGTGTGAGATTCCTTCTATCGTGTTGTTGTCCATCCAATGTGTAGCTTTTAATAATGTTTTATTTAAAAGTAATGAATTAATAGCTTTTGGGCCCCGTAGGTGTGGGGTGATATCCTTTGACCTTGGTGTGGTGTTTGGTGTTTTTTTTTATTTATTTGGAATGTTAGTGGTAAGAAGTAGTTTTTTTTTCTATGAAAACGATTACCATTCAAATTTTTTTTTTCAAAAACTTTGAATCATATTTTTTATTTGGCATAAATGCTTTACACACAGTTATTATTAGATATTTACTTTCTGCTTACATAGATTTACTATAAATAACATCATCCATCCATCCCGAAGATACTACATGCCTTTCCAAACAAAGCTTATCAAGAGATATAACTTTTACATCAGCTCAGGAGATATAGTCCTCCACCATTATAAGAATGTGACTGACTAATGTTTAGTATGCATCCTCAAAGATTCACAAGCACCATGGACAAAGAATTAACCAAGGAAAGGTCCCGGGTCAAGTTCCTTAATGATATATTTATTAATCTCCCAAACTTTCCAGGTGCCTTCCGCGATCTGTAGACCCATTTTTTTTATAGGAGATCAGCTTGTACATTTTGTTCCTTATATATATGTTGGAAAGAGACATCTTCAAAGGATGCAAGCACCTTATAAATGTCCTCATACAAAGGCCTCATGAAAATGTTCTTTGGAGGTCTTTTCAAATTAAGTTATTCATTCACTAAGAGCAAGTCCCCAAAGATATGAATATTTTTCACCTCTTTAGACAATACTAGCTTCAAAACCATCATAATAGCAAGAGGCATTGTCCCTTTAAATTTGTGATAAGATTGTATATTGTGGTATTGAGAAAATTAGTGTAGTTAGTTTTGAGCAAACGAAATTGATTGGATAAAGAAAAGATTAATTTTTGACATGCATGACAATGTGTGATTTTGACATGCATGACAATGTGTGCAAAATAATATTTTTCACCTCTTTAGAAAATGCTAGCTTCAAAACCATCATAATAGCAAGAGGCATTGTCCCTTTAAATTTGTGAATTTGTGATAAGATTGTATATTGTGGTATTGAGAAAATTAGTGTCGTTAGTTTTGAGCAAACGAAATTGATTGGATAAAGAAAAGATTAATTTTTGACATGCATGACAATATGTGCAAAATATTTGTAATTGTGATTAGATCATATATTTATAATGATTGAATAAAGGGATATTATTTAAATAGATTATTTAGTAAGTCAACGTGGTTATAACAAATTACAAATTGAAAAAAGTTTTATAAATGTATATTTGTGAATATTATTTCAACATAAATTTAGCTTTTATATCATTGTTACGGAAATTTGGAGATATCTCATGCACTAGTCTTCCATTAATAGGAGTTATTTAATCTAATCTTGTAGTAAACTTATCTTCGAGCTATCAAAATAGAATGATATAAAAACCTCCTTTCTAAGAATGATCCTTATAGGTATCAAAACACATCGACAACTACAACTCAAAAATGTAAAGATCCCAATTATAAAAACCATTATTTCTTGTGTATATCATAATGTTTAACCAAATTAAAGTTCTCATCAATCCATATTTTTATTAATTTTGATTGAATTTTTTACCACATGAGTCAATTTTTTTAATTGGGAAAACCCTTAATAACATTTATCCACCATGAACGAACTTTAATCATAATAAATTTTTTCTTATGTCTTAGATATTTACTAAATTCTTACCAAACTTGTGACAAAATGTTATCCATTTATTATAAGATTTGTCTTATGTGTTAGATTTGCACTCATAAGGTCTTTCATGTATATTGCCTAAAATAGGGTCTAGGACAAACTATGCCAATGCAAATGGAACTTTCAGAGTTAGATGAAGGAGGGAAGTTGATCTTTGAATTAGAAAAAGTCACTTGTCATTGTTTTATATCCCTTTGGAATATAACCATTATGAGTACCTAATCGAGTGGAATAATATGGTTCCATAAGAAGCTACATAGGAAAATGAGTAATTCATAAAGAAACACCCTCAAGGTCTTTGTTTTCTTCTAGCACTCATAAGGTCTTCATGTATATTGCCTAAAAAAGGTTATAGGACAAACTATGCCAATGCAAATGGAACTTTCAGAGTTAGATGAAGAAGGGAAGTTGATCCTTGAAATAGAAAAAGTCACTTGTCATTGTTTTCTATCCCTTTGGAATATAACCATTATGAGTACCTAATCAAGCAGAATAATATGGTTCCATAAGAAGCTACAGAGGAAAATGAGCAATTCATGAAGAAACACCCTCAATTACAAGCTTTAAGGGCAAATATTTTTAAAAGAGGGGAGCTATGTTGAGGCCCTGACCATCCTTCATTATTAGTAAATTAGTTATGGTTAGGTCAACTTAGTGGTAGGTTACATCACGATCACTTCACCTCCTATTTATAATAAATGAGATCTCTTTGTATAGTCATCTCATCTTGTCTTATACATCAAATATATTGTAAAAAGAGGTTGCCCCCTCAAAGAGGCTTATTACTAATTGAATCTTTATCATCCTCAAGGCATTGAGCTACTTTTCTTTCTATTTCATGTTATCTATGGAGATTGCTTCATAACATCATCAATTTGAATATTTCTCCAGTTTAGTATTATACTACGATCCTAAGGTTCCCATACCAACAACAGTGCAGGGCTCTCTATGACAATCTCCATAATACATATACTCTCTTCAAAGATGATAAATCATAGTAAATTAACCAATGCCATTGTCCCCCTTTCTCACTCTAATAGTTGATCAACTCAGCTTGCATAAATGCCTCTCCTTTCATATTCTTCCTCAAACTATTACCGCATCAACACTCATTGCATAGTCACTTTCTATTGCTACTCATCCTAATCCATCCTCACTACCCTAATATTCCAACCCACTCACTACAATACCCTAGTACCTGTCACTATGTTTTTAAAATACTCGTACATCTTACAACTACCTTATATATCAGATCTCATATCCATTCACCAAGGCCTTCTATTCAATCCCTTCCAATCATTTCATTCCCTCACCCCACTACTCTCACCAAGTCCCAAGATACTATACACAAGTAGTTTTCCAACAAATTTGTAGCATGGTCCAACACAACAACAACTCACCAAAAAAAAAGACACACCTCTTACAGGAAAATACCATTCTCAGACCAACATGGATCCCTATCTCACTAATTTGGCTAGTCCAGCCAACGTACAACCTCTCCCTCTAGTCCACATTCTTAGCATCGACGTTGATTTCTTTAGGCCTCTCAACATAGTATATGATACATCTCTCATGCTTATCATTGTGAACATATCACTACTCCACAAGACACCTTTATGTTTGGCATAGTACATAGGCTCATATCAAATATGGCACTATGATCATCTCTCATCCAAATTTAGTTGCATCACCAACATTTTTTTAGCGTCAGTTGCACGTTCATGGGGACATCCAATCTCATGTTGAGTCCTAGGTGATTATGACAATGACAATTTCCTTCCCTCAAAGACACGTTCTCAACATCATGTTAACTATAGGTAATCTATTATGTATATATCAACACACATCACAAAAATATTTAGACATTGTAACATCAATTGTTTTACATACAAGAATTGTCTATATAATACACACAACCTTGGGGAAACTATATACATGCAACTCACAATCACAACATTGGACATTCCATTCAACTATTTCACCATACCTCCAACACTTCACCCACTATTCAAAGTTATCTCCCTTGAACAATCTAAACCTAACCCTAATTTTCTAATGCTTAATATATGCCTCTAGCAACCATATCCATGGAGATATTGAGGGTGCGACTCAGTTTGTTGGATGACTATGGTTCTTGTACATGAAGGATCAACTTATATAGCACTAGTTGTAGTTCTTGCCACATATCCTCAATCCTCTAGCATTATGCCATTCTACCCCTCTTCAATACAACAAACCATGAGCCTCTCTCCCTTGTAGAGTTCCATTGGTTTCCATTATTTTATACTCCTTCCTTAGCCCACTATTGAGACTTAAAACACTGGTTGCAGACATAGAGTATGATCTCTATACAATTTTACACAATCACATCACCATATTTGTTGGCCAGGGCTTCCCAACTCCTACAACAACTACTTGACATTTATAGTGGGTGTATTGATGCTTATGTATCCCAATGCATCACCAATTACTCTTCTACCATTCAAAGGCCTCATTGCACAACAAACAATTATCTCACAGTTCACGAACATTATTAGCATTACCACTCTCTTTCTCTTGACTCACATGGAATGTGTAGTTAACATTATTCATGTTTTGAATATAGGTATATACCAAGATTATGATGATGACAATCTTGCAAACTCTTTCTTTTCTATCAACATTAGGCAATTTAGTATATTCAAGTTTCAAGTAACATCAACTCATTCCTCCTTCAACTTTGCAACAGTCCATACCCCTCATGTTCTATACTTGACAACTCATCTATGGCAACTAGATTCATACCTAACTTATAGGTAACATCTTTCTTTTTTGTGGTGCCACTCTTAAACCGAGATGAAAGCAAGGATGTTTTAGAAATAAATTGCGAGGAACTTATGTAGATTGTCAAGGAAACCCCCTACGAAGATTGTACCTCTTAAACAATCAATGCCCATGTTAGTTAACAATAAATCAACAACGACCCACATTTAAGGGCAACATCTCCTCAAATCCAACTATGTTACGTAGTAATTATCAATGAGTGGAATGTAGTTGCATATTTCTAGCCTTCAGCTTATGTGCACAAGTTGTTTATTATTTCTTGCTCAGCCTTGGGCTGTGTGCATATTGAGTGGACCCATTATATTCCTTTGTAAAGGTCATTTGGCTAGTATAATAAACTAAACCATTTTGCTTTGAGGCTTTTATTCTTTTTTGTTCTCTCTTGTTATTTTTTTGTTCGTTCTAGGTTTACTTAATTCTTCAACCTATGTGCTTCACTCTCACATTAGGGATTCCTAAGTAAGAGGATTAGACATGTGTCATTTATGCAATTACATGTTTGGGATGCACATGCCGAATCTCTACATCCTGTTACCTCATAGCAACATCTTATTATTATTAAAAATGATCATCATTGGCATAAAACTAATTATACCATGACCTTTGTTTATTGGTGACATCACTGAGTTGTATTAATGGTCATGGCGTTGACATACTTGCATGATTGGTGACATCCATATATTATTTGTCACATTAATATATCATTAGTGACTTTATGTTTGTTATTTATATCCTCCATGATATGCAATATTTTGTTTATATTGGTTTAGGGTTTGTTTTTTCTTTATGAAAGAATATTTTATTTTCTCTATAAAATTTGTTTGTTCATTAGTTATAGAGCCCAAGACTAGGTCCTCTATTAAGCATAGCTAAAGACCAGGACCTTGCATGATCTTAGGGCTAGGACCTAGTACTTTAATTCTATACTAAGAATTTATCTATTTGATCAAAGCTCAAAACTATGATCTTGCTTGAACTCAGGACCAAGAAGTTTTTTTTAATAAAAATTTTAGCAATATTTCATAACATAATATCGCATAGTCAATTTGATTTTAGACATAAATATTTAAAAAAATTCTATATTTTTTTAATATCAGTCCTAATGGCAGTAACTATTTTAACTGCAATTTCAATTTTTTTCAAGACGAAAAAAAATTGTGCTTTTGCTATTAATAAAATAAAAAAGGACATCTCCATACATAGTCATAATATAGAAATCCCTTCTAAAAACAAAGTCCATAAACATTACTAAATGTTGCAATCATCCATGACTAACAACCAAAAAACTAATCCAAGAAGAGACCAAAACATGACAAAGCGGATCTAAACATCTTCCACAAAGACAAAGTACTAATCATCGAAGAAAGGAATGGATCCTTGAAATTCCAGTATTTCATCGATCCATTATTCTCACTGAAGGTGGCCCTCTTGCACCGAGAAAGCTTCCTTTGATAAGGCATCGGCAACACTATTGAGTTCCCTATAAATATGGTCAATGGACCAAACATAAAGGGAGGAAAGAAGATACTCAATATGCATACACCGATGCTGGAAAGGGAGAATCTTCAGTCTGATTATATTTTTTACCCAGTTGACTACCATTAAGGAGTCCCCATATATCCTCAAGGTATCCACACCAGTTATGGAATTAAATTTAAGCAGACACCACAGTCCCAGAATTTCAACCAAGGAGTTTGTTCCCACACCAATATTTAACTTGAGTTTGAAGTAATGGTGTTGGTTAATGATAAAATAGACTCCTACTGGACATTTTCCATCCAAAGCGGGACCATCGAAATATCCTGTAGCAGAATTTGATGTTGCAATGGCATTAATAAGACGCCCAATTTTTTTTGAGGTAACATGTTTAGAATAAGCTTGATACATGCCAACAATTTTGAAAACTAATTGGACTAGAGAAAAAAAAATTATCCTAAAAAATGAAGCCATTCCTCGCTTTCCAAATCAACCACAAGATCAATGCAGGTAGTATTTTACGTTGTTTATGAGCTTTGGTCCAAGACATTAAGGTGGAATCCAGATCACCAAGTCCCCAAGTGTTGTTACTAGTAAGAGCAGAACATACCTGAGACCAAATAGCTTTTGTAAAATAGTAGACAAAAAGAAGATTGACTGTCTCCTCATCATTTTGACATAAAGGGAAAAATTCGGGACCAAACCAACCTCTGCATTTTAAATTGCTCTAATTCAAGATGCAGCCTTCCAAATCCAATCAAAGACAACATTTTACTTTTTGAGGAATGTGCAATT
This sequence comes from Larix kaempferi, assembly GCA_027924585.1. Taxonomy (NCBI): domain Eukaryota; kingdom Viridiplantae; phylum Streptophyta; class Pinopsida; order Pinales; family Pinaceae; genus Larix; species Larix kaempferi. The sequence continues at coordinate 6,729,206 of BSBM01000434.1, forward strand.
TCCACAATTTAACAACCCACCATTTTTGAGATATAGGGACTTGATTCCTCACCATTGAAAAGTAAGCAGTTTTTGCAGAGATGGAACCAGATTCTAAATTTGAAGACTAAACAAGCTTATATTCTCTATTTGATAATCTAATGCCGGCTCGATTAAGTCTTGAAATGTAATGGTTCCTGATTTAGCTCAAAATATAATTTGATATGATTTTCAATTGCTACCAAATAAGCCTTGTCCTTAGCTTTCCTGAGTTTTTCCCATTTTAAAACTGCTTTCTTCATACATTTTAACTTGAAAACAAGAGACTCCATTGGGTTAAGATCCTCAGTGATCAAAATAGACGACCAACAATTTCTTACTACAGCACAAAAATCTTTATCTGGTAACCTAGAACAATTAAACTTGAAAGGATAATTTTTCTTGGATTTATACCATCAATTTGCAATATTATGGTTTGATGATAAAAAATGTTTGAAAATTCCACCCAAGATCTGCATTTTTGCAGCCTATTATATAAAGAGTCTGCCATAAGGAAACGATCTAATCATTGGCCAATACCTTGAATGCCACATCTTGTGTTGTTCCAGGTCACACAAAGTTTGATTGGCTTGATATCAACCAAGTTGTTTCTATGAATCAAGTCCCCCAAAAAACCAGCCAACTCATCAGGTCAAACCAAACTGCCCTAAATTTCAGATACAGATAAGGTGAAATTTAAATCAGCTGCAACAATAAGATTTGGTTGATTTAAGATGCCACGGCTGTCCAACCTATTCCAAAATGTGTCCCTATCCTTATAGGGACCATAGATATTAAGTACAAAGATATCCTATTCAAATTCCAGAAATCTTCCTTCCATAAGAATGCCACCAATCATCTTAAATGCCCTAAAACATGTAGTTGATGGGTTCCAACCCGATAGCAACCCACCAAATTGACCAATTGTGTCAATGGCACAAAAATTCCAGCTATGAAAGAAGTTTGAAAAAGATTCAATTGCCGCACTTGCTGGATAATTTGCCATAATATAGGACTTACAAGGGAAAAAGCCATACCGTCAATTATCCAGCCATCTCCAAATTGGATTCAAGATTAACTAAATACTTGAAAGACAACGCGAACTTCAACGTTGGTAAAAAAATACATTTCGACTTTAATTACTCACCAAAGAAATTTTCAATCTATATTTCGCTTAGTGTTTTAGACCTACCTATATAACGAACCTTTTTATGAATAATAGCAAGAATATCCATTGCAAATATGATTGAAACACGTGTCATAATATCATCGATGTAATTTTTGTTAGGTATTTCTTACCAAGATATTTTTTACCTATGGGTCACAAACAAGACCTATGGTTGCGGTGATCAAATCAGTCACATGTAGGTAGATTGAGAATAATTTACATCCACATAGAAGTTGCACGTAGTTCCACTTTATTGGTATTGAGTTGCGCCTTGAGCTCTTAAAAGATATGTATACCAAATTTCTAGAAAAGTCAATAGCGTTGAGCAAAGTCTTCAAACATAATCCTCGCAATAGGAACGCCTTTGGTATAAGAATGAGCTTTATTTGATATGTCTTGTTAACTTCCCTAAAGATATATTCACATTATAAAATTGGCAAGTATAATGATTGTTGAATAAGTGATCTTAATTTTACCAACTTGCTCAACCACTAATTAGTTATGTACCATTGGATTGCCACATGACGATCTTTTAGCGAAGTATGTGTGGTCAAATACCTACCTACATATCCATGTTGGACTTATCTATATCAATCAAAGTTTCACCTACAAAACTATAACCACCTATTATCTAAGATGAAATCCATACCTCCTCAAAGTATTCAACAATATTTATCCAATCCCTTACTTATATCTCTCATTATTCTCTTTTTTTTCACATGATCTCTCATTATTATCTAAAGAGAGTGTTTGTCTATAAGTTTTTTTCTTTCTTCCATTAAAAATTATTCCTTTCTCCCATCTTTATTGTGGGACGATGAATACATGTTGAGAAAATCAAAATCTAATATACAATATTTGTTATTAAATTTTAACTGTATTATATTTATGTTAAGAGGCGTTTTCTATAACTCAGTATAGGGAAGGAGTGTAATTGTCTTTTTCAGAGGAAAAAAAACTTTGCTTTATTATTTATAAAATCAAAAGATACATCTCCATATTATCCAAAGGATAATCTCTTCTGTTAGCATATTTCACCAATTCAAAAAATGTTATCATAGTTCAATCAGAACATAGCAATAAAAGGTTCCAGTCGTAACAAAAGTGCCAAAAAGTAAAGGTCGGTTGCATAGACGTATGAGATCATACACTAAATCATCATATAGATCTAATAATCAAAAAAAGAAATAGAGCCTTGAAACTCCATTGCGTTATCAATCCATTCTTCCCATTGTAAGAAGCCTTATTGCATCGAGAATGCCTCTTTGGATAGCTTATCTGCAACAGTGTTGAGATCCCTATAAATATGTTCTATGTACCAACTAGATAGAGAGGAGAAAAGTGCCTCAATGCGTAGACACCAGTGTTGTAATGTGATATTCTTGATGTTGATTTTTTTTGCCCAATTGACCACCAGCATCGAATCACCAAATATTCTCAATGTATCTCGACCAAATATAGAAGCTATCTTGAGAGTACACCATGGTGCAAGTAATTCAGCCATTGAGTTGATACCTCTAAAAATGTTAAGCTTCAACTTGAAGAAATGAGATTTGTTAAGGATGAAATAAACGTCAGCTGTACAGGTGCCATTCCTAGCCGCCCCATCAAAGTAAGCAGTAGGAAGATCAACTTTTGGCAAAAATAAGACGTCCAAGTTTCATGGGATAACTCTGTTTGGTGTAGGACTGAAACATGCCCAATGCTTTGGCAGCAATGTGAATTGGAATGGTCTTTTTATCCTCAAATAAAGCTTGATTCCTTGCTTTCCAAATTAACCAAGTGTTTTGTAGTTTATGTGATCCTTAATCCACATAGATAAAGAAGTTTCCATATCGTTAATTCCCCCGCTGTTAGAAATCTTTAAAGTATGGCAAATCTAAGACCAATCCGAATTGGAGAAAGAACATAGAACAAACAGATAATTTACGGTTTCATCTTCCTTCATGCAAAATTGGAAAATACCTGGACCAATCCAACCTCGGCGTTTTAATTTATTCCAGGTTAAAATGTGATCCTCCAATATTAACCAAAGGAAACATTTAATTTTATGTGGGATATGCCATTTCTTAATCCACATAGATAAAGAAGTTTCCATATCGTTAATTCCCCCGCTGTTAGAAATCTTTAAAGTATGGCAAATCTAAGACCAATCCGAATTGGAGAAAGAACAGAGAACAAACAGATAATTTACTGTTTCATCTTCCTTCATGCAAAATTGGAAAATACCTGGACCAATCCAACCTCGGCGTTTTAATTTATTCCAGGTTAAAATGTGATCCTCCAATATTAACCAAAGGAAACATTTAATTTTATGTGGGATATGCCATTTCTTAACCACCTGCCAATTCTGAGATAAAGGAACTTGAATTTCCACCATAACTAAATAAGCAGTACTTGCAGAAATTGAGCCAGATTCAAAATTCGGAGACCAAACTAGTTTGTCAGCATAGTTTGATAATCTGATCCCAGCAAGGTTAAGTCTGGAGATGTAGTATTTCCATTCTAATTCCCCAGTTCCTCTGATACCAATATCTAATGTCGATAGCCAATAATTATTATAATTCTGTAACCAACTCGGCCTGCTAATATGATCAAATGTATGGAAGCCACACTGAGTGAGATAATCCCTGAGATACTGAGCTAATAAGAAATAATCCTCATTTCCAATGAATGGGTCAAGTCCAATCTGAAGATTGCATCCATTTCCAATACGCCATGTTAGATAATTATTGAGCTAGGGGTAAATTTTCATGAAACCGTTCCATATAATAGATGAATTCCTTGAAATTTTTGATGGATTCCTGATCCACTTTTCCAGATGAACCTTTATATATTCTATGGATAATATCAGTCCACAATACCACACCGAATAAACCACGACACTAACTTTTAAGACAGAGTGCCATATTGAATATATATATATATTTTTATGTTCCATCCCCAAACTGTTTAGGACCTGATAATTTCTCCCAATTCACAAGGTGAATCTTGCCTCCAATGGAATTTTCGGTCCGCAAAAAATTAAACATCAGCTTCCTAATAGAGTTAATAATAGTCTTAGGAACTAAATAAAGAGAAATCCAGTAGACTGGCAGCCATGTAGGATCGCTTTCAATAAAGTTAATCTACCCCCCATATTTATAACACCAGTGTTCAATTCTCTTCCCATATCTCTTGACTAACCAGTACCAGTCTTCTATTCTGTAGCAATTAGGCTTGAGGAAGAAGCCGAGATATTTAAATCTGTTCTCTATTTGTGACATATTAAAAGGCAAGAATGTCGCAATTTTATTTAAAATGTTTTCCTCTACCTTATGAAATAGGAATGATGATTTTTTAACATTGATGTCCATACCGGTGGCAAAATATAACACTTTCAAGATATTATGGAGATGGAACCATTCATCCACGGTGCCCAAACCAAAGAGGACAACATCGTCAACATATAGAAAATGTGTAATTAGAACAGAGTCAGAAATTTTGATACCTTTTAACCGTTTGGTTCTTCTGGCTTCAGCAATCATACGACTCAAACATTCTATAATCAACAAGAAGAGATAGGGTGACATAGGACATCCTTGTCTGATCTCCTCAGAGCTTCCGAAAAATGGAGTTGGAGATCCATTTATAAAAATAGAGTAGGTGGGTGTGGTCACACACGCCATGATCCAATTAGTAACATGTAAGGATAAGCCAATCTGCAATAGGAGAAGTCTGAGAAATACCTAGTTAACTCTGTCATACACCTTGAACAGATCTAATTTGAGGATGAGAGCATTTATATTCCTGAGCTTAATAGATTGGAGAACCTCCTGAGATACCCCAACTGCATCTAAAATCTGGCAGTTCGACAGAAAACCAAAATTTTCTTTTGTGATTTGTTCTACAAATTGGGTTTCATCCAATTAGCAATGATCTTAGTGACTGCCTTATAGGCCAAATTACATAGTGCAATTGGCCTGAAATCACTGAAGGATAATGGTTTACTACATTTAGGATAAGGGTAAAAAATGTAGAGTTAAGCCCTTTATACATATAACCTTCTTGTCTGGAGACTCAATCATAGCTAGAAGATCCTTACCCATGATCTCAAAGAAATTGATGAAGAGTTCAACCATCCAACGTTCGGTCCAGGACTTTTGTCCTTGGCACAGCCTCTTAAAACTTTTAACAGTTCATCCATAGTGACAGGATTACCCAAATCTCTTCCCTCCTCAAGGGAAAAGAAAGAAGGCAAGTGATTGATGACGTTCATTTGATCTTCAATCATTGCTGGTACAGGATCAGTATAATGCTGAGTAAAAAACTGAATAGCAGCCTTCCCTAATTCTTCTTGTGATTTAATAGTCCTTCCTTCTTGATTTTTCAGATCCCAAATAGTATTTATGTTCCTTCTATCGGATGCATAACTATGGAATTTTTTGTGTTTTCATCCCCCAATGCCACCCATGTGGCTCGGCTTTTTAATCTCCATATTTTTTCCTCCTGTACCAATAAGTCTTGTTTCCTTTGTTCTAAAAGATTCAAATCATCTTTCTCTTCATTAGTGAAAATACCATCCTTATTAAGTTCATAGTAATCTGATCTTATTCTCGATATCAATTAAATCAGCCTTATTCTTAGCCAGTCTTTGTTTTTCCAAATTGATAACACTTTTTTTCAGACATTTTAATTTGTACACAAGAGACTCCATAGGGTTTAGATCATCGACAACATTAATAGATGGAAAAGGCTGTAGAATTCTTCATCTTGGACTCATGAGCATTTGAACTTGAAGGGATAGTTTCTTTTGGATTTCAAACCATCAATTTGAAGAATGATGGCCTAATGATTAGATATGTTAGAGAATTCCACCCGGGATCTATAATTTTGTAAATTGTAACATAGGGAATCAGCCATAAGATATCAGTGTAATCTCTTTCCAAGATCTATGTCACCACTTATTTTATTACTCCAAGTGGCACATAGTTTAACCATCATGATGTCCACCAAATTGTTCCTAAGAATTAGATCCCTGAAGTAATCATCCAAATCATCAGGTCGGGCTGAAATGCCCCAGATATCAAACACTGAGACTGTAAAGTTCAAGTCTCCTATAATAATGAGATTTGGTTGTTTAAGGATCCCACTGTCGTCCAATTTATCCCAGAAAGATATTATATCCTTATATGAACCGTGTACATTAAGAATTTGAAATTCCTGACTGTATTCCAGAAAATTCCTTCCATTAATATACCACCTATGGCTTTAAAAGCCTTGAGCGAAGTAGTTTTAGGGTTCCATCCAGATAGTACACCACCTGATGGACCAATGTCATCAATAGCAGAGAAGTTCCAGCTTGGTAAGAAATTTGAAAAATTTTCAATGGCCAAGGATGCCTTACACTGGGTTTCTTGGAATAAAAGGATGTCCGGGTTAGTAGCTTTAATAAATCAGGAAAGGGCCCTAACCTTACCATCCCCCCCAATTCCACGAATATTGAAGGATAAGAAAGCCATTAAGAACCCTCATTGTCGGGCAAATTTGCTCTAAGGGCCTGGGAAGAAGTTTCATACTGATTTAGTATGACTCACAGAGGGATGAAAGAAGTTCCAATGTCGTTGTCAGTTGCAGAAGGAGGATGGCTAGGTGCAGAAGAAGTTTCAAACTGATTTAGTATGACTAACAAAGGGATGAAAGAAGTTCCAATGTCGTTGTCAGTTGCAGAAGGAGGATGGCTAGGTTCGTCCCTCCTTTTTTTTCTTTTCTTTTCTGAATGGTAACGTTCTGACATCGGATGGAATTAATTGGGATAGAATCAGAATCAAAAATTGGACATTTGGAGAAAAATTTAAGAGGTGACTTATGAGAGGGATCTTCAGAGTACAACCATGACTGTAAAGCATGGGGAAAGGTCATAGAAGGAATGATTTTTTAGGGAACCTTTGATGACATCTTAGGGTTTATTGAAATAATTGTATTGGGTTGGGATATGTCTAATGGATTATGCGGATATTCAGTCCAAATATCTTCAGGATGTATGGGGGACTGATCACAAACTGGGTCATTATCTAATTCTCTAACCCTAGTATTCTCCTTTGGGTTAGGATGCTTATCTATGCAAGGAGACTCAACATGAATACTGTCTATAGACTCATAGAAAAGAGCTCTAGGGGCTAATGTAGACTCATCCTTTGGAACATAGGGATTTTTAAGAATATTAGAAGAATTCCTGAATTCTAGATATTTTTTAGCTGATAGGTAAAAATCTAACTCTTCCTTAGAGACTCCAAGATAATGTGTAGAGGACTTAGAAGATGACATACCCATTGTCCCATGCTACAAAGTCCGATCTGGGGATTTGAGAGGTAAAGGAAGAGTCCTTGAATTGGAAAGTGAGGCATCCACAGGTGAATTTGACAACTGGTCCTGGCCATATAATAATTTTGTGCATTTTGCTTTGACATGCCCAGTAACTCTGCAATAAAAGCATCTAAATGGTATCCCTCTGTAATCTAGCTTCTAGATAAATACCTTAGTGTGCCAGACCAAATCAACATCCTCCAGTAACCCTTTGGTGATATCAAATTCAACCATCACAGATTCCATATTTTTATCCACGCCATGTAACATATTTTTATCTAATCTGACGAATTTGCCCATAAAATTATCTAAATCTTCAAAGATATTGTTGGTCCATAGCTCCAATGGGAATATAGTAAGGAGGACCCAAAGATGGTGTATGGTACATTTTTCTCTTTTAGGGTTTAAGTTTGAGTGCCACCTCTTTAGAACCAGGGATCCATCTTTTATTAACCAGATTTTCCCCAGAATAGACTGAATAATCTTCTCCGAACGGAAAATAAAGCAGATCCATCCATTGCAAATCATATTAGTGCATAGAGGAAACCCAAATATTGGAGTCCAATTTTCGTTTACCCAGTCAATTAATTCCATTCTATTGAGTTTGGTACCTTCAATTTTTCCGACTAATGCTCTGCAAGAGAGGGAGGTAACGCGGTCCAAGTTGACATCTTCACCCAATACAAACTGACCAAGGTCTTTTCGAATCTTATAGGTTTTATATTTTCTTTGATTCTGGGTTGCTTCTCCCATAAGTTTTCCTAGCTTCTGAAGAGTCAATTTGAAATGGGAGGAATCTAATAAGGAATCAGATGGAGCAGGGTTCGTGCTAGGGTTTACAGTATCAAACCGAGAATAGTGAAGTGAATCAACCCAAAAGTCACCAAAATGCAATGAGAAATTATGCGGATCAATATCATTTGGTTGAAAGTTAACCTGTGCCATAGGTAAAAGTCGATGAGGGAGAAAAGTGACAATGATCTAGGGAGGGCTACGAGTCCATGAAAGGATAGATACAATCGTCCTCTAAAAAAGATAAGACAGATCCACTGACACATACACTGTAGGACCACATGAAAAAGACAAACCCCAACTAAAAAAACCCTACCGAAAAAAATAATCTGGAAAAAACAAGTTACATAACTTGACGAGAACTTTATACTCAAAAGGAGAAGTCTAGCCATAAAAACTCATATTTTTGCATAAAAACACCAAAAAACAACCCCGAATCAAAAAGTGGTGCTGCCGGTAGCAACAATTTTTTTTTGTGGTTAAAAATATAGACATGGACCAAAACAATACTTATTGTTGTTTACAAAAACCTGAAAATCAAGCCCTGTATTAAAAACTAATGCTACTGATAGCACACTTTTTCAAAAAATGACATTATTATATCATAATTTAAAATTTTATTTATTAAACCTCTTAGTAACGCTATATAAAACTTGCACTTTGTTTAACACAAATTATTCAAGAAATTATTTCACCACTCTTTCTACATAAAATATAATTTTTTTTAATAATATTCATAAAAAAAAACAAAAATAAAAAACTCTTCCAAAAAGGTATTTTTTTTAACTTTATCAAACATAAATGATAAAAATAAAATAAAATAAATCATTTAAAATTAAAAAAAAAAAAAAACATTTTAATTTTCTTTTTTAAATTATAAAAACTAAAAAAAAAAACAATTTTAAAACACTTTAAATTTTTTAAAATAATAATAATAATAATAATAATAAAACTACCTCTCCCCCCACCCCCTCCTCCCTATGTGTTACCCCTCCCCTCCTCCTCCCCCATTCCCCTCCTCCTCCCTCTTTGCTACCCCTCCTCTCCTTCCCCCTCCCCCTCCCCCTCCTCCTCCCCGTTCCCCTCCCCCTCCGCGCTCTCCCCCTACTGATCCCCCCTGGTGGCCCTTTGGACGCACGAGGGGCGGCACGATTATGAAGAAAATGTCAAACTTGACAAATTTTTGAGAATATATTTTTGTAATGTTTTGACTTTAAGATTTTATTTTGAGAGTAAATATTATGTTTTTAATATGTTATTTAGAAAAATATGGTATACTTTTTGTCCAGTTTATGTGAATCAACACTTTATAGAAAATAATGTTAAATAGAATCATTTTTAAACATAAAATAATTGAAAATATATTAAAAATTGTTTGTAATATTTTTCTTTTTTCTTTTTTTTACAAATTTGCCAAAACAATGACTTAGTTAAGAGAAAAGTTTAAAGAAAAAACTTCCAAAATGTATATATTTTTCATTCTAACTAGCTTCTAAATGTTAACAAAATTTAAAAATGTTTATGTTTTTTCATTGTAAGTAGCTAATAAATGTATAGTTTTTAGTAAAGTTTGAAAAAATGCCCTTGTAAATAAAAGTTATAGTTTTCTTATGAACAAGAAGTTTCAAAATCACAAAAAATGGGTCAAAATGAAAAACGGTGCTACCAGTATACACACTTTTTGAAACAAAAGCAAAAACGACTGCTAAAATTGACCCCCCCAAAAATGAGAACAATGTCAGGTTCTCGTCAAGTTGTATAGCGTTTTAAAATGGAGTTGAAAATTTAGTTCCCACTTTATTATACTGGTTGGTACTAAGTTAGTTGTAGTACGGCCAACCAAACTCCAATCCCATTCCCTTCCTATCTCAATCAGTAGAGGTTTTCAGTATGAGGGAAGACTGAACGAGGGAGTTTTCAAATCCATCAAAATTTCCAACCATGTTGTATGGCCAAATGATGTGCTCAAGGTGGAGTTGACATGTGGCACTTTAATAAAATATTAAGTAAATAAAAATTTTACAATGTCATCCTAAAATGTAAAAGTGAAATTGACACATGGCAATTTAATTAAATAATAAAATATTATGTAAAAAAATTACAATGTTGGCCTAACCTAAACACCAAAGAGATTTATATTCCAATTGATTAAAACTAAGGAAATTTATGAAACTTGGATACTTCTTGCTATGCGATATGTGAGTTGAATCATCATTAAACCATGATTTACATATGAGGGATTTGAGCACATAGTAGATGTTTACGTATTAAACTAGTGTAAATCCATCTTACCTCTGGATCTACCAAGTGCTGAGAGGGATCAAATCCCTTGAAGTGCAAAATTTGAAGAAATGTTTACACCTCAAAGGATTTGATCCCTCTCAACAATTGGTAGATCTGAAATTAAGATGCATCTATACTAGTGGATTATGCAAAATAAAACCCATTCACATGGCAAAATAAGTGTAACCCATACTAGTTGCACCGAGATGAGTGAGGTGTTATATAGCCTAGTACGAGGGAGATGTTGTCATGTAACGTTATGTAACATGACATTACCAAAAATAAAAAGTAATTAAAAAAATCATGTCAGCTCACAAAATAAAAAATTAAAACCAAATTAAAAGTAATTAAAGAAATATGTGTTGGCTTATAAACTAAAAAATTAAAACCATCATAGATCCATCTTAAACCCTGTGTTTATGAAGTACCAAGTGGAATTAAATTTCTCGACATATAAATTTTTCTCGACGTGTAAAAACTTAAGATAAAATAGTAATAATAATAATAATAATACCACCTCAAGAAATTGGATCTCTCTCAATACTTGATAGATCTTAGTTTAAAATATATCTATACCGATTCTAATAATCTAAGCCTTTGAATGTTTTCCTACATTAACGTATGATGATAAATATCAAAACTTTTATATTTGTTTATGAATTTTATATAAATTCTACTTACCAAAACATTATTCAAACTTTTAATTTTAATTTTAAATTCATATAAATCTAACTTACCAAAAATTATTTTCTCTCGAAACATTAATGATATATAACAATCACTTATCAATATGCAATATGTATATATGTAAAGTATAATATGATTTTTTTATACAAAAGAAAAGATACATTAGAATCAAAGTATTCAAAACAATTATTAAAGTTCAAGAACATCAATTAATCACTCAAGAACTTTTTGACATGACTTTTATTACGCACTTAGGAATTAATCATAGGAATTTTGATATCACGTAGAAAACATAAATTTTATCATGATTCAAATTATGACATATATTTGTGGTTGGAAAACTTTATGGTAGTTTAAATTATGATATATACTTGTGGTTGGAAACTTTATGATAGTTGTGGTCGGAAAGTTTTATATATATATATATAGGGTTGGAGAGTTTCATTGAGTTGTTTCCCACGAGCATCTCTCGAACATTTTTAACCACTCAAGCAAATAACTCTTTGGATTCAATCAAATAAATTTGCATGCTTTTCCATGACTTTGACATCAATGAGATTCCTTCTACCTTTTATAGTTTTCCATTTTATTTTTATATAAAAAGGTAATTAATTAATCATTGTTCTTTTTGGGTATGTTAAGTTGTCTTATAGTTTTCATGTGTTGTTGGTTTAATATATATGTTAATATTCAATTAAAAAAACAAATAATATATTATTAAATATTGTTAGTTTAGATTAATTTAATCATATTTTAGGTAAAAAATAGGTAAATTGTGAAGTTAATTGGTGATCATTTTAATTGGTAAAAAATAGATAATTTGTGAAATTTGCCCCTTAAAAATACTATGATTATTATCTATCGATTTTTCTTATTTGTAGTTATAAAAGATGACCAAGGCCATTACCTTTAAATCCATGTTGGGGTTTTATATTGTGGTGTTGAGGTATAAGGTAGCTTTGATTGGATGACATATTCAATAAAGAATGGATATATTTAGATGTTGATGAGATTATGAGTTAAATACATGTATATGTATACATTTGCTTGGATTACATATCTAAAGTGATTGAGTAAAGGGATGTTATATAAATAAGTGATTTACTAATTTCACATCCCTATAACACATTACACACTTGAAAGGTCCTATAAATCCTCATTTAGGAATGTTATCCTATGTTAAATTTCACCTCCATTCCAATTGCCATAGAAAGGTGGATATTTTGGTTATTGAATAAGTTCTATTTTTTATTCTAACTTAGGATTCAATCTCCCATGTGTGGTTCTTCATCAATAAATTATAGGCTTGTTTGATGGAGAAATCCCAAAATCCATGTAATACTATTTATCTATGTTAGTCAAGTTATCTATTCCGTCATCGATGTCCATAACTTGCACTTAGTCCCAATTGATGTTGTGTAAGCTAGTGCATCCACAAGCATAAACACAAATCTTATGATTGAAAAAATTTAAGCCCTAGTGGGAACAATATCAAAACCCTTCTTTCATCGACCAATATAGCACCATTTATTTAATTTCGATGGAATGCACATCACGGGAAACCCTCTAAGCACTTCCCCTCATTTTGAGGATGGTACTCGGGGTAAACCATTTGGTTACAATTTTGTCATCTTAACTCGATGAGGACATCAATCAAGGCTCTAAATATTCATACAAGCAAGTAGCCAAAGGACTTCACCCCATTATTTCCTACTTGCAATCCATAGCACTCAACCACTCGAGCTAGTATACCAGGTCCATTTATATTATTTAACCAATTTAAAATTCACACCTCAAGTTTTTTAATCCAGGCAAAGGATTAATAAATCTAGTGTCATTGATATAAACTATTTTATTTTTTTAATTTTATTCAAATATCATTTGTGAGATCGATGATCAAATTATAGATTGATGACTTACATATAAACACTCCACACTAAGCAACGGTCATCTAGCTTTGGACAACCATTTATGTATCAACCATTGGAGAATATTGACCACGGATTTCTAGATGGTGTTGGAGAGTCCAAGAATGTTTGTGGCCTTTAACCCTCCATATTTGTAGGTTTCTTCCACCCACCTATTGAAATGTGTAATCTTAATATTACATGTGTAATGATGCTTAGCATGATATTGTAAGATTCTTATCTAGCATTGGAAGGAAAAAATAACTATAATATTATGTAAAAGGAGTTATCATGCATGCATCATGGAGAAATATTATCCTATTACCATTCATTATATAAAGAGGTGGAAAATCATTTATCCCACATGTCTTTTGGGATATAATTCTTCCATACCTCTTGGCATATAATAGAGGTCAAGGAGAGCCTTAAGGCATATGTTGAGAATTATATTCTTATGTTATTGTAAAGTTGTGAAGCATATGTGGAGAGGAGTTCACTTGTAAGATTGGAGATTTTTGAAGAATAAGACAATACCTTCCCATGGATGTTTCCCCATTTGGGGTTTTACCACATATATCCAGTGTATCATTCTTTTCTCTTGTCTCTTGTTTCTTACATGATTATTTGTTGCTTGTATAGATAGAAGGCTAGACTAGTAGATTCTTGCTTTGCATGTTAGCAAATGTATTGTCGTATGTTTATGCATATTCTCAATATTCTAACATGGTATCAAAGCTAGTTGTGATGCTCTACCTTCTTCGGTAAAAAAATTGATATTTTTTAAACAAAAATGGGTAGCATTTTTTATACATAAAAAAAAGGTCTCATCTGGACTGAAAGAGCTATTGTTACAAAATTGCTCCATGTAGAATTAACATAATAGTTCATATGTTTTTCTGGAGCTGTATGAAAACCTATTACAAAAAAGTTACATTCTTTCAAATTCCACATGTAGCTAAAGACCAGAATGGTATAGATTCTAATAAAAGTACTAGATAACAAAATGCATTTACACTTCATTGATCAACATAAAATAGGTGTGAATCTTGGATTTCTATAAGCTATGGAGTTTAGTCTATCTTCGGAGGAAATTGAGGAGGAAGAGCTTCCTCAACACCATTCTTCTCATCAAATTTCCTCTCATCTTCATCTATATCCTCAATATGAGTCAAAATTGCTTCATTCTTTAACATACAGGGAGTCAGATCTTTAGCAAGATTCTTCCCAGTATTCTTCAATTCTTTGTGTTCTTTTTCAAAATCCTTGAATTTTCATTTCCAAAATTCGATTTCAATTTCTACATTTATCAATCTCATCCTCAATTGATTGACCTAGAATTCCAAGTAATCGTGTTGGATATGGGAAAGAAACTGGTCCCTCAAACCACATTCCTCACAAGCTTTCTGTCTTTTCACTAAAACCTTAATATCAAATTCCCTATTTAGCTTCTTCCCATCATATCTTTTCTTGAGAAACTTCTAAGCATTATTGTTGTTGCTAAGCTCCTTAGCCATTGCTTGTAAAAAAAAAATGACTAATAAAACTTCATAAGAGAAGTGCTAATAGAAAGGGTTTGATAGCAAATTCCAGTGCTATTGTAAATCAACAAGCACAGTAGTCCCCAAAGAGATTTTTCCTGGAACGATGTAATATCCCCAATCTAACAATCAAATATATTAACTCCAATTCCAAACAAGAATTGAAATTTTGAAAACAAGGTGCAATTTCTAGCTTTTGGGAGGCTAAAAAGTACTTGTTTCCAACTCTTCCCAAATGGAATCGAATCCCAATGATTTCCTGATATGAGGCAGGGGATGGATCCTAATACATCCTAATTGACATTAGGGACCCTCATACAGACTTCCAAGACTTTTTATGGTTGTTAGACCAACAAAACCTCTTGGCAGTGTATTCTACCTACTAGCACTAGGACACTGCTCGATAGTTGACATCCCAAACACTACCAGAGGCTCACGAATTTGGAAAAAAAGGTTTGTATGATCATATATAGAATAAATACACACCATAATGTATAAATTTTTACTCATGCTATTGCTTCGACGGTATTCACATTTCAAGGTACGTCACACATGGGCAGGCCAAAATGACCTGAAGCAATTTCCCTAGGAGTTATGTGGAAACTTCTCCAATTATAGTGCAATAATGGAAAAAATTGACCCTATTACATGTATATCATTCCCTAGAGGACACACACACTTCAAAACCATTTATAAATGTTGTTACACTTGATTTGTTCATTACATGCTCATAGTGCAGAAACTAGTATTTATCGACAACACAATTTACCATGAAACTAGGGGCAAGAGACCAAGTAGTTTTATTATTAATGGAAGCCCAATGACATTCCATATGAGGTTGTTGTATCAGCTTCAATATTGCAGATATTCTCTGCTATAAAGGTGAACAAGAAATGACAATAGAATTAGAGAGAGAGAGAGAGAGAAATGGGCTTGGACTTGGACCTATGGTAGGTAATGCTTGTAACTTGGCTTGAATAAATCGGACCAAGGGTTTTGATATGAAATAATGATTTGTTCTAATGTCACCATTGATTTTATCAATCCAATAGGTCGACCTCCTCAATATTTTGGCACCAACCAATGCGCCCTCCAACTACACACCGAAACACTACTAAACTGGAACTACACAAACACTGTAACTGAATATCTAACTAGATGGAGATTTGGAACCTAACATGACCTGAATCAAAACATGCATAAAATAATATGTACACCAATATAATGATGTTGTATTTTTTGCATGAAGCTCAATGATATGGACATGTTTTCCAACTCCTCAATCACTAGTTAAATTGCTTCAACTAGCTACACTAGACAGAAGGGGGACATCTCCCAACTACTTTCAAGGGGTACATCACCCAAGCTATGAAAAGCATATATCTATTCAATTCAAATGAAAATTGGCCAAAATATCCTCACTGGAGCACTCATACCTCTTTTATTAGCTTCTTTTAGTTTTTTTCCTCCTTCTAGATTTTTCTCCAAAAATAATGATAGAACTTGAATAATATGAGATAATAATCACTCATGACACATTAGAATCCCTTTCTAATGTTATTTTACCAAGTAAAACATTTACCATCCTTGAAATTCGAATTAGAGGTGCTTAGCTTGATTTTTAAGAAGGTTACACTACCATGTGGACCCACTCTAACCTCCAATGCGCCCTCACTGGCTAAATTTGGACCTTGCAGCTTTTAATGAGATTCCTTGGTGATTTCTTGTTGTTTTTAATCCTTCTTGGGCCTTATTGCAAAAATATGGAAGCTTCTATCTTGTTTTCTTTTATGTTGCTTTCCTACTTTATGTTGCTTTCCCACTTTTAGCTGCTTTCTTCCTTTTAGCTGCTTTTCTGCTTTTAGCTGCTTTTTATGCTTTTAGCTACTTTTTACCATTTTTCTTAAGAAAGACACCTCATATGGGTCCCAATCAACCTCCTATACACCCTCCTTGACCAAATTGTATCAATATTGCATTAAAAATAAATATTTTGTCTCATACATTCAAATTTATGAATTTACCTAATAAATTTAGGCCAAATTTAATTATTTTCATCAAGGGATTAGAATTAAAAATTTGGGGACATGACAATCCTCCTCGCCCAAGATTACTTGTCATCAAGAAATTTAAATCTGGGAGTGGTAATCCTTGTTCTTCATCCCCAATTGTTGCTCGTTGATTTTCTACCTCTTTCCTTAGTGATGACTGTGTATAAGACTGCAATTTTAAGTGGACCAAGTCATCAACTCTACACTTCACAATCTGCACCATACTGAGGTTGAAAATGATGTCATGGTTCGCATTCAATAGGAAGAAGGTTACATAATCTTCTCAAGGTATGGTCCTGCAAAATGTTGTCATAGGAAAACTCCTTACCACTGCCATACAAAAGAGTAACTCTACTTTGCAACCACTCGATCAACTCCCCAACACCTAGTATATTAAGAGTCTCATCATATGAAAACCAAAAATGACTCTTACCTTCGGGCTTCTTGCTGAAAGATTGCATTGCAATTGTATTTCTAAGCTCCCCGACTAATCTCAGAAGGGGGCCACCATGCTGCTACTGCGCCACTCTGATCACATCCATCCAACTGTAATACTCTATCTGCCTTCCCCTCTCCTGGATATCCAAGTTGAAGTATCTGCAAAAACGGAATCTTCCACCATGGATGGTACCCTACATAGGCATCCAAGTGAACTTTACCATCCTTCTACCATCCTCAAATCTGAATACTAGAAAGGAAGTGTGTATGAATCACTGGTTATGACTCTAAGTTTCTCATGAACTCTAACAATCCCCTTAAGAGATAGATCCATCCATCCTACTATCCTGCCACTAACCCAACTGAAACAACTGAGTCCCAAAATGATTCCAGGTTCCCAAATGAACCTGAGAAATACAGAGTGTCTAATACACTCGAACCACACAATACCAGGATCCCACTGTCTATGTTGGACTCCCACATCCATCACTAACATCTGAAACAATTTGTCACTCTAAGGAATGCCAGGGTCCCACAACCAAAGTGGAAGTTCATTATTCCCAATGTTGATCTGAAACTTTGTGCGCCTCTCCAATAGGACATGAAGCTCCTCTTATGCAATATGAACAATGGTCTTATGGCTCACAACGTTGTCATTGGTTCCACCGAATCGACTCAAGTGGAACTCCCATGCTCTGCTATGTATGATGAAGGCATCATATAATGTCAGTAGATGCCTCAGTTGCTTCTCACAATGCTGAAAAGGGATTGATGTGTTAGCCACACCCAAGGGTATGATAAAAAAATCACAATGAAATTTAGAAGCAGATATGTGAGTATCCTGCTCCTCATATGGCATCCTTAGAAAAAATCCCTTTTTTTTTTAATAGGAACAGGGGAATTTATATATATATATAAAAGGCTGTGCACAGCCATGCAGTACAAAAATTTTGCCATGATTCTGCTTCAAAAAGGAATGAGCTGCAGAATTTACAAAGAGTTTGGCTTTCAATGTCTTTCTTCCTAGTTTTCCTGAAATTTCCAGTCATTCTACTAGTGTAAACTTTAACAAACTGATTACAGAGCAGTATACAGAAGAACATTCAGAAAAAAAGTTCATGTGAAACCTGTGGGTCGACATCCTAAATTCAGAAGAAGAAACTATCCGTTGGTCTGCTGCAGGAAGGACGCAGCTTCCATCATACCCTGATTGACAAACGGGGCTTCATGCACCTGGCTGAATTGTGTTTTACTTAAGAAGACTGAAAAATCCTCTCTGATGCTATCCATTTTCCCCAGGATTTCAACTGTATTTCTTTCTATATCGTCAAGACGAGACTCCACACAAGAAAGACGGGAGTGGACGTATTTGAATTCCAGATTCTGCTCCTTGTTCTGGTCTGCGATTGAACAAACCGCCGAATATGTCCTTGTCAGGTACACCTTAACTTCCGAAGTTATCTGGCTGAGGGTGGCGATGGCCTGCCAGACTCCTTCCATGATTCCGAGCTCGCGAGGTTCTTCTTCGTGCTGCTGTATCTCCAAGTCCACCACGGAGAGGTGCTGAAACCCTGAGCCAAGCGGAATGGTGTTGAACTGCTCCATAAATTCGATGTCAATCCTGTAAACCGCCTCACAGCAATTAATGCTGGAGCGTGAGAGTCTTGGGGCCAGGTGGGGAGGCACATGGCCTCGACGTGCCAGCTGAATGGTGCATGCAACGGGGAGCCCACCACGACAAGTTCGCCTCCAAATAAGACGCTTTGATAACCTTAGAGAGTATACTATATCCCAGCATTGAAGTGCGTCCATAGCTAACATTGCTAGGGGATGAATTCATATCCTAATACCTTATTTTGGACTATTTGGCCTTGTCCCAAGGAGACTCCAGCATTTGCGAGTTCATCTGCTGCCGAGTTGAGGCTTCTAAGAATGTGAAGATATTTTATATCAGTGGGAAGAGAGAGGGATTTGATTCTTTTACGAAGGTTTTTGTTCTTTGCTCCTCTCGAGGAGGTGTTGTTCATATTCTGAATAACATGCCTGGAATCTCCAAATACTTGTAACTTTCCCACGTTTAAAGAAGAGACTAGCTCGAGTGAGTGGTACATCGCCATCCATTCTGCTTCGTTATTTGTTCTTGTGCCAAGTCCCCAAGCAAATTCGACTACCTTTCTTCCTCCGGGATCGAAAATAATCCCCCCCGCTCCTGCCTCCCCTGGGTTCCCTTTAGATGCTCCATCAAAAAAGATTGTATATCTTTTTTGATTTCTCCACCAGTCGTTGAAGGATTGTTTATCTTTCCTTATCTCCCATTTTTGTAGTATTGATGTCTTTTTGGACTGAAGCGGGCTCCCTTTGATAAAGTTTTTGCACCATTGATATTCCTGCCAAGTTAGGGAATCTTGCTGCTGGATTGTTGTTTCCTTTGCCGTCAGGGTTTCTGCAGTCAGGGAAATGATTTTGTTTGCTGTTCTTATTTCTGTCTTGCTTTTTCCTTCAAAAACACGCTGGTTCCTTTCTAGCCAAAGCTGCCAACATATGTTCATCGGAAGAAGTTTTAAAATTCTGTAAATTGAAGGTTTGGTCTTCCGTATTCCCTGAAAGCCATTAGTCCAATTTTCAATCATCAACGAAATTTGATTGGGGATGGAGATGTTGTTATAAAGCGAACCAAGAACTAGGTTCCAGACTTGCTTAGAATAATTACATTCTATAAATAAATGCTGAGAACTCTCTTCCGAATTTTTACATAAATGACATATGGAGGGTCCTTCTATTCCACGAAGCTTTAAATTGTCAGCTGTCAGCTGTTTGTTATGAGCCAGAACCCAATAGAAATAGTTGATTTTTGGTATGCTGTCTGAGTTCTAGACCTTCTTCCAAATTTTTTGGACTGGAAGACAACTTGCGGTGAGAAGATCATACCTAGCTTTGACAGTGTACCTTCCTTCTTTTCCCCAGCCTCTGGAGTCTTTGGTTCTGATATTTGTGGGAGCCTTCCCATGTAATAACAGCAGAAATTTCTTGTAGCTCTCCTCAAGGTTATCCGGTGGTTCGAATTTTTTCCAGCCTTTCCACCTCCCATTGGAATTCCAGGTAGCCATATCAGCCAATTTCTGAATTCCCCTTTCCTGAAGCCAAATCTTGACATTCCGTATTTCACCATTTTCTCCTAAGGGGCTAGCTCCATTGATACTATCCTTCCAAATGTTAATTTTGCTTCCGTTTCCAGGAATCCAGTAGATATGGTCTTTGATTAGCCCAGCTGATGAGTGGATTAACCTCCATATTGCTGTTCCTTTTTTATTTTTTAGGTTGCTTAGACATCTTTGCCGGGGTCCCCTGATATATTTTGTTCTTATGGCATCCTTCCACCATTCTCTTTTCCCTGTTATCATTCTCCAAACAAGCTTGGCTCCCAGAGCCTTACTCATTGTTGCGGGGTCTCGTATTCCCAGCCCTCCTCTATGTCTCTTTTCTTTGACTGTTTTCCAATTAACTAAATGGAACTTCTTCCCCTGAGTTTTCCCACCCTGCCAAAGAAACTTTCTGATTTCCAGACCAAAAGAATTAGTAACTGAGATTGGGGCCAGTAGGATAGCTCCAGAGAATATGGGGATTGAAGAAAGTACAGCTTTGATTAGGATCACTTTGCTTGACAGGTTTAGCCAGCGGGTCCCCCAAAAGCTTATTTTTCTTTTGAATTTTTCAAGTATTGGAGTCCAAGCAGAAGAGGCAGGTTTTTTTTGGAAAATAGGAATGCCCAGATACTTGAATGAAGTCCAATCGAAGCAAGGTTTACAGTCCAATATACTGGCTAGATTTCTGAGTTGAAGGTTGTTGCAATTCCAGCCATATACATTGCATTTTTGGTTATTGGTTTTGCCTTCGGACGCCCTCAGGAAAAGGGACAGAGAGGAGTTGAATCTGGAGGCGATGATAGGAGAGGCGCTACCTAGCAAAATGGTGTCATCTGCAAACTGAGCGTGATTTATAGGAGGGACATCTTTAGCTATTTCGATTCCAGGCAGAGATCCAGAATCTTGAAGTTTATTGAGAGTTCTGCTGAGTGAGTCTGCCATGATCACAAAAAGACAAGGAGATAGGGGGCATCCTTGTCTCAATCCGCGGGACATTTGCAAAAAGGAGGATGGCCTTCCATTTATCAAAGGGGCGACCCATGGAGAGCCAATACAAGCTTTGATCCAGCTTATGAACTCTTGAGCAAACCCAAATTTTTCCATTACTAAGAATAAAAACTCATGCCTAACTCTATCAAAAGCGTTTTCCATGTCCAATTTAATGACCATACCTGAGTCCTTCCTTTGTATGCTAGAGTGTATAGCTTCTTGCACGAGTAGGATGTTGTCATAAATTTGACGCCCCGCAATGAAGCCTCCTTGATTTGGGGAAATGATCCGAGAGAGATGGCCCTTGATCCTGTTTGCAATGACTTTGGTGAGAATTTTATATGAGGAATTACATAAGGAGATCGGCCTGTATCTTCCCATAGAGAGTGGATTTTTTTCCTTGGGAATTAATGCGATGAAGGAGGAATTTGTGGCTCCCCCTATCTTCTCTCTTTTCCTGGTCCAGTTTAGCATTCTTATGAGATCTTTTTTTAACCAGTGCCAGCATTTCCTATAGAAATTGATTGTGAATCCGTCCGGGCCAGGAGCTTTGTCCGGATGGAGCGACCAAATAGCCTTTTTTACTTCACTTTCAGATATTTGCTCCATTAATTTTTTATTATCTGCCTCAGATATTAGATTAGGAATTTCTTTACTCATTTGTTCCATTTCTTCCTTAAGAGCCAAATCACTATTGCTGTACAAGTTTTCAAAATGAGCTTTTGCCTCTCTTAAGATATGATCCTGCCCCTCAATTTTGGCTCCGTCCTCCTTTGTAATGCTCTCAATGGTATTCTTCCTGTATCTCTCCTTGCACTGGGCATGGAAAAACTTGGTGTTTCTGTCACCTGCTCTCAGCCAGAGGCTGCGGGATTTTAACCTCCATTCTTCCTCTTCCTTTCTCTCAGCTTTTTGTATTTTTTCTTCTAGATATTTTTCCTCCTTTAACATGTCCTCAGTCACTGGAAATTGCTCCATTTTGATCTGGTGTCTTTCTAGCTCCTTTTGCAATTTCTCCTGCTCCTCCCCTGGTTTTATGTAGTTCAATTTCGCCCAGTTTTTTAGGGTTCTTTTCACCAGTTTTAATTTTGATTCCCAAATAAACCCCGGGGACCCGGGGATGAATTGCCTCCACGCAGCTTTTACTTCATTTAAGCAGCGTTCATCCTCAAGCCAAGCAGGATTGTATCTGAAGGGAAGAGGGCCTAACTTTCCAGGGAAGGAGAAAAAGAGAGATATGGGTTTGTGGTCAGAGACTGCTGAAGCAAGGATGTTCGAATTTGGTATCTTGGAATCATTAAGAAATGAAGAGCTTATTAGAAACCTGTCAAGCCTGGCCGCTATATGATTTGGTCCTACTCTCTTATTATTCCAAGTGAAGATTCCCTGCTTGGGCTTGATATCGACTAAGCTCCATGTAGACATAAAATCCTCCATTCTTTCTCCATATGGATCCCTAACTTTGGATCCCCCTTTTCTTTCCCCTACTGATATGGTGGTGTTAAAGTCCCCCGCTAGGATGCAGGGAAGCCCATCAAGACTGTGCTTTATTTCTATTAGCTGTTCCCAAAAGATTTCCTTCTGTCCGTAGACAGTAGGTCCATAGATATTTCCCACCCAAAAATTTCTATTGCTTGCTTTTTCTTCAAGTTTAACAAAAATCCAATGACGATTTGAGAAAGAGGCTTTACATTGATACATACCCTTTTCCCACCACGTGATGATTCCTCCGGAAGCTCCTAAGGAATTCACAGCATTCCCTTCTCCGTTGGGCCATAGTTGCTTCATGAGATTGTGACTTTCCTCCTCTTGCATTTTAGTCTCCTGGATCAGAAGTATTGTAACTTTTTCCTTTTTTTTTACTCTTTTTATTGCTTCTGCTTTTTGCTTTCCGCCTAACCCTCTGCAATTCCAGGAGACTAGTTTCATTATTTTTTTGTTGGAAGAGGTCCTGCTTTGTCCTTTCTTTCCTCCTGCGCTCCTTGCTGCTGTTTGCTGCTATTGATAATCCTTACATGCTGATCTAGGCCGGTTTGCTTACCCGCCGCCTTTTCGCGAGCTGCTTCTTGTTCTCTTACTACTTTATTGAGCCTTCTTCCTCTTTTGACAGTAAGCTCCTGCTCCTCATCTTTACTATCTGAAGTTTCTTCCTGAAAAAGTTTCGCTTTTGCTCATGTTATTGATCCTCCTGAATTTAATGAAGACTCTCTTTCTACTGCTGAGAATTGCCGCGCTGGGTTACAGGTACCCTCCTTCTTTGAATTTGTCTGTTCCTCATTTTCTTTTTCCTCGTCTATTTGTTTCTCTTTTTCCTGTTCCTCATTTTCCTCCTCTACCGTCAAAACTTGGAATTTGTTAGCGTTTCCTGGGGTTCTCATTGGGGTTTTAGAGGCTGCCTGAATATTGCTTTTGCTTCCCTTTTTTTTTATAACCTCGTTCCATTCCCCCCCTTGGGGTTCTTCATCTTCTGAAACTTTCCTTTTTGGACATAGCCTGGCGAAATGTCCATACTCATGGCATGCCTTACACTTGAATGGTATTTGCTCGTAATCAACTGTTTGCCTATGGCTCCATCCGTCCATTACTAAATTTATTGCTTCTGGTAACCCCTTTTCCAAGTCAACTTCTACACATATTCTTGCACATGAAAACATTGGGGGTTTTGGTTCAGACTTGTCGATGTATTTCCCCAACGTATTTCCAATGGCTCGGAGATCTTCGTCATTCCAGCAGTGGAGAGGAAGGTGTGGAAGCTTTACCCAGACTGGAACAGCTGCTGGGATATCTTTCTCTGGGTCGAATGAGAGATCCCATTTATTGAGATACATTCCTCTTGGCCCCATGAAGTAAGGCCCATTCTTGAAGATTAGATCTCGATCTTCCTTCTTTTCAAAGTAGAAAACAAAGAATCCCATGCCACAAAAAATTTGTTGCACTTCTCCTTGAATTAGTGGTCGCCAATTTTTGTTGAGCCATATTTCAATGGAGCGAGGCGACGGCCATAAGCCCGTGAAGTGACCAACTAAGCCCTTGTCAGCTAGGGCCACAGCCTTGCGTTTTGAAGCATTTGAAGTTAACTTCACTTCTGGGACTTCCACTTTTTTAACAAATTTAGACTCTTTCGCGGAGGCCGTCTTGGGGTTTGCTGGTTGTGACTCCACCAGCGTTCTGAAACGATCCGTGATGAGAAGCCTAGCATCCTCCAGGGCTTCCCGACTCGGGTCCGGGGGAGGGTCCATACAGAGCACTTCGCGCAGACTAGCAGCGGACTTGCAGAAACCCTAACTCGACCAAAGTTTCAATGCAGAATACTTTTTTCCTCTGCGAGTTTCAGCAACCTGGACAAGCCCCCTTAGAAAAAATCCCTTAACCCAATATTCGGTTCCATTTATATCCCCATGTGTTATGGTTTTCATAGATGTCTAGGATGATGGAAAGTAGGCCAACCTCAAATTCCTGCATGGTTCATCCATCAATTCTATTAATGCATATCCTCCTTCGTTGGTTGGTCCATAAAATTTGTGCTCATCTACCTCTTCCATGAATTTGTGTTTCTCCCATAGAGGTAGCTTATATTCTTCTTGGTGCAAAACAAGTGCTTGCTTATCATCCTCTAAGTCAACTCTCTCCTCAAGCACCTACAAATAAGAATGATCCTCATGCGTCACCATCACATGAGGCTCCTCCCTTGAACCATGAATGCAATCAGCCACAAACAATTGGTTGTCTGAGTGTAGGAGGAAGGGTGTGGTATTTCCAACTCTCTACGAAGCTATCCAACTTGAATCTTTGATTCTTGAATTTCCTTTTGATTTATCTCCAAGGATTCATGGGTGAGCTCTAGATCATGAGGGAGTCTTCCAATCTCATATTCATCTTCTTGTATGGCACAATGATACATCTCAATAATATTAAGAAGATAATCTCTATCGAAAAGCAGGTGTAGATAGTTACCTTTCATAGTTGTCACTGCTTTTCGAATTTGCTCCAAGTCTGAAATGGAAGACTCTTCTTCCAATCTACCATCTGTCCCTAAATCTCTCCAACAAAAACCTAATACCAATGCTTTTGTACCATCAAAATACTTCAAGGAAGCCATACTCTGTTCCTTTCATTACCTTCAATTGCCCTACTAAATGATGTGGCTCATAGGGAAAATATTCCATTCAATTTTATGATTTCTCATCCTTTGTGCAGTTGTCATTAGCTTCATAATGAAGCTCCAATGGTGGATGGAAATCTGATTTTTGTGATTCTTTTGCTGCAAGTTATCCATCGTATTTATCTTGGGAACTTAATATTTCATCGAGCTTCTTATCAGTGATTTTGAATTCACCAACAAAGAAACTAGAGTATCCTCCCAATTTGAAGCCACCTTATGAAAGTGTCATCTTCACATTTTGTATTGGTTGTAATGGAAAATCAGATTGCTTGTGGCATACATCCATAGCACATAACTCATCCATAACATCCAAACTAGCATTAGAAGATTCCATAACATCATTTTCATTACATGAAATGGATTGTACCTTAGGTTAATTCAAGAAAACATGCCTACTACATAAATCATATTTCTTTTCATACCTTGGATTGGTGTCTTCTTCTTTCTGCTCGAATGTATCAATGCATTGGCTAGAGGAACCACATGGTTCATCATTTGACGGATTTCTTCTCCTTTCATGTTCATTAGAAGGTTGAACAGTGACAGTGGATGCACCTCCCTCAGAACCAATTTCTTCACAAGGATTTTTGGAGTCTTCCTTTGTAGATAAACCAAAGAATAGTCTTTTGAAGTTTTGCATTGAAAATAGTGTTGACAAGTACTCTATAAACTGCTGCATACTCCTCTCAGTATCTTGGAGTGTCTTATCATTATTCTTGAGTAACTCCTCCAATGTAGGCTCCTTTTTTCCTACTGGTGAGGCAGGAAGGAAAGTGGGTAACACTCTTCCATCAACAAGTCTATCCATTGGTGGCTTATGCATCTTGTCTTATATATATATGATTTTACATAAAGATTCATCCTCCTCATGTAATACAATCAATCCTCCAACTACATAGATGATTTCTTCCCCAGGGAATGAATCTTCCCCTTCATCCAAACCCCAATCATCAACAACGGGAACTAGTCTCATTCTCTCGACTTTTTATTCATCAAATGAACAATGGAACTTGGTTTTGCAGATCACAAGTGCAGAGGACCATGATCTGATACCACTGTAATATCCCCAAACTAAAAATCATAGATATTAACTCCAATTCCAAACAGGAATTGAAATTTTGAAAACTAGGTGCAATTTGTAGCTTTTGGGAGGCTAAAAACTACCTATTTCCAACTCTTCCCAAATGGAATTGAACCCCAATGGTTTTTATATATGAGATATGATATGGATACTAATACATCCTAATTTACATCATGGACCCTCAGACAGAATTCCAAGACCTTTTATGGTTGTTATATAGACATAAACTCTTGGCAGTGTATTCTAGATACTAGCGTTAGGACACTGTTGGATAGTTGACTTCCCAAACACTACCAAAGGCTCACGAATTTGGAAAAAGAGTTGTGTATGATAATCTATAGACTAAATACCAACCATAATATATCAATTTTTACTCATGTTCTTGATTCAACAATATGCACATTTCAAGGTACGTCACACCTAGGTAGGCCAAAATGACTGGAGGCAATTTCCCCAGGAATTATGTGGAAACCTCTATGATTTTGATGCAATACTAGAAAACAATTGACCCTATCACATGTATACCATTCCCTATAGGATATTCACACACTTTAGAACCATTTAGGAATGTTTTTACACTTGATTTGATCGTTTACAGGCTCATAGTGCAAAAACTAGTAAATATCGACAACACAATTTACCATGAAACTGGGGGCAAGAGAAAAAGTATTTTTATTATTAATGGAAGGAAAAATACAGTACATATGAGGTTGTTTTATCAGATACAATATTGCATAGATTATATTCTATAAAGGTGAACAATAAATGACAATAAAATTGGAGAGAGAGAGATAGAGATAGAGAGAAATAGGCTTGGAATTGGACCTCTGCTAGGCAATGCTTGTAACTTGGCTTGAATTATTTGAACTAGGGGTTCTGATCTGCAATAATAATGTATTATGATGTAACCACTAATTTTATAAATCTAATATTTCATCCTCCTCAATATTTTGGCACCAACCAATGCGCCCCCCCAACTACACACTGAAACACTGCAAAACTGGGACTACACAAACATTGTAACTAAATCTCTAACATGAACTGAATCAAAACCTGCATAAAATAAATTGTATGCTTATATAATGATGTTTTATTTGTTGCATTACTCTTAATGAGATGGACAGAGTGTCCAACTCCTCAATCACTAATTAAATTGCTTCAACTAGCTACATTGGACAAAAGGAGCACATCTCCCAATTGGTTGCAACGGGCACATCACCCAAGCTATGAAAAGCAAAGAGATATTAAATTCAAATGAAAATGGGCTAAAAGATCCTCACTAGAGCACTCATAACTATTTTATTAGCTTATGCTGGATTTTTTTCCTCCTTCTAGAATTTTCTCCAAAAATAATAATATAACTTGAATAATATGAGAGAATAATCACTTGTGACACATTAGCATCCCTTTCTAATTTTTTTTGACCAAGTAAAACATTTACTATCTTGAAATTCGAATTAGAGGTGCTTAGCTTGATTTTTAGGAAGGTTACACTACCGTGTGGACCCACTCTAACCTCCAATGCCCTCACTGGCTAAATTTGGACCTTGTAGCTTTTAATGAGATTCCTTGGTGCTTTCTTGTTGTTTCTAATCCTTCTTGAGCCTTATTGCAAAAATCTAGAAGCTTCTGTCTTTTATCCTTTTATGTTGCTTTCATGATTTTAGTTGCTTTTCTTTGTTTAGCTGTTTTTTACCATTTTTTTTAGAAAGACACCTCGTATGGATCCCAATCAACCTTCTATACACCCTCCTTGACCAGATTAAATCAATATTGCATTAAAAATAAATATTTTGCATCATACATTCAAATTTATGAATTTACCTAATAAATTTAGGCCAAATTTAATTATTTTCATCAAGGGATTATAATTAAAAATGTGGGGACATGACAAACAAATTCTCAATAAGCACTCTTATTATAGAACCAAACTTAAAACAACACATAGGATGACCAACTTTGTTCTCAACTATTCACGTAGTCTCCACAACCATGAACTTGTTACTATTACAAAAATAGTTGACCCAATATAGAAACTCAGAACATATCACAGAAGTCCAATGTAAAAACTCATAGTTCAATTAGCAGAAACGTTGAGATTCAACATAACAATCTTGAGATGGTAATAGACCAGCATAGATCCATCTTAAAACAAGATCTCTCAAGCATCGAGAGGGATCCAATTTCTCGAGGTGTAAATTTTTTTTAATCTTAATTTTTTTACACATCTAGAAAAAAAATTACACCTCAAGAAATTTGATCCCTCTCGATGCTTTATAGATTTGGGTTTAAGATGGATCTATGCTGATTTTT
Organism: Larix kaempferi; assembly: GCA_027924585.1. Lineage (NCBI taxonomy): Eukaryota > Viridiplantae > Streptophyta > Pinopsida > Pinales > Pinaceae > Larix > Larix kaempferi. Next base: position 6,758,122 of record BSBM01000434.1, read on the forward strand.
ATTTTTTTATTTTATGGGCTAACATGGATTATTTTAATAACTTTTTATTTGGTTTTAATTTTTTTTTATGAATCGATCTGGATCTTTTTAATTACTTTTTATTTGGTTTAATTTTTTATTTTATGAGCCGACATGAATTTTTTTAATTACTTTTTATTTTTGGTACATAACACTACATTATGTGTCAACAGCTCCCCCATACTAGGCTGTAGAGAACCTCGTTACTCTCATTGCAACAAGGCAACCAACATTATCCTCATATTTCCAAGCAGTTTCAATTCTCCACAAAGGGTAAATCTTAGAAGAAATTAGAGTCATATCAAAAGACTTATGTTTAAACACCAAAAGAGTTGTACAAGCACCAATTTCAACTATAGAGCAATATGGCCTAATATTAAGAGAAGGGATTCCCTTAGTGTAGAGGATCCTCTTGTAGAACTCGTTTAACACATTTAGACACAATTATCTTCTTCTATGACTTCTCAAGTCCTTAAAAGGCTTATCCACGACCAAGGAAAAACCACACAATTTTGCAATACTGAATATGTCTTTCTTTCAATCAACAATACAAGCAAGCAGACTAGTAATAGAAATTACATCAAAACTATATATTCTTATATCCCATGAGGGAATCATGATTGAACTACAGTGCTTATTCTCCCTATCTATGGGTTAAAAAGGTAGACTAACATTGTCAGTATCTCTATCCTCTATCCTGACTGTTGATTTTATCTCAGTACTACAACAAAAAATATCCCAAGAAATATTGTCGTGCCTAAAGACTAAAGAACATTCACAATAATCAATATTCATAGGGTAATGAAAGCTACATGGTACCTTTAGAACATTTCCAATTCTATTTTTCCAAGAGATTCAATAGGATGACCATTCCAAGAACACCTTCTTTTTGATGATTTTGTCCCTCTCGACGTCGCCTCTGTATCTTCCCTTTTCTGAGACTTTAACCCACCATGTTCTGTGCTTGGAGATTATCCATAAATTTCCCAGATTGATATTGTAGATGATACAACCTTTTGTATCACCGAAATAATAAACATCATCTACCATTTCATAACCTCTATCCATCGGACAATACAGTATAATCAAGGTTCCATTCATCTCAAATATCTTGCACGTTGGAGAAGTAGTGATCGTGATTATTGATATTAAATGCAGACCGTGATTATAGCTCTTAACAACCCTGCTCAAAGTGAGCCTTGCAATCCTATTTCTAGGCATTGTTTGTCACTTTTCCATACTCTTACAATCCAGTTTTGGAGGTAGTTCAAGCTAATACTTGCTTAATAAACACATAAATGCTATGGAATGATAAGATTGCCTTCAACCTTCCCATTTACAGTTAATGAACAATCTTTGTTGGCTTGAAGATCACCCAATCGCTTGCATTTACTTCGCTTGCATTATAGTCTCCTGGAGAAGAAGGATCATAGGTTTTTCCATTTTTATTAAATATATTACAACTTCTTCTTTATTACTACTCCCCATACCTCTGTTGATCCAAGAGACTAGATGCATTATTTAACTGAATTTGATTTCCATGCCTTAGAATTACTCAAAGTTCCTCGTGTAGATGTGCCCTTAGTAATCATATTTTTGGATTTGGTGATAATGCTTCGATCTAGAGTAGTTTGAAGCCACAACATCTTTTCCTTGTTAGATATTTCTTCTTGAATTTAATTATCCAGTCTCCTCCCAAATTTTTCGGTAGATCTTCCTTCTCCATCCTCTGTATCTTTATCTTCCTCTGTTATTGATTGCTTTTCTTGTTTTCTTGTTAAGACCCCAATTGGAACCGCTTGCACCTCCTGCAGCAATTTAGATTCCTCCACATTTGTTAGGTTATTGTCTTTATTTCTTTCAAGATTTGATAAATCCGCTCCTAGAAGCATGGAGGATACTCTAGGATCGAATTCAGAAGCAGGTTCTTTAACCGTTGGGGATACGACCTCTAAGAATGCCATAGGAAATTCTTGAAGAGCTAGAAATCAATTTGTTGTGGAGCATAGCATTGGATGTACAAATGTTTTGATAAATTTTTTATGAGGAACAAATTATTCAATTTTTTGTTGGGTCCTCCATATCTTGTAGAGTTTCCATCTGATCTACCAAACCCTCGTGGTTTTCTCTAGATCTTGACATTTGCTACAAGTTTGAAAACTTTTTTTTCAAACCCTAACCCTCACCACTTAATTTTCATATTGTTTTCTAGTTTTTCTTGTAGATCTGAGTTTAAATACCTTGAATACTAACTTGCAATCAAGGATCTATTTTTTTGTAGCGGATTTGGTATGTTTTCAGCTCTTGTTTTGTTTTATTGTAGGTTTTCGTACGGTATAATGATTGGTTCATGATTTTATGAATTTTTTACAAGTTTCGGGTAGTTTGGGGAAAAACTGCTCTTTTTGGTCTACATAAGCATGTATGCATTCCTTTCCTTCATTGAAAGCGTGTTTCACTCGTGATTGTGTTTTTTTTTTTAAGTAAGAAGAGTTTGTATTATATTAAGAAAAAGGAAGTTACAATTGAGAAAGAGCAAGCCGAAGCCCTGCGACTACACTGCATAACCAGACGAACAGGCCTAAATGACCGGGATATTCTGCAAGACCATTCTACCCAAAAAAGACCAAAGCATTGAATTACACTATACTGCATGACCAGGATTGCAATCCTGTCTCCAAGACTATTCGATACAAAAACATCATAAGATCACCTATACAACCATTAGAAACAAAATGCTCTATACTATTGGCGTCTGCGCAGGAAGCAGACAGAACCCGAAACATAATAGAATAGAATACAACCCGACAGCCAAAACCTACGACACGAGACATCCTGACTACCATCTAAATTAAAATATAAGGAATATCCACAAAACGGCCCGGAGGAGCGGGAGGAGGACAGAGCTCCATGGATTGAAGGAGGAAGTCCAGCTTTCGATGCACAACTCTGGTTTCCTCGAGAATACTCTGCTCATAGTTTACTTGCACGTTCTCATTCTTGAGCTCCATCCTATCCCAGACAGCATAACCTACTAGGTTCTTCATCACCCAATAGAGTACAACGGTGCATTCATACAGACTGAACCTACCAACAGTATTCCCTGGGTCCATGACCCAGTTTTCAGTCTTTCTGCGTTCCTCACACAGAGTCTCCTTGTCTAGTTGTTTCCATAATTTTCACTCCACTCCTTGAATTTCATGATGGATGGTCGGAGGCAAGTCCAGATCAAAGATCCTGGACCCCCAACGAGCCCTTTGTTGAACACGAGAAAATCTCCCTCCCGTAACCCCCAGGGAATCCTCTCTATTAGGATTGTGGATTCAGCCAGCAGTGGCTTTCTGCCTTTCCCAATTACTGTGATCTCCCATAATGCCCACCTTCTTGCTATCACCTTTCTCCATTAATGACAAAGCACCCAAATAATGCATGAAGTTGATACTCTGGCTAATATGTTCATGGTTACCACCCTGCCCAACTTTATAAAGAAATTCGCCACCCCATAGAATTATGAACCAGGTACCATCCATTAAAAGAAAATCGCATTGCAAATGGTGTTGACAATCCTTCTCATCCGCCCAACTGGAACTCCTCCTTTCTGCAATCATGGTCAAAGTACTGCCCTTTATCGTGGAGAGGACAGAAAATCCCTAGAAGGAGATGAAAAGACCTCCTTCCTCCCTTCCCTCGAGGGAAGGCGAAGTGATATAAAGGAAAATAGCCATCATGTGGCACGACGAGCCTCATCCTGATGTCACCTCTCATGATCAACACGATAGCACATAATGTCTCGGGATAGATTATCCCTACATCTATCCCTTGCCTTTTAATCATGTAGGCTCTCCCACATATGAGCACAGAGGTCCATGTGATTATCACTCCCGAGGTTAGCAATCATGTCCACTAATTTGTTCCCATTTCTTTTCACATGGGAGAAAATTAGAGCCAAACTCGGGTTAAACATCGTCGTCAAATTCTCGATTCTTCCTTCCAGCTGCCAAGAAGATGCCACTTTGGCACTTTGCTTGCCATTGTAGAGTTCAGAAGCCATGTGGAGGATAAATACGGAGTTGCCTTCAATGATGAGGGGGGTCCAATTCTGGGATCTTTCCAACTGGATGCCCTGTAGAAGGCCCTCCAACTCAGCAGCGTTATTTGACTCAATCCCAAGATATCCAATTTTGAATCTAAGCATAATTCCTTCATCATTTCTGATAATACACCCATTTCCAACCAGGCCTGGATTGCCTTTCGATGCTCCATCGAAATTGAGTTTGAAGAAGCTGGGTTGGGGGAGACCAGGCCTCAGGGATAGCAGAGACCATAGACGGACCCTTAAGTTTTCCAAAACAGGGAAGCACACCAGAGATGCCCCAAGCGCGCATGATTAAAGTCTCTGCTTCGTTAGCCTCCCAATCAGTGTTATTCCAAGCTCGTAATTTGATAGTTTCAATCATCTTGATATTCATTGAACCCATAGTTTTATAATTACGGTTTCATCTTGTTGTGAATGGAAGTCCACACTCTTTCCTCAGAATTTGTGATTTCTCTGAAGATTCTGGAGTTGCGTTCCTTCCAGATTTTCCATGTTATAAAGTATGGAAATATTTTCCATGGACGGTTAACCACAGGGTTTTGGAACGAAGCCTTGGTCCATTCACAAATAGTTTGGATAGGATTGTCACGAATTCTATTAGCCCTTCTGAAATTCATTGCCCCATGATCCCATAGGCATAAAGCGAACGGGCACAAGTCCAAAAGGTCGTGCATGGTTTCCTCCGCCATACTGCACATGACGCACTGGTAAGGTCCTCTCAAACCTTTCTTCTGTAAATTATCACTTGTTAAAATGCGTCTTTTTATTACCAACCAAATGAAAATTGATATTTTAGGCCACATGTTAGCATCCCACGATTTCTTCCATTTCAGCATCGGAGCCAGATTATTGAAACCCATCCATATTTTGTCGGCTTCTTTGATAGAGAATTTACCTTTAGGTTCGAAGCCCCATCGAAGTTTGTCCTCCCCTATATGGACTTTGATTCTACGGTTATTCAAAGCTTCCTCCACCCGGTTTAATTCCTTTTCGGGACCAAAAGGTTCCCACCAATCGCGAGCTGCCCAAACCCTAAATTGTTGTTTTAGGGTTGTTGCATCCTAGAGATCCTTGACCAGAACTTTGTTATTATTAGTACACTCCTGAATGACTTGGGGAGCATCAACACTGTTAGCGATGGGGGGTAATTATTACCAGGAGTCATCCCAGGCCTTTGCTCGTCGACCATTCCTGATTTCACAAAAGTTGTTGTCCTGGACAAGGTTCCTACCTTGATTGGTCGTCTTCCATATATGGGAGCCTATAGTAGTTTCAGAGAAACGGATCGTTCAGGGTCACGGAGATTAAGATGGCCTTGCTCCTTGGGAGAGCAAATCACTTCCCATTTGACCAGGGCCCATTTTCGGTGATCCCCCGGGCCGCTCCATAAGAAATTACGCTGAATGTTTCTTATTTCCCGCACAACATCTTTGGGAGTCCTCATGGCTGAAAACATATAGATAGGCATACCTTGCAGAACTGCTTTAACCAGGACCAAGCGGCTAGCCAAATTCATGGGACGAAGAGTCCTATTAGATAATTTGTTCCTCATTTTTCCAAGCAGTTCTTTCCATGATCCCTGACGAGCCATGGAGTCAACCAAGGGGGCACCCAAGTATTTGGACGGAAGGGATCTCTCTCAGAAACCCAAAATATGACAAATATTCCTTCTTGTGATCTTAGGAGTGTTGAAAAAAAAGACCTGATATTTTTGTTGATTCACCTCAAGTCCAGAATCTTTACCAAAGTTTGTGAGGCAAAGACTAATTTTCTTGGCTTCCTGGACAGAGGGGTGACCCATTAACATCGTGTCATCCACAAACTACTGATGTGTCTAGCATTCCGCTCTAGGATGAATAATGAGACCTTGCAGATCATGATTGCCTTACATGGCCTTAATAGTTTTTCCGAACCCTTCAGCCATGATAATGAAGAGGAAAGGAGAAAGAGGGTCCCCTTGGCGGATCCCCCTGGAAGGTTTGAGTAAGCCAGTAGGAACACCATTAAGCAAAATGGAAGAGAAGGCGGTTGAGATTAGGTTCATAATCCATCTGATCCATTCAGTCGAAAAACCAAACACGTGCAACATGGCCTTCGTGAAATGCTAATTCAACTTGTCATAAGCTTTGGCAATATCGAGTTTTAGCATCATTACCAAGATTTTTTCTCTTTTGAGGGAATGAAGCACCTCATGAACAAGGATAATACCATCCATGATTTTCCGACCTTCAACAAACCCTGACTAGTCAGGTGAAATGAGAGAGGGGAGGATGGGTTTTAGGCGATTGACAATCACTTTTGTTACAATTTTATAAATCACATTACATAGAGCGATAGGACGAAACTTGTCAAGGGATTTTTCCCCCTCACACTTAGGGATGAGGGAAAGGAAGGTTACATTGAACACAGGAAGGATTTTCCCATAGCACTTGGAAGATTCCACAATTTGACAAACTTCCACCTTGATGAGATCCCAGAAAAAATGAAAGAAATTGGTGGTGAAGCCATCAGGTCCAGGGGCTTTCCCATCCGCCATTTGTTGCACTGCTTCTTCAACTTCAGTCATAGATATTGGTCTCATTAGTAGATTATTTTTCTCTTGTGTAAAAATAGAAGGAATATTTTGGGTGATCATCTCAATATGTCTCCTTCGGCCTAGAGTAGTTCCAGTCATTATGTCTTGAAAGAAATTGTTGAGCTCACCCGTTATATCCTCTCTAGTTTCTATCCTTTCTCCCTCCCTGTTCTTTAGTTTTAGGATCCTATTATGCATTCTATTCTAGATGACCGAGCAGTGGAAGAATTCAGTGTTCCTTTCCCCATCTTAGAGCCAATTAACTCTAGCCTTTTGGTGCCAAATAATTTCCTCCTGACGCTCCCTTTCTAACAATTTATTGTAAAATTTGGTTTCTTCACTCTGCAACTCAGAGGTGTATCCTGAGTACATGCCTCTTATCTGGATTTCCTCCAGTCTAGATTCTAGGGCTTTTTTTTCCTCAATAATATTCCCAAACTCTTCCTTGTTCCACTTCTTTATTTTCTCCTTGAGCACCTTCAGTTTCTGCTAAACTTGGCCCTCTCCTGAGTTGAGCTCTTCCCACCATTGCGTTACCTTCCCCTTGAAATCACGATGGCCTAACCAGAACTATTCAAAACGGAAAGGTTTTTTAAATTGAGAGCCCAACCCACTCCACCAAAGTTCTACTGGCCAGTGATCTGACCCTGATGCTGGGAGAATGGAGGATGCGACTTCACTTCCTGATTCCATAACTAACTCAGAAACCAGGAACCAATCCATGCGAGAGGTAATATGGCGATCCCTTTTTCATTTATTATTCCATGTAAATATCCCTTCCCCCGTGATGACATCAACAAGTTTAAGGGCTTCAATAGTATCCCTAAAATGCCCACATTTGTCCTCGAGGCGTCATCTTCCTCCCTTCTTTTCCTCTAAGGAAGTGATAAGGTTGAAGTCACCTCCAAGAATCCAATGTTGATTCCCCATTCTAACCCCAATACACCCCAGGGATTCAACAAAGGTAGTTTTCTCCAGGGGGTATGGGGGCCATAAACATTGGTTAAAAGACCATAAACTTGGAATCCAATAGCCCAAAATTCAGTAGATAGGTACCTATGATTCCCATGGAATCCCGTCAAATTAAATTTACAGGGGTCCTAAAGAATACCCAACCCACCTGCCATACCTCTGGCATCAATTCCCATTTCCTCACAATTTTTCCATATTTTTTTACATCTCTCTTGCAGTTGTATTGCCGAGCGTTTTGTTTCTTGAAGAAACACAATGGGTGGATTTGTCATCCTAATTTTATTCTGAAGGACTTTAACTTTCTGCAGGCCATTAATACCCCTGATGTTCCAGGAAACAATCCTCATTACAAACACTAATATTATGAGCCTAAAGCATCCCTTATCGTAGGGTGACCTGATTCAACCAGCTTCATTCCTGCTGCAACGATTCGTTGTCGGTTGGATTTCCGTCCTGGTTTCTTGATGATCTCATCATGCTTCCTCTTGTAGTCTTTAAGAGATCCTGGACTAATGCCAAGGCGATTAGACTCTCAGGCATTTGTGATAGCCTCTTTCAGGAGGACGACTTGCTCTTGTGGGACATACCCTTTCTCAACATCCTCCCAGGCTTGTTCTATTCCCTCCAAATCCAGATCTCCAATTTCCATATCTTCCACGTCTTCACCAGTATCCCCTCCAAGATCTTCATTTGGGGTTTCCACCGCCTTGGAATTAGACGCCTGGGGGTGTCCAATCTCCTTCTCTTTATTACTAATATCTTTCTTCTCCAGGGTCTGGGTATCAGCAATGTCCTCCACTTGTTCTCTGAGTGCCTCAAATTGATTAGAGGTCAAAATATTCTTGGAGCCATCCAGAATTTTTCGTTTTCTCCCTCCTCGCTTGTGGTTCGAAACCTTAGAAAACCCTTGATCTTTGATTTCCTCTTCAACCCTAGGATGGGGTTTAGGGTTATTCATGGGGCAATCTCTAAATAAGTGCCCATGTTCATGGAACCGTCGACATCTGAATGGGACTTGCTCGTAGTCCAAGGGTTGAACCCAGTCCTCATCCTCCCATGACATCTTGATTGCTTCAGGTAGCTCTTTAGAGAGATCCATGTACACACAGATTCGAGTATAAGCCGTGTACCATTGAGCTTTAGTTTTCTCCGAAATTTTAACAAACGATCCAAGGTTGTTCCCAATATCTTCCAATATTTCAACATCCCAATATTCACTTGGGAGAGAATAAAGCCTGATCCAGACAGGAGTAACCCGCATATCCTCCTTATCAGGGAAAAACTTTTCTTTCCAAGGTCTCAAGAAGAGGCCCGCTAGGTAGAAAAAATAGGGGCCCCCATCTAAAACTATGTTTCTGTCTGCCATGATGAGGAAAGAGATCATAAAGAAACCCTTGGACCCCAGTTGAAGGTCATAATGTCCTTTTGGTTTCCATGTGGAATTGATCCACCAGATTAGGGCTTTTTCTAAGGGCAGCATCCCCACAAACTTACCAATGAGCGCGTGATCCTGCATATATTGGATTAATTCCCTTAACTTACTGGATATGATCTTCATTAATGGAATGGAATCCGCTTTGGGTATGCACTGTCCAAGCTTCCTTCCCACAGTAGGGTCTACAGACCCCAAATCTTGCGAGCCTTTTCCCATACCACCCATTCCTTCGAGCGATATCGAGATCCCTCCAACTCGAATCACATCATGAGGGTTGCCGGGGGGGTGGATTGCCACCCCCCACAGTTGCATCCATGGTCACCGTCAGTCCTTCCGCCTTCAGAGGTCTCTGAAAACCCTAGTTCTCCAGTCTCCAATTCCAAAATTCTTTTCTTGTAAATTTTAATTATATACTCTCTCAGATTACATTTCATTACTTTGAGTATTTTTATTTTCACTCGTGATTGTGTTGTACAAAGAGTGCATGTGCATTATTTTCAACGAAAAATTCGTTGATTTCAATTCTTTGATCTTTGTTTTTGTTGTAGGTTCTAAGATCTATTTGTTAGCTATTGTTACACTTCAGTATCGGTGAGAAATTTCTAGTTTTTCCACTTTTCTTCTCTTTGCTATAAGTTGTTTTTTTCTATTATTGCATTAGTTGGATTTAATTATCTCTCCTGAAAGAGAAAGATGATTAATGTTCTAAAGCGTAAGAACTTATGGACACTGGTTAAAGGTGATCAAACAAGGCCAACCAATGCAAAAGACTTGGCAATATGGGAATATCGATGTGATCAAGCAAGAGGACTCATTGGACAAATAATTTTGGATAGTCCATAGGTACATATTGAGGCTGAGCATAGCCCCATTTAGGTATGGAAAACCTGAGCTTTTTAATTGATAAAAGTGATGATGTTTATGCTTAGTATCTTGAAAAGAAAATCCATGAGTTAGACCCTAAAGATTTCAATAGAATATAGTCATTTCTTGCTTAAATTAAAACCTATAATGAAAAGTTAAATAATTGTGGTAAATATTGCAAGAAGAATGATAATGCTCTTACTATTCTTATTGAACAAAGGTTACCTTCATGTTTTGATATGTTCATCCAAACTAGGAACATAGCAATTAAAATTTCTAAAGGAACTATGAAACCAACTTTTGAATATTTTTCTCAAGGTTTGATAAATGAGCAAGATAGATTAATTGCTTCTAGTCAATTGTCTAATAGTAAATCTCTAATGGCACATAGTAAAAAGAACTCTAATAGAAGTTTTAATAAAAATTATAAACCACATAATCAAGGATCAACCTGTTATCACTAGAGTTTGCACCTAGACTACTTAGGTTCAAATCCTAGAGAAATCTTAAAACTATTGAAAGGATGGCTAGATATGTGAGTTCATAAGCAAATGAATAAAACTGAGATCAAGCTAACATATAAATTTTACTAAACGGTGTAAGTATAAACATAATAAACAAGGATACAAAAATTACGAGAATGAACTTATGTAAGGAACGAGCAGGTTCTATCCAGATCATTGAAAAATCTGCAATTCATTCATAAGAAACCAGGAATAGAAAATCATCTATCCAAGAGAAAGAATCATGACTAAAACATAATATTTATCATTTCATATATTAAAACAGAACTGGCTCAGTTCGCACATAATCACTTCAAAGTATTCTTTATAAACATAGGAAATGAAATACATGCCTGTATAGTATAGTAGCAGTCTGATCTCCACAGTCTAACCCTTCACACTATCTATTGGGACTTATTATATACAAAATTTACAAAACTGAAATAGTTTATGATCCACCTTTCATGGATCTGAGTTACCCAAAAATAGCGAATTTGATTACATTCAACTAGTTCGAATAACAACTGTATAAGCAAACTCTGATCTTATCCAACTAACAACTGTCTAATTCTAATTGCTTATCAAAAATTACCTGGCATCTTGAACTTAACTCATTCATTCATGATCAGTTAGAGATTTTTGGTTGCCTCGGCTAGGATAGTTAAACCTTCCAACGCCTGAGATCTCCTCTACAATTTGGAGTGCTCTACTTCCATACCCTGCATTTTATTCTGAAGGTCTTTATTTTGGTTCAACATTTCTTCATACTGCTGCTGGATATCCCTCTTTCTTTTCAATACCTCTTTAGAAATTGTGATAAGTTCTTGGTAATTTGTACCCACCTCTTCCAAATCTTCTCGCATCCTTTTGTTTGCAATCATCAGTTTCTCGTTCGCATCATTAAGATGCCAACTATGTTCTTTGAAATATTGTAATGACCTTTTTACAACTTCCAGCTCTGATATGGATTCCATAACCTCAAAATGTGCCCAAACTTCCTCAATATTAGATGGTTTCGAACCAGAACCAATCTCAAATTCACATACACGGTGCTTACCTTTACAAACCTTTTCGACCAACTCTGGTGTATGCATCAACTCCTGTTGAATTTCTTCCAGGGTTTGATCTTCTGTTTGATGAACTTCCTCTATAGCATGGAACTCTTCATCAGTAGACAAATCCTCTATAACATTTACAACATCTCTTTGAAACCTGGGATTTAGGATTGCGTTCATGTTCATTCTCAACTTGTTCCTTGCTCTTGTCCTCTGTTTGAAACTATTCTCAACCTTCTTTATTAAAGGAGCTTCATCATGTTTTGTATTCGATGGGGTTTCTTGGACAATTGTATTATATTCAATAACTCTAGGAGTATCTAGAGCTGCGATCTCTTCTTTTTGAAACCCTTCAGTCCTAGAAACCTCTACCATAGACACATTATCACATTCCTCCTGTGCTTTTGTTTCTCCATCTTCAGCCACCTTTCCCTTTTGTTCACTGCGCTGCTCCTTTACTCCTTCCTCATCACCCTCTTGAGGTTCAGTCTCACAACCAGACCAGTATACAAAATGTCGCCATGTTCTGTTAGCCTTCTCTAATTTAGAAACTATCAGCAATTTAATCAGACTATGATGGAAAATGGAGTGGTTGCTATGGTCAGGGTGATTTCTTACCCACGTAATCATTTTCTCTATGCTCCTAAGCAGGTAGTAAGGCAAGTTTAACCTAGATTCTCCATTCAAATGCAACAAAAACCTTAGATGATACATGAATACGGTTGCAAACCATCCTTCACAAGTGATATATCGTTGAACAATGTTTAAAATATCTCTCCACTCCGGTTTGACCTTATTCAAATGGATACCCTTTTTCCAATCCAATTTCTCATAGCTGGGAAACAAAAACTAACTAAGGTCAACCTGAAACAAATACTTCTTAAACCATTTTTCACCTTCAGAGGGAATGACGACAGCTTCTGCAATGGTAGCTTCATCTATCCTTAAGGTTAGGGTTTGTAATTTCACCATAGAATCCTTGTAGTTGTTTACAAAATCCTTTGTCACCTGCAGGTTATGGCCTTTCATTCGCTTACATAGGGAAAACCAAGCTGCAACCGTCATCATTTCGGCGCATTTTGGAAACTCCTCAATCCATTTGATGTTGTCTGGTTCTAGCCTGCATATTTTCCCACTAGGTATTTTAACCACGACCATTCTGATCTAAAGCTTTTGTTGGCTCGTGTTCCTGCTACCACATTTCACATAACACACACTATGCAGAAACGGGTCATGGAATTAGTTTAAAATCCCTATACATATGAACTTAGCAAATTCGGGAATGTTCCTGTACATCATGGCATTATTACATTGCATTGGTTTGTAACAAGCATTCAAACCCCTGTTCATTTTATTATTAACAAGGACTGTATTTCATCCATGTGTCTTTCGCTCTTAACAGGTGGAAACAATGCGCTGCCAGTATGTGCCAAATCATAATTGAAGTTGAAATGCAGTACCATCATCTTAGAGCATCAAACTTTCATCATGTAAAGCTTTGCTTATTGATCAAATAGAATCATTAAAACATTAGGCCATGCATAAATTTCAATAAAGAATCTTAAAGGATTAATGCAACCGAGCCTTATTTGTTTTAAAATAGAACAATGATAAAAAGAACCCTTTTAAAAAGACCCTAAGCACTAAGGTAAAACCTAAGGAAAACAAGACTCTAAGCTAAACCAGGGTGAGTTTTGGGAAAGCAAAGTCTTCTAAGAAACATTTTCTGAGGTAGAACTAAGATACAAATCTAGATATAACATCTGGCTCTGATTGGGGATAAAGCTCTCCTTTTGAGGCTTTAAGAACGTCTTGACCATGTGCCTTCAGAAAACCTGCTAGAATCATACCTCTGTTTTATTAGGCTGGAGTCTTATATACAAAAATTGTAATGATATATACAATGAATGCCTCAGTTCAGTATGTATGGAAATGTTTCAAAAACCACCCATTTACTGGGCCTACAACCTCATCTCCACTCAGATTTTGTAAGACAAAAGTATTATTTCCCAAAATCTTAATTATTGTAAAAGGTCCAAGCCACAAATTATCAAATTTTCCATGCTTACCTTTTTCATCATTTCGTGCATCCCATCTGAGAAGTGCATCACCAACTGAGAAAGTGTCTACCTTGATCTTTTTGTCAAAACTCTCTTTTACCCTCTTTCTATGAATTTCAGCTTTCTCCACCATTGCTTCTCTTTCTTGCTGCAACTTGACTATCTGGAACACTCTTCTTTTTATTTCATCGGGTTCTTCTTCTTCTTCTTCTTCTTCTTCTTCTTGCAAAAATTTAATTACTGGAAAACTTAGCTGGACAGGAAATATTGCATCAATTCCATAGACAAGATGAAAAGGTGATGTTCCAATTGACCTTTTTTCAGTTACCCCTCACTCTTCTAATGATGATGCTTCTAACATGGTTTCATATTTTTTTCTCATTTATATGTTGTTGATAACCCTTGTTTGTGTAAAACCAATTTCATGATTCATATTCTCTATCATTTCATATATCATGTTTATTATATGTTATACTCTTGGAAGTTCTTTTGTGCAGTTTAGCTCTCCATTTACTTCACTTTCTCCATAGGATTCTTTTGAGAAGAGTTGTGGGATAACTTGATTTTGTCATTCCTTCATATATTAAGCATATTATTGTGGTTATCTCTGGTTCTTCGGCATTGTTCATATTTTCAACTTATCCTTGATAACAACAAATTAAGTTGAAACATTTTGTTATTTGGGATGGTTGAAGTTGTAATTAAGCAGGAATGTAATGTAATCAACAACCATGTCATATCACCATATTCCAGTAATATTGTATGAAATGAACATCCATCTTCTACTGTAAGTCATGATGATTATCTGTGGTAGAAACAATTTGATGGATATATATTTGGGTCTTGTATTTGTGATGAGTCTACTACAGAGTTCTAGCAGAGTTCTTGAAGACTATCTACTCAACACATTTTTATGTATAGGGGAATGGGGTCTTGTATTTTCAATGTAATCTTTAGCAGAGTTCTTTGGTTAAGAAGATTGTCTGCTAGAAACATTTCAATGTATGGATATGTGGTTCTTGTATTCATGATGGGGTCTACTGCAAAGTTCTTTCAGCTATTAGTTGAGCTACGATTGTGATGATTGTCTACTAGCCACATTTTATGTTGTATTGGTCATACATTGTTGTGGTGTTCTACAAGATTTCATTGTACATCTTGATTCAAGTGCAATTTCATGGTTCAATGAGAAGCGGTTGTTATCTTCATCAAGCCCATGAGGTGAAGTGTGTTCTTATTCGCATCTTATGGGGAATTCTGGAAATTGTCATCAAGGGGGATGTTAAGGTGATGCCACCTTCCTCCATTTGTATTCTTTCTCCTAGTCATCATTAAGGGGGGTGTTGGAATATGTAATGAGGACTTGTGTGATATTGTTGGTGACATATCATTAAAAGGCATAAATAATTCTAATATTATAAAATAGAGTTATCCCCCATGCATCATGTAATAAATTCTCTTATAGTTGTTATTTATATAAGAGAGGTGGAAAGCTATTTATTCCACGTGTGTTATGGGATGTCAATATTCCATACCTCTAGTTATATAATGGAGGTGAAGGAGACCCTTTTGGGTATGTTGTGACACACAAGTGTTGTGTATGTCATTTGTACACACATGTTGTGGAAACACACATCATTGTGACATGAAGTGAAGATGGAGTGTGATGTGATGATTCCATGTATTGTAAGATCGGAGATTTACAAAGAATAAGAATTCAATACCTTCCCATGGATGTTTCCCCATTTGGGGTTTCACCATGATATATGGTGTATCGTTGTTTTCTCTTTCTCTTGTTTCTTACATGATTACTTTTTGCTTGTATATATAGAAGGCTAGACTAGTATATTCTTGCTTTTCATGTTAACAATTGTATTTTTTTATGTTTATAAATATTCTCAATATTCTAACACTCTCATTCTCACACCATTCCATTGGTTATGTCAATGTCATGCATGAGACAACCAAAGCCACAGGTAATCAATATTAATTTGTATATAATTGCCAAATTTAATGTCATTATAATATAGTATATCAATGGTTAGTTCATTTTACAAGTTGTTTTATTAATATTGTTATGATATTATAAATTTGTATTTTACTATGCATTGCATAATATTATAGGGGGGGATACATCCTTATTGTAATTAAAAGGTTGTTAGTGAGGATACAAATGCAATGTGGAATAGTGTTCTAATTGGACATTACTTTAATAAAGTAAAAGTCTTGAAACGCTTATTCCCTACTACCACTACAAGGAAAACACCTTTTAGCGAAGGTTTTTGTGGAACCTCTTCAAAAAAATCTAATTTGTCCATTTAAAGCAGAGGTTGCTACCAGAGGTGGGAAACTGAAAGTTTTGGTGGATATTTTATTAGTGGTACACTCCAATGGTAAATGGCGCATCGGTTCCCCCCTATAATACACACTGATGCATCATAAGTTATCAAGCACCAAAGACAAAATACCTCAATATTGAATGTTTTTTTAATGTCTGGTTTTGTTGGTGTATTTAATATGACAAAACACACCAATGCATAACGTAATGAAACACACCAAGTCCTATCAAATTTTATGGATAATGACATGTTTTTATTGCAAAAATATTTATAAAGATAAACAGTGCATTAGATACATGGTAACATACTGATGCGATACTACAAAAATACAACACTAATGCTCCATAATAAATGGAACACCAATGCATGATTAAATAGTTAATAACGTAATTTTTTTAATTTTAATACTCTTTAAAACTTGAACGGTGTGTGTTAAAAAACAAAATACACCGGTGTGCATTAAAATATTTTCAACACCAAGATGTTCGTAGATGGAATAAAATTATAATTTGGTAATTGTTAAATCTCTAAAAACTTCCTAATGCAATAACATACAAAAAACGCACTAGTACATTTTAATTAATTATGCATCACTTGAATTCCACAACACACCAATCAGAGGTGCACTTAAGGGAATGACATGCACTGGTACAACTTGTTGTAAAGCACATTGAGGTAAAGTAAAAAAAACACCATAATTTCATTTTTCTGAGAAGAGAGGGCATCGGTGAAAGATATTATTGTATGACCGTACCATATTTAGTGTTGCTTAGCCATCACACTCCCCACCCTTCGATTTGGTGACTAATTGGACAGGTTTTCCAATTGTGCAAGACAATTGGAAAACTCATTTATTGTGTATGTGGAAACCATGTCTTGTGAGCCATCAAGACACTGGAGAAAATTGTTTCTTATCTATTTATTTAAAATTCTAACGGATTAAAATTGGAAATTTGTTAATAATTTGGCTATTTTTCGAATTAATTTTTTATTTTGCTTGGTGCATTCGACTTGTTCATCTCATGCCAAAGATGGTTCTCTCTATTTTATCACAAAGAGCACCATTAATGGTGCATTCCAAGGTTAAATGGTTATACTACAAATAATGTGGTTTTAATATCTAAAAGCATCATTGATGGTGCTTTCAATGTACATCAATAAGTGCATTGTTGCACTTAAAAAACATTTAAGGACCGATAATGATGTGTCTATGTATTGACACTACACCAGCAAAGGACAATTAATAGTTAAAAAATCATTCAACATATGGTAGTTAGTATAGCTAAAAATACAATGATAAAATTAAAATATTAAAAAAACCCATCAACGCACAATTATTGACTTTGAACTTAGTTAACCGATGCATTGTTTATTAAATATAAGCACCATTAATGGTGCTTATTGTAACAAAAATCACATAGAACAAATTAAAAATAAAAATTAAAAATAAAACACATATCTTTTAGTGTGCTTTGTAATACAATGAAGAACTGATAACGATGCTTCTTAATGTTGCAAATACACTAGAAAAGTAAAAAAAAAATTAACAATTGTTGGTGGTGTGCTTTGTATGTACCAAAATCACCGACCATGGTGTGTTTTTAATATCACGATGCACCAATAACGATGCGGACAAGTATGAAAAATGTACCGTTTCAACCCATAAAGTTGTAAACACCTGTAACAATGTTATTTTAGTACTTAGAAGCACCATAAGCAGTGCATATGAATATTGAAACTACACTACTTAAACTTAGAAACCCCAAGCTAGCAACCATGCATGTTGTGTGTGTAATATTGCTTGAGCACCGATGCCAATGCATTAGGATTTCATAAACGTACCATCATCATTTTCAACTATAGAATATCCCACAAGGTTGCTCTGAATTGTTTGGAAGCATCGAGCCAATGCAGACGTTTCTTTTTAGTGCACTGTGACAATGTTATGTTTTTACATTGGCGCATCGATGTTACCGATGCACTTTAATAGGGGAGCATCAATGAACCTTGA
Source organism: Larix kaempferi (assembly GCA_027924585.1). Taxonomy (NCBI): domain Eukaryota; kingdom Viridiplantae; phylum Streptophyta; class Pinopsida; order Pinales; family Pinaceae; genus Larix; species Larix kaempferi. The sequence continues at coordinate 6,776,050 of BSBM01000434.1, forward strand.
CAACTCCACACCACAATAATGGTGCATAATATCCATTTATATCGCACCATTCACAATCTGCTACTCGTACTTAAGCATAGATAATAGTGCATTCGATTTTGTAAGGAGCACTAGTTATGTTATACAATTTTTTTGAAAAAAATAACAATTTCAATTATCGATAAATAAAAATGATTGTTTGGTAGTTTTTTGGATGTTATATGTGTGTGTGCGCGGGCGCGTGTGCCTAATGAATGTTGTATGTGAGCCAAAGACAACAATGTCATAAACAATGGTTATACTCGTACAATTTTGTACAGGAGATGTGGGAGACTTGAGAGAGGGAGAGGGATTTGTACCCTTGACCTATTATTGTTGAGATGCATGTCCTCCTAAGGAATGTTGGCCTTTTCAAGTTTTATGAGGAGGCTACATCTCTTAGGGGGGACTCACACTTACTAGTGCAGTTGATCCATCATTGGGATCATGCACACCAAGCATTTAGAGTTAGTCTCGATCTATGGTACTAGTCCCCAACACAGGACATGTATATTATCACTAGTTTGTCTAGGAGAGGGGAGAATTTTCCAAATTTCCCTGATCTCCCAACTAGAATCGTTGGAGAGAGTCAATTATCATATGTTTATAAATGTGTTAAGGAGGATGAAATTATCCTAGGTGACTTCTAGGTCATAGGTGCCTAATTTCAATATTAAATCATTTAGTGCGGAAGAGGTTAGGTGCTCTCTCTTATTGTCACGACGGTGGACTCGAACACCTTAGATGCATAGCACATTAGTTTCCCTTTGTTTTACTATGTAGATTCATTGGTGTAGAGACCCAGATTGGTTAGATAGTCAGGTATTCTTTTGTGACAGTCTTATTTAGTTCTAGATCATTGTCGTTCTATGTTTGATCAAAGTTATTTTGTTTCTTTTTGAAAGGTTTCCAGTGATTAGACCATCATTCAACTGCTACCCTCCTAGGTTTAGGTCCAAGGCACGTATGTATATGTAGGGGTAGATGATGCCCAATAGGGGCCAAGTAGAGTTCCATACTAGAATTAGTTCAAAGGTACTAGAGATTCTCACAAGTGAGGATGATACACCATGGATCTTGTGTAGTACCCATACACGAGGATGGATTGGAGAGGATGTATGAACATCATTTTTACCTAGGAAGATACATTGAATGATAGAGGTAATATTAACATTATGTTTTGATTAATTATCTAGTTTCATTTTGTTACCTTATTTAATGCACATGTAATTTATTGTAACATTTTCTTTAATTTGTATAATTATTGTTTATTACATCTTTGCAGATGTTGGCACATATGTTGGGGAGCTTATTAACCAACTTGATGAGGAGATTCCTAAGGTTGAGGAGCTTCTTTAGTTAAAAAGGCCTAGATTGCGACGTAGGTTAGACCATAGATGTCGTGAGCAGGTGGCCAATCAGTTATATACATTGTTGGTTTGACAAGGAGTGTGCATTGTATATGTTCACAAGATCTTATGGGACCTTGAGATTTTAGTTATATTGGTGAGCCTTCCTAGTGATATGATAGTAATAATGAATTATATTATAAGTGTAGTTAGGATTCTTGATCGGAGGGATCATCCACCTCCTCCCCCACCCTCTCCTCCACATGCTAGGAAACCACCCTCTCCTCCACATATCGAGCGACCACACTCTTCCTCATCGAGTTGATCAACAACCCTCTTCTAATCCACGGGTCGATCAACCACCCTCTCCCCCTCATTGAGCCAACCAACCGCCCTCTCTTACACAGGTCAATTGAACACCGTCTCCTCCTCCACAAGTTGACTAACCACCCTTTCCTCCTCCACAGATTGATCGACAACGCACTCCTCCTCACCAAGCTGACTAACCACCCTCTCCTCCTCATGATCGATTCGATCGACCAACTAAAACATGCATTGATCTATTGACTAGAGTTATATATGAGATGGTCTCATCGGAGCTTATAGATTCTATTACAAAGATATACGATCTTGTTCATTCTTCATTTTTAATTTCCATAGGTATTGATGCCTCTAGCTTTGGTGGTAGAGGTAATAATGCCCTTGTCTCTAGTGGAAGCAGTATCAATGCCTTTGGATCCAGTGTTGGACCAATTAGCTTATGTATATTGGTCATATATTATGATTTTGTTATTATCCTTCATATATATTATGTCTTTCTCATATCATGTTGATGTTTTTTTCCAATGGAATACACATCATGGGAAACCCTCAAGAACTTCCTTTCATTTTGAGGATGGTACCCAAGGTAAGCCATTCGGTTGTGGTGAGGAGGAAACCTAACCCGAAGGGGACATCAAGTGAGGCCCTAGCAAAGCCACCCAGGGATTTGACCTTGAGACCTTCTGCTAGTTATTCACAGCACTCAATCACTTGAGCTAACCCATCGGGCTATATCATGTTGATGTTGATATTGATGTATATCATATTTATATCATTCATGTATATTTATATGTCTTTTCATGTCATGTCGATGTTGTGATTTATAAAATGTATCGTGTATCAATGATCTAAATTAGATATGCAATATAAAGTTTAATTCTAGCTAAAATCATTTGATGACATTCTTTGTGGTAATTATTTAACGTCATTATATAATTTTTTAAACCAATTTAATAGTTTAACAATGTATTGGTTGAAATTATGTTGACTTTTAAGTGCAATACATTAAAAGTATGAATTTGAGATCAATAATGAGATTGGCTTTCCTCTATGTTTATAAAGGATCAATTTATCTCGCTTTGAACTTAACTTTATGTATGTGTGACTTCTATAAAATGATAATGTTGTTAGTTCTAAACTTATTTTTTTGTAACTTTAAGCTTGATGTTGATGTTTAGGTATATCATGTTGATATTGTTCATGTATATTTATATGTCTTTTCATGTCATGTTTATGTTGTTTGATTTATAAAATGTATTGTGTGTCAGTGATCTAAATTAGAGATGCAATATAATGTTTAACGCTAGTTATAACCATTTAATGTCATTATATAATGTTTAAATAATTTAATATTGTATTAGTCAAAATTATGGTAAAAATTATCTTATTCCAATGTAACCCAAAAAATGATATGCAAATGGTATTTTAAGAAACCTAAAAACTATGAATGTTGTCATTCACATTAACATATTTCTAACCTTAGACACGGTGAGTGTATCATCTTTAGCTCATTCATACCTAAAACAAACAAAAAATTGAATTAATAACAAAGTAGGCATATGAATTGATAACAAAAAAAATGGTAAACAAAAACAACACTGAAAAGAAAATGTGGGAAACCAAAACAAATTGTCCTAGGTAACAAAGTGGTGGCATCGAGTAATGGAACCTCCAAGTTCAGTAGCCAAAGTTGGCTAGTATCTACAAGTGAAGAAATATGTCCCAACTAAATAAATAGTAAAAGTGACAAAATCGCATATATTCTTTAGCTCATTCATACCTAAAACAAACAAAAAATTGAATTAATAACAAAGTAGGCATATGAATTGATAACAAAAAAAATGGTAAACAAAAACAACACTGAAAAGAAAATGTGGGAAACCAAAACAAATTGTCCTAGGTAACAAAGTGGTGGCATCGAGTAATGGAACCTCCAAGTTCAGTAGCCATAGTTGGCTAGTATCTACAAGTGAAGAAATATGTCCCAACTAAATAAATAGTAAAAGTGACAAAATCGCATATATTCTTTAGCTCATTCATACCTAAAACAAACAAAAAATTGAATTAATAACAAAGTAGGCATATGAATTGATAACAAAAAAAATGGTAAACAAAAACAACACTGAAAAGAAAATGTGGGAAACCAAAACAAATTGTCCTAGGTAACAAAGTGGTGGCATCGAGTAATGGAACCTCCAAGTTCAGTAGCCAAAGTTGGCTAGTATCTACAAGTGAAGAAATATGTCCCAACTAAATAAATAGTAAAAGTGACAAAATCGCATATATTCTATAAGAGATTTGTATAATATTCAAAACAAACTTAACTTTAGGATTTTTAAAACACATAATGGTGATTAAGATCAGCATAAAATTTAGGCAAATAATTTTCATGTCAAGGTTATATTATAAAGTATTTTATGCCAATAAAAACCATTCACAATCTCCCATATGAAAACATGATATAAGGATGCAAATGTGACTTCCATTTTATAATACTCCTTGTAACTAGTTAGGGTTTCATACGATATCATTACTTTTAGAAGTCAATTGTTGCACGACTCAAATGATATACAATCTGGTTTTAAAATAACTATTGCAAATGTTGTACATATTAGGTATATTTAACAAACTTTTAGGTCCAACCATATATTTGGTTGTTTCTTTAAATAGAATACATGCCATTACCTTATACTCCACATAAACTAATATCATCTTTAAAGTAAAGAATCCTAAATAATAAAACGAAAGTAAATATTTAGTATTTTAACCACAACTTTTTCCCCATATTTAGATTTGGGCACGGTTTATATCAATAAAAAGATATTGAAATTATCTACAACTTTGTTGTTATATATTTTAAAGATTATGTATGGATTTTGCAACACGTGCATTTTTCTACTATAGGGAATATTTTGACATGAAAAAGATTATTTTGATATCCACCCATGACTTTGTATCCCAAATGTGCCTTATACTGTTGGAAAGGTCTTGTCGAGATCTACAACTTTGTTATACAATTTTTGAGATTCCTTGCTATTTGTTTCGAATTAAAATATGAATCACCTAAAATTATTCCACTCATAAAAACACACTATATGTATGTTCATATACCACAAAACATCCTTAATACAAAGTATACAAGTAGTAAACTAAATAGAGATTTGATTTAATGTGTTAAAGATTAGAATTTAGTTATGATGGTGGTTTGGATTGGTTTGGATTTACAAAACTTGTTAAGGTTTCATTATAGCAGTAAAAGGACTTATTGGTTATCGGGTCTAGGGACTATAGAAGGTCATGAATGGGTTAGGTACTATAATCTATAGATAATGGCTAAGGGTGATAGGAGTTATAGTGATTAGGAGTTATAAGAGGTACAAAGATAATGGGATTTGGGTTATATGTATTAGGAATTATACATATTAAGGTATTTATATATAGTAATTACATTTCACATGGGATAGTCATTATAGGGGTAGGGGTGATACTCATTACAGGTTACCGAGGTTAGGAGTTAATGGTTAGGTTTTATGGGGCAAGGATTAAGGGTTAAGATTATAAGTTTAATATGGGATATATGTTATAAGTTATGGATGTTAAGGTTTTGGTGTTGGAGGTTCGATATTATAACGGTTTGTTTAATAATGGTTATAGAGATTAGGTGATGAATGGGTCATATAGTTTTTAAGTTTATATATAGTGTAGGTTATATTAATCAAGGTTAGGTGTTACATGGGTTGGGGTTTGACATAATACTAGTAAGAGGCTATGAAAATTATGAGTTAAAAATTATGAGTTAGGGTGCTAAAGGTTATAATGTTTAGAGGTTATAAAGGTTATATTGGTTACAAATTATGGGTTATATGGATTAAATATTGGAATATAATGGTTCAAATGAGTGGTCATAAGGATTAGGATTTACAATGGTTATAATGTATATGTGTTAAAGTGGTTAGGGAATATGGTGAAGGTTTACAGTGGTAAGAAGTTATAGGGGTTAGGAATTATAAGGATATATGTTTATAGAAGTTAGGCTTTAGGCATTATAGTGGATAGACATTAGGTGTTAATGGTTAGTAGTTATGAAGTATATGAGTTATAAATGTTGGGGTTATAAAAATAGAGGGTTATAATGATAAGGGGTGAAGATATATACATGTTATATGGATTGTGGATGATAAGGTTATGAGGGTTAGATGTTATATGTGTGAGTGGTTATTAGGTTCAATGGTTATAAGGAATATTTGTTAAAGAGTTTAGGAGTTAGAGGATGTGATTTATGGGTTATACATGTTACATGTTATATGAATTATGGCTTATATAGAATAAGAGGTTAAGGGTCAATAGCTATATAGGTTAAAGGAATCTTAGATAATAGAATTTATAATGGTTAGATGATACAGGGGTGAGTAGTTGTTAGTGCTTTCGTGCGCTAAGGTAATATTAAATTCTATAACAAAAAATAAACATAGGATACATCAATACAATACCCATAAACACATAAAATCCATACATGACAAGTAGAATGGAACTCAAAAACCAAATCAAATTTATTCAAGAACCGAAACCCCAATAACATAAGATGCTTCCCTTTCCCTTACAGGCAGGGGAGCTACGGAACTCCCACTCCTATCCTCTCCCTTGCACCTGAAACCATTTCAATCAAAGAAATATATGGAATAATACCCAAATACATGATTCCAAAGACTTATCGAACACTTTTTATTTATACCATGCCTATGGACCAATTTCACAATAAAATATTCATTTAATACCTCTTTTTGTGCAACAAAGCATAACAAAATCTTAACGAGACATTAATTAATGACCAATACAATGAACAACTAGGCCCCAACAGGCCCCCACCGCTATCCATTTCCTCTCCCTCAAGTCAACCGATTATGGATTTGCATCTGCCTGCAGCTGATGAACTATGAACTATGTACCTTCTACTCTATCATCTTTTCGGTGCAACATGCTCTCATAACATATCCTCATCAACCTCTTCTCTACTGCAACCTACTTAGTCACCAAAACCTTTGCAACCTCTACTCTAGTGTATCCTACTTGGTCGACTACAACCTCTTATTCATCACAAACTCATCCTCAATAAGCTAAAGTCTAGATATCCCTATGGCCACCAACCCATATCACCGGAATGCCTCGGATGTTATCCTGGGAAACCACCAAGTCTGCTAGGGATCGATCTCGTACTATGCAGGGTTGAATCGAACCAACAGTTTGTCATAACATCTATTTAGATGTTATCTCAAAGTAGTGATCCCTCATGCTCCAGCGTACCATGAATAACATCTGTAAATTGTTATCTTATTGTACTCTAACTCAATTGCATGACATTCACTATCAGTGCTCACACCACTCATCTACAACTACATTGCTCAAGTTCTAGTCATCGCATTATTCGCAACATCCAATAAGCCATCCTTCCAAAAGATAGTGCAATCACCAGGGTGATTAGGCCTGATAACTGCACTCATGAATAACCATCCCATGTTGAAATAAAATCATCATGATCCAAGTTCCGCAACTAGTCATAAACTTTTTGCAATACTCAGAATCCTTCCACAAATTTCCATGCAAAATGGTGCATTTCTCACATTCCACAACATTTCTCAATATCCCACAGCATAATGATGCACACATTTGGAAATTACCAGGGCATAACTTAGGTGCATAATAAATAAATCCACAAATATTTCTTAGATACAAAGGTGAGAATGAAAGCATTCTACAACTATCCTCGAACTTGTGTAGCCAGGGAAAAGTAGCAACCCATTTTTCTTACACAACTTTTTCCGCAACCCAATCATGGTAGAACAACTCTTCTGCAACAACCAAGGAGAATACATAGATAGATAGCCAAATGATCAAGGAGTAATTTGCAACCCTTAATATTTTCGCAATCATTGATATGGTTTATGCGGCTTTGGAACTCATGCAACCCGAAGCGGTTACGCAAACTCTTCCGTAACTAATGATGTCGTTTCTACAACATCTTGCATTCTTATGTAGTCATATGAAATCTTTTTGTAGCTACATTCATGACTATTTCACAATCATTTAATCATCTTCCCATATTCCCCCAACTCCTACTATGTCCTTTTGGAAATAACCCAACTATATTCATTTTGGGAGACGTCAAGTTAACAACCACAATCACAACAATGATTGAATAAAGAAAGTTTGTTGTAGCTGCGCACATCATTGATGGGCCTTGTAACTGAATTCCCTTATGAAATTATCAAAATGGTCTTTCAGCGGACTTTGACCAATTCTTAAGGAACGATTCCTCAGAATTTTCATAGTTGCTAAGTGTGGTAACCATGGTCTTTGGCATTTCCTTCAATAGAGTTTAGTTGGTTTTGATTCCAGGACACATAGCTCATTTGCGAAATAAGCAGCCTCTGGATCAATTCCCTTCAAGATAATCAACGTGGCGATTATGAAAACCAACAACACCAACTACCTACATGGGATTCATTCTGCTCCATAACATACGTAATGTAACAACCTCCCATAATACCACTCAAAGCTAAAAACATCACACTTTTCATTCGATGGTTCATTCCACAAAAGTTATGGTGCCATCCATTATGGCATTCTTGTAGTTGACTGGGAAGACAAAAATGTACTAAGATTCAAGTGTGACAAGCCATAACCACAAACCTTGACAACCCAACTACTGAGTAAATAATTCATTCCTTGTGCCATATCAAGATCCATCCGTAAGCGTCACTTTTATCTGGAGGTTAGGATAGTGGATTAGCCTATACAAGCTTCCTCTTGGTCAAAGTAGAGAGATTAATAGGTTGATTGATAGCTCCCCTAAAAAGAACAACAGTTGGGTGACTCATGATTCAGAATCCATAATGGAACTGCTCAAATGCATCTCCTAATAAATCTTGATCAAGGAACTTCTTAACTGCAAATTTTGTGCCATTCCAATCTGTTTGATAAACTTCTCCCTAAGAACCTAGTCCAATCCATTAATATTTGAATTGTTTTTAACATTCATGGCATGGATTTCATCATGTCTTCATAAGATAACGCATCACCACTTTTAGCGGCTCAAATGGAAGAATCTTACTCACTTCATATCCTGTTGACAAACCCAATGAAATGTTGTTAGTCATTCCCTTCAATTGAGTGAATTGCAGATCACCCGTCTTATTGATACCCAATTCTTCAACCTTAGCCATGACCGACTTTGCATATTCAATATTCGATATTCCAATCGGATTTCACATTATGAAACATCATCCATTATAGGATGTGTATTGAAAGCATAGGTTCATATTCTAAATTTCCCCTGGAATCTACTAACCCAACAACCATGCCAATATTTATCCATGAATTTTCTCTTTATGTAGCTTGTTTCTTAACAACGTGATCATATTTTTTTGTGGATTCACAACAATCACAATGCCAAGGATCAACAACCAAATAAACCCTCAGATATTTTTGTATCATGCATCCACCACTAGAAACATTTGCGAGGAGAAAATAAAATAGATCTGGAAAATGCAGCCCAAAAAATAAATCTAGAAGCTAACATGAATAAACCACTCTGCCATTCACATGAATGTGTCCATCATTCTATAGAAAAGACAAGAAATGACCGCTTGACCCCAGGTTTTTTTATCTATCCACCTCCCTTGCTACCGCTGCCACTTGGCTAAAGAAGGATGGAAAGCATATTGATTTCCTAGTCGATGCATTGTTAGCGTTTTTATGTGCTAAGATATTATTAAATTCTAGAACATAAACCAAACATATGTTATAGCAATACAATACTCATAAACACAGAAAATCCATACACAACAAGTAGAATGGAACTCAAAAACCAAATCTACTTTCTTCATGAACTGAAGCCTTGATTACATAAGATGCCTCCCTTTCCCTTGGTGTTGTGGAAGTCCCACTTGTCGTGCCCACTATATGTCAGTTAATTAAAACTTAACATGCAGAGTGCTAAACATAAATTATCAACCCGAGGAAGTCTTTTATTTCAAAGCTATCGTGCAAAATATATGCGAGTACAATTTCTACCTGACGTTGTTATTTATTGGTATGCAATCGAAACTATTTGTAACTAGGTCACACTTGCTTGAAAATAAATCAAACCCAAACCTATTCATGAAATCACACTGTAAATCTAATCATACTTCAACAAAATAAACAAGATCTAATTACGTACATCTAGAAGAATTGTTATGTTGGCCAACGATCTACCAAAACGAATTAACAGAAAAACACTATAGTAAATCAAATGAACAACACATGGTCTTAATAATAAAATAACTATGATAAATCCAATGCATGAAAGAATTAACAAATAAACAAATCTGCAAAATAAAACACTTACAATCAACACTACCAGCATCTGCTCAGGGAAGAGGGCCCTTCCTCCACTGAGCAGATCTGGATCTCCACAATGAAAGTCTACAACTCCAGAATTAAGAAACTGCCAGCATGTATTATCATAATGGAAGAATTACAACAGATCTGGATCAAATCCTACATCATAACATTGTGATCTCTCATATCTTGCATCTCCTATCCTGCCTAATCTATCATGCTTAATCTCTATCAATCTATCCCCCTTTCTCAATGAGATTGATTACATATTTATACATAAAATTATCTAATGGAAATGAAGAACTGAACCCCCAGCTTGTGATCTGCAACAGCTGGAACACGGCCGTAACTGTTGGCAACTTTGGAGCCGGCCGCAACACCAAATCTGGAAAATACCCTCTCGAAGAACCACCTGCATAGCACAAACCGTAGCTTGTTTGGGCGATTTCCTCGCGAGTCAGGTAAATGAGGATGTTACGCACAAAACCCATGTCTCAGATTTTTGAGATTCGTTTTCATCTGTCCGCAAATCAAGATGCGAATCAAGGTGTTCTTATGTGGCATGCGTTTTTGGTTAAGGCTGTAACAGCTGGCTATGAGCATCCTGTACGTGACAACTCACTCCACAAACCATCATTAGTAAAATTATGCATAATAGTCTTTTAATTCATCAAAGATAAAAGAAAATAATCACTATTAACCACTTAAAACATCAATGGAAGTAGCAGGCTGTTCAATGCACAGCTACAACAAATGAATGAAAAATGGAATGATAAATGAGAAATAATGGTAAAAAAATGGATGAAAGGTATGTCGGTAAGTGATGAAAAATAGACAATTCCAGGGCCCAACATCTCCCCCAAACTGAACTTGTTGCATGTCCTCATGCAACCCAATACCTGTGTAGCATCCAACTTGAAAAAAAAAAAAAAAAAAAAAAAAAAAAAAAAAAACTCATTCACTTGTTCTTTTATTTTACCATTTGCACAGCTGCAGCTAGAAGAAATAGAGAGTTTAACACAAATTGGCAGAGTCACTTAGCGAAGGATTTAGCAGAAAATTTGGCGGATTTCGCAGCTCTTTAGTAGAAATTTGGCAAAGTCACAGCTTATTTTAGCAGAGAATTTGGCGAAGGTTTTAGCGAAGATTTTGGCGGAACAGCGCTAAATGTAGCGGCAACTTTGGCGGAGTCAGCTTATTTTAGCAGAGACTTTGGCGAAGGTTTTAGCGAAGATTTTGGCGGAACAGCGCTAAATGTAGCGGCAAATTTGGCGGAGTCAGCTTATTTTAGCAGAGAATTTGGCGAAGGTTTTAGCGGTGAATTTGGCGGAACAGCGCTAAATTTAGCGGCAAATTTGGCGGAGTCAGCTAATTTTAGCAGAGAAGTTGGCGAAGGTTTTAGCGGCAAATTTGGCGGAACAGCGCTAAATTTAGCGGCAAATTTGGTGGACTTGCAGTTGTCGGAAAAGATGTCGTAGCCGCCGGAAAAGATGTCGCAGCTGCCGGAAAACGGGCAGTTGCCGGAAAGCGGTCGCCGGAAAATATGTCGCAGCTGCCGGAAAAGATGTCACAGCTGCCGGAAAAGATGTCGCAGCTGCCGAAAAGCGGTCGCCGGAAAATATGTTGCAGCTGCCGGAAAAGATGTCGCAGCTGCCGAAAAACGGGCAGCTAATTTTAGCAGAGAAATTGGCGAAGGTTTTAGCGGCAAATTTGGCGGAATAACGCTAAATTTAGCGGCAAATTTGGTGGACTTGCAGCTGTCGGAAAACGGGAAACGGCAATATTTTACAGCGTTTTGGTCTTTTTGAACGGGAAACTTCTAAAGCCATTTTCTCCCAAACGACGAACTGGGTTGGGCTGAAATTTTGCAAGCAAGTAGCTACCACTCTAATGCATCTCCACGCCAAAAATTAGACAAACCCACATCACGGATTTTGAGAAAAATGCGAATTGGCTGTAGGTGATTATGGCCATTTTCTTGAAAACCGTGCACTGGATTGAGCTGAAACTTACCATGGTTGTTCATCATGCTCTTATGCATTCCCTGTCCAAATTTCATGAGAATCTAACTTACCAATGGAAAGATATGCCCAAATCAAATTCTGCACTTTTGAATATGAATAAAAATGTATTGCAGCTGAACTTCCAGAGCCAATATTTCAAAAACTACAAACTGGGTTGGGCTGAAATTTTTCAAGCAGGTAAATACCATTATAGTGCATCTCCTCACCAAAAATTAGATGAACCCACATCACGGATTTCGAGGAAAATGCGAATTGGCTGTAGGTGATGATGGTCATTTTCTCGAAAACCGTGCACTGGATTGAGCTGAAACTTACCACGATTGTTCATCATGCTGTTATGCATTCCCTGTCCAAATTTCATGAGGATCCAATTCGTGGTTTGTGAGATATCCTTAAATCAAATTCTTCATTTTTGCCAGCTGTGAATGAATAAAAATCAGTATGCACAAAAATGTCAAAAACCACTCCCCCAAACTGAATATGTTGCATGTCCTCATGCAAAAGAGGAGTTTCGTCTTAGTTGTGAACAACCATTTCTCCCAAACTGAGTATTTTACCTTCCATTCATGAAATCAAGTGAACTTTGGGACTTTTGTTTTCTTGTATCTGCACTATCACTGTCAACATCCAATTTTTGTATATGTGCTAGCTGGAAACACATCTTTGACTTACAAAAATGACTGTAGGCTGCCTGAAAAATGACTGTATGCTATTTGAAATTCACTGTGTGAGCTCAATTTTTGATTCCCCATGGTTATGGTTAAGTGCTCATAATGTATTGCAAAAATAAAATGACAATGCACAGGAAATCTTCATACCAGCAAGAGATCAGATTTGCAAATTTCCTTTTGTGATGACCCAAGCTGCTCAAATATCATCTGACAATCACAGAATTTGTAGACCCTCCATATGTCACAAGTGCCAAAAAAAAATACCAGTGATCTTCACAAGCCAAACTCACTACAGGAATTATCATTCATGGGAAATAGAAGAGTTTTATAACCATTTTCTCATCAAATTCATGGCAAATTCTATTGCAATAAACCACAGTAGATTTCATCCATTCTCATGGTTGAATGAAGGCTGCTAGAATTTTCATTGATTATGCCCTTATCATGGAGTGCTTTGTAACACTTCAAATAATGCCAAACATTCTTTTGCACATTCCACAACAATCAAACTCATTTCAGAAATTCTGTCGAACTTGACAAATGACCAATGCTGAGAGTAATCATTACCTTCATGCTGCTGAGATATACTTCACATCAGACCTTGAAAAGGCTGCTACAGGATTTCCATTATGCATGTATGATGCTTATTAAAACTTTTCACGGCAGAAAACAAGTTTTGATTTGCACATCAATCCTCCATACTGTTATAAAAATTATTACTGATAAAAATGACCATTTTTCAAGTGTTGTGTATGGTAGGACTGTTTCAAAGTAGTTCAAGAGATCCTCTCAAACATATAGCACCAAAAGAACCAATTGCAGCAAGCATAAAACCCATATCCAACTAGGAATGAGAATCTCAAAGCACCAAGCCATTTCAAAATAGTTGGTAGCCACCATATTCAACAAATCCATGTATCAATTAACAAAACCTATGTATGTATCTCACTTCATACATTCATGTAGCTTCCAATTTCCAATTTTGAAAACAGAGCATGGATCTGGAAATGACTATGTATTGCTGCTCCAAAAACTCAGATTAGTGAAATATGTATTCTGCTATTACCTTCATTTTTGCCTTGGATATACCTTCACCTTCTGAGATGCAGCAATGAAATGAGCTATAAATAGATGGCTGGTCATGAAACCATGGGCTGAGCATGGCTTAACACTAACAATTGATGCTTCTATTATGTGGATAGAAACCCTGTAATCATGAAATCTCATGTCCCCAAAAACTTAGTTTGCCGCCATGGAAATATAAGCATGTTTTCCCAAATCTGTCTTTCATTATTATGGGAATATTTTCATAGTGACAGCAACATCTCTCTTCCATTATGAACTACAACATCAAATATGCAAGGACCATGATAACAATTGTAAGCCAATGTGGGCATTACTGAATAATGAGACTCATACCTCTGAATGTATGGCAGCATAAAATTCTACCACTGTAAGTTCTCGAGAAGCAACAGCAATGCCTTGTGTTCCTACAGCTGGTTCTTGTGTGACAGCAGTAGATCATTTTTTCATGGTTTTCTAGGCTTCTTGAGATAATTAATGAATTCAGAAAACTCCCTGATCATTTTTGCTTGTACTTCAAGAGAACATTTTCAATGAGAAAACAATCTGCAAACCTTGATTCTAGTCATAAACTTGCTGCAAATTATTAAAGGACTACCTTTTAAACTGAATGCAAAGCATGCCCTCATGCATCATTTCCTCAATTTGCAGCTATAGAGGATTTGTAGTTCCCACGTACAAAAAAAAATGCCAAAGCTGGAAAGAACAACCTTCAAGCAACTGATTTATTTCTTCTCATTGTTGGTTTTTATGTGGCAGTAGCAATGATTCTTTTCTTGCTGCTGGTTCTTGTGTGGCAGCGGCAAGATTTTTTTTTTTCTTCTTACTGCTGGTTCTTGTGTAACAACAATAAGGTATCCCTTTTTCTTTGTATGCTTGGTCAGTTGGGTTGGTGAGATGTTGGGTTGGAATTTGAAGTGGATGTACATGAATGATGAAGTGTTAAAACTGACTGGGAAATGATGGGAATGGATGGACATAAAAGGCTATTTAGAAAATGGAAATGGCTAATGCTTAGTGGTTCTTCATGACATTTCCCCAAATCTTTAATAAATCAAAAACTCATGCTATTTTACCTCAAGTTTTACCTCCATGGAAGCCTTGGTTGACATGAATGGACTGGTGTATGCTGGAGCTATGTAGGCTGATCTGATGCTGAGACATATGTATATGAGAGCTGAAACTGGATGAGACTGAATTTGATCCATGATATTGTGCTGGTTGCCTGTAAGACTAACTGCTGAGACAATTGATGAGGAAAAATTCTACCATAGAAGCAGAAAGCCCTTTCTCTTATTCTGCAAATTAACTGCAAAACTACTGAACAAATGATGCTGCAAGTCATTGTTGAAACCATTAGATCACATAATCTTCAGCTGCTACAAACCCGAGGTACAATTCTTACCATGCGAATGAATGTGCTGAAGTCGAGCATGGAAAGAAATCATTGGATTACCGGCCATTAATGTATGCCGTTAACCAATGTGAAGAAACTCACCTTTGATGACAATGAGCTCTAAAGTACCTTAGTGCATCTTGACAGGTACGAATGGATGTGCTGGAGTCAAGTCACCTGCAAGATTTGTCAATCAAGAGGCATTGATGAATCCCCATGATTAACAACTAGGAAATCTGCCATTGATTCATGCAGATACCAAGGCACTATAAAAACTCTAATCTTGATCCCAGATGATGTGTCGAAGTCGATGGGACAATACCATTGGAAGTTGGACCTTAATGCATTCCACATCATCCAATACGAGTACAAAATAAATGATTGTGAAGAATCAT
Organism: Larix kaempferi; assembly: GCA_027924585.1. Taxonomy (NCBI): domain Eukaryota; kingdom Viridiplantae; phylum Streptophyta; class Pinopsida; order Pinales; family Pinaceae; genus Larix; species Larix kaempferi. Next base: position 6,791,686 of record BSBM01000434.1, read on the forward strand.
AGTGAAAAATAGGACCAACATGAAACTCAGAAGCGGAAAGTATATGTGAAGTCATGATGTAGTAGTGATGGGAAATAAAATGGTTATGGTGACTACATAAGCAGTGGAAAATGAGACTTCGACATGAATGGATTTTTAGGGTTTTGAAATGAGGAGGGTGAATGAATCTACCATAGGGAAATTGGCTTCTTGAGGGGTTTCTTTCAGCAACAAGTGGGATGACAGGTGTCTAAAAATGATTTCTGTCATGTAGCAATGGGACTTGACTTCGGAAACATTGGACTCTGTATGGTTTGCACATCAATCTCTCCATTTTTTTTTATGTGCTCAATCCAATTGCAAATTGATAAAAAGTCTTCAAGAGTCACTCGTGCATGCATTGACCTTCTTCTTCCAAGGACCTGCAAAACCTAGCATTTGCCTGTAATAAAACATGAGATGATGGAAGAAGAGAGATGATTGGTCTCTCTTCACCCAACACTAATGAAAAAAACAACAAGCAATTACTCATAAAACAAATCCAAATAAAAATGAACAAAGCAAAATCCATTTTATACCTGCGGCAGAGCAATGTCCATCTAGACTCACCAACGGTATTCTGATCATAGCGTCTTCGTTCCTTGCCCAATTTGAGTGATTCCAAAGCCAAATGAAAGTAAATTCATAGGTCTATTTCCATTAGAAACAGGTTTTTAAAATTCTATGCAATGATCTTCCAAATCACTCAGTAACAGCCTGCATGACAAGGTGTTTTTTTTGAATTCTGGACTAGACCAACAGTCACGGTTTTAGGCTTAACTTTTTCGTTTGATAACGGATTGATGTGATTCCAATTGGAGATGAAATTAGATTCATGTAGGTATATCCATCATAAACAGGTTTTGAATCCAACAAGAATTGATGGGTCAAATAAGCCAATGAACAGTCTAGAAAATATATTTTTAGGAATGCAGATTTGGGACAGACAGTCGGTATTTTGGTCATAAAATTTTCGTTTGACACCCAATCGTAAAAATTCAAATTGTTTTGGAAACTAGATTCAAAGGGCTACTTGGGGTATAAACAGGTTTTAAAAATAAGTTCATTTGGTCTCCCAAAAATGGATTGTCCCGTCTATGTTTCAGTAAAATTTTCAAGCCAAAATGTCACAAAAATCCAATAAATTAAATTTAACCCGCAAAAAGTGATCAAAATAGGTGTGAATGATTTTAATGATGTAAATTTAAATATAATACACATCCATACCAAAAATTTCAAGCATTGAGCACCTAGATTGACTTACACAGTTTGTTGCAGCCACAGCTGCAACTCTTAAAAAATGACATAATGTTGAAATAAAGCATGTGAATTTTTATGGAAAATAAAAAACTAAAGACATATCATGATGTGCAACACCCATGTATCTCAAACTCATTAATTTTTACCTGTAGCACAGTCACAGCTGGGTGTTGCATCTCCTTGTCACAGCCAATGTTGCAGCTCACTGTTGTAGCTGCGAGTAATCACAGCTGAGAGTAATCACTCACAGTTGGGTTGTTGCAGCTAACAACTTTATGTCAAATTTCAAGCTTGAAGGGTTCCATAATCATGGGCTCATTTTCCTGTGGATCCTTCATTCACTTTCTTGAATTACTGTAATTTTGTTTTCATGATATTTTTATTTTTATTTGTAACAAATAGAAACAAATTGAAATTGGGAAATTGATGACAAAAAGGACTTGAGCATTTTTGTTCAAATAGTCAACAATTCCAAAGCATTCATGAAAACATCTCATACCCATTCCTCATACTTCTACTTTCTGATCTTCCAGATCGCAACAAGGCGCAGGAAGAGAGCATACTTATTCAAAAATAAAAACTTAAAAAAAACAAAAGCATGGTTTTATTATGTTATTCTACCCTACCCTATTCTACTTGGAAAAAGAAAAAAAAATGTTCAAGTGTATGCATATTTCCAATGGAGCCATTTTCGAAAAAGTGACTCAAGTATGCTCATACTCCTAATAGAAAAATATAACTTTATGAATTCTAGGATATGAGAGATCAACTTCCCTTCAAATGATGGTGCCAAGAATTGGTGAAGTATGAAATGATGCTGCAGACCGATTACAGATTGAAACCAAGCTTCAATATAGTCTTTGTTCCCTTGATTGCTCATGGATGTTACACCATGAAGATCCTTATTAAACTGATCTTCCTCAATGCATAAGATTTCCAGATCTAATGATGTGAATGATTCTTTTGGTTTCAATGGCTGTTCTCCATCAAATATTACGTGTGTATTGTTGATCTTGTCTGCTTGCTTATGAGGACTAGAAGAAACTCCATCTGCAAAACTTGGATCTAAAACATGTTCAGGCCTCGTATGGATTTGCTGCAACAACGCACAACCTTTTTGCAGCGGTGTAGATGAGGTAGAATAAGAGGGAAGTGTAAGAACATTTTGCAGTTCAGCACTGTAAGCATACTGTACTGCTTTATTATGGTTAGGGTGGAGGGTGGATTGGATAGGAAATTGTGTTGGATACCAAGGATTTTGATGAGAAGATAGATGTGGCTGATGTAGATGATTAATTTGTGAGGTTGATATTGAAGGACCAACTTGTGTTGCAGCATGAGGGAGAGTGGCCATATGATCATAGGATGGGGCATTCCAACCTTGTGGATAAGGTAGGTAAGAGTTAAACTGAGGCTGCAACAACTGCCATGGTGGAAGAGTATTCAATGATTGAGTATGAGAGTAAGAAAATGGAGGGATAGAATTTCGCACCATAGATGTAGGCCATGGTTGACATGACTGTTGCAACAAGTTGGCTGCGACTCCCAGATCTCTATGATATGTTTCTTTCATCTTTGGTAAGGAGGGACAATGATCTGTGGAGTGATTCAAGTCACATATACCACAACTTTCAAGACTATTCAAAGGGAAATCCCTTGCTTCTCTTATTTCCTCCTGCTTTTCTTTATCCTGCAAAACACCCAATTGTAAATCAGCTTTAGAAATGTCAAATAAATTGCTAATTTCAGCTCGTAAACGTCTTGTTTTTGCAGCAGATTCCAAAAATAAAGATAAAAGTTCCTTAGAATTCTTACCAGTCTTGAAGTTTCCTCTTGAATACCTTCTGCATAACTCACAAATATCATCATATGCTAATTGAAATACATTACCTGTTCCGATCAGATTCAATATTTCTAAACATTCAGCTTGGATTCCCTTGAGTAGAAGTGTTTTTAAGATCTCCTTCCCTAGTTTCCTCTGTTTGGATCTTTGGAGATTATATTGAAATCGTTCTATGTATTCCTCCAGACTTTCTTCTTCTCCTTGTGTCATTTCGAAGATGTCTTCATTGACCCTGCAATAATCTTGGTACCTTTTCAAGAACACATGTTTCATGTCTTCCCAAGTTTGTATACAATTCCCACCGAGGCTCATGAACCATCGGAGGGCTGTTCCTTTTAGAGTAAGGGGAAATACATTCAACTTTTGATCATTAGCACAATAACCATATCCTCTACAAAGTACTTCAAACTGAAATAAAAATACATCAGGGTCTTCGTTTTCCAAACCGTGAAAATTTGGTAGAACATGTGGGGGAATTCTTTTTGTTGGTGCCACTTCGCTCGAATCTCTGATGGGAAATTCGAAGGTAACAACTTCTCCATCTTTTTCACCTGCCATCCCTTCATTAGATTCTTTGTGTGCTATCTTGAGGCTCCTCCTTCGAATGTTCCTGTCAACTTGTTAGTAGAATGGGTGGTGCTCACAACACCACTAGGGGAATGATAAGATTTATGAATCAAAGATTGAAAATGAAATAAAACTAAATGCAAAGACAGAAAATTAACACTCAAAATAAATTCAATAAACTGAAATGTAATCATGCAACCTACATGCCCTATTTTAACAATGCATCTGCAAAACAATGTCAGATATACTATTGCACAATTGATAACTTCCCCGGCAACGGCGCCAAAATGTCGTGCCCACTATATGTCAGTTAATTAAAACTTAACATGCAGAGTGCTAAACATAAATTATCAACCCGAGGAAGTCTTTTATTTCAAAGCTATCGTGCAAAATATATGCGAGTACAATTTCTACCTGACGTTGTTATTTATTGGTATGCAATCGAAACTATTTGTAACTAGGTCACACTTGCTTGAAAATAAATCAAACCCAAACCTATTCATGAAATCACACTGTAAATCTAATCATACTTCAACAAAATAAACAAGATCTAATTACGTACATCTAGAAGAATTGTTATGTTGGCCAACGATCTACCAAAACGAATTAACAGAAAAACACTATAGTAAATCAAATGAACAACACATGGTCTTAATAATAAAATAACTATGATAAATCCAATGCATGAAAGAATTAACAAATAAACAAATCTGCAAAATAAAACACTTACAATCAACACTACCAGCATCTGCTCAGGGAAGAGGGCCCTTCCTCCACTGAGCAGATCTGGATCTCCACAATGAAAGTCTACAACTCCAGAATTAAGAAACTGCCAGCATGTATTATCATAATGGAAGAATTACAACAGATCTGGATCAAATCCTACATCATAACATTGTGATCTCTCCTATCTTGCATCTCCTATCCTGCCTAATCTATCATGCTTAATCTCTATCAATCTATCCCCCTTTCTCAATGAGATTGATTACATATTTATACATAAAATTATCTAATGGAAATGAAGAACTGAACCCCCAGCTTGTGATCTGCAACAGCTGGAACACGGCCGTAACTGTTGGCAACTTTGGAGCCGGCCGCAACACCAAATCTGGAAAATACCCTCTCGAAGAACCACCTGCATAGCACAAACCGTAGCTTGTTTGGGCGATTTCCTCGCGAGTCAGGTAAATGAGGATGTTACGCACAAAACCCATGTCTAAGATTTTTGAGATTCGTTTTCATCTGTCCGCAAATCAAGATGCGAATCAAGGTGTTCTTATGTGGCATGCGTTTTTGGTTAAGGCTGTAACAGCTGGCTATGAGCATCCTGTACGTGACAACTCACTCCACAAACCATCATTAGTAAAATTATGCATAATAGTCTTTTAATTCATCAAAGATAAAAGAAAATAATCACTATTAACCACTTAAAACATCAATGGAAGTAGCAGGCTGTTCAATGCACAGCTACAACAAATGAATGAAAAATGGAATGATAAATGAGAAATAATGGTAAAAAAATGGATGAAAGGTATGTCGGTAAGTGATGAAAAATAGACAATTCCAGGGCCCAACACCACTCATGTCCTCTCTCTTGCACCTGAAAAGCTTTCAAATCAAAGAAAGATATGGAAGAATACCCAAATACATGATGCCAAAGATTTCCCAAACACTTCTTATTTATACCATGCCTATGGACCAATTTTACAATAAAATATTCATTTAATCCCTCTTTTCATGCGACAACCCTTAGCAAACCCTTAACAACCCATTAATTAATGACCAACATAATGACAAACTAGGCCCCAACAATAGTTATAATGTTTAGCATATAGAAGGGGGTATGAGTTAAAGGAATTAGGGTTTATAATGGTTAATGTTTTGAATTTTAGGGTTATATGTGTTATGTGCAATATGGATTAAGAGTTAGTTGTAAAAATGGATATAGGGGTTGTTGGCATATTGGTTACAAGGATTGTAATCTAAGAATTAGGGTTTATAGTCGTAATGAGTAAGGATTTATAAGGTTTTGAGGTTATAAGGGTTAGGGATTAGAGGTGATAATAAATAAGAGTTAGTGGATTATGGATTACAATAGTAACATTGATTAAGGGTTAATGGTTATAGGGGTTAGGATTCATATTAATTTTAGATTATAGTGGTTGTGGGTGTAGGGATAATTGCAATGGTTATGCATTAGGATTTAAGGGGTTGGATGCTATAGGGGTTATACAGTTTGTATAGTATAAGGTTTATATTTCAAGACACAATGATTACATTACCTTCCAATATCAAATTACACATGAAACCAACTACTTTATAAAGCAAAAAAAATACAATAGAAAATTAATTATCGAACCAAAGCATAACCTACATGTGAAATTATGTAATGACTTTTTCATATTTAACGCTCTGATGACCATTATTATTTTTTATTAGAATATTCCTAAACAATTTAATTTATTTTCCAACATGATGGTTGTAAATTATTCTTAAATCTTCATACCTAACATCATAAAATGAATAAAAAAAATAATTGACCAATTATGTAATATAACAATTATAAAATGACACATCCACAATATAAATGTTGAAATAAAACATGTAGATATCACTCTTTGTTATCATCACCCTTATTATCGTCCACACTTGGCATTATAACATTGTTGTTATAAAAAATATGTTTTTTTCTTGTATCATGTCTTAGTACAAACCACCAACCCCTATCCAACACATTTAGGTAAAAAACACTCTGTTGCAATGTTTTGGGAAAACATAAGCCTCTTTAGTTTCACCCCATGTCCTTCTAGAGTTGATGCATAATAGCCCACTGTCACAATAGTCCTTTACATTACTCTGGACGAAGTATCCTACCACTTGCACCTAAAAAAAATACATTTGAAAGATGATAAGTCCACTTGAATGATCTCTTGTGTCTTTCTAAGACTACCTAAATTCCCCTCTATTATGTTCTAATCACGGTGGCTAGAACTACTAGATTAGTTAAACTCAACTTCCACTCCATAGTCCAATTTTACATGCCTATCATCAACATCCCCAATGAAAAAATGATGTCCATATTCCCACATAGATGGGAACAGATGCACCTATAAAAATGTGGACAAATGATGGTTTTGCATATCTCATAACTTGAGCATTAATAAAACATATAGGTGTTATAATTGAAATGTGCATTGTAAAGGTAAAAATGCACATAGAGATATTATTACGGAGTTGTTGCACTCAATCCCTATGTTTAGTGCATCCTCTTCACCATGCAGGTAACGACTAGATGCACCATATTTCTCTTTGATATGGTCAACCACCCAATTATTGGGACAAATCATTGGCATGGTTTTCTAAATTATCAGGATAAGGCATGCTTCTATTGTTCAATTGTCTAAATTATTTCCTATCACTATCCCATTTCCTTCTCTTCTATTCATACAATGCGACCCACAGTTGCATTGCCTCTGCATTGTAAAGAATAAATTTAATTATGGTGTCAATTTCTAAATTCGATGATGTATTTGTGAAATCAAAATGAAAAATACGAGATAAAAAATATATATAATCAAGTTTGGTGTAAACAATTTCTTTATAGAAATTGACAAAAGATAAGTGACTTACTCTTTATCATGTGCAGCTTTCCTTTCATTTGGAGTAGCTCCCCTTCCCTTTTTTTCCTCATTTCTTTGGTCATTCCAAACCACTTCGCCTAGTGTATTGTTGATTTGATTGATGTATTCATTGGCATGATAGAATGACTCATACACTATGTACCGGCCCTCCACCATAGACACCTCAAGTTTTTACCTTTGTCGAACAAACCCCTTCAAGTTTTTCATGTATCTCTCTAAGAAGAACATCCAATGACATGAGACCACCCCGACTAGTTAAGCCTCATCAACTAGGTGAATTAGAAGACGAACCTCCAAGTCCATGAAACTCATGGGAAATTCCTTCTCAAACATACAAACAATCACATTCATCTCTCAATGCCACTATGGAATGCTAGCCATATGAATATCCTTTAAAGTGATCAAACATACAAATGTAGATAATTTAGATATGGTGTACTGAAGGTCTTGGGGAAGTAATGGTCCACATAGGCACACACGAGCAAAGGATAATGACACTTGTCAAATTGGTTTCTTGAAGGATGCACAATGGATATTTTATAGTCAACGTTTCGATTCCAAATTTAGAACCATAATCAGAACAAAGAGCCAAACTATAGAGTTGCATCATTGGATTAATTAATATAGATTTTATCCATCACATGTATCTTTTGATGTCATTTTTAACCATGTTGTCTTGATCCCCACAGAAGATATTTGAAAAATGTCTTCTTTATTTTCTTTTATAGGGAGGTCCCATTACAAATTTCTATGGGTTTCTTTTATGGCTGATTAATGGAATCCAATTTTCACCAATGACTATGTATCCTTTGGAAAACCAATCTAACAATTCACCTCAATGTAGAAATTTGAGATAACAACACTACAAAGTAAACACATACAAAATTAATTGCCATAAAACTATGAGTGCATAGTATGTTATAACCTACATTGCAAAAAACAATCATGTATTCGATGTATATAACATTAGAAGGTTCAAATGGTCATGTAATTTCAACCTCGACAAATGTTCTTCTATAGTGAAGCAACGTTGTAGAGTAGACCCATATAAAAAAGGCACCTTCACACCCAATATAACTTCCTTCCCTAGAGAAATATCATCTTTCTTCAAAATCCATGGGACCTTCTTTACAAGACCAAGAGGGACCAACCTCTCATATACTTTATTTTCTTGGCTAATGTTTCTTTTTAGTATTTGAAGAAATAATATATCGTTTGACACCCAATGTGTTGTTTTTTTATGATTTATGCCTCCATAAATAAGATGAAACTTTTTTAAATATATGCATGGGATCTAGTAAGTGGGAAATCTTAAGATGCTCCCAATATAGAAGCTCATAAAATACAAATTTTATTTTCATCCCAGTGGGCATTTTTTCATAGGTGTCAAAAAAATTTAGATCATTGAACATAGATTCCCCATTTGAATCAAAAAATTCTACAATTTCATTCTCAAGAGCTTCTCCGTGTCATATGCCCTAAGCTAATAAACATATGCCATTATTTCAAGTCTTTGGGTTCTCTTTGGTTTACCATTGAAAGCTGATGCTAAAATTATATAAGTATGGTTTTTTAGAAAGAATATCCTCGAGCAGTGGTACACTATATAATTTTATGAATTTAAACAAAATAATCAACATACTTACCAAAGAAAACTATTAATCTTGGACAATCATGTGTGGTGTACACACTTATGCCATACAACACAAAATGCCTCTCCTTTGGGATGGGTCTTGAAACTTCATCTACATGTATCTCTTCCCACACTTTACTTTAATTCATCGATCAATGGTTGTAGGTAGACATTCATATTCTTCACCTGTCTACTACCGAGGACTATAAGATCTAACATAAGATGCTCATTGTATATAGTCAACCATGGGGGGTAATTGTTATTGCTCACTACTACTTGCCAAAATGAATAGTAAATTTGTATCATTAGTTATTTAAAACATTATTAAATATATATTTGAAAGATACTCTTTCAAGTGGTATCAGAGCTTTTGATTTTGCTCTCCATCCTCTTCATTCCCTCTGATCCCACGCATTTCACGCACCCCATCTCTCCCCCATTATTCCATTCCTAATCCACGCATTTTCCACCACATTACGACGCATATCGCACTCTTCTCCATTCCAATCACTCCTCCCAAATCCCCAACCCACGTGCCTCCTCAATCCACTCCATTCTCCACACGTTGCATAAAATCCTCTTCAATCCTTGTGCATCCTCCTCCATGTTATACCATCTCATCACTCCAATCTTCACCAGCTCCCAATATGTGCCCTTCTACAATTTTCATCAATTCGTTTCCCTCCTACATGCCCAATCCTTCAATCCCTAGCTCCCAATCTATGCCCTTCTACAATTTTCATCAGTTTGTTTCCCTCCTACACACATAATCCTTCAATCCCTAGCTCCCATTTCCACTCTGTGATTGCGATGAAACCTCTTCCCCAACCCATGTGCCCCCCCAATCCACTCCATTCTCCATATGAACTCTACTGCATGCTAGCAACCCCCAGCTCCTCCATCTCGTGTGATCTTTCTTCCCCGCTCCATGCCTACTCCATGCACATCTCATCCCCCGGCCCTATGCCCTTTGTTCTCCATCTCTGTTCCCTCACCACCACCGTTGTCGGCCCTCTATCACCACACGACTTGCTATTTCCATGCACCCTACCATCTCCACACCATCTATGCTCCTATCGCTGCTCACCATTTCCCACTTCTCCAAAATCTTAAAACACTAGTTTCACTTCCAAAAAATATATATATTATATTATTACTATTATTATTATTATTCTAAATTATTATAATATCCTAAAGCCCTAAAAACTATTAAACTATATACACATATAATGAAATTATTGAATTGAAGGGGGGAGTTGTGCGATTAGTTCTACGGCAGAATGGCGGTATCATAATCAAGTTCTTCGAAGGCAGGGGCCACAAATGCAGTCCCCCCTCTCTTTTTTTCCTTTTCTATATTCTTAGTCCATGGGGATTGTCGTTCCTATTGCTGACTTATCTTTCTTAAGACAATTATCACCCTCTATCCCTCTTCACAGATGGTCCTATGGATGAATATGTGGAAATTGTTGACTTTTCTGACAATCCATTTGAAGGGAAATATATCTGGGCAGTTTCGCTAGGGTGCCAACTGGAAAAAGAAGTTTCTATATCCGTAGAATATTTCAGACTCCAAGATTTGGGTCCTTCTAGGGTTGTGGATAAAGGAAAAATGGAGGGTTTAGTTCCTTCTTCGTCGGACTTAGGAAACGGGGTTCCATCTTCCATTCAGGTTTATGGTTTTTCGAATGATATGGTCCTTCCTAGGCCTCCTCTCTACCAGGTGGATACCCTGTCGGCTTCCCTATGGTCCCTCCCTCCCTCCCCAAGGGGGAAAGAGATCCTCCCTTCTTCCTTTCCAAAATCATCTTGCAATGAAGGCTTAGATCATTTCTTCAAAGGAGAGATATCATCAGGATGGAAACTTCAAATATTTGGAGGGGATGTTCATAGGGCTTCTAGGGTGATTCTTCCTAGCTTTGGGTCTTTGGCCCAAGATTTTCATTTGAGTATTCCAGAAAGTGATCAAGAATGGATGAGCGATGCGCGGTTGGAGAAGTCTGTGGGGCAGATGGATGGTAGAGGCTTGGATCCACCACCCTCTTTCAACATCTCTCACCATCTGGGGGGCCAAACCCCAAGGATCCGGTTGAAGTTAAATTAGAGGAAACAAAGAGGGTTACCAAGAGTAGGGGTCGAAAAAAAAATAAGTGTGCTTCCTCAAGAGGAGAGGAGGTGGATTTGGTTTTAGGGTGAGATATCAAGATGAGTAATGTGATGGAACATGCAGACAAAACCGTGATTGGAAGGGCTCAAGGCTAGAGGTTTAGGATTGATTTTATACAAAATTGGGGCAGGGAGGCCTGGGGACAGAGGATTGATTATATTCCAACTATTAAAAATATGGCTCAGGGATGTTTTGATTTTTAGTTGAATTCTCCTAAGGATGCTCAATGGATCATGCAGATCAATTGGAGTATAAATTCCATTCCACTAGCTCTGAATATGTGGAAACCTCTATTCAATCCTAAGCGCAAGAAGCTAAATATATTTCCCATATGGGTTCAACTTTCAGGGATACCCTTGGATTTTGGTCGATAGAAGCTCTCAAACATATTGTCAATGCCCTCGGGGATTTCATGTAGGTCGATATGTCATTTGAAACTTCAGGAGAGATGTCCATTACCCAGATTCTAGTTCGTTTGGACACAAGGGAAGGCTTGTTAAAGGAACTAAAGTTTGTGGTGGGGTAGAATTCATATGTTCAATGTTTGGACTATGAACGAATTAATTTTCATTATCGCGGATGCCATGAAGTTGGGAATATCTTGGAGGATTGCAGTCTATGTTTCAAGACTTTTCCAGGTTCCTCTACCCTCAAAAAGTGCAACTCTTCGGTGGTGGGAAAAGGGATCGTGACCTACTCTTGGGAGTCGGGCATATTTTCAGAAGGTATGCAAAGTCCGATGGTGGAGCCTCCTAGGGTGGATCCTCTTACTCATTCGAATCATATGCAGGAACTTTCTTTGGACATTTAGATGAAGGTGACAAACTCAATCCCGGATGCAATTCTTCTGACTCAAGCATTGGATAATGCGACCGGTTCTAAAAAGGGTATGTCTTCAAAAGCATCTCTTTTTTATTCTTTTCAAAATTTTACTCTCACCGAGTCTTTCAGTATCGTTGTGACCTCCTTCCTCCTCACTTCACCCCCTCTCAGATGTCCCCCTCTCGATTTATTGCACCTTTTTTCCAAGCTAGTGGGAAAGAGATGTCATTACTCCCCCCTCTCTCTTGGTCTCTTCCAAAGATTATGAAGGATCAATCATCCTTCATAAACTTAAGGAATCGGAAAATTATGATAAACCAGCCTCCTACAATAAAGGAGGTTTGGTCCAAAACGTTGGATGTAGTCAATCTAGGAAAGGTCGAGGAAGGAAATCCTTCCTTTCGAAAGCACAAGACAGGGCTAGGGATGATATGGTTGCTCGCAAACAAAACTCTATTTACAGGGAACTTAAAGCATTGAAAGACCACTCTGTGGTTTCATAATGCAAGTGATTTCTTACAACTATCGGGGTTTGGCGAGATCCTCTAAAAATCATCACTTAAAAGGATGGTGGATCTCACTAGCCTAGACATTCTTTTGCTCAAGGAAACCCATGGGGACAATGATTCTGTGAAACTTTCTCTTGAAGCCCTTTTTAAAGGATGGTCCTTTGTAGTATTATATGTAAGTGGTCGCTCTGGAGGATTGGTAGTAGGTTGGAACTATAAGGTTATCAAGGATACAAACTTTTGGAGTATAGCCTTAGGAATTGGGTTGGAAGTTTTTTCTATTGAATTAAGTGTGGAGATGAGTTTTTTTTAATCTGTATGGGCCTTATGTGGAAAGAGATGACTATTGGAATGATTAGATGAGAAAAACCTTTATGAACTCAAATGATCTCATAATAGTTGGGGATTTAAACTTATCCCTCAATCAGGTGGAGATCTGGGGACCAAAGTCCACCCCATACCCCCTTGCAGAATTCTTTATTCAAATATTTGAAAGGAAAGGGTTGTTAGATATCGATTCTATGAAGTTAAAGTCGACCTAGATCAACAAAATAATGGGAGATAATAGGATCACGAAAAGGCTAGACAAGTTCCTAATATCTAAAAGGCTAATAGATAGGTTGATGTAGCTAAGACAATGGTTGAGCACTGGAGGGGAGTCTAATCACTTGCTAATATTTTTGGAAGTAAAAGTTAACGGTCACAAACTAGGCGATCCACTTAAATTTAACATGGAATGGTTCAAAGAGGTCTCCTATCTAGATATTCTTAAGAACTAGTGGATCACATATGAATCGGAAATCCCCTTGCATGTTGCGGGTCAATTTGCAGCAAACCTAAAAAACATCAAACAAGTGGTGCAAGATTGGGCTATTCTAAAGAAAGAAAATGATGGAAAAGAATTAAGAGAGATTCAAAATTCCGTAAAGGATATGTATGATTCGGTTGATGGGGGCCATTAAGCAGATTAATCAAAAGAGCATCTGGTTTGGCTGGAAAGCAGATGCAGGTTTCTTCTGGCAGCCAAGGAAGAAAAATGGAGACTCGAGAGTAGACTTATTTGGCTTAAAGAGGGTGATGAGAACACAAAATTCTTTCAAGCATATGCTTGGGGGAGGAAAGTCTCCAATACTATATGGAATATATTAAATTGGGAAGGGGAAATAGCCTCTAATTTTGAGGGCCTGTCGCCGATGGCTAAGAACCATTTTGGCAATCTTTTCAAAGCTCAAGAAGGAACAACTATTGTAGATATTGTCAGAAACGCACAACTCTTTCCAGGCTTTGTCAATGAAGAGGATAATCAAAATTTGATTGCTGAAGTTACTAAAGAGGAGCTTTTGGAAGTCCTCCAAATATTTCAAAAGGATAAGAGTTCAGGTCCGGATGGTTGGCCCATAGAATTCTACTTGGTCTCTTTTGACATTTTGAGGCATTATTTTCTAACATTGGTTGAATACTCCATGCTTTTCCGAAAAATGTACGCCCCTTTCAACTCAACTTTCAATGCTCATATACCCAAATCCGATCATCCTCAAAATTTTGATGACTACAAGATGATCTATCTGTGCAAAGGCATCTATAAAATTATTACAAAAATAATTGCTTGTAAATTAAAGGAGATTCTATCTAACTCTATCTTGGGAAAACAGTTTGGGTTTTTAAAAGTCAGACAGATCATGAGGCAATAGGCATTGCGTAGGAGGGTCGTCGTAGCATAAAAACAAGAAATCTTAAGGGGGTGGTGATCAAGATTGACTTGTCTAAAGCTTATGATAGAGTAAATTGGACCTATATCCGATGCCTCCTAAATCACTTAGGATTTGAGGTAGAATTTATAAATTGGGTTATTAGTTGCATTCAGTCAGTCTATTTCGCGGTGCCGATCAATGGGGAAACCTCCCCCTTCTTTCATGCCAAAATGGCACTTCATCAAGATTTTCCATTGTCCCCTCTACTCTTCCTTCTAGTTACTAAAGGACTTAGCAGAGCTTTGAGTGAAGCAAAGAGAACCAACAACTTTCATGAGATCCATATCTCTCAACTACTCAAGATATCCCATCTACTATTTGTTGATGACATTTTAATTTTCTGTGATGGTTCCAAAAGGTACATGGATAAGTTGGTCAATATCCTAGATCTTTTAGCAGAGCTATAGGTATGTTAATCAATGAAAGGAAATATACCTACTCTTTCCTAAACTTGGAGGAGGAAGAAGAAAGATATATTCAATCTATGTTACCTTTTTAGAAGTTAGATTTCAACGAAGGTCATAAGTACCTAGGGTTCCACCTAAAGCCCAATAATTACAAAAAAAATGGACTAGATGTGGTTGCTAGAAAAAAAGGACAAAAGGCTATAGAATTGGAGTCACAAGTGGCTATCAAGAGCTGGAAGATTGGTATTGATAAAATATGTTTTGGAATCCATTCCAGTATATTGGATGTCCCTTGCCTTGATTCCAAAAGGGATATTGGAGAAATTTCACAGGAAGTGTTTCTCTTTCCTATGGAGGGGGCATATGGAACAAACTGAAAACACCCAATTTGGTTTCCTCTCAATACATGAGTATCCTTTCTTTATTTCCCCAAGAAAAAGGGGCTCGTGCCATCATTATTATTACAAAGGAATCCATTAATAAACAAATCTCGTGGGCGTATTTTGATGGAGTGGCCCAAGGCGAGCCTTCAGCCTACTGTGGTGGATGTGTTCTTCACCTCTTTGACACTCAATTTTTCAATATCAAAGTTGGATTGGGCGAAGGCTCCAACAATTTTGCTGAACTTCTATCCTTAAAACTCCTCCTCTTGTTTGCTTTGAAAAAAAGATGCAGTAACATCCAAAACTTTGGGGACTCTATGCTTGTTATAAATTGGGCGAAGGAGGTCCAGTAGTGTCACAAATCTAAAATTGGTTGCTTTATTAGAAGAGATAAAGTTAATAAAAAGAAGCTTTGACTCCTTCACTTGTCAATATGTGTATAGGGAGTGCAACATGACTGTTGATGCCTTATCTAAAGAAGGTCTCCAAATGGCTGTAGGACAATGGTAAATATTAGAACAACTAAATGATGAACATTTTGAATACTATCATGGGCATTTTATTGAAGGGATTAGTTTATAATAGGGGCAGTAAAGTGGATCATGATCCTTTTTTATTTTTGATTTTGCTCAATATTTTAGACCAAAAGCTTATATGGTTTTACCAAAGCATACATGTACAAGAAGGAATGTTAGACCATTTTACAAACTTCTCTATTGGAACAGTTGGCTATGGCCTTGTTTTGACATAAATATATGCTTGGGCATATATCTTTGATATGTACTTTTATTCTCATATGATAAAATTACGATTTTTTCCTTGGAAAAAAATTATAAAATTATTATTGTTATAATAATAGTTATTGTTATTATAATTGTTATTTTTTATAGTTAATTTCTCTCATCAAATTATTTTTCGATAAAATTCCAATGTCCTCGGAAATTGCAATGTCTTCCACTCTAGATAAGTTTTTTGAAGGAATAGTAGAAATAAAAGAAATGCTAAAAAACCAAGAAGGAAAACTTATAATAAATAATTATATCTTGGAGAAAAAATGGAAGAGACATGAAAAAAAAGTACTAATACAATTACGAGAAAAAGATGAATGTTTAGAGGATTATAATGAAGATGCACCAGATTTGAGTGAAGAATATGAACCTGTAAATGATGAAAAATAAAGGAAACAAGAAAACGATCAAGAGAAGGGCCAAGAACCAAACCATGAAGAAATGATCGATGAAGATGAAGTCAAGGAAGATGGTAAAGACATCACTATAAAAATAAGTCATCGTGAGAATAAAATGAATACATGGTAGACCTTTTGAATTCAAGGGACGGAAATGATCCAAGCCTAAAGACAAAATCCATTGATCAAACAGTGAACCCTCATTATGGGATAAGGAAGTTCAAAATTGTTACGACACCCAGGACAAAAGAAAAACAATATCGACGGCCTCCTTGTCTTCCCCATTTATGCAACTCATTTATGGTGCTTGTGCATATACATATTTATGAGCTGGATTCCAATTTGGAGCATTGCATTTGAAACATCGGTTATTATCATTCCTTGTATCTAATGGCATGATCCGTCGATGAGGGGGATATAAGGAGGTGATCGATATGATTTTTTTTTCTTCTATCCCAGGTGTAGTAGCAATTTTGAACTGCCCTATGCCATAGTGAGGGTCAATTTTTGAGCGATGAATTTTGCCTTCAGAATTGGATCATTTCCAACCCTTGACTTCAAATGGTCTGCCATGGTTTTATCCTCGTCTCTTTCTTCTCTTGCTCTCTTTTTGTTCATATCCTATGCCCTGTATTATTTTTTATCTTCATGATCACTTATTTTTATCATGATGTCTCTACCCATCTTCCTTGACTTCATCTTCATCAATCATTTCTTCCTAGTTTGGTTCTTAGCTAGTTTCTTGATTGTCTCCTTTTTTGCTTTCTTTTCCACTGTCTTGATTGATATCATCATTCTCATCAATTTCTTCGAAAAATTCTTCTTCGAGGTGTACAAATTCTTCTTTTAATTTTTCTTTATGGTTTTTTACCATTTATTTTATTTTTTTTAAAAACTTATCATCGAGATGCATAAATTCTTCTTATTTTATTTTTGGTTTTTCTTCATGTTTTTAACATCTCTTTTATTTCTACTATTTCGTCAAAAAACTTATTGATAACAACATTTAGTGTAGGGTTGTGTCTACTCTAAACATGCTATTTTACTAAGAAGTGGTGAGCTTCTATGTCAGCATATTAAAATGATTATCACAAGTCATTAATCAGATCTACTTTCATTCATCAATTAAGATAAGCAAAGCTAAGATCTAATGCCACTTTAAACATCTAAATCATGCAAGATAAGCAACATTCAAATGGAACAAACTTGAATCATTTCATATTAAAACAATGAAGAGATACATTCCTACCATGGATCTTGGTGTGAATCCCTCTTCCATTGCCATGAACTTTCCCTTATCCACCCTTGCTTTTGAAGAAATTGAGCTTCTCCTCCTTCAAAATCTTTTCAGCATGCCTTTGCTCTTCCTTTGTGTACTTTACAATGCCTCCCATGCCTTTCTTATATAGCATTGGGAAATGAGCCTTAAACTTTTCTTTTAAATGTGGGATTACTCCTTTTCTTCATTTTAGATTATTTTAAACTACAAACCCACTTTTTCATAGTTTTTTAGGCTTTTTGCACCACTTGACATACTTTTAGCACAATTAATGCACTTTAATGCATTCTTCTTCACTTTTTGATTGATGTAGCTTAGTTTTGGACCTTTGGTGAGAGGTTCATTTACTGAACTTGGTCTCTTAAGTTCCGACTTTCTTCACCTAATCCTTCCATTTATGGGAGAAGTGATTAGATCAGAGAGGATTTGTCTCTGAATGTACTTGTGTCATGTCTTCCTGTTGCGGGTGCATGGTAAACATATGCTTCTTCTGTCACATGACTAGGAGTGTTAATTTGATTGTTAACACTTATCCAGGGCATAAGGCAATGAAATTTTCGAGGACATTGGAATTTTATCAATAAAATTAACTATTACAAATAAATAATAATTGTAATAATAATAACTATTATTATATGCACAATTAAATATAGGAGCTTGGGTGGCCGCTGCTAGGGTTTTGAGAATCGAACGGAGCTGAAACCGGCGGCCATGGTTCCTTCCATGGCCGCCTCCCTTTGCCCATGAGACTTGAATGGGTCAACTTATGGCGTTTACAGATGGATTTCCTCTGCGTGCGTGGTGGTTGAGCCTCTGTGCGGTGACCCATTCTTAGCAGGCTCCTCCTGCTCAACAGTGGCGGCGACGGCGAATCTATGCCGTGGGATTTCATTTGGTAGAGCATCCACGGCGTTGGGCGACGACGGCAGACTGTCGACGATAGAGAGCTTATCAAGCTCTTTCTTTCACCGGGTGGAGGCGGAAGCTATGCCAAGGGAGCCGAAACTTGTTGGCTTCCTCGGTGTGGTGGTGTTTGACGACTCCTACAGTATCTGGTGGCTTCACAACCTCCCGTGTCAATGGTCCTCTCCAGAACATGGGGGACCTGATAAACACGCATTCTGGAATGAGGATCAACAAATTTTAGGGCAACGTTTGAGGAACGAATGTGTGAGGAATGAGTGCAGAAAGGAAAAGAGTGTAGTGCAGAAGAGCGTGGAGAATAGGGAATGACATGGGAAAATGGAGAGTGGAGAGAGAGCTGTGAAGAGAAGTAGTACATGAGGGAGAGGCATGAGTTAGGGGTATGAGAATAACATGATTTGGAAGGTAAGGCAATGCAGTTGCGTGGGTGATGAGAGGATGGGACACGTTTGGTAATAAATTGTGTGGAGAAGATGAGGAATGAAGAGAGAGGAATGGAGATGTGATATGTGTAGCAGTAGAGGATTGAGGTGATGAGAAAAGGGGTGAAGAGGGATGGTGTGGACTAGAGATGAGGTGAGAGGAAAATGAGAGAATGGAGAGAATACCATCAAACTGAAAGCTTTGATACCACTTGAAAGTGAAATATTGATGATTATGAAGATGATGCCAATAAAAATTGTGAAGAAGATGAAGATGTAGAAGAGTATAATGTTGAAAATAAAGGCAATGAAAATGATCTAATTACGATGATGAAGAAGATGAAAATACAGAAGATTCTTCAACACACGAAGATATAGACGATATGCGGGATGTTGCAGTTTAATGTGATCAAGAATCACAAGAACAAAAGAATGTCAAGAAACAATTGGAGAAGATATTATCAGATAAAGACAAGGAAATAAATAGTTAGAAAAATCTTAATCAAACACAATTTAATGAAATTAAAAAATTAAAACGTAAGGGTGCTTCAATCTTGAAAGTAGAGGTCAAAACTACAAATAAAGATACCTTAACCAATCTATTGAACAATCAAAGTTTTTAGAAGTTGACAATATAAATAAGGAGACCATAATAGAGTCAACTAAAGGTCAAAATGTTATTGCTAATGAAGTTCTATCAGTCAAAGAGCATTCAGAAGTTGAATTCAAGAAATAATTCAATGGCATGTCATCAACTACAGATTCAACGACGTTTGAAGATCCATCGATCATCATTAAGGCATCCATATGTCATCCAGAGACTAGTGACATACCAATGCATGCAAAAATATCAAAGATCAAAATGATGACACAAGTTCATCATGAAAATATCAAATCAGAAATTCAGAAGGGCCAACTTGTTTGAGTACCATATCAATGCCAAAATCACAGAAATTGTAGCATGCAAGACGCATTGTACCACTATTGAAGGGTACCTAACCAAATTAATACTAAATATAAGTTTTCTACTTCAATTGTGGATGAATTGTTGAACAAGATTTGTGTGTCAAGGGATATCTTATCAAGTGTAGTAACCATCATGAAGCTGCAACTAATTAAACGAATGCAGGGTTTAAGTCGAGCACTCTTCTTTTACACAAGCTTCGAAGACGAAGCTTTTCTGGAAGGGGTGACTTTTAATGAGTCTAAATTAGATATTAGTTTATTAATTATTAATTATTAGGTAAATGGGTCATCTCGTTTCATATGAAGAGATGCAACCCTTACATAGGTTGCATATATATATATATATATATATATCCATATCATCAGTTATTTAAAACATTATGAAATATATATTTGAGAGATTCTCTTTAAGGGATTGTGTGACATGTCGAGGGTTCTCCTTTAACCCTTGATATTTTGAACAACCAAATATTATTAGGGTGTCATAAAAGAGATACAATTCACATTGAAGTACCATCGACACAGGATGGTAGCTCAAACATGGCATGTTAAAATTGGTAGGGTAAAGTGGCTCTCCATTTTCGTCTAGAAACTACTTGCAGTATCTTGCTCCTCATAAGAGTTTGCAACGTTTTTGGATTGTTGGAATAACTTATGCATCCAAAATCAATCTCTTAGGACCATGCAAAATTATACACATAATTATTCACATGCACCTGCATAAATAACATAATTTGATTAGATAATTAAAATACAAATAAAATTTGAACTTAGTGCAAATGGAAGGGGAAAACTTGGTGAACTTTCAATAACACGGAATGACATAGACTCCTAAGAATTGGCCATTTTATATTATAATTTTTTCAGTCTTCATTTTAGTCAAATCAACAATGAAGACAGGTCTACATTATTTTAAAAAAGATTGGAAATTACCATAAAACGATGTAATTTCACCCCGAATGCGGGTGTCCTTGAGATTCAAATACCACGTGTCTAACAACACGACCCTTCGAACAATCATACATTTGGAGAGAGTTTGGATCATTCATTATGACCATTAATTGCCCCCATTTCTCAAGGCCTAAGGTTTTAATGCATCTCGTCGTCATGGTTCTGCGGAGCTTGGGTGAATGTACTGCTTGAATCATGACTCCCTGCAGTTGTTCACGGCTTCCAAGGAGGCTTTTTTCAGGAATTCTGGTAAGGAATGTTTCCATTTTGCGGTCTTTTATATTTGGCATTCAAACTGTGTTTCCTTCCTGTGCACTAGAGAGAATCCTACCTTGGGTGTCGTCAAATTCGGGAGCATTTTTAAGTTTTCTTCTTCTATTCTCTGTGAGGTTTGGCTCTTCCTGGATCTCATTTGCTTGTGTATTTCGCAAAAGGCTGGGTTTATTCTCCATTCTCCGCCTGTAATTATGACTAAGAGGCTTCATGCTACCTCTTTCCGTGCAATTCGAGGTAAAGGGTGCGCTGGCCGTAGAGGGAACTGAGACTTTTTTGAGACTAGCTATGAAAGTTTTGTGCCTACCCATTTATGGAACCTTTTGGACGATTGGTAAGAGGAGGAAGTTGTGCAACAATTGGTAGGCCAACATGATAGAATGCATCGCAGGAATTACTGGTGAGTCAAGAATATGTTGGCTCAGTTTCTTATGCTGCACCAAGGTTCCGATGGAGAATACAATTCCACATCTTCTCCTTCTCCAGATCTGGTGTATCGCTCTTCTTCCTCTCCAAGCCCCTCTTTGGTTTCCAAACCAATCGAGGATCAAGAGGCTCAAGCAGATATTGAACCCCCAAGGACCAGGATAAATCCAATGTAACTTCTACCAATGGAAGCAAAAGGCAGAGGTGGAGCAAAGCGGGCAATTGCACCTCTCCTTCTTTAGAAAAACCCAGGCACTCCTAGTAAAAAATCCTATGGATAGCAGCTCCAGTGGGGATGGTTTCCGGTGCCTCATATTGGAAGAAAAGCCTGAAGTTGATGAAGCTGCTTGCAACTCCAAGTAACCTCTGCATTTCTCATTGTCTATTTTTTCTACTATTGTTAACAGTCAAGAATTACTTGTTTCTATTTTGTCAGTCTACTATGTTTAGGTTTTATGCCCATAGAGGCTATTTTGGCAATCTCTTCTTTTTGGAAAATGTACTCAGGCATAAGCCTGCTCGGCCGTTTTTTGGTCACCCGTGCATGGAAGATGAACATTGATAGGATTAGAATGAAGCTCCATGCATGGGCTATGTGTCTATGTTTAATTTTTAGCAGTCTTGGGTCTATGAGAAGCCACGGTTGGCTGATAAAATTCCTGATAGACTTGTGCATGTACTTACTATTTTTTGTATACTAATATAATATTTCTAAGGAGCTTACAAAAAAAATGATGTAATTTCAAATAGACTTTTAAAACCACTTTTTAAGTATATTGTGGGAGTTTAAGTATCATGTGTGCCTTATGGAGTATTTTAATTTATGCGACTAAATTCTCAAAAGATATTTTGGGATGCATATAATATTTTATCCAATCGAAGTAATTTTAAATGTAGACAGTGTGTTTGTAAACTTTACATGCACTGGTGTATTTGCATGATATAAATGCACTAGTGTGTATATGCATGAGACACATTGGAAGGAAACTTTTGCAAAAACACCTGCAAACAAAAACATGCACAACGTTTTAATAATGGAATTTTTTATTTGCATTTTACTATTTTTTATTCAATCGATGTGTTTTTCATATATTTGTATTCAATGTGCTTTTATATTTGAATTGCATGGGTGCATGTTGTATTTTTAATGCACACTGATTTCTGAAACATTAACAAACAAAAAAATGGTTTACGGATTTCTTATCAATTCACTGAATTATCAAGGAAAAAAATGAGCGGGAACTTCATTTTTTTAAATTGAGTTTATAACAGAAAAACTAATCATTTTTTTATTCTTTTGTTAGAAATAAGAGATTTGTGCAAGAGAAATTTACCAGGAAAGACTTTGGAGTGGCTTAATTTTTCTGAAGAATCAAATTTGTAAGGGATTGTGGTTTACATACAACTTCGTAGCAGATAAATTCA
Source organism: Larix kaempferi (assembly GCA_027924585.1). Classification (NCBI taxonomy): domain Eukaryota; kingdom Viridiplantae; phylum Streptophyta; class Pinopsida; order Pinales; family Pinaceae; genus Larix; species Larix kaempferi. Next base: position 6,814,539 of record BSBM01000434.1, read on the forward strand.
AGGTATGGAAGTTCTCACTATTCATCTCAAACTTTTCCCCTAATCGTTTGAAAATAATTCATTAGTTCTTTATGTTCCTATTCATATTTACATTCCATTTTGAAGAAAAAAATGGTTTATTATCTACCATCAACGTTGGAAACCCTATCTCTCTTATTGATTTCCTTCTATTTTATGTGGTTGTGAAGTTTAGCATTAGGGTTTTACCCTCTTAATTATTTCACAATGTGAATTATTTTTCTAGGCATTACAAATTTAATGGCTTTGTGCATCTATATATGAGGACTTTGGGATCTATTGCAATGGGGCCATTTATTGTTCACACGTTTCTTATCAATTCACAAAATTATCAAGAAGAAAAATGAGTGAGAATTTCATTTTTTAAAAGTGAGTTTATAAAATAAAACATAATCACTAATTTATTCTTTTGTTAAAAATTAGAGGGGAGGCTTGTGCAAGAGAAATTTACCAGGAAAGACTTTGGAGTGGCTTGATTTTTTTGAAGAACCAAATTAGTAAGGGATTGTGGTTCACATACAACTCCGCAAAGGAAAAATTCAAGGTATGTAAGTTATTACTTTTCATCTCAATTTTTTCCCTTTGATCATTTCAAAAAATTTCCTTATTTCTTTATGTTCCTATTCATATCTATAGTTTATTATGAGAAAAAAAAGGTTTTTCTTAATCAATATCAACATTGGAAACCCCAACTTCCTTGTTGCCCCCCTTCTCTTTTCTTTGGATGCAAAGTTTAGTATTAGGGTTTCACCCTCTCAACTGTTTCACAATGATAATTATTTCCCTAGGCACTGGAAATTTGCTTTGTGCATCTATATATGAGGAGTTGGGAATTCGCTGCAATGAGACCACTTATTTAATTAGATCCCAAAACCAATTCATTTTAGTATTTTTTTTAAGCTTTCATGGTTTTCAATACTCACTTTTAATAAAGACACAATTTCGGGTTTACATGTAAACAATTTTACATGTTATGTAGTGTGAAATATATAGAAAATATGCACCGAAGCATTTATTAATGTATAATGCACCGGTGAAATTTAATTCACATTATTAATATTTCGACACACTTTTACCATTGCACGTTATTATATATGGTGTGTATTCATGAATAATGCACACCATTAAATCATAATATTTTCTAAGCTTAATTTTTTTACTTTATTTGTAAAAGATATTTCATAGTTTTACTATTTCATAATGTAGGTCGTTTATTGATAAAGATGTATGATAGAAGTTCAAGGAAATACTTGTTGCAATGAGCAGGATGGGAACGCATCTCAAAAAGAAAGCAAGGCAATATTTTTTAAATTTTAATATAAAATTAATATGTTTGAATTATTTTTTTGTTTAAAGGCTAGTTTCTTGATTGTCTTCTTTTTTTCTTTCTTTTTCACCGTCTTGATTGATATCAGCATTTTCATCAATTTTTTCGAAAAATCCTTCTTCGAGATGTATAAATTATTCTTTTTTTAGTTTTTCTTCATGGTTTTTTACCACTTCTTTTATTTCTTTAAAAAACTTATCATCGAGATGCATAAATTCTTCTTCTTTTATTTTTAGTTTTTCTTCATTTTTTTAACACTTCTTTTATTTCTACTATTCCGTCAAAAAAATTATCTACAACAAAAGACATTGCAATTTTCGAGGACATTGGAATTTTATCAATAAAATTAACTATTAAAAATAAATAACAATTGTAATAATAATAACGAAAATCATTGATCGCAAAGTTTATGAGTACTTGTGTTTTCCTTTCATAAGATTTCATATTTTTTGTGATCTTTATATTTTAAATTAATTTAGACATGTCCTTGGATGTCTTATAATAGGTTCTAACATACAAAGAAGAGCCATAGGAAGAATTAATTGACGTTGGATTAACTATGGGTTGTGAGTATATGTTGGAGTACCAAAAGTTAATTGTGCAATTTGTAAGTAGCTATGTTGTTTTATTTTGTTGATTTTATAATTAATGAAACAACAAGAAACTTGTATCTTAAATATATCATTTGTCATGGTGTATAACACTTTTAGGAATCCAAGTATGGAGAGGAGCCAACGAAAGAGTTGATAAGCTATGGCATGAGGTATGACTTTGAAAGAATGCCATGGTATTTATGAATCACTTCATGCTATGGTATTCTTTTCAATTTACATAATCATTTGTATCATATTATAAATTTAGATGCACTCATTACACTTTATTTCTATGTTTGTAGATGGAACATGAAGAGAACGAATAAAATCAAGTCAATCCACAAAACATTTGGTCATATAACCCAAGTACAATATCCCCTACAAGTGATGAAGAAATGAGGTATGCAAGCAACTCGAGCATTGACAGTGATTCGAGTAAAAAATGATGATCAATATAATTGAATGTTAATGCAAATTGTATGTTTTCAAATGAATGTTTGTGAAGATCAGACATTTTGTTTAATGTAATGGACATGTTATCTTAATTTGATGACCACGAGTCATCAATAAGTGTAACAATTACATGTGGCATTTTGATTATTTTGCACCTATATGTTGTCCCATTTTCTAGGAAGAAGGGTCTCTTATTCATATATAATAAAATGTCCGATTACTTATTCTAGTGCAATGGCTAATGTTGTAAAATGTTACATTGTTGATTAAATATATGGATGATTATATATTATAATGAACATATATGTAATCCGATGGTATAACACATTAATTTAAACATTATATCAAAACTCAATAATTCAAATTCAAATATCAATATTATTGTAAAAATTCTTTGATTTTCTGATGATTTTATTAAAAAATGCTCTTCATTGTGTGAATCAATACACATCTGTGACTTTTAAGGTATTTAGTGTGTCAGAGATGATAACTCCTGAATATATTTATTGATTCATAAATCCCTTATTTATACAATACATTGTGACTATTGGACTTCACCTTCCAATAGACTCATTGGATTCCCAATAAGGCTATTCGTCTTCTCAAAACTATTTGCAATATTTACAAATTAGTTTAGTGGAACCATAATCCCATAGCATTAGGTTTCCAACATTCCCCCCTTAATTCGAAGGGGTGTTTGTAAGTCTGAGCATGTTTCTAAACCTTTCAAACTTTTCTCATCCAAGTGCTTTGGTGAAGATGTCTCCAATTTGCTCGTTTGTGGAACAATGTCGTAGATGAACTGTCTTGGGATCTACATGATGTCGAATCAAATGGTACTTCGTGTTGATGTGCTTAGTTTGATCATGGAACCTAGGATGCTTGGCCAACTTGATTGCGGAAGTGTTGTCGATCAATAAGGGAGTGGATTTCTCTTGTTTCCCCTGCAAATGTTCAAGTATCTTCCTAATCCACACTATCTCTTTCATTGCTTCATCATCAACCATATATTTTGCCTCTATTGTTGAATCTATTGGAACCAACTATTTGTGTGATCTCTAGGAGATAGATGTTGTTCCAAGACTCATTGTATATATGGAAGTAGACACTCTTGTCCTTCACAAGGTTTGTGCATGAATCTTGAAAGGATATCAACAACATATGAAATATCTGGTTTGGTGGCGGTAAGGTGGATAAGTATTCCCACTAGTTTTCAGTACTTGGTCACATCCTCGAATTATTTTACTTCAATCAATGTGAGATTTTTATTTTGTTCCATTGGAGTTGAGAGAGGGTTCCGCTCTATCATGCAAAATATGTTCAACAATTCTCCAACATACTTCTTATGGGAGATAAATATGTACTTAGGATGTTGAGTCACTTCAATTCCCAAGTAGAAGTGAAGGTATCCCGGATCTATCATTTCAAATCCCTTCTTCAAATCTTTCGTTATGAATGCAATATAACTTTCATTATTCCCTGTCATCAAAAGGTCATCTACATACACCACATGGTACACAACAAATCTTCCAAATTTCTTTACAAACAGTGTTGCATCATCCAAATTATAATGTTTGAAATTTAACTTCAGAAGATGCTCACTTAGCTTTTCATACCATGCGCAAGGTGCTTGTTTTAGGTCGTAGAATGACTTGACAAGCTTACATGCCTTATGTTCTTGCCCTTTCACAACAAAGCCTTCTTGATGAGACATGAAGACATTCTCTTTCAAGTCTCCATTCAAGAAAGTTGTTTCCACATCCATCTAATGAAATTTCTACCCATTTTGTGTAGCCAGAGACAATAACGTGCAAATGGTAGCCCATTTTGTTGTGGGGGAGAACGCCTCTTCATAGTCAATCCTTTCCTTTTGTGCATAGTCTTTTGCCACAAGCCTCGCTTTGTGCTTGTCAAGTCATTCAGTTGATCTATATTTTTTATGGTATACCCACTTGTAGCCAATTCGTTTGGTTCCAATTGGAGGGTCAATTAGATTTTAGGTTCCATTCTTTATTACCGCATCATATTCATTCTACATAGCTTATTTCCACTCATCACGAGTAGCAACCTATTCAAAGGAAGTTGGTTCAAATTTCGTAGATACATTCAATTCATAATCAAATGAGACATCCATGTCATCACCTGAGTTATCTGCATCTCCTCCATCTTATTGTCTTCTTGAATCTTTCCAAAATCCTAATGGAAACTTTCAAGTGTCTTTGCCCATTTATGAAATTTTTGTGATGCCCGAGATTGATCAACTGGTGGTGCTTCATTTTCTTCAAGATTCAGTCTTCCAATCATCTCAATCACATCATCCATTTTAAATTCATGTTGAGGTGAAGTGGCAACAACTTCTTCTTCGTGATTTTCTTCATGAGGGGGTGTTGGTGCTTCAAAAGGAAATTCCAAAGATTGATCCAAGATAGGGATCCCCCCTTCAAGATGTGGAATTTCATTATCAACTTCATAATAGGTATTTACATGGAAAAATTTCTCTAAACAATCAAGTGGTCTTACAATAGACTTGTCATTTTTATTAATTTAAAGAAAAATGACATCTCTAGAAATAATAAACTTCTTGTTTACCAGATTGTAAAGACGATATGCCTTGGAGGTGTCTGAATACCCCAAGAAAATGCATTTTTGACTTAGAGCACCAAGCTTGTTTCTTTGCTCCTTAGGCATAGTAGGTGGAACCAAAAACCCTAAGATGCCTCACCAAAGGAATGCATCCATATCAATTTTCATGTGGAATCTTATTGTCAAGAGCAAGAGATGGAATTCTATTTCTCAAATAGAATGCAAATAGCATTGTATCACCCTAAAACATTAGTTTGAAATTCTTGAAAAACATCATAGAGCGTACCATATTCACGATGGTTCTATTCATTCTTTTTGCCACATCGTTTTGTTGAGGGTTGTAAGGAACTGTAGTTTGATGTGCAATCCCATGTTGATGAAGGTAGTCTTCAAAAGAATTAGAAGTGTATTCCCTTCCATTATCAATACAAAGTGTGCCAATATGAAATTATTCTTGATTTTCTATCCATGCATGAAAATTTTTGAATGTTTGAAATGCTTTAGATTTTGTCTTTAACAAGTATACCCAACACATTATGGTGTCGTCATCAACAAAGGCCATAAAATATCTATTACTATTGGAAAAAGGAACAAGCATGGGGCCACATAAGTCAGAGTGAATCAACTTTGACTCATGAAATGGTTGCTTACTATGTTTGCATAATATGCATGCATCACATTTGTTCATCTTCTTAGGAATAGTGAGAAAACCAAAAACATCATTCTTTCTCAACAAGCAAAGACTGTTGTAGTTCAGATGACCATATCTAGCATGCCATAAAAAACTGGATGACATATTACCTTCTTCATGTTGAGAGAGGTAGGAAAAGTCCTAGGCTCTTGCAAATGACCACTTTAGCTTTAGTGGTTTTTCATATTCATATCCGTTCATGATGACATGATTATCAGAGGACTTACTTATCTCTACGATTCCATCGAACATGTGGTTGGAGTGGCCTTTTTTTCGAATCTACATTAAGGGAAGCAGGATTCTCTGCAACCCTGGAAGATAGAGAACATTTTCCAACAAAGTCAGGGAATCCAAGTAGTTTGAGCCTAATGGAACCAATTCCCTTTGGTTTGAGGTTGGATTTGTCTGCAAAATATGCTATGCCGCCTACATTGTCATGTAGTTCTTCAAAACAATATTTTCTAAATGTCATGTGGGATGTTGCACCAGTATCAAACAACCAAGCATATTTGTAAGATAAAAAAATTGTGATTTCATTTATTCCAATATTACAATGTGCAACAATACAATGAGTGGATTCAGGGGATTTACCAGCCTCTTGGATCTTACTCTTGTCTTCTTTCTTCTCGTTACATCTTTCTTTGATGGAGTCCCAAGGGGCTCAACGGTTATATGTTTCATGGTCATTCTTCTTCCCACATCGCTTACATTGTTAGTCTGGTCTTCTCTTTGAGTTGTTTATGCCCCCCTGCCTCTAAAATTTCTTCTTCCTCGTCCTCTTGTAATGTTCTCTTCCTTGGAAGAGTCTTTTGATTGGTTCTTTGCTTTCTAAGTAAGGCAAAGGGTCTTTATTGCTCCAACTGTATATGCAAAATAATGCTCTTTTGCAACTGTCACCTACAAATAAATAGTGTTTTGGGAGAAGGATAAAAGGTGCAAGTCTAAGTCTCTGCCACCTTAATTACAAAAAAAATATTTCTATATTGTTTCTCCTCACAATAGTATGATTTTGTAGACTATATGTTATTTCTACATACTCTATACAATTTTTGCAGACACTATGTTATTTATGTAACCACTATATTGCTTCTACAATCAGTATGTTATTTCTGCAACTAATCCTAAAAAAAAGCATAAAACCTAGAACTTGAACTATTGAGCACCCTTCCAAATGATTCAATATTTAACATTCACTCTGAGATAATAAAGCTTGAGACTTTAAAAATTTACTTTCACATTCACTGTGAGATAATAAAGCTTAAGACTTTAAAAATTTACTTTCTTCAAAAATAAGAATGAGTGCACAACGTTAAACTTCAAACCATATCAAACTCATTTCCTATGGACGCTAGGGTTTGCAGAAGGTAGACTCTGCAGCCATGTTGCAACTCAAACTTCAATGTTGAGGCTATAGTTGAACGCACACTGAAGAGAGGTCGTTCACCAAGGAGGGCTGGGAGAAGTCATTCACCTACAACAATAATTCATAGAGCACAGTGGAACACAACAAACATTGTTCAAAGCCGTGAGGCACACCACAACAACTCAACTCCAAATGAGAGAAAGAGACTTCAACAGATTAGGTTTGAGATATGCAGCAAACGGTCTTCAACTCCAAAATTGTGAGGTGGTCCTCCCATTCGTCTCATCTCTAGGGTGTAATCTCCACGCAGAGGCTCACCACTCAATTCATCAGTCAAAACGCAGCTCCAACAAATAGTCTCCAAACTTGTGAGGTAGTCTACATTCTCAAAAAAATGCAACAGTAAAACGGTCTTAATCTCGAGACACACCACAGTAGCTCCAAGCCTTCAATTATCTCCTCACAATGCAGTCCCCACGTAATCTTCAAGCTTCAACGTAAAGATACTTTCATGTAGCAATTACAGCATTTGCTCCATGCAACAATATACTGGAGGAACGGGAAAGGGAAGCAGGAAATGACTCTACTCAGTGGCTTCAACATGTAGCAATAGAGTGCCCACACCACCGTGGGAGATAGCCCACGTACCAGTAGAGATCCATTGCTCCACGACAGTCTTCACATGACACTTCAACACAGAGATAGAGTACATCACTTCAACGATACTAGCTCCACGATAATCTCTATAGTAGTCGCACACAAGAAGTCATGAGGAGGGGGAGAGATAGCCCGCAACAAAAAACGTTAGAGTTTACGACTTCAATGGATACCAAGGGATCCCACACATGGGAAATATAATAAATAAGGATGCAATATTCTCCACTTAGTGAAAAACGTTGGAACTCGGGCATCAAAGCACCACTGGTCTCTATGCAACAGTAGACTAAAGGAGAGCACGGGCAGAAATCGAATTAGGGTTTAAGAATGTAGGAGTGTTTACACATGAAGGAGATGCATCCATTTCTTGAAACGTCTACTAATTGGAATCAGCATGAGGATGTAGAGGGCATGAAATGACAGGCAACATTTCTGCAAGCCTAATAATGCTAGAATTGAGCACTCACCAAAGGGAAGTATAATCCAACAAGAGTTATGGGGAAAGGAGCTCTTATACCAGTTGTCACCTTCCATCAAACTCACTGGATTCCCACGGATACTATTCGTCTTCTCAAAACTATTTATAATATTTACAAATTAGTTTAGCAGAACCATAATCCCATAGGATTAGGTTTCCAACAAAGTGCACTGATGCTTTTATTTACAATAAATTATCATAATACACACCAATGTTATATATATTAGCACCAGTGTTGTTAGATATTACAAATGCATAGACATCCAAAAATATCATACAATTTGCGATATAGTACAATGCGCACAATAACATAGTCACTAATGCATATTTGTGCACTATTGTTAATGGTGCATATTTAGTCACCATAGGCACTAATACATTATCTATAACAATAACCTCAAGTGTGATTAACCATATTTAATTATATGTATTGGTGTTCTAATATGTACAGAATACATATGTATAGAATACATAGATGCAATCATACATACATAATGCATCGAGTAGTTATATAAATGAAAATCACTAGTGTGGCTCTGTGGGATAGCTCAAGTGGTTGAGTGTTGTAAGTAGAAGGTCTCGAGATCAAATCCTTGGGTGGCTATACATTGTTATATAAGGGCCTCGCTTGATGTCCCCACCAGGTTAGGCCCTGTAATTAGGGTCGATGGTTTACCTTGGGTACCATCCTCAAAATGAAGGGAAGTACCTCAGGGTTTCTCCATGACATGTTCCAATGAAAAATAAAATGAAAAGCACTAGTGCGCCACATTTAAATTGTACACTTCGATGCTACAATAAAATTAAACCTACTGGTGCGTTAAATGAAAGGAAAAGCATTGATGCTATGAATTATAACCATGCACTTGGGGGTTATATAAATTAAATACATCGATGTATCACATTTAAATGGTATGCACAGGTGCTTGTTTATGTGAAACGCACAGGTTCAAGTTGAAACACACTAGTGCATGTTTATGTGAAACACACTGACGTGTCATTTTAAGAATAACGCGCCATTAAAAAACATTTTCTATAACCTTTGTCTACCTAACTTTTTTTTAGTTATATTTGACATCTATTAAAATGTCCATGAAAAAGAATCTATTACCAATGGTGGAGGTTTTAGTGGATTTTTTTTTATATTTTTTCCTAATCTTGTAACACTAAAAGCCTCCACTAGACAGTGTTTTTCTTGTAGTGTATGGCATTACTTGAACCAAGTAAGGGAATAGAAAGTAATTATAAATATATTAAAAAAAATCCAGGTAAGTATCCTAGGGCAAATCCCCGAACACTTCCCCTCTTTTCGAGGATGGTACCCAGGGTAAATGTTAACGCCCAAAAGTCGCACACATGCAACATTTCGGCGATTCATCAAGTAAGGCGTCATCAACATAAAAAATGCATATCACCACAGGCATCCTCAATAGATCCAAAACACAACATGAGTCCATAAGTGCCAAGAAATAGTCAAAAGAAAGGGTAGTGCGGGTAACACACAGTTGACCCGCATTGTAGCGCAGGTTACCTGAACAATGCCCACGCTACACCTGTACGGATTTTCCTTCGATAGTCGCACTACTGTAAAAATGGTGGGACCACTCACTCCCAGCGGTGCATTAAAGGCTCAATCCCCCCAAGGATATGAATTCGGCTCCTCACACACTTGGTGGCATTAATTAGCCCCCCTTGTGTACCTTGGAACCTATTCATGGAGGAGGACAGTTCACATTTGTGTCTAGTTGTTTGTTGGCCACCTCTTGGCCTATAAAAGGAAGCCATTGGAATACATTATGTAGATAGAAATCAAAGCAAGGTTATGTTGTTGGATTTGAGTTGGAGCTTCCTCATAGCCCACAATTTCCCACCGTTGTGAGCATTCCCAATCTTCCTTGCCACCTTCCATCTAGGGTCAATTGTTTCTCTCCATTGTTATACCATCTACTTAGCATTTAGTTTGGACAAGAAAGGCGTCCCTAAGGGAGATTGTTGGATTCCCTTGAATCCCACACCTCCTAGGTGTTGTACAGCTATTCCATTGGGCAATACAAGAGTGGTTTAGCATATCTTTGGTTGATGTTGGAGTTTGCATTCTCCCCCCATCTCTTTCAAAAATATATATATATATATATTTCTATGTTTGAATGTGAGCTACACTAACAATCTCTTGCAGGATCACTTGGAGGAATACCAACCACACACAAAAGGGGAGCTAAGGATTGAGGCCTTGCTACAACCTACAAGGCTTAGCCCCTTACCAAGTGGAAGAGTGCACTTGTACAATTTTTTCCACAACAGTTCTAATGGTGACCATACTTATTTTTGTTCATTTCTCATTAAACTAGGTTGTTTTATGCTAAGTATCTAATTCGGGGTATTTATCACTTGCAGGAGATTAGGTATTCCACCGCTTGCTTCGATAATTTGGTCCCGTCACGACCCCAAATTATTTTTACATAATCGCGTAATTCTCGACGTCTATGGCACACTGACAGCGTGGAAACGATTCGGACAGTCGTGCGCACAATGCATGTTACCAGTGTCATACTTGAGCTACACCGCTCATCGTACCTGCGCGGAAGGTCAGTTTATTACCCACACTACTCGGCACGTCTGTTTTGTATTAATTTGCATTGTCCGTGCGGTAGGGTGTGGTTTAGCTGCGCTATTGTTCTTCATTTTCTTTTTATCTGCATAGCTTTGTTTGGCAGTCCAATTACTGCTTACTAGTGAACTTAAATTAAGGCTAATTCGCATAATTACTTGATTTTTTAGTAATTAGTTCACCTAGACCAAGATTAGGAAGTAAAGAGTTCAACTCTCTTGAAACATACCTAGGTAACCAACTTGGAGGCTTCCAACGGGCCCCATTGTTGTCACTAGTATTCAAGACCATTTCTTGTTTATGCATCACTTGACATGTTTTTAGTAATATTGCTAGTGTAGAATACACTTTTTGCACACAAGCAAGGACCTAAAGACCCTTGTCTCCCGAAGTATGCTCTTCACCTCGCACTTCATGTGAGCTTGGTGAATCAGAAAATGGTGATAAGTGTGAAATACCTCCATTGCACACTTATTTAGCATCTTTGATTTGCAAAGCATCGTTAGCTTCTTTTAGAGTTAAAAGTACGTATCACTTGATATGCTCTTCTAGTTCATTTGTCGATATCAATTTGCTTTCATCACATGTATTTGCACCACTAGCACACACTAAGAGACCTAAAGACCCTTCCGATCCAAGTATGCTCTTCACCTCACACTTCATGTGAGCTTATTGAATTAGAAAGGTAAGGATTGTGAAATATCTCTCTTACACTCCATAAGTGAACACTCAAAACCCTTAAAATCGACATTGTTGTCTTAACCAACTAAAATCCTCCACAGGAGGTCACACAAAAATATTTTAGTTAGGTAGGATTGATTGGGCTAGGATCCATTAAATCCCACCAATCCAGTTTCATTAGCAATATTTTGAAACATAGCATTGTTGTCTTTTAGGGTACTTACAAAATCCTACTATAAGCAAGTGTTAAAAGAAAACCCGGATCAGAAGTGCGTCGTGACCAAGGAGGTGAAATTCGAGGTATAGCTGCTCTGCTCTCCTCTGCAAGCCACTCAGCTTGTTGTAGGGAGACGACACTTACTATATCATGCAGTCCAAACCATTGATCCACACTTGATGCAAGGCATCTTAGTGTCCCAACTTAGGATATCACCAAGGAGCAATTATGAGTGCAATTGACTCCTGAAGTTAGCTATTGTCTTTGGGAGGTGTTGCCAAGTCCTCTTGATTGGAACATTGGCTCCATCGTCGATAGAACTAGCTATTTGTTACCTCTACTAGTCGATTGGTGAGTGGATACCATTATCACCATCAATTGTGCTTTTGGGAGGCACAATTACATTTGAGAGGAAGGACGTTAGGTCTTCTAGATAATTTACATTTATTTTATTTTTAACTACAAGTTCACTGAACTCATAATAAAAAAAACCTACATGTGGGAACTCATGCACTAAAACCAACATTGCACATATCACTCACTTATCGCACCATTTTGCATCTGTTGTGGTTGACATATTTTTGCATTTGTTCAATTGTGTTTAAATTCTACTATCATTCTCATTTGACACAAAGCATTCACCATTGAGGAACAAAACAACATCCTAAGACAGTCTTGTAGACTGCAAAGCCTATCCCCTCTCTCGAGGGGTGTTAATACACCTTCTTCTCGTGGTTCACAAGGAAGGTACCGTAGCCAGGTTCGTTCCCAGGCTACATTGATAGGATCATTTGGTCGAGGCCAAGCCTTGCTAGGTGCATTTTTTCCTCTTAGAGGAACTATTAATTACACCACTTCTTCCCCCATCGGAGGAGGTACCCCGCTAGATTCTCCCCTTGGAGATCCCTCGATTACATTTGACCCATCCTCTCTCATAGGAGGTCAATCGTTTTTACAACACCACCTGGGTCTCCCCCTCATGGAAATTATATCCCACATACAGTGGAAATACTAGTTGCCCCTACCTTGCCATTATGTCTCATTTAAATCTGCCTGATTTGGCCAAACTGAAAAATGATCCCATTGCTCATGATGCGACATGGATGGTTATGACATACTAGATTCCTTCTAGCATTCCCAAATTTGAAGGAAAATAGGGAGATGATCCCACCAACCACATTATGTCTTTCCACTTATGGTGTTCATCTAACAGCATAGTGGATGACCCCGTGAGGCTTTGCCTCTTCTAGCATACCCTCACCGGAACGACAACAAAATGGTACATAAACCTCACCAGTGGAACCCATTCCACATTTGCAACATTGGCCACCGCATTTCTTACGTACTTCCAACTGCCAATCCAACATGATCTAGGCCTCGAAATTCTCACTGAGTTTAATCAAAATACTTCCACCCACATCGCGGACCACATCCATGAGTGGCGTAGATGTTGCACATTATGCAAGCTCGAAATACAACCTCCCTTTTTGTTGGATTGGTTTATCAAATCTCTCCAACCCACCATAGCCAAAGATATCGCCACCTCCATGCAGCAAAGCAAGGAAGAGGCTATTCTAAAAGGTTAACATTTCGATCTTATATATGCACAATTTGGCTACCTTTACACCATCCTCCATGATGCCCCTCGGCATCAGTCGTTGGATCCTACACCTTTGAGCTCATCACATTTGGAGAATGGGATTATTGGGCCCATTTCCCATCTAGGAAAGGTTCCTCATACCACTTCGGTGCCATTTTATATGGTTCTGTATTACCCATCCATGCCACCTACATCGGTACCAACCCCACCAGTTGGTCAATTCCAGTATGGACCACATAATCCTACATACCTGAACGTCAGCCAAGCAACGATGGTTCCTACACCGCCAATGGCACAAGTTATTCTTACATCCACCTCTTATGGAACGCAAATAACATTTATCCCACCCCTGGGGTATAACCCTTATTATCCTTTCCCATGCCCAGCTGGTCATCAACCTGCCCCCCACATGGGGGTTAACCTAGTCCAACCTTCTTACGTCCAACAAGCTCAACAATTTGAGCAATTGAATGCCACAAACCCCCAGAATCCATAGACTCGGGGGAAGAAGAAAGGCAAGAACAAACAAAATTAGTAGTCGAGACCAGGGGGAAACCCCCCTCTGCAGCAAAACCAGAATAAGGGTGACCAAAATACAGGTATTAAAAATTCCCCCAAACAAGGGAAGAATCCCACCCTGAGAACCAATTATTGTTGCTCCATTTGTGGCGATTATGGTCACTACACACATCATTGTCTTCTTATCCCCGACTACCAACAGTTAGTGGAATCCAAAAGGAAGATGATGGAAAACCTCCCTTAGTCAAGGAATCCTCCCAAAACACAAACATTTGTGTTATAGTAAGCCTTTTCCAATCAATGGGTAGTCACACAACAACAAGACCCTCGCCCACCCAGTGATGACTCTTTCCAAAATATCTATACGTTGTACATCAACCTCCAAACGCGAGCCAAAGGTTATGATGGGCCTTCCATCCTCCAAGTGGAAGACATTTCTATCCCCTCGGGGTACCCTCTACAGATCCCTCGACCAAACATCAAACAAATCCCATGGATTCTGAAAGTTCCACTTCGGCATACCCCTAATAACCCTCACATGAAAGCCACCCACAGTTATAGTATTGTGGATGACTTGGCTCGATCCCCCATAGCCATGTCGACATTACAAGTGTTACAGTCTTTCCCAACACAGGGAAAGGCATTACTCAATGCACTCGGCGCCATTAATCCTTCCGAATTGCACCTCATTACCTTTGATCTCGACAAAGGTGATCTGTGACTACCATCATCAATTGCATTTCAAGTTCCAGTCATGGTAAAGAACTTCATGATCCATCAATGTATCATTAACGAAGGCGCATCCACTTGCGTCATGTATGCAAAAGTATGGAAATTATTAGGGTGCCCTGAGCTATACCCCTTGTCTATCGGTCTCCGCGCATATGATGGGAGACCATCGCAACCAAGAGGATTGTACCAAAATGTCCCCATAGAGCTAGGGGGCAACATGGTTATGATCGATATCGAAGTAGTCGATGTTGAACTCGACTACAACATCCTTTTGGGGCATACTTACATGTATGCCATGAAGGAAACAACTTCCTCAATCTTTCATATCATGATGTTTCCCTTAAATGGGAAGGTAGTCACCCTTGACTAGCTTAACTACTATGACCTTAATACCACAAGCAACCCCAACAATGTCCTACAGATTGTATTGGGCGATGATCAACCGTATGTTAACATTGAACCCAGTGTGAAAAATGACTCTGATTTGTTAGCAGTATATTCGGGACCACCACCTAGGATCCCTACATCGACCAATGGCCTAATGTGCACAATTTTCACCGTCGAAAATGGAGCCGCCTCCACCTCAACACCATCATCAGCACCATCGCTAAGTCATGGAATTGAACAAACGTTGAGTCCATCAGTCCCACCAATCTTTCAAATCTCATTCTTGTATCCTCCCACAGGTGAATAAGGGACGACGATTATGGCTCGGGTAACTCTACCTGGGCTAACTTTGGGAATACCAGTATGGTACCTCACACCACCCTACCCAGAGATGGCTTCCAAACTAGTCGCTCATTATGAGTTTGTCCTTGTTTCGGCTAGTACGACTGCAAGGCCCATAACAAATTCAGTTACGACAACCCAACCTATGACATCCGCAACTACACCACAACCGGTCGTTGCTAAGACCGCCAATGGGGGCAACAAACAACCGAATTTGAAAGGTCCCCTATTACTGAATCTGACATCTAATTCAGTAGAAATCGTGAAGCCTAAAGTAGGGGGCATCAACCATCAGGATTTAAAATCCCCAGTTATGATCCATAATACCAATCAAAGGGTCACACCATCGTGTTCTCTTTCCGGGCAACAAGGCCACGCAACCAATCTATGTCCTACTCTACCAGAGCTAAGGAATTTTCTTAACACCCCCGTTATCATCACCCATGCTCCACCAACAGTGAATGGGGGCACACCTTCGTCACCCACATCTAAGTCCAAAACATTGCATACAAATCATGCATGTTCCATATGCACACTATACGCACCATTTCCTCGAACTCCCTCGATACCGAGAGGCGTTGGCAACCGTTCGTCTGACTCAAGTCAAGATTAAGAAACCCCCCTTGTTAACTCAGGAAGTAGCATTCATTAATTCGATTACCACATCAACGACACCGTTAATCACACACCCCACAAAAGTTGCACCAACTGCAGAAAACGTGGTAGAGCCTATAACGTCGCAAGACCCATCTAAACTTACGAAGACGCCGTCAAACAATTAATGTTTGTCATGTGGGCAATCCACCCATATGCTCCCTCCTAGCGCCATCGCTTGCATAATGGAGCAAATAAACACTTAGGAAGACCAAGAACGCTTCCATCCACACGTATCAAGACCTTGTTGATCTTATGGAGAGCTTCTCCTTTCAATGCGCCATTTTGTGCGTTGAACGCCAAGTTCATCTCGAACTAATGAGAATGCAAGGTCAATTACAAACCCTCTATATAACTGCGCAAAGGTCACAAACCGAGGAAGTAATACCGACCTTACCAGATACCATTGATGTTGAATATCCTTTAGCCGATGTCCTCACCTGCAGTGATTCCTCGTCTTCTGACGAAGACGTGTACCACCCGCAAGCATTCCCAAAAAATTAACAAATCAACAAGGGGTTTTACCCTCGTAGCACAAATAATACATCCAACACCAACCATTGATATTCTTATTTGTGTCAAGAATTTACTTTCGTTTCACATTATCTCGAATTAGAAAGTAAACTACCTCTCTTCTTAAATGCAGATGGGCCCCTAGTCGGACATCTACATAAGAAATGTGGACGGTGCCAGTCGGTGGTCCAAACACCTAGCGTTTGTTGCCTGGGTTATATTTTCCCCCTCCCATACACTCCACCACACCAATGGGGTTTGCTTCAGGGCACTTACTAACAACCAAGTAGAGTATGATGTCGTAATAGGTCTATTAAGTGGTGCCCTACACTAGATTCACCATCTACAAGTGCACCTCAACTCACAACTTATCATATCACAGTTGAATAATGTATTTTGTGTCCATAACTCGCTCCTCTTTTGAAAGTTTATGCATGTGCTCCTTCTCATTAGACAGTTTGAAACCATAACTTTCACACATATACTGAGAAACGCCAATGCATTCGCCGATTCCATCGCTAATAAGGTATTCAATTAGCACCTGGTACATAACCCGACTGCATAACCATGCATATCAAGCATACATAAATACATCTATGTGTTTCACCTACGACTACACATACATGTAAATCATCATCACAAGTCCTAAGTCGATAAAACATGCCAAAAACAAATATGTCAGTGTCATCTATTACTCTATTACATATGCATCATATAAACACATAGGCAACATAAAACAAAATACATATACATCACATACATAAAGAGACCCATAAATCATGTGCCGCAAAAAATTGGTATATATATATATATATCATAAAAAAATGTGTGTCAGTACAAAAATGGCCATCTTGGGGCATATACATAGTATCCTTATGGGGGATACATCAAAAACAACTCATCTTCCATAGGCTCATCAAAAAATATATATGTATAACAAAACTGGGGCTTATAGCCCTATACAAAGAATCAAGTTTCCCCACCAACTGGTGGATCTCGAGGACCCAAAATCACCAAAGGTCGCCGAACCACCCCTTGTGCAAGCTCTGGTCCCTCTCGAGGCCTCTATCGTGGTGGAGCCTTCGCACGTCCTTGTATCTCCCATGCCACATGGCACGCTACTGCAACATGCCGCACAATCTGCCTCCATGTTGGCCCACACACAATTGGAAGGTGAAGTTTCATGTCCATCTCATCGTCATTGAGGTCAGACACACCTCGGTCATCCACCCCAGCAGACGGACCACCAAACCTCTGCTCCATGTCTGCTATCACAACTTCCATCATGTCCCCGACATCCGCTCCCACTACCACAACTCCTCCAACATCGACTCCTCCCACTCCAATGGCCCCACCCTAGGCAGCCCCTACTCCTCCAATGGCCTGCCCAGCCCGAACGACTGGATGATCTCTCCTTGGTCTCTGTCTCCGAGGTGGTATCAGAGGACCTACATTTGCATCACAGAGGGGGAAACCATCATCAATACCCAATAAACATGTATATCATAAATGTGCAAAAATAACAGTATGTACACATATACATGCAAAAAAGTACAAACCATAAAACATACCTAAAGCGTCAAAACCGCTAGCGGGAACGGGCAGCTCCAGATCTCCCTGGTATTCCATTCCGCTCCACGGATACCTCTCTACCTGGCCAATGCGGCCCTCCTAGAAATCAATCACATGGGCCGTATAGTAGGCCCCCACAGGCCTGCCACTAGCACGAGGCATAATACGCCCCCAAATGCCATCTAAGGCACTTGTGGTCCCCTCGGTGGAACTACTACCTACGGCCTCAATGACGGGTAACGCTCGAAGAAATAGGAGAAAAACACACTGGCATAGCAGAAGGTGCTCTGAGCCCCACCTCAATGTAGATCTGACACCTGCATCATCATGGACTACAGTAGAAATGGACCCCACACCACGGGGCAACCAATCATCACCCTCTCAACCAGCTGGAGTTGGCCTCCCGTAATCCAGTTGGAGAACGTCGCCCCCGGCACTCACACAACGGCTGTCGCAATAGCCTACACCGAAAGATCCCTCATATGGCTCACATGAACTCCACCAGAGTTCACATAACTCTAGTCACCATCACAACATCGATCCACTAGAGTGTGGATTGTCTCCCCCACCATCTGTGGAGGTAATGTCCCTCACCCCTCGGTGAGTCAATCCCATCAAGAAGTAGATGCCCTGAGTCGTGATGCTCCGGTCCTCATCTCCTACCTGGAAAACCCCTTCGGTCCGAGACCCATATGTCCAGTAGTCTCCATAGAAGATAATATGCCAACCGCATCAAAGGGCACTTAAAGAACTTCAAGAGCCCAACATCACACAATGCCTCTTTCACCACCCCGTCAGCCAACACACAGTCTCGGAGGGTATCGTACTCCCTCTTTCTCCACGCAACATCTTTAACGTGAGCCATCAGTAAGAAGCAACCATCTGCACAAGGAAATGACCACCCATTGGACTTGTAAAATCATCAACGCGACCTTCCCTAAAAAGGTCCGCACGTAGCACGACTATACACAATATATCCGCGCGCAGCGCGGCTAAAACAATGTTTGGCCATGCAGAACCAACGCACGAGAGTTATATCGCTTGGTCGCACAATCCGCGTGACTGTTAAAGTAACAGTCACACTAAACCAGTGAACGACCAAAGCTTTACCATATCGCGCTACACGTGGTACAGTACATTTTTTCCACGTTATGTAGGCGCGCTACACCTCGCGTGATTTTTCGAAAATCTCGCACTATCATTTTGAAACTGACATATGGACACTATTTACCCTCCGTTTATAATGCATTTCCCAGTATTCCTGTTGATCACCATAGGGCCCTCATTCATGGCCTTGATGTGCCATCAACATCATGGCTGTGAATAGCATGTTCCCCATGGGTGTGCGCACCATTTCCATCCCCATCATCAATTGACACCATGATGTTGACCCCCCACAAGTCCGAGGAATCTAACCTACCGTGAAAAGACCCTCACTTAGGGTATCATTTTGCAATTATGCATTTACTCCACCAAGTAGACACTTGTCAGATTCTTCGACACATGTTACGAGAACGATTCACAAAGCCCCTTCATACCTCCATGAGCACTTTACCCTTCGAAATCTCCCTCGTATCATCACCCCCGCAAAGACACCTATGGGGCCTCCACCCTCAGAAGCAACTAGTTCTATTCATTCCTCCCGCAGTAATACACTGCATGGCATCGTTTCATGGGGCACCCGTCTTTGTGTCTGCAAGTTAGCCCTCACTTCATCATGGTGTCCCTCAATCCACTCAAAACCATGGGGACTCCGTCCATCATCAAATCGATCCCCCGACACACCCAAAACTGTGGGGACCCCACCAACATTCTTTATGTGCAAACATTTCCCCCATCACCTCACATTGCGGGAACACCATATTATTTTAGAAGCAACCCATTGTCGCCTTTGATCAATGAATTTGAGTCTCCATATGTTCAACAATATTTGTTTTACCGGTTACCATCACCTTGCATTTTGCATCTCCATCAAAGTCGTTTCGCTTGCAGTTTGTCTCCGTCCGTTTCAATCTTTGTTGTTCTGAAAGAAAAGTTGTTGTCCCCACTCCCCATGTTTACATCGATCAAAAGAATTTATGAGCCCCACACTTATCAACCAATCTTGTGTCAGGTTTGTCCGTCCACCAGTCAGTTACAATATGATCGTAGTACTCAGGATAAGACTCTCATTTTATCATGTACTTTAGCTCTCATCGACGTCAAAACACTACATTCCGAGAGTTGTAGTAGTTGGAGTTGTACCTTGGGACCCCTTTCACTCACTATATGGGATTACCTTGAACTTAGTAGGGAGAGTCATTTGTGCTCCCTGACTAAGTGGTTTATCCTATGCTCGACGTCAACACATCATCACATCAAGGGGAAACGTACTTTTGAAGGTAGCAATGTTCACATTTGGAATTCATGGTAGCAGTCTATTTGGTGTAGTGAAGCTCTCAAGCAGATTTACATACCAGTTTGGTCCCCCACCCGAGTGGGCTTATCATGGTCACCAGCAGTTCCACGTTTTCAATATTCCGCAGCAATTCTTGTGGTATTTACTTAGACATGGATCAAAGCCACCTTCATCCATGTCCCATCAGTATAGTAGAGTTGACACCTTGGTCCTGTAATCACTTTGACAGCATTTCACGAGCATGGGTATGCCCGCCTCGTTTGTATGAAAACTATTCTTTATTACAGCTCCAACAGTCATCACCAACAATATTCCCCCATGGGAGAACCATATCTATCTACATATGCTTCGCCCTTCATAACAGAGAGAGAAACAAGATAAAACATGATGCATTGTCGGCTCTACAGTACCCTCTGAACCTCATACATCATGGGGCATCTGTTAATGCCTAAAAGTCACACACATGCAACATTTCGGCGATTCATCCAGTAAGGTGTCATCAACATAAAGAATGCATATCACCACATGCATCTTCAATAGATCCAAAACACAGCATGAGTCCATAAGTGCCAAGAAATAATCAAAATAAAGGGTAGAGCGGGTAACACACAGTTGACCTACGATATAGCGCAGGTTACCTTAACAATGCCCTCTCTACACCCGCGCGGCTTTTCCTTCGATAGTCGCGCTACTGTCAAAACGTCTAGACCACTCGTTCCCAGTGACACATTAAAGGTTCAATCCTCCCCAAGGATCTGAATTTGGCTCCTCACACACTTGGTGGCATTAATCAGCCCCCCTTGTGTACCTTGGAACTAATTCATGGAGGAGGAGAGTTCACATTTGGATCTAGTTGTTTGTTCACCGCCTCTTGGCCTATAAAAGGAATCTATTGGAAAGCATTTTGTAGAGAGAAATCATAGAAAGGTTATGTTGTTGGATTTGAGTTGGAGCTTCCTTATAGAACACCATTTCCTACCATTGCGAGCATTCCCAAGCTCCCTTTCCACCTTCCATCTAGGGGAAAATGTTTCTCTCCATTGTTCTACCATCTACTTAGCATTTAGTTTGGACAAGAAAGGCCTCCCTAAGGGATATTGTTGCATTCCCTTGAATCCCACACCTCCTAGGTGTTGTATAGCTATTCCATTGGGCAATACAAGAGTGTTTTAGCATATCTTTGGTTGTTGTTGGAGTTTGAATTCTACCCCTATCTCTTTCATTTTGTTTTTATTTATATTTCTATGTTTGAATGTGAGCTACACTAACAATATCTTGCAGTATAACTTGGAGGAATACCAACCACACACAAAAGGGGCTCCAAGGAGTGAGGCCTTCCTGTAACCTACAAGGCTTAGACCCTTACCAAGTGGAAGAGTGCACTATTGCAATTTTTTCCACAACAATAAACCCTCGATTCTTCAAGGCACAAGGACGAGGCAACAATAGGGCTCGAATCCAATACAACAATATAGTCATTATCAACTCAACATGTCACTTATAGGAATGGAACCTAGGTGGGGAGGATAACACTCCATCCCACAACCACACAGTCTATACCCAATTGACTGGAAATGATTATGGATGTAGAGGGAAGGGTCACAAAATGTTGGAGTTGTTGGATTAATGGATGTGAACTAACATGTATATGTAATATTTGTTTATAAAACAATGTAATGAAGTATTTATTTTTCAAAAATATTTACTATATTTATAGCTACCATGCATTTATATTTGCATAGGTGCATGCCTGGGATGCACATGAAGAACCTCTACATCTCGTTCCCACGTGACAAGTTTTTATTATTGTTGCTTATTATAATCATGATGACAATACTAATTATACAATGAACTTTGTTTATCAATGACAACATTGAGTTGTATGATTGGTCATTGGCATACTTGTGTGATTTGTGACATTGATATATAACTTATTTATTTGTTTTTTCCATTGCAAATATATCAACGAAAACCCCCAGGATCTTCCCATAATTTCATGGATGGTAGACAAGGAAAACCATAGATTCTTCAGGGCACAATTCCAAGTTAACAATAGGGCTTCAAGCCAATACAACAATGTATTAACTATGAGCTCAACATGTCACTTACAAGAATATAACCTAGGTGTGGAGGATAACACTCCATCATCCCATGACCACACTGGCTAGACCCACTTGACCGGAAATGATTATGGATGTAGAGGGAAGGGTCACAAAATGTCGGAGTTGTGAGATTAAATGGATGTGAACTAGAACATATATGCAACAATTGTTTATAACATAATGTAATGAAGCATTCATTTTTCAAAATGATATATTTACTATATTTATAGCTACCATGCATTTATATTTACACAAGTGCATGCTTGGGATGCACAAGAAGAACCTTTACATCTCATTCCTACATAGAAAGTTTTTATTATTGTTGTCTACGATCATCATGATCATAACACTAGTTGTACAGTGACCTTTGTTTATTGGTGATAACATTGAGATGTATAATTGGTCATTGGCATACCTGTATGATTAATGACATTGATATATTAATAGTGACATTGATATATTACTAGTGACACTCATATACTCTTGGCTATGTGTTTGCCATTTATACACTATGATATGCAATATTATGCTTATATTAGTTTAGGGTTTGATTTTTTCTTCTGCAATAATGATTTTATCTTATTTGTAAAAAAAAATTATTCATTAGCAATGGGGGTCAAGATCGATTCCTTGCTAACAAAGTTCAAGATTAGGACCTCACCTAAACTCAGAACTAGGATCTTAGTATATGAGATTTGCACCAGTGCCTCGCATTTTTTAGCAAAGATTAGGATCGGGATCTTACCTAAGCTTTGTTAGAATATTGTGAACATATGAAATAATATCATAACACAATATAAACTAAGGAAAGCATTACCAATCTATCCTTCTATCTACCAAGCAACATAAAGCATGCTATAAAATTGGAGAAAAGAGAACAACACGAGAACACTGATATACATGGTTCACACAATATGGGCTACGTCCATGGGAAGGGTTGCATCTTCCATTAATTATGCAAATAGATCTCCAATATTACATGGAATCCTCACATATGCATCACATCAAGCTCCATCATGTCAATCATGTGTGTACAAATGACATACACAACATGTGATGTGTGATTAATTACAATCAACACATACCCAAAAGGGTCTCCTTCACCTCTCTTATATACCAATAGGTTTGGATTACAATACATCCCATAATACATGTGGGATAAATGAATTTCCTCCTCTTTATATAGAGAATGGTTACAAAGGATATAATTACAATGATGCATGTGGGATAACTCTATTTTATAACATTAGAGTTATTTTATGCCTTTAAATGATATTTTACCAATACATCACATACGTCATCATTACATATTCTAACACTCTGCCTTAATGATGATTGGGAGAATGAATACAAATGGAAGGAAGGTGGAAACACCCCAACATCCCCCATGATGACAACTTCCAGAATGCTCCATAAGATGTGAATAAAACACACTTCGCCTCATGGATTTGATGAAGACAACATCCGCTTCTCACTGAATCATGAAATTGCACATGAACCAGGTTGTACGATGAAACAAACATGTGACACAATCCACCAACAAGATGCCCAGATCTAAAGAGAAGCCATCATGGCTACTAGATTCGCAAGATGCCTAGATCACCACAAGAATCATCACAACCATAACTGATAACTAAAGAACTATGATATAACATCCACACCAATGTACAGATACCTTCATACGGATGATACAATAGAACATGTGGCTAAGAACACCACAACAGTGTACAAAATACCCAGATGGTTGTTAGATTTTCATTATTTAAATTAAGATTATCTAGGATCTTATCTAAGAGAATAACATGCACAACAATTCAAACACAAGAGACAAGAGACACAAAGAATTCCATCGGGGAAACCATAAAGGAGAAAACCCCGCAACTTCCTCAAAGATAGAATGAGCAACAATACAAAACCCCAAAAGTAGAAATGGTCTCCAGCAGCTTCTCTCTTCTCCACTTGTGCGAACTCCTCCTCTCTCTCACTAATGTGAATTGAGTGAGTGAGTGAATGAATAAATAGAGAGGAGCACCCTCTCTATTTATACTTTACTTTCACTTGACTTTAACCTTAACTAGGCCGACTTCTCCTAGGAGAGTCTAATAACCCTTCAAGTACAATGATAACTTTCCCGATCGGAGGAATAAACCTCTCCGTAGGAAGTACAATAGTAACATATGAATACAATATAAAATATACAAGTGAATATCTTCCGAAGTTACAAATACATTAACAGTCCCTCTTAATTAGGAAATTATTCTCTTGACACAGTTCATCAACACAAGTCTTCATCACTGGATCATCATTAAAGTTGGATCATCATCGTCACTGCTGCTGCTATCTTGACCATCAATCTACAATCTACTCGTCATAGGAATTTCTACAGAGCCAGCCCTTTTTCATGTTGGATGTAGGCCTAGCCTCCATGTAGGTTTTCATTGTCTCGACGAGCAAGCCATCAAGTAGGTAGATCTCAGGACTAATTACATGCTTCTGCAAAACCTACATGATCTCTCTGGACTGATTATATGCCTCTACAAAACCTGAAGGAGCATCCCAGGACTGATTATATGCCTCTGCAAAACCTGTGTACCTTACTGTCACCTCATCATCTTCAGATCATCTCATCGTCACACAGAGCACAACCCAGATGCACATCACAATGTCTCCAGTATGGGAGTAATTTCCTACCACCATACGAGACCCAATCTACCAACATGCGAGGAATTTCCTACCAGCATGTGAGACACGACACTTACATCAACCGACATGGGAGGACTTTCCTACCACCATTTGGGAAAGGCTCTGGCACTTATGTCAACGACCATGGGAGGACTTTCCTACCACCATGTCGGACTGGCCCCAACCCTTACATTTGCACCATAGGAGGACTTTCCTACCACCATGTGAGAATGGCTCAGCCCTTACATCTAAACCATAGGAGGACTTTCCTACCATTATGTGAGAATGGCCCATGTGCATCTGCGTCTTCCGGACTCATCACTTCCCCTTGGAAGGAACCTCGATCTGAAGTACACCAAGCTTCTCTCTGAAGTATTCAAACTTCACTCTAGATAGCGGCTTGGTCAACACATCGACTATCTGCTCGTCTGTCGCAACATACTGGAGCTTCATTGCTCCTCTCTGCACCATATCCCTGATATAGTGATACCTAATCTCGATGTGCTTCGACTTGTCATGGAAAACTGGGTTCTCAAACAACTTCACACAACTCTGGTTGTCGCAATATATACAAGTAGCATCCAACTGGAGATCAAATAAATCAGACAGTAGCTTCCTCAGCCATACTACCTCACAACTAGCCGAACAAGCTGCGACATACTCTGCTTCGACTGTACTTAGTGCCACGCAGGACTACTTCCTGATGAACCAAGAGATCACACTTGATCCCATACTGAAGCAGCACCCCGAAGTGCTCTTCCTATCCATGGGACTGCCTACCCAATCTGAATCAACATAACCCTCCAGGTTAATCTTCTGATTCGCATCATACTTGAGCCCATAATCCACCGTACCCTTCAGGTACCTCAAAATATGCTTTGCAGCAATCAAGTGAACATGTCTCGGATCCGTCAGGAACTGGCTCAATGTGTTCATAGCAAAGCAAATATCTGGTCTCGTATTCGTCAGGTACATCAAAGATCTAATCATCTGACGATATATCGTGGCATCAACCGACTCTGATGAAGCATCACTCAATAGCTTTAGGTTCGATGCCATAGGTGTGGCCATGGCCTTGCAGTCCATCATCCCGAACCTCTTCAGGATCTCTATTACATACTTCCCTTGTCCAAGGAAGATTCCATCCGCACTCTGCCACACCTCCATGCCTAGAAAGTAGTGCATCATACCCAAGTCCTTCATCTCGAACTCGGCAGCAAGCTTCCTCTTCGTGTCAGCAATCAACCCATCCTCACTTGTCACAAACAGGTCATCTACATAAAGTAGAAGTATCACTGGGTTCCCTTCTTCAACCTTGTAGTAAAGGTTGGAATCCGCTTTACTCTTGGTAAAGTCCAAACTAGTCAGGAAGCTATCAATCCTGCCGTACCACGTCCTGGGTGCTTATTTCAATCCATACAAGGCTTTCTTCAATTTGCACACATGAGTCTCCTTGTCATGTGTCTCAAATCCAAGTGGCTGCTCCACATACACTTCCTCCTCTACTACACCATTCAAGAATGCTGTCTTGACATCCATTTGGTGTACCTTCCACTTCATCACTGCAACCTGAGCAAGTACTGATCTGATGGAAGTGTATATGGATACAGGTGCAAATTTCTCCTCATAGTCTATCTCTTCCTTATGGGAGAAGCCACATGCCACAAATCTCGCCTTGTGTTTCTATATGCTGCCATCTGCAGCATGCTTAATCTTGTATATCCATTTGGAAGTCACAACAGACTTCCCTACTGATCTCAGGACCACATCTCAAACATCATTCTTCATGATCGACTGGTACTCCTTGATCATGGCATCCTTACATTCTTTCTTCTCAGTGGTTTCCTCATAGTTGGAAGGTTCTTTGTCAATGATGCCACACAGTGGGGCTACATAGCTGGAGTATGGCCTCGGTCTCTTGCTTTCTCTGTGCATTCCTTTTGGAGCGCCATATCTCTCTGCATCCTGAATTGCCTCTCGTAACCATATTGGTTTCCTCTTGCGAGAGTTCTTCTCATGTGGTGGATCTACAAGTTCCTTTGGGTCTTCCATCTCGTGTTCTTCATGATCTTCTGGATTTGCTTCATTCATTGTTGTATCTCGGATCCTGGGTGCTTCTGGTTCTTCAACAAGTATCTTTCTGGATTTGTGATATGTTGAGTCTTCGTCAAATGTTACGTCCCTGCTGGTGTCGATCTTCTGGAACCCTGGGAAATATATTCGGTAAGCCTTCGATCTTTCACTATATTTTACGAATATGCCCTTCTTTCCTGAAGGATCTAACTTCGTCCTCTTCTCTTTCGAAATATGTATGTACACGGGGCAGCCAAATATTCTGAGATGGATGACTTATGGTTTCTAGCCGAAGAAATCTTCTTCTAGTGCCTTGTTGTCAAGTACTCTATGTGGAGTACGATTATGTACATACATGGCTATCCTTGCAGCTTCTTCCCAAAGATGCATAGGAAGATCCTGGTCATGAATCACCGCCCTTGCTGCTTCCATAATTGTTCTATTCTTCCTTTCTGCAACTCCATTCTGCTACGGATTATATGGAGTAGTCAACTCCCTCTTAATCCCTGAATCTCTGCATAATTTCTTGAAGTCTTCTAAGGTGAACTCTCTGCCATTGTCTGATCGAAAGGTCTTGATTTTCTTCTCTGTGTAGTTCTCGATCAAGGCTTTGAATTCCTTGAACTTGTTGAATACTTCATCTTTGTTCTTCAAGAAATATATCCATGTCTACCTAGAAAAATCATCAATGAACGAAACATAATACACATACCCACTCAATGAACTGGATGACATCGGACTGCATACATCGGAGTGGATGATTTCCAAGATTCCTTTTGCCTTGCTCTCGCTGCTTGGAAATGTCTTCTTTATGTTCTTCCCTTCGCATATCCTTTGCAAACGCCTTCATGCTTTACTTGGATTTCTGGAAGACCTTCAACAACTTTGCTTGCAAGAGGTAGTGCTCTATAGTGCACATGTGCAAGCCTTCTATGCCATAGTTCACTTGGCTCCATGGAGTCATGGACCAAGGCTTGTTCAGGTTGGCCCTTCAGTTTGTATAAGCCTCCCTCTTGCTCTCCAATCACTACTGCATCATCTATGGTCTTTCCCTTTGGCCACATGAGAACTTGGCCATCTACAAATGCAACCCTCATACCTTTAGCATCTAAAGCTGATATGGAGAGAAGATTCTTCTTTATTCCTGGTACAAACAAGACATCTTTCATCTTCATAGACTTTCCAGAGTCTAGCCTATAAGAGGCTTCACCACTTCCTTTTATGGGATACCGGTAGTCATCCCCAAGTTTCACCTTGTGGGGTGACTCATGTTCGTATAGTTTCATAAAGGATTCCTTGAATCCTATCATATGCTTGGAAGCCCCAGTATCTATAAGCCAATCATTGCTTCCATGTGTAATAGTTCCTGTGAGAGCAGAGATCAGAACATACTCTTCATCACTTGATGAATCTTCACTTTCCTCTCTTGTTCTTTTCCTGGGAGGTTCATCATCCTCTGCAGTGTGAGCATGATGTCTTATCTTGTTGTTTTTCTTCTTGTGAGAGCCACTTTTATTTCTAGGACAATCCCTGGAGTAGTGTCCCTTCTCATCACATGTATAGCATCAAATGGTAGATACATCTCTTTGGGATATTTTAAAGTTCTCCCTCTGATTTTGGTGGTCGTGTTTTTCCTTCTTACTATGGTGGTGCTCCCTCTTGTTATCATTCCTCCTGGAGTGTGCTGTGAGAGCTTGGTCTTCATTACCCATATTCTCTTCTCGAGCTACGAGTCGAGCTTCTTCTTGTGAGCATTCCTCCCACAGCCTACTAAATGTGATGAGCTTCTTTTTAGCACAAATTCCTTGAATGAAGGAATACCATGACCTAGGGAGACCATTCAAGGTGGTCATCACTATTTCTCCATTCTCTACATTTTCTTCCACGGCTTCAAGTTGTTCCTTGATTTGAGAAACCCTTGTGAAGTAAGACTGGATGGTTTCTGCATTTTGTATCTTCACATTCTTCAACTGGTTCCGCAATGTCATCTTCCGATTTATATTATTTCCTTCAAATAGCTTGGTCAAGGAATCAAAAATCTCCTTGGGTGTCTTTAGAGATGACACATGTGGTATGAGATGATCCTTGATAGAATCTGCAATAATCCTGTTGGCCTTGACCAAGTTCTTTTTATGTAAGGCCTTAGCCTCATCTCCCTCTGGAACTGGAACCTCTTCATTTACGTAGGTGTCCAATTCATTCTCTTCAAGGTCAATCCCAATCCTATACTTCCATGCTCGGAAGTTATCATCCCCTTCAAGCTTATCCTCAATCTTGGTGTGGTGAGACATCTTTAATGAGAAAATAAAATGGAAATTGAAAAGCTTTAGGTCTTACCACTTGATTTGTTGAAACTGGATCTGGAGCTGGTTAGGGTTTGATAGAGAAACCCTAAAAATTCAAACTTGGAATTTGAAACTTCTGTCTTGATAGAAAGATGCGCCTTGCTGAAGCGAGCAAGCTAGTACCCTTAGATTTTGAAATTTCCAAAAATTGACCCTTCAAAAGTGACTTGCGAATTTTGGACCTGTAGTTTCTGGTCCTTTCTGGTTTTTCTGGTCCAAATTCAAATTAGGGTTTGACTTTCCTAGAGTTTCACCCAACCAAAAAGTTCGATCTTGGTCTCTAAATTTCTATTTTGAGGAGGAGAACAATCCTGTGCTGAAAGCACTCCAAAATTCCACTTATGTGAAAAAGTCCTAATTTCCCGTAGTAGTGACAGGCCAAACATTGAAAATGCTCATAATCAATTTCAGTTTCGACAGAAAGATGTGCCTTCCTTAGGTGAGTTAGCCTAGCCTCCTTTGGTTGATGATCTGTGGAGAGAAACCCAAAAAGTAAGAAGCCCTATCTTCTGCAGCTGCACAGTGTCTTCTTCTCAGGTTAGCTCTGATACCATGTTAGATTTTCATTATTTAAATCAAGATTATCTAGGATCTTATCTGAGAGAATAACATGCACAACAATTCAAACACAAGAGACAAGAGACACAAATAATTTCATCGGGGAAACCATAAAGGAGAAAACCCCACAACTTCCTCGGAGATGGAATGAGCAACAATACAAAACCCCAAAAGTAGAAATGGTCTCCAACAGCTTCTCTCTTCTCCACTTGTGCGAACTCCTCCTCTCTCTCACTAATGCAAATTGAGTGAGTGAGTGAATGAATAAATAGAGAGGAGCACCCTCTCTATTTATACTTTATGTTCACTTGACTTTAACCCTAACTGGACCGACTTCTCTTAGGAGAGTCTAATAACCCTCTACCACTCAACTCAGGGCTGACTTCTCTAGGAGAGTCTAATAACCCTTCAAGTACAATAATAAGTTTCTCGATCGGAGGAATAAACCTCTCCGTCAGAAGTACAATAGTAACATATGAATACAATATAAAATATACAAGTGAATATCTTCTGAAGTTACAAATACATTAACAATGGCCAATACGCATGTAGATAGCAGGCATTCTTCCAATCAAGGTGCAATATAAATATCTGTAGAAGACCTCAAACATCGAAGAAACAAGACCCCAATGGTATATACATTGAAAATGATATCATACAGATGAACATCATGACTTTAACATTAGAAGATGGATGTCCATCATACAACATTATTGAAATATGATAAAACATGATAAAATTCAACATTACATTCCTTCTTAAGAGGAACCAAAGATCCGCAACCAGCATGTGCTTAAACAAGGAAGGAATAACAAAAGCAAGCTATCCCACAACATGGATAACGAACCTGCACAAAGGAACTTCCAAGAATAAAACATATAAAAGACACATGATAAGCCCAAAAGACATAAGATATGATAAAATGACATTGCTCAAGAACATATAAAAAAGATATTGCTTTTATGCAAGAACATATAAATTTGAGCAAAAGATTATCAAAAAATGACAGGATAAGTTATGATAAAAGATAAAAGAGCATAAACGTGAGTGAGCATAATAGATACCAAGATAAAATAATGAGCCAAGATTTCACTTAAATATATGAAAATTTAGTCATCAAGAAACTAATCTTAAGCATGGGTGCATTTCTTATTAGCATTATGTTAATATGCAAGAGATGAATGCCCTGAAAATGTCAATGCTTCCATATAGGAACGTTAGAGACAAGAAACACATGTCAATGCTTCCATATAGGAACGTTAGAGACAAGTAGGAACAATATAACCTTTGCAATCATAAGAATATAAATCCTATTGCAACAAGAACAAGATGCCCATGACAAATATTTCAAGATTATAAGATTGCTCGAAGCCATATAAATATTGAGTAAAAGATGATCAAAATAAGCATGACATGATATATATGAAAAAAAATTAATATGATCTACATATAACAAAGTATGATCAACTCATGATATCACTTATAAAAAATTGTGAAATGACAAGTCACTAATGGTCTTAATCATGGGTTCATTTCTTGTTAACACTATGTAGATATGCAAGAGATGAAATGCCCTGGAAATGTCAATACTTCCATATAGGAATGTTAGAGACAAGTAACACAGGAACTAGATACAATCTCTGCAATACATGAGAAAGAAACTATATCCCAATTAAAGAACTTACGCCAAGCCAAAAAATATGATATCACATAGATTCAAGATAATGACTTTACTCAATAAATTAATTAGCAAGAGCATAGAATGATCATAAAGATATTGCTTATAAGAAAACATTGAAATTGCTTTTACACAAAGGTCAGCAATAACATATAAATAAAGCAAATAATGATCACAAGATAACACAAATAAAAAGCTTCATTATCATGATTAGAAGAGTGAGACCAAGATAATATCACTTATGAAAAAATAGCCATTAAACAACTAATTCCCAAGCATAGGTTCATTTATTAATGTCACCATTACCATACTAGAGATCCATGCTCCTGAAAATGTCAAAACATCTTCCACACAAAGAAGGTTAGAGACATAAACAAGAATAAGACAACCTCTGTAAATATGATGAATCATAACAAAAATCCTAATTCAAAGAGATCAAGAAGCTTATGACAGAAATTCCAAGATAAGAGATGAAACTTTTCCAAAACAGAAAACAAAAACTTTACCTACAACCCTTAGAAAAGGTGCCAAATAAAGTCACTCGCGGGTCTGCCAAAGTAAATTCGCGTGTACTCGCGGGTTATGCACAGAGAAGTCGTGGGTTAGCGGGTCTGTAAAGGAGAAGGACGTGGTTCTGATCATAAATTCATGGGTCTCTGTATAGTAAGGTCACAGTTATGCCGAAGCACTCGCGGGTCCTTGTATAGTGAAGTCGCCGTTATACTGAAGTAAACGCGAGTTCGCAGTAAAACAGTTGTGAGTATGCCGTGGCACACGCGGGTCTGTACACTGAAAGTCGTGGTTCTGCAGTATGCTCGTGAGTTTGCAGTAGGGCAAGTCGCGGTTACCTGCGTTGCCTACGAAGCAAAAGTCACGAATGTCAAGTTTTAGGCCGAAAACATTATCGAATCTGCCGAACACGGAAACCTGCACAAAGTCTACCAAACTTGGACGAAAACTGCCAATTTGACAACCGAAATAGAGATCTCCTTGAGGAAAAGCCAAAAAACGTAAATATCTACAAAAAAAAATCAAGAAACCCTTGAAAATTTTATGCAAAAATCTACACAATAAGGTTAGGGTTAGAAATAAAAAAACTGCAGAAACATGCCTAGATCTAAAGAGAAGCCTAGTGGCTACCAGATAGAAAGCAAATCTACGAAAAATAAACAATGCCCAAATGATAATAGTTATTGATGAAAGCTATAGAAGGTGCTAGATCATAGCAACAAGCTCTGACAACATGTCAGAGATTAAGATCTAGCTAAACTAGCTTACCTATCTAAGCAACAATAACATACCAACATGGACATAAAGAGATCAAGAAAAATAGAACACCAGATATACGTGGTTCACCCAATTGGGCTACGTCCATGGGAAGGGTTGTATCTTCCATTAATGAAAAAGATCTCAAGGATTACATGGCATCCTCACATATGCATCACATCAAGCTCCATCATGTCAATCATGTGTGTACAAATCACATACACAACATGTGATGTGTGATGAATTACAATCAACACATACCCAAAAGGGTCTCCTTCACCTCTCTTATATACCAAGAGGTTTGGATTACAATACATCCCATAATACATGTGGGATAAATGAATTTCCTTCTCTTTATATAGAGAATGGTTACAAAGGATATAATTACAATGATGCATGTGGGATAACTCTATTTTAAAACATTAGAGTTATTTTATGCCTTTAAACGATATTTTACCAATATATCACATAAGTCATCATTACATATTCTAACAAGCTCAATGTTGGGATCTTACTTGAGCTTGGGTTCAAGAAACTATTTTTTTAATAAATTTTCAACCAATATTTTGTAACGTATTGTCACATAACTAAATTGATTTTAGAACTAACTTTTAGAATGAATATTAAAAAAAAAATTGTATGTTTTCAATCGTGAAACATCAATTTCAACCATAATAGCAATAACTAATTCGACTATAATTTCGATTTTAAAAATTACATTTGACTTCAATTCCTCTAGAAAAAGCAATATTGACCTGTATTTTGACTACTGTTTTGAACTTAACATTGAACAAAACGTTCCACCTATATAACAACCCGTTTTGTGAATAGTACAACGAATATCCATTGCAAATATGGTCAAAACACATGTCAAATCATGGTAAAAAATATTCTTCAATGTATTAGTAGTCCCTGTCGAAGGCCGGGGTAACTATTTTATTCGATTTGAGTTGATTTGCTATTAGTTAATGTTTTGACTTTTCATTTTTTTATAGTCTAATGTTGGACATAGGAAAAAAAAAACTTATTTTCATTATATATAAATTTCTTTATCCAACACCATATTGGTCCAAAACTTTGAGGCATTATTGTTGGGCTCTGAGACATAAGCAAATTTTAGCATAAGTCTAACCACATTTAATTTTTTTGCACTATCTCTGCACATATTTAATGCATAACTCTAACCTTTGACAAAGAGGCAGAGCATGAGCATTTACTTCTTGCATTTATTGCTTCATTGCCACCGCCACCATCACCGCCTATTCGCTTCACTGCCACGACATGTTGCAAACTTGGAGATTATCAGATCCATTTCTATTATCAAGCTAGGAGATCATTAAATGCGAAAAATATACTAAAAAAGGTTGAAAACGTAGAATATTGTGAGGAACCTCTAGCAATTAAATGACAAAAATGCACGATATATCAAAAATAACATAACACATAAGGGATTTATTGATCGCGGGCCACTTCAAGGGGGAAACCTCCTTTGAACAAGATCAATACAAATAACTTGTGGATGCCTTCATTGGCCTCAACACATACTTATATACTAAGTCTAAGCTAAACCACTATTGCTCCCCATGAATGTGGGACAATACAATCTACTCATAGGACAACTAACAAAGCATATGCATCCAACAACAATATACTAACAATGTGGGATAATACGATATACTCACGGGATGACTTACAAAGCATATGCGTCCAACAACAATATACTAACAAAGTAAAGAGAAGGGTTAACATGGGTTCCTAACATCCCCTCTCTCTTAGAAAAATATTTGTACTCAAAGCTTTAGGTGTGGAAATTGTTGTTGAATATGAAGGAGTGGTTCCCATGTAGCATCCTCTAGTTGCATTCCGTGAAACTGAATTATACCTCTGTGATGGATTGAGAGTGAATATGACGAGTGCGCCTATTGAGGATGGCCTCCGGCTCCAAAATGATGGATCCTTCATCATCCAGTTCTGGTGAAACAGTTTGTGCACTGATGTTGGTGCCAAGAACTTTCTTTAGACAAGAGACATGAAATACTGGATGAATGCGAGAAGAAGGAGGAAGTTCCAATTTATAAGCAACAGACCCAGTGTTTTGAAGAACCTTATATGGCCCATAGAAATTTGGAGCGAGCTTATGATGCCCTTTATGTTTCAGGGAGGATTGCTTGTAAGGCTATAGATGAAGAAAAACCATATCACTTGCTTGAAAAGTGCGCTCAGAATGGTGCTGATTGGCTTGTTGTTTCATTCGATTTCTTGCCATGTGAAGATTGTCCTACAAAATGCGAAGAATCTGATCGCGACTTCGAAGAACCGTGTCAACTACCTGAACTGGTGAACTGTTGGGGGTGTATGGAAGAAGCACTGGCAGTGCCTGACCATAAACTACTTCATATGGATTCATTTTATATGCAATGTGGTAGGAGATATTGTACCACCATTCAGCGAGAGGGATCCACTTTTCCCACTGATGTTGTTGTTCGGAGGTGAAGCAACGAAGATAAGTTTCCAAATATTTGTTGATAATTTCAATATGACCATCTATTTGTGGATGATACCCTAAACTCATCTTCAGTTTGGTGCCAGTGTGGCGAAATAGTTCTGCCCAAAAATGATTGCTGAAAGTTGCATAGCGATTTGAGACAATGGAAGAAGGGATTCCATCGAGACGAAAGATCTGGTCCAGGAAAATATGAGTGACTGAGGAGGTGGTATAGGGATGGTCGAGGGCACAAAAATGACTATATCTGGAGAGGCGATCAACCACAACCAAAATCGTTGTCTTCCCTCCAGATTTGGGGATCCCTTCAATGAAATCCATAGAAATATCTGTCCAAATCCGTGTAGGGATGGGCAAGGGTTAAAGCAATCCCAGAAGGAGTGTCGTTTCACCCTTATTGTGCTAGCAGGTATCACATTCAACCACCATCTGTAGAATTGTCCTTTTCATTCCCTTCCAGAAGAAGTTACGTCGTGCCCGCTCATATGTTTTGAGGAACCTAGAGTGCCCTGCCGATGGAGAAACATGGAGTTCATAGAATACAACCTGTTGAAGATCTGTGCTCTAGGGAAGCACCAGATGACCCTTGTATCTCAGGGAAGCACCATCCCAAGAGTAATGCGGTACAACAGAAGGATTGTTGGCCAACTGTTGGATGATTTGAAATAATGAGGAGTCATTGACATGGCCCTGCTGAACAGATTGCAACCAATTTGGAACAGGTATAGAAATAGCTGAAAGAGAAACTTGGTCATCAAATGTGCGAGAAAGAGCATCTGCCACAAGATTGTCCTTACCCTTATTGTAAGTGATCTCATATTCATAACCCATGAGTTTTCTAACCCATTTTTGTTGTGCTAGGGAGGAGACCTGCTGTTCCAGGAAATATTTCAGACTCCGGTGATTAGTCTTGATGCAGAAATGATTCCCTAATAGGTATGGCTGCCACTTCTGTACTGCATGCAAAATAGCCATCATTTCTTTCTCATATGTAGAGGCGACTAAATTCTTACCGGAAAGGACTTTGCTAGTGAACGCAATGGGATGTTCATCTTGAAGGAGAACAACACCAAGTCCATTGTCGCAAGCATCACCCTCAATAGTGAAGGGCTTGGAAAAATTGGGCATAGCTATAACATTTGTAGTACACATAGCTTGTTTCAGTTTTTCAAATGAACACTTAGTAGCATGTGTCCATGTAAAAGCATCATTTTTAAATAGAGCGGTTAATGGAGCTGCAATCTTCCCGTAATCCTTGACAAACTTGCGGTAGTAGCCAGTCAATCCCAAAAAAACACGAAGGCTCTTGAGTGTCTGAAGATGCGGCCAATTTTTCGTGGCATTTATTTTGGTAGGATCCACAAGAACCTCTTGTGCTAAAATAATATGCCCGAGATACTCTACTTCCTCCTATCCAAAAACACATTTAAACTGCTTGGCATGGAGATGATGATCATAGAAAAGTTGCAGTACAAGATCCATATGTTGGAGATGCTTAACCCATGTTTTACTATAGCTGAGGATATCATCAAAGAAGATCATAATGAATTTCCGCAAGTAGGGCCGGAATATTTTATTCATCAATGCCTACAATGTGGAAGGAGAATTAGTGAGGCCAAAGGGCATGACCAAAAACTCATAGTGGCCATCATGTGCGAGGAAAGTTGTTTTAGGGATATCATCCTCATGAACCCAAATTTGATGATACCCAGAACGAAGATCCAACTTGGAAAAAAATTGAGCACCATGAAGCTCATCAAAAACATGAATTGGAAACTTATCCTTGATTGTGAGGTGATTAAGTGCTCGAAAGTCAATGCAGAGACGCCATGACCCATCTTTTTTTAAGACAAGAAGAATTGGTGAAGAAAAGGAATTGGTACTAGGGCGAATAATAACTTGCTTCAGTAAGTCCTGAATGAGCATCTCAATCTCTGTTTTTTGGTGAAATGGGTAGCGATAGGGCCTGATGTTGGGAGGAACGCTTCTAGGAAGGAGTTGAATACGATGGTCCTCTAGTCTTGAAGGTGGAAATACCATTGGTTCAACAAAGACACATGCATATCTATACAAAATTTGTTGTAGATCCAAAGCAGTAGTGGAGACCGTTGATGGGTGCATCTAAATATAATGGAGCTAAGCGATGACACCATGTGAATTCTTCTTAAGAAGCTTTTCCATGCGATGTGAACTGATGATGCTGAGAGACCCTAGTTGTAAGCCTGTCAATGTGTGTTTTTGCCCATTAACTGAAAACTACACCCAAAGTTCAGCAAAATCCCATACGATGGGGCCAAGTGTGCGTAACCATTGAGTGCCCAAAACGAAATCACATCTGCTTAAGGGTAAGGAAAACATGTCGGAGCGCAGGTTATAATCTCCAATAGAGATACGCACATTGCGACACTTCCCTTTGCAAGGTGAGGTTCCCCCATTGGCAATCATGACTTCGACGTTGGAGCAAGGATGGACAAAACAATTAGCTTGTTTAGCGATCCGAGGGTCAATGAAGTTATGAGTGCTACCAGAATCAATGAGTATTGTAAGAGGGAGCTTCTTGAAGTAACCCTTGACTCGCATTGTTTGTGGGGTGGTGACTCCAGCTAAAGCATGGAGAGATATCTCTGGGTGGTCTTCCTGAGAATGAGGGTCAACATGCGGTTGTTGAATGTCGACCTGATCATCTATTGTATCCGAAGCTTCTTCACCAATTTCAGTTGTAGGCGGAGAATCCACATCCAAGAGATAGAGCTTTTGCTCAACACATCTATGTCCCTGAGTGAATTTCTCATCACAATTATAACAAATCCCTTTTTCTCTACGTGCTCGCATCTCTGCTTTAGACAAATGCTTGATAGCAGTTTCTCTAGGAGTTGGCGTGATGGGAGGTTATTGGGAAACCATATTTCTGAATTAAACAAAAGTGGATTTGGAGCATTGTTGGGTTGTGATCTTGTCCTCTGCTGACTTAGCCAACCCTAGGGATTCCATCATTATGCTGGGACAAAACATTTTAACTTCAGATCGGATTGCATCCTTCAAACCACTAACAAAACAACTCCTGTAGAATGCATCAAACAATCCTTCTGTGTGATTGGCCAGTTTCTCAAATTCTGTCTGATACTCTCTCACAGTGCCAATTTGGCGAATTTTAGTGAGTGCTCCTGTGAAGTCATCAAAAGCACTAGGACCAAATCGTTGCAAAATAAGATGACAAAAATCTGTCCATGTTGGCTCTTCATGAGCCTTGATGTACCAATGGTACCATTGAAGGGCTTCATGTTCCAAATGAAAGGATTTAAGTGGAACTTTGTTGACATCAAAATTACTATGCAAACTGAAATATTATTCTGCCCAGTATATCCATCCAGTCGGATCATCACCATTGAAGCGAGGAAAATCAAACAAAAATTGCTAGAAGAAGAGAACCCAGTGTCTGCAGAAGACTCCGGCTGTCGTCTATTGTTCATGGTTGAATGTTGAAGATGGAGGCCGATAATTTTTTCATCTAGATATTGGAGTTTGGTTTTGAGGGCTGCAAGTTCTTCCTCCATGTTTTTTGCTCCTGCGCGGGTGACAACCATAACCAGGATTTATTTTTTATTTTTTATTTTTTATTGTTAATGGATAGAAAAACAAAAACATCAACTTCTTTAGTAAAAGAAAAATTGGATTTGGGAAAAACTTTGATGGGTAATTGGGGTTTGACTAGGTTTTTGGCACTTTCTAATGGACAAGGAAGCAAAAAATGGGGATTTCATAAGCGGGGTGAAAGAATGGGAAAATTTGTCAAATAGGGACAAAGAAGTAGAATTATGAAGTGAACACCGTGGAAAAATTTGAAGGTAATAGGGTGAAAATCGAAGAAGTTATGGCAAACCCTAAAAATAGATAGATGTGGGATTTATGGCTTCGGGAAGTGGAATTGGGGATAGGGTCCTCAAGAAGGAAATATGCAAGATGGAAGTGCAGGGGTCCCAGTGAATTTTCAAGGGAAATGGAACTAAAGCAAAGAAGATATGGAAAAAACAAAAATTTGTACTTTGCAAAGGCTCTTGACAGATGTAATCTGCTATTGATTAGTCGGCAATAGATATGGACCCCATGTATGCTCGGATTCCTAAATATTCAGGGGATTCACTCGACCACCAATGTTGTCTAACGGCTTGCGTATTGGGGCAGTACCCTTCACTTCACGGCTTAGGTAAAATTGATAACCGCTTTGCCACAAACGACAACTCTTGGTTTACCTCACGGGTGGGAACTAGTCAATCAGGTAGGGGTCGTTGCCCTTTTCACTGGCAGGTCCTCTCAATGGGCCAGCTACTTCGGGGTTCCTGTGGTACTCCTCACAATGAGTTTTAGGGCTATGTCCAAGTACTTCCCATAGTTAAGCGGATAGGGATTATTCTCGGATCTGAACCTATAATTGAAATGAACAATACATATGCAAAGAAAAAGAACTGCTGAATAATCATAGCGCCTGGAAGCCACTGCTAAAATAAAAATTGGCAGAAATTCCACCCAGCGAGCCCAAGAAAGTGCTCTGATATCAGATGTGAGGAACCTCTAACAATTAAATGATAAAAATGCACGATATATAAAAAATAACAGAACACAAAAGGGATTTATTGATCGTAGGCCACTTCGAGGGGGCAACCTCCTTCGAGCAAACCCAATACAAATAACTCGTGTTTGCCTTCATTGGCCTCAACACGTACTTATATACTAAGTCTAATCTAAACAATTATTACTCCCCATGAATGTGGGATAATACAATATACTCACAGGACAACTTACAAAGCATATGCGTCCAACAACAATATACTAACAATGTGGGATAATACGATATACTCACGGGACAACTTACAAAGCATATGCATTCAGCAACAATATACTAATAAGGTAAAGAGAAGGGTTGACACGGGTTCCTAACAAATATTTAGACTACACCAAATATATATATTAAATGTGATGTGTCTGTAATCAAATGACTATAAATTATGCAAAGTATTGATATTAACCTTCTTAATTATAATAATTAGATATCACCCTCCTACTTATAAGGAAAACATAGAATTTATAACTAATTATGATGTACTTATACAAACCTTAAAGATTATTTCATCTCAAGAGTCTTCAGAACCAATCTTCATCACTCAATCGGATGGCACTTTGGATTTGATTTTGTTCATCTTTCATTGAATTTGCCTACTTTTCCTTTGAATATGATATATGTGAGATTCCTCCTATCGTGTTGTTGTCAATCCAATATGTAGCCTTTGATATTTAGAAGAAAAAAATCCAATGAATTAATAACGTTAGGGTGTTGGGGTGATGTTCTTTGACTTGGTGTGGTGTTTTCAATTGATTTGATTTGTATTGTTAGTGGTAAGACAAAAAATCCAATACTTTAAGGTGTTGGGTCATGTTCTTTGACTTGGTGTGGTGTTTTTAATTGATTTGATTTGGATTGTTAGTGGTAAGAAGAGTTTTTTTTCACACAAAAAATAGTTATACTTATTATTCCTTACATAATCAAAGTATACAATATAAGTTAATATGCAGTTCATTGCAATAGTTTCATATCTCTCCTAAATTGGATGTTGACATCATTCTTTAATACAAAACCTTATAAATCTATCAACATAAGTGTTCCCACTTATCTCACTTTCTTCACATAATATAAGAGTATTGAGTTACGGGTCTGCCTAATAAGGTTCAATAGCCACCCAACATTTGCAAAAATTAGAGCCACGGCATAAAATACTAAATACAAAAAAATTCAAGGAACCTTGAGCAACCAGGATTGTTGCGTGCCACTCCTAAAAAAATATGATACCTTCCTCGAATGCAAAAGTCAGTTTAGAGAGGAAATATGCTTCGGTGTTGTATTCTCTATAAACATGATGGTACTCTAGTCTTTGAAAAAACAACTTGTTGTTGTCTAATTTTGGATTGCCACCATTCCAGCGCTACTTCCTGAAGATTACACTTATGTCGTGCCCAATCCAGAGCAACCTTCGAGTCCCCAAAAATCAATAGTTCCATAATTTTTTTGTGAATGGGGAATTGAAGCATACCACTTGAGGCCCAAAGTTCACTTCTCATGTTTGTGCTTGTGCTGCAACCCATTAGCTTAATAAAGTGACGTGGATCCAATTTTAAGACCATCCCTGCACCTGAGACCGCTCCCCCGACTTGAGATGCACCATAAGAAAACCCAACATGAATGTTTGTTTCAAAAAAAGGGAGGAGTGATGTTCCTTGGTTGACAACACATAGAAAGATTCTTATATTCATTGGACAAAACCACCGCTGAAATACAAACTTGCAGAAGATTCTTGGGACAATTTTCAAATAGTACATGGTTGTGGTTCTTCCAAATAGCCTAACTTACAAAAGTTGGAAGTTCCTTCCAATAGTTTTCCTTTGAGCCCTAGGAGAGCAAACAATCTTCGAACGAGCCTACACACTAATTATCAGACAAATTTAAGATTCGAACCACCTCCTTCCAAATCGATTGCATGAAATCGCAGGAGAAAAATAAATGTTCAATAGATTCAGCCTTTTTCCTACATAAAACATAAAATCCAGGGCCATGCACAACCCTTTTCAAATAGTTAACCCAAGTAAGAACCCTTTTTTCCAAAATCAACCAACAAAAACATTTGATTTTGAGAAGGCAGTTCTAGCACCACAACCTTGCATGCGACCATTTAGACTCCCTTTCCCATTTTG
The DNA here is from genome assembly GCA_027924585.1 of Larix kaempferi. Classification (NCBI taxonomy): domain Eukaryota; kingdom Viridiplantae; phylum Streptophyta; class Pinopsida; order Pinales; family Pinaceae; genus Larix; species Larix kaempferi. Next base: position 6,856,873 of record BSBM01000434.1, read on the forward strand.
CAAGCATTGTGCCTTTTTTGTGATAAGGTTTACATCGTTATATTTTGAAATTAAGGGTACTTCGTTTTGAGCCAGGGAAATTGGCTCAAAGATAACTAATTTTTGACATACATGACAGGATGTTACGTGCAAAATATTTATAAATGTGTTTAAATCACATATTAGATAGTGTATAAATAAGTAATCTAGTGATTCAATGTCGTTATAGTGTATTAGAAATTGAAAAAGTAATATAGATTTTTATTTGTGAATGTTATCTCAACGTAACTTTCACCACCATATCAAGTGTCACAAAGTTGGAGATGTCTCATGTACTAATCCTCCATTAATAAACATTGTCTAATATTGTCGCAAACTTCTTCCAATTTGTCATCATTCAACAATAAAAAACATCATTATTGAGAATGATCCTTGTAGGGATCGAAATGCGTCGATCATTGAAAAACAAAAAAACCCACAAAGATCCCAATTATAAAAACCATTGTTTCATGTATATATCATAGTGTTTAATCAAATTAAAGTTTTCATCAATATCATAGTGGTATTGTGTTGTCTTCCTCGTATCCGTTGAATGTTTCTCCTCCCTCTGATTTATAGGTTCTTATAGATCTCAAAGCCCTGGTGATGGTTAAAAAATGATCTATCTGTCTTTGAATATTAGGAGAGTTGATCCCAAAATTTATTGCCCTCGAGCGGTTGATTGAAAAGGTTTGTCCAAATATTGTTTTCCTCCAGGAGATTGTGGTGTCTGTGGAAAAAGCACGACAATTTTTCTCAAAAATTAAGTCTGACTGGGAGGTTTGTTCCAATGACGTCGTGGGATTATCTTGAGGTCTTCTCTCTACTTGGGATCCAAAGAAGGCTTAGTTCTCTTATTTCCATGTTGTGACCGGTATTATGTTATGTGGCAATGTGCTGAGTTACGTGAGTATTGTGAACTTCATTAATTGTTATAGCCCATATCTGGATCGTCGGTCTTTCTGGGACCAGGTTGTTCAGGAAGGAAATCTTCAGGTTCCAAATTTAATTTTGGCAGGCGATCTTAACCTCGCCTTATCTGCTAGTGATATTTGGGGGCAGTGGGTGCGCATTGACCCTCTAAGTAAATTCTTTATGGACACCTTTTCCAATGTAGGGCTAGTGGATATTGAACCTTTTCCTTTAGTGCTGACTTGGAGTAATGTTAGGAGTGGTGAGGCGGGGATCACCAAGAGAATTGACAGGTTTATGATGTCTGATTCCATTATCAAGAATATTTTTCGTTTCGGGTTTTGGGTGGACTCTTCCAAAATGTTAGAGCATTCCCCTATCCTATTGCAATTTGAGTTCGATGGTACAAGGAACCTCTATCCATTTAAATTTAATCATAGCTAGTTAAAAGAGCAGTGTTTTGTGGATTTGGTTCGTGAGAAATGGTCTAAGATGGATTGTGGTTTGGGCTTATCTGCTATGTAGAGACTCATCTAAAAACTTAAACTCTTACAAGGGGTGATCTCAAAGTGGGATTGGGACCGTAGGAAGTCCATGAAAAAAGACCTAGTTTGTATTCAACATGAGATTGATGGGATTTTCTCTTCCAATAAGGATGATATCATGCCAAAGTTGGAGCAAGAATATCTGATAGAATTTGATTAGAGAAAGTTGAATTTTCTTGAGATGGAGGAGGAATCTTGGCATCTCAAAAGCAGGGGAATTTGGCTATCTCTTGGTGACCATAACACAAAATTTTTCCACAAGTTTGTGGAGAGTAGATGCATCCGAAATTCTATCTAGGAGCTTCATGATGTAGGCGGGAACTTGATTTTAGACATGGATTCTCTTCAAAAGGAGGCGATACAATTCTTTCAGGATTTGTATCGTGACTTAGGGGTTACATCCATTGTGGAACAATTAAAGGTCATAAAGGAATACCCTCGTTTCTTTTCCGAAGCAGAGGATGCAAATGTTATAAAACTGATCACTTTGGAGGAGGTGCAAAAAGTTTTGTCAAGCTTTGCCTGTTCCAAGAGTCCAGGCTCAGATGGTTGGACTGTGGAGCTATTTTTGGCTTTTTTTGATATTATGAGTTAGGACCTCTTGTTTGCGGTTGAAGAATCTAGAGTTTGTGGGAAGGTTTCAGGTGCTCTTAATTCCTCTTTCATTGCCTTAAATCCAAAGAGCTCGTTTCCTTTGGGTTTTTGTGACTATAGACCTGTCTCTCTTGGCAATTTGGTTTATAAAGTCATAGCAAGTATTATTGCTTAGAGGATAAAGCATGTTTTATCAAAGAACATTTCAATGGAATAGTTTGGCTTTTTGGATAGTCGTCAAATTCTTAATGCTATTGGTGTGGCACAAAAGACTTTCTATAACATTAAGTCCAGGAAATTGAAGGCTCTGGTCCTATAGCTGGATCTGGTCAAAGCATGTGACTGTGTGGATTTGGGTTTTCTTTGACTTGTTTTGCTCCAAATCGGCCTCCCTTTCGAAGCTGTTAAATGGGTAATGACTTGTGTTTCATCTATTCGTTTCACGGCTTTGATTAATGGTGTTCCTACAGATTTCTTTAAAAGCTCGAGGGGACTCCACCAAGGTTGTCCCCTATTTTCTTTACTTTTTCTCCTCATTGTGGAGGGGTTGAGTAAGTTGATTCTTAAGTCAAAGGAAGAAGGTCAAATTTGTGGTATAAAAGTCTTGGTTCAGATTGCAGATATGCATCTTTTGTTTGTGGACGATGTTATGTTTTTTGGTGCAGGTTCGTCAGAAGAATGGAATTTATACATAAATATTCTTATACTTTTCTGTGTAGCCATTGGTATGGTTATAAGTGAGTCAAAATTGAATTTGTTGAAACATGGTATGGAGGAGGGAGATATGGAGGAATTAATACAACTCCTTCCTTATAATGTTGATTCTATATCTTTTATAACAAAGTATTTGGTCTTTTTATAAAGACAAATGGTTATTCAACTATCGATTGGCAATGGTTATTAAAGAAGTTCGACAAGAGAATTCACCACTGGTGTTGGCATTGGCTATCCTTTGGTGGCAGATTGACTTTAGCAAAATTTGTTTTGGAAAATATTTCTATATACCGACTATCCCTATGTAAGATCCCTCGATCTATCCTCTCTTGTATTCAGAAAAAAAATTTCAATTTTTTGTGGTCTAGGGACAAGGAAAAACAAAAGTTTCATTTGGTATGTTGGGAGCGTTTGGCTTCGCTAAAGGATTTGGGAGGTTGGTTATTTAAAAATATCTTCCTTTTTGCAAAAGCTTTATTTGTTAAGAGTCTTTGGAGGAATTTATGTGTGGATAGTCTTTGGAGGAGAGTTTTAAAGGCAAAATATCTAAAGGGATCCTCTATTTTGCATTGGATTGGGTGCAAGGATAAGTCTGTAAAAGGGGTATCGAATTTTGGAATGGACTTGTGGGATCTTTTCAAGTGATGGGTGAATGGAAAGCTTGGTTGCCTAGAAATGGTCATTTTATTAGGGTGGGGGACGATCCCATCATAAGTGGCCCGATTAATTTTCATTTATCCCTGTTATTTTGGATTATATTTGTAACTGTTTATACATTCAACAGATACCAGTCGATTTTTTTTGGACAGTATCCCAATTCATTGATGATTGGGTTTTTAACATGTTTCGGCTATGATTTATGTTGAGATGCTAGTGTTGTCATGCTTTTTTGTCCATATATTGGTGTTTCTGTTATTGGTGCCACTGTGAATGGTGGCAGGTGCTTATTTTGGGTCACTTTATTATAGGAGAGTTCATCTTTTGTGTTTGATCTGTTGGTGTTGTTTGGTGTTATCAATATGTGGCCGGTGTTGTGGTCATTAGTTGGCATATTGATACGCTTGGATTTGGGGCTACTGTTCTATGTACTGCTCCTTTTACATATAATACGAGTATAACTTTTTTTCTTTTGTGAAAAAAATGATTGAATTTATGGTAATCTAAAAGTATTCAAAATTGGGCAAACCTCTTAATTATCGGAATGGCACCAGAAGGTTACACATGGAGATACCATGAAGATACCGTATTTTACGTGGTTTTTCCCAGATGGGTTTTCCACGTAAAACTCTTAATTACCAAATTGCCATCGGAAGCTTACATGACTTCCCAGAAGAAGCAGTTAGTCGTCTGGTCCGTGGATTATCAGTTGATTGCTGAACATTTGTATAAGCTAGGAAAACCCATATTTTACATGAAGACACCATATTAAGGTTGGAAAACCCATATGGGAAAAACCACGTAAGTGCTTGTATTTTATTAGAGTCGCAGCCTTATAGCACTTCAAGTAGGACTTACATATTTCTCCATTACATACAATAGATTTGCGCACACAGCCTGCAGATTAGCGACTCAACTTCTCCAAGATTGTCTTTGACATATACAACATAGATCTCTATTACATCGTACAAAAATAGTATCTAGAATAATCACCACAACAACAACAACAACAACCACATTTCCTTCCTCAAACATATTTATAGGGTGCACTAAGCTAGCCCCGCTCCCACTAACCCACTAACTTCCTAATTGATTGATTATTACATTGTGGACCAATTCTAACTAACTAACTCGACTCGCGGTCTTTGACACGGTCAACATGACCATTTTCCTCATTTTCTCGCCGCTTCGTCGGAGCTGACCCTCACCCTGAGTTGGTTCCATCTTGTCTTCATCCACACTAGCTTGTTTATTCAAAAATGCTAGGCCCAACATTTTTGTTATTGGTGCCACTGTGAATGGTGGCCAGTGCTTATTTTGGGCCACTTTTTTTCCAAGAGAGTTCATCTTTTGTGTTTGATTCGTTGGTGTTGTTTGGTGTTATCAATATGTGGTCGCTGTTGTGGTCATTGGTTGATGTATTGATACGCTTGGATTTGGTGCTACTGTTCTATGTACTGCTCCTTTTACATATACGAGTATAGGTTTTTTTCTTCTGTGAAAAAGATGATTGAATTTCTGATAATCTAAAAGTATTCAAAATTGGGCAAAACTCTTATATACATAGCAAATCATAATAAATATTCGCTTATACCTAAAAGATTTACTGAATTCTTATCAAATTCACTATAAAAAATAATCCATTTATTATAAAATTAATTTACTCCATTTTAATTGAGTCTAGCCCTAGTGATTGTAAGATGGAGCGTTATCCTCCCTACCTAAATTTTATTCATATAAATGACATGATGAGCTCATATGTTACTAGCACAACCACTTAACTTGTGGCCGCTGAACACTAATAGGTGACAAGTTAATTGTTGTATGAACTGCCCCTTATCCATGCATCAACTACTAGTTATTCATGCATAGCTACCAATCAATCAATATCTATATCTATATTCATATCTATATCTATCTCTCTATCTATCTATCTATATATATATATTTCGAATTTGGAACGACTGCCATAAAATCAATATGGACAATACACTTGTCTCATCCTCGTGCAATCTAGAAAAAAACATAGACACTAGTCTACCCCATAAGATATAAACGCCTATCCATGTAACTTGCACATCATCTTAACTTGTGGCTGGTGAACACCGATATGTCACAAGATAAGTGCCACAAATAAGTTACTTGTTCTTCATGCTAATTACATGAACTGCCTGTTAACAAACTCCCCATCTATTAAAGAACTACCCGTTATCCATCTACCAATTACCAGTTATCCATCATAGCTACGAATTACATATATATATATATATATATAATTGTTTATTTCAAATCTGGAATGACTACCATAAAATCAATCTGAACATTACATTTCTCATTCTTGTGCAATCTAGGAAAAATATACACTCTAGTCCACCCAAAATTCTAAAATAAAAACACATAGTAATATAAAACATTATTTATTAAATAAAATATATAAAAAATAAAACACATAGTAGTATAAAACATTATTTATTAAATAAAATATATAAAAAATAAAACACATTTATAATTTAAATATAAACTTAATCAATATTATGTAAATTAAGAAATCCACGTATACAAACAAACACAAGTAACCCCATTGAAATTCACACCTCAAATTTGTTTTCTTGCATGTGTACGCTTGAAAACCCTAATGTAAAAATGACTATATACTATTTATATTTAATTATAGATATCAACTATTTTAATAGATTTTTACAGCAATATTATTGGTGAGATCAACGGTCAAATTCCAGATGGACGGCCTATATGGAATCATCCACGCTAAGCGATGACCGTCCAAAGGCACTATTTTGGACGGCCACGATTGCACCGACTGACGAAGACTCTTGACCGCGTATTTCCGGACGGTGCTGGAGACTCCGAGAATGTTCGAGAAACGGTTATGGCCCTTCCCTCTCCATATTTGTAGGCCGCTCCCGCCCATCTCTTCTCATTCTCACACCGTAGTTTAGACGGAAGCGCTTCTTGATTTTTCTCCGAGTCCCTTCTAGCGCTCTGTATTGTGCTTTGCTGCGATCATTGTTTACTTTTCTGAGGATTTAAGGTTTTGTTTTTCTAAAAATGGCAAAAGGAGAAGGCCCTGCTATTGGAATCGATCTTGGAACCACCTATTCCTGCGTGGGTGTGTGGCAACATGACCGAGTTGAGATTATTGCCAATGATCAGGGGAATCGAACCACTCCCTCTTATGTGGCATTCACGGACTCCGAGCGGCTGATTGGAGATGCTGCCAAAAATCAAGTTGCCATGAATCCTACCAATACAGTTTTCGGTAAGTCCTGAAACCCTTATTTTCTGTTGTGTTTGATATGTTTTCATTATAGGGTTAGGTTTAGGGTTTTCTCTTTGTAAGAGTTATCTGCTTTGTGCTATTGTGTCTTCTGTATATTTTCTAGTAGGGTTTTTAAGATATGGTATTTCGAATGTAAGGGGTGGATCTAACTCTGGGTGCATTAAATGCCAAGAGAGATTGAAGTTGTTTCTTAAAATCTGGTTTTAAAAAGCCGTTTTTAATAGCTGGATCTATTAAATACCCTGAGGGTTGAAAGCCCATGTAGAAACCCTAGCTTCCCGAAAGCTATGGGGTTTTAAAAGCACGGGTTTAAATAGATCTATATCAGTAACAGTCTTAATTTGCCGTATAAGGTGGCGTCTCTTTTAGCATGATTTTTGTCAACATTAGATTGCTTTTCTGTGATCCATATCTTCTTTAACTAGGGCTGGATCGGTTATTTTGTTGTTGTTGTTGTTTTGGTAAACCTCTTTCGGGGTTTTCTACCTTTTTCACCGTAGTGTTGAATCGATGGATTAATATTTATTTTGCTTTATTTCTTGTTCTTTGTTATCTTGAAGGCCTGGATCAGTGGCTTTGTTTTAATAAAAATTTACTGATTAAAAATATTGAGTTTTTTTGCATGTGAGTTCATTGGATTTTAATCTAGCATCCATTTGTAAAACTGTATAAAAGCTGTAGTTCATTGATTCGACTGCTCTTGTTCTCCTGTCGTACTCGAATAATATCAAAATATATCTGGGATTTCTTTGTTTCTTTCATATATCTCTAGTTTATTTCCATTTTAAAAAACTGCTTTGTCTTTAAAATTTTGGGTTAGCTCTATTTTGAGTGCACATTTGGAATTTGGTCTTATTTATTTATTTTTTATTTTTATTATCCGCCGAATGACTTTCGTTTGCTGTTTTTAATCCTGAATCGGTTATTTGAGTGGTTTTCCGTATGACGGCGTTGATTGCTGTTTTTAATCCTGAATCGGTTATTTGAGCTGTTTTCCGTATGGCGGCGTTGATTGCTGTTTTTAATCCTGAATCGGCTATTTGAGCTGCTTTACATATTTACTAGCCTACCTTTTAGGTGCCATCTTATTAGAACATTGATTTTCTATAGTCATCGAGGACTAAAGGTTCTTTTCTTGTTTATGTTTTATTGAATAGTGCATTAGTTTGGACATGATCTGTCGTGGTGTGTGCCTTCCTCCCCCTCTTTATCATCACTTGTCGTGCGCGTGTCCCTTCCTCCCACTCTTTAGCCTTTCCTGGCCGTGGCGTGTCATTTGATACTGTCCTTTCCAAGATAACCTCGATTGTGATGTTTGCTACGTTTACTGTATTGATGTGTACTTATTTTTTCTATTGCTCCATTGTCTTCCAAGTCAACCTTAATCCTTATATAATCTGTATAAATTCTTAGTTGAATAAAACTGAAAACTGTTTTTTTTAATAATATAATTTTAAGTTCTTTTAATGTGAAATTTTAATATTGAAGGTTTATTGTTCACCAGACCTATTCAATTGAAAAACGACATCGTCATTGAAATTGTCAACGAAATTTACTTGCTACCTACTAAAATATGGAAGTGATTTAGTATAAACAGTTTGAAGATCTGATTCGTCTAGCTTCCATGATACAAAGTCTTTTTTGTTTTGGATTTTAATGGTTTTTGGTTGTTAATGGCCGATGGGTTTTGTTTGTGTTCTGGTGTTTTGTAGATGCAAAGCGTCTTATAGGAAGGAGATTCTCAGATCCAACTGTCCAGAATGACATGAAGCTGTGGCCTTTCAAAGTTATTTCTGGGCCAGCTGAGAAGCCTATGATTGTTGTTACATACAAGGGAGAAGATAAACAGTTTGCTGCGGAGGAAATCTCTTCGATGGTTCTGACTAAAATGAAGGAGATAGCTGAGGCATATCTTGGAACCACTATCAAGAATGCTGTTGTTACTGTCCCTGCATATTTCAACGACTCTCAGAGGCAGGCTACAAAGGATGCCGGCGTTATTTCTGGACTAAATGTGATGAGAATCATTAACGAGCCAACAGCAGCTGCAATTGCTTATGGTCTGGACAAGAAGGCTACCTCTGTTGGTGAGAAGAATGTTTTGATTTTTGATTTGGGAGGCGGGACATTTGATGTTTCTTTATTAACAATTGAAGAGGGGATCTTTGAGGTCAAGGCCACAGCCGGAGATACCCATTTAGGAGGTGAGGACTTTGACAACCGTCTAGTTAACCATTTTACTCAGGAATTCAAAAGAAAATACAAGAAAGATCTCGGTAGCAGTGCAAGAGCTCTTAGAAGGCTTAGAACAGCCTGTGAAAGAGCGAAGAGAACGTTGTCTTCGACTGCTCAGACAACCATCGAGATTGATTCTCTATATGAAGGTATTGATTTTTACTCCACTATTACCAGGGCCAGATTTGAGGAACTCAACATGGATCTGTTTAGGAAATGCATGGAGCCTGTTGAGAAGTGTTTGAGGGATGCGAAGATGGATAAGAGCACTATTCATGATGTTGTGCTTGTGGGAGGATCTACTCGAATTCCCAAAGTCCAGCAACTGTTGCAGGATTTCTTTAATGGGAAGGAACTCTGTAAGAGTATTAACCCTGATGAAGCTGTCGCTTATGGTGCTGCAGTCCAAGCTGCAATCCTTAGCGGAGAAGGAAATGAGAAGGTGCAAGACCTCTTGCTTCTGGATGTTACTCCACTGTCTCAGGGTCTGGAAACTGCTGGAGGTGTGATGACTGTTTTGATCCCACGAAACACAACAATTCCCACAAAGAAAGAACAGGTCTTCTCTACATACTCTGATAATCAGCCTGGTGTGTTGATTCAAGTCTTTGAAGGTGAAAGAGCAAGAACGAAGGACAATAATCTTTTGGGTAAGTTTGAGTTGTCTGGTATTCCACCTGCCCCAAGGGGTGTGCCTCAAATTACTGTTTGCTTTGACATTGATGCCAACGGTATCCTCAATGTTTCTGCCGAGGATAAAACAACTGGGCAGAAGAACAAGATCACCATTACAAATGACAAGGGCCGTCTAAGCAAGGATGAGATTGAAAAGATGGTTCAGGATGCAGAGAAATACAAAGCTGAGGATGAAGAGCTAAAGTTGAAGGTAGAATCCAAAAATTCTTTGGAGAACTATGCATACAATATGAGGAATACCATCAGAGATGACAAGATTGCAGGGAAGCTGGACCCAGCTGACAAGAAGAAAATTGAGGACGCAGTTGATGGAATTATCACCTGGCTTGATGGAAACCAGTTGGCCGAGAAGGAGGAGTTCGAAGACAAGTTGAAAGAGCTGGAGTCCACTTGCAATCCTATCATTGCGAAAATGTATCAGGGTGAAGGTGGGGCTGGATTTCCTGGTGCTGATGCTTTTGGTGGAGCTTCTGGAGCTGGAGACGAGGGCGCAAGTGGCCCTGGTCCCAAGATCGAGGAGGTCGACTAAAATTGCTGCATCACCATATGTGTTTTTTTGTTATTTAGTTTGAATTAAGTGGAGCTGGAATCGATAGTGGTCTGGACTTGAGAAACAGCCATTTTTGTCATGCTCAGAATTATTTTTCTATCTAGTATTTTGAACTCTTTTCTTACAGAGAGCTGTGAACCCTATATTTTACTGAAGTGCTTATTATTTCACAATATTTAGAAATATGATGAGCACCGAGTTTTTGATGAAGTTCTATATTTTTCAAGTGTTTATTATTTAAGAAATATTTATTTATTTAGAAATATGATGTATTTAGAAATATGATGCGCACAGAATTTTTGATGAAGTTCTATGTTTTATTGAATTCTTTATTATTTAAGAATATTTAGAAATATGATGGGTACAGAATTTTTGACTAAGTTCATTTTTCACTACTTGTTTAGTTTCTAATTCATATTTCAATGAAGAATAGTATTTTCAATGATTCTTGGAATATTGGGAAGTATTTTAAATGATTCTTGAAGTTTTCGAATTTACTGACGTTTTCAACTACTCTCCAGTACTTACTGGAGAAAATAGTTGGTTGTAACACAGTTGGTTCTTCTCCACTTACTGGAGAATACAGTTGTAACTCAGTTGTAGAGTTTGCTTCAGAATGCAACTGATTTTTCAACTACTCTTCAGCTTTTACTGGAGAAACAGTTATACTATATGTGCAACTGATTTTTATTCCAAATAAGATTTCAAGGGTTAGTTAGCTATTACTCCTTCCCCTTTATCTATTGTGAGATATTGCAATGTAGACTTAAAAATGTGTTTTAACTCATTCCCCTTTATCTATTGTGAGATATTGCAATGTCTGAAGAAGGCAGATTTAAAATATTTTTCAATTAGCTGATAGTGTGCGAATTCTCTTGCCGTCTGCTATCTCATCCTCTATTGTTATTGTATTGTTAAAACATACATGTAGCTGCTGTCATTCTATTTTTAATTGTATTTGTTTTAACATTAAGATAAAATCTGTTTGTACTAATTGTCAAAGTCAGGTTGAAAGATCTAAATCCTAATAGAAAAAAGATTAATCGAAGGATTTTCGAAGGCAAAAGCAGGTTGAAAGATCTAAAACCTAAAAAAACAGATTTTTCGAAGGATATTACAAATCTTTAGTTGTTTTTTGTCTTTTTATTTTAAGTGAAGATTTTTGTGTTTTATACACAACAACTCTCTTTAGGTCTTTTTGTATCTCGGTTTTGTATTGGTAATCTTCGTTTCCATATATGCTGCGTCGATAAAAGCGGAATTTTTAATATTTTCAATATAATACGACTCTTTCGTGACCAACCGGAGTAAGGTTTGATGAACAAGAAGAATGATTCCTTCATTCTTCTTTTGATGAAAACGAAGGTATTCACTTTTTGATACACAACTTGGGTGTGCTGGTTTGATGAAGATGCCACCTGGATGTGTTGAAAAAGAGTAACCTTTTTTTGATGAAAAAGGAGGTATTTACTTTTTGATACACAACTTGGGTGTGCTGGTTTGATGAAGATGCCACCTGGATGTGTTGAAAAAGAGTAATCTTCTTTTGATGAAAAAGAAGGTATTTACTTTTTGATACACAACTTGGGTGTGCTGGTTTGATGAAGATGCCACCTGGATGTGTTGATATAGGGTTATAATATCTTTTCAAGTTTATTAAATCTAAATGACTGATCAACTTGGGGGTGTCGGTTTGGTGAAAGAGTAATTTAGTTGTGATTGATACAATCTGGGTGTATTTATCTTTTGATGAAAAAGAAAGTGCTTCTTTGTTGAAAAAGAAAGTATTTTACTTTTTGATACACAACTTGGGTGTGCTGGGTTGATGAAGATGCAACTTGGATGTGTTTATATAGGATTAAAATAGTTTTTCAAGTTTGTTAAATCTAAATGACTGATCAACTTGGGTGTGCTGGTTTGATGGAGATGGAACCTGGATGTGTTGATATAGGATTATAATATCTTTTCAAGTTTGTTAAATCTAAATGACTGATCAACTTTGGTGTGTTGGTTTGGTAAAAGAGTAATTTAGTAGTGATTGATACAATCTGGGTGTACTTTTTACTATTATACGAATCTCTTGTTTCTCGTAATATGATTATAGTATTTTTTTTAGGTTATAAAATATATTTGTGTTTCTTTGGTAAAAGAGTAATTTAGTTGTGATTCATACAGTTGATATATGTTATTTGATAAAGTATATTGTGGATATGGTGTGTTGGGTTGATAAAAAAGTAATATAATTATAGTTATTTTAGGTAATGAAATATATTTTATGAAAGGATAATGTGTTTGGTAAAAGAGGAATTTAGTTGTGATTCATACAACCTGAGTGTATTTTTATTAGGGTATCAAATATATTTGATATATGTTATCTGATGAGTATGTTCTGCATATGGTGTGTTGGGTTGATAAAAAAGTATGAGTCGATTGATACAACCTGGTTATGCTGTTTTCACGATTTTTTTACTTAGAATCATTCTAAATAAATTCTTCATAACGCTGAACCAGGTAAGCGAAAAAAGTCGTTTGTGCTTCTTGCATACAGCCTTGATCATCTATGCTTTCTGCATACCGTCTTGAATTGTTTGTTTTAAACTTAGGTCTGCGCAAGAGTGTCTGAAGTCTGTGTCTGCTTCTTGTGCATGGTCTTGAATTGCTTGAACTCTTAGCTCTGCGCTAGGCCATGTCTCAGGTCTTTTACAAGGATTTTAGAGATCAGAAGTATAATTATTAAAGCTACATGACAAACAAAAAATGAAAGCGGCCTTTCACAGACAACATTAAAATCAATTAGAGTGTTGGACCCTGAAAGGTTTGAGAACCATCCGATTCAAACTTCTAATTGGTTCATCTAATGGGATAAACGAGCTTGGATAGGATTGGAGGTCGGCTTGACTGAAGCTTCCTGAATGTGAGAATGTAAATTTGCTGGTTATTTCTTAAGAGTATAGGTAGTCCCGAATTTTGAGTTTGTTGAGGATCCATTTGATATCTGCAAACGGACAAGTTCTTTGTTCCAGGCAAACTTTCAGAAAATGCAGAGCTTGGAATTTATCAAGGTTACTGGACTCCAAGCTGAGATTTCCCCTTCCTGTAAACCGGTGAGGAAAAGCACATATCACAGAACACATACGAGGCCAACCTTGATTGGCCCCATCGAAGAACCCTATGGGGGCGATTTGTCAAGCACTATTTCTTCACTTATTCTAGTTCTAATATTGAGTGAAATCTGGAAGTGGGGAATAACACCCACCGATTTGTCAACCAACAAGTCTTCACCTCTTCTATTCTTATCTTGACTGGAATCTGGAAGTGAGGCAATAACGCCAAGTACCGAGGAGAGGCTTGGGAGGAGTCATTATTTTGCTAACTGAATTATTTAAGCTCCCTTCTCTCAAACCTATGCTGGAAGTTCCCCTTCGACCAGAGGTTTTCGGAAGACTTGAAAAACCTTCCATTTTCTTCTACACCTATACAGAGAAGGGACAACTCATAAAAAGAGTATACGTGGTTTCTTCGGTCCCATGTGTAACACCAGCTTGGCCCAATTTCATTCCTCTTCTGGAGCGTATCGCAGGTTGGGAATTTATCCCTCGGAACCATTCACATAAAGAGAGTGCATTTGGCTGGAGCTTACTTTCCATAGTTTAGACCACCACCAATCTTCTTCTGTGGCAACTGGCTAGAGAAGTTAGAAGAGCCAAATTGTGTAGTCCCCACCATCTTAATACCATACCAATGAAAGCTCATCCGGATAGACCTTTAATCTGATGTGAATTCTTCTCCATTCTGACAGGCACAGTTATCTCTTCCAGATCGATATCCTGAGCTGTGCTTATCTATCACGATCAATGTACAAATGCTCAGTTTCTGTAGACGAGAGACAAGATCAACGCCTGACCACATCCTAGAATGGAATATGTTCCAGTCTTTATTCCATGCCCAAATGTTTCCAATGGCTGGAAATGCAAGGGTGAGGCCTTTCGTTGGTTGGAAGCATTGTGGAAATTCTTTCTTTCTGATCTGAGCTAATCAATAAGAGAGTTTGGGGCAACATACTCCAGAGAAATAATCTTGCTCCATAGTGTATTGGTTATCGATTGCCAGTGATTTTGTAGGGAGATAGCGGCCGAACGAATGTATATCGTTTAGTCACCATCCAGATTAAATCCCTTGTAGTCTTTATTGTCCTTCCACAGATGGTTCGAGCCGCATTTCTTGATTTTCTCCAAAATTCCTTGGAATATGAGCTAAATTGTGCCAGAAAATTTGGTTTGGTTTTAAGAACATACATTATCAAAACAAGGTGCCACCCCTTGAATCCAACGATTGCACCAGAAAGATATTCTATGCTCCATCCTGGAAAGCAGCCATCTCTAGTTCATCTTATAATTCTTAGGTTTTAAGATAAATTCAAGGTATTCAAGGCCTTTTGCGATATCCACAAGCTGAAAAATAGAATAATTTCGCTATAGCCATCTCCAGTCCACCCTATAATTCCTTGGGATTTAAGATAAATTCAAGGTATTTAAGGCCTTTTGCTATAGCCTTCTCCTGTCTACTTTATAATTCTTAGATTTTAAGATAAATCCAAGGTATTTATAATTGTTAGGTTTTAAGATAAATCCTTTATGCGAATATCCACAAGCCGAAAATAGAATAATTTAGCTATATCCTGATGGTCAGAGAGCCGGTCACAGCCCTAGATTATAAAATTGATTTATCTTGGTTGATTTCCATCGCGGTAGCAGAAAAATACAATTCCATAATGTTTTTGAGAGTTTGGCTCTCCCTGACACTTACAGAGAGCCAAGCCCAAAGAGGAAGGATGTTATCCACGTAGAGAAAGTGGATAATGGAAACCCCTCTGCAAACCTTTACTCCTTGAATCTGCTTGCAGTTCTTGGCATCATGAATAGCCCTAAGTCCCTCTGCTACCAGCAGGAATAAATAGGGAGACATGTCGTCCCTGGTGAAGACCTTTGGGAGATTGAAGAAATGGGAGGCTGAGCAATTGACCAGCATTGAGAAGACCTCATAGGTCACACCCCCCACTTTATCCATTTCACCGCAAATAGGGAAAAACCCAAATGTATCAGGAGCAGTCAGGTTAAAGACATATGACTCGATCAAATGCTTTTGACAGGTCAAGTATAATATCCGTGACAGGAAGGTGCATTTGGTTAACTAACTGAGTGGAACCCTGCTTGAGCGGATATGACTCGATCAAATGCTTTTGACAGGTCAAGTTTAATATCCGTGACAGGAAAGTGCATTTGGTTAACTGAGTGTAACCCTTCTTGAGCGGAGCCAGTGACCTCATATGTGCTCCCTTCAACGAACTCTAACTCTTATGGGGAGATGGATCTAAACAGAATTAGCTTGACCTTCCTTGCAACTACTTTAGTTATAATCTTACAGGCACAATTGCAATGATATTGGTCTAAATCCAATAAAGCCATCCCATTACCCAAAAAATGCAAGTAGATCTCCATATGCCAGCCATTCTATCCTAAGCTCCTATCCTCGTGTGAGGAGTTTAGAATTGTCATTAATTCATTCAAGTAGGACTCCTTAGGCCAGCCATCAGATCCTGAGCTCTTATCCGTGTGGAAGGAGTTGAGGACCTTCATTAATTCTTCTTGAGCGGAGCCAGTGACCTCATATGTGCTCCCTTCAACGAACTCTAACTCTTATGGGGAGATGGATCTAAACAGAATTAGCTTGACCTTCCTTGCAACTACTTTAGTTATAATCTTATAGGCACAATTGCAATGATATTGGTCTAAATCCAATAAAGCCATCCCATTACCCAAAAAATGCAAGTAGATCTCCATATGCCAGCCATTCTATCCTAAGCTCCTATCCTCGTGTGAGGAGTTTAGAATTGTCATTAATTCATTCAAGTAGGACTCCTTAGGCCAGCCATCAGATCCTGAGCTCTTATCCGTGTGGAAGGAGTTGAGGACCTTCATTAATTCATCTTTGGAAACTGCCTTAGAACTACTTAGGCCAACCATCAGATCCGGAGCTCCTATCCTTGTGGAAGGAGTTGAGGACCTTCATTAATCCATCCTTGGAAACTGCCTTAGAACTCCTTAGGCCAACCATTAGATCTTGGTGCTGGTACTGGTTTGATGAAAACATAAATATATTATGTTCTTAAATATATTTGTTTATTAGGTTATTATGCGGAAGCCGTTGTTTAAGGAGCCGGTTCCTCTCCGGCGTTCGTCGTCTGTCGACAACCTATGAGTAACAACCCCCTGTCATCGATCAAATCAAAAGCATGGCACTTTCCTCCCAAACTGTTGACATTATATACTAATAAAACACAATTCTTCGATCTATTTAAGGGATCAAACCATGAGCGGGTTTAAATATTTGAACAAACCATAAATTTAAGAGCAAGTTTTTCTGACCAAGCACCGAGAACGTCTTAGTACTTGGAAAACTGCTAAATTTAACATGTTCAACATGTAAGCCCCCCGTTCTGTTCCCTTCCTTGCAACTACTTTAGTTATAATCTTATAGGCACAATTGCAATGATATTGGTCTAAATCCAATAAAGTCATCCCATTACCCAAAAAATGCAAGTAGATCTCCATATGCCAGCAATCCTATCCTGAGCTCCCATCCTTGTGTAAGGAGTTTAGAATTGTCATTAATTCATTCAAGTAGGACTCCTTAGGCCAGCCATCAGATCCTGAGCTCTTATCTATGTGGAAAGAGTTGAGGACCTTCATTAATTCATCTTTGGAAACTGCCTTAGAACTACTTAGGCCAACCATCAGATCCGGAGCTCCTATCCTTGTGGAAGGAGTTGAGGACCTTTATTAATCCATCCTTGGAAATTGCCTTAGAACTCCTTAGGCCAGCCATTAGATCTTGGTGCTGGTACTGGTTTGATGAAAACATAAATATATTATGTTCATAAATATATTTGTTTATTAGGTTATTATGCGGAAGCCATTGTTTAAGGAGCCGGTTCCTCTCCGGCGTTCGTCGTCTGTCGATAACCTATGAGTAACCACCCCCTGTCATCGATCAAATCAAAAGCATGGCACTTTCCTCCCAAACTGTTGACATTATATACTAATAAAACACAATTCTTCGATCTATTTAAGGGATCAAACCATGAGCGGGTTTAAATATTTGAACAAACCATAAATTTAAGAGCAAGTTTTTCTGACCAAGCACCGAGAACATCTTAGTACTTGGAAAACCGCTAAATTTAACATGTTCAACATGTAAGCCCCCCGTTCTGTTCCCTTCCTTGCAACTACTTTAGTTATAATCTTATAGGCACAATTGCAATGATATTGGTCTAAATCCAATAAAGTCATCCCATTACCCAAAAAATGCAAGTAGATCTCCATATGCCAGCCATCCTATCCTAAGCTCCTATCCTTGTGTAAGGAGTTTAGAATTGTCATTAATTCATTCAAGTAGGACTCCTTAGGCCAGCCATCAGATCCTGAGCTCTTATCCGTGTGGAAGGAGTTGAGGACCTTCATTAATTTATCTTTGGAAACTGCCTTAGAACTACTTAGGCTAGCCATCAGATCCTGAGCTCCTATCCTTGTGGAAGGAGTTGAGGACCTTTATTAATCCATCCTTGGAAACTGCCTTAGAACTCCTTAGGCTAGCCATTAGATCTTGGTGCTGGTACTGGTTTGATGAAAACATAAATATATTATGTTCTTAAATATATTTGTTTATTAGGTTATTATGCGGAAGGCGGTGTTTAAGGAGCCGGTTCCTCCCCGGCGTTCGTCGTCAGTCGACAACCTATGAGTAACTACCCATTGTCATCGATCAAATCAAAAGCATGGCACTTTCCTCCCAAACTGTCGACATTATATACTAATAAAACACAATTCTTCGATCTATTTAAGGGATCAAACCACGAGCAGGTTTAAATATTTGAACAAACCATAAATTTAAGAGCAAGTTTTTCTGACCAAGCACCGAGAACGTCTTAGTACTTGGAAAACCGCTAAATTTAACATGTTCAACATGTAAGCCCCCCGTTCTGTTCCCTGTAAGTTGTAAAAAACACCTTAGATTCAACAAACAATCAAACCGAGGCTAAAAACATGCTTAATTAATGAAATATCAACTAAGAATGGCACCATTCTTGCGAAATTCAATTGAATCCACCAATTTGGCATAGCAGATAGGTTTCCCTGTAGATCTGAAGCTCGAAGCTGCAATAAAAATCCGTGTGTTCGTTCAGTCTTCAATTATTTCTTGTCCAACAACCAATGACAATTGGGTGATATAGTGTTCGATAGATTTGGACTCAGACAACATGACAGTGCTAGGTCACCCGATCGAATCCCGCCGTCGATGTATTGTGATCTGTTGCAACTGCAACCTAATCCCCAAAATTTTTGTTAAATTGTAGGGCCCCTCCTTTATTTTGGATTTACTAAGAGTTTTTTGTTTCGTCTTTGCTTATATTTTTTCTTGACACTTAAAATTTTTTGAAGTCAAAATTGGTTTCTTGAATCGAGGTAAATTTTGGTTTTGCATCAAAATGATCGGGAGGGTTTTCAGTTTAACGCCAAAACAGTTGGAGGACATTTATGTTTTGCGTGAATCTTTGAAGACAGAATGTGTTTCGGAGCAAAATCATATTTTGAGTCGAAATGGTCGGGAAAAGGTGAGTTTGGACTTGATCGGAGCAAAAGTGGATTTGACGCCGAAACGATCGGAGCAAAACCATATTTGCCTCCGAAACGTTTCTGTGCAAAATGTCTTTTTGATTTGATCTATCTTCTGCCGATAGGACGCTCTGCCCAAGAGTTGGAGGAAAGTTGACCATGGCCCGAAACAACTCGGTAATGAAAAGAAAGAACAGATTGGCACCAAATAGATTGTTAACTTGAAACAGTTCGGCATAAAATGACTTTTCAACCCGAAGCAGGTTGACGCCAATTAGATTTCTAACCCAAAACAGTTCGGCGTAAAACGACTTTTCAACCCGAAACGTCTCTCGATCAACATTAAGTCACCAAAAGGGAGTTTTTAGACCCCGTTTGCACAAGTACTCGGGTGCATTTATTGCTAGGGTTTATTTGTTATTTATATAAGGGGCCAACATTTTCTTATTTGCAAACGCCGTTTAA
The DNA here is from genome assembly GCA_027924585.1 of Larix kaempferi. Taxonomy (NCBI): domain Eukaryota; kingdom Viridiplantae; phylum Streptophyta; class Pinopsida; order Pinales; family Pinaceae; genus Larix; species Larix kaempferi. The sequence goes on from BSBM01000434.1 coordinate 6,876,229, forward strand.
TGACTTGGAGTAAACTGGACGACAGATCGTCGAAGCCCGTTTGAGCACAGTTTCTGTACCATTTGTAAACCGCCAGGTAGGCATCCTATAGCTTTTAAACTTGTTACACCTTTGAAAAATGATTGCATTCTTTAAGTTCAAAAGTAGGATTTAAACATTGTTAGCACCCTTATTTGCTTTGAAACCCTAGCGTTGGGAAGGGCATGAAGCCAAAGTCTATATGCACGGGATTAAAACCTAGAAACCCCTGCTCGGATGATGGTAGGAATGGAAGACTTGTATTAAGAAAGATGCCTCACGACTGCAAAAGAGCTTAATGCTAAAGCTTATTGTTTCCACAAGGCTGGTAACATCATGTTGGAGTTGACTTCACATTTGATCAACTGATACAACCTTTCCCCGCTAACGAATGATGAAGAAAATAATGTACCGGCAGTGCAAAACCTAAAGATGGTGCAAGAGCTCTGTAAGGCAAAAAATTGAAGGATTGGAAGTAATAGCAGAGCCGATTCCGGAGAATGTGATAGAATTCAATGTTGCCCTGGCTAAAGAAAGCATAAGGATTTTGGGGCATGTCTCAAACATGGTAGATCTCACAACACCCACGGATTTTTCTTACTCTATACATTATATTGTTGGTGTTTCGGGTTTGAAGCACTGGTCTATCCGCACAACTTTTCTTGGTAGGGTTTAGTGTTTTTGTCTAAAAGTACGCCTTGAACCAGTGTCGTTTCCGATGCCATGCATTATTTCTAAGGTCCCGGGTCCAAAACCATTAGTTCACCATTACCTGACAATGCATCCACTTTTGGCACACTCCTTAGATTTTGGGGGTTTTCATGAGATATGTTTGACAATTGTAGATGTTTCGAATGCCCTGGTAGATAGCAAAATCACAACATTATCTCATCTGAGAGCTTCTGATTAGTCTGTTTGAAGTTTGAGGGTTAAATGAATGTAGTTGAGAATGGTCCGATTGAACAAACCATTAGTTCAACGGTAGCAAGCCTGATTAAAGAAGCATGGCAAGGAAGGCGCGACCAACGATAGACATAAATATAGCTTAAGCTCCTCATTTGTTTTTCAATCCTCACCATTCAAAGTAACGTTGAAAATGGTGCGTTGATCAACAAAACAAAAATCATTTGTTTTCCCTCGAAACCTTAAATGGTGTGTTTTCAGAGCTTTCAAAAGTTGAAACCAGATTTGGCCAAGTAAGATGATATCATGGTTAAAATAATGAGTATTCAACATATAACCCATTGATATAGGATTATCTTGTATTTGGATTCTTATTTTCCCAACTATTGATACTAGCATCAAGTATGAACAATAGAGCGAAAGAACCCATAATGCAGTACGTTAGTGTTCATCAAGGCAAATGATCAAATCCCAGAAAACTCGATATTTTGCAAGTATGAAACCCCATGTATATATTTCTTGTCTTGTAAATACTAAATAATGCATATTGACAATTCACACATTTGCAATTTATTGTGTGAATTAGTTTGGTTAAAATGTTGTATTTCCATTATCATTTTGCTTGAAATTTGTGCCTTTAACATTGGATTGTTTATTTATACATTAACTTTGTTTTCACCCTAGGATTCATAAATGCAAAGGAGAGCCTCTAAGCATAAATCCAAAATTGCAGAATCCGACTATGATATTGAAATTGTCCCAGAAACCGTGATGGAGACCCAATATGAAGACACCAGGGCTGCAACATGAGTAGTTCCTGAATATAAATGGGGTGAATTATACCACCTCATCTGAGATCAAAACATGCCAGATGCGTCTATTGAGGAGATGATGGTGTACCAAAATATAAAGAAATTGGGTCTTCTCAAGGCCGCCACCCGTCCATAACTTTTCCCATGTTCAGAGGTAATTGGGTGGATTTTACCCCATGTGGATATTAGCTCAATAATCATAGCCGGGGCAAATGGAAAAGCATTCACGTCTTTTCAGCCAACTCATATTAGTACGGCATATAAGTTACCACCTCCAAAGGTCATGATGACAAAAGACTGGATAAAGGGGGTCAACATAGATCATTCTGAGTATGCTAAGAAGATGTTGATTCCACGAAAATAGTTGAGGCAAAGGGTGAGCGAAGAGCACGATGCACAAAATCTGAAAACGCCCTTCAGAGTAATAGCAATGATGTTAAGTAGAATATTTGGAAGAGCGAATGCAAATATCTACAAACTTAGCTGGGTGCCTCTTATGTATCATGTCGCCTCCCATGGTACTGTCTTCAATTGGGCATACATTATTTCGAAGAGTATGGCATCAATGGTAGCAACAACCCAAGGAGGAATAACTTAGAAAATGGCAGAATTCTTTATGTCATCTTATCTTATTGACTGTATCTTGATAAGGAACCCGTTCAATAAGTTGGGGTGCTATTGGGTCCCAATTGAAACCTCTCTTTATGTGGCCTGCCAAATAATGTGGGCTCTCAAATATACAAGCCTCTATAAGCTTCTATGCGAGGAGTTCCTAATTCCTCTATATAGGCTGATATTTAACGAGGAACCAAATTGCTTGTCTGATAATGCGATGACAATAATCAATGAGTATGGGGATTACTATTTTACCCTTGAAGGCACATATATCCGAATGTATGGAGGAACCAAAGCCCCCTCCCTAATGCCAAGGTATGCCATAGATTATGTAGTGCACAAAGACGCTGTGAGACAAGTTTTTATCAATGGGGTGGGACATTTTCTGAATGAGAATAAGATTCATTTCGAGTATACAGATCACTTCTTAAAGGATGAAGAAGTATATCGAAGGGCAAATAATATGGTTGATTAAATAAAAGATTTGGCCGTAAAGATGGAGAAGGTTCTAGTCAAACTAAAGATACTGTTAAAGAAGTAGAAGGCCAGAGAAGAGTCTATAGCAGCAGAAGAAGCAAGACTAAAGCAAGATGAATAATTAAGACAGAAAGAAGAAGCAAAAAGAAAACAAAAAGAAGAAGAAGCTCAAAAGAAAAAAGAAGAAGCAAGACGAAGGCAAGAAGAAGAAAAAAAGAAGAAAAAAGAAGAAGCCGAGCAGGAAAAGCAAAAAAAAAAAGAACAAGAAGCAGCAGATAAAACAACTGAGTTAGAGAAACAAATGGAGGAAGAAGCAAGATTCAAGAAAGCCGTGGAAGAGAAAGAGATCCAAGAAGAAGATCACAATTTTCAAGACATGGACATAGATCCATACGACGAGTCTGAAATCCTACTTACAGGAGGACATCTTCCATTCGCTGAGCTCGGGCTCACACCTTTTACTCATTTGAAGAAGCATTCTGTAGCAAAATTGGATGCTATAGTTTTTGACCCCAAGTGGGAGACGATCTTGAGAAGAACAGAGAAAATGTTGAAAATGGGTACTCAGCTAGATATAGTAACTATTCAAGAAAATACTTTATTAGAAGGCACCCACAAAGATCCCAAGTTCACAGTTTCAGTGAACATAGCAGCTGCCTAGACCAATGCCGACAATGTTGACAAGTTGATGAATGACTTGGAGCGAAGCAGAGTGAAAATGTTGAAGTTGAAAGATAACTTGGTGAAAGCAAGAGGTGAAGGAATTCAATTGAAGAGAAAACATGATATAGTGGAATTTGAAAAGAAAAAATTATTGCTAGATTATCAGGAATTGGAAAGTGAAAAGGATGCCTTAAATGTGCAACTTGTGATCATGGAAGGAGAGAGAAATGATTTCTACTCTCGAATTAACGAGTTGGAAGAAAATGAAATGAAATGAAATCAGTAGGTGGAGTCCTTGATCAGTGAAAAAGAATCTTTGCAATCACACATAAATGAAATAGTAATTGAGAAGGAGGTTTTACAGTCCCAAGTTGATGAGTTAATAAATGAAAAAGAATCTCTGATGGAGCAGGTCAAAGTTGCTCAAAATTAGAAGCAAGACATGACACCATTCTATGAGCATGCCTGTAAAGTATATGAACAAATTTGCCATTCACAAGAATTGTTGGTTGGAGAAATTTATAAAATGAGAAAGATGATAGACAAGATGAAGGAAATTTCTGTAGGCGCTCTTACTGTAAGTCAAAAATTAATCAGTACTTTTCAGAAAGTGAAAAAGTTGATGGCTTGGAAAGGAGAAAATCCAAACTTTCCTGATCACATGCCGAACAAGACAGTTGCAAAACTCAAGTTAGATATATCTCTTCTAGACAGTTGCAGAAAAGTTGCCAGGAAGATAGAAGCAGAAGTACCAAAGTCTATCTCAAAATGTGAAGGATTTTACAAAGACATTTTTCAAGTGCATGAGGAATGCCACATCTCAATTACTCAAAATATGTACGAGTTACCCACCAAGGAACAACGTCTAACATAATTAAAAGACAGCTTAAAGGAAGACTTGGAGTACATTAGGAAATTGGATGTGCTTAATGAAGAAGATCTCAAACAACATGTAGGACAAGCATCCGTGAATGCTTATTTTATGGAAAAAAGTTATAAAGCGGCTGCTAAAGCAGTAATAGGTGTATGGAAAGAATTATCCATTCATGAGGTCTCTTCAAAATTATTAGAGCCTCGACAATGTAATGTAATATTTCATGAAACTGATTTGTGAGATAGTTATATTTCTAGCTTAGAGGCCCCACCAGCAGAATAATATAATTTGTAAATAATTATCTATTTTTTGTTGTGCAAGCGCAAGAGACAGAATTTTAGCATTCTAAGAGTCGGAGGGTAGGTGAAATGATTGGTCATGTAAAGACAAATTTTCTTGTAAGATAAATAGAGGGGAGAAGGGATTTTTCTGGTGTAATAGAAGCTGGATACATTTTGTAAGAAAACTAATTTTCTGCTAATGAGAAAGACATATTTGCTGGATAAAGTTTGCATGGATTTTGCGTGGAATGTTTTGGATAACAGATCAAAATTATTTCTTCCTATGTTCATCCTCATGCTGTGAGATCTTTCTGACTTTATTGAATTATTTCGATGGTAATGAATGATTTTACTTGTCTATGCAAATGTTTGTGTGATATAAGAGTAATAAATGGATATAAATGTCATCAAATCTATCTTTGTATCTTTTTGCTGTGAATGTAAATACTTTATCTAAATAGTTATTTTTTGGATTTGTATAAGCATTCTCAGATATTATTCTCAATAAAACTTGCTCCTTGCAAGGATATATTAGTTAAGTTAGAATATGATTAGCTGATTGATAAGGTAGAAGTGATAAGACGAGAGGTAAGAACCTGCACATCACTTGTGAGGATTCTACCTGTCAATTATAGGTTTTGCATCAGTCATATTAGGGCACTTGCATACTCATAATTAAACATAAAATATAAACGGCGGGCCGGGCCGCAACCGTTAAATTCAACAAACATATCTATGGTGGCCAGACCGTTAACCAGATGGATTCCCTATTCCAAACAGTGAATAATCTAATTGAGATTATTCACTGGGGAGAATCCCTATTGTTAATGCTAGGAATTTCCTGGCATCAACACGATCAAAGGCAAACAGATTTAAAGATCTTCTTACCAGATTCACTTTTGACGTCAGCTCCTGCATAGTGAGAATTAGGTTCAGGATATTTTTATGGGATTATTGGAAATCTTTTAATCCGACTAGCTTTTCATTTGTTCCCTATGCGCAGTCAGTTGAATAGTGAGAATTAGGTTCAGGATATTTTTGTGGGATTATTGGAAATTTTTTCCATTAAAATAAAATAAATAAAAAATAAATCCGACTGGCTTTTCATTTGTTCCCTATTCAAAGTCAGGTGCATGGTACAAATATATAATTTGTGTCACAAGTATGTTGTAATCTCTTCGATGATCAAATTAATTTCTTGCAAAAATTTACCCACATAATAAAATTAATATTCTAATTTAAAATTTATTTACTTTTAACTATATTATAATTTATTTATTTATTATTATGTCGAAGACATTGTTTAAGGGGCTGGCTCCTCTCCGGCCTTCGTCGTCTGTCGATGGCCTATGAGGAGCCGCCACCTGTCGTCTGTCCACAACATATCAACGTATGTCACTTGTCATCTGATTCAATTGTTGACATCCTCTGAAGGAGTATTCCGAGAAGGCTGCAATTCCCTAGATCCGGAGGAATGAAGCCCATGAAGAAATTGTGGGGAGATTGAATTCAAGAAGCCGTGTGCTCCTATTTGGCTAGGAATAACGTCAGATAAGCTATTTCCAGAAATATCAAGCTTCTCTAGGGAAGCCATCTCTCCGATTGCAATGGAAAGATGGCAAGACAACCCTCTATATGGCAGGGAAATTGAAATTACTCACCTTGAACCGTTGTTACTGCAGTTGACACCTTCCCAGCCACAAGGATTGACATCATAAGAACTGCCATTTCTCTAGCTTGAAAGAACATTTGCAGCTCTTACAAAATATGATTTGATTTCTAAAAGAGCCACTCCATCTGCCAACAGAGCACAAACGTTGCAAATCAGTGCAGGTAATCCGCCAAAATAGTTGAAAACAAGAAACATGATTAGACACGGAAAATTATATCCTTTTATTGTCATCCTGCCTGTTTGCTGCTAGATCACGAAACTCGAGGAATAAGAGCAATTAAATGATAAACTGGAACCTCTGGTCCTCTTGGATCAAATTTGTTATGTAAAACTGCATAATATGAATATAATATGTAAAACAGATTCCAATGCATGTATAGTTTATTTGACCATATTTGTTTATGTAAAAACGATTCCAATGCATGAATAGTTTATTTGACCATATTTATTATGAACAGACGTGATAGTTACCTGTTAGCAACTAAGTCTACTATAACCTATCCAGTAAGGCATAGGATAAGGTGCACTCATTCCACCCCTATTCAGGCAAGAAATCGATGAAAATTTGTAGTGTAAATCCGTCTAATCTTAAACTGGTATTTATGCTATTTTAAACTATAAGTTTAGACTATAATGAATGCTCTAAATTTAGACATGTGCTTCAGACTTAGCTTTCGTGTGATCTTATCTTTAATGGAAATGGACATCGAAGAGCTCATTATGTCCATTTTATCGTAACACAAACCAACTTTATTATTATTGTCAATTTTAATGACGTGGTGTAAGCATAGATTTTGGATTCTAGACTACGCAAAATTATTTCCACGCAAGTGTCATACGAATTATTGATTACAAAATGTTAATTTATTAATTTTTAAAATAATAAAAAAATTTAAGAATTAAAAAAATAGATTAATATTCAAAAACCCAAAAACATGGTGAGAATGGTGAGATTGTTAACATCGTTGATCTCACTCAACTAAACTATCATTTCTCATAGCATTAAGGATAATGAAATTTTAATGGATATTAATCATTGATTAAAACTAATTTGAAACATGCAATAGAAATAGACCTCCATCCCACGCCAAACCTATCGAAGAACTATCTACCTAGTTATATATAAATAACTAGCATACCCCTAAAGCAGGGAAATGAAACACCTAGAAGAACTTCAATATGTTGTAAAATGAGAAAAAGTTGTGTATGTAGACAATATAATTTTATGTGTTTGAAAGCAATTCTAGCTAATTTATGAAAGGGATATTAATCGATGAAATTGAAAGAAAAACTCTATTACGAGTACTAATAAGCAATAAATAGAAACCCATGTAATGGATGGCAAGTAAAATGATTTTTACATAAATTTGTCATACAAAAAAGTATACATATGTAAGTAAAGCAAAGGGATAACTAATGATCAATTTTGGCTCTAAATATATTGGAAATCAACATTGGTATTTTCAGTTGGTAGGGAGAGGGTGCAGGGATTGAGGGTTGCAATTTTAAGTGTGCAAATGATAGAGGATATAGGCATGCCTCTTGCTTTTTTCGAAGTGAGACATATGAAGTGCCTTTCATCTTTGCATAAACGTTCGAAGGAGAATGATGGTGTAATTTGGATTCCTTCTAATGTTGTAGTACATGGCATAGTTTTCAAGGTTAATCATTGACCTTCATTGTTACCAATGTCAATTGTTGACCTTGTTAATGAAAATCCTTGGGATTTATGGATAGTCAATGCCCAAGCCATATTGAGGGAGATTTGTTTCTTGTTACTTTGATTTATGGGTGGAATTGGTATGTGCTTTGGTTGAGATTGGTCCTATGGAGACCCAATGTAATTATCGAATGCCATGACTTCACTATTATTGAATGGAATTATTATTCTTCACTAATATTCTCACGCGGCTACCTTCATGTGAAGCAATTTCACGACTCCTTCTTTTCGCATGGGACAATATCTCTTTCATACGGATATGTGATCTCAATAATATTTCACCACACGATCTCTCTCCACAACTCACAACTCCTTCATGGTTCCTTGGATAGGGAATCATCCGACCAAGTCTTTTCTGCTTCTCTTTAGCTTGACAAATTCATCAATGTGGGCTGCTGACGTGCCCTCTTTCTTTCATATATGCAGCATGATTCCTTCTACCTTCACACCACCTCGTTTGTAATTATGTTCTTTTTTAATTGGCTACCCATAACACCTTTTTCCCTTAATAAAATTTTAAGGCTTCCTTCTACGATTTCAGAGACATTAAAACCCTTTTGTGAGATGGTTGAAAGCAATTGTGTATAATTGTGGTTGTTACCCAGGAGCATGACCTATAACAATTAATCTCATAAATAAATGAACGACATAGACATAAACATAATAGCAAAGATTAAACTTTTGTTACAAAGGAATTAATTCAAGGCTCATCTTCTTTGAGGTATTCTCCAAGTGACAAAATGACATGCGAAATGGAAAAAAGTATTTTAAAAAGAAAACCTGGGTAAATGAAAATAGTAACTGTATGAATATTCTGCAAGAAAATTTGAGTGTAGTGAATGCCGACATGCTTTAGTACAAATCGAGAGTTTGTCATAAACATATGTTGATCAATTAGTCTTTGTCAAGGCAAACTCCATCCACATTACATATTATTAGCGCAATAACCACACATGTATACGTTTGAAACTTTATGAGACAAAGGTGCTACTCCTACCTATGAGTGCTTTACTCGTTTCATGGCCTTTCAACCAAACTTGTGTTGTAGATGATCATGTTTACACCTGATAGATTAATGTCATTGGTATGCTGTACAACTGTACAACCATCTCTTGGTTTTTTGGATTCGCTATACCATTTTAATGTGTCATAAAATATTTATTTACATATGTAGTCATACATGCTTTCATGTGATATTCATGAGAGGAGCTTTTGGATAATAAATGGTATTTAGATTGCTAATGATGGTCAGTGACAACTCAACGCCTATACCCAATATTATATTTAACTATAAAATAAAATAAATGTTCAAGTTGTAAACATTTAATTTCTCTTTCACAACTTCATTATATCATCAATGATCTTTCTTAGAAAAAAAAATTAACTTTTCTTACATATTCATTCTCCCTCCGTATACTGAATCTCACTTTTACATCCATTCCCTCTTCTTTTACTTAGACTTATAACAACCACAACAATAAAAAGCCTTAAAAATAGGTAGCATTGAAAATAAATGTCATTTTGTTTTTTAATAAAAAAATGTACATAATAAACAATTTAGTAAACATGACAACAATTTTCCCTTCGAGGATGGACACGTTGAAACATTATGCAACTTGGAATGCTAGAGTTTTCTACGGATGGAGAATTTTGATTTCATTCTATAGGAAGTGCAATTTTTGAAAAATTCAACACACCCTTTTTTACATTGATTTGGTTTAGCAAAATGAGGACAACCAAAATAAAAATAATAATATTACATTGAAAATTGGTTTTACTTTGTTTTTCTCTTACAATTTTTCCAAAACATATAAATATTAACGTTTGACTAGTGGGTAGCATTTAATCACCGTGTAATTTAACACATACAAAGATCACAATGCAAACGATTTTTTAATAAATGTGGTTGACACCATAACAAAATTGGTTGCATCTATTAAAGGTTATATTAGGTGTCTTAGAAAATACGAGCGTTAACCAGGTGTCTTACATGCATCAACACACATTCACCACTTCATGCATTCAATGTGTATTCGTTGATTGTCAACATAGCAATAGTCCACTATCACTAAGGCAAGCTCAAGGTAGTAGATAATGACCTTGATAAGGGAGGACAAAAAGCTTTGATTCAATGAGTTCAAAAACCAAATCTGATGGGAGAGAAATAAGAAGAAATTGGCTTTGTTTCTATTTGAAACAATTACAACATTTGTGCCATCAGTATAGCTATAAAAATCCTTAAAAATAATGGGACCTTGTTTCTTAGTTGAGGAAAGAAAGTCTACTACATATGCTAAAAGTCTTCGAATTAAAGAAAGGGAAGGGGAAAACTGTTACTCCTCTTCTAGGTGCACCTCACAGTGCTGTTGCAACAAGACAACCACTTGTAAATCTGTTTGAAATTGCTTATTAGGATAGATTTAAAATGTACAGGGTTTCATCCTTCAAATCGAGTAGGTCTCAATGTAGGTTTCAAATTGAACGGGAAATGACTAATGTTATGAAGTTATGAATAATAAATCCAGGTCTAGCGATTCATTTTTTTGAGTATTTTAGATGGTTAAATGAGATAGAAATATATTATTGACTTGAGTGAATCATCTAAAGAACATATGGATTGACCTTCACATTGAATGCCACGTACTACAACATTAGAAGTCCAATCCAAATTACACCATCGTTCTCCTTAAAACGCTATGCAAAGATGAAAGGCACTTCATATATCTCACTTCGAAAAAAGCAAGAGGCACGCCTTCATTCTCTGTCCCTTTCACACTTAAAATTGCAATCCTCAATCCCTGCACTCCCCCTACCAAATGAAAATACCAAATATATTTATTTTACTACGCCTTCATTTTGGTATGACAAATTAATGTACAATTCATTTTATTTTCCATCTATTACATGGGTTTCTATTTATTGCTTATTAGTACTTGCAACACAGTTTTCCTTTCAATTTCATCGACTACAATCCCTACCATATATTAACTAGACTTGCTTTCAAACACACAAAATTATATTGTCTAAGTACACACAAATTTCTCTCATTTTACAACATATTGAAATTCTTCTCGGCGTTTCATTTCCCCCGTATTGGGGGTATGCTAGTTAAATATATTTGATAACTTGGGCGTGTTGTTTTGATAAAAGAGAGTAATTTAGTCAATTGATATGACTTGGATGTGCTAGTTTGATATAAAGTGAAAAAATAATTTAGTTGTCATTGATACAAATGAGACTTTTGTTTTAAAGTATTATTTCATCTTCTCTTCAATGGGATGTACTCTATATTTTTCAAGCACCACACTTATTCTATAATTCATGCCCGATTATTAATACTTTTTTTTCACAAAACTTGATTTTGTTCGATGGAGAATATTAGGAAAGAGAATTTCGACGTACCTTGAATTTATCTTAAAACCTACGATTGCATTGAGTAATTATCATGGATCTATACAGAGGTTTATATAAAAAAAAATCGATTTATTCACAACTTAGGTAGCCGAAAATAAAAATTATCAGATAGATATCGATTTATATATATCAAATAGACAATTTTCAGTAAAGTGATAGTGGGACACAAAGTCTTTAGCTTGGTTTCCCTCACGACACAAGAGATACTCAACTTTGACCTCATATTCAACCGTTTCTTTCAAACTTTGACCATCGCATAACTCTAGTTCTGATGGGAACTCCCACCAAGTGGCGTTCTGAATCTTCCACCTATGGCAGTTATCTAGAGTTCTGATGTAAACCTCCCACCAACAGCACAAAGAAAACTGTTGTTTCCTTTTGGCGTCCTTTGCTCTAGGAACTAGACATATGGGGGCATTGCCAATTGGCGAGATTTCATGGCCTATTTGAAAATTGATCTTTTTACAACTTTAAGTGCATAATTTCTTAATCGTTGTGATTTCAATTTTCAACGAGTGAAAATAGGTTTTTCTTTCCAATGTGATGGACAATTTTATAAAAATAAAAATAAAATTGTAATTTCGTCCAACAACATTAAAGGTGCAAAGAGACATTGTTTTAGTAATGAATTGCCTGTCGATATATAGTGACGAACCGCACCGCATACCACCTATAGGTCCTTGCTAGGTTATGAACAATACTAGATGTTGCTCCCTATATGCATGGATAGGCGGAAATGGAAAAAATTGTGCCTGCATGTGGAAGGTTCATTATTAGGTTTATTCCACTTTTATCCTCCACCACATTAACCGTAAAATGGGTTTTGAAAGAAACTAATAATAATAAAATAATACTAATTGTAATTTAAACGGAGCAATAAGAGTTCAAACTGGATGGATTGGTCACACAATTGAGGCTTGAACTCGATTGACATTTGGTATCTTTTCATTGTTTGATTTGAAGATGGAAATAAGGAGAACAAGAGCTGCATGCAACTTAGTCCTTGCCTTAATAATTTAAAATTTAAATAAATCTAATATTTTAATATTAAATAGATTTTAATAATGAAGTTTATTTTTTTAATAATATATATAATAAATATTTTTATGTCCATACATAAAATTAGATACTACCCCATTACATTTTAACTATTTACTCGTAAAACACACTTACAAACATAAATTCTTTTAATCTTTTTGTCCATTGGTTGTAGTTTGGGTGGTTGGGAGGAATAATTGTTGCCCTCCTCGTCCAGGTTCAATTCTTGTAAGTGACATGTTGCTCTTGTTGAGCCCTTATTGTAATGATTGCATTTCTGGCCATACCTTGATTCTCTAGCTAGAATATCAGGTGTTGGCATTCTCCCGGTGGACTAGCTCTCTAACAAACGGTGAACCGCCATTTAAAAACATAAATTCTTTTAATCTTCATGATACATATAAATGATATATTCTCAATATAAGTCCTTTTAAAATTTAAAATAAATTTAAATGAAAAAATGTGAAATAAATTTAAATGAAATAATAAATTCTTAATATCAATATTTTAAAACTTTAAAATAAATTTACATGAAAAAATGTAAAATAAATTTAAATAAAAAAATGTATAGGAATTCATAATACATCAGAGATTGAAGATAAAAGCCTAGGCCCTGATAGATGGCCCATGGAACTGTTTATCTCCTTTTTTTGAAATTATGGGAAATGATCTATTAAATGTTGCATAGATGTCCAGATGTCAAGGTTTAATGTTTGGAGCTATAAATTTTACTTTTATTTCTCTTATTCCAAAAAGGGATAAACCTGATAGTTTTTATGATTTTAGACCAATTGCGTTATGTAATTTGGTCTATAAAATGGTCACAAAAATTATTGCAAATCCTATCAAGCTTAAACTGTCAGAATTGGTATCTAGGGAACAATTTGGTTTCCTTACAAACAGGAAAATTTTAGATGCTATAGGGGTTTCTCAAGAATGCCTACACAATCAAAACAAAAAATATCAGTGCGGTCATTTTAAAAATGGACCTTGAGAAGCAATATGATAAGGTGAACTGGGTCTACCTTAGACTCATCTTACTGCAGATTGGTCTCTCGTATGAGGTGGTAAATTGGATAGTTGCCTATATGTCTTCTGCAAATTATGCTGCTCTCATAAATGGATTGCCCACTAGGTTCTTTAAAATCACTAGGGGCCTTCGATAGGGTTTCCCTTTGTCCCCACTACTATTTTTATTGGTAATAGAATGTTTAAGTTGGATGATTATTGCAGCAAGATCACAGGGAAAGCTGAAAGGATAAAAATCTCATATGCCTTAAAAATCACACACCTTCTTTTTGTTGATGATGTTATTATATTTGGTTCAAGATCTTTGGAGGAGTGGCAAACTTTACATGAAATCCTTACTGTGTTTTGTTCTGCTTCAGGCATGGAAATTAGTCTGGAGAAATCCTTATTTTATCAACACAGAGTTACAGAGGGGGTAATGGAGCAGATTTGTTCTCTTTTTCAAATCAAAGTGGAAAGTGGCTTTAAATATTTGGGACATATGCTGAAACCAAATAATTATAGGATTAAGGATTGGCTGTGGTTAATGAAAATAATTTAAAAGAGGATACGCAATTGGGCATACAGATCCTTGTTTATGGGTGGAAGACTTACATTAGTCAAGGTTGTGCTCATGGGTATACCGGTTTATTGGTTATCCTTAATGATCATCCCTAAATATGTTATAAACTTTATGCGCAACAAAATATTTCATTTTCTTTGGCCCGGTTCAAGACAAAGTAAAAAATTTAACCTGGTCTCGTGGGATAGATTAGCTCCGCCCAAAGCTTATGGTGGATGGGATATAAAAAATTTAAATTGGTTCAACATAGCACTATGCATAAAAAGTTTATCGAGGAAGTTTTTGATGGTGGACTGTGGAGCTCAGTTACAAAATCAAAATATTTAAATGGGCTAACTGTACAAGATTGGTTCAGATTGGCGAACCGGGATATAAAGAAGGCTTCTATTATCTGGAACAACTTCGGTAAGGTTCTTTTTTGGATAAAAAAATGGATTACTTGGCAAATCGAAGATGGGAAATATGTGTAGATTGGGATTGATCCATACATCAAAGATCATGGTAATTATATACTCCATCATGAGATCTTTGAACATCTTGATATTTTGGGTTTTAACTCACTTGATCAGATAAAGCATCCGAAATGGTCTGTCACAAAAGGTGATTATTGGCTTCTTTCCAGTGATTTTGGACTACATGGAAATTGGGCTAGAATATGGGATGACTACATCTCCACTTTGAAGAAAGGTTGGTATCAAACTAACTAATACAGAAGACATATTAGTTTGGAGTATGAATTCTTCAATGGGAAAAATTACTACAAGGACTACTCAAGATGACATTGTATCTTCATTGGTTTGTGTTGAAGTTAAATGGTGGTACTTAAATATTTTGAATTGGCATATTCCTCAGAAACTTAAATGTTTCTTCTGGCTCACTCTCAAAGACAGATTGCTCACCTGGAAGAATTTGAAGAAGAGGTTGGATTGGGTCGGGTCTTTGTATTTTATGCAAAAAAAGAGAGGAATCTGTTGATCATTTGTTCTTGGAATGAGAGTTTTGTAAGTATATTTGGTCCTTGATTTGTGATGTTCTGAAATGCAAATTTTCTTGGGGTGCTTCAAATATACATGAAAGCTTCCAAATTTAGTATATATCAGCTGACAAGTTTAAACTTATTCCAATTTTTATATGTTGGACTGTCTGGAAAATGAGAAATAGAGCTATATTATTTGAGAATATCCTTCCAAATATTCACTTATGCAGCATGAATGATTTCAGACAGTGCTGCAAAGATGAAAAGGAAAAGCCCTCAATTTCTCTTACAGGTCCATACTTGTCATACTCCTCGGCTATTGGCTTCTTTGATGGAGCTTGTTGAGGACAAAATTGTGGTAGTGGTATGATTTTGGTGATCAATCAGAATCATTAGTTAAATTTTGGCTGGGCAGTGGCATTGGAAGCAACACAAAAGCTGAGTTGAGGATTATGGTGTATACTTAAGTTGCTTCTTTATGTGGAATTGAGCCAATCCAAATTTTTGGCGACTCAAGAATTATCATTGAATGGGAAAAAGGAAAATTCAAACTTCAGGTTCCTCAACTATGTTATTGGTGTGATAGCGTTCGTGAATTGATAAGTTCCTTCTCAAGAATTTCTCTCTCTCACATTTACAGGTTATACAACTCAGATGCTGATATCCTATAAAAAAAGTTGTTTCTTGTGAAGAAGGGAAGCTATATTTTGAAGAGTATAATGAAGGTCTTCTTTCCTATAGTGGTGTTACAGACTTCTTTTAGGTGGTTGTTGGATAAGCTGGTTTATCTTGCTTTTTAGATAAGGTTGAGCCTTTTTGATATATTTTGATATTTTGAGGTTGATATAATTTGGATTGGGGATGTATGTAAGCTAGTTGGTTTCCCAACTATTAGATAGATCAACAAGGAGGTTTTTTGCTTATGTGTGCCAGGTGTGGCAGAGATTGTCTTGATGTAAAATATTTCATTTTCTTTGATTCTATGAATAGCAAGAAAATGGTTTTTTTTTCACTAGGAAAAAAAAATCCTTTCTCTCATGTTTATCATGAATTGAACAAGCATACTCTCACTTCAATCTAACTTACACTCTAATTATAGCCGTTGCTAGAGCTTTTGTTATTTTTAATGAAAAAAGTGAGATAATCTTGTGATTTTTTTGTTTATCATGAATTGAACAAACATACTCTCACTTCAATCTAACTTACACTCTAATTATAGCAGTTGCTAGAGCTTTTGTTATTTTTATGAAAAAGTGAAATAATCTTGTGATTTTTTTAGGTTGAGTAAAGATAATTTTGTTCATATCTAAAGTCTTTTTATACAACTTTATTTATATCTATAGTTTTTTTATACAACTCTACAAATTAATAAAATAAAGTAGAACATATAGTTTTTAGCATAGGCATATAAAGGATAAATTGAGACATAATTTTTTCATCATAAATATCTATAGAGATAGCTCAGTTGGAAGAACAACCGATTGAATATTTGAAGATCCCATGTTTGATCCATACTCATTGATGATCCAAGCTCCCTGCATTTACATCTCTATTTTTCATCATGTCAATTTTCAAAGAATCCAAATGAAATTCAATATTTGTCATTTTGTCATTCTCCTTGCATCTACATTTGTTACATTTAGGCATTTTTTCTTTCCTTTCCATTGCAAAATAATTTTAACTTATATCCATAAATTTGATTTGATGCTGAATTCTCCCACAAATATTTTAATGATCTTAAGATAGATTATGAATTTGAATATCTGCAAAGCAACTTTAAAATCAACTTCCATCTCCATAGTGTACATTCTTGTGTATTAAATGTCAAATCATAATTTGGTGAATTTAAGATTTGTGGGAATACCTTTAGTAAATCTTGGATTGTTGTACCTAGGTTAAAAGATGGTCTAGTTACATTAAGGAAATGATTAGGAGTGGAAAGCATTCTAAAATTAATGAAATTAGTTGGAGACAAGGCCAAGCAAAATATGAAAATATAAAAAAGCGAATAATTATAAACATAAAAATAATTAAGATAAACTAACAACATCATTATATTAAAGCATATGTTCTTACATTCTAAAATGTGGCTATATCAAACCTGAGATTTTAAAACAAAACAAATTTTATAATTTTGAAGATAATACTAAATAATCTCTAATGCTTTACAATAAGAATACAATTTTACTGATTTAAAAAAGGGAAGATGGGTTTTCTTGGAGCGACGGAGGTTTTTTTACTGGGCATGGCGGAACCCTAGGGACTGGGGCTGAGCGCAGGTTGGCCTGCGGCTGTCAGTGACGCGGTTTTATTCACTTGCTTTGCACGGTTTGTGGCGTATATCAAGGAACCCCGTCCGGTTTGTTTACAAAACCCTGTTTCCTCTTTACCCTGGTATGTTTTGTAGTGCTTTTTTACCAGGGTTACGGTGGGCTAGTGGTAATCTTGTAACCATGGCTACCTATGACGACCGTTTAGATTATTCCTATGACCCATCTGATGATGCGGCCATATGGACTCAATCTCCGGGCGCCGGGGTGGCAGGTAGGGGTTTATCCTGGGGAGAAAGTGGCGGAGGTTACATCTGCTGCAGACAGTGCTGCTCTTGGCTTCTCACCATCTGGTTTTCTTGATATTTCTCCTGGCTTGGGACCGTTAACTGCGCCCTCACCTGGTATCCCACCTTTAGCGCCTTTAAAGGATGCAGGGTCTCTTTGGACTTCGGAACAGGTCTTAACCGTTTTGGAGGGCTTGGCGGACAGGCATAAGGGTTCTGATTTTGCATCTGACGGTCACCGTGGAACTGCTGGCGGGGTTTATACTACTGCGGCTCCTCGTCCTATCATTTGTGCTGCGGAGGGTGGGGAATGCACGTGGTCGAGACAATTAGAACCACACGAACACTGGGGTTTTGCCAGCCCCTGTTTGGGCTCCGACACTAGTTCGGATGAATGGGGTGGACCTTCTTCCGGGGATAATGCACAGCAGGGGAAACGGTGTAAAAAGCGTTGGCTAAAGCTTAGCAGGACAAAATACAACTACGCCCTGGGGGAAGATATCGAGTGGAATCAATTGGTCAAGATGACCAGCATCACCTTGGTTGGCAAAGCATTAGGCAGATCCTTTTCTCTCCGCACCATTGAAGCTTGGGTGGGGGAGCATTGGGCTGGCACCTTGGGCTATACTTCGGAAGTTGTGGAGCTTACACGCAACTGGTTTGCTTTCAATTTCCATGAGGAGGAACATACCAGATGGGTTCTGAATTCAAATTGGAGTTGGGACCACTGCCCGGTGATGATCAAACCTTGGCATCCAATGTTTGATGCTAGCCGGGGAACGACTGGATATTGTTCCACTGTGGGTACGGCTCCCTGGTTTACCCCTACATTACTGGTCGGAGTTCCATTTCAGGGGGATTGGAAACATGATTGGTACATATTTAGATGGGGATTATAGTTTTCTTCATACCCGACAGAGGAAGGTCGCCCGTATCCTGGTCAATTTGAATATCAGAGATGGACTCGTACCGGATGTTACCCTCAGCTGGGGACCCTATGTGTATGTGCAGAAATTGGATTATGAAAATGTTCCTTTCAGATGCCGGCGCTGTCATGCTTATGGTCATCCGGTCGCCGAATGTAAGCTTCCTTTTCGCCGGAAAAATATTGGTTCGCAAAAAGCCCCAATTGCTGTGGACGTTACTCCTCCTTTGGAGGACCTTGTGGCTGAAAACCCTCCTAACGTGGTTTTGACCGTGGTCGAGGGTCATGGTTCTCCTCGGGACTTGGCGGACGCTCGTCCTGCTTGCACTACTCCACCGGTTTTGGGTGCTTTGGTGGCTGGGGCTGATGTCTTCCCACAGGAGATGGGAGTGGAGGAGCCACACACTGGGGAAGCGTTTACTGGTACTACTGCTTTGGAGCCCTCTCGTCCGACAGCTATCACGGAACCTGGGTCATCGTCCGCGGGTATACCTCATTCCATTACACCTCTGTCCTTACATTTTGTTTTAAAGAATTTGTCTTTTGAAAAACCTGACTGGATAGAGGCTTTGAAAAATTTGAAATCTCTTCGGCAATGGAGTTGGAAATACCCACTTGTTTAGACCCTACTCTCCCTTCCTGCTCATCTACTTTGTCAAACCCTGGGGTGATGCTGCTTGACCACCCCACTGAGGTAGATCCTGGGCCTACTGAAGCCCTCTCCCCCACCTCCCCCACCACCTCATCTGACTCAGGATATTTCCTACGTTCCCTTTCGAAGATCACCCCGGGTGGGTTGGGTACTGGGGTCAACATTACTGGCAAATCTGGTAAGGGCAGAGGCAGAAAATCCCATCTATCAAAGGCACAATCCAAGGCCAAGTTGGACCTCATGGACGACAAACAAGTGACTATTGATCGGGCGCTTAGAGCGGTGCGAGCCCAGAAGCGGGGTCGTTGATGAAGGTGATGTCTTTTAACTGCAGGGGTCTAGCTGGTCCCCATAAAAGATCAGCTTTTCACAGAGTGGTATCTCTTGAACACCTGGATATCATTCTGCTTCAGGAAACTATGGGTGTTGGTGAGACTATTAAATCTTTACTTGAAGTATGGTTTGGTGGCTGGTCTTTTGCCACCTTGGATGCTCGGGGCCGGTCTGGTGGACAGGCTATTGGCTGGAATACCCGTTCTGTACAGTGTCATAATCTTTGGGGAATGGAAGGGGCTTTGGGGATAAACTGCACATCTCTGGACTTCAGTGATACTTTCACGGTGGTTAATATATACGGTCCATATTTGAACCGGGTTCCCTTCTGGGAATCCCTTTTCTCTCACCCCTTGTTACAAGAAGGGAACCTATTAATCAGAGGGGATTTTAATTTCTCACTTGGGCCGGCAGAAGTATGGGGAAATAGGGCTCGGCCAGACCCCTTGACTGATTTCTTCACTCACTAGTTGGTCACTCGAAATCTGCTTGATATCGAGCCAACACTCCTTAAACCTACTTGGAGAAATAACAGAACTGGAGATTACAGAGTTGAAAAACGTTTGGATCGTTTTCTGGTGTCTGATCTTTTTGTAGATAGGAACTATCTACTGAGGCAGTGGGTTGGCTCGAGGGGCTCTTCTGATCACTTTCCTATCTTCCTGGAGATGCGGGATGGTCCGTTGAAACCAGCTGGGCCACTAAAGTTTAATAAGATCTGGCTAAATGATGAGACCTTTACTGAACTTATTGGATCCATTTGGGTACCCTTCAACCCTAGGGTGGGCCTCTCTGCCTCACAACAGTTCTCAGACAATATCAAAAGGATTAAAGGGCCGGTGAAGACTTGGGCGTATGATAAGAATCATAGAGATGATAGAGAACTAAAGACTATTGAACTGGAGCTGCAGTCCATTTATGAGTTTGGATCTGGGGGTCTTGGAACACCGAATGAGAAAGTTCTTTTGGTCACACTGGAGGGTAGAAGAAATAAGCTTTTATTAGAAAAGGAGGAAACTTGGCGTTTAAAGAGCAGGGCTCTATGGCTATCGGCTGGGGATGAGAACACAAAATTTTTTCATGCCTATGCAAAAGGAAGGAAGGCGGCTAATACCATTTGGAGTTTGGAAGACAATTTGGGGAATACTCAGAAGTCTTTTGATGGTATGGTTGGGGTTGGGGTAAATCATTTCAAAACTCTCTTCAAAGCCCCTGCACAGGCTAACATTTTGGAGGTGGTCAGGATGGCTCAAATGTTTCCTCGGTTTGTGGAAGAGGAGGACAATCTCTCCCTGATGGCTGCTGTCACTGAAACTGAATTGAAAGGGGTTTTACAGAGTTTCCAAAAAGACAAAATCCTGGGACCGGATGGATGGACGGTGGAATTTATTCTTGCACTCTTTGATCTTATCGGAAACGATCTTTTGCAGATGGTTGATGACACTCGTAGATCGGGGAGAATTCCTGCTGCCATGAACTCCACCTTTATTGCCCTTATTCAAAAAACTGATAACTCTTCCTCTTTATGTGACTTCAGACCCATCTCATTGTGCAACTGTGTATATAAGGTGGTGTCAAAGATCATTGCCGGGCGACTAAAGGGCATTCTGTCCACACATATTTCGGAGGAACAATTTGGGTTTCTGGAAGGACGACAAATTCATGAGGCCATTGGTGTAGCACAGGAGGGCATCCATAGTATGAAAGCTCGGAAAATCAAAGGAGCCATTATCAAGATTGATTTGTCAAAAGCTTATGATAAGGTGAGTTGGCTGTATATTCATTTACTCCTCACTCATCTGGGTTTTGCTGTGGACTTTATCAGGTGGATTATGAGTTGTATAACTACTATATCCTTTGCGGTGTTCATCAATGGTGCTGCCTCCCCCTTTTTCCGGTCTGAGAGAGGCCTTCGACAGGGATGCCCACTATCCCCTTTACTTTTCCTGCTGGTTGCTGAGGGGCTTAGTAGAGCACTGAAAAAAGCTTGCAGGGATGGCACTCTACATGGTATCCAAGTGGCTCCTGATTTTTTTATCTCACATCTGCTGTTCGTAGATGATATCCTCATCTTCTGCACTGGTTCGGCTAGGGACATGGAAACCCTACAGGACATTTTTCAATTTTTCGCTACTGCTACGGGAATGGAGATCAATGAGCGGAAGTCCACCCTATCGACTCACCTGTTCAGGGATTCTGAGATTGTGGCTTTACGTAGGACTTTCCCATATACCTTCCTACCTCTTGATGATGGCTTCTGTTATCTTGGGTTTCATTTAAAACCAAATGCCTATACAAAACAGGATTGGCAATGGCTTATTGAAAAAATTCACAAGAGGTTGAAGGTTTGGAGTCATAGGTGGTTATCGCGGGCAGATAGACTGGTTCTGGTAAAATCGGTATTGGAGGCCATTCCGGTCTATTGGATGTCCCTCTCGTGGATTCCAAAAGGAACACTGGAGAAAGCCCGCAAATTATGCTTTCGCTTCTTATGGAGCGGTAAAGGTGACTATGTATCCCCATGGGTTCGATGGCAGAAGATCGCCATCCCAAAAGCATTAGGGGGATGGGGTCTTAAAAATATACATCTTTTCGCAAAGGCTTTGGCAGCTAAAGG
This sequence comes from Larix kaempferi, assembly GCA_027924585.1. NCBI lineage: Eukaryota > Viridiplantae > Streptophyta > Pinopsida > Pinales > Pinaceae > Larix > Larix kaempferi. The sequence continues at coordinate 6,898,367 of BSBM01000434.1, forward strand.
GGTGTGGCGACTGTTAAAAACGGAGAGCCTTTGGACTAAAGTTGTTTTTTGGAAATATATTGCCCCTGTATCAATTTTGGAATGGGTGCGGACGGTGGATAAGTCACATATTGGTTGCTCCATTATTTGGAAAGCTGTCATCAATTCTTTCCCGGTGGTAGGAGATCTGCTCGCTTGGAATGTTGAAAATGGGCAGGCACTTTGTGTAGGGGAGGATCCGTGGTATGGAAGCGCTGGTCATCACACCTTATCTGGTAATCTGATCATTTCTTTGCGGGATTTGGGTATATCACATTTATCTCATTTGGCTGCTCCGGATAGGATACACCCGTGGACTCAGTCATGGGTTGATGTAGAAACATTGGCACTATCTGTGGCCGAACGGGTGGAATTGCGGTCTTATTTGGGTGCTTTATCACGATCACAAATTCATATCCGGGACAAGGACGACTGCTTGGTATGGGAAGGTGCCCCTACTGGCTTGTACACACCCAAGGAGGGATACATCAGCCTAAGTAATTTCCTGAATCCTCGTGAGCTGGTAGGATGGTGGCAAAAAATCTGGAAGATATACTGTCCTTTGAAACATCGTCTTTTTATGTGGAATATCCTTGAAAACACTGTACCCACCTGGGACTTTTTACAGAGGAAGAATAGGGTTGGGCCGGGCTGGTGCATTTTATGCAAAGCCAGTGAGGAAACCTGTTGTCACTTATTCCTCCAATGTCCTTTTACGGTGCAAGTTTGGGCGGAATGCTCTAGAATTTATAATTCTTTTCTTGATTGGGCAGGGAATTCTGTGCTGGAGGCCTGGACTCGGTGGGTTTCGGACCCTATTGGAAAATTTTTCTTGAACCTTCCTTTATTGGTGGAGTGGGGCATTTGGATGGCTCGGAATGTGATGATATTCAATGATAAACAAGGAACTCCGGTGGTTACTGTTGTTCAGATATGTGGTTTCCAAGAGGCTTTCCCTCATCACATCAAAGTGGCAAAACAGAGAGAGGTCCTTACACTGGACATTGATGAGACTATGCCTTGGGCCTTTTATGATGGATCTGCTTTGGGTTTAAACTGCGGGGGTGGGGCTACACTACATCTCTCTATAAACCACACTTTCCACCTTTTTTGGGGACTGGGGGAGGGTGGGAATAATTATGCTGAAATTATGAGTCTAAAACTTCTTCTCATCTTTGCAAAGGAAAAGGGATGTCAACGGATAAACGTGTATGGTGATTCTATGAATGTCACAAATTGGACTAATGGCACACAACAATGCAGGGATATTAGACTCGATAATATTCTTCAGGACATTCTGCAACTGAAACTTTCCTTTTTACATTTTTCTTGCAGACATGTTTATAGGGAGAACAACAAGGAGGCGGACGAGGTTTCTAAGGTTGGCAGGGACTTGGCAGTGGGGTTGTGGAAAGTGAAGGAATACTGCAATGGAACTCTCTATGAGTACTATCATAGACCCTTCATGGACGAAATGCTTTTGCATGGTATTGGAACGGTACAGGCACATGCATAGGACATGTTTTTGAATATGAAACTGTTTTGGCTACTTGTTGGCAGTGAGGTTTTTTTGCTTTATAACAAAATGCTACTGTTATTACGGTGGGCACTTGCACGAGGCTCGGGGAGTCATATGTTTATTTTGCTTTCTAGTTTTTATCTTGGTATCTTTCTACTGTGGGTAGTTTTTTTTTAATGGACTATGAACAGACCGGATGGTTGTACATGTAAACAGCTTTTTTATTGTGAACTGTTTTATTGATCCTTAAGTGGACAAACTGGATGCTTCTACACATCTCTGTGAACTTATTATTTTGCTCCTTAAGTGGACAACTGTATGCTTTCTATGCATATTCAGAATGTAATTTCTTCACCAGCTGAAATGAAATTACGCTTTTTTCCAAGGAAAAAAAAAAAATAAGAATATAATTTTAAAGTGGATCAAAATTTTGAAATATTTCAATCTACCCATTGATTTAATATAGTTTTTTTTTAAATAATTTAATATAGTTTATATATATTTTTGTTCTTAAAAATAAATTTAAAATATACTTAAAAAACCAAAAACATTAAAAATTAAAAAGTAATTATTTAGGTTAATATATGACTCTGAAGTCGAATCAACATGAAATAAGAAAAGTGGGAAGTTTATAGTGAGAATTTATGTTCATATTACACAAAGATTTAAGTGTAAAGTTTCAAAGTTAATAAGTGGATAAATTTAAAATCTTTGATGAGTATAGATTGGAAATAAAATAATATATTCACAGTGTAGATAAAAATAATAAATCTATATTGAAACATAAATTAAATATAAATGATATTGTGACATAATTTTAAAATTAAATTTAATGATTTTATTAAATTATTATAATTAAATTAAATATACACCTTAAATGCAAATTTATTAATTAAATAAAGTAAAAATTATGAATTTCAAATTTTAAGGAAACTAAATAAGATAAATCCCATGAATAATAAAAATGTGATGAAACATCTAAAGTAACTTTAAAGAGTTGAAACCAACCAGGAACAAAGAAAGTTTCCTTGTGTAAAAGGTAGCACAATTTTTAGATAAACATTTGTGTTGAAGCCTACCAGTTTTGAAGATATATTACCGAGTCCTCTTCCACTTTGTTTTTTTAAGAAGTTTTTATATATAAACAAAATCATGCTTGTTAGAATTCCTCAAGTTCATTAAGGAATTTTTTAATCAAAATACCAAAATAAAGATTCGAAACTTTTAAACTTCAAAGTTCTCCAAAATATTACATCAAAGACGTTTGCCCTTCAAAACAAAATATACCTCGCATTTTCACCATAATTGTTTGGAGTGCGCAAAAATTATTGTATCTGCAAGATAACCTATCACAATCAACAGGGATAAAAGCATCACTTCACAATTAAACAAAAGTTTCTTCTTACGTTTTCATCTGATTGTCTGTTGCAGTGGGTAATATTCATAATCGAAAGGGATAAAAACATCATTGGGAAATATCCGAACTTTTCAATTATCATAGAAAAGTTAATATAAACTTATTTTAGAGTATGATCAAGTAAAGTAAGCTCAAGGTTACATTGACATGTATTATCAAATGGCTTCGTGGTCTCAAAGTAACTTCTTTGTCTCAAATTAAGTTTAAGGTCACTTGGACCTGCATCATCAAAGTAAGCTTAAAATACATTTTTGTCATTTTGTTTAGGTAATTTGTTTAATTGAGACTTTCCATCACGTCCGGATTATGGTGCATTGTAAGGGACAAATGTGTCTATTAAACAAATTTATATTTCATGCAAGTTATAATCCCATGAATAATGAAAGAAAGAGCTTTGAAGGATTTTAGAGCAAAGTTCAAAAACTAGATTTTTATGTTTTCCTTTATGGATGTTTCCATCTTTACATATTTTTATCTTAAATTCCCTTCATCTCTTTCTTGCTCTTTACATGTAATAATAAATCACTAGAAAATGATTAATGGTTTCCTAATTTACATAATGAACATTTGTTTATACCATATATAATGTACTTCCCAACTAATTGTTTTATTTTAAATAGCTAGCCACTTAAAGATGCATCATTTCAAGGGCACTTTAGATTGCAAATTACATTCAACCACCATTGGGAATTGAACACCTTTTCTCTTTTCAACAAAGCCAGATAGCCAACTTTTGGACTACAAAATCCTTTAGTTAGGATTTTTGACGACAACAATTTATTGCATAGAGAGCAATGAGGTGCTAACAACCTAGTATGGGGGAGATGTTGTCACTTTACCTAATGTAACGTTCCCACATCGGTTCATAACTTATCAAAAATAAAAAGTAATTAAAAATTTATGTTGGCTCATAATTTTTTTTTTAAAACCAACATAGATCCATCTTAAACTTGGATCTATTAAGCACCAAGAGATCCACTTTCTTGAGGTGTATATTTTTTCCTGAAGTGTAAAACCTTTAAGGTAAAAGAAAATTACACCTCAAGAAATTGGATCCCTCTTGGTGCTTAATAGATCCAGTTTTAAGATGGATTTATGCTAGTTTTAAGAATCCTTGATACTCACGATTTGTTTTCAATATTGTCACATACAAATCTTGTGGATTCCCATCCCTTCCAAGTCTTAAAAAGTAGTTGTCTTCCATTCCCACTTCCATACAATTTTTTCTTCCCCATATGGGAAGAAAATACCCTTGTCATGCAAAACAATGGATAATTAAATATTTGGTGATTCCTTAAGACAGTAAATACACCCAACGGTCTTGAAAGAAGAAAATATTATCAAGTGGCACAGGGGGTCTCTCATGAATCCATCTACAGGAGTATTACAATTTAGTAAATTTTAACACTATAGATGGATTCACACTTAGGGGTGGAATATTTTTCAACTTTCCAAGCATAGATGTAAGAGAACACTGACACATGGACGCATCCTGTGAATTAATGAAGGATGCGAAAATGACAAAATTTAATTGTCATGACACAAAATGCCGAAATTTCAACTGAGTGTCGAGAGGATCAAACGATGACGATTTTCGTCAAACGAAAAATGGACATGACCAATGTGACTAGCTGAATACAATTATGTAGACACGCATGACTTTGCGGCATGCCAATGTAATGATTGACGAGAAACTACCAAAAGCCAAACTTGACCTAACCACAACACGACCACAGTACATGAGATGCAAACTGGTTGTAAGTCTATCGAAGGGGTCCAATGGAAGCTGTGAAAATGATGAAATGAGATATGCACATGAAAAGTGCTTCAAACTATATTATAAAGGGTCAGAATGGTATATTATATGTTTTTAGTATATACATTATAAAGGAGATTAAAAACATTTTGTACACTGTAAAGGGGATTAGGGATTAGAGAAATACCACTTTTTCATTTAAAATGATCGGGAATATTAGGAAACTAATTAGGATAAGACAAAAGGAGCTCGAGGGAGGAGAATTTTGGAAGCTGGGACGTAAGATGAAGGGGTTTGGGATTTAAAGGTGCTTTATGTTTTTTTATATAAATGAAATGGGAAGGGGTGAGGATTTTAGAGACAAAAGGGTTTAAAAGCTAGGATAGGGGAAATAATTAAAAGGGGGAAGCACTAATATTTTTATTATAAAATATGGGATATTGGATTGTTTTATGTAAGACTTAGTGGTGTAATATTTTTCAACTTTCCAAGCATAGACGTAAGAGAACACTGACACACAGATGCATCCTATGAATTAATGAAGGATGCGAAAATGACAAAATTTAATTGTCATGACACCAAATGCCGAAATTTCAACTGAGTGACGAGAGGATCAATTGATGACGATTTTCGTCATACGAAAAATGGACATGACCAGTGTGACTAGCTTAATACAATTATGCAGACACTCATGACTTCACAACATGAAAATATAATGATTGACAAGAGACTACCAAAATCCAAACTTGAACTAACCACAACACGACCACAGTACATGAAATGCAAATTGGTTGTAAGTCTAACGAAGGGGTCCCATGGAAGTTGTGAAAATGATGAAATGAGATATTCACATGAAAAGTGCTTCAAACTAGACATGATGGTGAGATCAAAATGTCTAGATGACAAAATTTGATAGTTGTGTTGGAGTCACTATTTTTCGACACTTCAAAATCATTGATGTTGAGAATTAACACTAGCATGGTTCAAGCAGATCTAGAGACCATTGAATCCATCTACATTGTTAAAATTTAGTAAATCATAACAATTCATTGTCAAAACTGGGATTTTCCATTGCTGAGTGACACCATTAACATCACTCGGGTCTCTAAATCCATATAAAAAGTTACAATTTAGTAAATTTTAACACCATATATGGATTCAAAGACCCCATTAACATATGCGGTGTTAAAGTTTAGTAAATTGTACAAATTCATTGTCAAAATTGTAATTTTCCATTGCCAGGGTGACACAACTAAAAATGACTAACATAAATGACTAATTCATATTCTTAGTCGTTGTTATATAGTCATATTTGTATTCCTGTGACTAATTAGTCATTTTATTTTAGTCTCTTGTTATCTAGTTGTATATTTTATCCCGTGACTAAATTAGTCATTTTTCTTAGTTGTTTTTAGTTGGATCACTTAAAATTGCTCAATTTTAGTCGCTTATCCCTTGAAAAAGCTATGGCAACTAACGTTTTTAGTCACCTAGTCACTTATCTCTCATTTTATACTAGTGAACTATCATGTGATTAAACAACGTTAACATGGTTAGACTAGACGTCAATGTTGAAAGTTAGGGGCCAATGTTGAAAGTTTTTCAATTTGTGCTTGTATGGACTAAAATTTGGCATGATTAGACTAGACACATGCATTGACGGTGTGGGAGGGTTTCCAGACTCAAACATGACTGACACAAACAATTTGACAATAAAAAACCAAACTTGTAGAATAATTAATGTATTAGTACATGGGGCCAATGTTGAATTTTTTTCAATTTTTGCTTGTATGGAATGAAATTTAGCATGGTTAGACTAGACGCATGCATTGATGGTATGGTAGGGTTTCCAGACTCAAACATAACTCGCACAAAAAATTCTCCAATCAAACAACAAACCTATAGATTAATCAATGTACTAAATGGGGCCAATGGAATTTTTTTCAAGTTGTGCTTGTATGGATTGAAATTTTGCTTGGTTAGACTATACACATGTATTTATGGTTTGGGAGGGTTTCGAGACTCAAACATGACTCACAATGTGGGGAGAATGATTGTGTAATTCTATTGATTATAGGAATCCAACCACCCAATGTGCACCAATATCAACATCCTATTACACACAAAAATGAGATAGAATAGTTCATTCATGAATTGTTGGAAACATGTGTGGTCCATATAGCTAGTACCACATCAACGTCATCAACATCGACATCGTCAACGTCATCATCACTGACATCGTCATCACTGAGTATCGAAACTGACATCGATGATGATGATGATATGGCCATTAATCCTTTCAATGTAATGCTCTATAAGGTAATGCACAATTATGCTTATTTCACCTTCATTATTATATGATATTTTATGACAAACATTGACATGCATGTATTTTTAATTTTTATTGTTGATATAATGATTGTTGATATAATGATTGTTTAAAAGGCGTGCTTCCTCACGTACTTCACCACGCATATTATAACTATCATGTGATTAAACAACGTTGGCATGGTTAGACTAGACGTCAACGTTAAAAGTTAGGGGCCAACGTTGAAAGTTTTTCAATTTGTGCTTGTACGGATAAAATTTGGCATGGTTAGACTAGATGCATGCATTGACGGTGTGGGAGGGTTTCCTAACTCAAATATGTTTGACACAAACAATTTGAGAATAAAAAACCAAATCTATAGAATAATTAATGTACTACATGAGGCCAATGTTGAATTTTTTTCAATTTTTGCTTGTATGGACTGGAATTTGGCATGGTTAGACTAGACGCATGCATTAACGGTATGGGAGGGTTTCTAGACTCAAACATAACTCGCACACACAAGATATCTAAAAGGCATGATTTCTCACGTACTTGACCACGCATATTATAACTATCATGTGATTAAACAACATTGGCATGGTTAGACTAGACGTCAACGTTGAAAGTTACGTTGAAAGTTTTTCAATTTGTGCTTGTATGGGTTGAAATTTGGCATGGTTAGACTAGACACATGCATTGACGGTGTGGGAGGGTTTCCAGACTCAAACATGACTGACACAAACAATTTGACAATAAAAAACCAAACCTAAAGAATAATTAATGTACTACACGGGGCCAATGTTGATTTTTTTTCAATTTTTGCTTGTATGGAATGAAATTTGGCATGGTTAGACTAGACACATGCATTGACGATATGGGAGGGTTTCCAGACTCAAACATAACTCGCACAAACAATTCTCCAATCAAACAACAAACCTATAGATTAATCAATGTACTAAATGGGGCCAATGTTGAATTTTTTTCAAGTTGTGCTTGTATGGATTGAAATTTTTCTTGGTTAGACTATAGACATGTATTTATGGTTTGGGAGGGTTTCCAGACTCAACATGACTCACAATGTGAGGAGTATGATTGTGTAATTCTATTGATTATAGGAATCCAACCACCCAATGTGCACCAATATCAACATCCTATTACGCACAAAAATGAGATAGAATAGTTCATTCATGAATTGTTGGAAACATGTTTGGTCCATATAGCTAGTACCACATCAACGTCTATAGAGTCATCAACATCGACATCGTCAATGTCATCATCACTGACATTGTCATCACTGAGTATCAAAACTGACATCGATGATGATGATATGGCCGTTAATCCTTTCAATGTAATGCTCTATAAGGTAATGCACAATTATCCTTAGTTCACTTTCATTATTATATGACATTTAATAACCCAAAAATAAGGTGTGCTTGCTCTTGTACTTCCTTTATGATATAAGACATGGGATTTATCACTTGAACATCTCTAGGGACACATGAATTATACCTACTATTGAAAACCACCTAATGCCATGCATATACCCACATAGAGGCCATGTGTGATAGTTTGAGGTGTCTTCTTTGCCTTAGGATATTTCCCAATGCCCTAGAACACGTACATATTTCTCAAAAACACATAATGGCACAAACATCATCAACCATAGGCCAATGATTCCTCCAAAATGCCACCTATTATTGGTGGAGGAAACCTTCTTAGCCCTATATAGTTAGAAGATTCCTTTAGCTCTTGAGTTTCAAATCTCCTACATTACCATGTCCAAGGCCCTAAGACCACACGACCTAGACACATAGCACCATGGATACCCATGGAAAGTCATGTGTGATTCTTTGAGGAATTATGCATGGCTATATATGCCTCAATGGTTTCTTTAGAGCCAAAGGAATGGTATTCATCCCTATAATTCCATTTCGAAGGTCCTCAGACACCTTCATAATTCTCAAAGCCGTCTGATGGCACCAACATATTGAATCATAGGTTAGTGATACCCTCAATATGCCATGTGTAGTTTGTGGAGGAGGGATTCTTAAAGTTCAAATTAAAGTCCAAAAGTGTACCTTTGAAGGAGACGACCTTCTCAAGTCGTGATCCTCCATCAAGGCCATTAGAAGGAGGGTACCTCATGGAAACATAAACATTTTAGGGATGTAACTACCACTATGATGATAGATTTGTTTCTAGATCTTGGGAGGGCCATTAAAAAATTCATGGAAAGGTTGGCCTAGATAGTGGGAGATATCAAAAGTGGTTGCAATGCCCCAAGGTTCCTTGCTTCATTAAACTCACTCATGAGGTGAATAACCATGAGAGGATGGAGAAGGAGGGATATAAATCCAATCTCAAGGAAGAAATAAAGAAGAAAATCAAGATCATATAACTAAAGAGAACTTAATAACAAAGGAGCTAAGACATGTAGATGGAGCTAACACCTTCTATGCTATTGGAGCCTTAATTTTATGGGATATAAAGCTAGGGTATTATCATGGAGAAATGAGATTGATGAGTATTGAGATCAGTGTCGTGCCTTGGTCATAACACAAATTGGTTATTGTATCTTTGATGTTCCATGACAATCTTGATGCTAGTGTTGTTGCAAGAGTTGAAGGAGTCACACCCTATGATGGAGTCACACCCTAAGGAGTCAAACCCTATGTAGTGTTTTCAAATAAAAGCACAAATCATAAGAAATATATGTGAGATTGTTTTGTCTAAAAATTGCATAGAGGTTGTTTTGAAAGGAATCCTAAAAGATCAAGCAAAATATCAATTTTGGGGAATTAAAATTCTTAATCTTACACAATATAGTGTTGCATCCATTTAAAGAGTAGTTAAAACACACAAATCATAGCATTTTGATATCCATTTTTCTAATTGAACTTTGATGCAATCCCATGAGGCAACCATGGGGCCTTATTTCAATCATCGTTTTTCTAATTGAACTTTGAAATTGTTGAACATCAATAAAATGATCTTATCTTAACTCATTTTAGGCCATAGTTGCCACACTTCTGTTCCATTGAATGGTGAAATAATTTTGATTATTTCTAACACATGATCACAAGAGGATCTATAGCCATCATAAAAAATGGTTATACGTTCCTATGACATAATATAGACATTTTATTTCTATGTTAAGTTTGAGTGACGTGACACTCTGATACTAAAAGAACACCATTGGGATTATAATGTGTTGGAATTTCCATTTACAAAGGAATTGGTTTGACATGTTTGTTGTTAATTGGTATGCGGCCAAATTTTTAACAACGTTGTTGTGGTTGATTTCTTCAAATTAGATAACAATGCTATCTCTACTTAGGAAATTTCAATATTAGTTTGTTATTGAACAAGACATATTTATGACAAACATTGACATGCATGCATTTTTATTTTTTATTGTTGATATAATGATTGTTTAATTGAAAAGTATGGTTCACCTAGTCACACCTAGTCACACCTAAAGGATGGCTCTTAAAAAGTAATGAAGTGGCTATATAAAGTGGAAAAACACCACCTTTTTTTTACTATGATGGAGGTATTAGAGTGAAACTATTGTGGGATGCCCTCTCTCAAACCAAAGTCCCATAGTTTTATCTATTTCCTAGGATGTGGCCAAAACAAACAATCCCAAATATAATTCCCTGCTTAATTGTTACCATCTTTAGTGTCCATGTTACATGCAGGTCATGTTACAGATTTAGAACTTGTTTCCTAGGTCATGGGGGGGATAAATTTCTATTCAGTGGTGGAATTATAACATTGGCCAAAGTATACCATTCTTGCAAGGGTATGGCTTAATTCCATAAAAAAACAACCACCGAAGAGTTTGAGGTATAATTCATGTTTCCCTCCAATTTGAGATTGAACCTATAGATAAATTTTACCTCTCATGCCTGCGATTCTTCCTCGACTATAACATCCCGTCGATACACAGTATCAGGACCCCTGATCTGAGCAACCCAACCTTTGAGGATTCGAGACAACTAGTGACCCGACGAGCAAGCAATGGGAGAGGCGATTTGGAGGGAGGAAAGAGTTCGAGTTCGATTGCGGTAGGGGAGGGATTCCTACTAAGATGGTGGTCACAAAGGAAACAGAGGTCATCGAGCAGAGCTGCATAGGATCCAATGCCTCCCAAATCGGTGAGTAAAACCCCTTCGAACTCATTTGTGCTAGTGATTCGGACATATTTTCATCACAGAGTTGGATTCACCCCGATTTTTTCTAGTAAATCCATCACAGAGTTGGATTCACCCCGATTTTTTCTCGTAAATCCATCACAGAGTTGGATTCACCCCTTATTTAGTGCGTTTGAAGGATTTTTTAACTCATAAATCATGGATATTTCCACATAGCTTAGGGTTTATCACTTCCGAGTCAACTTGGTAACCTAACATATGTACAACTACATTTTCTGGTTATAAAATTTCAGTGGATAGAAATAAAGATAGCTTTAGTAGCATGGTTCTTCATTAAATGGATTATGTAATCATTTATATAAGATCACAAGAAAGATTGACCCTTTTGTAGGAGTAAAAGTAAAAGTAGCATACATAGTAGGGGCTTTGATAGCTTCAACAATGGATCAACCTACGCAAAGGCCTCTTATTAGTGGTTATGTTATAGGCCTGGTAACTTGGGAGCCAGAAAGAGATCAATTTGTTATAGATCAAGATTGTGACAATTACCCACTAGTAAAGTTGGCTAGAGCACAATTGGCAAAAGTAGTTTCATTTGAACCAATTGATTGAGTATGAGAAACACCTTGCCTATTTATAGTCACTAGTTGCATATTTAATTTATATAGTCATTGATATTTAATCGATTCACCTAAAACGAGTATTTTATAGTTGCATATTATAGCTCAAAATGTCGAAGTCCCGACTTTTCTACCATCACTTTGTGTGGACAGAAACCTAGATCTAGCACTAAAGTGGGGTAGTCATTCAAGGGTTTCACTTGGTATAGGTCATTGAGTTTCATAGACTTGGACTGATTCTAGGAGGCTTAGGATGATGTTAGGGAAACCAATCAAATTGAATAGTTAGCTCTAGTGCTCATGGCCATTGGATCTAGATAATCATCATATCACAATTTTTATGGTAGACTATAAATTCAAGGCTATTAATTAATTGATGGAAAATTAAGTATATAATCCCTTCATTCACTTGATTCATATTAAGCGCATTCTATAGTTGACCAACCCAATATGCCCAGATTAGATTTACTTGATGTTAGAGACCATCAAAAGTGCAACACCTATTGGATAGTCATCACAAGACATAAAATAAGGTAAGTATCCCACCATACCTAGCGTGTTCTTTTCATCACACCACGCAATTTAAGGAAGAAGATCCCATTTAATGTCCATCCCCACCAGCAAACTCAAATATGAATGCAACACCAACTTCCCTCCTAATGGGACAAAGTCATGTCTAAGCAAGCACCCCTTTGGTTTGTTCAAAATATCAATTGATTGAGTTGAACTGATATAATAGGTGGATCTAGATGCAAAACCACGAATAGAAAATATCTTTGGAGTTTCATTTGTTTCTAAATCAAATCTAGTTTACTAAGTTGATCTCATTCATCCACCATTATATGCAACAATGGTCCACTACGATCCAAATTCAAAAATACCAGTAGTAGAGCGAGATCGATATGTAGCTCTAGATGCAATTGATATAGAAGCATTTTTTCAATATCTAGTCACAACTTCCCTCCGCTTAGTTCCATATTAAGAGTTAGAGAAATTTTACCCCATACCCAACAATTTCCCTATAGATGCATTGATGGAGAATTAATAGATGGATGATCTAGTTGCTTATGTTCCAATTTTATATCCTTTAATAGTAGAAACATAAACTATAGAGGTGGTGCCCCTTCACTCGTCCAATCCTTTGTGGACCAATTACAAATCTAGTTTGAGTACAAATAATTATGGAACCAATTGAAGAACTAGAAACATCACCTTTCATAAAAGCATAACTAGACATCTACATATGTTAACTTACCTCATATTAACCTTGAGATATTGTGGTTTCTAAAACATGACTAGACACCTTGGCTTAGGTCTCCTAGCCATTGGAAATCAACCTCAACAAATAGGTACAATACCATGTGGAAATACTCTATTACTATTACAGGTGGGATGGATTCCTCTATCTTTTAGGTGCTCAGATGTCTTCATGCTTATTAACCTGCTAATAAATGCCCAACTGGTTAGAAATCAGATTTCAGAGGAATGGACACACGTTGCATGCAATATGATTTATCAAGTCATAAAAAAAGAATCAAGATAACATAAGTGAAATACTGGAGTAGATAACCACTTATAAAATCCAAAGAAATAGTCTATTTAAAATTTTGTTATGTTAAAACCCTTGAAAACAATGTTATGTTGGTAAGCATTGTCAATTTGGTAAACCATCCAAGAAATACAAAAAGTAGAAAATGGTATTTCCTTGAAGTTCACGAGAATAAACATTGGCTTAGGGACATGTTTCTTCCATAGTATTTTTTTCCCACGTTAAAGAGCCTATCCAATCTAGAAACAATGAATAGTTTGAATATTTTGTCCGACAAGAAGTGTAGTCGAGATAATGGAACCCTCGTGGGCTTAAAGAGTATATTCTTTATAATGACCCCATGAAAGATCAATACAAGGTATTTTAGTGTGCCAATGACTCTTTACCTTTTTAGTGATTGTTAGGGTGTATATTCCATAGATCTCTTCAATGCAAAAATTGAAGAACTCTTACATTGAAAGGTGCACACATCAAACTTTAACAAGGTTCACACATGACCACCCTTAGAAAGCACCATAAGTCCTAAGACCATCTTGCACATTTTTTTCAAAGAGGACAATTTAAACACTTGCATCATTAAGTTTTCTTATTTATAGTACATTACACACCGAACTCAGAATGTGCAAAACCATACCAATCCCCTTCACTCTACCATCAGGGAATCTGATCAAGACTCTACCCAAACCAGCTAGGCTGAGTGAGTCTCTAAAATTATTTGAAGTAGCTTCAATAAGAACCTAGATACAAGAATAGAGAAAATAAAATAGTCCATTGGATCATTCCAAACCTTGATGCATTACAACAAACAGATCATCAAGTGATGCACACAATGGATTTCTAGGTAGAAAATAAAAATGAAGGGGCCAACATAAATAATGGAATTACTAGACTATTATGAGAAGGTCTTACGATGAATTGCTATCTAAAGCTCAATCACATTCCAGAATTGAGCAGTTTAAATTCAATAGTAAGTTTTGAAATTTCATCGTTCCCTATTTACCCTTGATTATTATGTTTAAAAGAAAATCATAAGAACTCTATTATATTCGAGAAAATATTCACCATAGTATATGGCCACAATAGTTTAGGTTGATATGCATGTAGGATTAACTGTATTATTGTTAGTTGAGAAATTACTTTGCAAAATGATATTTGAGCCTAGAATCTTTTATTCATTACCACGTATGACTACTCTTTAATGGCATATATCTCCCTAAATAAGCTGAGGTTGAATCCAAGCAAAAAAGGTTATTTGTACTAGTAATTGCATATTTTACTGATTCAAACTATGGAATCCTAGCGTGGGTTCTCTTGCTCATTTCAAGGTAATTCCCCAAAGCCTTATAATCTCCCAACTTACTTACCCTCAGAACATAATTTGTGTTCAAATAGTTTTGATTCAATGTTAGAACAACCTATTAAACTAATTCTTATATTTGAGGATCATGAGGAGATGGTACTAGTGATTAAACAACTAGTTCCAAAGTTAGAGCCATTCATTAAAAAAGGGAAAAATTCTACCAAAGGAAACAACCAATCATGGAAATCCTCTATTACTATTACAAGTGGGATGGATTCCTCTATCTTTTAGGTGCTCAGTTGTCTTCATGCTTATTAACCTGCTAACAAATGGCCAATTGGTTAGAAATCAGATTTCATAGGAATGGATACACGTTGCATGCAATATGACTTATTGGGTCATAAAAAAAGAATCAAGATAACATAAGTGAAATGTTGGAGTAGATAACCACTGATAAAATCCAAAGGAACAATCTATTTAAAATTTAGTTATGTTAAAACCCTTGACAACAATGTTATGTTGGTGATAATTGTCAAGTTAGTCTATTGTTATAATTTCGTTATAATTTTCTATATTTATTTCGTAAGGTAGCGATCGGGGCATCTCCCCGGCAGCTGGTCAGAAGAGTACACCATCCTCAAGGCAGCAGGTATATGTAATGTCCCTCCCATCCTACGAAGTCTATGGAGAGGACACTAATGATAATACTGGACATCTAGTCCCATACTTAGTAAACAAACATTCATAGAAAGTGAAGATGGACATATGAAAATACATAAATATTTGAAAACACAGCAGAATTAAATTCTATTACCCATCCATCATTCATTCAAGATATTCATGTCATTCATCAATTAAAACAATACATAAATAGCACATGAGAGTACTTATCTTAAACAAAGTAATCCCTGAGCAACCAGCTATGCATCTGCAACGTTCCACCCAACCATAGGCCAGTTGTGCTTATCAATCTCTTGATGCAACTGCCACCCTCGAGTTGGGCATGATTTCTACAAGGAACCAGGGAACAACAGACTCACACATAGCCAAACATACACCAAAATGAGCCAAGCCAGTCTATAATTGGGTTTATCAGGCTGCTAGGAAATGGAAAGGAAGAATTGCTAAGCTAGTGAGCTCAAGCACAGAGCCATGGATTTCTCTACAAGATCCATCCAGCTTGGCACCCACAATGCCTACACACCCCACTCAAGGAAGTATTCCCTTCACCAATTCACAGTCCCTCAGGCCATACCTTCCAATTCTAGAGTGTCCCAGGTGTGCATAGAAGAGTAGCCAACCCTCTTGATCTTCTTAAGAGGTTATTTCCCCCCACTAGGTTTATCAAGCCAATTCTGTCCACTACCACTCCAAATCTCTTGCTCATAGGTACAAACCAAAACAGGGAATGCACATAACAACAAAACCACAATTACTGGGCATGAAGAAAAATGTTTCCTTAGTGGGATGTCCAAAATGGGGCTTCTACCGGTTTAGAAAAACATGGGAAAGCCCAAAAATGAAAATGGCAATTCGGGATTTAACCCTGGAGAGCAAAACCGTTTTAAAAAAAAATGCCTATGGGCATTTTGGGGCAAAAACGACCTCCATCACAGTCCCAAATCGTGGCCCTCCTTTCCCAGCTGATGTACAATGCAAAAACGAGCTCCCAGGCATGGAAAATGCAGGAAAAATGGTGAAAACCGTGATGGGGAAAGCCCAGCTAGCTCAGACTGCATGAGAGGGAAAAGACTATGGGTTCAGAATGGCTTTGGGCACCATTTTGTGGGTGTTTTCTTGCCCAAGAAGAAAAAATACGATTTTCCAGATTGATGGCTTGCCCATACACGAAAATTGACTGCCATGCCTCTCCATTCCCAAGGCATTAACTGCCTCAACCAACTCTTGGAAGAATTAAATGATTGGGCACATAACCCAGAATGGGTAGTTGGGATTTATGGGTTTTCTCAATGAAATGGATTAACACCATGGGCTCAAGGGTTTGAATAATTTCCCTCTGTATTCCTTGTAGAATCATGCCCCATCTCTTTGTTGCATTGCATAGCTAGTTGTGGGTATTTCATTAAATTTCATATTTACATGATGTCTCCATTTACATTGTGCCTATCTAGCACAAGAGCCATATGCACCAATTTTAATTGCCGATACATAAAACGATAAATCAATGGCGGGGCCTTGGACTTGAGCTCCTCACCATGATTAGATAACAATATTTGCATAATTTACAATCTTAATACAATAGGGTCAAGATGGGAACATTATAGTATACATCTTTGTAATTGTACAAATATAATATGAACAAAAAGTTTTTTTTTGTTGTGTTTTTTCATGAGTATATTTGTTTCGTTTAGATAATGATATCTATATATTTGTTGTAGAGAGTTCATCGGGGAAACTACCCGGTTGTTCATAAGACGACAACATCCTCGAGGAAACATGTATACCTGATTGTAATTGTACAATTTAAATACGATCAATATGTTTTAATATTATGTTTTTTTTGTGAGTATTTTGGTTTCGTTTCGATATTTTTTTCTATATTTTTGTTGCAGGATGCTGATCGGGGAACCTCCCTAGCAGTAGATCAGACCAGACCAGCCTAGAGGAAGCAAGTATACATTGTTGTACTTGTATTACTGTAATATGCACAATATGTTTTTGTATTATTTCTTTTCATGAGTATATTGGTTTCATTTCGATAATGAATTCTATATTTTCGTCATGGGATAGTGATCGGGGTATCTCCCCGGCAGCTGATCAGAGGAGTACACCATCCTCGAGGCAGAAAGTATACCTCATTGTAAATGCACAAATATAATTATATGAGCAATATATTTTTTTATTATGTTTTTTTCGTGAGTATGTTGGTTCCATTGCTATAATGTCTTATACAATTTGTTTTCAGGGAAGTGATCGGGGCAATTCCCTGACCATTGATCAGATGAGTACACGATCCTCGAGGCAGCCGGTATAACTCATTGTAATTGTACACATATAATATGAGCAATATTTTTTTTTTGTTATGTCTTTTTCTTGTGTATATTGGTTTCATTATGATTATGTTTTCTACATTTTTTTTGTAGGGTTATGATCGGAGCAAGTCCCTAGCTATGGATTAGACGACACCAGCCTTGAGGCATCAGATATACCTAATTGTAATTTTAGAAATCTAACATGAGAAATATGTTTTTTTATTATGTTTTTTTCCTCGGTCTATTGCTTTCATGTCAGTAATGTTTTATATATTTTTATTGCAGACTACTGATTCAGCGTATGATCCAACATCAGAGCAATCAATAGATATTGATGTGGATGAGCTCATGCACGATGTTGACATTGGATCTTCTCTAGACCCAATTAAGATGATACAAAATACCTTAAAAAAAATTCATGAGGATATCCTTCATTTGGTATTCATTCAACCGTAGACAAATGAGATTAGAGCAAAGGTTGATGTTTTGGTAAAGATATCTGAGGCCTTGAAAGCAAGTTGCGATATCTTGAATTAGAATATAAATTTATTTAGTATTTTATATTTTTTACTTGTATATGATGGTGAACTAAAATATGGTTTGTATTTACAGGATTTTTTGCGCCCACACACTAGTGGTCAAGGCGGTGTTGGTACTAGTGATGCTCGTGGAGAATCGTCACATGAGAAAATAACTCCACTTGCATCTCATGTGCCATTTTTGTCGACTGAACAGTCGGAAACACATTCCGCGACACCCCCAAGGACAGATGTGAGTGCACCTGCTAGTGGTCGATGCACGATAGATCGTGCATAAAAAAGGGGTAGATGCAGAGACTAGTATTGATATTGTTGAAGTAGCATTTCCTGGATTTTTACTTTGTTTATCCGCACAAGGTGGGATAAACAAAGTAAAAGTTTAAAATATGAGCTCATTAATCGCTTGGTTGGCCTATTTGGCAGCTAGACCTTTAATCGAGCTGAGGTATTAAATAAGGATAACCAACATATGAAGATTGTGAGGGACCAATATACAGTTCATCTAGAAAGGAACCCTAGGTATGAGTGCCCTCCAATGATTCCAGGAAGGGAGTGGAAAGCCCTAGTGGAAGATGGAAAGGAGAGGGATTTGAGAAAAGAAGGAAAGCTACCACCTGGCACAGGAAGGTATGCAATACTTTCCACAATGTAATTATCAACCTTATTATTATTAATTTTTAGATCAAATTTGAAACATCTAAGATATTTCAACATTTTCATAGGCTGTCAGACACATCAAAGGCCAAAAAGGCAAGACAAGAAAAAATTGGCCAACACAAGCCCGGGCCTGGTGGTTATTTGAATTTGGCGGCACAAATTGTAAGTATCAAAAAACCAATATTGCATCCAAATAATAAATTGCAAATTATTTTCATTTTATTGCACTGTAAAAGGTAAATTCATGACGTTATGCAAATATGCAGGTCAACCGATTCAAGGAAGTGCCCATAGAGGACGATTTGAAGCTTGGCTTCCAACACGACTTTGTAGCTGTTGTTGAACGTCGAAAAAGCTCTTATGGGCAAACACAGTCTTCCAATGATCATCTTGCGCACATGTATATAAAATCAATATAGTCTAATGAAGATTTATTACTTGTGCAATCTATTTGTTATAAATATTTGGCATAAAATATTGACTATGTTTTGAGCAGGAAAGCAACAATCCACTTAATGTCGAGGATGGAGAACAACCAATCGAAGATCATGCTTCGAATCCTGGTAATGAATGTATTCATATGCTACAATTTAAAATATTGCATTGCAAATGGTGAATATTAATTGTACTTATCCATGTTTCAACTACAGAGCATGTAGAGGGTCACACTATACAAGATGAGCCTAGACAGGAATATGAAGTACATGATGTGGCCACATCATGTAAAAAACACCTTTGTAATGATTTTTTTTAATGAAATACTTGTCATTATAATAAAAAAAGATATCAATGTAACATTTTTAAATTATTGCAGCAAATCCGGACCCCTTGCCGCAACATCCACATCACGAGTACTCTACTAGGCAGGCAATACGACAAGTTGTAGATGCCACAAGAGCTGAACAAGAAGTTGCAGAAGATGAGTTTCTTGCTGATTTTGTCAAAAGAAAAAAACCTATAAAGAAGTGACTGAAAAAACACTATGCATACTTATTTTTTATAATATAATGTCATGCATTATTTTTTGCTTACTGAATGAATGAGTAGATTAATGAATGTTATATTTTAATGAATGAATGGTAAATGTTGTTAAGTTTAAACCAAATAGACTAGCAAGATCACTGAAAGAAACATAATCACAAGATAGACAAAAAATTTACCTTGGGAAACCCTCATGGGGTAGAAAACCCAGCAAAACTTTCCTCAATAAGATGATCAACCAAAATACAAGATGTGCTCCAAGACTTGACCTCCTTCTCTTCCTCCTGTACAGACCTCCAGACACAAGTGCGCTACTTTTCTGAGTTGTGTAAGTGTGTCAAATGAGGAGCTCTCCTCCTCTATTTATACTAGTTCCCGACTGACCAAAAATCCCTAATGGGGCCGACCTCTCTTGGAGAAGTCTAATAACCCCTAAAATATAAAATCAGGGCCGACCCCCACATGGTGGGTCTAATAACCCTAGTTACCACAAACCATCGGAGGAATAAACATCTCCGGATACATAATAGGGTCACCTCGGAGGGATGAAACATCTCCGGAATAATAATGTACAAATATAATATTCTTAGAAGTTACAATATTCAACACTCCCCCTTAATGAGAAGGATATTATAACAACGTCTGCAGGAGCAAGGAGTCATCGACTACATCATACATGATATATCTATAAATCATCGAAAGCTTTCTTCAATTCATCATCATCAGTAACCCAACCAGTTACTGGAACATCAACATCATCAGTAACCCAACCAATTACTGGAACATCAACATCATCAGTATAGTCATCATACGATCATCGACATCGTCATCACACGATCATCAGCATCGTCATCATACGATCATCAGCATCGTCATCACACGATCATCAGCATCGTCATCACACGATCATCAGCATCGTCATCATACGATCATCAGTATCGTCATCACACGATCATCAGCATCGTCATCACACGATCATCAGCATCGTCATCATACGATCATCAGTATCGTCATCAAACGATCATCAACATCGTCATCACACAATCATCAGCATCGTCATCATACGATCATCAGTATCGTCATCATACGATCATCAGCATACTCTGTAATACACACGATCATATTATAGGATGATCAATCCCGTTCTCTTTAGGACATAGGTCCATGGATGATACAATCTAGATTAAGTTCTAGGATGATCAGTCCTTATCACTTTAAGACAAGTCTCATGTCTAGGGACGATGCAATCCCGTCACGTACATTTTGAACCCAGTTCATGGACGATGCAGTCCTCACACGTACCTTTAAGACAAGTCTCATGTCTAGGGATGATGCAATCCCAACAAGTACATTTTGAACCCAGTTCATGGACGATGCAGTCCTCACACGTACCTTTAAGACAAGTCTCATGTCTAGGGATGATGCAATCCCATCACGTACATTTTGAACCCAGTTCATGGATGATGCAGTCCTCACACGTACCTTTAAGACAAGTCTCATGTCTAGGGATGATGCAATCCCATCACGTATATTTTTAACCTAGTTCAGGGATGATGCAGTCCTCACACGTACCTTTAAGACAAGTCTCATGTCTAGGGATGATGCAATCCCATCATGTACATTTTGAACCTAGTTCAGGGACGATGCAGTCCTATCTTCAATTATCAGAGACATCAGTCTACGGATCTCTTTAGGACTGAAGTCCAGGGATGATCCAATCCTCACATGTCCACCAAGGACTTTATTCTCGAAGACATATGCCTACGGCTCACTTTAGAACTTGTGTTCAAGGATGATGCAATCCTCTTCTTTCTCGGAGACATCTGTCTACGACTCACTTTAGAACGTGTGTTCAAGGATGATGCAATCCTCTTCTTTCTCGGAGACATCTGTCTACGGCTCACTTTAGAACGTGTGTTCAAGGATGATGCAATCCTCAATACAGGTACAAGTATCCTCAACTATACAAGTACATTAATCAATACATGTATTCTCACTAATACATCTATCATCAAAAGCATGTATTCTCACTAATACATCTATCATCAAAAGTAAAAACAAGTGAAAAAATAAGTATTCTAAGTATAAGAGTCCTAAATCTAAATATTTCTAAGTATCCAGATGTAGTAAACAGGTATCCTCATCATCGGCCTTGCTGTTGATGAGACAATCTCATCATCAGTGACTATACTACTCCCCCTTTCGAGGAGGGTCCTTTTGAACTACACCAAGCTTGTCTCGGAAGTATTCAAATTTCACTCGAGACAGAGGTTTGGTCAAGATATCAGCAATTTGATCCTCAATGCTCACATACTCGAGCTTGATAGCTCCTCTCTGCACCATATCTCGTATATAGAAATATTGGATCTCTATGTGTTTTGACTTATCGTGGAATACAGGATTTTCTGTCATCTTAATGCAGCTTTGATTGTCACACATAATCACAGTGGGATCCATTTCTAAGTCAAACACTCCAGATAATAGCTTTCGAAGCCACACTGCTTCACAGCTGGCAGAGCAGGCAGCTATATATTCTGCTTCAGCAGTACTGAGAGCCACACTAGATTGTTTCTTGCTGAACCATGAGATCATGGCAGATCCAAGACCATAACATCCACCTGATGTACTCTTTCTGTCTGAGACATTTCCTGCCCAATCAGAATCTGAGTTCATGATCTCCAAGATAATATAGACCAAATTCTAGGTACCTCATTACATGCTTTGCAACTATTAAGTGAACCTTTGTAGGTTCTACTAGATACTGACTTAGGGTATTTACAGCAAAGCATATATCTGGCCTAGTATTTGTTAAATACATTAATGACCCAATGATTTGTCTATATAGAGTTAGGTCCACTAATTCCGATGAGTCATTAACTAATAACTTCAAGTTGGATTCCATGGGAGTGGCCATGGCTTTACACTCCAACATATCAAATCTTTTTAGAATCTCCACAGCATACTTACCTTGATTTAGAAAGATTCCTTTTGGTTCTTGCCATACTTCTAGACCTAAGAAGTAGTGCATTAATCCGAGATCTTTCATCTCGAATTTTGAAGAAAGCTTCTTCTTGCATTCAATAATTTGTTTCTCATTTCCGGTTAGAAACAGATCATCTACATATAACAACAGTATAATTGGTTCATCATTCATCACTTTGAGATAAAGATTAGAGTCAACTTTACTCTTGGTAAAGCCCATGCTTGTTAAGAAATTGTCAATCCTTCCGTACCAAGCCCTGGGAGCTTGCTTCAATCCATATAATTCCTTTTTTCAGTTTGCATACATGAGTTCTCCCGTCTTTAACCTCAAACCCTTGTGGTTGCTCTATGTACACTTCTTCTTCAATTACACCATTCAGAAAAGCTGTCTTAACATCCATTTGGTGTAATTTCCACTTCATCATAGATGCAAGTGCCATGATAGTTCTAATTGAAGTATACCTAGCAATTGGTGCAAATGTTTCTTCATAGTCAATTCCCTCCTTTTGAGAAAATCCTCTGGCTACAAATCTTGCCTTGTATTTTTCAATGCTACCATCTGCAGCATGTTTTATCTTGAAATTCCATTTGGAAGAAACTACACTTTTATCTTTTGGTTTGGGAACTACATCCCAAACATCATTTTTCATTATTGACTGATATTCTTCTGTCATTGCTTTTACCCATTCTTTCTTCTGAGCTGCCTCTTCATAGCTAGTAGGTTGTTGATCCACAAGATCACACATCAAGGCCATATAATTGGACACTAGCTTTGGTTTCTTTCTTTCTCTAATGGAGCCTTCAGGAGCTCCATATCTTTTGGCTCCTTGAATAATATCTCTAGCCCATGCTGGCCTTCTTTTCTTAGATAAGTCTGTAATAGAAGGTTCTTGTGGTTCCAACATGTCATGATCCTCTGGTGAATCATCTTCATGGATGGGTACAGCCTTTGTGATTTTAGGAGGTGTATCTTCTTCATAGATTTCTTCAAGTTGGCACTTCCTGGATTTCTTGAGTGCTGCTTCCTCATCAAATGTTACATCTCTACTTATTTCCATATGATGAAAACCTGGTATGTAAATTCTGAAGGCTTTGGATGATTCACAATATCCAACAAATATTCCCTTCTTACTAGAAGGATCCAACTTGGTTCTCTTTTCTTTTGGAATGTGAATGTACATAGGACACCCAAATATTTTGAGATGATTTACTTTAGGCTTCTTTCCTGTGAACACCTCTTCTGGAGTTTTGAATTCAAGAGCACTATGGGATAATCTATTTTGCACATAGACTGTTGTCCTAGCTGCTTCAGCCCATAGATACATGGGTAGATGTTGATCATGTATCATAGTCTTTACAGCTTCCATGATGGTTCTATTCTTCCTTTCAGCAACCCCATTTTGTTGGGGATTGTAGGGAGTGGTTAGTTCCCTCTTGATTCCGGCTTCTTTACAAAAGTCTTCAAAGTCCTTTGAAGTATATTCTCCGCCATTATCTGTTCTGAGAATCTTGATTTTCTTTTCTGAGAGATTTTCTATTAGAGCCTTGAACTCTTTGAATTTTCCAAAGACTTCATTCTTACCTTTTAGAAAGTATATCCAAGTCTTCCTTGAATAGTCATCAATGAATGAAAGATAGTATTCAAACCCACTTAGGGAAGTGGTGGGCATTGGTCCACATACATCTGAGTGTATTAGCTCCAAAATGTTCTTGGTCTTTGTTTCACTCTTTGGAAAAGGGTTCTTGACATTCTTACCTTTCTTACATCCTTTACATGATCCATTATGATCAACCTTCAAATCTGGTAATCCTATGACCACCTTGCTTACATAGGGTAAGGCTTTGTAGTTAATGTGAGCTAGTCTTCTATGCCATAGCTCATTGGGGCTAGAGGTTTCATGAGCAAGGGCAGCTTTTGGATGACCCTTGAGCTTATAGAGGCCTCCTTCTTCTTCACCAATGACAACTGCATCTTTAATTGATTTTCCTTTGGACCACATGAGTACTTGTCCATCTATGAAAGCCACTCTAAAACCTTTCTTATCTAGTGCTAAGATAGAGAGTAGGTTCTTCTTTAAACCCGGTACATATAAAACTTATTTCATTTTCAAGGGTGTTCCAGAATCAAGCTTGTAGCTTGCTTCACCAATTCCCTTGATGGGATATTGATAATCATCTCCTAGAGATACCTTTTGTGGTGAAGACTTTTCTTCAAGTCTCGAGAGAGTATTCTTTTGACCTGTCATGTGCTTTGAAGCACCACTATCAATGAGCCATGTATCTTCTCTAGGAGACACAGATCCATAGAGTGCAGAAAATAGGACATATTCTTCTGGATCTTCTTTCTTTACTTTAGATCTTTTCCTTTGAGGCCTTTCCTCTTCTTCTTCTTCTTCTTCTTCTCCTACTTCTTCTTCACTATCATCTTCTGCCATATGTGCATGATGTCTTTTGTGAACAAACTTCTTCTTCTTCTTTCCTGGTGAAGTATAGTCTTTATCATAGTGTCCTAGTTTAAGACAATTATAACATTGGACTATGGAGAGGTCTCTTTCTGAGTTTGTTCCTCCCTTCCTTTTGAATCTATGAGAGGGTTGAGACTTTTTGTGGTTCATTTTCTTGAAGTGACCCCTTCTTCCTCTTTTGGTGTGAATGGCCAGGGCTTGGTCATCCTATTTGGGAAGAGCTTCTCTATTGGCTACCCTAGCCTCTTCTTGAACACAATCCTCCCATACTACATCAAACTTCATGCTTTCTTTTCTGGCACACATGGTTTGTATGAATGATTCCCAAGGTCTAGTGAGACCATTTAGAGCAGTCATCACAAGTTCATCTTCATCAAGAATATCACCAATGGAATCTAGTTGCTCCTTGATTTGGGAGACCCTTGAGAAGTAGTGTTGAATGGATTCTCCTTTATGCATCTTGGTACTCTTCAACTGAGTCCTTAGGTTCATCTTCCTATTGATGTTCTTTCCTTCATACATTCTTCCTAGGGCATCATACATTTCCTTTGGAGTCTTCTGGAAGCCACTTGGGGAATCAAATGGTCTTTAATAGAATCAGCTATGATTCTCTTTTCCCTAATCAAATCCTTCCTATGCTTCTCTTTGGCTTCATCTCCTTCAGGTTCTGCAACTTCATCCTTGACATAATGAGCAAGATCATTCTCTTCAAGAATGAGACCAATTCTGTATTTCCATGCCCGAAAATTTTCTATACCTTCTAGCTTGTCTTCAAGCTTAGTGCTTGGAGCCATCTTCTCTTGGGGGAGTCCAAGAGATAAGAGACAGAGTAGTACTTACCCGGAAATTTTCACTTTTCACTTTTCCGGAACTGCAATAGAATTTCTGGTTTATCACACTTTTGGTAAAACTAGGGTTTGACTTTCCCAGAGTTCTACCCAACCAAAAAATTCGATCCAAGGCTCAAAAGATAGATCTTTAGAAGGGCTAATCAGCCATGCAACCAGAATCCAAAAATACTGACTTTTGCATAAACCCTAATTTTGGGAGAGAGAGAGAAATATAGTTTCACCTTGTGAAAGATGTTCTATTTAGGCTAGCTCTGATACCATGTTAAGTTTAAACCAAATAGACTAGCAAGATCACTGAAAGAAACATAATCACAAGATAGACACAGAATTTACCCTGGGAAACCCTCATGGGGTAGAAAACCCAGCAAAGCTTTCCTCAATAAGATGATCAACCAAAATACAAGATGTGCTCCAAGACTTGACCTCCTTCTCTTCCTCCTGTACAGACCTCTAGACACAAGTGCGCTACTTTTCTGAGTTGTGTAAGTGTGTCAAATGAGGAGCTCTCCTCCTCTATTTATACTAGTTCCCGACTGACCAAAAATCCCTAATGGGGCCGACCTCTCTTGGAGAAGTCTAATAACCCCTAAAATATAAAATCAGGGCCGACCCCCACATGGTGGGTCTAATAACCCTAGTTACCACAAACCATCGGAGGAATAAACATCTTCGGATACATAATAGGGTCACCTTGGAGGGATGAAACATCTCCGGAATAATAATGTACAAATATAATATTCTTAGAAGTTACAATATTCAACAAATGTTTCTTTATGATGAAATCTGCATGTTTGCACATATATTTTTTTTTTCAAGTACATGCATTGGGTTGGGGAATTGAGAACGATGTGAGGGGGGGGGGCATAAGAGATTCCACCTTCACATGGTTGGCCCTATTTAGTAGAGAATATTAAATTATTCTCGAAACAAAGAGGAGCTCAATGAGGTATTTATACCTATCATTAATGAAGTAGCTTTAGTACTTATCATAAGTGAGACCACACTATTATGATCACAAGATCAACTAGGTTTCAACCCATCAAATCCTTCACACATGCAAGTGCTCATCTCAAGCACTGTCACAAGGGTTTCACCATCAAACAACCACTCTTAGGTTCACCAACCGAAATATTTGGCCTTCAAAACAACAAGAAGGAAATTTCATCCCAATAACCCCCCTAGCTATAAGAAATCAATTCCAACCAAAGTTGGTCGGTTCGTCATTCGTATCACATAAGTGAACATCCAAGTACATCGTCACATCACATTCCCAAGAAAGGCATCTCTCCAAACTCCATCAATCATCACATCACATCAAACTCCAAGTCCTCCAAACAAAGCATCTCACCATGCTCAAGGTATTCGCGCTAGTGCTCTTGTAAACAATAGGTCCATTTATCACAGCTAAAACATGCCCTATACAATATATAGTCTTTCCAAAACCGAATAAGTTTTCCCATACTAGAGATTACATGATTATGATGCCTAAAGTTGCGCACCTAGGGTCTATAAAGAAGACAAAAAAACAAATGTCTCAAAATTGCAAGCGATTCTAGTGCAACCAAACAAAGAAGATAAAAAAAATCTTGCCCTAGCAAAGGATAAACAAAGGCAAATTCTTGTAAGTCTTAAAATATGGAAAAAACTTGTAAAATCATATGAGAAGTTGGATGCATAAAGGAAGTACAGAGAGGAGAGTACCCAGGTAATTAAATTTGTTCATAACATTATATCATAATTAAAAATTGATTTTTATATTTTCTTTGTGCATACTTAAATTGATTTCGTATATGTTTCAGGACAAGGCCTCCAAGGCTAGGCTTGAAAAACTTTGTGCCACGCATCACAGTGGACATAAAGGTCCACAAGCCTTGATCTGTACTTTTGCAAGTATCTTTAATTTGTGAAATGATATTTTTTTAATTCCTAGAAAAAAGTAAACGATTGCATAATAATTAGTTTAACTAGTCCATGTGTCATGTGTTTTACAGGAGGAGAAACATGGTTCGCATCCAACACCATTTGAAAAAAAAAGTTTCAAAGCAAAAAGTGGACCGACTTTGTAATCTGGATGGAGAACAAGGTATCAATCTTTGACTAATAACTCTTGTTCCGACATTTTACTAAATTGCCATTCTTTATTTGGGAATCTATAATATTAGGTGGTTCATCACATTTATTAGAGTTGAACTTAGGCACAATACACTCTCCCAAATATAGAATAGGTTGTCTCATGTCATACCTATCCTCATCCCATTCATAACCAATAATAAATTGAATGACACATCAGTTCCATCCCTTTGCATTCCTTTTTGTTGTAGATGTGAAGAACAACCCTCATCTTTCTCATTACCTTGGTCTTCTAATTTGGTTCAATGGAAATGGAGAATGTTGAATCTCTTTATGGACATTGAAACTTGCCTCGTACCAGAAATTATTGAGTATCAAGCACACATACTCCAATGTTGAAATATTGTAACTTCTAAGAATATTATATTTGTACTTTATTATTCCGGAGATGTTTCACTCCTCCGTGAAGACCTTATTGTATATCCGGAGATGTTTATTCCTCCGTGAAGACCTTATTGTATATCCGGAGATGTTTATTCCTCCGTCGGAATGTGGTAACTTGGGTTATTAGACTTCCCTAGTGGGGTCGGCCCAGAGTCAGTTGTAATGGGGTGTTTAAGTCCCCAGTGGTTAAAGATGGGGTCAACCTAGTTAGTGTAAAAGTCAAGTTGGATTAGTGTATAAATAGAGGAGGTGTGTTCCTTAGTTAACACATTCATTCACTCACTTGTGATTGGCGCATAGGAGAGAGAGAGATCTGCTATGGAGGAGAAGGAGATCATGTTTGGGGATTACATATTTGTATTTTTTGGTCATCTATATTGAGGAAGCTTTGCTGGGTTTTCTACCCCAAGAGGGTTTCCCAGGATAAATTGTGTCTCTTGTGTTTATGTTGTGCTTGCTGTCCTTTTAATGATCCTGTATATGCTATTGTTGTGAAATGGAATGTAATATTGATGTTATCTATCTTACATATTGAATTTTAACATCCAAGAGATTGATAATGAGGGTTAGTGCATGGATTTGGTCATATTGGGTTGTTGGTATCCTTTTTGGTGTTTACTCCGTGCAAAACTAGGATACATGGTCTGCCAAGGAAGTGAAGTTACATTGTAGACCTCTCTACATCTAATCCATCAAGAACAACATCTAAGCATCTGAAATGAGGGACCTGCCCCAATTTTAATAGAGCAATACCCATGCCCATATCTTTGAATGCCAAATATGAAGATGTGAGGAATGAGTATGATGCAAAGATCAGAGATGTAATGCTATTCTAGATGGCATCAAATGGCTAGAAGAAGAAGGGTGTTGGATGTTCACCTTGTCTAGATAGATCTTCAAAGTACCAAGGCTATTTGACAATACAGACTAGTCAGAGTGGACAAAATTATCTCATTTTACGAAATGCACAAACTGTTGGAATAATTATTTTTTAGTAGTCATTATCCATGCCAATGGTAACCCTTGTTTTATCAAAGGTCACAAGAAAAAAACCACGGGCTTTGACAGGATTGTTGTTGCGTGCTCAGCTCCTTGGCTGCGTGGTGACTGGAAGCCTGCTTCGGAGTTGGTTGTGAGCATCTGCAGCCCTTCGTGTTACCTTTCCCGACCTGCCTGTTGATGTATATGTAACTTTGGAATGTATTTCACATATATGTATATTGTATTCCTATAGAGATGTTATTATTCCTCTATACGGAAGTGTTGTCATTTGTATTGTAAGTGTCGTAACTTATACTTGATGGGTTATTAGACCACCTTGTTGGGGTCGGCCCTGTATAAGTCATGTGGGTCAAAGGGTTATTAGACCACCCTATTGGGGGTCGGCCATGTGGGTCAAAGGGTTATTAGACCACCCTAGTGGGGGTCGACCCAGTCAGCATTATGTTAAGTGGTTAAGTTGAGGCCGACCTAGTTGAGTAAAGGTCAAGTCAAGTTAGTGTATAAATAGAGAGTGTGTTTCTCTCATTTTACACATTCTATTCTCTCACTCACACTTGGGAGAGTGGCGCACTTGTGGAGGAGGAGGCTCTGCTGCTAGGAGAAGACTATCTCTTGTATTCTGGTTGTATCATTGCTCTATCTATCTCTGAGGAAGTTATTGGGGTTTTTCACCTTTATGGTTTTCCCCAAGTAAACTCTGTGTCTCTTGTGTGCTTGCATTATTGTGTCCATGATTGATATGCTGTAGATTTGCTGTACATGTTGTTATCTCAGTTAAGATCCTAGATCATATTGAAGTAAATTATGAAAATTTAACATGGTATCAGAGCTAGCCTGAAAGAAGGCATGATATGGCATTTATGACACTTGTTGCACTTACGATGCTAGGGCTTGATATAGCAAAAACCAGTCATCATAGAACTTTCGCTATAAATCCATTTTGGCGAAGTTTTCAGATCTGAAACTTTTACAGGGAGAAGATCAGATCCCCATGTACCTTGTGTCCAAAGGAAAACCTCCTATTCGTTGTACTTTGTGATTTATGATCTGTACAATATAGGGTTTCTGGCTCTTCCAGATCTGAGTCAAAATCAGGTGACCTTGGGAAAAAGGTCATAACTTGGGCTAGGAAGATCCAAATGAAATTTCGTAAAAAGTTCCAGGTAGTACACATATTGTACTATCTCAGAAAATGTTTTCAGAGGCCGAAGTTGAACCAGTGACATGTGGCACGCCGTATAAGTTCACTCTTCTGTATTATCCCATAAACAGGTCACGTTGCGACACTTGGCATAACTCTCTATCTTAGAGAATCCAATTGAGGTCAGACCTGTCGGGATGGAAAGATGACAGGTCGGCCTATCTCAAAAAAAAAATTCAGAGGCCGAAGTTGAAACAGTGACACGTGGCATGCCGTACAAGTTCTCTCTCTCGTATTTTCCCATAAACAGGTCACGTTGCGACACTTGGCATAACTCTCTCTTAGAGATTCCAATTGACGTCAGACTTGTCGGGATGGAAAGATAATAGGTCGGGCTATCTCAAAAAAAAATTTCAGACCCTGTGGAACGAAAAGTTCGGAGTTACACCGGAAACAATCAAGTACATATTTCTGTCAAAACATAATTATTTTTGAGTACCTTCATCATGGCTTCCGGAATTTAGGGCTTCGGAGAAAGTTGGAATTTTTGTAATCGGAGACCATGGCTGGATGCTTCTCATCAAAATCAAAATTTAGAGACCAAGATCAGATTTTTTGGTTGGGAAGAAGGCCGGGCTTGATCAAACCCCAGTTCGGGACTTTGATCGGAAAGATGGAAAATTAGGGCTTCTGCAAAAGTTGGAATTTTGGAAATCTGTGACCACGGCTGGAAGCTCCTCAAAAAAATCGAAGCTTAGAGTTTTGAATCAAATCTTTTGGTTGGGTGAAGATCCGGGAAACTCAAACCCTAATTCAGGGTCCTCCCCAGTGAATCTGGAAATCTAAAAGGCAATTTCGAGGGGTGAAACTTTGCAGTTTTCAAATTCTGAATATACCAACTTGATCAGCTCATCAAGGTGCATATTTCTATCCTTTCGGAAGTTTGAAATTCAAAGTTTGAATTTTTGGGGTTTCTTTGACAAACCCTAATCCAGCTCCAGGTCTAGTTCTTGCAAATCAAGTGGATTGGGTTAATACTAAAAGAAGATGGATTGGTCACCTGCATAAGTGAAGAAGTTCCTGTCTTAGAGGGAGATGAGGCTAAGGCCTTCCATAAGAAGATTACAATAAATCTTGACAGGTATGGCTTACAGGTATGTTTCATGGTTAAGTTTATCATATGTTTGTCTTCATATCATTACAGTACAATCTTGATTAATTACTGGACTTGTCGTATCACCTTAATAGAAGATATTCATTGATTAAGGTTTTGACACTTATGATTGTACTAATGCATTGTGATGTTGTATGAGGTTTATGTTGTTTGCTAACACAAAAGGTACACCAAGAAAGTCAAATCATGTTCTACTTCAAGAACATATGCTCATGGTGACATGAAGACAGATTCATCCATTGTCATGGATGACATAGAAGATCTACTTTCGAGGTATGTATAACTTGGTTCTACAATGGTTAACTTATGAGACATGCAGGTTACTAGCACAAGTCACTGAAGAGAACCATAAGACATTATGTGGGTATGTTAGACATAAGTAGCTAGCAAGCTAATCCAGGTATGTTTTTCCTATATCAAGCTAGAATCCTACCTTGTGTTAGGATCTTATACTGTTGTGTTGTTGATAATGATTATTCATGAAGTCATAAGTTTGAATAGTCATGGTTGTATGCATATTATGTTTCTTACCATAATTGATGATATGACTAACCAGAAGAATCATGAAGGTATAGGTTTGAGTAATCACGGGTTTATGCATTGATGATTTAACTAATCAGAAGAGTCCTATGATCAAATAAGAATATGCATGAGTAAAAGAAGACTTCCCTGAAACCTTGAATACTAATGTTTATTATCTGTGAATGATCATGACTATACATGTTTAAGATTATTGTGTTTGGATAGTATTAAGATTATAGTAATAAATGTGTGATTATGTATGAAACCTCAAGGATAACACAATGATGATACTAATAAGCATGCATAGTGGTTAAGGATGGATATAAGTTCAAGAATAGGTAATCCAGGAAGCAAAGATCAAGAGGGAGCACACTCCAGTTGTTCCTGCAAGAAAGCAAAGGAGCACACTTTAGTAGTTTCTGCAAGGATGCAGATATTCAGAGGGAGTTGACCACTTCTCACAATCCACATCAGAATGGAGTTGCAAAGATTCAGAGGGAGTCCACCCAGCAACCAAACAAAGATAAGTATTTGAATTGTCATTTCTTACATAATGTTATTTAATGATGTATATTCTTATGTTCCTAGAATTAGGTTGTGTATTATGCATATTAGAATAGTTGCAATGATAAACAGTATACTACTAATATACATGGGTAAGTGGCCTATGGCACTGTACAACATTCCATTGCTACTTATCTAGAATGAAACCTCTTTGCTGACATGTTAGGAGTTGTGCACACTCTTAACAATGTTCTGGTAGAGATTGGAAGGCATCTAGAAAGTTACGGAATATGGATAAATGTTGTATTGAAGCATTGGCTAAGATAATTGCATGACTGTATGACATATTTATTTATGTGTAAGAATTTGTTCTGAAAACTATGAGATGTTTTCTAATCATGCAATTTAACTTGTTGTGTAGGAAAGATCGTATACCATCTCCTACAAAAGAAGGACTACAACATTTGTTCAGCAACAAAGTTATCTATTGAAAATATTGAAGATATTGAAGTTCCCAGGATCTGGGAAGAATGCCATGATCGAGGAGTACCAGTCGATCATGAAGATGTTTGGGATGAAGTCCCAAAGGGTAGTCTGTAGTGACTTCCAAGAGGATCTACAAGATCAATCATGTTGCAGGTGGTAGCATAGAGACTTTTGCTCCTGGAGCCAGATACACTTACATTAGATTTGTACTTGCTCTAGATGCAGTGATGAAGTGGAAGATACACCAGATGGATTTCAAGACAGCCTTCTTGAATGGTGTAGTTGAAGAAGAAGTGTATGTAGAGAAGCTACTTGGTTCTGAGACACATGACAGGAAATCATATATGTGCAGAACTTGGGGATGATGCACTATTTTTTTTTGGCATGGAGGTGTGGCAGAGTGATGGAATCTTCCTTGGACAAGGGAAGTATGCAGTAGAGATCCTGAAGAGGTTTGGGATGATGGACTGCAAGGATATGGCCACACCTATGTCATCGAACCTGAAGCTTCTATGTGATGCTTCATCTGAGCCGGTTGATATCACTATGTATCGTCAGATGATTGGGTCCTTGATGTATCTGACGAACACGAGACCAGATATTTGCTTTGCGGTGAACACATTGAGCCAGTTCCTGACAGATCCGAGGAGTGTTCACCTGGTTGCTGTAAAGCATGTTCTGAGGTACCTAAAGGGTACAGTGGATTATGGGCTCAAGTTTGAAGCAAATCAAAGGTTTAACCTGCAGGGTTATGTTGATTTAGATTGGGTTGGCAGTGTTGTAGATAGGAAAAACACATCTGGATGCTGCTTCAGTATGGGATCAGGTGTGATCTCTTGGTTTAGTAGGAAGCAGTCATGCGTAGCACTGATTATAGCTGAGGCAGAGTATGTTGCAGCCTGTTCAGCTAGTTGTGAGGTAGTATGGCTACGGAAGCTACTGTCTGAGTTATTTGATCTTCCGTTAGATGCTATTGGTATCTTTTGTGATAACCAGAGTTGTGTGAAGCTGTCCGAGAACCCAGTGTTTCATGACAGGTCGAAACACATAGAGATCAAATATCACTATATCAGGGATATGGTGCAGAGAGGAGCTATGAAGCTCCTGTACATTGCGACGGACGAGCAGATTGCAGATGTGCTGACGAAGCCACTAGCCAGGGTGAAGTTCGAGTACTTCAGGGAGAGGCTTGGTGTTCTTCAGATTGATGACACTTAGAGGAAGAAGTGATGGACACATTTGCAGAAGCCATTCCAAGCATGTTGGAAGGAGGATCCTTCACATGGCTATGGATATAAGCGCTGGATGATGAGCATCAGGACGATGCTCCAGTTACTACTCTGTATATGCATCATGTTGGATGCTGGATATGATCAGTTGGATCATTTATATGTATATGTATGTACGCATCATGTTGGATGCTGGATATGATCAGTTGGATCACTTGTATGTATTTTTGTATATGCATCATGTTGGAGGCTTGGACCATGTATCTGTATATGTATCAGGTGGATACATTGTATGATCAGGTGGATCATGTATGGTGATATGTATCATGTATTTGTATTTGTATCAGGTGGATACACTGTATGATCAGGTGGATCATGTATGATGATATGTATCAGGTAGATACTTGGTATGCATCAGGTAGATGCATTGTATGATCAAGATGATCATGGATGATGAGCTTCAGGATGTTGCTCCAGATGACATGCAGTAGGATGTTGCAGTGATGATGATCAGGATGATCATGTGTACATCAGGATGATGTATGGTTAGTATCAGGTTGATACTTTGTGGTCGTGGAACAGGTTGTGCAAATAAGCATGTAATTTGTGCCCTAGGAGATTTGCAGATAGTCTTTCAAGATTTTTCCTATGGCATGTAATTTGTACCTTGGGATATCTGGAAAATGCTCTTTCGAGGTTTTACTTGGGAGGACATATAATTTGTGCCCTGGGAGATCTGCAGATAGTCTTTCGAGGTTTTGCCTATGGCATGTAATTTGTGCCTTGGGATATCTAGCAGATGCTCTTTCGAGGTTTTGTCCTATGGCATGTAATTTGTGCCCTGGGAGATCCGATAGGTTGAGCCGTGTGCTCGTAATCAGTCCTGGGATGCTCTTTTGAGGTTTTGCCATGACCACATGTAATTTGTGCCCTGGGAGATCCGATAGGTTGAGCCTTGTGCTCGTAATCAGTCCTGGGATGCTCTTTCGAGGTTTTGTGGTGACCACATGTAATTTGTGCCCTGGGA
The DNA here is from genome assembly GCA_027924585.1 of Larix kaempferi. NCBI lineage: Eukaryota > Viridiplantae > Streptophyta > Pinopsida > Pinales > Pinaceae > Larix > Larix kaempferi. Next base: position 6,934,081 of record BSBM01000434.1, read on the forward strand.
GATCCGATAGGTTAAGCCTTGTGCTCGTAATCAGTCCTGGGATTCTCTTTCGAGGTTTTGTGGTGGGGTCACATGTAATAAGTCCTGGAGATCTGGACAGGATGAAAAAGGCATCATATGCTCTTTAGGGTTCTTGTTAGTCAAGAGACTCTTTTAAGGTTTTGTGACGCACGTAATAAGTCTTGAGATTTCCACAGTATGGCCAGTGATGACGAAGACCTGCAGGTGGTGGGCCTACATCTAGTATGAAAAAGGATTGGCTCTGTAGAACTTCCTATGACGAGTAGATTCAGAGATTGATTGAGATAGCAACAGCAGTGACGATGATCCAGAGAAGATGACTTGTGCTAGAAGACATGTGTCGAGAAATACCTTCCTAGTTAAGAGGGAGTGTTGATGTATATGTAACTTCATAATGTATTTCACATATATGTATATTGTATTCCTATAGAGATGTTATTATTCCTCTATACGGAAGTGTCGTCATTTATATTGTAAGTGTCGTAACTTATACTTGATGGGTTATTAGACCACCTTGTTGGGGTCGGCCCTGTATAAGTCATGTGGGTCAAAGGGTTATTAGACCACCCAATTGGGGGTCGGCCATGTGGGTCAAAGGGTTATTAGACCACCCTAGTGGGGGTCAGCCCAGTCAGCATTATGTTAAGTGGTTAAGTTGAGTCCGACCTAGTTGAGTAAAGGTCAAGTCAAGTTAGTGTATAAATAGAGAGTGTCTCTCTCTCATTTTACACATTCTATTCTCTCACTTACACTTGGGAGAGTGGCGCACTTGTGGAGGAGGCTCTGCTGCTAGGAGAAGACTATCTCTTGTATTCTGGTTGTATCATTTCTCTATCTATCTCTGAGGAAGTTATTGGGGTTTTTCACCTTTATGGTTTTCCCCAAGTAAACTCTGTGTCTCTTGTGTGCTTGCATTATTGTGTCCATGATTGATATGCTGTAGATTTGTTGTACATGTTGTTCTCTCAGTTAAGATCCTAGATCAGATTGAAGTAAATTCTAAAAATTTAACACTGCCTTGGATCTACGGCTGGACCCTGGCCCTCCCTTCTTCGCCTTCCTTCTAGCCTGACCTTTCTACCCTTCACCCTTGATCCTAGCATCTCTCCTCTCTTCCTCCGCCCTCTTCTAGGGCTTGGCCTCCAATGGCCTTGGAAGCTTAAATCCCCCCCCTGACCTTGCTAACTTCCTCAAGATTTTAGCAGCCCAAGGCAAGAGGTCGCTTTCTTCTCTCAACAAAAATTCGTGAAAAAACTCAATGAAATCCCGATTGTAGCTCTACCGGTGGAATTACCCTGCAAGACAGCCCTCAATCTATCGGAATGCGCTATAATCGGTCAGTTCACAGGCTTATGGCCTTCTCCTAAGTCCACCGAAAACTGAGTCTAGAAAAACTAGAGACCCCTGATCTCGGAAGATGTCAAATCATTCTTCCTGGGTAAAGGATACTTCGCTTTCGTCTTCGAATGCAATCAAGATCGCGAGCTCATCTTCAGGAACGGACCCTACTTCATGGGACTACAAGGGCTCTACATGAACAGATGGACTCCGAATTTTGACCCATCACTCGACATCCCCTTGGCAGTCCATGTTTGGGTGAGGCTTCCCCACTTACCCCTGCACTGCTAGAACACAGAATCCCTCGAAGCCATCGGAAATGCCCTGGGTAAATACATCGACAAAGCTGATCGGAAAGATCAATACTCATGTGTGAGAATCTTTGTCGAAGTAGATTTAGAACATGGCCTGTTAGAAGCTATAAATCTTATAGTAGAAGATTGGTCCCACATTCAAGAACTCGACTATGAACAGATCCCCTTTAAATGCAAATTCTGCCATGAATATGGCCATTTTTCTCGATCATGCAAAAAGAAGCCAGCGGATCCAGAATCAGATGGGAAAAAAGATCAATGGACAACCATCCAAAAAAATAACAAATCAGGTACGAAATCCCATCCAAAAAGTCTAAATAAACAGAAAACAAATCAACAAAAACAAGATCTGTCGGCCTCAACTAGCAGTAATAGCTTCAAAGTCCTGGAAACATGTGAGATCAATGACAACCCTGAGGTTGAAGAAAAAGGAGAAATACGTGAACAACAAGTCACTCAAGCATCTCCACCTACCCCTGAAAATCCTATGATCCCCCCAGCCCAGAATACCCCCCAACCCCCTCAGATCTACCCTGATCAAAGATACTCCCTCCTACGCTGAAATCACCAAAGTGAGACCCCCCGACTCCCCTTCCTCATCGGAAGAACCTATAGATAAATCTTCAAAAAACCAGGTTGTAAATCCACTAAAAACCTGAGGGAAGAAGAAGTTGAGCGGGAGAAAGTCCAAGGATCCCAAGCCACGATAGATATGGTCTTCAGTAGAAATACTAGAGCCAGGATAGCAGGGAAAAAATACTAAGACATAGCTGGAGGAACACCCTCCTCCATTTACATACCTAAATGATGAAGCTAGTCTCCTAGAATTGCAGAGGTCCAGGCAATCACTGTAAGATTGAAGCTGTTAAAGATTTACAGAGAAGTGACATGACGGATCTTCTTTTACTACAGGAGACCAAAATCGATGATAACACAGTCTTAGACACCGGAAAAGAACATTGGAAGAAAAATGCAGGCTATGCAGTCAGTGCCAGAGGAGCTTCTGGCGGTCTGGCAACATTATGGTCCTCAGAAAATTTCCAGCTCCACAACCACTTCGCTACGCAACATTGGATTTTCACTGAACTCACCCACCTGAAGAGAAACAAGCAGATCACCCTTTTCAACATGTATGTACCAAATCTATACTCTGAGAAAAAAGACTGTTGGAGTCTTCTCGATGATTTTCTGGATGCTTATAATCCTCAAAATATCATTATAGCTGGTGATATGAACATAACACTCTCCAAAACTGAAAAGAAAGGTGGTCTCAATGGTAACGATTTCTTCAAAGCGCAGGTTGAAGCCTTGATCCATAAATGGGATCTTATAGATATCAAGCCCAAAAAAGGGAAATACACTTGGTCCAATAAGTGTCTTGGCAAGGGAAATATCATGACCAGACTGGACAGATTCCTAGTGCATAGCAGCCTTCTGTCCGATACCCAAATCATCTCCTCCAGTATTTTATTCAATCTCGCCTCAGACCATAAACCTATCCAACTCCTATTTAATGACATCGAGGATCTCGGCCCTATCCCCTTCAAGTTTAGTCCCCAGTGGCTTGATCATGCAAGCTTCTGGACTACTTTGGAAAAAGCATGGAAAATACCAATCACGGGCTCTCCTTGTCACGTTTGGGAACAAAAACTTAAAAATACCAAAGTTGCTCTCAAGATCTGGGCCAAAACCATTTTCCCAGCCCCGACATGCCTCAGAAAGAAGGTCGTGGGAAAACTTGAATATATCCAATCCACCATGGAAGATCAGCCTGTGGAACCTTTCATGTTGCACGCAAAAGTTACTCAACAAACAAAAGCTTATCAGGCCTTTTGAACTGAAGAGGATTACTGGAGGCTGAAGTCAAGGAGTATTTGGCTCAAATCAGGTGATAAGAACACCAAGTATTTCCACAAGCAATTCAAGCTCAGACAAACATTCAATCACATCGCTGAAATCAAAGGTGAGGATGGCACGATTTACACCGGAAATAATAATATTAAAAATGCAGCACATGCTCATTTCTCCAAGCTGTTCACTAAAGAGGATAGAATTGAAGGAGATAATGAGCTCACTCTGTTGGAGCATATTCCAAACAGTATTTCGCCTAATGAAAATTGTAATATCACTAAACCTTTCACTGAGCAAGAAGTGATTAATACGATCCACTCTTTCGAAGCTGACAGTGCACTGGGCCTCGATGGATTCTCGATCCATTTTTATAAAGCATGCTGGAAGTATATTAATAAAGATTTTATGAGGATGATAAAAAATTTCCACTCAAAGTAAAAAATCGATGGAGGCACAAACAACACTTTCTTGTCCCTCATCCCGAAAGAAACTAGTCCCAGCTCCTTCAGCAGATTCAGGCCAATTTCATTATGAAAATCCTCCTACAAAATCATATCCAAGATGTTAGCGACTCGGATGAAGCCTCTGCTCAACAATATAATTTCTGACAATCAAGGAGGCTTTCTGGAAGGGAGACAAATACTTGACAACGTCATACTCGTACAAGAAGCTATACATTCCAGCAAATCCAGAAAGGAAAAAGGTATGTTAATCAAGCTTGATATGTCCAATGCATTTGACTGTGTCAAGCACTCCTTCTTCTTTAATATCATGGTTCGCTTTGGATTAGATGAAACCTTCATCAGTTGGACCTTTGCATGCATTAGTAACCCGTGGATTGCTCCTTTAATTAATGGTCGCCCTGCTGATTTCTTCCAAGCCACCCGAGGCATTAGGCAAGGATGCCCGCTCTCCCCTTTCCTATATATCATTTTGGCAGATTCACTCAGTTGAAAATTAAACCTTCATCTTCTCAATGGCTCCCTTCATGACCTCTATTTGACCCTTGATTCCCACCCACTCAACCATACCCTTTTTCTGATGATTAACTTTTTTTGGGTGGAGCCTCCTCCATCATAGCTCGGAAGTTTAAGCGCAATTTGAATATGTACTGCAATGCTTCCGAAGGAAAGATTAATTTGCATAAAAGTACAGTCTACAGCTGGAATCTCAACAACAGAATTGCAGCCAATATCAGCAGAATTCTTGGCATCAATGTCCATACCCACTGGGACAAATTCACCTATCTTGGCCTTCCTATCACTAATGGAAACTCAAATGCTGGAAACTGGGACGACACGCTCAACAAAATAAAAAGAAGAATCAGAAGATGGGGAGGCTAATAGCTTAACAAGGCGAGAAAATTGATCTTAGTAAACTCTGTTCTATCCGCCTCTCCTATCTACCATTTTTCTACCCTTCTAGCTCCAAAAGGAACATCAGACCAGATTAGTAAATTAATGAGAGACTTCCTATGGTCTGGTGGGAAAAACAATGAAAACAGATTCCAGTTAGTGAATTGGGAGACCATCAAGCAGACGAAAGCCTCCGGAGGCCTTCAAATTCGCAAGCCACGCCTTGCAAACTTGGCATTGGGTGGTAAGCTACTTTGACAAATTCTACATAAAAAGCGCCATCGAGTTAGTCAGGTTTTCAGGAAGAAATACTTAATCGGGGCAAATTTAAGATGCCTAGATCATAAGCCAACGTCCAAAGGTACCAACACTTGGACATTATGCAAAGCAGCTTGGGAGTTTTTTGCAAAAGATCTATATTGGGTACCAGGCAACGGAAGGAAAATAGACATATTTTCTGACAAAATAATGGACAATGATCCACTTCAAAATATTCAAGAGCTTCAAAATATCACAGCCTGGCTCTCTCAGCATGGGATCAATACTCTTAAAGATTTTAGCATCTAGGACACGCATGGCAACTGGCAGAGTTGGAAAAATATAGCCATACCTCCACATCTTGAGACAGCCAAAGTCAGGCTTATTGAAACCCTAAAAGGATGTGCTCCCTTACATCTAATGGCTAGAGATGAGTGGGGTTGGGGCCCTATAGGCTCTTACACAACTGTTCTCGGTTACAAAGCTCTACAAATTCATGATGAAGCAAGAAAAGATCTTTGGAAGCGGGTTTGGGACCCATTTGGACTCCCTAAAATCAATTTTTTCTCCTCGACTTTAATCCACTACAAAGTCCTCACCGGAGACAATCTCAGTAAGAGAGGATTCCATGGGCCTTTTAGGTGTCCCCTCTATCAGATTAATCTATCAACCATGTTTTTCTGGAGTGTCATTTTGCCAAGACTATCTGGAATCATTTGCTGCTCGATCTCAACCTCACCCTTCCTAACGTTAGCTCAATCACCCAGCTCTTTAAAGATTGGAAATCCTTCTATCCTGCCCCACTCTCCAATAAGAAACTTTGGTTTCATCTCTGGATCTCCATGCCTAAATTCGCTTGCTGAAAAATATGGATAGCAAGAAATAATGCCATTTTCCACGACAAGCATTGCACCCCCTTACAAATTGCAAGCCAAGCCAAAGGTTTGTTGATTGAGTGTCTCAATTTCTCCAAACACAGGTCTGATGCAACCCTCAGCAATGAAGAATTGAGATGGATCGGAGTCACCCCCCCTCACCCTAATACTGAGCCCCTCTGGAGAAATCAACTTGCTTGGCACATCAAACTCTCTAATCTTGATTTCTAGGAGTGGAGAAATAATCAGGATACAGAGAGCCTGCATTTTGACGAAGCCTCCAAAAATAAACCCGGTGTAGCCGGAGCTGGGTGAGTCTTTTGGACTAGAGAAGGATCGATGAGACTGAAGTATAGTTGGGGCCTAGGCACCTGCTCAAATAATATAGTAGAAGCATTGGCCTTGTTGAAAGGATGCCAGCTTGCCAAAGATCACAAAATTGACAATCTTCAAGTATTTGGAGACTCAGTGATTATCATTAGAACTCTCAACACTAATACCACTCCCAACAATCTTCCTCTTAGTCGAATCATTCAGAGAATCCGACAAATCTCGAGCACTTTCACAAATTTCAAAGCTTATCATATATTAAGAAGCTTAAACAATGAAGCTGATATTGAAGCTAATGGAGCCACCAGAATAAGCCAAGGCAATCTAAAACTATGCAATATTGTAATTGAAGCTCATCATATTCCTTAAGTTAGGATTCTCCCAACAGATTCAGAGAATTTGCAATTCCAATTTTGAAAGAGAAGACTAATTGAATCCCTCCTGGAAAAATTACTATTGATTAATTGAATGTGCAGAGCATTCTGAGCTCCTAGTATACTGAGTCTTTTCGACCTCTACGCTTCAAATGATGCAGATCAACCTGAGACCTATCATTCACAGCAGCTTAACTAATGCTTCTCTCTCGGCAACAATCTCAGCAATATACAACATACTTTCAAGCATGTTTTCCAGATTTAAAAGGTGAAGAAGCTTCTCGTCACAGCCTTCAGAAAGTATGAAGATCGCCATTATGGAAACATTCAGCGCATTTTTCTTATTTATGGTGGAAGCTTGGCTCAGAAACTCGACAGACATAGACTTAGCATTTCTTCTTAAAATTCTTGCAGCATTTCAACATTTCCTGATAGATTTATTCTTTTACAGTAATCATTAGCTCTTATAGCGAATTTTTTCAACTCAGCCCAGTGCAATAAGCTTCTTAAGCAAGCGTTTCTTCAGCTGAAGATAGGCACTGATACCCTCAATTGCATTCTCAACCAATAAAGGCTCCATCAGGCCACCAATTTGGTGAAACAAAAATCTGCTCATTGCCAATATGGCCTCAAATGTACTCTGCTGATTTGGTTCATAACCACGACTTTTTTTTATATACAATACTCGTTTCTGTTGTAAAAAAAAATGGTAACCCTTGTTTTATTACAAGTTGTTGCAGGTCTCTAGGTTCTTTCTGTGGTTGACAACTGGGCTAATTTTTTTACTCTCTTCTATATTGGTAAGAACAATCCTTATTGCATTATGTACACATTTGGTTTTCATATTTTAGGGTAGCTTCCCACCAACACTTTGTAATTTTGTTTCATATGTCGTAGAAAGCATAATTTTGTGTGTCTCTCTGTTGAGCCATACTACTGGTTATGGATTTGAACTTTTAAATATAAATTCATTTTGTGTTCCTGGCTTCTTTACGTATGGTGATTCTTTCCAGTAGTATATACCTAGGCATTTTGCAATTTCAATGTGTATTAGCTCATTCTCTATGTGGTGTTTAAGGTTTGAGACCCTGCCCTATCCATTAATGCCCTCAATTTTAAAATTTCTACAATCAATTTTGCATGATAGTGTCTAGTCCCACATAACACAACCTTAACTACTATGGACTTAATTAGATAGAGAGCCTCTTCTTCATTGATACATGCCTGGGACTTAAGGTATTTTTGACATGTTTATAGTCTTATTAATAGTGATATGAATTTGCTTCCTGTTTGAATTGCTTGCAATAGTTCCTTATTGCAACCGTTCCACTATTATACTTTCTGCCACATGAGTGGAGTTGGCCTCTAGGCTGGTTGAATTCAGCTGGAGAGGAGAAAATAAATTGAGAGTCCCACCCTCTCTTAGGTGGATGTGCTTGTTATTTTAAGAAAAATATTTTGTAGCTACCTATCCTTGTGGAGTTTTTACATAAAATATCTCATTTTACAAAATGCATAGAGGGTCAATTAATATTGGAATAATTTTTTTTTAGTAAGCATTACCCATGTCAATGGTAACCCTTGTTTTGTTACAGTTGTTCCAAGTCTGTGGGTTATTTTTGTGGTTGGCAACTGGGCTAATTTATTTACTCTCTTCTATGTTGGTAAGAACAATCCTTATTACATTCTGTACACATTTGGTTTTCCTATTTCATGGTAGGTTCCCACCACCACTTTGTAATTTTGTTGCATATGTCATAGTAAGCATAATTTTATAGAACTAAAATACAGTGAAATGTATCGAGTACTGAGAGATAGAGGCTCTATAATGGAGGGATAATAACAACAACATACTAAAATGAATCGAAAACCTTCTTTGCTACCATGAGTTTACTCATTCCATTCTACGTCATCCTTCTTGATTTGTTGTTGCACTTTCTTTGAAATTACTATATGAAACCATGGGATTTTAATTTTCATAATCAAAATGAATAACCCTTTAAAAAATATATATATTTAATCAAAATGAAAGGATGAAGGCGAAAATAAAAATAGATTAGGTTGAAAAATCCAGAATAGATATAGGTTGAACTTTGCTCAGAAAAAAAAATGGAGGGTTCACTAGAAAAGTTAATCCAAAATTTTATCTACTTATCAACTCACACTCCAATTAACTATTTGTATTGTTAATTTCTCCCAGACATGTTCACCGTTGGAATGGAGTCAATAGAAAATACGTCATAATGGTCAATGTGTGAGATGCTCAGGCATCCTCTTGTAATGAAGAGATTGCAGGAAGAAATCGAATGGGTAGTAGGGAAAGAATGCACAGTCAACGAGTCTAATATGGAAAGCTTGAAATACCTCCAATGTGTGGTGAAAGAGACATTGCGATTATACCCAAGGGGGGAGCTACTAGGTCCCCGTGAATATGTCGAGGCTGTGACAGTAGGAGAGTACTATATACATAATAAGATAATTCTATTGGTGAATGCGTGGACCTTTGGAAGGGATCCCAAAGTGTGGGGGATTGATCTTCATAATTCAAGCCATAGAGATTTATGGGGGGAATTAGGTGGGCATCTGTATGATAATGTTATGGATTTAATAGGTACCCAATACTTGAGAATGCTATCGTTTGGGACTGGAAGAAGAGGAAGCTTAGGCTCTTCCTTGGCTATCAAAATGTTTTCTTTTGCATTTGATCAGCTATTGCACATCTTTGAGTGGAATGTTGAAGGTGATCCGTCCCAGCTGGATATGAAGGAAGCATGTGGATTGTCTATGAAAGAGAAACTCCCCTCTTTTTCCTCCCAAGCATTAGGCTTCCTTGTTTCCATTATTAGATGTTTGGATGGGATTTCATCTCACTTAATTCAATTTGTTTTTTATTAATGTTGTTTAGTTTGTAAATATATTTGTTATACGTAAATTGTTATGGGTATGATGGGATCTGATATTAAGGGTAGTTTAAATGGTTGTTTATTAATGTTATTTAGTATTTAGCAAGTATTTTATTATTCAGTTTTAAATGCCTTATAATGATATTCCACCATTGGAAGACCTATTTTGATAGTATATTATTTTTTTTGGTTATGATTTGATATATTTTTTACATTTATGTTGATAATATATTGATATTTTAATGGTGATTTCACATATTCTAATTATATACAAGTCTGAAAAATCTAAAAGTTCAGTAACTTAGATATAATTTATGTGTTGTTACCTTTATGTTTTTTTTTATATACAAATTATTATATTCATATAGGTAACATTGATTGGTTGAATAATTTGAAGTTTCTATTAAATAATAGATTTATATGTAATTATGGTGATATTTAGGCCCACAGAGGGTACATCAACAATTCTAATCATATGTAGTATGAAAGATGGCAAGAAATAAGCACTTACCTCACAACTTATCATTTCTAACATTAGTAGGGGAAACTGGTCTCTTACAAAATCATTACAATATCTTTCCCATCTCTTTTATCTTCATTTCAATTTTTTTATATTTTAAATTTGCAATTTTTAACAACAATTTTCAAATTATTTTTATGAAAGTATTTTTCTTTCTCCATCCTTTATTGAGTTGTTACGTGTCCAGTTTTTTTAAAATAAATATATTTCATTATTTTAAATTAAATATTATTTAATTATTAATTACTTATATGTTGAAATTTATATATTAATTTAATTTAAGTTACTAATATTTTGATTTTATTTTGTGTTTGGAGTAAGCAATACTAGGACTATTACACATGGCTCAAAGAATTCCCAAGTTTTTTTTTTTAAATTCCTCAATTCCGTTGCATATCTGACGCCAACTCAACTAGCTCCGACGAGGTTGCTATACCTTCGATAGAAATTGTCGTCGGATTTTGTCTTCTGGCCGTGGTCAAATATGTCGGATATTCGACGGTTTCTTGTCAGTTATCCAACCATGTGGTAAGTAAATTTTGTCGGATATTCGACGGTTTCTTGGTTGGTTATCCGACCTTGTGGTAAGTAAATTTTGTCGGATATTCTACGATATCGTGGTCGATTATCCGACCTTGTGTTAAGTAATTTTTTTTGGTTAATCGACTAAGAATGTGTTGGATATTCGGTGTGTTCTTGGTTGGTTATCTGACGTTCTGGTAAATACATGTTGTCGGATATTCGACATTATGGGCGTCGGTTATGCGACGTATTGATTAAAAGAAATGCGTAGGTTATTCGACAATGTGGTGTCGGTGATTCGAGGAGAAGTTGTTGTTGTCATGTATCCATCGAAGTTTTACCGACATTAAAAAAAAAAGAATACTTTGTCGAATATTTGACTTAGTGTTGTCGAAATTCAGACATATATGTCGTCGGATTTTGGGTTCAAATTTACCCGTGACATCATTCAATAACAAATTTTGGACTTTAGTTTTTTAAATAAATCATAAAGAGTGACTAGACTACCTTATATAGAATCTAAACGAAATTAATTATGATACATGTGTATACTATTACATTTCTTTTGAATAAGTTGTAAATAACCAACATAGATCCATCTTAAACTCAGATCTATCAAGCACCAAGAGGGGTCCAATTTTTTTTAAATTTCAAGCTTAAGGAATTTTATCCCTCTCTTGTTTGGTAGGTTCGGGTTTAAGTTTTAATTTTTTATTTTATAGGTAGACATGGATATTTTTAATTACTTTTCATGATTTTTTATTTTATGAGTCAACATGAATTTTTTAATTACTTTTTATTTTTGGTAAGTGACTAGACTACCTTATATAGAATCTAAATGAAATTAATTATGATACATGTTTATACTATTACACTTCTTTTGAATAAGTTGTAAATAACCACAATAGATCCATCTTAAACTCAGATCTATCAAGCACCAAGAGGGATCCAATTTTTTTTAAATTTTAAGCTTAAGTAATTTTATCCCTCTCTTGCTTGGTAGGTTCGGGTTTAAGTTTTAATTTTTTATTTTATAGGTGGACATGGATATTTTTAATTACTTTTCATGATTTTTTATTTTTTGAGTCAACATGAATTTTTTAATTACTTTATTTTATTTTTGGTAACGTTACGTTACGTTACAACATCTCCCCATACTGGGCTCTAGAACACCTCATTCCTCTCTGTGTAATAATTATCCAGTTGAACTAAATTTTTGGCATTGGTGCAATGAATGAAAACACAAAATTGATAAATCTTCCACATCAAACAAATTACCCTGACATGTAAGCGGAAGAATGATGGTTTTGCAAGGTTTCAAAAGAGAAATCTATTAATTCAAGATTCCATAAGGTTGAAGATTACAATGGAACTCAATTGATATAGGGGAACCCATGATTCCATAAGGATGATGTTATTTCTATTGGGTTTTTCTCTCACATTTATATATCTAAGCTTCTACTTTGAGAATGCTTCGTGAGTACCAAAAGAACATAAACATGACAAACAATCAACCACTTATACAACATGTCTCCTTCTTCTCATTGCTTGTCACTGGTATGGAATTGATGTCTCATGTCCGTTAAGTTTGGGAGCAGATTAACCATGTAACGAAGCCTTCTTTTCCCTGGGAACAAGGCCTTGGATCTCACACCTTCAATTTACCTCTAGCCTTCTTTGGTTTCCTTTTGAGATAGTAAATTATATATAAATACACTCATTATCAAATGTGCCAAATATTTTTCACAAAAAAATGCATTGCTCCTCCTTTACAAAACACCATTTCGATTTTAGTTTCCCCTTTTTAGCCATTTCACCCTCCTACAACAACCTACCGACGTTGCACCTTTTTGGGGCAATTGCTAGTTATATTGTGATGTGAGCTACACAAATTCTAAAACTAATTTGAAGGTGTAAATAGTTGAAGATAATAATAGTTTGTTGTAAAATTTGAGCAGGCTTATACTTATTAATATATTTAAATATATTTTACAAATCTCAAGTATTTGAGAAGTCATCAAATTTCAATCACTCATAGTAGGGAACAACATGGAACATTGAGGAGTTGATAGGTATTGCTACAAGGTATGTTGGAACTGTGCATAATAGGTCAAAATCGTGCATAATAAATCAAAACTAAGGTAGCATAATAATCTTTTGCATGATTTCAACTTACACTTCATGGTTCCATGCTTTTGGTGCACTTCATGGTTTCACGTTGTACTTGCGTAACAGATAGAAATAGTCGGCAAAATTCATGTTCAATTTGAGAAAGATGATGATGATGATGATGGTGATTATCGTTTTATATATATCCATGGGGATTTGAAATTGTGACCTTCCATTTACAACTTCTCATCTCAATTACTCATTACCAATTGCTCTATCTCCCATGGGCAAGAATGATCTAAATGTTAAATGATTTGGTCTCTGTTACCGTTCAAACTAGCAGGCTAGGCTTGCAAGTGAAAGGAAATCACATAAGAAACTTGGACTGTTGTCACCTTTGTCCAATCTCCTAACTTCTTCGGGATCCAATGTTGTCCCAAAGGGAGAGCCCTGTAATGTACCTGCAAAGTAGATGCCAAATTCCTTCCAAACACCTTAAAGCATAGATCAGTGCCTCTAATGGAGTCAAACACAGAGTAATAGAGAGAGTATGATTGGTGCTTACATAGTAGTTTTGGCAGTTTTGTAGGTTTGTTTAGGGTTAAAAAGAAATAGGTTGAGGATTTCATGCCCGAAATTTTTGGGCCGCGAGAATTTAGGGCCAAAATTTTGAGGTCGTGAGAATTTAGGGCTACGAAAAAATCAGGGCCGAAATTTGGGATCATGAGAATTTAGGGTCGAGTTTTTAGAGCCGAGATTTTTACGCCATGAGAATTTAGGGCCGAAATTTTGGGGCCGCGAGAATGTAGGGCCGCGAGAATCTAGGGGCGAGATTTTAGGGCCACGAGAATTTAGGGGCAAGATTTTAGGGCCGCAAGAATTTAGGGGCGAGATTTTAGGGCCGCGAGAATTTACGACCGAACTTTTCGGGTTGCAAAAATTTAGGGCCGTGGGAATTTAGGGGCGAGATTTTAGGGCCGAAATTTTAGGAGACCAAAAAATGAATTTTTTATTTATTTTTATTTTTAGGGTTTTTGTTATAAAATTGCAAACCTAATTCTAATCCTAATTCTACCATGAAAATGCAAGTACTTTAACCTAACAATAATATTTACAAAAATTCAAACTAGGGTTTGATGTACAGAAAATGGAAAAACTTAGTGTTTTAATGGATGTTATCCCAAACCCTAGCCTTAGAGGAAGGTGACAAGCCTTCCTCTTGGAGGTAATTCTCCTTGTTACTAGGTTAGGGCTTCTTGAAACAACCTCTAGAGTTGGTTTCAATAATCTAAACTAGGAAAAAGTTGGAGCTCCAAGGCCAAACTTTGTAAAAACCTACTCTTGGGAGCATTTTTAATATGCAATGAGGATAGAATACCAGGAAAAACCCTTATTCAAAGAGAATGTAGCCCTAGGGCTACCATTCAAGATGCAAAATTGACCTACCGTTCATTAAACAAACCTTACAAATGGAAAAGACTTACTTGAGCATGAGTTATTCCAACCATTCTAACATCCGCAAAGCATTAGCAAGACAAAGAAAGCATCCAACTTCATCTAAGAGCAAGAAGAATCATCCCTCCAAGAGGTGCACATCACTTCATAAGGCCCTTCTAGGGTAAAAGACTAGCATAATGAATTTTATCCCATAAGTTGTGTGTAAAAATGAAGTGATGAGATTGTATTTATATGATTTCACACTCACTTTTTACAAAATAACCAAGCCTATATGCTTTAAAATGTCAATTTAAAATTAAAACATGTCAACTTAAAATTATAACATAAAATAATATAAAATAATCAAATCTATGGGTAACTTGGGGCATTTTCCCCAGAGTTTACCCAAAAATGACTAAAATAACTAAAAATGAGAAAATCACTCTGAACTGAAGGCTGGAGTAGCAAGGGGGGGGAGCGTCATGCCCCATCTGACCCAAACAGTGGTGAAAATCCCTCAATGCCCCCCATATCAAGCAATGCAGGCCTGGTACAAGGATGACATCATCATGACTAGGAGCCCAAGGAGAGAGGGTGATGCAGTGCAGAGGGACCAGGAGGGTGTGGACGGTGGCCTGGAAGAGAGACATAAGCCTCAGTGTTGAGAGAAACGCCACCGGAATGATAAAATAGGTGGGGGGTCATGTGACCCAGTGACCCACCCTAGGGAGCACCGAACACTAATGTCGGGGCTTCAAGCCCTTTCATGAGGCAGTCAGCAATGCCACTAAGCCATAATACTCCCAAGATAGGAACCAAAAGGGTCTGGCCATAACCTCCACTCAGAAAATGATGGAAGACACCCTTGTTGGTAAAACAAAATGACCCTCCCTCCCTGGGGCACAACTGAAGGTGCGCTGGTACTGTTACCATGCAACACTGGCTCCAATTGCAGGACGAGTGCTCCTCTCGGGAGTGCTCAAGAATCCATGAATCATCTGGGAACCTGTAGACCTACACACACATCAAATAGCTAGGGACATCAAAATATCATGAGGTAGACACTTCCGTTTTGCCTTGCTCATCATGAAAATAAACTAAATAACAATCGAGTAACATATATAGACATGAAGAACATGAAATGCAATGCATGGGTAGCAATATATGCCTAACTCAAATGAACCTAAACCTACCTATGCTAAAAATAAGAATCAAGAAGGGTTAAGTGAAATCATACCACCAGTGTAACCATTTAAGTAAGCAATTCATACCTGATCCCTTATGTTTGTCTTTAGAATGAATCCACGATAAGATCTCATTGATCACAAAGCAAATACGTACCATGGTCTCCATCAAGATAGGATATGAAGGATGGTGATTGTGGGGACTTGGAAGCTTTGATACCGTTTCCATGGAGAAAGATTGCTTCGACATGCTTCATTTATCTACGCTTCTACTGGACGTATGTATGGGCCATCTCCATCATTCATCTGCTTTGAGAACTTTTTTTGCATGAAACTGATTGATTTTGAACTTGGGAGGCCATTAGTGGGGTTTGACCTTGCGAATCTTCATACGTGAGCTGCAACCTATCCCTGCACATGCTTAAACATTTCTTTGGAGACACAAGCATATTGTTCATCTTGATAGTAACCATGTTTTTTTTTACTAAAACGGTTATAGGACTATTTTATAAATCAGCTGGCTAAACAACTGCCAGTAGCTTTACATCCATTGATGCTTGTCCAGCATAAGCATAATTCCAGAGATACGGCAGGAAATATAATTGCACCAATTACAAAACCTGGAGTGTGCAATACATACAAAGGATTCTTAATGCATGAATGTAATAAGTGTCACTAGGATTACTGAGAATACTCTGAACGATTTCAATGTTCTGTTATGGAGTCTTTCCATTCTCCTAGAGCATTACCTATACCTTTTTTATTTCCCAGCTCTGCCAACCGATTTCCCAATCCACCTGCAGCATTTGCCAGATCCATTATGCTTGTCAACTTGTCTCTTGTCTACATGTTCTCCACCTTGAGAGCCACAGCCTATAGTTCTATCATATCGTCCATAATTTAGAGACGAACTTCTAAAATGGAGGACGAGCTTGAAGCCAATGCTTGACCCGATTTGCTCCCCTCCAGATCTCATGCTCGTGGTCTGAAAGATGCTCAGTGACTCCTTCAGCGATTTACAGAGCTGGTTGCTGATAGCAGTGTGAGAGTGCATCTTGATGTAGGCACGATCTTTTGTTGTCATCTGATTTATGAAATGATTCTCATCGAATGCCTGCGATTTCCCTAGCTAGAACGGAGATTTGCCACTTCCATTAGATTCAAGCCCGGTACCAGGAGAGCAGAGATCATGATACAAGCTCTAATCAATATTTGTCTTCTTCCTGACCACTATGTTCCTCGAATGCCTCAGCCTGCTCGTCGACAAGGGGAATCTTTGCTTTTTGAACCCGAATTTCTCATCTGCCTTTCCTGGTCAAATCTAACATAGACCTCTCCACTTGCACTAAGGGATGGGCACGTGATTATAGGCTCCATTAAGACAAAGTACTCCCTTGCTCTGGGAGACTCCCAAATTTGCTTCCTGATCTGCGTTTTGATTGAGATTCCGAAGGACATGGTAGAGCTTTACCTCCTCGAAAGCGTTCATCTGAGATATGACTTTCCTGTAATGATGGGCCAACTCCATGCTCTTAGGGGCCTTCTTCAGGATGAGAGACTGGATGATTATTCGGGAATCCCCAATAATAACGAGCTTCTTAATGGAAAGCTTTTTAGCCTGATTTAGGCCCTGCCAAACAGCGAGGATTTCAGCAGCATTGTTGGATTTTTTGCCCAGCCCCTAGGAGAAGTTGAGGATAATTTTCCCGGATTGGTCTATCAGAACTCCTCCACTTCCCGCAGGCCCGGGATTCCCTTTCGAGGCCCCGTCCACCTGCAGAATGTGCTCATTCAGAGAGGATCTCCATTTTATAAACTCTTGCTCCTCTAACCTGATTTCCCACGGAGTCTGATGCTTCGAGGAGAGCTTAATTCTGGTAAGAAGAGAGGGGTCTAGCTCATGGAACCAGCTGTGCTCTTTAATGTCAGGGGTGGTTTCATTTGAAAATTTTGGATTTGAGGCTACCAACTCCCCAATCAAGGCCTTCACTTTGGTTTCCAGTTGGGCCGGCGTGCCTGCTATTTCCCTAAAAATTCTGTTGTTACGCTCCAGCCAAACTTTCTAGCAAAGGATTTTAGGAACCCACATCCAACACATCTTTAACAGCTTCAATTGAGAGAGAGGGAAGGGAGCTAAGTCGGGCCAGAAGGCAAACAAGGCGGAGATGGAAGGGGGGAGAGACAGGTTCAACTGATCAAGAAGAATATTCCAGAGCTCAAGAGCAAAGGAGCACTGCAGAAATAGATGGGTCGAGTTTTCCTCATGGCTGGCACAAAGAGGGCATCTTGAGGGCCCTTCCCAGCCTCTTTTTAGAAGATTGTCCCAGGTTAAAATACTATCATGCAGAAGTGACCAACAAAACAGATAAATTTTGGGGAGAGAGGGATGGTTCCAGAGGTTCCTCCAAACCGAGGGATCTGGGGCAACCCAAGGGATGGCTTTAAGGGCTGCATAACCAGCAGCAGCAGAGTACTTACCAGAAGAGGAGCCCCATCCTCTTTTATCCTTCATCTTAGAGGAAATGGGGGAGAGCCCTTGAAGAGCATCTAAGAGAGAGCTTGCTTCATTTTCGAGAGCTTCTGGTACAACCCCCAAGTTCCAATTGGTCTAGGAGTCATCCGGGCCCCAAATTGATAGATCCCATAGGGTGAATTTGCTAATCGAGTGAAGCCAGTTTTTTATATTCTCTATTCCCTCCAAGGTGTTAAGAGGAGACTGCCCTAGTATGGAGTCTTCCCAGAACTTGATTTTGAGGCCATTTCCCCGAATCCAAGTGAGGTTGGAAGATATCATATTCAGGAATTTAAGACAGAGAGTGAGGATTGGAGAACCTTTCCTAGTCCTTGGGGGACAATCTAGGCACCTTTCTTTGTGACCTCTGAAGTACTTTGTTCTTAGAGCTTTGGTGCTCCAAGTGGTTTTCCCCCTTATCATTTTCCATAAAATCTTTCCTCCCATTGCTAGATTCTGAGTGGCCACGTCTCTGATTTGCAGCCCTCCTTCCCATTTTGGAGCTTTGACTTTGTTCCAGCTTACTAAGTGCATTTTCCTCCCCTCATTCCTTCCCCCTTCCCAAAGGAATTTTCTCAAAATTTTGTCAATCTCTTGCACTATTCCTTTTGGGGCTAAAATGAGCGAGGCTTGGTAGACTGGAAGGGAGGTTAGGACAGAATTGATAAGAACAATTTTACCTGCTTTGTTCAGTCAGGAAGCCCCCCATGACAATATTTTGCTCTTGAGTTTGTCCATCAAGGGCATCCAAAGACTCTTTCTGGTGGCAGATTTCACAAGAGGAATTCCGAGGTATTTTATGGAGTCCCACTTGGCAGTTCCTTCCATTTCCAGCGTCCTAGATATCTCTGTCATTTCGATGGGGGGGCAGTTCCAGCTGTAGATTTTGCTTTTCCTCAAACTGATTTCGCTACCTGAGGCCTCGGTATAAGCATCCAGCTCATTCTTGAAGGATCTGGCCGTTGTGAGATTAGCCTGACCCAAGAGAAGGGTATTGTCAGCGAACTGGGCATGATTCAATCTCTTCGCTCTTGGGGTGATAGAGAGCCGCCTTAGAGAATGCTGCTGAACGTTCTTGTCTAGCTGAAAGCTAAGGACAGAAGCTTGGATGACATAAAGCAGGGGGGACAGGGGGCATCCCTGCCTAAGACCCTAGAGGCTTGGAAGAAGTTTGCCGGTCTCCCGTTTACCAAGGGGGCGATCCAGGGTCCCGAAATGCAAGCTTTGATCCAGTTGACTAACTGGGGATGGAATCCCATTTTATGCATTACAGCAAAGAGAAATTTTAACCGAACTCTATCAAAGGCATTGACAAGGTCGAGTTTGACTATCATACCTTTCTCTTTCCGATGACAGCTTGAATGGATTGCCTCTTGTACCAGGATGATGTTATCCTGAATTTGTCTGCCCTGGATGAAGCCCCCCTGGTTCTCCGGGATAATCCTTGGGAAAATATTTTTATTCTGTTTGCAATAACTTTAGTGATGATTTTGTACCCAGTGTTGCAGAGCGAGATAGGGCGAAATCTGGAGAAGTTTTGGGCACCTTTTTCTTTAGGAATTAACGTCAAAGAGGAATTGGTGCTTCCTCCAATTTTGCTACAATTTTGAGATTTCCTAACCATTTTGACCAGATCCTTCTGAATAATGTTCCAGCAGGCTGTGAAAAATCTGGCCGAGAACCCATCAGGCCTGGGAGCTTTGTCAGGATTCATTCCATGAATAGCTTTTCTTATCTCCTCAGTCGAAATTGGGGCAATCATCCTGCGATTGTCTTCCTCAGTTATAAGCGTGGGGATCTCAGAAAGAGGGTATCGATCCAGCCTAGGGAGCATATCCATTTCTTCAGTGAATAGACCTTTGAAGAAAGAGTGGGCTGCGAACTTGATCTCTTCAAATTTGTTGAAAGTTTGATCTTGGAATTGGATTTCTCTAATTGTGTTGTGGTTCTTCTGAGCTTCTGCCTACTTATGAAAGAAAGAAGTATTTTTATCACCATCTTTGAGCCAGAGACAGCGCGCCTTTAATCGCCAGTACTGCTCTTCTCTTCTCAACGCAAGGTGGAGGGCCTTTTGAAGTTCGATCTCAATATTTAGCAGCTCCGGGGTGATCACGGCTTCCTCCATGAGCAGCTGGTGGCTGCCTAGCGCACTTTGAGCATGGATTCTTTCATAGATAGGGGAGAGCTGGTTCTTCGACCAGATTTTCAAGGCAGCTTTCTGCCTTCTCAGCTTCTCTTCCCAAATGAAGAAAGGCGACCCAGAGACTGATTTTTGCCATGTATCCGAGACCAGATCATAGAATCCTTCCATGGAGACCCAGAGGGGGCTGAAGCGGAAGGGGATAGGCCCCAATTTTTCTCCTGAGGTCAAAGAAAGGGAGATAGGCTTGTGATCAGAGGTGCAGGCCTGGAGGATTTCAGAATTTGCAAAGAGGCCCAGGGTTAGAAAGGAAGTGTGAACTAGGAATCGATCCAGGCAGGCAGCAATATGTCCCGGGCCCACCCTTTTATTTGTCCAGGTGTAATTACCTCTGCTGGGTTTGATGTCCTCCAGATCCCAGTCCAATATGATATCTTCAACCCACTCCCGTGCCGGGTCTCTTACGGGAGAGCCTCCTTTCTTTTCCAAGAGGGCAAGGGTGACATTCATATCCCCAGCGAGCACAAGATTGTCATGCCGGTTTGCTGTCAGGAACAGGTTCAGCGAATCCTAGCATTTTTATTTATTTATTTATTTATTTTTTATTTTTTTTCTTCTGAAAGGAGAACCGGAGCATAAATGTTGAAAAGACTGATCTGGTGCCCCGAGTCTCGATGCTGCAACTTCGTGAATAACCAATGGGTGGTGCTGTAGTCCTCTAGCAGATCTAACGTGGAGGAGTTCCAGAAGGTGGCTATCCCTCCTGAGGCTCCCCTGGAGCTGACTGCCCTTCCTTCTCCTTTTTTCCAAAACTTTTTACTAGCCTGGATGGTCTCAGGCTCTTCCATTTTTGTCTCCTGGATCAGAAGGATCTCCGGGGAATTCATTCAGATTAGATCTTTGATTGCTTCTTCTTTGGTCTTGCTTCCCATCCCTCGGCAATTCCAGGAGACGAACTGCATTAGGATCAGGAGGAGGGGGGGGGTGGCTCCTTTCGAATCCTTGCCTTTCTTTCAAGATCTAGTTTCCATCATATGGGATGGTTTGCTGGACTCCTGCTGTTACATCCCTGTACGATTTCTCCTCCCTTTTTTTTCGTTCTGGTTTCCTTCCTCTTGGAGTCTTTTCAGGCGTTCCAACCGAGCTGCTTGTCTCAGTGGCCCCCCCTTCAGATTCAGCTCCGGTTTCAAATCCTATGGAGGAATTTTCATCATCCGATTTCAAAGCTTCTTTTGCTGGGGGGACGTTCTTGTTCTTGGCTGGGTTTTCTTAAGGGGACGAGGAGTGGGAAGCTATCTCTATAAGTTCATTCTCCGGTTCCTTTGTTGGTGATGTTTCTTTTTCCGAGGGCTCCTTCGAAGGGTTCGAGTTCTCCTGAGGCTGTTCCTTCGAATGTTCAGGTCTTGCTTCTTTGGCTTTTGAGGCCGATTTGTTTCTCTTAACCTTTTGCCATCCTTCCATTTCTTCCTTATCAGGGGATTGGTTTTTAGGGCAGTTCCTCTGAAAGTGCCCGTGCTCTTGGCAGAGCCTACATTTGAATGGGAGGTGTTCATAATCCACTTTCTGAAAGTGAGTCCAAGTGCCCACCTTTAGCTTCACTGCCTCCGGGAGCCCTGCCTCGAGGTCCACTTCGACACATATCCTGGCACAGTTGTAGATGGACTTGTTTGCCTTATCAACGAATTTTCCTATTCCGTTTCCAATCAGTTGCAGCACTTCAAAGTTCCAGTAGTGGACCAGCAGATTGGGGAGCCTGACCCAGACCGGCACCTCCTTAGGCAGATCCACCGTGGGATCGAAATCTGGAGTCCAACGATTCAGGTAGAGCCCCTGGGTACCCAAAAAGTATGGGCCATTTCTGAAGATGAGGTCCTTATCATCCTTGTTGATGAATTCGAATAGAAAGTAACCATTGCTCAGAGGGTAGCAGGTGACTCCATGCTTGAGGTGAGGCTTCCAGTTTCTTTGAATCCAGTCGTCGGTGGTCTTTGCAGAAGGCCAGAGACCCATAAATTGGCCAACTAGACCTCTCTCAGACAGGGCTACAGCAATCTTTACCGAAGTCGTCTCTGGCAAGGCGATTTCAGGGATATCTGCAAGTTTTTTGATGAATTTCGGGACCAATGGAGGAGCTTTCCTCTTCCCACCGCTGGCAACCAGCCTCCTGAACGCATCCATCTCTGCAATCGGGGGGGGAGGAGGAGGATCCTCACCCCCAGGGGCGGCCATGGCAGCGCCTGAAACCCTAGTACTCCAAGAACGCATCCCAGCCTCAAACGCCCATGCCGCTCAGCTACCGTGAATGCTAATATTCTAGACTACAATGTTGCGAGGGTTTTATATACTATTTACAAAGGGAAAAAAAGACAGAATGTCTTTAAACAAAACTACAAAATCTATAGAGATAGATCTGTTATAGCAACAACGCATGGAGTCTGCTTCAAAATATGTGGGAAAAATGCTTTGCAAAAAGTCTTCAATCAGCAACAAGAGCAAGTATAATGGACGATTTATTGGCATCCTTGATAGTAACCATGTTAGTACCCCCAATAATATTTAAAACTTTGAAATTGTTAGCCACATAATCTATGCCTTCACATTTCAAGTGAAAAGATAAACAATAGAAATCCTGACAATGTGAGAAGAATGTCACACCTGTCCACATACATGTATTGGTTTTACTGAAATGCATCGTTGAAAACTTACTGATACTAGACAAAAAGGACCGAAAAATTCTTGTAGAATGTTGTTGGTTAGGGCACACCATAGATTGGGAGACAATGGAAAAACTTTACATATGGCCATCAACAACATGCACCACATCTTGCCCTATTACATAATCGAGAAAAGCAAAAGGGTTGATCCATTCTTCATTGATGGCAGAGTAAGCTTCTTCACCCACACATGTGCTTGGGAGATTGTCTACCATGATGTTACAAGCTCTTGAAGAATCGTGCATCTGTGGACCAAGGAACTTCCAATAATCGTCGCCTTCCGTAAACTTGTAATTTTCTTCTAAGAGAGCCAAAATATCATAAGAAATCGTAACCTGAGGACATGGATAATTCACCTTTTATGTATATTCTTTAGTTTCTTCAATTAAGGCTTCTTGTTCTTCATCTTCAGGAATCACTTCATCTTCGGTCATAAGGGCCATTACATCATTTACCCGATCCTGAACAATGGTTTCTTCAAGTAAACCTTTCGAGAATTGATCTTCATTAAGGACTGCTTCATGCTCCTCTGATACTTGTTCATCAATATCCGTATGATCATCCTTTATAATGTTCATGATTTCTTCCTTAGCATTGGGATCCCATTGATCATTGAATGCCTCAACCAGTTGGAGGAAGGAAGATATCCCCTTAGGAGGGAGTCCTTCAGACCAAGCATCCATATCCTGATCACCTCCTAGGTCGAAGGACATTACGAACAGTCACATAATGGTGTCCTCATCTGTGATATCCCATGCCATCAAATCTTCTTTGAACTTCATACCATGTGCTGTAATGATATCTTTTTCCCAGTGGAACATTGGTATAGACTTCAGACAACGATGTTTATCAAACCTATTTGGGTATCCCATAATATTTGAGAAGTCAAATGGATCAAGGCCCCCATATCTCTTACCTTTCAGTTTTTTTCTTGTAGAGTACTTCCTTTTTTATTTCCTTTAGTAGGAGTCACCAAGAGAGACCTGCTAAGTTAGAATTAAAAAAATCTCACCGAAAGCACTAAAAAAGTACATACCTGAGATGGGCTAAATTATTGGTGGAGTCGCTAGATAAACCTGTCAAGTTAGTCCTTACAACAATATATATATATATATATATATATATATATATTGAGTATGAGGAGATACCTTGAAGCTTACCAATATGTCTTTCATGCATGGATTAATCACCTCAATTTATTTTGAGGTCCCCGACAACAACACAAAAAATGTTACCAGCGTTGTCGGACTTAATCAAATTCTTTTTAATTAGAGTCGCCAGGTAAGATCTGCAAGATTAGTCCTCAATAATATTTTCAAAATACGAATCCAAGACTTACCTTGAGTTTCTTACTAAGTGTCGTTTTTCCAAGGGTGTAAATGACTTCAAATAAACCACTTCAATCTTTGAAACGTCCCGGACAAAGACGCCAAAAATGTTACCATTCAAACTAGCAGGCTAGGCTTGCAAGTGAAAGGCAATATCATAAGAAACTTGGACTACTATCACCTTTGTCCAATCTCCTAACTTCTTCGGGATCCAATGTTGTCTCAAGGGGAGAGCCCTTTAATGTACCTACCAAGTAGATGCCAAATTCCTTCCAAACACCTTAAAGCATAGATCAATGCCTCTAATGGAGTCAAACACAGAGTACTAGAGAGAGTTAGGATTGGTGCTTGTATAGTAGTTTTGGCAGTTTTGCAGGTCTGTTTAGGGTAAAAAATAAATAGGCCGAGGATTTCATGCTCGAAATTTTAGGTCCGTGAGAATTTAGAGCCAAAATTTTGGGGTCGCGAGAATTTAGGGCTAAGATTATAGGGCCGAAATTTTGGGGTTGTAAGAATATAGGGCCATGATAATTTAGGGCTGAGGTTTTAGAGCCGATATTTTAGGGCCGTGATAATTTAGGGCCAAAATTTTGGGGTCACAAGAATTTAGGACCGCAATAATTTAGGGGCAAGATTTTAGGGCCGCAAGAATTTAGGGCCAAAATTTTAGGAGGCCAAAAAATGAAAAACTTTTTATTTTTATTTTTACGGTTTTTGTTATAAAATTGCAGACCTAATCCTAACCCTACCATGAAAATGCAAAATTACACATGAAAATGCAAGTTTAACCTAGCAATAATATTTACAAAAAATCAAACTAGGGTTTGATGTAGAGAAAATGGATAAAATTAGGGTTTTAATGGATGTTACCCCAAACCCTAGCCTCAGAGGAAGGTGACAAGCCTTCCTCTTAGAGGTGATTCTCCTTGCTACTAGGTTAGGGCTTCTTGAAACAATCTCTAGGGTTGGTTTCAAGAGTCTAAACTAGGGAAAAGTTGGAGCTCCAAGGCCAAACTTTATAAAAACCTCCTCTTGGGAGCGTTTTTAGTATGCAATGAGGATATAATAGGAGGAAAAATCCTATTCAAAGAAAATGTAGCCCTAGGGATACCATTCAATCATTCAAGATGCAAAATTGACCTACAATTCATCAAACAAACCTTAAAAATGTTAAAGACTTATTTGAGCATGAGTTATTCCAACCATTCTAGCATCCACAAAGCATTAGCAAGACAAACAAAGCATCCAACTTCATCCAAGAGCAAGAAGAATCATCCCTCCAAGAGGTGCACATCACTTCATAAAGCCCTTCTATGGTAAAGAGTAGCATAATGAATTTTATCCCATAAGTTGTGTGTAAAAATGAAGTGAGGAGATTGTATTTATATGATCTCACACTCACTTTTTACAAAATAACCAGGCCTATGTGCTTTAAAATGTCAATTTAAAATTAAAACATGTCAACTTAAAATTATAACATAAAATAATATAAAATAATCAAATATGTGGGTATCTTGGGGCATTTTCCCTAGAGTTTATCCAAAAATGAGCAAATCACTCCGAACTGAAGGCTCGAGTAGCGAGGGGGGGATCGCCATGCCCCATCTAACCCCAATAGTGATGAAAATCCCTCAACGCCCCCCATATCAAGCAATGTAGGCTTGGTACAAGGATGATGTCATCATGACTAGGAGCCCAAGGAGAGAGGGTGTTGCAATGCAGAGGGACCAGGAGGGTGTGGACGCTGACTTGGAAGAGAGACATAAGCCTCAGTGCTGAGAGAAACGCCACCGGAATGATAAAACAGGTGAGGGGTCATGTGACCCAGTGACCCACCCTTGGGAGCCCTATACACCAACCTCAGGGCTTCAAGCCCTTTCATGAGGCAGTCAACAATGCCACTAATCTAGAGTACTCCCAGGAGAGGAACCAAAAGGGCTTGGCCATAACCTCTACTCAAAAAATGCTAGAAGATACCCTTCCTGTTAAAAAAAAATGACCCTTTCTCCCTGAGGCATAACTGAAGGTGCGTTGGTACTGATACCACGTAACAAACTCTTTTAGATGATTGATAGTTGATTGTTGTAGGTTGATATGAGAACAAAAATATGATGGGAAAATGTCCAAATCATCTAACATTTAAACTACTTTATTATATAAACTTTTTAAAACTCTTTACCATTTGTTTTTTTTTATAAATTTTTTATCACATTCTTTTTAATTTAATTTATTAACCTAAATATTCTTTTGTACTAAAACAATAACCTAAACATGCCCTATCAAATTCAACATAGAAATAACCTTTTCCACAAAATTAAGCATAGTATGATAGCTACCCTCTAATGATAACAATCCTTTTCAAGTATTGATTTATGAGTAAAAGATTCAATGAATTAGAATAAATTTAAAGTCTTAGTTTATCTACTTAATTTTGCTTCTTGCAAAAGTTTGGGTTTTTTGTTATAAACTAGTAATATATTAAATGATAAAAAAATATAAATTAATTTAGAATATAATTTTTATTTTATTTATTTTATTTTCTCACCAAATATTTAGTTGGTTTGTGATGGTTTCTTATATTCGATAAAGGAGGTTATAATCTTTATTTATTATGTTATAGAATTTAATATATATTTATTTGAGTATATATATATATATATATATATAATTTTTTAATAGTATTTTGATAAAATCTTGATTTGTTTTAAAAAAAAATTTAGAAATCAATATTAAAATTGCTTAATCAAATATTTAAGGTGGTTGAATCTATTTATACATTTAAAACTGGGATTTCAAACTCTTTTTATTTTAATTATAAATTTATAATAAATTTATTATTATTTTAAATAAATATTAGATTTAATTTTGTATTTATATTAATTATTATTTTCAAATAAAATTCAATATTATAAAAATAATAAATCTCATTCATTTGGACATTACTAGATTTCCATAAATTCAAATAACCTCTCAATCTATTAATTATAGATTAATAATTTATTTTAAAACAAGAGCTACCAGGTGGCAATGTCTTTGACATTGCCATAGCTCAAAAGTGATGTCTGTGCATGTCTTTGTCTATTTAATTATATTTATGTTCTCAATCTTTATGTCTTTTATTTGTGTGCATATTTTAATGTTTAGTGTGAGCTTTGAGAATTTATTATGTGAACGTCATTTATAAATTTGAGACGGATGCATTAATGTTTGGGCACTTTAATGTCAAATTAGTTGTTTTGGGAAGCTTCACATATAATGTCAAGGAGTTTTATGGCCATAAAGGTTTGTTCATTTTCTAATTTAATTACAAAGGTAAGAAAACTTTTCCTTTTTTGTTTGCCCATGTTTATTAGCATGATGATATAATATTTAATGAAGATCATTTATATGCATATAATATGGCAAAAGAGTAGAACACATAGGTGGGCTAGATATTCAAGGAAGGATTTGTCTAAGCCTTTCGAAGCTGAAGCTTGTGCAAATGACAACCAAAATAGAGAAAAAGATGCAAAAGAGAAGATTATGTAAATGCTTTCCATTAGTAAAGTAACAAAAGAGAGTAGGACTCATGTTGACCCACCATCTAAATTGATGAAGGGAAAGAACACAATTTTGTAGACCATGAAATTGAAAAATCTATTACTATACAATTTAGTAATATTAAAAAAATTACACTATACCTATGTTTATAGAATTTAATAAACAATTTAAAATTTGTTTGCATTGTAAGACCAAAATCAATGTTGTTTGTTTACTTTGAAGTGTAAAATATAAAGAAGGATGGTCATACTACACATTATTAAAATCATAAATAGAATTTATTAAAATCATGTCATTCTTTTAATAAAATTTAAATATAATTAAACTTATAAAACATAATTTTAAGAATGATAAAACTTAGATATTAGCTTAGAGTTTTTTGGAAATTTTAAAAAGTAAAAAGCAAAGGTTTGAAGGAGTGAATAATTGTTATATCATTCTTATAAAAATGAGCCCATAATATTAGTATTTAATGATCTATCTCGCTTCTCTGTGAGAAATTGAGAGTGTCAACGAGGATTTATCCAATTTCTTAAATAAAATGTATATTTTATCCAATTCCTCTCATTAACTTTAAAAACGATGACCTAGAAAAATCCTAATAAGGATTTATGAATATATCTATATCGTCATAATTTTTAAAATTACCATAACCTAAACTATAATAAATTTAAAATTAATTAATATTAAAACCTACTTTAATTTAAATTATAGATTATGTTAATTTTAAACATGAATGTTGAGATTTTGAATATATATATATAACCTAAACTCTATAACAAATTAAAAATGATCACAATCTAAACTCTAAACACATTAAAAACATAAATTTGATAATACTAAGAAAATGGTTTTTATAATTTTTAATTTGTTTGAGTTTATGTTATGATAAATTTAAATATAGATGCATAGCCATTATATTATTAATGTGTTATAGAGTTTAGGTTAAAATAATTTTTTATTTGTTATAGAGTTTAAGTTATAATAAATTTAAATATATATTGAAAATATCAATTTGTAAAGTTATAAATTTTTATTACAATTTTGTATTTTTATTATTTAATTTTTAATAAATTTTAGATAAATAAAAATTTAAATTAATTTAAATAATAATAAAAAATATAAGTTTCAATAATACTAACATTTTATATATTTCATCATAAATAATTTAAAACATTAAAATTCCTAACGTATGAAGATAAAATAATTCAAAATATAACCTATATTATCTTTAACAAAGTTGCTAAAAGCTTCCATACATTTTAACATCATACATGTATGGATGTTGAAAGCTATGGTCTCAAAAGTAGCTTTATTAAGAACATGTTAACTATTTTTTAATTTTTTTGAGTAATTATATTAAAAATTATTATTAATCAATATTCTTAAAAATAAACTTTGTTAAAAATATTATAAACTTAAACTTCTAAATTTAATACATGTTAAAGCAACTTCAAAATATAATTATTTATTTACTTATATATATATTATTTTTATTTATATACATTATTTCACAAATATAATTTAATCATATAATTGTTAAAAACTACAAATTCATTTAAAAAAAAATTAATATTCCAAACTAAATCATATTGAAACCCATTCACCTAAGATATCTTGTAACCATCCC
Organism: Larix kaempferi; assembly: GCA_027924585.1. NCBI lineage: Eukaryota > Viridiplantae > Streptophyta > Pinopsida > Pinales > Pinaceae > Larix > Larix kaempferi. Next base: position 6,963,336 of record BSBM01000434.1, read on the forward strand.
ATTATATATCATAAGACATAATGTAGAATCCGTTCCACACACAAATACTATATACAACTTGTCTTAAACTTGTCTTATTTGGAATCTGTTTCACTTGAACAGATATACAGTTCGATGCTCTTTCTAGTGCTTATTTATAGGGAATGGCTCAAAAGCATAAAATCAAATATATATATATATATATATATATATATATGTTTTTTCTTATATATATATATATATATATATATATATATATATATACATTTTTGTTTTTTTCATATATATATATATATAAACATATAAATAGAATCATAATATATATATATACACACTTTTGCTTCTTTTGCATATATATAGAAGCATATAAATAGAATCATTATATTAAGAACTTTGAAATCATATATATATACACCTTTTTTCTTATATATATATATATACATTTTTGTTTTTTTCATATATATATATATATATATATATATATATATATATATAAACATATAAATAGAATCATAATATATATATATACACTTTTGCTTCTTTTGCATATATATAGAAGCATATAAATAGAATCATTATATTAAAAACTTTGAAATCATATATATACACCTTTGTGTGTGTGTATGTATATATATATATATATATGATTTTATGCTTTTAGGCCATTCCCTATAAATAAGCACTAGAAAGAGCATCGAACTGTATTTAGTATATTTGTTCAAGTGAAACAGATTCCAAATAAGACAAGTTGTATATAGTATTTGTGTGTGGAACAGATTCTACATTATGTCTTATGATATATAATGGGATGGTTACAAGATACCTTAGGTGAATGGGTTTCAATATGATTTAGTTTGGAATATTAATTTTTTTTAAATGAATTTGTAGTTTTTAACAATTATATGATTAAATTTTATTTGTGAAATAATGTATATAAATAAAAATAATATATATATAAGTAAATAAATAATTATATTTTGAAGTTGCTTTAGCATGTATTAAATTTAGAAATTTAAGTTTAAAATAATTTTAATAAAGTTTATTTTTAAGAATATTGATTAATAATAACTTTTTAATATAATTACTTAAAAAAATTAAAAAATAGTTAATATGTCCTTAATAAAGCTACTTTTGAGACCATAGCTTTCAACATCCATACATGTATGATGTTAAAAGGTATGGAAACTTTTAATATGAAAAAACAGATAAATAGAATCATAATATATATATACACTTTTGCTTCTATATATAAATAGAAACATAATATTAAGAACTTTGAAATTGCATTGAAATCAATGTTTCATGGTTTTATATTGCATTGAAAAAAATGCAAAAAGAAATTTATTTTTATGGATTGTTTTTAGGTATTTAAAGTAAAAGAAGAAAGAGTAAAAAGGAATAATTATAAAATATAAAATCACAAAAAAGACATTGCATAAAAACAAATAGTATCAATTCCAAATTCCAAATAGTATCAATTCCAGTGCAATGTCATTTATTCAAAAATTACGAATTTAATAAAAATTTAATAAAGATTGTTGGAATATATTAATTTCTACTCTACCTTACACCATTTAGATTCATAATCCTTATACAAATGCTTATCAAAAAATAAAAAATATTAATTTTTATGCCCTTAAATCTATGATCAATATGGAAATTGCGAAACGATACCATTTATTTTTGTTTAATCCATGATCGTTGTAAAAATGCATATCAAAATGGAAATTGCAAAACCATACCATTTATTTTTGTTTAATCCATGATCGTTGTAAAAATACATATCAAAAAGTACACTTTATTTTTACACCACTTGAAATCATGTTGCTTAAATCCAAAGCAACCGTCCTGCCATTATTTACTTTTGAAACGATAACCTTCTTAAAATTTGATTTAGATAATCTTGAAATAAGTGATATTTCTAACAATTCCCACAAAAAAACACCATCATAGACCACTAGCACGACACAGTTCTTAACTCTACCAACTTCATTTACATTCATGGGTATGCTTATGTTTAACACCCTCGTTAGTTTCGACATCTGGTATATCATTGGATTTGAATCAGCAGTTCCCAGAGCAGTTCCAGCATCATCAGTTGAAAGGGGATTCCCAGCCTAAGTTCCCAGAGCAGTTCCAGCGTTGTAACCAGCATTAGCCCCGACATCCCTAGTTTCACTGGCATAATTGCCAAAGTATTCCCAGGATAAGTTTCAGTTTAATTTCCAGCTTAAGTTTCAATGGAATTATTTGAATCATCAGTTTCAGGAGCAGCTGTATCGGCATTTGAATAAGCAGTTTCAGGGGCAGCATCCCCACTTGCACCCAAATGGTTAATTTGAAACGAAACTACGTGCCTTGTCAAATTGGCTTGCCCATGAGCCTCCGATATATGTTGAACGTTTGTCCAATCAATATAGTTATCCTCTCTTAGCCTCGTAGTAACCACCGCTGTGAGAGGTGCTTTTGCCTTCTCTACTCGGTTTTATCCTAACATGCTTATTAGTGAGAGGCACACGAGGGGGATTCCTTCATGCGCTTTGGAGAAGACAACAGATGTAATATAAAATACAAAACCTCCCAAAACTGCTACAAAATACATATACTTCATATGAAACCCCAATATGTATAAGATGTGTCACCCCAATACATATAACATGTGGCAGAACATCCAACTGTCAAACCGAGGTATGCATGTTTCCCACAAAGGATTCCATACACACAAATTCAATACATACATATATAAATAAACAGATAATCCACAACAGAACATCAAATCTTGAAGCCAGGGCATGTGCATTTCCCATGATCAAACCTTGACTCCGAGGCCTGAATCACACTACCATTTTCCTTACAAAGAAAAATATGATTCCGTTGGGTTGTTGGTGGAGACATTTGGCAAAGCGGAGGTGAAGTGCAATACAATTCAGCCATGGCAATGAGGAGATTGCAGCTGTAGCAGAAGAGAATCTCGATTTCAAAGGTAAGGAAGGTACCTGTGACTCTTGCGGACACTGCACAAGGTAGGACTTCATGGAAGGATTCATGGAACTCATGAGAGGAGCCGAGAGTTTCTTGGGGGTATTTTGATTGAAAAATTTATGGCGATATCAATTTTCAGACACAAAGAAGCTGCCATTGGGTCCTCGAAAAATCAGGTTTTAGCAGAGCAATTAAGTTTCACGGTGACGAGGAGGTCAATCAACAAGGTGGGTCATTGAAGACTCAACATTACTCAGACTCTTCTTTGTATCGTAGGTGAAGGAAGAACATAGTAGAAAAACCAAATCCACCTTAAATTGCAGTTGTCATATATTATTTTTAAGTAATAGTAGTGGTCATTCCTCTCCCTTGGCTTTTCATTTCAGATCCTGTTGCAGTGAGTACAGTGAGTACCAGATTCCTGGTTTCGTATTCAGATAGTCAAATACAGTATGTCTCTGAAACTCTAATAATCATATTTCAAAACATGAGTACAACTATTGTTCTTAGCTGAAGCTGAAAGAAGATAATTTCATTATGGTGTAGGTTCAAATGAGAATAATAGTTGGAAAAATCACCATAGCTAGATGAAAATATGACATACATGTGTTGGCAGTCTTCATTAGGGATCCATGCAGGAGGTAAGTTGGCACTCACTATAGCGTCGAGCTAGTACTGCGCAAATTCCATAAGAGGGGGTTGTGCTTCCCATCAAGCTTCCAAAGGGGGATGTACTTCCTGTCAAGCTTTCGGATGGCCCAACGAAAAAACTTGCTTCCATGCCATTCCCGTATGACAATTTGAGCACATCCTCCACAAATTGGACTGAAACCGCAAGCCCCAACTCTTTCAATGAGCTTTCAACCCCCATCGTCGGCGGATTTTTCAAAATCTTCCAATATGGAGAAGAGCATAAGAGGCACATTCTTCTCCTTCCTCTTCTTATGGGACTGGCTTATTCATAAAAACAGTGAAAGGTTAGGATTGCAAAGGAGACAACAAGAAGCTTCTTCGCTATAGCTCTTTAGAAGTAGTTCTTATTTCTACAAGCTTTAAGATAAAAGCCGTAGTCTGTACTACAATATAAAAGCCGTAGTCTGTACTACGGTAAGCCCATATGGTGTGAAGAATACTGTATAAAGCTGTATAGCAAGAAAACTTATTGGAGTAAGATTCAAATTAAAGCTTATTGGAGTTACATCTATTGCGCACAATCTCTTCAATCAACATCGTTGGGGAATAGCGGTGGTTCTGCACCGTCTTAAGATAGGCATTCAATTGATGCGATGGGATCATTGGCAGCACCCAGTAAGCATATAATTGTCGGGTTCAAATTAAATTAGTGGTTAGAGGGTTTTATGTGCACTCGAGTTTTACTCTACTTCATTTATTTAGCAAGCAGTAGTCTATTTATTCTAAGTTTTCGATTTTAGTGTAGGTTTTACTTGGAATTAGGTAATTTTGTTTGGTAAAATCCAAATTTCTATGTGTTTAAATTATAGTTTTGAATCTATTAATAGATTCAGCACCCTCAAATACCCCCATGGCACCCTAATTATGCAATTTCAATAGCTAATATATGTAATTCTAAGATTTTTTAAAGATTTCCAATCGAAATACAAAAAAATTAGACGAAAAATATGCTAGGAAAATATTGAAAACTTAGAATAGTTAGACTACACCATTTAGCAAAGCTTCATCGCAATAATTTAGTGATTTGTGAGGATCGAAAAAAAGATGTTTATTATTATTTAAAAAAAATACACAAAACACAGTCAAATTAAAAATGATAATAAACTTCATCAATCTATCATATTCAACCATGCAAAAATCACCTAAACTTTTTGGCATTATTATACTTTTGTTTACTTTCTTTATCCATACAATCACATTTTGCCCGCTCTCTTCGTTTCTTTCCCCTTCTCATAACTTTTGGGTCTTCAAATGGGAATCGACAAACTCCTGGTTAAACATCACATTCTTTACCCATATCCACAATATTTTCTAATCTAATTAATTAAAACACAAGTATTTCTCATCCAATTAATTAAAAAATAATCCGGGTTTTTGAGGCCACTTTTTTATACAAATAATATTGTCATCATTACTTATAAAACTTTTAATAAATAAATAACTTAATTAATTCAAATTAAGTCAAATAAACACTTGTTATATGAAAGAAAACAAAGAACCCTCTTTGTTTCTATTATCTTATATTTTATATCATTAAGGTTTATATATCTAATATCTTATATTTTATATCATTAAGGTTTATATATCTAATATCTTATATATATATATATATTTTTAGATTAAAGTTAATATCTTATATATATATTTTTAGATTAAAGTTAATATCTTATATATTATGTTCTTTTAAGATCGTAGTTATTTTAATGAATTATTTCTTCGACCAGTCCATGGAGACTAGAATTACGTCAATACTACAGTTGGTCTGTGGTTCCCTGTGATCTGTGCTGGGCATCGAAACTCCTTCCATTAATAAATTTCTGAAGCTTTGCGATGCACAAATCTTTTTGTGGAAAAATCCTAATCATGCTGTAAGCGATCGTCCGGTGCAGATGCTTGTTATGTGTAGGATATGAAAGAAAGAAAGCAAAAAAGTTTATGCGATCATTTAAATCCATTCAATCCGCAAAGGGAGAGGCACCGTCGGGCAAAATTGTCCCGCCACGGCCCTCCCACAAGAGAGAAAAAACTAATTTCATTAATAATGTTTAGATCCACCTGCAAGCGCACCTGCAAAGGCAAGATCAGGGAATTCATTTACACACAAACCCTCGCATGGCCTTTCACGGCCCTATTTACAATAAACAAACAATACACAAACAGCTACAGCTCTGTCTCTCAACGATTTGACAAACTTGATCTACAGATCGAAGCCCATGCCAACTCTTACTAAACTGTTCAAAGATCAGAAGCTGCCCTTCAAGCCCGATCCATAAAGCCACGGCCCGATCTTTACGTATAATGAGCAATATGTATGTGAACACTAGAATCTCCCGCAGAATAAATCTTTGGCGCTCAGATCCTCGGCTACTTATATATGGACACAGAAAATAAAATCTTTAATCTCAAAGATGCGCTGTGCTTCAATAAAAACCAGGGGAAGAAAAAGCAGGGGTTTCATCCTCAGAACGAAGTAAATACATAATGCAAAGACAAAAACCCCACACAACAATACACAGAGCAGATCGATCACAAAATGGAGCGAATAAATCTTTTATCGATCCTAACCCTACCATTTAAAGAATTCGCAGATGAAATCGACGATCAAGATCAATCGTGGGCAAATATTATCTGGCGAATATACCGACAACTGTACATGGTAAATATTATCTGGCGAAGTTTGGGTTTCTGCATTATGACGACAGCTGTACAGGTGGGTGTGCTTCAACGAAGATTAGAACGGCCACGTGATGACAACTACAAGTGCCATACTTAGAGTCCCATCCAGTGCAGGTCCAGTGCTACACGAGTCCCATCTAGTGCAGGTCCAGTGCTGCACGACTGAATCTGGGAAGAAGATTTGCTGAGGTTAGAGCGCCGCCAGCCCCTGGAATGCTGATAACGAGGCTTATGTCACGCGTTCTGATCCAATCAAATGACTGAAAAATGATTCATTTAATAAAAAAAATTAATAATAAATACATTCCACTAATGTTTTGGCCATACTCTCTCCCAAACATTTCATCGAAACACTAGATTAATCCTACTCAGCGAAAACAACATGTCAAGGACATAATAATAAAAATCAACATTATAAAAATGAATAATTTATTTTAAAATAAAAATCAACCATATAAAAGTTACACACATTTCTCACTCACTTATAAAATAAAAATCAATAATATAAAATTTACACTTCTCACTCACTTAAAATATAAAGAAACACCTCTCCACACAACTAATTTTCCTTACTTTATAATAACCTCTGAATTTATTATTAAAATTATATTAATTATTTATTTTAAAATATAAATCTACATCATAAAAATGACACTCTCACTCATCTCAAAGATGTCTCCACACAACTAGAGTTCCATAAATTCCAATAACCTACTTTAAATAAAACATCGACTAAATAAAATAAATTGCAAATGATTTTTCCCTGCTCCAACTCGTTTTAAAAACCAAAAACAAAACCTAAAAGAACTTCCCATACAATTCTATCAACTTTATTACTGTGCCACATGATTACTATATAACATTCCTTCTGGCCACAGCTACCCTGATTGATCCTCCAACCTGGTCACGCGTACGAGAAACAATCCTTATCTCCGACCGAGTAACTCTTTCGGATCACCAAATACATATGTGGGTCCGCCCGCGCGCCCGCTCTAGCTTGCTTACTAAAAATAACCAATTCAATGTTTATGTGTTCGTCACGACTAGTGCAGATCATGCCAAACTGCTGATCGTGCATCACTAGCATGAGCAGGTGCGAAAAATAACATAGGAGTGAGGCAAGGCATATTATATTCCTTTTACAAGAGCAGGCTTCCATAAATTTCAACCAGAAATTTCATCCGCGGCCCGTTTAAAATTTCTGCATCCGTGGGATATTTATATATTCTTAATTCGTCTTCAGAGGTATTTCAAATTTAAGCACCAGTCTTTTTTCACATTGTTTCCGTTGAAAATTGCTGACTTAAACCAGGCTTTTTTATCGTTCCAATTTGTGTGAAATTTGATTTTGCCACTTTGAGCACTAAGGTTCGTTTAGATAACCATTTGCTCATCTGGGTTTCGACGAAAGCATGGACCGTCATAGATTTTGATTTGAATTACAGAGAAATCAGAGCTGAAGATGGCTAGAAAGAAGATCAGAGAATACGATTCCAAGCGCCTGCTGAAAGAACATTTGAAGAGGCTAGCTGGTATTGAGATTGACATTAAATCAGCCCAGGTATGTCTGGTACAATTTAAATTAATCTTGTCATTCTTTTTGAAGGATGGATCTTGTGGGTCTCATGAATTTTGCTACGTAAGACCCTAGCCTTAGAATGCCCGCATAAGATTTGAACTATTGTCAATCTGGTGAAAATGATTCAGTTTCAACAATTGGTGGGCTTGTCTGCACAGTTGTGTGATTGATGGGTTGTGTGCAAATCAGGTGTTGAATAGCTGAGTGGGAGCTAAATTTTGCTCTTGTTGTCCAAATCCAGGTTACAAATTCGACCAATTTTAACGAATTGGCAGACACGAAGCCATGGTTGTCCTCATTAAGACTGGTTGTGAAACCGGATATGCTGTTCGGCAAACGAGGAAAGAGTGGTTTGGTAAGTGGTATGCAAATTTGCATTTTTCAATTATTAAGGCTTCGTGGAATGAATTATATGCCCAAAAGCCAATGGGGTCTCGGTTCAGCATTGAACATAGTGGTATGCTAGGTTAACAATCAGGGTTTAATTCTCCCCTCGGCATGAATAAACGGTTTGGAACTTTGGACCATGTGTGAGTTCTGAGTATTTTGGTGAAAGAGTACTGCCGGGTTGCAAATAGTCTGATTGTGGTGCCTGTTAAAAATTAAGAGTATTCCAAATCTGTAGATTTCTTCTAAAATCTTCTTACTGAGCTTTAGCAGAAACTGAAAACACTAACAGGAAATAAATGCAGCATAGAAAAATAGCACCCACCAGAGACATAAAAAATTACCCTGGGGAAACCCTTTAGGGAGAAAATCCCCAGCAAATGATCTTTCTTATTATGCAAATGATTGAGCTTTTGAGCAGTTACAAATAGCCTCTAAGGGCGCTACAAATCACTAATAAAATTCAGCCACACAGGCTTACACATACCAAGAGGGTTTGCTGAAGAATCAAAGCTAGATCTGCCACAAATCAAACTTTAAATCTGAATGCTTTGCTTGAGAATGGAATGCCCTGTCATATAGACCTTTCCTAGCTGAAACGCTAGCAATATACCTGGCTCAACATCCTTAGATCAAATTGTGGAATGATCACACCTTACTGCAGAGAGATTACACACTGCAGAGATGAGATGTGACTCGTACAGCCCTCAGTTCATCTCCTTTTTCTGAACGCTAAGCATGGAGAAAGGCACAAAGGATGTCTTCTATTTCATGGAACTGAACGCTCAATGAGATCTGTTCTCATCACCTTAAACGGCTCACTTGATGTAGACTGCGTATTGCTGGACTGTGTAACATGCAGAGAGTAAAACCAAATTCATTTGATGTATCTTGTGATTGGCTTGATGTCCTTTTATCATCATTTCTCAATCCTTCTAGAATGATTTTGTCTCCATCATTATCCCTTTTTGCTAGGCTGTCTATGACATGGACTTATTATCCATTTTTGCTAGGCTGTCTATGACATGGACTTATTAAGTCGTATTAGGCTAGGAGCATTTTCTGTCCTTAAGCAAACACAAGTCCCTCTTGGTTAACATGGTCCACACGTGCCAACGCACTAGCTCATTATATCATTGCATCATATATATAAGAAAGATCATTTGTCTCAGGATGTAATCATCTAGTTTTCCTTATCATAGTCAAGTGCTAGAGTTATTTACTTAAGGGTGGCCAGTCTCTAGCCAAAACCTCATAGCTCATCCATCTCGAAGACCTAGGAGAACCTCACACATCACTTTTGCCTATACAAGGCAATGCCTCAACACATCAGGTTCACTTAGTCTTAACACATAAGACTATTGCAATCGTCTTTTGACTCTTGTCTTGACACATAAGGCTTTTCTCCAAGTCTCAAATCAGCCTTGACACACAAGGCAGTCTTGGAGAATGTCTCATGATGCTGCTAACTTTAACACTCCCTCTCAGCGAGGGAGGCATTCTCTACTACACCAAGCTTGTCCCGGAAGTGCACAAATTTTCCAAAGGACAGAGGCTTAGTCAATATATCTGCTATTTGCTTATCAGTACGAATGAACAGTAACTTGATGGCACCTCTCTGGACCATGTCTCTGACATAGTGGTATTTCATCTCAATATGCTTGGACCTGTCATGGAAAACTGGGTTCTGTGTGAGCTTCAAACAACTTTGGTTATCACAATGGATAACTCTTGTTTCTAACCTCTCTTGAAGAAATCCGGACAACAGTTTTTTCAGCCATACTGCTTCTCTGCTTGCTTCACTGGTTGCTATATATTCTGCTTCTGCTGTACTCCGCGCAATTGAACCCTGTTTCATGCTAGACCAAGATATCATGGCTGAACCTAAGCTGAAACAGTAATCTGAAGTACTCTTTCGGTCCACTGAGCTTCTAGCCCAATCTGAATTAGCATACCCATGAAGCAACACTCCACCATTAGAAGTGTATCTGAGCCCAAATGCAATGCACCTCTCAAATACCTGAGCACATGTTTGGCAGCAACCCAATGTCTGTGTCTCGGTTTAGACATGAACTGACTCAAGGCACTTACTGCAAAGCAAATATATGGCCTTGTATGAATCAAGTACATCAAGGATCCAATTAGCTGCCTGTACATAGTTGGATGCACCAAGTCTGATCCAGAATCTGACTCATGCAATTTCTTCAAGTTAGATACCATGGGAGTGGACATGGATTTACAATCTAACATCCCAAACCTGCGTAGTACATCAACTGTGTACTTTCCTTGAGATAGGAAGATCCCGTCTGAATTTTGCCACAATTCCAGACCAAGGAAATAATGCATGAGACCAAGGTCTTTCATCTCAAATTTGGAAGTGAGCTCCCTCTTACACTGGACTATCAAATGTTCCTCTCATGTAAGGAACAAGTCATCAACATATACAAGGGATGATTTTTCACAACCTTAAAATATAGATTGGGATCTGCTACACTCTTAGACAACCCCAAGTTCTGAAGATAACTATCAATTCTCGAATACCATGCCCCCGGTGCCTGCTTAAGCCCATACAGTGCTTTTCTCAATTTGCACACATGTGATTCTTTCCCACGATTCACAAATCCCTCTGGCTGTTCTATGTATACCTCTTCCTCAACTTGTCCACTGAGGAATGCTGTTTTAACGTCCATATGTTGAAGTTTCCAACCCAGAATTGAAGCGAGGGATAGAATGGTCCCAATGGAAGTATACCTTGCAACAGGTGCATATGTTTCATCATAGTCAATGCCTTCCTTTTGAGAAAAACCGCGAGCCACAAATCTTGCTTTGTATTTCTCAATACTTCCATCAGCTGCATTCTTGATCTTAAAGATCCACTTCGAGGTGACCACTGATTTTCCTAACGGCCTGGGAACCACTTCCCACACATCATTCTTTATGATGGATTGATATTCTTCCATCATGCCATCTTTCCACACTTGCTGTTGAGTAGCATCCTCATATGTGGTGGGTTCTGCATGTTGTTGTAAATGTAACTTCAGAAGATATTCATTTGTACTTTATATTGATATTATTATTGTATTTTATTTGTACCTCTGATGGAGATGTTTTTCCTCCGGTCGGAGATGTCATTATTATGTTTGGTCATGCAAAGTCATTGAGGTAAAACCTCCCTTGTAAGTCGGGGCATTAGATCCCCTAGAGTCAAATGTAAAAGGGTTTATTGAGTCTCCCTAGAGAAGTTGGCCCAGTCAGTTTTAGTGAGGCTGACCTAGTTAGGTAAAAGGTCAAGTCAAAAGTAAGGTAAAGTATTTGGACACACTATTCACTCACACAAGTTCGCATAGCAAGGAAGAGAAGACAAGTTCGCTGGAGGAGAAAGAGAGAGAGCTGCAGAAGACATATTTTGGGTTTTCCATTTTTGCTGGATATTTTATTAGTGACGAATCTATCTTTGAGGAAGTTGCGGGGTTTTCTCCTTTATGGTTTCCCCGAGGAAAACTACTGTGTCTATTGTGTTTTGCTGTGCTTGTTATTCTTTCAGTTAAAGATCCTAGATAACATTGAATTAAAGTACAAACATTAACATGGTATCAGAGCTAACCTAAAAAGAAGACCTTGTGTAGCAGCAGGAAACTAGGGTTTCCTAGTTTGAGGTCTTCTCTCCACAGATCATCAGAAAAAGAGGGCTAGGCTAACTCGATCTAGGAGGGTGCATCTTTTGGAGGAAGCATAACCCAGTTGCGAGAAGTTTGATTTTTGACCCTGTCACTAGGACCCGAAGAAACTAGGGCTTCCTGTTTCGGGCACTTTCCTCCACAGATTAGCTTGAAAAGGAGGTTATTCCAACTCGCCCTAGGAGGGCGCATTTTCCTGTGAAGACAGAATTCAAATACGAGAATTTTCATTTTTGGCCCCGTCACTACTGCCGGGAGAAAACTAGGGCATCAGTTATTTTTCACTTCTGTCCATAAATTTGGGAAAATGAGTACATTGGACAACTCGTCTTGAGGAGGCGCATCTTCCTGTCCAATCAGAAGTTCAAGATTCCAACTTTGGAAAATTAGGGTTTCTCTAACAAACCCTAGGCCAACCAGCTCCAGAACCAGGTTGAGTATCTCAAATTGGTAAGATTTAAATCTTTGCTATTTACATTTGAGGTTCTCCTTCAATATGTCTCACCACACCAAGCTTGAGGATAAGCTTGAGGGAGGTGACAACTTCCGAGCATGGAAGTATAGGATTGTTCTTGTCCTTGAAGAAAATGATTTGGACAAATATGTTGATGAAGAGGTTCCAACACCAGAGGGAGATGAGGCAAAGGTCATCCACAAGAAAAACTTGGTCAAGGCCAAGAGAATTATTGCAGACTCCATTAAATATCATCTCATCCGACATGTGTCATCCTTAAAGACACCTAAGGAGATGTTCGATGCTTTGACGAAACTATTCGAAGGGAAGAACATCAATCGAAAGATGACATTAAGGAACCAGCTCAAGAACGTGAAGATCCTGAACTCTGAGACCATGCAATCCTATTTCACAAGGGTCTCGTAGATCAAGGAACAACTTGAAGCAGTTGAAGAAAAGGTAGAAGAAGGAGAGATCGTTATGACCACCTTGAATGGTCTCCCAAGATCATGGGACTCATTCATTCAAGGGATATGTTCTAGGAAGAAGTTGATCACATTCAACAAACTATGGGAAGAATGTACACACGAAGAAGCTCGACTTGTGGCACGAGAAGAGAAGATGGGAGCGAATGATGATCTAGCTCTCACAGTTCACGCTAGAAGAAATGACAACAAGAGGGAGAACCACCATCACAACAAGAGGGAGAACCACCATCACGAAAGACAAAGGAGACCTAGAAGAGATCTATCCAATATTAGATGCTTCACATTTGATGAGAAGGGACACTACTCTAGAGATTGTCCCAGAAACAAAGGTTCCTCCAAGAAGACTAACAAGAAGAGACATCATGCTCACACCGCTGAAGATGATGAACCCGCAAGGAAAAGAACCAGAGAAGAAGAAAGAGATGATACTTCAAGTGATGAAGAATATGTATTGTAATGAAGGTAACCAGTTACAAGGGTTCATTCAGAAGGTTCCACCTCATAAGGTGAAGCTAGAGATGACTTTAAGTATTACATGAAAGGAACAAGAGAATATACTATAGAGTTGGATTCCAGAAAACAAATAAAGATCGATGCTCTATGGAAGCCTCTCATCCATTTCAACATTAGTTAAGACACAAAAGAAGGGACACACAAAGTCTACTCCAGCACAAAGAACAAGTGTAGAATACTTGCTCGACATTTCCAATCCTAAGCAAGAAAGGCACAGGACCTCAGAATCAGACGATGAAGAAGAACACTCTGTCAAAGACTCTAGTAGTTCCTGCAAGGAAGCAAAGATCAAGAGGGAGTCCACCCAACAAACAAACAAAGATAAGTATTTGAATTGTCATGTCTTGTATATCTAATTACTTAAATGATATTGTTCAGTGGTGTACATACTTATGTTCCTAGATTTAGGTTGTGTATTATGCGTATTAGGATATTTGCATTAATGAACATTACACTACTAATATGCATGTGATGGGTAAGTGGCCTATGGTACTGTACAACATTCCATTGCTACTTATCTAGAATGAAACCTCTTTGCTGACATGTTGGGAGTAGTGCACACTCTTAAGAATTTTCTGGTAGAGATGGGAGGCATCTAGAAAGTTACCGTATGAATACGGGATATGGATGAATGTTGTGTTGAAACCTTGGCTAAGATAGTTGCATAACTGTGTAACCTATGTCCTTATGCATAAGAATTTGTTTTGAAAATTATGAAATGTTTCTAACCACACAACTAAATTGACTTGTAGGAAAGATCGTGTACCATCACCTACAAGAAATACTTGTTTCGAAGAACAAGCGACGAAGACTCAACATACATCAAATCAAGAAAACTACCTATTGAAGAGATTAAAGAACCTAAAGTTCCCAGGATTAGAGACTCAATGATGGAAGAAGCGATTCCAGAAGATAATGAAGACCGCGACATGGCAGAACCACAAGAACCTGTAGATCCACCACGTGAGAAGAACTCCCACAAGAGAAGACCAACATGGGCACGAGAAGCAATACGAGATGCAGAGAAGTATGGCACTCCAGATTGGATGCACAAAGAAAGCAAGAGACTTAGACCATACTCCGACTATGTGGCCCTGCTGTGTGACATCATTGATAAAGAACCTTCCAACTACGAGGAATCAATAGAGAAGAAAGAATGGAAGGATGCCATGATCGAGGAGTACCAGTCAATTATGAAGAATGATGTCTGGGAGATAGTTCGAGACTAGAAGGGAAGTCTGTTGTGACTTCGAAGTGGATCTACAAGATCAAGCATGTTGCAGATGGTAGCATTGAGAAACACAAGGCAAGATTTGTGGCATGTGGCTTCTCCCAAAAAGAAGGCATAGATTACGAGGAGATGTTTGCACCTGTATCCAGATACACTTCCATCAGATCTATAATTGCATTGGCTGCAGTAATGAAATGGAAGGTACACCAGATGGACGTCAAGACAACATTCTTGAATGGTGTAGTAGAAGAGGAAGTGTACGTGGAGCAACCACTGGGATTTGAGACACATGACAGGCAGACTCATGTGTGCAAGTTGAAGAAAGCCTTGTACGGATTGAAACAGGCACCCATGACATGGTACGGCAGGATGGATAGTTTCTTGATGAGCTTAGGCTTTACCAAGAGTAAAGCGGATTCCAACCTTTACTTCAAGCTTGAAGGCGGAAGTCTAGTGATACTTCTGTTATATGTAGATGACTTGTTTTTGATAGGTGAGGATGAGCTTATTACAGATGTGGAGAGGAGGCTTGCCGCAGAGTTCGAGATGAAGGACCTGGGGATGATGCATTATTTCTTAGGCATGGAGGTGTGGCAGAGTGCAGATGGAATCTTCCTTGGACAAGGAACGTATGCAGTAGAGATTCTAAAGAGGTTTGGAATGATGGACTGCAAGGCAATGACCACACCCATGGCATCGAACTTGAAGCTACTGTGTGATGCTTCATCAGAGTTAGTTGATGCCACGATGTACTGTCAGATGATTGGTTCGTTGATGTATTTGACGAACACGAGACCATACATATACTTTGCTGTGAACACCCTGAGCTAGTTCTTGACGGATTCAAGACATGTTCACCTGATTGCTGCAAAGCATATATTGAGGTACCTGAAGGGTACAATTGACTATGGGCTCAAGTATGAGGCGAATCAAAAGATTAACCTGCATGGTTATGTTGATTCAGATTGGGCAGGTAGTGCCACAGATAGGAAGAGAACTTTAGGATGCTGCTTTAGTATGGGATCCGATATGATCTCTTGGTTTAGCAGGAAGCAGTCATGCGTGGCACTGAGTACAACCGAAGCAGAGTATGTTGCAGCTTGTTCGGCTAGTTGTGAGGCAGTATGGCTTAGGAAGCTACTGTCATATTTGTTTGATCTCCAGTTAGAGGCAACTTATATTTTTCTATGACAACCAGAGTTGCGTGAAGTTGTCCGAGAACCCGGTGTTCCATGACAAGTCGAAGCACATTGAGATCAAGTACCACTATATGCAGAGAGGAGTAGTGAAGCTCCAGTATGTGGCGACAAACGAGCAGATAGCCAATGTGTTGACCAAGCCGTTAGCCAGAGTGAAGTTCGAGTACTTCAAAGAGAAGCTTGGTGTTATCCAGATTGAGGTTCCTCCTAAGAGGAGTGATGAGACTGGAAGACGCAGATGCACTAGAGCCGAAGACAAGTCAATTAAAAGCAAATGGAAAAGAGAGGAAAAGAAGGCAAACAAATGAGAGAGGGAGAAAATGAAGAAAACGAATGGAAGAAGCTAGCAAAGGAGGAAGACAAAGGGAGAGGAGAGGAAAACGAATGGAAGGGGGAGCAAAAATGAGAAGAAGTTAAGGAGAAAACGAATGGAAAGAAGAGGAAGAAAACGAAAGGAGGAAGGGAGACAAGAAGAAAAACGAATGGCAAAGAGAGAAGAAGGGGAAAACGAAAGGAGGAAAAGAGAGAGAGAATGAGAAAACGAAAGGAGGAAAGGAGAAGGAAAACGAAAGGTAAGGAGGAGAAGAAGATCAAGGAGAAGTAAGCCAAACAAGGCAAGGAAGGGCAAGGAGCCAAAAGAATAGATCTTGAAGGTTTTAGGGCTTCTTGTTATAGTAACCATTAACCAAGGATTTAAATTGATTTTAAAGGATGGATCTTTAGCAAACTTCTCAAGCTCAACTTTGAAGCACAGATTTGATCCTTGGAGAGCCTTGAAATACACAAATTTGTCAGAAAAATAGTGGTGAAGAGGAGAAAGAAGCAACCGAGCTCAAGCTCCTACTTCACACTCGGGAGATCTGCACAATACACCACTCACAAATAAAACTTGATCAAGCCTAGTATGATTAATTAAATGGGACAAGAAGAGCATCAATATTACCGACTACAGTTTGCTACTTCTAAATCACATGAAACTAAGCATCAATGAACAAATTGTAACCACAAATGCTGACCCTATGGACTTAAGAAAGACTTCTAAGCTAGAAGCATGATCAAAGCATTACAATGTAAGAAGCATAAAGGAACAATATCACCTTAATACAATTGAAGCATTCCTCATGAACAAATTGAGCACACCATGTAGACCTCCAAAGTCGCTTTTATTCCACATAGCAAAAGCTAAGAACTATTATAAATTTGGCAGAGTAATCTAGCACAAAATATCCATCATAAGAGAGCCAAAAGGCTTCTCCTTCATACAAAAACTGACAACCTAAACCCTAAATCGAACTTGGCATAGATTGAGGTCGAATTCCAATCAAGAGACAAGCTTGGAGTGTAGATTGATGAGTTAACACTTGAGTTTGGTTGTTGTGAGTGGGAAGGTGGCCTCCACCTAGGCAAGGCGCCCCCCACTCCTTCTTGTTACCATCACCCATCCAATTCGCATTCTCCACATAGGAAAGTCGTGAGCATGCAAGAGGGGCGAATTCCAATCAAGAGACAAGCTTGGAGTTGGATAACTCGAGTTGTGGGAGTTAGAGCTTGTGATGTGGCCTCAATCTAAGCAAGGCGCCCACCATTCCATTAATAGAAAACCAACAACCCATTAAATGCTTGCCACCTCAACCAATTCGTGAATCATGAAGGAGAGGGCGAATTCCTTGATTGAGATTGACTTGTGGTGACTGGATAGTTAACTGAAACTGATCTGAGATGATTGGAATCTTCATGAATGCTGATTGCCATGTCTTTTAGCCTGTTTATTTAATCCATTTGGATTATTTTCGAGAGAATTGGATTATTTCCAATTTAATATTTTTTGATTATTTTAATTAATATTTCTCTTTTTACTTTTATTGATTTTTTGAGAAAATATTAATTATGAGGCCAAATGACTGTACGAAACTTAGGATAAGTGGGTTTGGGGTTTAACTGGGATTTTTGGCTTAGGAATTGAGCCTCCAGTCTTTTAAATCCACCCCCAAACCACTTAATTATTACATTTGGAAAATTTTCAATTAAAATAATTGAAAAATTTAATAATAAAATAATAAAAATTAAAATATCCAATGCGTCCGGTAAAATTTTTTTAGACAACGTTTTAAACCTAGGAAATGACCACAGAAAAGACCCATAGTGTCTAGTAGGTTCATATACAACTGTTGGACTCTAATAACCCCCAAGGCTCAACTTTCAAAATCGGGCATTCCAGCTTTGGAGGAAGCAGGAGAAAAAATCACCGATTATTACTCAGCTAAAGGAAAAGTATAATCGACATGTGAAAAACTCCCTGGAATACCTTAGTTGATAGTCAAGTCTTGGGGAACCGAGCCACTCAAACCCTACTAGCACACTTATTACAAAAACCCCATGGGGCATGGTCATTTCAACAGAAAAATAAAAATGGCTAGCCAAAACTGGCTAAGTCTGAAAACTGAACCTCTGATACTCTGGAAATGAACATGGATCATGTTCAAACACTGGCGGCTCAATGGAAGTTCAACTATTGTACAAAATAGTTGGCAATAGAGGGTAAAAATCAGACTTCAACAAGCTGGAAGAAGATGACAAAAATCAGACATTAAGCAAGTTGAAATGATGGGAAAAAACAGACTTAGAGAAGTTGAAAATTAGTGAGGAAGAGCGAGAGCAATAAAAAAGACAAGGAGAAGAAAACTAGGGAAAACGCTAGGAAGATAGGCTTGAAGATCAAAGGCTTTTGCAAACAGTAACCAAGTAACCGATTTAAATTTGATTTTGAATTTGAAAGGGGGATAAGAAGTTGAAACCTAGCTATTTTGGACCTTTGAGAGAGCTTGGATTCCACTTTTATAGTTGCTTGTTGGATCCTTTTGCTTGGTCTTCAAGAGGAAGGGATGCAAACTAGCTCCACAATCCTACTTGGTTGAAGGGGATGATCTGCAACACAAATACTCACAAACACTTGCAAAATAGGGAGTTAGACATGTACTATTCATCAATTGAAAACAAGAGGCATGAATTACAAACTAGTAATACCCTACACTCTTAGATCTCTAAAGACAAACATACTTATGTGCTTGAATAAGCCCTCTAAAGCATGAATATTAAACCACCATTAAGCAAGCAATGAAAGTTATGGAAGAATATCACCTCATTCACCAACAATATTGATCCACAAGACAAGACAAGATGAGCCTCCAAAGCCTTATTCTTTATTCCAAGATATGCATGAAAGCATTACAAAAATGAGCAGAGCTTCTTTACAAAAGTTATCCACACCAAGAGAGCCAAAGGCCTCTGTATATATACAAAAACAAAGAGCTCAATGAACTAGGTCGAATTGGCATGAAGAGAGCCAAGCAAGTCGAGTTCCAACCATAAACACTGAGTGCCAAGCTTTAATTTGGAGTTAACTGGATCTTGG
The DNA here is from genome assembly GCA_027924585.1 of Larix kaempferi. Lineage (NCBI taxonomy): Eukaryota > Viridiplantae > Streptophyta > Pinopsida > Pinales > Pinaceae > Larix > Larix kaempferi. The sequence continues at coordinate 6,982,606 of BSBM01000434.1, forward strand.
AAGGTGAAGAGAGGGTGAGGTGGCCTCTACCTAGGCAAGGGGCCCACCCTTTGCATTGTAAACTCCATTAAGCTAATCCACAGATGCCACATCACCAATTCGCCCAAGCTAAAGGAGTGGGCGCATTTCCCAAGAAACAGTCATCTGTAGAGCACTGAATGCTAACTGAATGTGGTAGGTGTTGATTGGAATCTTTCCAGATGCTCTATGCCATGTCATTTAGCACTTTATTTGATTCAATTTGGCCTTTTTTGGAGAGAATGGGATTTTCTCCAATTTATTATTTTTTGAATATTTTAATTAAATATTCCTCAATTTTGATTTTTTTGAGAAAATATTAATTAAAAGGCCAAATGAGTGTCTAAAACTTAGGATAAGTGGGTTTGGGGTTTAACTGGGTTTTTTGGCTTAGGAATTAAGCCTCCAATTATTAAAATCCACCCCCAAACCACTTAATTATTACATTTTGAAAATTTTCAATTAAACCATAGTAAAATGGTTTAATTAATTGAAAAATTTAATTATTAAAATAATAATAAAAAACTAGAAATCCAATGCGTCCGGTAAAAATTTTTCGGACGAAATTTTTAATCATCAGGACGTAATCATCTAGTTCTCCTTATCATGGTCAAGTGCTAGAGTTATTTACTTAGGGGTGGCCAGTCCCTAGCAACAACCTCATAGCTCATCCATCTCGAAGACCTAGGAGAACCTCATACATCACTTTTGTCTATACAAGACAACGCCTCAACACTTGAGGTTCACTTCGTCTTAACACATAAGACTATTGCAATCGTCTTTTGACTCTTGCCTTGACACACAAAACTTTTCTCCAAGTCTCAAATCGGCCTTGACACACAAGGCAGTCTTGGAGAATTTCTCATGATTCTGCTAACTTTAACAGTGCCCTACCTGTTTGGGTCAGCTGTAGTGCTTCTGTTTGAGCTTAGGACTAATTGTAAGTTTTAGATATTTTGATGGAAGAGTACTCCCCTGTTGCAAATAGGCTGTTTGTGCTGCCCTACCTGTTTGAGTCAGTGGGTCAGTAGTAGTTCTTCTATTTGAACTTAAAGAAAAACTTTTGAAAGCAAAAAAATACATTGTCAATAGATAAACGCTATTGGAGCCATAGTGGATACACTGTGTCTCATGGTCTTTGTAAGGATGTGATATTTGGCCTAATTTTATTGATTGTATGATGTATTTCTGTTTTTCATTAATGAAACAATATGCATTTTGAAAGAAAAACTAACTTTATAGATTGTTCATTAATGGAATATAAAATAATTTTACAAATTGTTCATTAATGAAAACAAGATGCATTTTTCAAAAAGCTTGGTGGGTTAGCTCAAGTGGTTGAATGCTGTTTCATGCAAGCAGAAGGTCTCGGGGTCAAATCCTCGGGTGGCTATGCAAGGGCCTCACTTGTTGTCCCCATCGAGTTAGGGTGCAATTAACTGCTCCCGAATGGTTTACCTTGGGTACCATCCTCGAAATGAGGGGAAGTGCTTGAGGGTTTCCCGTGGTGTGTTCCACTAAAAAAAAGATGCAATTTCAAAAAAAAATTACCATTCAGGAAACTGCATAAGTGTTTTGGAATTTGGAAGGAGATATTGTTCCGCAAAACACTGAAGGCAGTAAACTGGATTACTTTGTGGGGAAGCCCATGTTCATTCTTGCCAGTTTGTTGTTGGATTAGGTTGTGATAGCTTTATAGGGCCGTGTGTGGATTATTCCTACAATGTTTTGCAATGCCATTTTGATTGTTAAATTTAGGCTTTTAGCATGGTAGGAAAAATAGTTCTGACAAAGAACCGTTTTTGGAAGGATTTCATAAATGATACGTCGATGGTAATTGTCTATGATGTATACAGGTTGCCCTAAATCTGGACTTAGCGCAGGCTGCGTTATTTGTCAGAGATCGTCTAGGAAAAGAGGTAATCAGCTATTTTCTCAATGCTTTTAGTTTCATTGGTTTCCTTTTCATTTATTGTAAAGCCTCTATTCCATTTTCTTTGAACAATAGTACCCGTTTATCAAGAAGATGTCATGGCTTAACCAGGTTCAGATGGGCAGTGCAAAGGCGCCGATCACAACTTTCATATTGGAGCCTTTCATTCCTCATGATGACGAGTATTATCTTTCAATTGTTTCGGAATGCCTTGGTTTTGCAATAAGTTTTTCTGCATGTGGAGGTGTAGAAATTGAAGAGAATTGGGATAAGGTATGTGGATAACAAGCAACCTGTAAGATATGTCTTCCGGAAGGAATCTTTAGATTTTCACTCTTAAAAATTTTGTGGACTAGGAAATCATCAGTCATATATGTTTGCTCAGAGTACACATTTTAAACAAATGGTCACCATCTTATTTCTATAGTTTTTATTATTTTTGGTTGCACAGACCCTAAGGTATGAATGAATACTACTGCAGTTTAATTCAAGTAAACTACTCATTATTAAGATGCCATACTTGAAATTTCCCATAAATTTAATTAGTATGACATTCTTTCATATTTCTGTAAGGATCCTGTTCTAAGCACGCAACACATTTTTATTGCATATCCAGGTTAAGACGATATTTGTCCCAACAGAAAAGCCCTTAACATCTGAACTCTGTGCCCCCCTGATTGCAACTCTGCCATTGGAGGTATCATTTTTACGTGTATTCTTTTTTTTACTTCTATTGGTTGCATGTAGTAGACCTTATTGCACACTGTTTGAATCATAGAACAAACTTTTGTATGGAGTCTCTTTAGATACATCAACATTTGCAAAATCAATGAATATTTTCCTCCAATTAGACATAGCATATCCATTGTAAATAAAAATTCATACACATGTTTCATTCTTCTCAAATGTAAGACAATATTTTCAGGGACATTTTTTATAACTGTTTCAAGTTTAGTAAATGGTCTTTTAACTTGCGCTGAAGTATTTCTGATCAGCTTGTTTAGTTCCTAAGCTTGTCACTTCTCAGTTTGACCTATTGATATGAGTCCAATAGAACTTATTGTTATCCTTGAATTGGAATTTGACATATATAGTGAGGAGACCTACCAATTAGTCAGACATTAGTTTGGGAATATAAAATGCCATTTAAATAGTTCATGAATTGGCTTGTTTAACTTTAGACCTGCTGCACTATTTATCCTATCACTCTTTCTATAGTTTTGTTTAGATACTTTTTTTTAGAGAAAATAGTAAATACTTCTGATATCACACACAAAAACAATATGTATAAGGAGGACAAATAGATGTTGCTTCTCAGGGCAGAGTTGCTGCTTTGTTTACGAAACTTGAAGTTTGTTTGCTGACAAATTGTGTGAAGAATTTCTCCCTTCCATTCCAAGAATTAAATCACATTGAAATATTATATTTTAGCAATGGAGCATCTCTACCAGATTGTATTTGGATAGGGCACAGAGATATATGTTTAACAAGTTAAATTAAAATAATATTGTAGGGGAATGAGATCAACTTTACCGGCAAATATATTGGCATTATCATCTAGTAAACAATAACAACTTAACAAGATGTGGGCAGAGTATACAATTATTGATCTGCGTGAAGGTAGCAGGGACATTGGTGAGGCCAAAGGGCATAACCAGCGACTGATAGAGGCCAAACTTGGTTAAAGTTGTCTTCTGTACATCTGTAGGTTAAACTTGGTGATAGCTTGAAGTGAGATCCATCTTGGTGTAGTAGTTGACCCCCTTGAACTGATCAAGAAGGTCATCAATGCAAGGTAGAGGGTAACTGTTCTTAATGGTGACCTTGTTGAGAGCCCTGTGATCTGTGCAATGTAGCTACTCCTATTTCTCATGCTTGTATACCACGAATGCAGATCTGCAAGGGGATGTACTAGGCCTGATTTTTCTATGTTCCAAAAGTTGTGTGGTCTGCCTCTTAGCTTCTACACTCTTCTTGGGTGAGGTGTGGTATGCAAGAAAGTTGGATAGGGAAGAAATAGGAACGAGCTCAATGGAATGTTGTTTGTTTTAAACGGGAGGTAAACCCTTTGGTTCTTCAAACACATCTATGTATGAGTCAATGATTAGTTGTATATTACAGAAAGGTAACTTAACATTGTTGTCTTCGTTCACTTATCAAACAATGCACAATGACAAGAGTTTGTTGAGATTGACATGTTTTACAACTGGTCTTCGAGAAATTACATGTGGGATAATGCAAACAACCGTGGAGGTGAGTTTGTATGCCTTATCGTCCTTACACAACTTGTAGATGTTGAAGTAGACATCTTATTGTGCATGCCTAACAAAATGTTCTAGCATACCTAGGGTCAAGTTAGAGCAACTGAGAGGAGTTACATTGGATTCCACTGTGTCATGCAGGGGTTCAATAGAAAAGGTAATGGAACACTTTTGAGTGATGAGGGTAATTTGTTTGGATTTCTTGACCCATCCAAGCTGATATGACTTGCGGTGAGGTGTTGTTGGTAGCTTTAGGTCTACAACCAGCTACTGGGATACTAGATTCTTCTCATCGCTGATGTTCATAACGATGGAGGCTAACCTATCCTTGATTTGGCAGTTTTGAGTGAATACCGCCTCTTCATCTTCGCATGTGTTGTGGCCATCAACACTAATGCAGAGCTGCAGAGGTGGGTTCAATTCTTGTTCTTCGATGATAAGGGCACAAGCCTTCTTAGCAATCTTGGCATGGAGAATCTTGCACTTGTGGTAGGAGTGCCACTTCCTCTTCGTATATGTCCCAGTAGTAGGTGTTGTGTTAAGTGATCCCAAGTTTTGTCCACTACTATTGGGTTGGCCCTGTTATTACACAACTTGTAGTTGTCCCAAAAGGTGATCCTAGCCAGGATGGTAGAGGTGTTGGACAACTAAAGAGGTGACCTAAGAGAGCCACGATTCCCAAGGATTGTTGGTTGTCACGCTAATCGAGGCACTCTTCACTTTAGATCAAGACAAAGCAAGACCAAGGGGGAGACCCTAGCTAACCAATGAAGGCTAGCGAACCTACTCAAGACCTCCTAGGGAAATGTGAAAGTAAAAGGAGAGAGATCAAGAGTGAATGGATCTAGATCTAGGGAATGTAAGTGGACAAATGGAGTTAGGGCTTGGTTGAGGAGGCTTATAGAATGGACAAATGCTCAACTATACATTAGATGTGCCACTTATGAGTTTAATTGAATAGATCTAGATAGATCTAATGCCAATAAAAAAAGACCCAAGTGGGGCCCACCCTTAAATTATGGAAAATGAGTAAAATGGGGCCCACCATTGGATTTTATGCAACTTCAGAAGATATTATTTATTGTATTTTATTGTACTTGATTGTACCTCCTAAGGGAGATGAACTTGATGTAATTAATTATGTAAACCCTTGAAAGAATCAATGTAAACCATGTGATGAAAAGCAAGCAAAAGAAAAATTAAATTTAAATTATTTATTGCTCCCCAAGTGAAGTCGGCCCAGTTAGGGTAAATGGCCATTTGGCACTTGTATAAATAAGAGGAAAAGTCACTGTTATCACCCAAACTGTAGTTACCCCTATGGATGTATCCAGTCATGGATGGCAATAGGGAAGGGCAACTCAAAAGGTGCAACCACGATCACCTCGACCTCCAATATATGGTTGTCACGCCAGTCGAGGCAACCTTCACTTTATGTTATCTAGCCCAGACAACAAAGGGGGAGACCCGATCTACTCCCGACAGGAGAGATCAAAACCAAGACACCAAATCAAGTTGTTTCTGAATGAAGTAAGGTGTATGGTTTATCCTAGACCTTAGGATGAAGTCACAAGCCAAGTGATGGGTTCAATGAGTATAGCTTTGGTTCATGGTTGATGTGAAAGTGACTTAAGATGTCTGAAGTGAGATCTAGGGTTAGAGTACTAGTTCAATGTTGGATGATACGCTGCCTTGGGACCCGTGTCCAATGCAAGGTGGTTTTTAAGGGTTAAATTGGGGCTAACGAGTACATATGACAAGGTTGACCATGGTACATGATGGCTTCAAAGGTTTAGTTCACCATGCATAGATTAAACCACAAGTCAATCCAACAATTTAGGAAAGTCGATTTAACTTGTAGAGAAACCAGTGCCTTGGGAATTGGGAAGTGGAGTCAAAGTAGGGTTGACTTGTGGTGTAGGACTCCTAGTACATGGGACAAGTGGGCAATAGAGGTCTTAATGGATAAATGTGTCTAGATCTAGGTTTGACCCAAGTGGACCACAATCCCTTAAAACAAGGAATGCTATCCCTAAGGCGAGATTTGACAAAGTGACACTCTAGACCTAGGTTTTGAATTATTCCCGTTCCAAATCCGCAAGAATCTCAAGTACCCACGTCCTAGAAGTGAGTCAACTCACTTCTCCAAGGTGGTGCGACTTTGCCCAAGGAGGCCAAAAATGAGGGTTAGGTAGGTCAAGACAAGTCGGATGGCATCCAAACTTTAGATCCGGGTAGGTTAGTCAAGTAGGAGTGTGGATCTATAATTTTACGGCAATCCGATGGCTAGATCTTACTAGATCTGAGTTTGAAAGCACCAAGTGGTCCAAAAAGGGGATTAAATCCCTTAAAATGTGGAATGGGGCCCACAAGGTGAAAATCAGAAAAGTGATGATCTGGGGGTAGGTTATTGGATGTGTAGATGATGAATCATGTGGAATCTCAACCACCCATGTACTAGATCTAGGTCAACTTGCTCAAACTAGGAAGTGCGCCTTGCTTGGGAGAGGGGTCAAACGGAAGCCAATCCTCACCAAACTATAGATCCGGGATGCCGTGGATGCTATAGAGGTGGGTTTTCAATATTATGCCCAACAACCCACTAGATCTAAGTAGATCTGAGAAAATGTAAAATGGGGTTTTGAAATATTTAGGGTTTTTAAATATTTTAGACAATTGGATAGATCATGGAGATAGAACTTACCTTGAGATCATACCTGAGTGATGTGAATGAGATGTCTTGATGTTGAGGAAGATTCCCGCAGAGATCAAATGAGAAATTGTTGATTTGCTTGCCAATTTGATGCCCTAGCCCACAAGTGCGACCTCCTCTACCTGTCAAACCAAGGAATAGCGATTCAATCAGTAAGATCAAGTATGGAAGAAATACAAGAGAAATGCAATAGTAACATGAAATAGAAGGTCCTAGGACAGTAATACTCCCTGTTACCAACGAAGAGCTCCAAAGAAGAAGTAGGGAGAGTCTTCCCCTACCAATACCTCCTCCTCAAAACAAATCGGCCTCTACCTGTAGATGCAAAATCGTGGTACAAAAGATATGGCAAACAAGATCTCCAATAACTCAGTGCAAAGGAAGAACCAACGAACGAACACCAAAAACATTCACCACAACACTGGAGATAGATGCAATAATAATTTTCTATTCCAATAATCCAGAGCCAAAAGTTCCCATTTACAATGAGAGGCTCTCTCCTTTAAATAGGAAGGAGAGGCACCAAAACCCTAACCACTTTTTGAATGAGTGGCTAAGATTAGAAGATACAAGTGTCTAATCAATGGTTGAGATGAGCTCAACAATAAAATACATGGATCACTAATAAAATATTATGTAAGTGGACAAAATCGCCCTATAAGAGGGGAATCCCACCAAATCATGATGACAAAATATCATAAGAGGCTTATGGTGGGTCCAAGGGGTAATTTTATCCCTCCTTGGTTAATCCCCATAGCACAATAATCAATAAATAATCATCAATGTACCAAATCGTGCCACCATAGTCAAATCGTAGGCCTCAAAAAGACCTCAGAAATCCACAGAAAATGCCATAAGTGATGGATGCGGGCCCCGATGAAGCTGAAACTGCTGGAGAAGGTGTGGAGGACCCCGATCTATCATCACTGATCATCCCATGCCATAACTTTGCCTCAGTAGCCCAAATCGATTTCCTCAATAGCCATTTCTACCAATCCTGAAATGCCTCGGGAAGCGTGAAACTGCCCCAAACAGCCTCCTGGAGTGCCTGCGCTGTCAAGGTGAGGGCACCAGTGTGTCCGGGAGTGGGGTAATATGGTAAAAACAAGTGGCTGGACCACCCCCTCCATCATCAGCGCCCTAGGTCAACCAGATAAAAATCTCATCTGCTCTGACAGGGCCTCCGACAGACCAAAACTGCACTGGGACAGCCTACTGAGGCTCAATCATCACTGTAAGTGCCCGGAACTGAAAACAAACTGTCCCATTGGACTCAGAAGGTCCAAATCCATCCAAGATGTGTACTCATACACCATATGAGTCTCTGCATGATCAAAATAAATATCCAATATAATGGAACAGGGCCAATAATAATAATCTGTAAATGACCAAACACTGCTGTAAACCAAAAATCATCATCATAACCCTGTAGCTGCTGCATAGAATCATCATGTATGTATACATAGACCATATATCATCTATCCATATCATCATAAGGTCCAACATCTCATGTCCCATGGTCCTCCATGGTCAAACTGGGTCTAACCAAGACCAAATATAACTCAGACCATCATCCAAGGCTGCTGCAAAGTGTCAAGGTTAATACATGCTCTACAACTTATTCAAATAACAATTATAACACAGAGTAATCATAACTGGCGATCTAAATCCAAATATATAGTGTCGTTAATTATTATTATTATTACCCAGACTAGACTTTCAGGATCATACTCACTTCATAGCTGTGATCAATTTGCTAGTGAAGGGTGAAGGCTGAAATAATTGGCTAGGCTAAGGGATGACTTGACTGACTTAACTTTGTGACACTTTGGCAAGGGAAAGGGAATACACACCATAGTATATACTGAATGAGCAACAACACAGGGAATGGCGGTGTCTCACAAATGGATGAGTTGTTCAAAGAGGGTTTATTCACCTTCACAGATGCGCACAATCCATAATACAAATAAGGCCAGCAATTGTTTAGATATAGCATTTAAGTTCCATTGCTTTTTGGGCCTGAAGTTTCCATAGCCTTGATCTATGTGTGTTTATAAACACATTGCATAGATTTACATTTATTTTAGGCTTCCTGCTGCAGGTGTGTTTTTAAGGCACTTGTTTACCTGAGCACTTCTAGGTGTGTTATGGACAGCTTGTTTACCTAGGTATTTATTTTCCAAAAGATATAACATTTTATTTTCATAGCCATTTTCATTTGGCATGCCTTTCATTCATGTGTGTTTAGAAACACATTGCATGAATGGGCTTTTCATACAAGATATAGCATTTCATTTTTCCAGATTTTGTATTCATGGCAGCACCAAAAGTTTCAGGTTTAGCCAACACAACTTTAGTGACTAGGGGGAATTCACAAGGAACTCTAACTCACCATAGGTAAGTTTTGTCACCAACTCAGAGCCGAGACACAATAAACAGGGAAGCTCATCCAATACAGAGGCTACAGTGGGGGAAAGATCGTCCATGTCACTAGTCAAGTAGTAAGTCAGGGTGATAAACTAAAAGGTAGGTAATGGATGGATGAAGACAATGAATCATGGAGCCGACACTAGCAAGCCAAGGTATGGTTGAATGATCACCTCTATTCTCCCTAAGGAGGGTAAAACCAATGAGTATGAATAGTGAACTTCTAAGTCTGAGTAGGGACAATGTAATATATATAATAGATCAACCAGGTCCACATATCTATATGATCGCCAGATCATGACACTAAGTGCTAAGACATGCTATAAGAATAAGTATAAAAGCAATCCAACCATAACACCATGATATACTTGCTGAGTCATATACCTGAATGCTCATCAACCTGTACCATCATCTGTCCTCTGAAACTGCTGCTGCAACTCTGGGCACTACTGACTGCTCTGTACCAATGGTATAATGGCTACATCGGTCATCTCTCTGAGTGTCCCGAGACTCAGTCATGGCATGGGGAACACAACTGCTGTCCACAATCTGATAGTGATCCAATATAGATGCTCATCTCAGCATCTCAAATGTAAGGGAACTGGCTGAATAGTGTACTGGAATGAGAAAAATAATGTATGGTAGCCCGGCTACTATATATGTGATAACAGTCACCTCATTATTCACTCACTCACTTCACACAAGTTTGCATCACCTAGAGAGAGAAGTTCGCACTGCAAAAGGAGAAGACTATTTTGGTGTTTCTATCTTTGGAAAGCATTTCCATCTTTTCTCTTTTATGATTGTACTATGATCTCAGAATTATCATCTCTATACGAAGGTTGCTGGGTTTTCTCCCGTTTGGGTTTCCCAAGATAAACTCTTGTGTTATAGTTTTGTGCTTTGTCTTTCTTCTAGTGATCCTGTTTATGCATTTGAATTATTATGCTATGAATGTATGAAAAACTAACATGGTATTAGAGCAGTACTAGAAGAAGCCATTGCCGGAACATTGTCAGACTCCTGCTAGAATTAGGGTTTCATCCTTCGAAGTCTTCACTCAACTTTTGGAAGAAAAAGAGCATTGGGAATTTCGCTCTAAGGAGGGTGCATCTTTTGGTGAAGATAGAATTCAATTCCGAGAATTTTCAATTTTTGACCTAATTCTACAGCTGCAGCAGAAATTAGGGTTTCAGGTTTTAACTACTTTTCTCCACAGATTTGGATCAGCCCTATCTCATCTCAACTCGCCTTGCTAGGGTGCATTTACCTGTGGAATCAATTTTCCAAAATTCCAACTTTCACTTTTGACCTAGCTTCTGCTAGGGTTTCTGAACCAGATCTACAGTCAAGATGATTGGAATGAAGGTTGAAGATCGTTTGGAAGGAGCTTCCAACTTTATCTCTTGGAAGTCTAGGGTTCTTCTACTACTAGAAGAAAATGATCTCTTACAATATGTAAATGAGAAGGTCCCAGAACCAGAAGCCGAAGAAGACAAATCCCGCTGGAGGAAGAATGATGCCAGAGCAAGTAGGATTTTGGTGGACTCAATTAGAGATCACTTAGTTCCACATATATCTGGGAAGAAGACTGCTAGGAAAATGTTCAAGACCCATAAAGAAGTTGTTTGAACACACTAGTATCAATGTATCCATTACATTGAGGAACCAACTATCAAATATGAAGATGTCCAAGTCAGAATCCATTGCCTCATACTTCATGAGGTTCATAGAACTAAGGGACAAGCTTAGTACCAGTGGAGATCCCATTGATGATAAGGAGCTTGTTATCAATACTCTGAATGGTCTTCCACCATCTTGGCAGTCTTTCATCCAAAGCATAAGTGGTAGATCCAAACTACCCAAGTTTGATAAACTATGGGAAGATTGCACTCAGGAAGAGACAAGAATTGTTGCACAACAAAGACTTCATGGCACTCAACCCGAGGAAAATCAAGCATTCGTATCCTATGCCAAGAAAGGTAAGGGAAAAGGAAGGAAGTTCCACTAACACAAGCACCAATATAGGAGATCAAGTCCTCGCCCAGATCAAACGAAGAAGAAGGACATATCTCATATTCAATGCTATAGGTGCAAGAAATATGGTCATTACGTTAGCAGCTGTCGAAGCTCAACTAAAAGAAAGTATGAAGCATCAACTGCTAATGTAGAAGAAGATCATCATCACAAGAAGCAAAGGAATGAAGATCATACAGAATTCCTCTTCATATCAGCTTATCAGGTACTATTCCCACCACTAGTGATACTTGGCTCATAGATAGTGGTGCTTCTAGACACATGACAGGTTATAGAGACAATCTTTTAGAATTAGTTGAGAAAGATTCTCATCTCCGTGTTGTACTTGGAGATGATGCTAACTACACTGTGAAGCGATCTAGGGCCACCTCCCTTCAACTAGAATCAAGTGATACTCTACGCTTGAGTGATGTGCTCTATGTACCTGGTATGAAAAGAAATCTTGTCTCCATCTCAACCTTGGAGGACAAGGGATATAAAGTAGCTTTCTCTGAAGGGAAAGTACTTGCTTGGCACAAGAACTCAAGTATGAATACAACCAAGGTTATTGGTGTAAGAGAGGAGAGCTTGTATCGTCTAAACACTGCACCAGTCCAAGCCCTAGTACATGACTCTACAAGTATGGGCGAATTATGGCACAGAAGACTAGCTCATCTAAACTATCGAGCTCTCCTAGCATTGAAGAATATAGTGACAGGTTTACCAGTACTTCAGGTAGACCATGATGGAACATGTAGAGGATGTGCACTCGGCAAGAATACCAAGAGATCTTTTCCAGATAGTGAGAGTAGATCTAAAGGGATTTTGGATCTAGTACACTTTGACTTGTGCGGACCCATGACAGTTGCTTCATTGGGTGGATATCATTACTACATAATATTCATTGATGACTACTCATGGAAGACTTGGATATACTTTCTCAAGTCTAAGGAATCCGAGGAAGTACTAAGCAAATTCAAAGAATTCAAAGCACAAGTCGAGAATCTGTCAGGAAAAAGGATCAAGATTTTGAGATCCGATAATGGTGGAGAATACACTTCTAAAGAATTTAATGACTTCTGCAAGGAAGCAAGAATTAAGAGGGAGCTCATAGTTCCCTACAACCCTCAACAAAATGGGGTTGCGGAAAGAAAGATTAGAACAATTGTGGAGGCAGCCAAAGCCATGATACATGATCAGAATCTTCAAATGTTCTTATGGGCAGAAGCATTTAGAATAGCCGTATATGTACAAAATAAATGCCCACATAAGATATTGAAGAATATGACTCCAGAAGAAGCTTTCACAGGAGTGAAACCAGAAGTGGGCCACCTCCGGATCTTTGGCTGTCCAGTCTATATACATGTGCCCAAGGAGAAAAGAACGAAATTAGAACCTTCAGGCAAGAAGGGAACCTTTGTGGGATACAGGGTAGTCTTCAAAAGCTTATAGAATCTACATCCCAGGATCCAGACAGATTGAAGTCAGTAGGGATGTGACCTTTGAAGAAGAAATGGCTGTCAGGAAAGGCAGAGGATCAGACATGAAGATCGATGATGAAGAAATGCTAGAACCAAAGGAGATGAGATCATCTCCCCCTCCAGTTCAGAGGGAGTTAGTAGGAAAGGATGAACCCATCGATCCTATTGATCTAGTTGATGTCCCCAGAGATGTTGCAGTAGGTGGGAAAAGACCTAGATGGGCACAACAGACTTTGCAGGATGTAGAGTGGCATGAATCTCCACATGGTGCTTTCAGAGAAAGCAAATGACCTCAGAGGTTCTCTAGTTATGTAGCATTGATGAGTAACATCATTGATTTAGAACCAACCACTTATGAAAAAGCATCCAAACATCAAGTTTGGAAGGATGCCATGATGGAAGAATATCAATCCATCATGAAGAATGATGTGTGGGAGGTTGTGCCTGTTGCCAGCTAAGTTGTACTTAGTTGGACTATCAAGTGAGCGGGCAAAGTTGAACGTTTCAGTGTTCATTTTTCGATAATTTGATGTCCAACAAGCCTTTTAAAGGGCCACCTTTTTAATTTTTCCACATGTCTATGGCCCTGCGGGGTTTGTAATAAAATGTACTAGCATGGTGTTTTGTAAGGACTTGGTTCCCTAGTACTTTTTGTCTAAGTTAGGTATTCCAAGGAGTTTTTTCACCTATTAATTATGTCTTGCATTAGTGCATAACATAATTTTTGAGTTTTTCTCCTGCTCCAAAGCTGGAATGCCTGGGGAGGTTAACGGGCCTTAGGGAATTGTTAAAGTCCATGGGTCAATGAACATGCCAAACATTATTTTTGAGTCATATGGACATGTACTAAGTCCCCCTAGGTAGTTTTTTAATTTTCGGCGAAGTTTATTTTTTTCGTAAATGGGCCATTTTTTAATGGTTTCATTAAAAATATTGTAATTAGCTTGGAAGTGGCGTCTGGAGGTCTCTTTTGCCTTAGGGGTGCTCGTTTTCCAACTCAGAGCACCCCCTTAACCCCAAAACCCACTTTTTCTAATGTTTGGGTGTTTAATTTTTCACCTATGGTAAAAAAAACCCCCAAAACCCATAAAAGTCATAAAAAATAAAAAAATTGGAAAAGTGACTTTTAAAAATAAAAAGTTTTGGAAAGTTTTAATGGTTTGATTTCGACCAGCACCATTTGAGGAGCGTGTGGGGCTGTCTTTTCAGTCTTTTGGGCAGCACGTTTCATGGGATTAACTCCCCATTTAAAGGAGGGCGCATTTCCATTTTTAGAGACCCACGAATTGGGGAAATGGCAGCCCAATACATGGGCTGTCACATGGGCTAAATTGTAGCTGTTACTACTGCGTTTTGACAACCTAGAACTTGGGAGTTGGCAGCCCCTATCTCTCCATCTATCAAGCCATCTATCATGCCACTCACTCCACCCATTCCTCCTCAACTTGGCCACCCCCTCTCCTTGAGTTTTTCTATATAAGCAAGTTCACTCTCATTGTTTTCTCATGAGAAGGTGGAACCTATGCTCCTATCATTGTAATACTTCTGCATTTGTTTATAAATAAAAGGCTTTGGAGGCAAATCTATGTGTGGATTCTCATTGTGTGGATGATCATGTTCTATTTTAACATATGAGGTAATCTATGTCTTTACATATTCATGCTTGTTTATTGATCAATCACTAGCTTTTGAAGGAGGTGTTTATCTTAGTAAGGTAAAGATAGTGTAATCTAATTCATTATTTTTACTGTTGGTTATCATAGAGTGCTTAGAGTTCAATGTTATTTTTGTTTAAATGCTTGAATCTAATTCTCTATTTTAGTCTACATTGGTTGCATTTGATCTTGCTTGTGTGAGTTGTCTTTTGTGTCTACAGGTTGCTGATCCGAAGAGTTGGTGCTTGCATCCATTGGTCTTCGAAATTGATTCAAGGAGAACTAGTCCCATTAATCCCCATGGTGGAGGACTCTATAGCCCAAATTCAAGACGTTTCTTCTTCTTCTCATCAACATAAAAATCTTCAAATTTCTCTTGGTTACTTTGGTTTGCATATTTCAGACCTCATTTTTATTTAAATATCATAAGTAGGTCTGATTTTTGTATTAGATCTTAAGTTCATCTTGAAGTAAAAACTTTATCTAGATCTAATTGATGCATGCTTCTTGTTAAAGTGTGATTTTTTCGAATATTTTAAGGGCTTAAACAAGTAGTTTGTTTTACTGAACTTCAAGTTTTATTTGGCTGTCCATGAGCATAGAAATTGCAGCTCTTAAAGCTTGCAAAGACCCCAAGCAAACAAGCATCACTGCTTGCTTTACTTGGTTAAATTTTGGCATTTTTAAGTAGTTTTAACACTTAGAATTTTGGTTCCAAAGACACTCTTAAATAGTTTTTGGGCATCTTATACTAATGTTTGCTTGTTGGTTTGCAACAAAAGATGGACAGGTAGGAGGAAGTGCTGCCGAAATTTCAAGGATCCAGGCATTCCGGAGGACCAAAATTAAATTTTTTGTAACACCGGTTATTTTTCCTTCAAAATTGTAAGCTGCCAAGTCACTTTAAGTAGACTGGGGCACTTCTCTCATCATTGTAAAAGATTATTAAACGAGAGCAAGTGGGCTAGCCAACGCTCACACCCCATCCCCCCAGGGGTGGACTGTGTCGTCTCTTTTCATGGTGTGATTTTTTAGAGTAGTTTACTTCTTTTATTTTCGGCATTTAATTAAATTAACTAGGGTTAAAATTTACCTTGTTGGTCCGTTCCACTGGCGGGCCACAAGTTCACTCAGGACATTGATTTTTATCATTTTTTTTACAAATTCAAACGCCCCCTTGCTTTCCTGAAGTAGGGTTTTAGAACAAGGGTTTGCCCAAGTACTGGCTTGAAAAGAGATTCTTGGGGTTTTAAAAGATAAAATTTTGGTTCATAATTTTTTAAAATTTTTTTCAAGGTCTTCTCCCGTATGCTCTGTGGCCAACTTGCAGCCCAGTCTGATCATGTTGGTACGCATCAGAAAAGGGAAGATGACTAGTAATAGGATCTAACACCACCCCAATAAACAAACCTTTTTGTGAAAATCCGTCACAACGCGAGTATTTTGTTGTTGTGGGCAAATTTTTCAGTGGACTTGGGACAAAACTGGGTAGTGACCTCTTGGAAACCATTAGGCTTGCCCTCGTTGGTACAGCATCTGAACACCTTCTTGAGACTCCAATCCAACCCAAGTCTGAGTGAGAAGCCACACATCAACATTTCGGACATGTTCCTCGTACCTTTGCATATATTGGGAACCTACCAGCCCTAATAAAAAGATTTCTACCACATTAAATTTAAAATAAACCAAGAACACTTGCACAACATTTCTTTTTCAGCTTGCTGTCCGCCAAACTGCACACCAGCAGCAGAAACCTTTCGAAAGCTGTCTCCCTCACTGGAAAGTGGGGAGAGGTGTGGCCTTGGGGGCAAGCAATGAGCCAGGTACTGTCACCTGAATCCCAGCTCCTCCGTTTAGGCAAAACTCCTAACGAAGCCAAGGGGGGTAGTCCCTAAAAAAGAGTTGTCTAAGGCTCTTTGTATGTTTAAATGTTTTTGGTGTTGTGATGCGGATGGGTGTTGTTTAGGAGTTTTTTGTCTAGTGACTAGAACAAAATTAAACACGCAATCCACGTTGCAAAATTCACAAGATACAAATTCAGAAGATAACCAAATACTTTGACTTAAAATTTAAGTAAAGCATCCACAAGATAGAGATTAAACAAATGACAAGGACATATGGTCCAGATTCAAAAGATATGTGAGAAATATTAAAGACCAGTGCCAAATGGAGTCAAAATAAAGTACTTGTGATGCGGAAAGAATAAGTCGAAAGTAACTGTTTGTGAGAACGTTTTGAAATTGTTCTTGGTAAATTTTAAGTGTTTTAGATGTTCTTGATTATTAGGCTAAAACCAAGGATATTCAAGAGAAAGTCCGGAAAAGACAATATCAAGTGCCTCCGTTCAAGGACATGTCGGGCCACCCAGTGCTCTAGCCAGGTGGCGCAATGCTAACCAACAAACTAGAGGCTGAACATGGAATCCCGGCACCCCCACTAAGAGATTACCCACTGAAATTATCTTATCGATCAACTCCGGATTGGTTGGTTATGGGGATGAAAGTTTTAATTAAATTTTCGCTTGTAAATTATCAAGTCTTCCACCTTTCTGAGTACTAGCCCAACCGTTTCCGGTTGGCAGAGCATACGGGTGTAGGACAGAAACCAAGGTAAATTAATTAAAGGGGTGTATGAGTGGAAAATTTTATGATTAGAGAACCTTGTTCAACTCTCCGACAGAGAGCGCTCTTGACTTGGTCTTATGACCACAGTTCAAGAGACTTGCTAAGCTTAAAATGCCTAATGCAGGGATAATGCAAAACTAAAATGCCCTCCGATAGAGGGTGCTCTTGACTTGGATTTGGCCAAGTTCAAGAGACTTTGGTTTATTTTAAAGAGGCAGATGAATTGTAAAAGCAGTATATCTCAACTTGAAAAGATTTAAATAATATGATTGATCAGCAAGATATGAATACTACTAACAATACTACTTGCAAAATAAAATGAAACTGAGCAAATCTAGTGTTCTACCACACAACTTCTAATCTAATAGGTGGGATCGATCTTCGAACAAGATCAATCACTAGAAGCCACCAATCCTGGAAACCTTCCAGCTAGCTGGATGTCCACAAGAAGTTGATGGGGGAGCGAGAAGCTACCACAAAACTATGTGGCCTTTGGGATACAATCCCAAAGTTAGCTATTCTCTGGTCAAGGATTGGAAGAGAAGATAAGATAACTAAACGGAAAATAAGACTAAACTACCCAAGAGTCTCTTTCAGGTCAAAGACCCTACTCGGGAGAGCATGGGGGTAAGTAAATATGGAAGATAACTTAAAATAAAACTAATCTAAGAGCATGAAATCACAGATCTAAGCTAACCAAATACGACACTCTTCCCCAAATGGGGAAGAAAACCAAAAAAGGGAGGCCCTAGCCTTATCTTATTTAACTTGATACAAATGCCTTGGGGATTTAACCCTTGCAAGGACTTTTGAAATAATAAAACTTGGAAAACAAAGCTAGCTCTTATAAGCTATTACAAAGGATAGTAGCAGATAATGTCATGTTTTGGATCATCCTCATGGTTTGTTTAAGTTTTTCGCTTTGTTTGGACTTCTTCGCTTCAAAACTCTCTCAAGCCTTTTTCCTCTTCAAAAGCACCTACAACAAAGTTCAACTCAAAATACCCTTTAGCATTAGATAAATAATCAAAATTTGAAACTAATCCTAGAAATGCAAAATATCAATACTTTTTGGATCTAAACTTTTCACTTTAAAAGAGATCTAACTACCAAATGCAAACTAGGAAAAAGACAAAAAGCAAAGTAAGTTTAACCCTTTATTATGAGATCTAGGTCGAAAATATGACTAAGCAATAAACTGGATGCAAAAGTGACAAAACTAGAAGCTTAACTAAGATCTAAAGTATTAAAACAAAATGCTCATTTTTTGTAATGAGATCTAAATGCAACTATGTAAAGGAAACTAGATGCAAATCTAATTATGAGATGCAAGTTAACAAAACTAGATCTAAATAAAACAATGCAAAGTATGAGATCTAAAGGGCCTAACTATTAACTTTCAAAGAGCATGTAACTACCAACAATCACTTAACAAGATTTTTATGTCTTTATGGTATTTTTTTAGGTACCAAAGGATATGGACGAAAGGAGGGAGGATAGATGAGAGGAGAGAAGAAAGGATAGAGCAAACGAAAGCCAAGATGAGGCAAGAGATAGTGGGACGAAAGGAAAGGGAAGAAGGAGGATGCAAGGGCCAAAACGAAAGGTAAGGAAAGGTGAGAAATAAGGATGGACGAGAGGTAAGAGGTAAGCTTAAGGAGAAGAAAAGCAAGAAGAAAGAGAAGGTGGAGAAAACTAAGAGAAGGGGGTACTAAAGGAGGAAAAACGAAAGGAGGAGATGGATGAAAAGAGGGTAGGAAGAAAGGGAGAAAGGTGAGGAAGATAAAAATGGCTACAAGAAGAAAGCTTAGCAAGGCAAGGAAAAAAAGTTTCAAGGAGAAAAAGAGAGCTGGAAGATAGAAGCTCGTAGACCACGGTTTCCAATAGTTTGAATGAAGTTCTTTGTTGGAGAAGGCAAGAGGTACTTTGGAGAAGCTCACAACCCTGCAAATAAAGTATTAAGATAAATGGAACACTTGATTGGTGAAGGTGTTAGATGCCCATAGCTCTCATTGGATGAATTCCCTGAAAACACAAATACTCAATGCAAGAGATTAGAAGCCTAAGTACTAGATTGTTAGTCTTCAATAAGCACCATAATCAAATTTGCAAAATAAGAATAGGGTGAAAGAGATATTACTTCACATGAGATGAAGACACAATGCCAAAAGCCCAATCGAATGACCTCCAAAGTCTCAAAATATTTTATTAAACAAGAGCTTACAATTTTCACCAGAGTTTCTTTGCACAAAAATCCATGAGAAGAGAGCTAAAATGCTTCTCTTAAATAGCAAAACACACTACCAAAACCCTAAAACGAATTGGCCATAAGAGAGCCAATGGCACTAGTCACTACCTCGAATTCCAATCTCAACCACTCGAATCCCATGTCAAAGTAGACTTGGAGCGAATCTCCACCAATAAACTCGAGCTTGTATTAAATGGAGGGTGGGGAGGTGGCCTCCACCTAGGCAAGGTGCCCCCCACTCCTCTTTGGAAGCATCACCACCCAGTTAACACTTGCCACATAGCCAAATCGTGAGCCATGAAGGAACCGTACGGCCAAACCCACGTGAAGATGACCACGCTTCTCCTGCTCACGTCATTCATTTATCCAATGTTTTAATTGGTTTATGCTTTATCTTTAAAACATGGTCATACTCCATTAAACCTTGGTCCACCACCCATGCGAATTGATGTAGGCTACCAACGTGAAGGAGGATAGGACCACGCTTTCATAAATTGAGATTTTCAAAGTTTTTACCCAAACTTTTATTTAGCATGTGCCTTTAATCTTTTAAGTGGGTCGTACACTTAATACAAACCTATTCCATGCTTTTCCAAACACTAAAATAATGATTTTTGACTTTTTTTGAATTTTGTCACTTAGTGTATTTTATCATTTTCTAGCCAAAATGATGCATTTTTAGCAAGAATTGCTCCTGGGGTGATGTAACTGCCTGGAAACTGAAGAATGAGGGTGCCAAGGTGAAGAGGATGCTCTGAGCGTCAAGACGAGCCTCCCCACGCCCAATTCCGCCTCCGGATGAGGTTTTTATCATTTTTTGAAAATTTTTAATTAAACCATTAAAAAAAATGGTCTAATTTATGGGAAAAAAAAATATTTTTCTCGGAATCCAACGAAACTCCTAGGGTACCTAGTGCATGTTCATACGACTCAATCGAGATGGCTAACACGTAAAAAATCCTAGACACAAGACTCTAATAACCACCTTAGGTTTTGACCACCATGGGAAATACTCCAGCTTCGGAGGGTTGAGTGAAAAACTCAGGGATTATACGCCACTGATGAGTAGCGCATAATTCCCAAGGAAAAAACACTCTAGAGTATCCCCCAAATGGCTAAACCTACGGATAGCCGAGTCTTTTATAAAAGGATCCCGTTTAGACCAACTTTTTACATTTTCCCCATGGGGGTATGAACATGCAGTTATTACAAATGGGGCAAAATTGCCCTGAAATTGACTTTTGAACTTCTGAATGCTGATGATGAACATGAATCATGTTCAATAAACTGGCGGCTCATCGAATGTTCAACTATTTGTACAAAATAGGTGATAACACAGCTCATGCATCTATTTTGACTCCATTATAAGGCACTGGTTTATATTGTTTCATTTCAAGTTGTTGATGAATGCTTTAAATGATGACGATAATAATGAATGTAAATGATGTATTGATCAATAATGTTTTGTTTTATGTAAATGTATGCTGCATTATCTTGGTTTCAAAAAATATTTCTAACCCCTAGATTAGACACCATAGCTTGTTTTCATTTTTAGCCACCCCCCTTGGCTTCACTAGGAAAGCCTAGACGGAGGAGTCGAGTCTCAGGTGACAGCACTTGACTCTGACTTGCCCCCAAGGCCACACCAGCAGCTTGAAGACTTCTGCTGCGTTTTCCCAGGTGTGGAACCAGGCGGCAATAGTGCCGAGACCTGAGGAGAAGTCAATAGTGACTTCCAAGTGGCTATACAAAATCAAAGATGGAGCAGATGGGAGTGTTGAAAAATACAAGGCTAGATTTGTTGCCAGAGGATTCTCTCAAAAAGAGGGAGTTGATTATGATGAAACATTTGCTCCTGTGGCTCAATATACTTCCATCAGATCGATCATTGCTATTGCTTCAGCTATGGGATGGAAGTTGCATCAGATGGATATTAAGACAACCATTCTCAATGGTGTTATTGGGAATGCAGCATAAGCATAAGTAAAATAACGAATGCAACACACATGATGAGGTTTTCCGCTATAATGTAATACACACATGTCCCCTCGCCTCATCATAGCGGAAAATGAAAAATATTGGGAGATGCCTCTGAGTTATTGCAGTGGCATAGAGATTAGGCATCTTATTCAAGAAAATCATACCTTTATCCATCAAGCACAGTGTGACCCTATTGAAGAGATTCATGAAGAGCCTGTTAGTGAAAATATTATTGAAAACCCTCCTCATGCCACCATAATAGAAAACATTGAAGATTGGGAGTTTTCTCAGATTTATTTCAGTGATGATGAGCACATTTGTACTCCTAATCCACCTCCAGAAGAAACCATTGCAAAAACCCATATTGAAAATCATGAAGAAGTTTGCAATGAATATAATGATGATAGTTTGGAAGGTTTCCTTCCTTATGACCTTTCTTCTGAAAAAGAGGATTATGAGCCTGAAGAAGACAGATATAGCCTGGATCATGACATGAGTGATGAAGAATCCCTCGTGACTGATATAGATGTTGATAATAATAATTGGACATTTATAGAAAACCCCATCTATGTCATGTTTGAAGAAGTGAATGATGCGCTTGAATCTTTTGAGAGCATAATTGAAAATCCCATATATGATATATCTGAGGAAAGGAAGCTTGAATCAGAAACTCTTGATGATTTTGTTGAAAAACCTATTTATGAGATTTTCACAGAAAGCATGGATTTTGAGACCTTGGAATACCTTTGCATGGAAAAGGAACATGAAAGCTTTTCACGTGATCAGTTTGAGCCATGCAAGAGCATCAGCGAGGAAGACCTGAAGAAGCAGTGTAGTAAAGAATCAGATCAGATACACGGTACACCTAATTGAAGAGCAGTCTCAGCCATTGTCTTTGCATACAAAGTTTCCTTATGATGTGGAGCATCTTGGGGTTCATGTTTTCACAGAGTGTTACTATCAGAAGAGCCCTTCGGATCATTATGATGAGGTAGTTGGTCTGCCTTATCATTCAGAATTTTTTCTCAGTCCTATCCAGTCATGGATAAAAGAAGCTTGTAGGAGGACTTACCATTTGGGGAAGCACTTCAAAGATCTATCGCATGCCTTTGATTTCCCATCCAACCCTCCCATCCAGAATATCCACGCAAGTTTGCACTTTCTAATAAGCATGTCTTTGCTTTGGCTGGTAACCAAAGACAAGGCACAAATTTGTTATATTGATGAAATGTTAAGATGGTTACATTGGATTTTTCATTTTACTTAGCATTTTATTATATTATGTTTAGAGTAGGAAAATAAGCTCCTCAAAGTGTGCATTTACTTTACGCATTTCTTTCACATAGGAATAATAACTTTTTTCCTTAGCCATTTTTTAGTTTTTATGAATAAATGCAATTTATGATTCATTGGTTTCTTCATAAAACTTGTGCCGCTAAAGGTTTTTTGTCAAGTTGAGATGTTTTTACAGGTTGTATAAACCAGAGATTTTGGTGTTCTCGCATCCTCTCCTTGCCTGAAGGCTGATCGAGCACACGTCCCGTAGTTGGAGCTAGATGTTATCCACTAAATTGCACTTAGTGGATTCCGAGTGAACCGTTGAAGACTTGAACAATCAAATTGTTCGTTATCAGTGTTCCGAGATCCATCAGGCCAAAATTTTTTGGCCCTTTGTAATTTTTGCATGTCCAGACCCTTGCGGGGGGAATTGTAATAAGTTGGTCTAAGCATGATTTTTTTGTAAAAGACTTGGCCTACCTTAGGGTTTGCTGTCAAGGGGATACTCTAGAGTGTTTTTTCCTTAGGATTTATGCATTGCGCTTTAGTGGCGTATAATTCCTGAGTTTTTCACTTATACCTCCAAAGCTGGAGTATTGTCCATGGTGGTCGATCTTAGGGGGGTTATTAAAGCCTATGTGTCTATGTATTTTTACATGCTAGCCATTAGTAATAAGTCGTATGGACATGCACTATGTCCCTTAGGAGTTTGGTGTCATTTCAACAAATATATATATATATATATATTTTTTTTTTAGCCGTAAATTATACCATTTTTTAATGGTTTAAATGGAAAATTTTAAAATGTCATAAAGGTGTCGTCTGGACGCGGAATTTGGCGTGGGGAGGTTCATTTTGACACTCAGAGCGTCCTCTTTACCCTAGTGCCCACTTTCTCCATGTTTTGGGTGATTACGTCGCCTCTGGGAGCATTTTTCATGAAAGATGCGACAAATTGTTAATTAATTGCTAAAAGAAATCAAATTGCACAAAAAGACAAAATAAAAAAAGTCCAAAAAACAATAAAAAATCAATTTGAAAGGGGTGGCACATGGTTTAATGTGATGTACGACCACATGAGTGGAATATGGCACATGTGATATAAATCCAACTTAGGATAAATGATTATTTCAAACTTTGATTACGCCTTTCTTCATTCATGTGGGTGGATGTCCCACTCGCATGGAAGTTTGCAAAGGTTGGGCGAAGGTTCCAAAGGTTGAGAGGGGCGCCCCTGTCATGAGGTGGCAGCCACCTCACACCAACCAAGTGAAATTTAAAACACACGTGAATGTGCCAAGGAGATACGAGAATCATGTCAAGAGATTGGCGCTTTTCCTCCTTCACGTGGGCGTTGGGATGCATGTGGTGGCATTCTTGTATTGATTGGGAGTTAATCCCAAGGCTTGGGTGAGGGCCCATCCCTTAGGTGGTTGCCCAATCATCCCAATCACTCGAATCATGGGATTGATCAAAGGTTTGGCCCAACACTTGGTTGCCCTCTAAACTAATTCGCCCTCCCTCATTGATTTCGAATTCTCCTCTCTTGAGGTTATAAAAGCAAGGCTTTGCACCCCATTTGCATATGGTGGATTTTGCATTGAACCTCTGCTTCTGAGTTTTTTAACTATCATTTGATTAATATATTGTTGGAATACTTTGGAGGTCAATGGTGGCTTTGTTCTTGATGCATGCAAACTTTGTTTGAGGTAAACTGTGTATTTCCATTTTTGCTTTGCATACTGAGTAGTTTTTCTAGCTTGGCAAGGATCTTGGATCCTAGTAGGGTAAGCATTCACTGTTGTTTGATTTGTTTATTTACATTTGGTGTATAGATATTTAGGAGCAACAAATAGTATTCGGTTATACATTTACCCTTCTTGTTTCTTTGCATTAGATTTACTAGATTTAACTTCTTTCTTGTATGAGAATTGTTTATGAGATCACAAGATTCGGTGCTTAAGCTCAACGGTTGATCTGGGCTTGACTCTTCTCTTGACTTGGTAATGGAATCACTTCATTTCAAAGTGCATATCTAATATTTTTGCGGGCACCAAACTTCTTCTCCAACCCTTATAAGCTAACAAGCTTTGGTTCTTCTTCTTCCATCTATCTTCGCAAAAATTTACAAGCAAACCTTTTCATTTTTGTTTATATTGAAGCAAGTTTCAGATCTGAAAGTTAATTTTGTTTTAGACTTGTTTTCAAAATCAGATCTAGAAGTGCTTAAGTTTTAATATTCAAAAGAGCTAGATCTAGTTTCCATTTCCATACTTGTTCATGCTAAAATTTTCCATAATTTTTGCAAGTTGGAATTTGTATTTTTATTTTATATTTGTGCATTCTAATAATTTTTTGCAGCGCTTTAGCTCACTGGAAATTAGCAGGTATGCGCCTAAAAGTGAAAGATTTGAGTGACCAAGGCCACAAGAAACTGCAAAAAACATCCCGGTGGACACCCAACTCAATTTAGTTTACCTGTATATCGTTGTAAGCCCTTAGATCCAATTGAAATGGACTAAGGAGCACTTCTTTCAGTTTCATTTGTAAATATTAAACGAGAGCAGTGGGATACCTAGTGCCCACACCCCATCCCCCTGGGGGGATTTGTATTTTATCAATTTTTTGAGATTTGAATTTTTCTAACTCCACAACCTTCACACACTCACTTTGGAAGTGCAGGTTGTATACTTCAATTTCCGTTTCAATAACTTTCATTTTATTTGCAAAAGTAACTTAGAAATAAAACCGGTTTCTTCGCCACGAAGTATGTTCTCACCTCCACCTAAAGGCATGTCCGATTAGTGGTGGTTGATCAAAAAGTGACGCATAGACTTGGTAAGTTGTAATATTTCGGTTTTGCACTTTACTTTTCACAATACAATTGTTAATTAAAAGGAATCTAAAGTCTCTTGAACCTTGCTGAAAAGCAGGTCAAGAGCACTCTTTATCGGAGAGAACAATGGTCCTCTTTTTTCAATTGGAATAAATTATTTGTCTACACTGTGTATGCTCTACCCACCAGCAGTTCGTCTGAGCTGAGGGATACCAAAAGCAGTTGGAAGCACTATTTAACTTTTCACGCTTACCTTAATATTCACTTAATAAAATCAACATCCCTTTTAAGATAAGTGAAAATCCGACACTTCGGTTAGACTTTGTGTGGGGAAATTCTGCCTTGGGACGCGGGAACCACTGGGATGAGACCTCAGAGCACCAGTTAGACTACATCCTTGTTGGTGTAGTGTTGAACACCACTCTTGAGACTCCGGCCAGCCCACATGTCCTTGTACGGAACCACCAATTTCTAAATTTCCGGACATTCCTCCCTGTACCTCACGGTATCTCGGGAGTTCCCCCTTTTCCCCCTAATCAAGTTCCATACTTTAATAATTAAAATCAACCAAGACAACACTCGCAAAACATTTCAATTTCTGCTTTCATTTCAACATACTATTTGACTCCATAAGGCACTGGTTTTTGTATCTGATTCCAATAATAGATTTAAGGGATTATTATTATTTATTGTGGAGGTTGTTGAGCTCAAATCCTATATATATGAAGCTCCTCCATTCATAAGGGTTGTTGAAAGTGCTCATACTCTTTGGGAATACTATTGTCCAATTTCTCTCTAGTGTGTTGATGAATGAATAAAGGTGCTTCTTCTTGCCCGTGAGGTGATTTAGTGAAGATTAATGCTGGATTTGTTGTAATGCTTGTGAATGAAAATGTCCGTGGTTCAAATCCAAGATGTAACATTTTCATTGAGTAAAATAGGTGTGAAAGTTTCTCTCCCTATTTTGTTATTTAGGGATGGAAATGTTCTAAGTTAAGCTATAGCAAACAATTTTTCTTGGTGAGTGTTACCGGGAAAACTAGCAGGGCTAGTTCCCAATAAGCAAAAATAAGAAAAGTGATCCAATGTCACCTCGATCACGATTCTAACTTCTTCGGAGCGTCGGAACCTCCAAGGAGAAGTACCCTTGTAATAACTTGTAGAACACTGATGCAACCAAAAGACTATGTTCTCTATGCAAATATTAGTTAGACCAGTGCCTAAATGGAGTCAAATGAAGATAACACAACAATTAATAATCCGATGTTAGTAGATGCAAATTAGGCAAAGTATCTGATCAAAGAATCATCAATTGTGCTAGGATTCATCGTAGATTATTCAATGAAAGTGTAAGGTTAGTCCAAGATCATTACGTGAAATATAAGTGTTCTTCACCGAAGGCAATCTATGACCCTTCACCAATTAAATATAGCAAGTAGATATGCATTCAATAGCGAAGTTCTAACACATAATATACCCACAATCAGCATTCACCAATAGATAACCAAAAACACCATTACCACTTAGGTCATCCAATGAAGTATAAAATCAATATAAGAACATCATATATCATTCATCACATGTAAATAGTTATCATCAATTAAGTATAACTAGTTCACGGTATTGTAAAAGCAAGGCAGTGTACCATTCATTAATAATCGGTATTATCATCAAAAGATCAAATGATAGTCAATTTAATTAATCCAAAATACAACATTCAGATTTGGATGTAAAATTCCGAGTTTTAATTGCACAGTAAATAACCTTAAAAGAAGCACAAAAAATGAACAAATAGCAAGTAAACTAATTCTAAGAATTAAACCACAATTAATTAAACTAAGGTGCTAACTTGATTTTTATTTTATGCTTGCAGAAGAGGGCAGCAAAAGAGGAAACCCACAGGGTCTACAAAAAATTGCAGACCTGTGGTAGGGTAGGAAGAAGGCTCAGATAGGGAAGAAGGAGGCCCGAAATGGAGAAAAGGATGATGCGAAGGGTGGAGGATGGAGCAGGGAATGGAAGGAAAAGGAAGTGGAAGAGGGGGAGACGAAGAAGGAAACAGATGGAGGTAGAGGGAAGAGATAGGGCAACAATGAAGGAAGGAAACAGGTTCGGTCAAGGGAGAGAGGACTATGGATAGGGCGACAACAGGCTCGAGTTGTGGAAAGGGAGTAGCGAAGGAGTCAATGGGGAGGCCGAAGGTGTAATGGAGGGAAGGAGAGGAGGGCGAATAGGATGGTGAGGAGAGCGAAGGGAAAGGAGAGAGTTTGGGGAAGTCGCTAGGGTAAAAGGGTCTACAAAATAGGGTTTTATACAGAATTTAAAACAATAAATTAGGTTTTTTTAAGGTTTAAACTTGTAAAATTAAAAATAACATAAAAATTCAAACTAAAAACAAAAAAAACCAAAAAAGACTAAACTAACATAATATTTACAAAACTCAGAAAATTATAACTAATCTAACCTAATAACCACAAATATACAAACTCAGAAAATTAGTTTAAAAGAGTGGATGAACAACCTAGGGTTTGCATGAGAAATTCACCCTAGCCGTAGGCATCAATGGAGGTGTTACCAACTTGTTTGTACCATAGTTGGATTATCTGAAGAGCCGCCATTTGACAAACATGATGAATGTTTGTACTCCAGTGTATTAGATGATCCAGCATTGTGACTAGCCAGTTTTGTTTTTCATTTGACATGACCATGGCCCCATGGGGTTTGTAATAAAGTGTGCTAGTAGGATCTGAGTGTCTCGGTTCTCCATGACTTGATTAAGCAACTAAGGTATTCCAGGGAGTTTTTCCCCTTATCAATTATACTTTGCCTATAGCTGAGCTATAATCGATGAGGTTTTCTCCCGCTTCCTCCAAACCTGGAATGCCCAATTTTGAAAATTTTAGCCATGGGGGGTTATTAGAGTCCAACTGATGTATATAAGTCTACTAGACACTGTTAGAATAAGTGTCGGTCATGTCCTAGGTCCATAAAACCCTCAGAAAAAATTTCAAATTTTTTTTTACCAGGTCCGTTGAATTTGGGTTTTTTAATTATTTTTTAAATTTAATAAATTTCTCTATAGTTTAAATAGATAAATGTCAATTTGTAATATGTCAGTTAGATAAATGAAGCACCACTCGGCAAAGACTCGGCTGGCATATGACTCGTCGACTCGGGAAAAACTCGGGAAAGACCCGGGACAGACTCGGCAAGACTCGGCAAATAGGAAAAAACTTAAAATATAGAATATTTTGGACACAAAAAAGAGGTTAATGGCATTTCCAATCCATGTAAGTTATAAAACTACAATCTATGTAATAATTCATAACATTATCTCATAAACTATGATAATACAACATAACACAATCAATTTTTGTATGAAAAATTTAAATAATGATCATAAAATTATATTGCTTTTGGTTTTTTATGATAAATTATTTTTATAAATTAACTTTTAAATGATAATTATAAAGTTGGTTGATTATATTTTATTTCTTTAGATTAAAAGATTCTTTAATAAAATAATCTTTCTAATAAAATCAAAATATTCATATTTCTTTAGTAATATAATTATTATAATAATTAATCTAAAAACTATTTTTATTTAAATAAATAAATTTTCTAAAATCTAAATAAAATAATAAAAAACAGCTTTTTTTTCAAAAATCAATGTAAACACATCAACTTCATCTAATATAAAAATAATCTTTTACATAAAGCCAATATTTTAATAAAATTATCATCCAAAATAAAATTACCCTGTTTTGTAAGACCTTCGTTTGTAATTTGCACTAATTATAATATTGGTTCAAGGCCCGAGCCTTATACGTACGTTGCCATAACCGGAGTATCCAAATTTGCACAATTATAATATTGGTTCTGTTGTTTAATAAAAGAGAAGTCGGGTATCTTCCCTCGACAAGACAAATGATGAAGTTGGGTATCTTCCCTCGACAAGACAAATGATGAAGTCGGGTATCTTCGCTCGACAGTTTCTTCACCTCGATTTTTTAATGACACTGCCGTTCGGAAAGTGGGGTGGGAACGATGATGGAATAGAGATTTTAAAAGGAGAGATGGCCGGGGGCCCCTTCATTTCGAAGTTTATTCAAAACGAGCAGCTCTCATAAGCGTTAGATGAGAGCAGTTATCAAAAACGAACATAGTGAGTGACTGGTAAAGCCACGTAACCTGACCCTAATGACTAAAACTTTAATAATTTATTAATTTGCTTGCCGAGTCCGTGCCGAGTTTCGAACCAGTAGCTGCGAGTTTGACCAGTCCTGTGAGTTGCCCGAGTCAGCAAACGAGTCTTGTACGATTACCCGTCTTGGAGGTTGACTCGCCCAGACTCGCGGGTACTCGCGAGTCTTGGGCGAGTGGTGCTTCATTGAGCTAAACGCAAGTTTCGGATATCATTTAGGCCTCATAATTAATATTTTCTCTAAAAACCCAGTTACAGAGAAATTATTAATTAAAATAATAAAAATGATTATTTTGGAGATAATCCAAATCTCTCCAAAATAATCCAAATGGAATAAAGTAAAAGGCTAAATGACATGGCACCTGGCATTAAAGATGATTCCAATCAACTTCACCGAGCTTCAGTCAACTATCCAGTCAACAAAAGACAATCTCTCCAAGGGAATTCGCCTTCTATGCATGCAAAGTCGAATTTGTGACGTGGAGTGGGCATTTAATTGGTTTTTGGTTGGTGTGAGTTGCATTAAATGGGAGTGGGGGCGCCTTGCCTAGGTGGAGGCCACCTCCCACTCCCAATTACCATGATTGGTAGTCAAACTCCAAGCACCTACCAATCTAGTTCACGCCACCTACCTCAAGCTCACGTCATATCTCCATGGAGGCTCGAATTTACATGTGGCATTCATGTGTTGGATGGTGATTATTCCAAAGATGAGGATGGGGGGCGCCTTGCCTAGGTGGAGGCCACCTCCCCATCCATGTAGACTTGCAACTCGAGTTGTTTGGTGGTCTTTCACTCCAAGCTCGTAGTGATTGAGCTTTTGATTGGAATTCGACTTTAGTGTTAGGCATTTGGCTCTCTTCTCATTGCCAATTCGATCTAGGGTTTTGGTAGCTAGCCTTTGTTATATAAAGAAGCCATTTGGGCTCTTTTCTTCATGGAGATTTTGAGCATGAACACTCTGCCAAAATACTATTGTAATATTTGTTTGAAGTTTTAATACAAGAAGTGACTTTGGAGGTCCATTGCAAGAGTATTTGGGGTCTATTTCGCATTGTCTTGGTGATACCTTTCTCACCTTGTCTCTCTTTCATGCATTTCAATTTTCAATCTATATTCTAACATTACTTCGAAATGGCTTGTTCGGTTTTGTATGCTTGAGATCAAGGGTTTTGCAAGGGTGCTACAGGGTGGAAAGTGGCTTGGAGATCAAGCTAGTTTTTATCTATCAATGAATATTATTGCCTAATCATTTCTTCTTGCAGGATACCAAAAGATCTTCTCTTTTTAAACAAAGAAACACTTTCAACAGAGGCTAGCCTTCCCTCCATCAAACATAAGAAACTTTCTCTTTGGTTACTTGATCTACCATCTAAAGCTGTGGAAATCCAAAAATTATCCTTATCCAAGTTTAGATCTTGTCTTGCTTGCCTTTGGTTTGTGGTTAGCTTGACCTTGCCTCTCGTTTTCTTCCTCTTACCACTTTTTCATCATCCTCTTCTCCCTTTCGTCTCCCTACTTCTCCCCTAGATCCACCTTCTTTGCCTCCATTCGTTTTTCCCTTCAAGCTCCTTTCATCTCTTCCATCTCTATCTTCACCATCCTCCCTTCTCCTTACCATTGGCTCCTCTCGTCCACCTTCCAAAAAGAGCCCCAAAACACCTAAAATACAAAAAAACGATTTGATTTGGTTTAGTTTGCTTAAGAGTTAGTAGTTGGATCTCTTTTTTGCATCTAGTTTAGTTTGCATTGTTTACTCTAGTTTCCATTTTGAAAGATAGAATATTTTCATAAAAATTTTCTTAAATTTTTTTAAGTCTTAGATCTCACTTCTAGCATTTTTAAGAGTCTTTTGTTCGCTGGTCTGTTTTCCCATCTTAACTTTTTTGAACCATTTTTCATGTCTTTCCATATCTTAGATCTCATTTTGCAAATATAGACTTAGATTCAAAGTTTATTTTATTTGTTCTAACACTAAAGGGTGCCTTGAGTTTTGGTTTTCTTGTAGGTACTTTGGAAGTGTAAAAGATTCAAAAAATTTGAAGAGAAGAGACCCAAGGTAAAGTAGCAAGAATTCAAACAAAATACAAGGAGGATCCAATATATAAATCTATCACTCACTATCCTTTGTCATGGCTATTAAGAGCTAAGTTCAAATTTTCCAAGTTTTATTTTCATTTCAAAGACCTTCAAGGTTTTCCAAACCAAGGCAAATTGTAATTGAGTTAATAAAAGTTCAAGTGGAGGAGGCCCCCACTTTTTTGGTTTTCTTCCCCATTTAGGGAAGAGTGTTGTGATTGGTTAGATTAGATCTTTCATTTTCATGCTTTAGATTAGTCTTTTTATTTCACTTTTTCTCTTCCAAGTTTGACCGGAGGTAGTATCCTTGGGATCTCATCTCAAGGGCAGGACCACATAATTTTGTGGTTACTCCTTTCTCCCCGTTAGTTGCCTTGGTTGAAATCTCAGCTAGTTGGGAAGTTCTCAAGTGCTAGCGGTTCTTAGAGGTCGACCTTATTCGGAGGAAGACCCCACCTTAGATTAAATTTGTTGGTAGAACACTAAGTCTTTTTATCTTATTTCATTTCGCAAGTAGCATGCTAGTTGTCTTTTATATCTTTTGAGCTACCACATGATTTAATTTTACAAAGTTTCACAATTGTTTCTTCATAACTGCTTCTTTCTTGCAAATAAAATAAACAAAGCCTCTTGAACTTGGCCAAATCCAAGTCAAGAGCACTCTCTATCGGAGAGCATTTTTAGACTTGCATCTTCCCCTTGCATTAGGCATATTAGATTAGAAAAGTCTCTTGAACTTTGGTCTTAAGACTAAGTCAAGAGCGCTCTCTATCGGAGAGTTGAACGGTGCTCTTAATAATAAAACATTTTCCCCCCTCAATTAATTTATTTTTGGTTGTTTATCCAACACCCGTATGCTCTGCCAACCTGCAAAGGTTGGGCTAGTATTTATAAAGGTGAAGGACTTGCTAAACTTACAAGTGATAACATAATTAAAACTTTACCCAAAAACCAAAACCAGCATCAAATCACTGAGGTTGCTTCCTGAAACAGGTGGTGCCGGGAATCCACTGTCAGACTCGAGGGTGGTCAAGCCATTGTACACTTATCCTCTGCAATCTGGGTGCTCCCGACCTATCATCTAAGAGGTTGCCAGTAATTTTTCCTGGTTAAGGTTCTACTTTTTTGATATCCTTGGTTTTAGCCTAATAATCAAGAACACCTAAAACACTTAAAATTTACCAAGAACAATTTCAAAACGATCTCACAAACAGTTACTTTGAGACATACATTTTCCAACATCACAGGCATTTGGACTCCATTTGGCACTGGTCTTTAAAAACCCTTATATATCTTCTGAATCTGGACCATATGTCCTTGTCATTTGTTTGATTTTTATCTTGTGGATGCTTTACTTTAATTCTAAGTCAAAGTATATTGTTCATCTTCTAAATTGTATCTTGTAAATTTGCAACGTGGATTGCGTGTTTAACTGTGTTCTCATCATCATACAAAAACTCCTAAATAACACCCATCCGCATCACCTCACACTTAAAACATATAAAACACAAGAGCCTTAGTGAAACTCTTTGTAGGGACTACCCCCCTTGGCTTCGTTAGGAGTTAGCCTAAACGGAGGAGCTGGGATTCAGGTGACAGTACCTGGCTCATTGCTTGCCCCCAAGGCCACACCTCTCCCCACTTCCAGTGAGGGAGACAGCTTTCGAAAGATTTCCGTTGTTGGTGTGCAATCTGGCGGACAACATTTTTGGCGCCGTTGCCGGGGACAAATCTTTTTGTTCCTGGAGGACCTTAATTTTTTCTAGTTTGTTTCACCTTTTTTGATAGATTTCATATCTATCTGGCGACTCCACTGCCATTTTTTAGTTTTCCTTGTTGGTAGATTTTTAGTTTAATCACTCTCTGAAATTAGACTTGGATCCCCCGGGTGACTCAACTGTCAGTTAACACCTCGAGGTATTCAACTAGAAGAAATTCTGAAGGTTTGCTTAGTTTTATTCCTGAGCCTGAAAAGGTTTATAGGAGAAGACTAAACAAACTTGCTTCTCGTAAAATCCTTGAAAATCTTAGATCTGAGTCTATTTTAGACATCCATTCTTTGTTTCAAGAAAATCAAGAAAAGCAAGAAAATTTTGAAGATAATAATTGTTTCCTTTCCACAATGGGTGAGTTTTTTACTCAACTAGATTTCACTCAGATAGCAGGTCAACCCCATGATATTCCTGAAAAAGCTGTCGACAAACTCACAAGTTTTAGCGGCACTGATGCCTCTACTTCTGCTGAGCAGCATACCAGAAACTATCAGAAACTTTGTGGTTCCTACCTCAAAGGCACTGATAAACATGAGGATGTTTATATGACCCTTTTTGCTCTATCCTTAGAGGGCAAAGTTGGGAACTGGTACAACAATTTACCAGACAAATCTTTCGCCACCATAGCAGCCTTCAAGACTGCTTTCCTCAACAAGTTTGGCAGCAAAAAGGAGCCCAGACATCTAGTTGCAACCTTAACTAGCATGAAGAAGACAGAAAATGAAACTATGGATGAATTCAATACTATATTCCAGGAGTTGTCCAATTCCATCCCTGAGACTTATGCACCTCCTGCCTTCATTACTGGACTATTACATAGAGGCATTGAGTGGTAAGATACAATACCAACTAAGAGATAAAGAACCTACTACTTTGGCTGAAGCTCAGAATTTAGCTGTTAAGATTGACAAGAACATGATGTCTTCCGGTGAGTCCAACATTCAAGGGTACTCCAGATCTACAATTCCTTCGAAAAGTATTGAACCAAAAGATAAAGATCCTTTGTCAATTATGAAAGAGACTCATGAAAAACAGATGTTAGAAATGAGGAATGAAATGAAAAGGGAAATGAAGAGAAACATGGAAGAAGCTGAAGCAAAACACCTTGCTCAGCTAAAAGAAATTCAAAGTCGGGTCATAAATGTTGAAAAGACTCAACCTCAACCTCAACCTAGGGTTTTTGCTACAAGGCAGAATTGGTAGAGAAAACCTCCCAACCATGAACAGAGGCCTCCTAACCAATTAGAGGCTGCTAACATGGTTGAATCATACAATCCATTTTGTAGGGCATGCAGAGATTTCCACGAGGAATCTGGTTGCCATTATGCATGTTTTGTTCAAGAACATGGTTATCCTGAGGGTTGTGGTCCTAGCACTTCTACAGACGAGCCTGTTTTCATCAACCATGTGGGGAATACCTATGACAATCCTAGTGGGACTCAAGCCAACCAAGGTTATCAACAGATTGATTATCTAACTCAGATCTATGGTGAGATGCCACCCAGTATCAACAACAGCCAGAGGGAACTAAGACACTTCTGTTTCCATGCAGGAAACTGATGTTCTGGGATTCTCGAACACTTTCTTTGATCCATAGATCAAGCAAGTGCCCATCCCGCAGTTGGAGCCAGATGTTACCAACTTTTTTGTACCATAGTTGGATTATCTGAAGAGCCACCATTTGACAAACATGATGAGTGTTTGTATTCCAGTGTATCAGATGATCCATCCTTTGTGCCCAGCCAGTTTTGTTTTTCAGTCAACATGACCATGGCCCCATGGGGTTTGTAATAAAGTGTACTAGTAGGATTTTGAGTGGCTCGGTTCCCCATGAATTGGTTAAGCAACTAAGGTATTCCAGGGAGTTTTTTCCCTTGTCAATTATACTTTGCCTGTAGCCGAACTATAATTGATGAGGTTTTTAATAAATTTTTCCATAGTTTAAATAGAAAAATTTCAATTTGTAATATGTCAGTCATCCGGGAACCGAATTTAGTGATTGAAGGCTCCAACCTTAAGCCAAAAATCATTCATGATCCCCGGACCAGTTTATCCTAAGTTTCGGATATCAATTCAACCTCATAATCAATAATTTCTCAAAAAGTCAATTACAGAGAAATTATTAATTAAAATAATAAAAAATAAATATTTGGAGATAATCCAAATCTCTCCAAAATAATCCAAATGGATTAAAATAAAAGGCTAATTGACATGGCACTGGCATTAATGAAGGTTCCAATCATCTCCAATCAACTTCAGTTCAGTATACAGTCAGCACAAGTCAATCTCTCCAAGCAAATTCGCCCTCCCTCATGCAAAATTCGAATTTGTGATGTGGCAAGTGTTTGGGGGGTTGGTTGAATTGAAGTAAATGCTATGGTGGGCGCATTCCTAAATAGGAGGCCTTGTCACATGGTTTAACTCCACAAACTCGAGTTAGAATTAAAAGCAAAGCTCCAGGCTTCACCACACAAGGATTCATGCCATCCTTCACTAGCTCATGCCCTTATGATGTGGAGTTTGCTCATTGGTATGGTGGAGTTAACAAGAATGGGATGGGGGGCGCCTTGCCTAGGTGGAGGCCACCTCCCCACCCTAACCTAACACAAATCTAGTTATGTGGAGATCTAACACTCCAAGCTTGGTCTAGACTTGGATTTGATTGGATTTTGACTGGGAGTTCGAATTATGTCAAGTGCTTTTGGCTCTCTTAGATGCCAATTCGAATTAGGGTGAAGTAGGCTTCTAGTTTTATTATATAATGAGGGCTTCTCTCCTCATTCATCATGGAATTTTTGTGCATCATTACTTTGGCAATTTTGTAACAGCTCATAGTAATTGCTATTTTGGAATAAAATAACGACTTTGGAGGTCTACATGGAGTGCTCTACTTGTTCATGAGGATTGTTTTATACATGATAAGGTGATATTGTGCTATTATATTTGCTCATATTGTTGTATTTGGTCATTCTTTTGCTTAGAAGTCTTTTTTAAGACCATAGAATGAACATTTGAAGGTACAAGTTGTTCATTGATGTTGTATTTTATGTGATTTAGAAGTGCAGACCGTAGTCGGCAATATTTATGTATCTTCTTCTCCCGTCTTATTTGACATACTAAGTTTGACCAAGTATTGTTGTGAGTTATATGTATTGTGCAGATCTATTGAAGTGAAGTGGAGCTTGAGCTCGGATGCATCTTTCTCCCCTTCACAAGCATTTTTCTAACATGTTTTGCATTTCAGGGCTCTCCAAAAGTTAGATCAGTGGTTCAAGCTTGACCTTGAGAAGTTGTTCTAAGATCCATCCATCAAAACACTTTATTTACACTTGGTTACCTTGGTTCCAAAGGCTCTTTTCTTCAAGCCTTCTCGTTTTCTCCTTGATCTAGTTTACTTGATTTGCTAGCCTTCTTCCTCTAGCCCTTCTTGCCCCTTCTCTTTTTCGTTTTGCCCTAGTTTGGCCTCTCCTACTTGCTTTCGTTTTACCTTTCTTTTGGGCCTCTTAGCATTTCGTTTTTGGCCTCCTCCATCCTCTCCTTGCTCTCTTCATCTCCCTCTCGTCTCCCATCCTTTTCCCCTCCTTCCTCTCGTCCATCTCCTTCTAGCCTTTCTTTCCTTCTTTCCTCCTTTCTCCCTAGCTCTCGTCCCTCCTCTCCTTGGCCATCCTATCTCCTTTTCGTTCCCCTCACTTTGTCTTCAAAGTCTCCCTTTTGTCCACTTCCTTTAGAGCCCTAGTTTCACACAAAAAAACACAAAAACAAATTGATACTTAAAAACTTTGATAATTTCTAGTTAGTTCTTTTTTTGTTAGTAGTTAGTAGTTTGCATTTCATTTCGTAAGAAGATTTTGCATTTTGCTCATTCTAGGCTTTGCATTTGGTTTATCTACTTGCATTTTAGATCTCATTCCTAAGACTTGATTTGCACTTGCTTGTCATATAGATCTTAGATTTCAATTTTTTTTAGATCTTAGACTTAGTTAAATGTTTTGATTTGACTAATATTAATGGGTGCTTGAAGTTGAATTTTGTTGTAGGTACTTGAGAAGAAATAAACCAACAAGAAGAAGAGCAAAACCCAAAGAGGAAAACTGAACAAATAAGAAGATCTAAAATCAATGAAGAGGATGATAAACATGAAGACATAAAACCACTCTCCTTTGTAAAAGCCATTAAGGGCTTCTAAGTATTGTTTCCATAGTTGTTTTATTTCCTTCAAAAGACCTTTCAAGGGTTTAATTTCCAAAGGCACTTGTAACTCAGTTAATAGAAAGGCTAGGTGGGATAAGGCCTCCCACACTTTGTTTCTTCTTCCCCATTTGGGGAAGATTGTTTCATGCATGCTTTAGTTAGACTTGTTTCAAATTTTCTAGATTAAAGTTTATTTTTGTACTTAGATTAACTCTCTTCCAAGTTTTCCCTTGAGAAAGTAGCTTGGAATTTGATCCCAAGTGCCACATAGTTTTGTGGCTACTTCTCTTTCCCCGTTAGCATCCTTACGAACATCCAGCTAGTTGGAAGGTTTTCGGGACTGGCGGTTCTAGTGGTCACCTTGTTCCAAGGTTGATCCCACCTTGATGTTTATTTCTTGGTTAGTTGTTAAGTTTGGCCTTAGAAAGTGTGCACTTGTTATTTCTTTTCATTACTTGTTTACTTTAGAAAGCATGTTTTTTCTTTATGTACAAACTGCCTCTATTCTAATAATGAACAAAGCCTCTTGAACTTGCAATAACCCAAGTCAAGAGCACTCTCTGTCGGAGAGCATAGTAAAATTGCACTTTCCCTGTATTAGGCATATAGAATAACTAAGTCTCTTGAACCTTGTCATAAGACAAAGTCAAGAGCACTCTCTGTCGGAGAGTTGAACTGTGTGCTCTAATAATTTTAAAACATTTCAACTCACACTCCCTCTTTAATAATTTATCTTGGTTGCTATCTAACACCCGTATGCTCTGCCAACTTGAAAAGGTTGGGCTAGTACTCAGAAAGGTGTTAGATTTGATAATTTTCGATAACATAATAAAATTTTCACCCCCACAACCAACGAATCGACGTTGCTTTATCGAGACATATTCAGGTAGTGGGCAAAGTTCCTAAACCTGGTGGGGCCGGAAATCACTGCTGTCTAGACATCGGAGTAGTTAATTCTTTAGACACTTACTCCTTGACATCTGGGTGGTCCGTCTTACCATCAGAGGGGAAGCCACTGAAGGTATACCTTTCCGGTCGATTTGCTTACCTTGTTGTTCTTATCCTAATAATCAAGACCACTAAAACTTTCAATAAACCAAGATAAATTTGCAAAACGATCTCACGAACAGTTCTCCAAGACTTGTACTTCCAGCATCCCCCAGCACTATACAATTTTTGACTCCATAAGGCACTGGTCTAATTGTTACATTTTCATATATTCATATTGTTGGGCCATTTGTCCATTTAAGTCATTTATCTGTGGATGCTATCTCATTTTCGCAAGTCTTTATATACTGCTGATCTTGTAATCTTGTATCGCAACGTGGATTGCATTTTAGCTTGTGTTTTTATCTAAAGTAAATTTGTGATCTTTTCATCTTTGAAACTCCTAAACAACACCCATCCGCATCACCATACACTAAAAACACTAAAACACATTGAGCCATAGTAAACTCTTTGTAGGGACTACCCCCCTTGGCTTCGTTAGGAGTTAGCCTAAACGAAGGAGCTAGGATTCAGGTGACAGTACCTAGCTCATTACTTGCCCCCAAGGCCACACTTTCCCCACTTGTAGTGAGGGAACAGCTTTCGAAAGATTTCTGCTGCTGGTGTGCATCTCGGCGGACAACACCCCCCATAGTTTTGAAGGAGCTTCAGAAGATGCTAGCAGCAGGAATCATAGCCCCAACTAGACATTCCTCATGGTGTTCAAATCTTGTTGTCGTAAGAAAGAAAAATGGAAATCTAAGACTATGCATTGATTTTAGAAACCTAAACTGGGCATGCTTAAAAGACCACTACCCTCTTCCCAATATGGAATCTTTACTTCAAAGGGTAACTGGTTTGGGAATGATGCCGATGTTGGATGGTTTTTCGGGTTATAACCAGGTAGTGGTCAGCGAAGAAGACATGCATAAGACAACTTTTACCACCCCATGGGGTACATTCAAATATCTCAGAATGCCTTTTGGATTGCTCAATGCTGGGGCAACATTCCAAAGATCTATGGACTATGGTTTCAATGAGCTAATCGGTAAAATTATAGAAATATATCAGGATGATCTCACATTTTTTAAGGAAAGAACTGATCACATTAGCCACCTAAGACAAATCTTTGAACGATGTCGAAAGTTCGGCATATCTCTAAACCCAACTAAGTCCGTCTTAGGTGTTGACGAGGGGAAGTTACTTGGTCATATCATATCAAAGGATGGGGTCAAGATTGATCCAGAGAGGGTAGAAGCCATAAAGAAAGTTCCTTTACCTTGTAATAAAAGGGCATTACAGTCTTTCAACGGGCAAATCAACTTTATCAGACGTTTTATTCCCAACTTAGCAGAGTTAATGAAACCCATGCAAAAATTGCTTAAAAAGGACGCTAAGTTTGAATGGAATAAAGAAGGTAAGGAAGCTTTTAGTGGAATAAAGGATGCTATTTGTAGATCACCAGTATTGATTAGTCCTGATTATTCCAAAGACTTCCAGATATTTTCATTTGCATCACCAGACACCATAGCCAGAGTTTTGTTGCAGAAGAATAAGGATGGCCAGGAGCAACCCATAGCCTTTATAAGTAGAGCCTTACAGAATTCTAAGCTTAAGTACACTATCATGGATAAACAAGCTTATGCCTTAGTTAAATCACTTAAGCATTTCATAATGTACATTGGATACTCTAAAGTTACAGGGTATGTGCCTCATGCAGCGGTTAAGGATATTTTATCACAACAAGACTGTCTGGGTATAAGGAGTAAATGGGTTTCTAAGATCCAAGAATATGACTTAGAAATCAAACCCACCAAGTTAGTCAAAGGTCAGGGTTTAGCCCGCATGATGGCTGAGGGAAATGAATAGGCCTTAGGGATGGTATGTCATAACACTGAGTCCGCGTAGGTCAGATCGAATGAGCTTCAACGTGTAGAACAGGTTCCATGGTATTTTGATATCATTTACTTTTTAACCAACCTCACTTGCCCAAATCATTTTGTGGGCCATAAAAGAAGAGCTTTGAGGTTGAAGTCCACAAAATTTTGTATCACCCAGGATGGGCTGGGATGGAAAAATCCAGATGGTCTTATTCTAAGATGCATCGATGAGCGAGAGTCCAAAAAACTCATGGCTGAGTTTCACTCTGGATTTTGTGGAGGGCATTATGCGGCCAAGACAACAACCCATAAAGTCCTTAGAGCGGGACATTATTGGCCCACTTTGTTTTCAGATGTCCACAAACATGTCAGGAGTTGCCAACAGTGTCAGCTTTTCACAGGAAAACAAAAGTTAGCAGCCTTGCCTCTTAAACCTTTGGTTGTCCAAGCCTCTTTTCAGCAATGGGGTCTTGATTTCATTGGCCAGTTCAAGGATAATTCTAGCAATGGTTATTCTTGGATCCTTACTGCCACTGATTACTTCACCAAGTGGGTGGAAGCAATCCCCACGAAAGCAGCAACCGAAAAAGTGATCATGGGTTTCCTAGAAGATAAGATTATCACTAGGTTTGGTGTTCCTGCTAGAATCACCACCGACAATGCCAAGGCATTCAACTCAACAGAAATGTCATCCTTTTGTTTTAAATATGGCATCATCCTATCACACTCGTCAAACTACTATCCCTAGGGTAATGGTCTAGCAGAGTCTAGCAACAAGAACTTAATGACCATAGTTAAGAAAATTGTTGGAGATAACAAGAGAGCTTGGGATAGCAAAATCAGATTTGCACTTTGGGCAGATAGGATCACGAAGAAGAGTTCAATAGGAAAGTCTCCTTTTGAATTAGTTTATGGATTGGATGTTACTCTACCTGTTCATCTAAAATTGCCAGTGTATAAGCTATTAGAGGAGTGCAACACAGATTTGGATGCATCCCAATATAGATGGATCAGTTAGTTGAATTGGATGAAATCAGACGAAGGGCGGTGGATCAAAGTATAAAGAATTAGGAGAAGGTTAAAAAGAATTTTGACCAGTCATCTAAGCCAAGAATATTTCAAGTTGGTGACACAGTACTACTATGGGATAAAAGAAGGGAAAAGCCTGGGAAACATGGAAAGTTTGACAGTTTATGGGCAGGCCCTTATCTCATTCACTATGTAGCAGGAACAAACTCTTTCCACTTGAGCAGTATGGATGGCGAGAAGTGTACCCTCCCAGTCAACGGGAGCCTTCTCAAACTATTTTACAGTGAAAATATTTGATGCCCATGGGGGCATCTCTGTATCAAAATTTCTAAACCCTACTCCTGCATTTCATTTTTTAGATTAGATTTACTTTATGTATATTATTGTTGTATACTAGTTTCATTTTTGTACAGTAGTTTAAAATTTTGCTTATGTACCATAGTTTCACTTTTATAAATAAATGTTGCAACTTAGATGTTTCATTTGGTTATTTCTCATATATATGGGACTGATGCACTTATGTTT
Organism: Larix kaempferi; assembly: GCA_027924585.1. Lineage (NCBI taxonomy): Eukaryota > Viridiplantae > Streptophyta > Pinopsida > Pinales > Pinaceae > Larix > Larix kaempferi. Next base: position 7,024,743 of record BSBM01000434.1, read on the forward strand.
CCATGTAGGAAATTGAGATTCTAGAGTTCTCGAATGGTCTCCTTTCCTAGGAAAGATCAATCACACGTCCCACAGTTGGAGCCAGAAGATGTTACCACTTGAGTTGCACTCAGTTGGACTTCAGTGAGCCACTAGTTTTGCACAACTTTTTGTACTTATCAGAGTTCAAATGTTCCAGCCTTGGCCTATTTTGGCCATCTTTTTCATTTCTGTAATAAATGACCGTACCCCACGGGGTTTGTAATAAAGCGTGCTAGCATGGTGATCTTTGAGTGACTCGGTTTCCTAGGACTTGACAACCAAAGAAGGTATTCCAAGGAGCTTTTTCCCTTGTCGATTATGCTTTGCCTTTAGCCGAGTATAATCAATGAGGTTTTCTCCTGCTCCTCCAAAGCTGGAATACCCAAAGTGGTGGTTTGGCCTTAGGGGATTATCAGAGTCTATTTTGTAACATTTATAAACATGCTGAACGCTAAAATAATGTCGTTTTGTCATGTACTAGGTCCCCCTGAAGTTTTAGTCAATTTCGAGAAAAATATTTTTTTTTTTCGCATTTTAAGCCAATTTTTTAATGGTTTAAATGAAAAAATTCATAAGGTTGTAAAAGTGTGATCCGAAGTCGGAATTTGTCCTGGGGATGCTTGTTTCAAGCTCAGAGCACCATCTTTACCTTGGTACCTGGTCTTCCTATGTTTTGGGTAGTTCAAGTCGTCTCGAGGAGCAGTTTTGCCTATTAGAGCTACAAAATGGCATTTTAATGCTAAAATGCATCAAAATTCACCAAGTACAAAAAATAAAAAAATAATATAAAACACATGCCAAAATGACATAGCATGATGTCACATATGGAAGGCGACTAGGTGAAAGGGTTAAATCATATGGTTGGAAGTCAAAAGAAATAATGTTAAGCGATTGTATCTTATGTTCTAAAGTAAGAAACTTGCCCTCCATCCTCACGTGGACATCATCCACGCAGCAGCTCAAGATTGGATACGATTTTTCCAATTTGGAGTGTGCCTACCTCATGAGAGGTGGCGCTAAGTTTGGGCTCGACTTCCAATCAACATTTGGAACTTCACGTGATCCACCTCAAATCGCTTGTGCACCATCCCTCACGTGGGCAGCCCCCACACGGCAATCATTATGTGGTTGGGATATAAACAAGGAGGGATGCGCCTACCTCTCTTGAGGTGGTGCATATCGCCTGGATTTGGATACCAACCAGATTTCAATCAACGCCAACCAACTAGCAGTTAAACTTTTGATCAAGCTCATTCGCTTTCCTTAGGGTTTGACTACTCTTTGCATGTAATGTGTTAGGTAAGCAAGCTCTTGCTATCTCCTTCATTAGTCAAGGTTTTGGAGGCAAAGCTTTGCTATTTTGTAATCTATTGAGAACTATCTGAGAAATAAAGAGACTTTGGAGGTCGAATTCTTGTGTTGTCTTTGATGTGTGGATGCATGATCAATGTGTTGAACGAAAGAAGCTTGTAGTAAGCTGCTCATCTACCTCTTGCCTTGGATCTTGGTTTACTGTAAGGACAATTATTTGTTGTGTGAGCTAGGCTAGTCAAGTTTGTTTACTTTTCTAGTCTTGTTGTTTCATATGTTTAGAGATCTAGCTTTTAAAATATTTCATTTGTTTATGAGTATTTTGGCATTTTGATTTCTTATGTACGCTGCTTCCAGATCTAATGTTTTGTAATGAGTTGATGTAAGCTGCAGGTACACTTTTGGTTGAAGGAGAAGAGGACTTGCTTGTCCCTCTTTTTTTATCTAACTACTTTCTGTTTCAGATCTAGTCCCTCGATAATCCCGGAATTCATCTTCAAATCTCGAAGTCTCATGTGAAAGAGTTTCCTCATTCCCTTCTCCTATTTTCTAAAGCTATCTTTGGTTACAGTTACCTTGGTTTGAAACTTTCACTTTCTTTCTCAAAGTTAGCTATCTTTAAAGTTTGTGAAATTTTAAATAATTTTAGATCTAGATTAAGCTTTCAAGTTTACTTTCAATTTCTAGATCCATAAGTTTTAGATTTTCTTTGTGCAAGTATTCAATCTTTTAAAAATCTCAAAATATATGTACTTTCTAAGTCTTAAGGCTTACTAGTTTCATTTCATATTTATCAAGCAAGTGCCTGTTAAATATTTGGGCTTAGCTTTTTCAAAGCAAGCCAAAGATCCTAAGGAAAGTAGCTTTCTAGCTCACTTTCCTTAGTTATTTTTGACTCCATTTGCTAGTTGTTAAAGTAGAATTTTTTGCACATAAATGAAATACACTCTTAAAGTGTGTTTTGGTAGATTCTAAGCTTTTCATTGTTCGCTGGTTTTTTACATTTAAATATCAGTCCCAACATTTAAAATACTTTAAAAGTTGTTTAAATCCAAAAAAGTGTCCCAAAACTTCATTTTTACATACTAGTTGTTTTTCTAGTTCAATTTGGCAATTTGTAGTGTTGTTAGAACACTCCTAAAGTAATCTGATTTGTCATTATTGATTAACTTTGTTTGATGGTCTGATATTTTATTTTAGCAGGTTGAACCTAAAGAATCAAGAAGTTTACCATATCAAGGCTCCCTCAACACTTCTAAGAACTAGCAGTTCAAGTGTTGATCCTTTCTTTTCAAATAAATTGTAAACTGACTTGTCCCTAAGCATAAAGGGCAAGCTGTAATTCATTGCTATTTTATTTTGTAAAATAAAAAAAATAAAAAGAGCAAGCAGGCAATTCCAGCGCCTGAACCCCAATTCCCCCAGGGGAGATTCGCATTTTCACCTTTTTTTCTTCAGTTTTTCGCATTTTTTTCCTTTTTATTGGTTTATACTAGTTTACCTTTTTGTTATTAGTAATTACATAACATCCACAAAGCACACAAGGCGTCCCAAGGGGACTTACAATCTTTTACAATTTTTCACCTAAGTGCTACAAAATAAACCACAACTTATTCTAAAAAACTTCAAGTAAAATTAACCCCCCTTGCTCTTCCAAAGTACTCCACCTTTGGTGGGAGAAAATATACTCTTGGGGTTTAGCTTAGATTAATCATTCACTTTAAAATAAACGACAATCTTGTTCTAAAAATTTCCAAGATAAAATTAACCCCCTTGATCTACCAAAGTACTCCATCATATTTTGGTGTGAAGAAAAGATACCCTTGGGGTTTAGTTTAGTGTAGTCTAATCATCCATTTTTTCAATCATAATAAAATCTTACCAACGCCCCAAGCCCAAAATATGCTTTTGGCCGCTGCAGCTTAGTCGGAACAGCTGGACCAATCAAAAACGAGTGTAAGGTACTTAGTTTAATAGGACAATCCATTAGAGCCAAATTCTAAGAACTCGGAAGGTTGTGTGGGCTGAAACTATAGAGTCAGCAGGCTACTTTAAGAAGGTTCATCCTCGCCTGGTTGGACACTTGGTAAAGCTGCTAAAGCACTCAGTTCGAAGGGCTAGGTTTCTCTTGGGCCAAACCAAGAATTAACCATTCCTCTAACTACTCATTTAATAAATCATAAAATAAACCAACTGAGACACTGCAATACTTTCACTGAGACTATAGAAGCAACCCCTTCAAGCACTCCATTTTGATTGGCACTGGTCTTTACTTTTCCTTTGTTTAAATTAATCTTTACAAAATGTCATGAATGGTGTTGTATCTTAAATATGTGGATTTTCATTTAATGTTGCAGTGACTTATGGTATATTGATTAAGTGATTTCATGATAAACTCCTGGAATGAGCTTTTCTTTTTCATAGATTAAAAGCCTTAGATTCATTTTTCATAGGGACCACCCCCCTTGGATTCGCTAGGAGTAAGCCTAGACGGAGAAGTCGAGTAATCAGGTGACAGCACTTGACTCTCACTTGCCCCCAAGGACACACCAAGTGGCTTGAAGGTTTCCTGCCGCGTTCCCCCCAGGTGTGTATTAGGCGGCAACAAGACCTAAACTTGCAACCCTCACAGCCTCCCTCTTCTATCCTTCTCAAACCCTCGGCCAACCTTCCTAAGGCCTCGTCCTCTTCCTTTTGACCCTTTCTAGCCTTCGGCCTGATCCTAGCTTCCCTAGGCCTTTCCTTTTTCCCACTGTGGCCTCCCTTTCTAGGGCTCAGTCTGTTTTAACAGCCCACAGACCTCCCTCTTAACCCTCGGCCACCTTGTTCCAGGCCTTGACCTCCTCCCTATCTGCTCTCCAGGCCCTCGGCCCATCCCTTTGACCTCGGTCCTGCTCTCCCTTCCTTTTTCCAACCCTCGGGCCTCCCTTTCCACCCTCGGCCTGCCGCTTTTCCTTCCCAGCTTGCTCTCTTTCCTCTTTCCTTCCCTCGACTGCCTTCCCTTACCCTCAGTCTTGGTCTCTAGCCTTCCCCCCTTCTTTCCTAGCTTCGGCTTGTTGCCCGCCGATGTGCACACATCAGCAGAAATATTTTGAAGCTGCTTTGGGGAATGAGTGGCCTTGGGGGCAAGCAAATAGTTAGGTGCGGTCACTTGATCCCGAGTCCTCCGTTTAGGCAAACTCCTAACAAAGCCAAGGGGGGTAGACACTAAAAAAGAGTTTCTAAGGCTCTTAAGTGTTTTTGATGAATTGGGATGGGTGTTTTTTAGGAGTTTTTTGAGTAATTTGCAAAAAAAATTATATCCAAGTAAATATTTGCAAGATATATCACATCCACAATATAATGATAACTTATAAATGAAGCATCCACAGCATCATATGATAAAACAAATAACAACAACTTCTAGATAGATAATAAGCAAATGAAATGATTTGAACAATTGTTGCTGTTTGTATAAATGACGAGTGCCAAATGGAGTCTATGTCTGTGAAATGCTTGGAGCTCTTGTAGATGTTTTGCAAATGTCTCTTGGTAAATTTTATTGTAAATTTTGGATGAGGTGGATTATTGTGGGAAAGGGGATCTCCAAGATATACCTTTCGGTACTGGAGATATGTCCGAATTAAAATCTAAGTGGCTCCGTACAAGGACATGTGGGCTGGTCGGAGTCTCGAGAGCGGTGTTCAACACTACACCAACAAGGATGTAGTCTAACTGGTGCTCTGAGGTCTCGTCCCAGTGGTTCTCGCGTCCCCAGACATAATTTGCCCACTTTCGATTATAGTGATCAACGCCGGATTTTCGTTGGTTTTCTCGGGAATGTATTTTATTAATGTTGAAGTGGAATTAGATGTGAGGAATTTAATTAGTCTACAACTGCTTCTGGGTATCCCACAAGTGGGTAGAGCATACACAGTGTAGATAAATGTGTTCGTTCCAATTTTATTATGTGATGAAAACAAGAACCATTGACTCTCCGATAGAGAGCGCTCTTGATCTGCCTTATGGCGAGATTCAAGAGATTTATGAACAAGAAAGTGTTAAAATAAAACTAAACTACTCAAAGAAAAAAGATCTCCGACAGAGAGTGCTCTTGATCCACTTTTCAGTGAGATTCAAGAGTCTTTATGTTCTTTTTAGCAATTTTATATGAAATGAAAAACTAAGCAACTAAGATACAAATGAGAAGGCTCTTCGACAGAGAGTGCTCTTGATCCACCTTGCGATGAGATTCAAGAGACTTTATGTTTCTTTTAATCAATTTATATCGAAAGACAACTAAATAAAAACTAAGCTAAAGCCTCAAATTCAAGATCTAGCAACTTATAAAATTGAAACTAATATAACTTTTTCTATCCTCCTTGCAGGTAAAAAGAAAATAAAGAACTCAAGACAATACAAGCTTCCCCCAAATGGGTGAAGTGGGGTGTGGGAGCCTTTATCCCACTTGCTCTTTATTAATATTTTGTACAATGAATTGGAGTTAACCCTTTGAAGGCACAAAGATAGAAGGGGGAATGAAGGAGAAGGGAAAAAAGAGTTTTTGTGTGCCTTCTAAGGTTTGCTTTTTGCTCTTCTTTGGTTCTTGCCTTTAGCCTTTGGGCTTCTTTGGTTTGACCTTCTTGTTTTCCTGTAAGTAAAAGCTTTGAACAAAAAATGATTAGAAGATTAGTATGTTAGTTTATAGAACAAAAAATATAACTACAAACTAGATTTTGCGAGAAAGAAACCCTTGAAAACAACTAAGATCTAGAAATAAGGCAAGCAAGCAACAATGATAAAACTTTGAAAAACTTAAACTTTCAAGCTACTGGCATGCAAGAGAGCGAATGTTTCAAGGGATGAAGAGCTTTATAGGTGAGGGCGAATGCACTTAAGGATGAAAGCAAGTGGAGAGTGAATGCACTCTTAAGATGAAATGAGAATAGGCTAGCAAGATGAACCTTTGAACCTTTGACAAAAAGACCTATTGCATGCACAATAGCGAATAGGTTTGGAGAGTAAAACTTGAAACTAACAACCTATTACCAACTGAAAAGCGAATGCAAGGAGACTTTTACTTTGAAGTATAGATTCGCTTAAGTAAACAACTGAAAAGAAAGAAGTTTGATTTAGATTTTAAAAGGGTGAAAAGAGAAAGAGCCCAAGCCCAAGCTTGAAGAAATGGATCACTTTGAGGTATCCTGCATGACAAAACTCATTAGCATTTAAAAAGTGACAAAGAAGAAGGGGAAGCAGCTGAACTCCCAATCTTACTTTGCCTTATGGTGATATGCAAAGACAAACAACCTTTACACGAGTGATTAGATCTTATTATGCTAGATTAAGTAAAACCAAGAGTGCACAAGTATAACTGACTACAAAATGCAACTCCTAAATCTTAAATAACTTTACATAAACAGATAAATTGAAGCTTCAAATATCTATCCTATTGATTAGAATTATAACCTTCTTAAGCTGAGATCATAAACATTTGCATAAAAGGAAGAGTATCTAAGTAGATTTCACCTTGATTCAAGCACATGCCATGAGAAATTGCACACTTTAGACCTCCAAAGTCTCCACTTTATTCCAAGCTTATATGACAAATAGCATCAAGCATTCAACAAATTTACAACAGAGGTTCCTGGCACAATTTTTCCACCCTCAATGGTGGAGCAAGACCCTCATTTTATAGTACAACAATGGAAGGGATGCGAACTATGTTTACAATAGGAGGAGAGGGCGAGAGCCACAATCCGTGGAGTGATCTACGCTGATTGAAAGCATAACGTTGAGTTTGGCGTGAATGGGAAGTGTTGTCCACCAAACTGCACACCAGCAGCAGAAATCTTTCGAAAGCTGTCTCCCTCACTGGAAAGTGGGGAGAGGTGTGGCCTTGGGGGCAAGCAATGAGCCAGGTACTGTCACCTGAATCCCAGCTCCTCCGTTTAGGCAAACTCCTAACGAAGCCAAGGGGGTAGTCCCTAAAAAAGAGTTGTCTAAGGCTCTTTGTGTATTTAAGTGTTTTTAGGTGTTGTGATGCGGATGGGTGTTGTTTAGGAGTTTTTGAATGAGAGACAATAGTTTTTAAATGTAAAACAAGATAGCGCAATCCACGTTGCAAACACAAGATGAGAGATACACTTGGACAATAAATAAATCACTCTTTACGATAATTAAAGCAAATACTCCAATATTGGTATTTTAAAGCAAACAAGATATATGATGAAGGACCAGTGCCTTATGGAGTCAAATATATAAAAAAGTGATTGTAAAAAGGTTGATACAAGTGCTTGAAAATAAAAGTTTGTGAGAACGTTGTGCAGCTTATCTTGGTAAATTTAAGATTTTAATTGTCTTGATTATTATGGCTAAGAACAAGGTATCAAAAAAGTAGTGGAACCTTATCCAAGAAAACTACTGGCAACCCTAGGTGATAGGTCGGAAGCACCCAGATTGCGAAGAGGGCAAGTGTGCTTGCGGGTTGACCGCCCTCGAGTCTGACAGTGGATTCCCGACACCACCTCTTGTGGGAAGAACAGTAATTTGTCTTGGTTGAGGTTTTTGGGGTAAAGTTTTAATTAGATTTTCACTTGTGAATTATCAAGTCTTCCACCTTTCTGAGTACTAGCCCAACCGTTTCCGGTTGGCAGAGTATACGGGTGTAGGACAGAAACCAAGGTAAATTAATTAAAGGGGTGTGTGGGTTGAAAAGTTTTAATTAAAGAGCACTTTAGTTCAACTCTCCGACAGAGAGCGCTCTTGACTTGATCTTATGACCACAGTTCAAGAGACTTGCTACTTTAACAAATGCCTAATGCAGGGATAATGCAAAACTAAAAAATGCCCTCCGATAGAGGGTGCTCTTGACTTGGATTTGGCCAAGTTCAAGAGGCTTTGGTTCGTTTTAAACAAGCAGAAAGTAGATTGTAGTAGCAATGAATTCCAACTTAAAATTTGATTAAACAATAGGATAGATCAACAAGATATGGAATATTACTAAAAATCACTATTCGCAAGATAAAATGAAACTTGAAAAGTATAGTGTTCTACCACACAATTTCTAATCTAATAGGTGGGATCGATCTCCGAACAAGATCAACCACTAGAAGTGCCTGCACTTGAGAACCTCCAGCTAACTGAAAGCTCTACCAAGGAAACCGACGGGGAAGGAAGAGTAACCACAAAATTATGTGTTCCTGCCCTTGAGATGAAATCCCAAGGATACAACTTCTGGTCAAAGGCTTTGGAAGAGAAATACAAGATAATAATAAACAAAAATAAATCTAAACTACCCAAGAGTCGTTTTCAGGTCAAAGACCCTACTCGGGAGAGCATGGGGGTAAGTAAATCGGAAAAATAGAGCAAGTATAACTTATTGAAATAAAACTAATCTAAGAGCATGTGAAAAGATCTAAACTAAGCCAATCCAACAAAACCCAACACTCTTCCCCAAATGGGGAAAAAGACCAAAGAGTGGAGGACCTCTCCACTATAAGTTTTATTAAATTTTTACAAGTGCCTTAAGAGAAATTCCTTGAAAGGTCTTTGATGGCTACTAGAACAAACTTATAAAAATTGAAAGCTTGAAGCCCTTAATGGCTTTTACAAAGGATAAGAAGATGTATCTTAAAATGTGTCTTATGATGCTTGGTTTCTTCTTCTCTCTTTGGTTTGATCTTTTGATTCAAGAAATCTTTCTCTTCCCACAATCCTACCACAAGGATAAGCCAATAAACTCATGCACCCATTAGCGTTAGAAAATTAATCAAACTTTGAACTATCGAGTCTAGGTTTGCAAAATAAGACTAAAACATGAAAGAGCATGAGATTTTGACTTGAGATAATTAGTATGGTAAAACAGACCAGCAAGCTAAAATGCTCTAAAAAATGGTGGGAATGAGAATGCAACCACAAGATTTTACACTACTTGATATGCCAATTTGTTTATCTTTGAAATGAGACTAAGAACTTTTAAGGAAAGAAACTAGATGCAAGTTCTAATACTACTTCTAAAGCATGAAATAGAAGCTACTAAGTAACAAATATTGAAAAATCTAATCTCTTGCAAAAGAAAGACGAGATCTATGCTTGTGAAACAAATCTATACTAACCAAAAATCAAAGATGTTTTATGTTTTGTGTTTTTTTTGTTGTGCTTTAGGGCAAAGAAGGAGATGGACGAGAGGAGACCTAAGGGAAATAAGGAGGGAGATGAGAGGCTAGAGGGGATAGGTAGAATGAATAGGATGAAGGGTAGAGGGAAGAAATAGGACGAGAGCAAAGAGAGGAAGGTAAGGGATGGACGAAAGGAGGAAGGCAAGGAGAGAGGGACGAATGCAAGAGGGAGAAGGGACCCAAAGTAGGGTGGACGAGAAGGAGAGTTTGAGGACAAAAAACGAATGGGAAAGGTAGGAGATGAAGACAAACCTATGGAGAAGTAGATCTAGGGCAAGGGCTTCAAGTGGAACACTTGTGATGGTAAAAACACTGTCTTGGAAATCCTCCGGTTAACCGGTGATACGCCGACAACGAGTGTTGAAGAGAGCACAAGGGAACAAATCCCAAGCTATTCCCCAAGGTTGAAGGAACTTCAACCTTATGGCAAACTAATCTATTGCTTGAAGACAAGAACAATCTCGGATCAAGACTAGAAGGGATAGAAGGGGCTTAGCAAGTCAAAGCAAAGGTTCAAGGAGCAAACAAGGAGGCTTGAAGAAATGGAAGCCTTGTTGCCCTTAAAAAATGCATCTGCATTGTGTATCCAGGGCATCTTTTCTAGAGGCAGATTTCTTTCCAGGGTTACAAGAAATCAGGAGAGGATCATGACATAGTCGTTGGGGGAGTTGATGTTGTTGGCTGGACTGTTCAATTTGAGGTTATGGGTGGTCTCTGAGCAAATTTAAATTTTTGGCCCAGGATCAGTTGTGGATCATAGCGGCAGAAAACTTACATGGCTAAATACAGATGGACTTCCGTTCATTGCTTTAGATCTCTGCAGTGATGATATTTTGATTGGGAAGGTGGCCTCACAGCTATCTAATGCAAATTTCAGCCTGAATTTAAAGCGTGCCAAAAAGGGAAGAGTTTCATCTCTCAGCAGTCATATCTGTTTCTAAACACATCAGCATCTTTTAGGAGGGTTTTCAGCATTGGAAATGAAAAGATAAAATTGTATCGCCAAGCTTACAGTTGTAGCAGAGTTATAATGAACTTTGAAATCCATGGCGCGATTGAGCATGGAAAAATTCAAAAGCATTTTATATATATATATACATATCAGCTGATTTTTTGCAGCAGAGGAACTCGGCAAGACTGTCAACAAGAATGCCATGAAGCGGCTTTACAAATATGGCATGTTTGAAATTATTTTATGGAAACTAGTGGCTGGTGACACTATTGATTCAGAAAAGATTATGATGATCAAGTTTCTCCGTCAGTTCCACTTATCACAGGATGCTGAATCAAATTTTCAAGGAGAAGATTATACTCAGACTGAAGAACATCCTCCTTGGCATAACAGTATTTTTTGCACTTATCTACCCCAAGGGCTCATTTTGAAACTCATGTCGGAGGATGATAATTCTTTCAAAAAACAATATTAGATTCTGAAAATGATGATCTTGAGGTGATTTGGAACTTAGAGATGAGGCAGAGGCTACTTAAGCGCCTAACAAATAAATTGGAACCGAATGTTAAGTTCCGTGCATCAGATCCCCTGGCATTGTATATTCGTAGTCCAAAGCCTCCAGTGGAATATCCAGAGTTGACAGAGACAATATTTACTGCTCCATTCGATTCTCAGCGATTTCCAAACTATCAAATTATCGATGATGTTGGTTTTCTTAATAGTCTCATGCAGGAATTACGGAGATGCGCAGCAGATTTACAGAGGTCGCGGAATGAAGGAACCTGCGTTTTATAGCAGCGATCGGATCTCATATTTTCTGTATCTTGTATTCGAGTTTTTTTTCTTGCAATGTGCTGTATTTGCATTGCAATTGAAGGTGTGCTCTACAAATCCCGAGAGAAGACGAAGCTGGAGATTGTTTCAAACTTATTTGACAGACAATCGTGAGCCATTGGCAGCCACCCGAATTTTAAACAACATACAGCGTGAGCATCGAGGAGAACAGAGGAGAGATAGTGGAAGTGACAGGGTTGTTTCGCCATTATGTTATGTTAAGATGAGTGTCGGTGCTAACAGCAAATTAGTGGGTTTCCTTCAGCGCCAAGCTCGGGCTCGAACTAGATGATCAACACGCCCTTACCTATAATGCCAAGCCCGAGTTTGAGTTCGGTGGGTGAAATGGTGGCCCATTGTGTGGAGATGGTCTTTTGATGAGTCGTGGAGATTGGTTACGTGTCTTCTAACCGGCGCGAATCCATGCGATCTATATGCTGAAATGCGATTTGCTGAAGATCACTCGCACACGTCACAGCTAAATCGAGGGTTCATGCCGTGGCTCAGGTTTCAATAAAGAGATCAACACCTGGAAATTTGATCGGAGGTCAGCCAAGTCGACAAATTTGTTGTTGTAAGCTGAGCAGAGGCAGTTGAATACATCATCCATTTGCAGTCGATTGCTAACTAGAAATCCAAGCTGTAGCAATCGGTCAGTTAACCATCCACGGTGGGCATCTTTGCGATGTGGCAGTCTGCGTGAAGATGAACTCCAGATTTGACTCGAGACAGCATCTTGGACAGTCATTAATCGACACAATGAAAGATTAAGTCTAATCGGGGTTCAATAAGTCAATCAACAGACAACAGTTTTGCAAAATCGCTGAGATTGGCAGCCGATTGCATTTTGATGAAGTTTCGGAGCTTTTTACGGCTAAGTGGCGGTGCCCTTTTTTCTGTATCGCGGAGTTTTGGGAGAAGCTATGAGCTCATCTCGTATCTTCCTAACAGTCGATTGATGAGCAGACTCTTGGTCGATTTCTTTGCCCACGTGAGGGTTGGTATAATCCCACTTTGGTAGACTTGGACTTTAGTGGAGCTGAAAAGGTGGATCTCACCCACCTTGTTGTTTTTTTGTTTTTTTTTTTTTTTTTTATATTTTATTCTAGAGGAGCCTTTTTGGCCTATAAAGAGGAGATCCTCTTTCATTGTAACGCATGGAGATTTTTGGGAGTTCTTCCCCAGACTTTAATAGAAAAATATCATGATGGGATTCTTTGGCTAAATGGGAAAATCTTTCGTCCTTTGTTTGCCATTTTTATTTGTATGCCATCTTTCATTTTGTATGAGGCAATACCTCTCTTAGCTCCTTGCTTTCGATTCTTAAGCTGGGATCATCTTAATAGAAGGCTAACAATCTAGCACAATTTTATTTGACCCATGTTTTTCTCTTAAGCTTTGCGGTCTTCAGGTATGCTCTAGTGCAAGAGCTCTTAGTTGGTTACTACATTCATCTGGCAGCAAGGTCCTTTTAGATTTTTCCTTTGACTCCATTCGCCCCTCTCTGATACTGACACTGGTCTTTCCCTGAGGATTGATCTTCCTTTCCTTTCCATCACCTATCCAAAACTATCTTTCGTTATATCCGTTTCTCTAAGGCAGCCTCTTCCATTTCACCTTGCCCGTTACCGTACCTGCCTTAGTGATCCTATTTTAGGGATACCCCCCTAGTGTTGGAGAAGAGCCAACCTAAAGTGAAGAGGAGAGAAGTGTGGTGACATTGGCCTCTCTCCTGAGAGAGTTGTCATCCAGCTGGCGTTGCACATTTTGGGCTTTCAAACGACACGCATGCCATTTCGGATGACAACATTTTTGGCGCCGTTGCCGGGGACAAAGTTCAGTTCCCGAAATTTGAAGACTATGCTTCATTAAACGACATTTGTGGGATTCTTCTTCTCACATGGCGACTCCACGAAGGGACAGAGCCCTTGTCCTTTTGCAGATTTGAAGATCTTATTGGGTGTAGAGGTGAGCACACTCATTGGAATGTTTTCAAGCTCACCTTGGCGACTCCACAGTTTGGTATGAGGTATGAATATGTGTTTCAGATTTAGTACTTCATTATTTGACTTATGGACGTTAAAAAATCACAAAATCTTGCTCTTTGGCACGAAGGTTTCGCCCCATTGGATTTCTCAAAAATCCATGGATTTCCTAATGAGTGCTATGACTATGAAAAAGTGCATGACATTCTTCCAGAATTTCATGGAAATAATGATGTTCCAGCCATCTATCACATTGCTTCTTACTGCAAGTTGATGGTCGATTTCAATGTTTATTGTGAGGATGACCTTATGATCATCTTTAATTTAACTTTAGAAGGGAATGCAGTAAAATGGTTCTTTAGTCTTTTGGATGGATCCATAGATTCATTGGCAGGGTTCTTTAAGAGATTTCTCCTCCGCTGGCATGATGGAATTGTAGAAGGAATTGAACAGCTTGCTAAAGAGTATGATGCCCTCATCCCTAGGGTCCCTCTTGAGTTAAAAGAAGACATTGAGGATCTTATTGAAGAAGGAATACAGGGGTCCCTGTTTGAGGATGTAGCTGAGCAGCCTTCTGCTGAAATAAAAAAGATTGAAAAGTTTGAACTGCCTCATATTTCTGCCATTGAAGAGGCTCATGAACAGTTTTACTATGAAGATCCAGAGCTGCCTCAGTTTCATTTTATTGAAAATATAACGCTGCCTTGTGTTACAGATAAGCTTGAGCAACTCCATGATGAAGATTTGCCCCAGGTTCATATCATTAATGGAGATAGCTGTTTTGCAGATCAGCATGAACAGTTTTATGATGAAGAACAGCTTCATGGAAATTTTTATATCAGCCCGATCGGCCGGTGGATAGAGTTTTCTTGTGCACATTCTGAAATTTTCTGCCAAACATTTGATAAATTTTTATATCCTAACAGCCTGTCATTTCAGATTCGTGGGCAGACTCTAAGGCATCTCTGTTTTACGGTGATTCTGCCCGCATCTTTGTTTCTAACCAAGCACAAGGAAAAACAATTTAGCAGTGATAAGATGTTGAAATGGTTACATTGGTTATGGGCATATACTTAACATGCTGCTGTCCCATGTTAGGTTAGTGTAGGTAGGATGAATAAAGCTCCTGCGGGAGCATTTAAATGTTTTCCAGTATGTTTTTTTTTTTTTTTTTTTTGCTTTGTAATAAGTATGTGGTCTCAGGATGTGAATTGAGCCATCCCTGCCACACTCTGCATTTTGTTTTGAACTGGTCTGCGATAACCGAGAGAAGCTGGTGTTCTCGTGCACTCACCGAGGCGAGCACACGTCCCGCAGTTGGAGCCAGATGTTGCCCTTAAAAAATGCATCTGCATTGTGTATCCAGGGCATCTTTTCTAGAGGCAGATTTCTTTCCAGGGTTACAAGAAAGCAGGAGAGGATCATGACATAGTCGTTGGGGGAGTTGATGTTGTTGGCTGGACTGTTCAATTTGAGGTTATGGGTGGTCTCTGAGCAAATTTAAATTTTTGGCCCAGGATCAGTTGTGGATCATAGCGGCAGAAAACTTACATGGCTAAATACAGATGGACTTCCGTTCATTGCTTCAGATCTCTGCAGTGATGATATTTTGATTGGGGAAGGTGGCCTCACAGCTATCTAATGCAAATTTCAGCCTGAATTTAAAGCGTGCCAAAAAGGGAAGAGTTTCATCTCTCAGCAGTCATATCTGTTTCTAAACACATCAGCATCTTTTAGGAGGGTTTTCAGCATTGGAAATGAAAAGATAAAATTGTATCGCCAAGCTTACAGTTGTAGCAGAGTTATAATGAACTGTGAAATCCATGGCGCGATTGAGCATGGAAAAATTCAAAAGCATTTTATATATATATATACATATCATCTGATTTTTTGCAGCAGAGGAACTCGGCAAGACTGTCAACAAGAATGCCATGAAGCGGCTTTACAAATATGGCATGTTTGAAATTATTTTATGGAAACTAGTGGCTGGTGACACTATTGATTCAGAAAAGATTATGATGATCAAGTTTCTCCGTCAGTTCCACTTATCACAGGATGCTGAATCAAATTTTCAAGGAGAAGATTATACTCAGACTGAAGAACATCCTCCTTGGCATAACAGTATTTTTTGCACTTATCTACCCCAAGGGCTCATTTTGAAACTCATGTCGGAGGATGATAATTCTTTCAAAAAACAATATTAGATTCTGAAAATGATGATCTTGAGGTGATTTGGAACTTAGAGATGAGGCAGAGGCTACTTAAGCGCCTAACAAATAAATTGGAACCAAATGTTAAGTTCCGTGCATCAGATCCCCTGGCATTGTATATTCGTAGTCCAAAGCCTCCAGTGGAATATCCAGAGTTGACAGAGACAATATTTACTGCTCCATTCGATTCTCAGCGATTTCCAAACTATCAAATTATCGATGATGTTGGTTTTCTTAATAGTCTCATGCAGGAATTACGGAGATGCGCAGCAGATTTACAGAGGTCGCGGAATGAAGGAACCTGCGTTTTATAGCAGCGATCGGATCTCATATTTTCTGTATCTTGTATTCGAGTTTTTTTTCTTGCAATGTGCTGTATTTGCATTGCACTTGAAGGTGTGCTCTACAAATCCCGAGAGAAGACGAAGCTGGAGATTGTTTCAAACTTATTTGACAGACAATCGTGAGCCATTGGCAGCCACCCGAATTTTAAACAACATACAGCGTGAGCATCGAGGAGAACAGAGGAGAGATAGTGGAAGTGACAGGGTTGTTTCGCCATTATGTTATGTTAAGATGAGTGTCGGTGCTAACAACAAATTAGTGGGTTTCCTTCAGCGCCAAGCTCGGGCTCGAACTAGACGATCAACAAGCCCTTACCTATAATGCCAAGCCCGAGTTTGAGTTCGGTGGGTGAAATGGCGGCCCACTGTGTGGAGATGGTCTTTTGATGAGTCGTGGAGATTGGTTACGTGTCTTCCAACCGGCGCGAATCCATGCGATCTATATGCTGAAATGCGATTTGCTGAAGATCACTCGCACACGTCACAGCTAAATCGAGGGTTCATGCCGTGGCTCAGGTTTCAATAAAGAGATCAACACCTGGAAATTTGATCGGAGGTCAGCCAAGTCGACAAATTTGTTGTTGTAAGCTGAGCAGAGGCAGTTGAATACATCATCCATTTGCAGTCGATTGCTAACTAGAAATCCGAGCTGTAGCAATCGGTCAGTTAACCATCCACGATGGGCATCTTTGCGATGTGGCAGTCTGCGTGAAGATGAACTCCAGATTTGACTCGAGACAGCATCTTGGACAGTCATTAATCGACACAATGAAAGATTAAGTCTAATCGGGGTTCAATAAGTCAATCAACAGACAGCAGGTTTGCAAAATCGCTGAGATTGGCAGCCGATTGCATTTTGATGAAGTTTCGGAGCTTTTTACGACTAAGTGGCGGTGCCCTTTTTTCTGTATCGCGGAGTTTTGGGAGAAGCTATGAGCTCATCTCGTATCTTCCTAACAGTCGATTGATGAGCAGACTCTTGGTCGATTTCTTTGCCCACGTGAGGGTTGGTATAATCCCACTTTGGTAGACTTAGACTTTAGTGGAGCTGAAAAGGTGGATCTCACCCACCTTGTTGTTTTTTTGTTTTTATTTTTTATTTTTTATTTTATTCTAGAGGAGCCTTTTTGGCCTATAAAGAGGAGATCCTCTTTCATTGTAACGCATGGAGATTTTTGGGAGTTCTTCCCCAGACTTTAATAGAAAAATATCATGATGGGATTCTTTGGCTAAATGGGAAAATCTTTCGTCCTTTGTTTGCCATTTTTATTTGTATGCCATCTTTCATTTTGTATGAGGCAATACCTCTCTTAGCTCCTTGCTTTCGATTCTTAAGCTGGGATCATCTTAATAGAAGGCTAACAATCTAGCACAATTTTATTTGACCCATGTTTTTCTCTTAAGCTTTGCGGTCTTCAGGTATGCTCTAGTGCAAGAGATCTTAGTTGGTTACTACATTCATCTGGCAGCAAGGTCCTTTTAGATTTTTCCTTTGACTCCATTCGCCCCTCTCTGATACTGGCACTGGTCTTTCCCTGAGGATTGATCTTCCTTTCCTTTCCATCACCTATCCAAAACTATCTTTCGTTATATCCGTTTCTCTAAGGCAGCCTCTTCCATTTCACCTTGCCCGTTACCGTACCTGCCTTAGTGATCCTATTTTAGGGATACCCCCCTAGTGTTGGAGAAGAGCCAACCTAAAGTGAAGAGGAGAGAAGTGTGGTGACATTGGCCTCTCTCCTGAGAGAGTTGTCATCCAGCTGGCGTTGCACATTTTGGGCTTTCAAACGACACGCATGCCATTTCGGAGGACAACAAGCCTAAAGTAACAAGTAACCAATATTGTATTTTGAATGTTTGATGGAGAAGATCCAAACTCCCTTTGTTTCTCAAATTCAAAAGCTAGAACTCCTTTGGTCTTATGTAGAGTGAAGATGTACCTACAAGAACCTTAAGCATAGATAATATATATGCAACAAAATATTTAAGTGAAAAGAACTAGATACATGCTACTTGTGCTAGATTGTTAGCCATCTTGAACATGATCTACGACTTAAGAGCCTCAAATAGAATGTAAAACAATATCACCTTAATCTCAAGTGAAGCAATGCACATCAAGAGCCTCCTCGTTTTTGACCTCCAAAGTCTCAACTTTATTAACAATAAAAAGTGCTTACAATTTCATCAGAGTTTCGATGCATAAAGAGTCCATGAGATAATAACCCCAAAGGGCCTCTCTTTATAGTAAAAGACACTAGCTAAACCCTAGGTCGAATTGGCAATAGATAGGTAAGTCGAATTCCAATCAAGGGAGGGCTTGGCATGCCAAACAATGGTCAAAGTCGAGTTTGGTGGTAGGTTGAAGGTAGAGGTGGCAAGACTCGACTCTAATGGAAGCATAGGGAGTATCAACAACAAACCAACGAGCCACAACAAGGATAAACACGAGCTTGCATGAGGAATGACGTGAGGATTGGTAGGTTGACGTGAGGATGTGGAGGGTGCGAGTTAGTTTGTGGATGGCAAGTGGCATGTGGTAAGTAATAACTCGAATCCAAGGAGAGCCAAGCCAAATAGTGATTGCATTAACCAATAAACAAATTCCAACAAGGCTTAGACGTGAGCTTGGTGAGGATTGACGTGAGGATCATGGAGATATGCGAGCTAGTTTGGTGAGTGACACGCGGAATGGTAGGTGCTAACTCGCATTAGCAAAGGGAGCCAAGCTTGTGGATGATTGGTGAGTCATGAGGGTGCCCATCTCTAACATTAATGCTAACCACCAACCCAATCATCAAATGACAACACACTAACTCGAGTTTTGCATGAGGAGGGCGAATTTGCTTGAATGGATAACCTTCTGGTGACTGGATATTTGATTGGAATGACTGGGAGTTGATTGGAATCCTCATAAATGTCCATTGCCATGTCATTTAGCCTTTTATTTTAATCAAATTGATTAATTTTGGAGAGATTTGGATTATCTCCAAAATATTCAATTTTATTATTTTAATTAATAATTTCTCTGTAAATGATTTTTCAGAGAAAATATTAATTACGATGCTGAATTGACATCCGAAAGTTGGGTTTAGCTGCTCCACGGGTCATGTGTGATTTTTGGCTTATGAAACGAGCTATCAATCACTAAATTCGGACCCCGGACGACTGACATATTACAAATTATTATTTCTCTATTTAAACTATAGAGAAATTTATTAAATTTAAAAAATAAATAAAACCCAAATTTCGACGGACTCGGTAAAATTTTTTCGAAATTTTTTCTGAGGGTTTTATGGACCTAGGACATGACCGACACCTATTCTAACAGTGTCTAGTAGGCTTATATACATTAGTTGGCCTCTAATAACCCCCCATGGCCAAATTTTCAAAATCGGGCATTCCAGCTTTGGAGGAGCGGGAGAAAACCTCATCGATTATACATCGCCTTAAGCAAAGTATAATTGAAAAGGGAAAAAACTCCTTGGAATACCTTAGTTGCTTAATCCAGTCATGAGGAACCGAGGCACTCAGATCCTACTAGCACACTTTATTACAAACCCCCATGGGGCCATGGTCATGTCGACTCAAAAAGCAAAACAGGTTAACCACAACTGGATAGCCACAACATGCTGGATCATCTGATACACTGGAATCAAACATTTATCATGTTTGTCAAATGGCGGCTTAAATAAGGTTTCAACTATTTGTACAAAATAGGTGATAACATCTGGCTCCAACTGCGGGACGTGTGCTCGATCTGGAATTCATGCAAGGAGAGAATACGAGAACACTAGAATCTCTGGTTTATATATATAGCCTGTAAAAACATCTCAACTTGACAGAAAACCTTCAGTAGCACATGTGTTATGAAAAAACCAAAATGAAATACCAACTATATTTTATTGTTTGAAAATGAATTCTAAGAAATCTAAAATGCAGAAGGTAAATTAAATCTTTTCCTATTCTAATATAATACAAAAAGGAAAATGTTAAGTATAATCAGAAATCCAATGTAACCATTTAAGCATGTGATTAATGAAAAAACAAATTTTTACTTTGTCTTTGGTTACCAGCCAAGACAAGGGCATGCTTATCAGAAAGTGCAAACCTTCTTGGATATTCTGAAAGGGAGGGCTGGATGGGGAATCATGAGTATGTAATAAATATTTGAAGTGCTCCCCAATATAGTAAGAAATCTTTTTGCAGGCACACTCTATCCAGAATAGGATAGGGTGATGAAATTCAGGATGACAAGGCAATTCTGGTACCTGATCATATTCCTCCAAGAGGCTCTTCTGAAAATAATTTTCCATGAAAGTGCATGCCTCGAATTGCTCTAATATACAAGGGGTTTCCGATGGGCAAGATATATGCTCAACGGGGAAGGAAGAGTAACCACAAAATTATGTGGTCCTGCCCTTGAGATGAAATCCCAAGGATACAACTTCTGGTCAAAGGCTTTGGAAGAGAAATACAAGATAATAATAAACAGAAATAAATCTAAACTACCCAAGAGTCTTTTTCAGGTCAAAGACCCTACTCGGGAGAGCATGGGGGTAAGTAAATCGGAAAAATAGAGCAAGTATAACTTATTGAAATAAAACTAATCTAAGAGCATGTGAAAAGATCTAAACTAAGCCAATTCAACAAAACCCAACACTCTTCCCCAAATGGGGAAGAAGACCAAAGAGTGGAGGACCTCTCCACTATAAGTTTTATTAAATTTTTACAAGTGCCTTAGGAGAAATTCCTTGAAAGGTCTTTGATGGCTACTAGAACAAACTTATAAAAATTGAAAGCTTGAAGCCCTTAATGGCTTTTACAAAGGATAAGAAGATGTATCTTAAAATGTGTCTTATGATGCTTGGTTTCTTCTTCTCTCTTTGGTTTGATCTTTTGATTCAAGAAATCTTTCTCTTCCCACAATCCTACCACAAGGATAAGCCAATAAACTCATGCACCCATTAGCGTTAGAAAATTAATCAAACTTTGAACTATCGAGTCTAGGTTTGCAAAATAAGACTAAAACATGAAAGAGCATGAGATTTTGACTTGAGATAATTAGTATGGTAAAACAGACCAGCAAGCTAAAATGCTCTAAAAAATGGTGGGAATGAGAATGCAACCACAAGATTTTACACTACTTGATATGCCAATTTGTTTATCTTTGAAATGAGACTAAGAACTTTTAAGGAAAGAAACTAGATGCAAGTTCTAATACTACTTCTAAAGCATGAAATAGAAGCTACTAAGTAACAATTATTGAAAAATCCAATCTCTTGCAAAAGAAAGACGAGATCTATGCTTGTGAAACAAATCTATACTAACCAAAAATCAAAGATGTTTTATGTTTTGTGTTTTTTTTGTTGTGCTTTAGGGCAAAGAAGGAGATGGACGAGAGGAGACCTAAGGGAAATAAGGAGGGAGATGAGAGGCTAGAGGGGATAGGTAGAACGAATAGGATGAAGGGTAGAGGGAAGAAATAGGACGAGAGCAAAGAGAGGAAGGTAAGGGATGGACGAAAGGAGGAAGGCAAGGAGAGAGGGACGAATGCAAGAGGGAGAAGGGACCCAAAGTAGGGTGGACGAGAAGGAGAGTTTGAGGACAAAAAACGAATGGGAAAGGTAGGAGATGAAGACAAACCTATGGAGAAGTAGATCTAGGGCAAGGGTTTCAAGTGGAACACTTGTGATGGTAAAAACACCGTCTTGGAAATCCTCCGGTTAACCGGTGATACGCCGACAACGAGTTTTGAAGAGAGCACAAGGGAACAAATCCCAAGCTATTCCCCAAGGTTGAAGGAACTTCAACCTTATGGCAAACTAATCTATGGCTTGAAGACAAGAACAATCTCGGATAAAGACTAGAAGGGCTAGAAGGGGCTTAGCATGTCAAAGCAAAGGTTCAAGGAGCAAACAAGGAGGCTTGAAGAAATGGAAGCCTAAAGTAACAAGTAACCAATATTGTATTTTGAATGTTTGATGGAGAAGATCCAAACTCCCTTTGTTTCTCAAATTCAAAAGCTAGAACTCCTTTGGTCTTATGTAGAGTGAAGATGTACCTACAAGAACCTTAAGCATAGATAATATATATGCAACAAAATATTTAAGTGAAAAGAACTAGATACATGCTACTTGTGCTAGATTGTTAGCCATCTTGAACATGATCTACGACTTAAGAGCCTCAAATAGAATGTAAAACAATATCACCTTAATCTCAAGTGAAGCAATGCACATCAAGAGCCTCCACGTTTTTGACCTCCAAAGTCTCAACTTTATTAACAATAAAAATTGCGTACAATTTCATCAGAGTTTCGATGCATAAAGAGTCCATGAGATAATAACCCCAAAGGGCCTCTCTTTATAGTAAAAGACACTAGCTAAACCCTAGGTCGAATTGGCAATAGATAGGTAAGTCCAATTCCAATCAAGGGAGGGCTTGGCATGCCAAACAATGGTCAAAGTCGAGTTTGGTGGTAGGTTGAAGGTAGAGGTGGCAAGACTCGACTCTAATGGAAGCATAGGGAGTATCAACAACAAACCAACGAGCCACAACAAGGTTAAACACGAGATTGCATGAGGAATGACGTGAAGATTGGTAGGTTGACGTGAGGATGTGGAGGGTGCGAGTTAGTTTGGTGGATGGCAAGTGGCATGTGGTAAGTAATAACTCGAATCCAAGGAGAGCCAAGCCAAATAGTGATTGCATTAACCAATAAACAAATTCCAACAAGGCTTAGACGTGAGCTTGGTGAGGATTGACGTGAGGATCATGGAGATATGCGAGCTAGTTTGGTGAGTGACACGTGGAATGGTAGGTGATAACTCGCATTAGCAAAGGGAGCCAAGCTTGTGGATGATTGGTGAGTCATGAGGGTGCCCATCTCTAACATTAATGCTAACCACCAACCCAATCATCAAATGACAACACACTAACTCGAGTTTTGCATGAGGAGGGCGAATTTGCTTGAATGGATAACCTTCTAGTGACTGGATATTTGATTGGAATGACTGGGAGTTGATTGGAATCCTCATAAATGTCCATTGCCATGTCATTTAGCCTTTTATTTTAATCAAATTGATTAATTTTGGAGAGATTTGGATTATCTCCAAAATATTCAATTTTATTATTTTAATTAATAATTTCTCCGTAAATGATTTTTCATAGAAAATATTAATTACGAGGCTGAATTGACATCCGAAAGTTGGGTTTAGCTGCTCCACGGGTCATGTGTGATTTTTGGCTTATGAAACGAGCCATCAATCACTAAATTCGGACCCCGGACGACTGACATATTACAAATTATTATTTCTCTATTTAAACTATAGAGAAATTTATTAAATTTAAAAAATAAATAAAACCCAAATTTCGACGGACTCGGTAAAATTTTTTCGAAATTTTTTCTGAGGGTTTTATGGACCTAGGACATGACCGACACCTATTCTAACAATGTCTAGTAGGCTTATATACATTAGTTGGCCTCTAATAACCCCCCATGGCCAAATTTTCAAAATCGGGCATTCCAGCTTTGGAGGAGCGGGAGAAAACCTCATCGATTATACATTGCCTTAAGCAAAGTATAATTGACAAGGGAAAAAACTCCTTGGAATACCTTAGTTGCTTAATCCAGTCATGAAGAACCGAGGCACTCAGATCCTACTAGCACACTTTATTACAAACCCCCATGGGGCCATGGTCATGTCGACTCAAAAAAAAAAACAGGCTAACCACAACTGGATAGCCACAACATGCTGGATCATCTGATACACTGGAATCAAACATTTATCATGTTTGTCAAATGGCGGCTCAAATAAGGTTTCAACTATTTGTACAAAATAGGTGATAACATCTGGCTCCAACTGCGGGACGTGTGCTCGATCTGGAATTCATGCAAGGAGAGAATACGAGAACACTAGAATCTCTGGTTTATATATATAGCCTGGAAAAACATCTCAACTTGACAGAAAACCTTCAGTAGCACATGTGTTATGAAAAAACCAAAATGAAATACCAACTATATTTTATTGTTTGAAAATGAATTCTAAGAAATCTAAAATGCAGAAGGTAAATTAAATCTTTTCCTATTCTAATATAATACAAAAAGGAAAATGTCAAGTATAATCAGAAATCCAATGTAACCATTTAAGCATGTGATTAATGAAAAAACAAATTTTTACCTTGTCTTTGGTTACCAGCCAAGACAAGGGCATGCTTATCAGAAAGTGCAAACCTTCTTGGATCTTCTGAAAGGGAGGGCTGGATGGGGAATCATGAGTATGTAATAAATATTTGAAGTGCTCCCCAATATAGTAAGAAATCTTTCTGCAGGCACACTCTATCCAGAACAGGATAGGGTGATTAAATTCAGGATGACAAGGCAATTCTGGTACCTGATCATATTCCTCCAAGAGGCTCTTCTGAAAATAATTTTCCATGAAAGTGCATGCCTCGAACTGCTCTAATATACAAGGGGTTTCCGATGGGCAAGATATATGCTCAACTAACTTCTCATATGAAATAATTTCCTTCTCTTCCTCTATGCTCAACTGACTAAAATCCATACTCCTGCCGCAAATGGGGGAGTCTTCATGAATTTTACCATTTTCCTGGCCAGATGTATCCTCATGCTCATAAGTGGGATTGTTAACATTAACAACATTTCCAAAGGGATTTTGTTCTTCATTAACTTCTTCAGACATGGCATAGATAGGGTTCTCTAAAAAGGTCCTCTCATCATTTCCAATATCTATGTCATCCATGATGGACTGGTCATCACTTATGTCATCCTCCAAGCTATGTCTATCCTCCTCAACTTCATAACAATCCTCTTCAAACAAATGGGTTTCAAAGATATCACAAGGGACCCAACTTTCCGAATACTCACTGCCATGTGGAGAACAAATGGGAGTGTCATCACACATATTACAAACTTCATGGATTTCTTCATGAGTGTCAATCTTTGTAATGGTTTCTTCTAGAGGTGGATCAGGAATACATATGCGTTCATCATTATGGAAGTAGTCTTGAAAAACTTCCCACTCATAAGTGTCTTTTGATTCGGTGGCATGAGGAGGGTCTTCAATAGAATTCGATCTTTGATAAATTTTCTCGATGGGATTATCAGGGGTCTGAAGGGAAAATGTCATACTTTCTGTAATAGGTTGACCCAACTGGTTCCCACTATCTTTGGGAAAATCATAAAAGTCATTTACATAGTTTATGCACTCAGGCTCACTTGATGAAAACTGACCAACAAACCCTTAAGGAAAACCATGCTTTTGGATATAGCATGCAAGGTGACAAGTGTCTTTGTTATCACACAACTTGTAGTTGCCCCTAGAGGTATCCCATCCGGGACGGTAGAGGGGTTAGGCAACTAAAGAGGTGACCTAAGAGATGCCACGGTTCCCAATGCAATGCGGGAGTCACGTCAACCGAGGCACTCTTCGCTTTAGGTCAAGGTATAACTAGACCAAGGGGGAGACCCTATACCCCAATCACAGTTGATTGGACCCAAGCAAAGGTTTCAAAGGGTGAATAAATGGTGAGTTACGGAAACCAATGCAAGGCTAAGTGGACCTAATGTTTAAGGTATGGTTGAAGGTGGTATAATGGATAGTTAGTGTTTCAACATATGTATGGTTTAGGCCACTTGATGGGGTATGATTGCTAAGTACAGTACCATGTGTTTACACAAGTGGGTCTTGTTGCCTTGGGAAGTGTGAAATGGTTCTAGGTGGGCCCACAAGGTGAAGTTAAGTGTGAGGATGGTACTATAGGTTAGATCTAGGTTAGACCTACAAGTTAGAGTTGGTTCTAGGATTACCCATGTGCTAGATCTAGGGTTTGACACTAATCCCAAGAAGTGCGCCTTTCTTGGAGAAGGACTAGTGCCTTGTTGGATGGGCTAATGGGGTCAAGAAGGATGTCAAAGTGTAGATCGGGACACCTAGAAGCCAAGTCAAGTGGTTTGGATGAGATCCAATGGTTGGATCTTACTAGATCTTGGTTTTTTGAGTGAAGACCAAAAGTGGACCACAATTCCTTAAAACAAGGAATGCAATCCCCAAGGTAGATCGGGACAAAAGGACAGTCTAGACCTAGGTTTCAAGGCATGGGCATTCCAAATCCATGAAATTCTCCAACACCCACTTCCTAGAAGTGGTCCAACTCAAAACTTCAAGGGGGTGCGACTTTCTCAAGGAAGGGCAAAAGATGGGTTTGGTGGACCAAACCAAGTCCAATGGCCACCAAAATGTAGATCCGGGATGTTAGTACCCCGATCTAAGTTCCTTCAAAGTTTCAAGTGAATCCAATGGGTAGATCTTAGTAGATCTAAGTTTTAAGGTACCAAGAAGATCAAAAGGGGGTTTCAATCCCTCAAAACATGGAGAGATGTCCACAAGGTAGTTTTCACCAAAGTAAGGATATGGGTATAGGTTATCAAGTGTCTAGATGTCAATTCAAGTGGGATCTCACCTACCCATGTGCTAGATCCTACCCAACAAGCTTCTCTTAGGAAAATCAATTTAGGTTCAAGAAGGCTTTTTGCATTGAAAGGTGTGTCAATTTTTAGCCAATCACCACCAAACTATAGATCCAACTAGGGGTGGATCCTATAGAGGTGGGTTCTTAATATCTTTTCAAATGCAAGGGTGGATCTAAGTAGATCTAAAAAAATACCAAATTTGGGGTTTTGATTTAATTAGGGTTTTATGACCAATGGAGATAGAATGGATGAAAGAGGCACATACCTTGTAGATCTTACCTCAATTGCTTATGGCCACCTTGCAAGTTGATAGCATTCTCCTATGTTTATATTCAAGAGTGAGATCCAAGTGCTCCAACCAAATCGCCCTTCTCCAAGATAGCCAAATCGTCCTCCTCCTACAAGACAAGATCAAAGAAACAAGTCAAGCAAGATGATTATGAAAATGGTAGAAAGATGTAATAGAAAGCATCAACTATGTCACGAAGATACAATAATGATACTCCCTGTCACAAGATCAACCCAAGAGAGAATATGTGGATCCCTCCAACAATAACCCTCAAAAAGTCGCCCTCCTTTCTCCAATTCGACTTTCCTGTCAAAAGGTTAGCAAAAACACCAAAATCCACAATGATACATAGAAGAGATACTTTATATTCAATATGCAAGAGAATCCAAAATGCAAGAGAGATGTGCTCCACAAAAAATCTTCTATTCCAATATTCCAGAGCTCCAAAGGTGAGCTTTACAATGGGGGGTCTCCTCCTTATATAGGATAATAAAGACCAAAACCCTATACCACTTCATAATACTACATCAAATGAGTGGTTGAGATTATAAGATCTCATCATACAATCAATGGCTAGGATGAATCCATAACATAATATCACATGGATCACTCAACATAACAATAGCGCCCTCTCTAAATGGTACAATGGAGGGTGACGTCATCCCACAAGAGGGGTAGGAAGTACAATAATCCACCTCATGATGACTAGGACATGATAAAATAAGCACATGGTGGGGCTAGGAGGTATAAATCCTTGCTAGCTCACCCCAAGGCACAATAAAATAATAAAATATGTCCAATATAATGACAATGACCAAAACTGTCCTCAGAATCCATGACAGTCGAGCAGTAAATGTCCTCCTGTGATCAATCTGGAGATACCCACATGGTGAAAACTGACTGGAAGATAGTGAGATCACCCTGGAAGACCTCTGTGAAAACCAAATGCCAAAACCTTGCCTCAATTGCCCAAATCGATTTCCTCAGTGACCACTTTATCCCATTTTTTAACTGCCTCGGGAACTGTGAAAGTGCCAAAACTGCCTCCTAGGGTGCTAGCGCTGTCCATCTGAGCCCACCAGGCTCTCAGGGAGGGGGGATAAATGGTAATAACAAGTGGCTGGACCACCCCCTCCATCATCAGCACCCTAGGTGAACTGGCCTCTCGGGGCCCCTGCTGCTCAGGCTGGGAAATCAGCCCCAAATCTGGTCAACAAGTATAAAACTGCATCAATCACTGTCAGAAGTGCCCGGAACTGAAAGATAAGTGTCTCAATGGATCCAGAAGACCCAAATCCACTAGGAATGAGTACTCATACACCCTGGGTTGCCCTAATGGGCCAGCTGTAGGGTCCACCATATATGGACAATGTATAATCTGCTGATCTGAAATAATAATAACCTGCTGAACTGGATCAAACATCATCTGCATCATATGTCCATCATATGATATCATCATCAAACATGTGGGACCATAAATCATCATCAATAATCATCCATACATGGTCCACATCATCACGGATCCCAAGAATATATAATCAAGGATAAATCACATCAGTAGATTAAGACAATGTTTCTCTAATCATTCCCACAGCTAAGCTCAAAGTATAAATTCCATTCAGTGGCATTAATCAAGTTAACATATTCCGTGGTTATATAAAATTACTTGCACCATAGTTCAAATGACAAACTCACCAATTGGACATGGTCAAACTGCTAGTGAAGGATGAAGGCTAGGAGCAAGGTTGGGCCAAGGGTTTGACTTGTCTTACTTAACTCAAAAATACTTTGGACTGGGAAAAGGGGGAAGCTACAAACTCTGTGCTGGACAAAAGAACACGGGGGATGGCTGTGCCTCACAAATGGATAAGTTGTTTAGAGAGTGTTTATTCAACTTAGGCATCATGTCTACATCAAGTTGATCCAGGTTCATTAGGATCATTCAATTTCATTTCCATGGCCTTTTTGGCCTACATAACCCTTCGGATTTCAGATGTGCTGAGAAGCACAACTAGTTGCAGCTTGCATCCAGGGCATGTTTTTCATATATTTATACAAGGTCAGCAATTGTTTAGATATAGCTTTTAAGAACTATTGCTTTTTGGACCTTTCTTATACTCTTCGAGGAGTATATTTTTTAGCTTTTCACTGCTCTTGCCCTTTTTTGTTTCCATGGGCGAATTTTTAGTTTCCATAGGTAGAACATGAGCTTTCAGTTTTAGCCAACAACATCTCAAGTGACTAGGGGGAGTTCGAGCCAAGGCCTACAATCCAACTCACCGAAGGCAAGTTCTGTCACCAACTCAGAGCCGAGACACTGAATAAACAGGGATGCGGTCCAAACACAGAGGTAGAAAAATGGGGAAGTCCTCAGTATCAGAAAGTCAAATGAGACATGTCAGGGTTTAAAGTCAAACAGGAAGGTCATGTATGGATGGAGACAAGTGAATATGGAGCCTACACTAGCAGACAACTGGTGTCGGTGGAAAGACCATGTCTATGTAAAGGTGAAATACCAGTAAGTTTTGTTAAATGACCTAAAAGTGCAAGCAATTGTCCATTTTAAGATTTACAGTTCATTTTAAATAGTTTGCCACATCAGGAATAATATACCAAGCACATGCTATGATCATGACTAAATCAACAAGATAATAATCCACAGTCAGTGAGAACATATCCATAGATCATACAACATCATCATAATAATCATCATCATGCAATATCTGAAACACATCTGAAGTACATCTCCAGGCACTGAACTGAAACTGTAATGGGATAAGTGGTCACATCAGTCATCAAATCTGAACTCTCAAGGCTCAGCCTTGACACAAGGTCATAAAATCTGAATAATGTACTGCTCTGATCATAAGTGATCCAAAATATATATAGCCATGCTCTGGAATAAGGAAGCTCTGGAATGTGCAGACATCTGCTGTACAAGAATAGTAGCCCTGCTACTATGGTGTGATAACAGTCTTCTTCATGGAATTCTTGGCAAGCTCTGCAGAATGGGATATATATCTCATTTATGTTAGCAGCCTCTATTTGACTCGGAGGCCTCTTTTCATTGTTGGGAGCCCTTTTCTGCCAATTGTTTTCGGGAGGATAGTTTCTTTGAATCGACTGAGTCTGCTGGATTTGTTGAACATGTTGGACATGTGCTCTTTCTATGTTTATGATTTTATTTTGCACTTCCTTCATTTGGACTTCATGTTTTTGTTCAGCCTTTTCCATCCTCTCACACATCTCCATCATCTTTTTCTCGTATGAATCTTTCAGAGTAGCTAGAGGATCTTTATCTTTAGGCTCAGTTGTTTTTAAAGGAGTTTGAGCTCTTGAATAGCCAGGTAAATTTGACTTTCCAGAGGACTGCATGTTTTTATCGATCTTAGTTGCCATTGTCTGTGCTTCTAACAAAGTAGCAGGTTCTTTATCCCTAAGTTGATATTGCATCTCTCCACTTAAAGCTTCAATGTAGTAAACCAGTATAGTATGTGGAGTTGGCTTGCAATCTGTAGGGATTGCATTGTACAAGTCGGTAAACTTCTTGTTGAACTCTTCCATGGTTTCTATCTCATTTATTTTGATGTTTGTTAGAGCAGCAAGTTGATGACGGGGCTCTTTTTTCTCACCATACTTGTTGGTGAAAGCAGTTGAAAACTCAGTCAAGGTGGCAAAGGAGTTGGCTGGCAAGCCGATGAACCAGTCACCAGCATCCCCATCTAAGGATAAGGCAAACAACTTCATGTACACATCCTCATGCCTGTGAGCAGGATCCCTGACATATCCACTTTTTATTTTTGAGAAAGCAGTGAGGTGATGTGCAGCAATAACAACATCAGTGCCGGTAAAGGTGGGAAGTTTGTCGATGGCCTTGTCTGGAAGATCATGTGGTTGACCTGCTATCTGAGTAATGTTGAGGGGAGCGAAAAAATCACCCATTGTATCGGAAAAACAATTATTACTGTTTTCAAAATTTTCAAAATTTTCAAAGTTATTTTCTTGAAAAAGACTATGGATGTCAGAAATAGAGTGAGACCTAAGTTCTTCAAGGATTTTACGAGAAGCAAGCTTGTTCAGTCTTCTCCTATAAACCTTTTCAGGTTCTGGGATAAAACTAAGCAAGCCTTCAGAGTTTCTTCTAGTCGAATACCTTGAGGTGTTAATTGACAATGGAGTCGCCAGGTGGATTCAAGTCTAATTTCTGAGAGTGATTAAACTAAAAATCTACCAAAAAGGAAAAAAGGGCAGTGGACTTGCCAGATAGATTTGAGAATCTATCAAAAAGGTAAACAAGCTAGAAAAAACTAAGGTCGTCCAGGAACAAAAAGATTTGTCCTCGGCAGCGGCGCCAAAGATGTTGTTCGCAAAACTGCACACCAGCAGTAGAAATCTTTCGAAAGCTGTCTCCCTCACTGGAAAGTGGGGAGAGGTGTGGCCTTGGGGGCAAGCAATGAGCCAGGTACTGTCACCTAAATCCCAGCTCCTCCGTTTAGGCAAACTCCTAACGAAACCAAGGGGGGTAGTCCCTAAAAAAGAGTTGTCTAAGGCTCTTTGTGTATTTAAGTGTTTTTAGGTGTTGTGATGCGGATGGGTGTTGTTTAGGAGTTTTTGAATGAGAGACAATAGTTTTTAAATGTAAAACAAGATAGCGCAATCCACGTTGCAAACACAAGATGAGAGATACACTTGGACAATAAATAAATCACTCTTTACGATAATTAAAGCAAATACTCCAATATTGGTATTTTAAAGCAAACAAGATATATGATGAAGGACCAGTGCCTTATGGAGTCAAATATATAAAAAAGTGATTGTAAAAAGGTTGATACAAGTGCTTGAAAATAAAAGTTTGTGAGAACGTTGTGCAGCTTATCTTGGTAAATTTAAGATTTTAATTGTCTTGATTATTATGGTTAAGAACAAGGTATCAAAAAAGTAGTGGAACTGTTATCACACAACTTGTAGTTGCCCCTAGAGGTATCCCATCCGGGACGGTAGAGGAGACAGGCAACTAAAGAGGTGACCCAAGAGATGCCACGGTTCCCAATGCAATGCGGGAGTCACGTCAACCGAGGCACTCTTCGCTTTAGGTCAAGGTGTAACTAGACCAAGGGGGAGACCCTATACCCCAATCACAGTTGATTGGACCCAAACAAAGGTTTCTAAGGGTGGATAAATGATGAGTTACGGAAACCAATGCAAGGCTAAGTGGACCTAATGGTTAAGGAATGGTTGAAGGTGGTATAATGGATAGTTAGTGTTTCAACCTATGTATGGTTTAGGCCACATGAAGGGGTATGATTACTAGGTATAGTACCATGTGTTTTCACAAGTGGGTATTGTTTTCTTGGGAAGCGTGAAATGGTTATAGGTGGACCCACAAGGTGAAGTTAGGTATGAGGTTGGTACTATAGGTTAGGTATAGGCTAGATCTATAAGTTGGAGTTCGTTTTAGGAGTACCCATGTGTTAGATCTAGGGTTTGACACAAATCCCAAGGAGTGCGACTTGCTTGGTGATGGACTAGTGCCTTGTTAAGTGGGCTAATGGGGTCAAGAAGTATGTCAAAGTGTAGATCGGGACACCTAGAAGCCAAGTCAAGTGGGTTGGAAGAGATCCAATGGTTGGATCTTATTAGATCTAGGTTTTTAAGTGATGACCAAAAGTGGACCACAATCCCTTAAAACAAGGAATGCAATCCCCAAGGCGGATCTTGATGAAAGGACAGTATAGACCTAGGTTTCAAGTCACGGGCATTCCAAATCCACGAAAATCTCCCACACCCACTTCCTAGAAGTGGACCAACTCAAAAAATCAAGGGGGTGCGATTTGCTCAAGGAGGGTCCAAAAATGGGTTTTGGTGGACCAAATCAAGTCCAATGGCCACCAAAATGTAGATCCGAGATGTTAGTACCCCGATCTATGTTTCCTCAAAGTTTCAAGTGAATCCAATGGCTAGATCTTAGTAGATCTAAGTTTTAAGATGCCAAGAAGGTCAAAAGGGGATTTCAACCCCTTAAAACATGGAGAGATGTCCACAAGGTAGTTTTCACCAAAGTAAAGATATGGGTATAGGTTATCAAGTGTCTAGATGTCAAATCAAGTGGGATCTCACCTACCCATGTGCTAGATCTAACCCAACAAGCTTCTCTTAGGAAAATCGATTTAGGTTCAAGAAGGCTTTTTGCATTGAAAAGTGTGTCAATTTTTAGCCAATCACCACCAAACTATAGATCCAACTAGGGGTGGATCCTATAGAGGTGGGTTTTTAATATCTTTTCAATTGCAAGGCTAGATCTAAGTAGATCTGAAAAATACCAAAAACAAGGGTTTTAATTTGATTATGGTTTTGTGATCTAGAAATTATGGAAGATTCATGGAAGAGAAGATCATACCTCTTGGGACATACCTGGATGAAGAGATGAATGCTAGTTGAGACGAGGATTACTTTGCCAAAGATTAAATGGAGAATTGTTGAAGCCCTCTTGCCAAATCGATTTTTCCAAGCCACATGTGATTCCTTCTAACCTGTCAAGCCAAGGAGCAAAGCATCAATCAGTTTAACAAATTGAAGGTAGATACAAGCAAGAGAGAGAAAACATAGAATAGTTGACACAAATGCAAAACTACTCCCTGTCAAACCCAAAACGACTTCTTCCAAGCTTGAAGGGCAAGCCTCCCCACCAATTCGCACTTGTCAAAGTCGCCCTCTCAACCTGCAAATAAAGTATGGCAAATATGCAAGATAGCTACAATAGATCCTCCAGTGCAATGGACAATAGCATTTACAATCGAAACAACCAACATCCACTCCAATCCAAGCATGTACTCCAAAAGATAGAAATTTTATTCCAAGAGCCAAGAGCCAAAAATCTCTAGATGAATTTTACAATGAGGGGGTCTCCTCCTTATATAGGATAATAAAGACCAAAACCCTAGATCTCAAAACCACTTTTTGAAATGAGTGGTTGAGATTAAAAGATCTCACAACATAATCAATGGCTAATAATAAATCATAACCATATATCACATGGATCACCCACATAATGATAGCGCCCCCACTAAAAAGGTACAATGAGGGGTGACGTCATCCACAAGAGAAACTATAAGCATCAAAATCCACCTCATGGTGACTAGGACATAACAATATAAGCTCATGGTGGGGCTAGGAAGTTTTAATCCTTACTAGCTCATCCCCAAGGCACAATAAAAATAATAAAATATGTCCAATATAATAAAAATGACCAAAACTGTCCTCAGAATCCATGACAGTCAAGCAGTAAATGTCCTCCTGTGATCAATCTGGGCATACCCACATGGTGAAAACTGACTGGAAGGTAGTGATGCCGCCCTGGAAGACCTCTGTGAAAACCAAATGCCAAAACCTTGCCTCAATTGCCCAAATCGATTTCCTCAGTGACCACCTTTTCCCATTTTTTAATTGCCTCGGGAACTGTGAAAGTGCCAAAATTGCCTCCTAGGGTGCTAGCGCTGTCAATCTGAGCCCACCAGGCTCTCCGGAAGGGGGGATAAATGGTAATAACAAGTGGCTGGACCACCCCCTCCATCATCAGCGCCCTAGGTGAACTGGCCTCTCGGGGCCCCTGCTGCTCAGGCTGGGAAATCAGCCCCAAATCTGGTCAACAAGTGTAAAACTGCATCAATCACTGTCAGAAGTGCCCGGAACTGAAAGATAAGTGTCTCAATGGATCCAGAAGACCCAAATCCACTAGGAATGAGTACTCATACATCATGGGTTGCCCTAATGGGCCAGCTGTAGGGTCTACCATATATGGACAATGTATAATCTGCTGATCTGAAATAATAATAAACCTGCTGAACTGGATCAAACATCATCTGCATCATATGTCCATCATATGATATCATCATCAAACATGTGGGACCATAAATCATCATCAATAATCATCCATACATGGCCCACATCATCACGGATCCCAAGAATATATAATCAAGGATAAATCACATCAGTAGACTAAGACAATGTTTCTCTAATCATTCCCACAGCTAAGCTCAAAGTATAAATTCCATTCAGTGGCATTAATCAAGTTAACATATTCCGTGATTATATAAAATTACTTGCACAATAGTTCAAATGACAAACTCACCCATTGGACATGGTCAAACTGCTAGTGAAGGATGAAGGCTAGGAGCAAGGTTGGGCCAAGGGTTTGACTTGTCTAACTTAACTCAAAAATACTTTGGACTGGGAGAAGGGGGGAAGCTACAAACTCTGTGCTGGACAAAAGAACACGGGGGATGGCTGTGCCTCACAAATGGATAAGTTGTTTAGAGAGTGCTTATTCAACTTAGGCATCATGTCTACATCAAGTTGATCCAGGTTCATTAGGATCATTCAATTTCATTTCCATGGCCTTTTTTGCCTACATAACCCTTCGGATTTCAGATGTGCTGAGAAGCACAACTAGTTGCAGCTTGCATCCAGGGCATGTTTTTCACATATTTATAAGGTCAGCAATTGTTTAGATATAACTTTTAAGAACCATTGCTTTTTGGACCTTTCTTATACTCTTCGAGGAGTATTTTTAGCTTTTCATTGCTCTTGCCCTTTTTTTTGTTTCCATGGGCGAATTTTTTTAGTTTCCATAGGTAGAACATGAGCTTTCAGTTTTAGCCAACAACATCTCAAGTGACTAGGGGGAGTTCGAGCCAATGCCAAACATCGGGACAACCGACCAGAATGATTTAGGCCTACAATCCAACTCACCAAAGGCAAGTTCTGTCACCAACTCAGAGCCGAGACACTGAATAAACAGGGATGCGGTCCAAACACAGAGGTAGAAAAATGGGGAAGTCCTTGGTATCAGAAAGTCAAATGAGACAAGTCAGGGCTTAAAGTCAAATAGGAAGGTCATGTATGGATGGAGACAAGTGAATATGGAGCCTATACTAGCAGACAACTAGTGTCGGGAAAGACCATGTCTATGTAAGGTGAAATACCAGTAAGTTTTGTTAAATGACCCAAAAGTGCAAGCAATTGTCCATTTTATGATTTACAGTTTATTTTAAATAGTTTGCCACATCAGGAATAATATACCAAGCACATGCCATGATCATGACTAAATCAACAAGATAATAATCCACAGTCAGTGAGAACATATCCATAACATCATCATAATAATCATCATGCATCATCTGAAACACTGCTGAAATATATCTCTAGGCACTGAACTGAAACTGTAATGGGATAAGTGGTCACATCAGTCATCAAATCTGAACTCTCAAGGCTCAGCCTTGACACAAGGTCATAAAGTCTGAATAATGTACTGCTCTGATCATGAGTGATCCAAAATATATAGCCATGCTCTGGAATAAAGGAAGCTCTAGAATGTGCAGATATCTGCTGTACAAGAATAGTAGCCCTGCTACTATGGTGTGATAACAGGAACCTTATCCAAGAAAACTACTGGCAACCCTAGGTGATCGGTCGGAAGCACCCAGATTGCGAAGAGGGCAAGTGTGCTTGCGGCTTGACCGCCCTCGAGTCTGACAGTGGATTCCGGACGCCACCTCTTGTGGAAGAACAGTAATTTGTCTTGGTTGAGGTTTTTTGGGGAAAAGTTTTAATTAGATTTTCACTTGTGAATTAGCAAGTCTTCCACCTTTCTGAGTACTAGCCCAACCGTTTCCGGTTGGCAGAGCATACGGGTGTAGGACAGAAACCAAGGTAAATTAATTAAAGGGGTGTGTGGGTTGAAAAGTTTTAATTAAAGAGCACTTTAGTTCAACTCTCCGACAGAGAGCGCTCTTGACTTGATCTTATGACCACAGTTCAAGAGACTTGCTACTTTAACAAATGCCTAATGCAGGGATAATGCAAAACTAAAAAATGCCCTCCGATAGAGGGTGCTCTTGACTTGGATTTGGCCAAGTTCAAGAGGCTTTGGTTCGTTTTAAACAAGCAGAAAGTAGATTGTAGTAGCAATGAATTCCAACTTAAAATTTGATTAAACAATATGATAGATCAACAAGATATGGAATATTACTAAAAATCACTATTCGCAAGATAAAATGAAACTTGAAAAGTCTAGTGTTCTACCACACAATTTCTAATCTAATAGGTGGGATCGATCTCCGAACAAGATCAACCACTAGAAGCGCCTGCACTTGAGAAACTCCAGCTAACTGAAAGCTCTACCAAGGAAACCGACGGGGAAGGAAGAGTAACCACAAAATTATGTGTTCCTGCCCTTGAGATGAAATCCCAAGGATACAACTTCCGGTCAAAGGATTTGGAAGAGAAATACAAGATAATAATAAACAAAAATAAATCTAAACTACCCAAGAGTCTCTTTCAGGGCAAAGACCCTACTCGGGAGAGCATGGGGGTAAGTAAATCGGAAAAATAGAGCAAGTATAACTTATTGAAATAAAACTAATCTAAGAGCATGTGAAAAGATCTAAACTAAGCCAATCGAACAAAACCCAACACTCTTCCCCAAATGGGGAAGAAGACCAAAGATTGGAGGACCTCTCCACTATAAGTTTTATTAAATTTTTACAAGTTCCTTAAGGGAAATTCCTTGAAAGGTCTTTGATGGCTACTAGAACAAACTTATAAAAATTGAAAGCTTGAAGCCCTTAATGGCTTTTACAAAGGATAAGAAGATGTATCTTAAAATGTGTCTTATGATGCTTGGTTTCTTCTTCTCTTTTTGGTTTGATCTTTTGATTCAAGAAATCTTTCTCTTCCCACAATCCTACCACAAGGATAAGCCAATAAACTCATGCACCCATTAGCGTTAGAAAATTAATCAAACTTTGAACTATCGAGTCTTAGAAAATTAATCAAACTTTGAACTATCGAGTCTAGGTTTGCAAAATAAGACTAAAACATGAAAGAGCATGAGATTTTGACTTGAGATAATTAGTATGGTAAAACGGACCAGCAAGCTAAAATGCTCTAAAAAATGGTGGGAATGAGAATGCAACCACAAGATTTTACACTACTTGATATGCCAATTTGTTTATCTTTGAAATGAGACTAAGAACTTTTAAGAAAAGAAACTAGATGCAAGTTCTAATACTACTTCTAAAGCATGAAATAGAAGCTACTAAGTAACAAATATTGAAAAATCTAATCTCTTGCAAAAGAAAGACGAGATCTATGCTTGTGAAACAAATCTATACTAACCAAAAATCAAAGATGTTTTATGTTTTGTGTTTTTTTTGTTGTGCTTTAGGGCAAAGAAGGAGATGGACGAGAGGAGACCTAAGGGAAATAAGGAGGGAGATGAGAGGCTAGAGGGGATAGGTAGAACGAATAGGATGAAGGGTAGAGGGAAGAAATAGGACGAGAGCAAAGAGAGGAAGGTAAGGGATGGACGAAAGGAGGAAGGCAAGGAGAGAGGGATGAATGCAAGAGGGAGAAGGGACCCAAAGTAGGGTGGACGAGAAGGAGAGTTTGAGGACAAAAAACGAATGGGAAAGGTAGGAGATGAAGACAAACCTATGGAGAAGTAGATCTAGGGCAAGGGCTTCAAGTGGAACACTTGTGATGGTAAAAGCACCGTCTTGGAAATCCTCCGGTTAACCGGTGATACGCCGACAACGAGTGTTGAAGAGAGCACAAGGGAACAAATCCCAAGCTATTCCCCAAGGTTGAAGGAACTTCAACCTTATGGCAAACTAATCTATGGCTTGAAGACAAGAACAATCTCGGATCAAGACTAGAAGGGCTAGAAGGGGCTTAGCAAGTCAAAGCAAAGGTTCAAGGAGCAAACAAGGAGGCTTGAAGAAATGGAAGCCTAAAGTAACAAGTAACCAATATTGTATTTTGAATGTTTGATGGAGAAGATCCAAACTCCCTTTGTTTCTCAAATTCAAAAGCTAGAACTCCTTTGGTCTTATGTAGAGTGAAGATGTACCTGCAAGAACCTTAAGCATAGATAATATATATACAACAAAATATTTAAGTGAAAAGAACTAGATACATGCTACTTGTGCTAGATTGTTAGCCATCTTGAACATGATCTACAACTTAAGAGCCTCAAATAGAATGTAAAACAATATCACCTTAATCTCAAGTGAAGCAATGCACATCAAGAGCCTCCACGTTTTTGACCTCCAAAGTCTCAACTTTATTAACAATAAAAAGTGCTTACAATTTCATCAGAGTTTCGATGCATAAAGAATCCATGAGATAATAACCCCAAAGGGAGGGCTTGGCATGCCAAACAATGGTCAAAGTCGAGTTTGGTGGTAGGTTGAAGGTAGAGGTGGCAAGACTCGACTCTAATGGAAGCATAGGGAGTATCAACAACCAACCAACAAGCCACAACAAGGATAAACACGAGCTTGCATGAGCAATGACGTGAGGATTGGTAGGTTGACGTGAGGATCATGGAGATATGCGAGCTAGTTTGGTGAGTGACGCGTGGAATGGTAGGTGCTAACTCGCATGAGCAAAGGGAGCCAAGCTTGTGGATGATTGGTGAGTCATGAGGGCGCCCATCTCTAACATTAATGCTAACCACCAACCCAATCATCAAATGACAACACACTAACTCGAGTTTTGGATGAGGAGGGCGAATTTGCTTGAATGGATAACCTTCTAGTGACTGGATATTTGATTGGAATGACTGGGAGTTGATTGGAATCCTCATAAATGTCCATTGCCATGTCATTTAGCCTTTTATTTTAATCAAATTGATTAATTTTGGAGAGATTTGGATGATCTCCAAAATATTCAATTTTATTATTTTAATTAATAATTTCTCTGTAAATGATTTTTCAAAGAAAATATTAATTACGAGGCTGAATTGACATCCGAAAGTTGGGTTTAGCTGCTCCACGGGTCATGTGTGATTTTTGGCTTATGAAACGAGCCATCAATCACTAAATTCGGACCCCGGACGACTGACATATTACAAATTATTATTTCTCTATTTAAACTATAGAGAAATTTATTAAATTTAAAAAATAAATAAAACCCAAATTTCCACGGACCTGGTAAAATTTTTTAGAAATTTTTTCTGAGGGCTTTATGGACCTAGGACATGACCGACACCTATTCTAATAGTGTCTAGTAGGCTTATATACATTAGTTGGCCTCTAATAACCCCCCATGGCCAAATTTTCAAAATCGGGCATTCCAGCTTTGGAGGAGCGGGAGAAAACCTCATCGATTATACATCGCCTTAAGCAAAGTATAATTGACAAGGGAAAAAACTCCTTGGAATACCTTAGTTGCTTAATCTAGTCATGAGGAACCGAGGCACTCAGATCCTACTAGCACACTTTATTACAAACCCCCATGGGGCCATGGTCATGTCGACTCAAAAAACAAAACAGGCTAACCACAACATGCTGGATCATTTGATACACTGGAATCAAACATTTATCATGTTTGTCAAATGGCGGCTCAAATAAGGTTTCAACTATTTGTACAAAATAGGTGATAACAGGAAGCTTGGAGCGTGGGTGATTGGTATAGGTGGCAGCCACCTCACCATAGGTTTCAACGCCCTCCACCTTGGGCTAGTCGCCCACCAACAAACCCATGAGTTAATGCATGTGCGTGGAAAGCTCACGTGAGGGAGGCCATGCTTTTCATCTTTTGAAATAGCCATTCGCTTATCCTAAGTTCACTTTAGCATGTGCTTTATTCCTTAATGTGGGTCGTACACCATCTTAATAAACCATGCCACTCTTTTCTATACGAAGTTTTATTCATTTTTGACTTTTTTGACTTTTTTGTTTGGTGCAATTCGTATAATCATTAGCAATTAAGTGCCATTTTGTAGCACCTTTAGGAAAATCGTCAAAAATGACAATTTTAGACACCCGAAACCCAGGAAAAGTGGGTCCCAGGTTAAAGAGGCCGCTCTGAGCGTCAAAACTAGCCTCTCCATGCCGATTTTCGCCTCCAGATGAGGTTTTTATTACATTTTGAAAAATTCCAATTAAACCATTAAAAATGGTCTAATTTTGCGGAAAAAATTATTTTCGCCGGAATGAAACCAAACTCCTAGGGGACTGTTATCACCCAAACTGTAGTTACCCCTATGGATGTATCCACTCATGGATGGCAATAGGGAAGGGCAACTCAAAAGGTGCATCCACGATTACCTCGACCTCCAAAATATGGTTGTCACGCCAGTCGAGGCAACCTTCACTTTATGTTATCTAGCCCAGACAACAAAGGGGGAGACCCGATCTACTCCCGACAGGAGAGTTCAAAACCAAGACACCAAATCAAGTTAATTCTAAGTGAAGTAAGGTGTATGGTTTTTTCGAGACCTTAGGATGAAGTCACAAGACAGGTGAGGGGTTCAATGAGTATAGCTTTGGTTCATTGTTGATGTGAG
Organism: Larix kaempferi; assembly: GCA_027924585.1. Lineage (NCBI taxonomy): Eukaryota > Viridiplantae > Streptophyta > Pinopsida > Pinales > Pinaceae > Larix > Larix kaempferi. Next base: position 7,065,687 of record BSBM01000434.1, read on the forward strand.
AGTGACTTATAATAATTAAAGATAAGATCCGGGATTAAAGTACTAGTCAATGTGAGAAAATCCACTACCTTGGGAACCGTGTCCAATGCAGGGTAGTTTAGGGGTTGAATTGGGGTTAACTAGTACAAGTGACAAGCTTGATCATGATACATGATGGCATCAAGGGTTTAGTTCACCACACTAAGGTCAAACCACAAGTTAATCCAACAATCTAGGAAAGTCGAATTGACTTGGAGAGAAACCAGTGCCTTGGGAATTGGGATAATGGAGTCAAAGTAAGGTTAGCTTGTGGTTAAGGACTCCTATTGCATGAGACAAGTGGGCAATTAAAGTCTTGATGGATGAATACGTCTAGATCTAGGTTTGAACTAGGTGGACCACAATCCCTTAAAACAAGGAATGCTATCCCCAAGGCAAGATTTGACAAAGTGACCTACTAGACCTAGGTTTTGAATTATTCCCGTTCCAAATCCACTGAAATCTCAAGTGCCCACGTCCTAGAAGTGGGACAACTCCCTTCTCCAAGGTGGTGCGACTTTACCCAAGGAGGCTAAAATGTGGGTTAAGTGGGTCAAGACAAGTCCGATGGCATCCAAACTTTAGATCCGGGTAGGTTAATCAAGTAGGATTGTGGATCTACAATTTCAAGGCAATCCGACGGCTAGATCTTACTAGATCTGAGTTTAAAGATACCAAGTGGTCCAAAATGGGCATTAAATCCCTTAAAATGTGGAATAGGGCCCACAAGGTAGAAATCAGAAAAGTGACAATCTAGGGGTAGGTTATCGGATGTGTAGATCATGAATCAAGCGGGATCTCACCTACCCACATACTAGATCTAGGTCAACTCACCAAACTAGGAAGTGCGCCCTTGCTTGGAGAGGCTAAATGCCTTGGGAAGAGGGTCAAATGGAAGCCAATCCTCACCAAACTATAGATCCGGGATGCCGTGGATACTATAGAGGTGGGTTTTCAATATCTTACCCAAGAAGCCACTAGATCTTAGTAGATCTGAAAAAATGTAAAATGAGGGTTTTGAAGAAATTAGGGTTTTATCAATTTATGAGCTATGTCAATGGATTGGATCAAGATAAGAGAAACAAACCTGTGGATCTTACCTGGGTAACCTTGTAGATGCCTTGATGATGATGATCTATGCAAACCCGATCAATTTGAGAAGCTTTGAGGTAGTTTTCTATGCAATCGATTTAGTCCAAGAAGCCAATGCGCCCTCTCTCCTGCACAACAAACGTCAACAATATCAGATTTGATGTAATCAAGAGATAAGACTAATGCCACAAGAGAAGTAACAGAAAGATAGCATAGATCACAATGATGCTAATGATAACCCCCTGATACAAGCAAATGCCAAGAAAGTCGATTTGAAGAAGCCTTGCAAAATTGCCCTTGTTGAAGTCGCCCTCCTGTAGACAAGACGATGATTTCCAAAATAGATAGATCTTACCATAAATTCCAAATGCTAGGTTGCAATAGACTTTCCAATCACCATCTAAGAACACCAGATGCAAAGGAGACCACAAGAATTTCCACAAGAAAGTTTTTCTATACCAATAATCCAAGAGCCAAAGACCCCTTACAAATGAGAAGCTCTCTCCTTTAAATAGGAAGGAGAGGCATCAAAATCCTAACCACTTTTTGAATGAGTGGCTAAGATTAAAAGATACAAATGTCTAATCAATGGTTGAGATGAGCTCAACAATAAAATACATGGATCACTAATAAAATATAATATGAGTGGACAAAATCGCCCTAGAAGAGGGGAATCCCACCAAATCATGATGACAAAATACAATAGGAAGCTTATGGTGGGTCCAAGGGGTATTTTAGCCACCCTTGGTCAATCCTCGTAGCACAATAATCATAAAATAATCATCAATATACCAAATCGTGCCTCCATGGTCAAATCGTAGGCCTCAAAAGACCTCAGAAATCATCAGAAAGTGCCATAAGTGATGGATGCGGGCCCCGATGAAGCTGAAACTGCTGGAGGAAGTGTGGAAGACATCGATCTATCATCATTGATCATCCCATGCCATAACATTTCCTCAGTAGCCCAAATCGATTTCCTCAATAGCCATTTCTACCAATCCTGAAATGCCTCGGGAAGCGTGAAACTGCCCCAAACTGCCTCCTGGAGTGCCTGCGCTGTCAAGGTGAGGGCACCAGTGTCTCCGGGAGGGGGGTAATATGGTAAAAACAATTGGCTGGACCACCCCCTCCAAGCACAGCGCCCTAGGTCAACCGGATAAAAATCACATCTGCTCTAACAGGCCAAAACTGCACTGGGATAGCCTACTGAGGCTCAATCATCACTATACATGCCTGGAACTAAAAACAAACTATCTCATTGGACTCAGAAGGTCCAAATCCATCCAAGATGTGTACTCATACACCATATGAGTCTCTGCATGATCAATATCTATATCCAATATACCAGAACAGGGCAAATAATAATAATCTGTAAATGATCAAATACTGCTGTAAACCATGACTCATCATCATAACCCTGTAGCTGCTGCATGGAATCATCATGTACATGTACATAGACCATATATCATCAATCCATATCATCACAAGGTCCAACCATCTCATGTCCTATGGTTGACCTTGGTCAAACTAGGTCTAACCAAGTCAACATGACCAAATATAACTCAGACCATCATCAGAAGCTGTTGCAAAGTGTCAAAGGTTAATGCATGCTCTACAACTTATTCAAATAACAATTATAACACAAAGTAATCATTACTGGCGATCTAAATCCAAATATATAATGTCATTAATTATTATGATTACTCAGACTAGACTTTCAAGATCATACTCACTTCATAGCTGTGATCAATTTGCTAGTGAAGGGTGAAGGCTAAAATAACTGGCTAGTCTAAGGGATGACTTGACCGACTTAACTTTGTGACACACTTTGGCAATGGGAAAGGGAATACACACCATAGTATATACTGAATGAGCAACAACACAGGGAATGGCGGTGTCTCACAAATGGATAAGTTGTTTAGAGAGTGCTTATTCAACTTAGGCATCATGTCTACATCAAGTTGATACAGGTTCATTAGGATCATTCAATTTCATTTCATGGCTGATAAGCACAACTAGTTGCAGCTTGCATCCAGGGCATGTTTTTTATACATATATAAGGTCAGCAATTGTTTTGATATAGCATTTAAGTTCCATTGATTTTTGGGCCTGAAGTTTCCATAGCCTTGGTCTATGTGTGTTTGTAAACACATTGCATAGATTTTTATTTATTTTAGGCTTTCTGCTGCAGGTGTGTTTTTAAGGCACTTGTTTACTTGAGCACTTCTAGGTGTGTCACAGACAGTTTGTTTACCTAGGTATTTACATTTCCAAAAGATATAACATTTTATTTTCATGGCCATTTTCATTTGGCATGCCTTTCATTCATGTGTGTTTAGAAACACATTGCATGAATGGGCTTTTCATACAAGATATAGCATTTCATTTTTTCCAGACTTTGTATTCATGGCAACACTAAAAGTCTCAGGTTTAGCCAACACAACTTTAGTGACTGGGGGGAATTCACAAGGAACTCCAACTCACCATAGGCAAGTTTTGCCACCAACTCAGAGCCGAGACACAATAAACAGGGAAGCTCATCCAATACAGAGGCTATAGTGGGGAAAATTCCTCCATGCCACTAGTCAAGTAGTAAGTCAGGGTGATAAACTAGAAGGTAAGCAATGGATGGATGAAGACAATGAATAATGGAGCCAACACTAGCAAGCCAAGGTATGGTGGAATGATCACCTCTATTCTCCCCAAGGAGGGTAAAACCAATGAGTATGAATAGTGAACTTCTAAGTCTGAGTAGGGACAATATAATATATATAATAAGATCAACCAGGCCCACATATCTATATGATCGCCAGATCATGACACTAAGTGCTAAGACATGCTATAAGAATAAGTATAAAAGCAATATAACCGTAACACAATGATATACCTGTTGAGTCATATACCTGAATGCTCATCAACCTGTACCATCATCTGTCCTCTGAAACTGCTGCTGTAAATTTGGGCACTACTGACTGCTCTGTACCAATGGTATAATGGCTACATCGGTCATCTCTCTGAGTGTCCTGAGACTCAGTCATGGCATGGGGAATATACACTGCTGTCCACAATCTGATAGTGATCCAATATAGATGCTCATCTCAGCATCTCAAATGTAAGGGAACTGGTTGAATAGTGTATTGGCATCAGAAAAATAATGTATGGTAGCCCGACTACTATATATGTGATAACAGGGACCTAGTGCATGTCCATACGACTCAAAATAGATCGCTAGCATGTAAAAAATCCTGGACACGAAGACTTTAATAACCCCCCTAAGATCGACCACCATGGACAATACTCCAGCTTTGGAGGTTTCAGTGAAAAACTCATGAATTATACGTCACTGAAGCACAACGCATAATTCCTAAGGAAAAAACACTCTAGAGTATCCCCTTGATTGCAAAATCTAAGGAAAGCCAAGTCTTTTATAAAAGGACCATGCTTAGACCAACTTTATACAATTTCCCCAAGGAGGTATGAACATGCAGTTCTTACAAAAGGGGCAAAAAGGCCTTGTAAAAAGACTTCTGAACTTCTGAACACTGATGATGAACATTGAACATGTTCATGAAACTGGCGGCTCACAAGAAATTCAACTATTCTACAAAATAGTTGGTAACACAACCTACCTCCTAGGGCCGTAGCAGCCCTCTAGGCCTGCCCTTTGGCCTCTCCTTCAAGGTCTGCAATAGTGCAGACTTCCTCTTTGTCTGCTGCCCTAGAACCTGCCAACGTAAGAGATAAATTTCAGTCCTAAACAAATAAATAAACTTGTTAAATGCAAGTGGAAGTTTGATGGTTAAATCCATGTGCATTTAATTACTATGAGACGCTGCTATTAAGTTGATGTACATGTTGTTTAGCTCTTCCAGAGTTTGTTGCTATATTGGATACTTGCATTCCTTACATTAGTGTTTATTGGACTGTCATATGCATGACTAATATACCCCTACCTGCTTGTGGCTAAATATTGGTACAAATTGACGTGTAAGTGAGATATTGAATGCTAGTTGTCTTACAATTAATTACTGTGAGACACTGCTATTAAGTTGATGTACATGTTGTTTAGCTCTTCCAAATTTTGTTGCAATATTGGATACTTGCATTCCTTACATTGGTGTTTATTGGACTATCATTTGCATGACTGATATACCCCTACCTGCTTGTGGCTAAATATTGGTACAAATTGACGTGTAAGTGAGATATTGAATGCTAGTTGTCTTACAATTAATTAATGACATCATTTACGCATCAAATGAAATCGCGTAGTTTGTCTTATCCATTGACTCCATAAAGGCACTGGCCTAAACTAACATTGCATAGAGAACAAAACTTTTTGTGCCTAAGTGTCTTACAGGATAATTCAGGGTCCTTCCCCTGGGAGGTTACGACTCTCCGAAGAAGTTAGAATTGTGATCGAGGTGACATTGGGTCACATTTCTCATATTTGCTTGACTAGCACTAGCCCTGCTAGTTTGACTGATAACAAGCCCCTGTAAGTACAACAAGAGGCTGCGACAACCAAAATACTAAAGAAGGGATTCAAACCTTTGATATAGGAAGTACTAGCATAGCATTTGATCGTCACTTGTAAGGCCAAGAATTAAGGCTCATGATGGTCTTGCATATGTGAGATCAAGAAAAAAGTAAATCATAGGAATGCTTCAATTCAGAGATGAGTGAATACCTCTTTAGCCAAAAATATCCTTTTAGGAATGGTCAGATTTAACTATTAGTATCTCTTCCCTTTATGTACACTATAGATCCATTATAGCTACAAATATCTAAATTTGTATCGAGAAGAATTTAGGGTCAAATAGTTTCTATAGTTGTGGAGGGCAGATCAAAGTTTATGAGAAAATTGCATTACAAAAATGCCCTGAAATGCATCTCAGTTAGGGGGTATTGATATTAGTGTAGGCTTTCATAAATGCCTTGTCATAGATCATCCTTGTGGGCCCAGTCATCCTTATGGGCCCAGTTTGGTACCGTCTTTATCAGAAATGTAGGTCATCCTTGTTTCCTTCTTCAGTGTTTTCCTGTATTTAAGTTGTCCTTTTCAGGTATTATATATGGTTGGCTTGTCATGTCTTGAAAGATGTCTTTTTCATGCATATTTCTCCTTATTTGTAGGAATTAGGGCTGTAACAGAAATCTAAACTTGTTAAGTTTCATACATTCATAGCATAATAATTCAAATGCATAAACAAGATCACTAGAAGAAAGACAAAGCACAAAACAATAACACAGAGTTTATCTTGGGAGACCCAATTGGGAGAAAACCCAACAACCTTCGTATAGAGATGATAATCCCGAGATCAGAGTACAAAGATAAAAGAGAAAAGGTGGAAATGCTTTCCACAAGTAGAAACCCCAAAACAACTTCCTTCTCCAGCAAGTGCGAACTTCTCTCTCTTTGGGTGATGCGAACTTCACTTGAATGAGTGAGTGAATAATGAGGTGCACTTTACCTCTATTTATACAAGTGCAAACATGAAAAATCCCAAACTGGGCCGAGTTCACTTGGGGGCAATTAATAATTTAATTTTTAATATTTTCTTTTACTTCTTTTCACCCCAAGGTTTACATTGATTCTTTCATGTGTTTACATAGGTAATTACATTAAGTTTATCTCCCTTAGGAGTTACAATCAAGTACTATGAAAGTACAATAATAATATCTTCCGAAGTTGCACAAAATCCAACACTCCCTCTCAACGAGGAAGGTATTCTTCGGTCTTCATCTGCATCACGATCATCTGGGTTTCATCTTGTACATCCATGCTGTCTCCATCATCTCTATACATACTGAAGGTTGTCCACACAGTCTCAGTCCTTCGAGAACTGTCATCATGCATCAACTTCGCTAGCCCTTCGGTGAGTCTAGGAGAATCACTCAATCCTGGATCCAAGAGAATCACTCATTCTTGGATATCTGAGATATCTGCTATACCATTTGCTACCTGTCTGTCTCATCTGTCGATGGGGTCCTCCCATACCTGGCTGAGATCTCAAGCAAGCAAATGGGTAGGACCATCTATTGACTGTCCGACTCATCTGCCTATGGGATTTCTCCCATATCTGGCTGAGTACCAGGACTGTAGAGGTACGTGTGCAATCACGCTACCAACTGTTGACTGTCCTACTCATCCGCTGATGGGATTTCTCCCATACCTAGCTGAGTAATTGGACTGCAGAGGCACCTGTGTGAACTCGACCAACTGCTGACTGTCCTACTCATTTCCCTATGGGATTTCTCCCATATCTGCTGAGTAACTGGACTGCAGAAGGTACCTGAGTGAGCCCGACCAACTATTGACTGTCCTACTTATCTGTGTATGGGATTTCTCCCATATCTGGCTGAGTAACTGGACTGCAGAGGTACCTGGGAAAAGCAGGGAAAGCATCTCAATGTCATCTTTTCCTCTCAAGGAGGGACACGTTCTCTTCGACTCCAAGTCTTCCGCGAAAGTATTCGAACTTCATCCTGGGAAGATCCTTGGTGAGAACATTTGCAGTTTGGTCATCTGTCGGCACGTACTGTAACTCGACCGCACCTTTCTGCACCATATCACGAGTGAAGGGATATCGAATCTTGATATTCTTCAACCTGTCGTGAAATACAGGATTCATTGACATTTGCACACAGCTTTGGTTATCACAGTGAATCATGGTCGGCTCTGGAATCTGGCCGAACAATCTTGCCAAGAGTTTATGAAGCCAAACTGCTTCTCGGGTTGCTATGCTAGCAGCGATGTACTTGGCCTCTGTAGTACTGAGTGCTACCGAGTTCTGCTTCCTGCTGCACCAGGAAATAACTGCAGAACCCAAACTGAAGCACCATCCGGAAGTACTCTTCCGATCTGCAACACGTCTGGCCCAATTTGAGTCTATAAACCCTTGCAATCTCATGTCACAATCTGAAGCATACTTCAATCCATATCCCACAGTGCCACGTAAGTATCTGAGCACATGTTTTGCAGCAATCCAGTGAATCTGCCTCGGTTCACACATGAACTGACTGAGGGAACTCACAGCAAAACATATATCTAGTATGGTGTTGGTCAGATACATCAATGACCCATCAACTGGCGATACATGGTGGGATCAATCAAATCAGAATATGAAGTAGAATCTCTCAACTTCTTCCAATTTGCATCCCATCTGAGTAGCCATGGACTTGCAATCCAACATTCCGAATCTCTTCAATATATCAATGGTGTATTTTCCTTGTCCTAGGAAAATCTCTTTCTGCCTCTACCATACTTCTAATCCCAAGAAGTAGTGCATCAATCCAAGATCTTTCATTTCAAACTCAGAGGCGAGATTCTTCTTACACCATACAATAAGTTTCTCATTTCCTATGAGAAACAAGTCATCAACATATAATACCAAAATCAGTGGCTCATCATCTACAACCTTGTAGTAAAGGTTGGGTTCTGCATCATTCTTGGAAAATCCCAAGCTCACCAAGAATCCGTCTATCCGTCCATACCAAGCACGGGGTGCTTGGTTGAGTCCATACAGTTCCTTTTTCAATCTGCATACATGAGACTCCTTTCCTTGGACAATAAACCCATCTGGCTATTCGATGTAAACTTCTTCCTCAATAACACCATTGAGAAAGGTTGTCTTCACATCCATCTGATGCAACTTCCATCCCATAGCTGAAGCAATGGCAATAATGGATTTGATGGAAGTATATCGGGCCACAGGAGCAAATGTCTCATCATAATCGACTCCCTCTTTCTAAGAGAATCCTTTGGCTACATATCTGGCCTTGTATTTCGCAACACTGCCATCTGCTCCATGCTTGATCTTGTATAGCCATTTAGAAGTCACTGCTGACTTCTCCTCAGGTCTCGGCACAACCTCCCACACATCATTCTTCATGATGGATTGATATTCTTCCATCATGGCATCCTTCCAAACTTGATGTTTGGATGCTTCTTCGTAAATGGTGGGTTCTAAATCAATAATGTTGCTCATCAGTGCTACATAACTAGAGAACCTCTGAGGTCTTTTGCTTTCTCTGGAAGTGCCATGTGAAGCTTCAAGCCCCTCTGCATCCTGCAGTGTCTGCTGTGCCCATCTAGGTCTTTTCCGACTTGCAACATCTCTGGGGATATCATTTGGATCTATGGGATCGATAGGTTTATCCTTTTCTGCTAGCTCCCTCTGAACTGGAGGGGGAGATGATCTCATTTCCTTTGGTTCTGGCATTTCTTCATCATCAATCTCCATATATGATCCTATGCCTTTCTTGACAGCCATCTCTTCTTGAAAGGTCACATTCCTACTGATTTCAATCTGTCTGGATCCTGGAATGTAAATTCTGTAAGCTTTTGAAGACTCACTGTATCCCACAGAGGTTCCCTTCTTGCCTGAAGGTTCTAACTTTGTTCCTTGGGCACATGTATGTAGACTGGATAGCCAAATATTTGAAGGTGGCCCACTTCTGGTTCACTTCTGTGAAAGCTTTCTCCAAGGTCATCCTTCTAGGCTGAGAGTCATACTCCTGGAAGCTTCCTCTTGAACATCAACGGGATTCATGTGTCCACCACTTGTTCATCCAGAATAGGTCACGTCATCCTTCTCTTGTAGTCCATATCACATGGTCTTTTCCCTACAAGTCAAATCCCGACTGATGATCAGTGACATTGCATAATCAAATGTAATGATAATAGTTTACACAGGTATCTTAGCTAATACTTCATCACAACAATCATGAACATGTCTACCAAACACATCTGGGAACTATCTAGATGTCTGTTATCTCCACTAGAACATGCCATCAAGAGTGTGCACTACCCTAAGCATGCAGGAAGGAGATATCATCTAGACTAACTTCATGAAATGTTGTGTATCTCATATAATAAATATAATAGGGTAAACTATATCAACTGCTCAACATATCAGATCTGCATATAATAGTTATGAAGACATATAAGACAAAGCAGATCTATATAAGCAAGAAAATCAAATACTTATCTCTTATTGTTTTGGTGTGTGGGCTCCCACTGCCTTCTTGTGGGAACCATATGAGATCTCTGTTCTTGCATTTTGGATCTTCTAGAAGAAAAACTCCGAATGATCATCATCCCTTGGCTTCTTGTGATGATGGTCTTCTTCTACATCAACAGTTGAGGCTTCATGCTTCCTTTTACTTGAACTTCGACAGCTACTGGCGTAGTGTCCATATTTCCTGCACCTATAGCATTGAACTTGAGATAAGTCCCTCTTCTCCTTCTTCTGATCTGGGGAAGGACTAGATCTCCTATCTTGGTGCTTGTGTTTATAAAACTTTCTTCCCTTTCCTTTTCCTTTCTTGGCCTGAGATATGAATGCTTGATTCTCCTCTGGTTGAGTGCCATGGAGTCTTTGTCGTGCTGCTATTCTTTTTACCTCTTGAGTACAATCTGCTCATAGCTTATCAAACTTTGGTAGTTTGGATCTACCACTTATGCTTTGGATAAAGGACTCCCAAGATGGTGGAAGACCATTCAGAGTGGTGATGACAAGTTCCTTTTCATCAATGGGATCTCCATTGGTACTAAGCTTGTCCCTTAGTTCCGTGATCCTCATGAAATATGAGGCAACGGATTCTGATTTGGATATCTTCATATTTGAGAGCTGGTTTCTCAATGTCATGGATACATTGAGGCTAGTGTGTCCAAACAACTTCTTTATGGTCTTGAACATTTTCCTAGCAGTCTTCTTTCCTGAAATTTGTGGAACCAAATGATCTCTTACTGAGTCCACTGGAATCCTTCTTGCCCTGGCATCATTCTTCCTCCATCGGGGTTTTTCTTCTTCGGCTTCTGGTTCAGGGACCTTCTCATTTACAATTTGCAATAGGTCATTTTCTTCTAGTAGTAGAAGAACCCTAGACTTCCAAGAGATAAAGTTGGAAGCTCCTTCCAAACGATCTTCAACCTTCATACCAATCATCTTGATTGCAGATCTGGTCCAGAAACCCTAGCAGGAGCTGGGTCAAAAATGAAAGTTGATAATTTGAAAAACTGATTCCATAGGTAGATGCACCTTGCCCTAGCAGGAGCTGGGTCAAAAATGAAAGTTGATAATTTGAAAAATTGATTCCACAGGTAGATGCGCCTTGCCAAGGTGAGTTGAATTGAGGTAGGGTTGATTCAAATCTGTGGAGAGAAATAGGTCAAAATTGAAACCCTAATATCTGTTCCAGCTATAGAGTTAGGTAAAAAATTGAAAATTCTCGGAATTGAATTCCGTCTTCACCAAAAGATGCGCCTTCCCAAAAATGAAATTCCTAAGGCTCTTTTTCTCCAAAATGATGGGTGAAGACTTCACAAGATGAAACCGTAGTTCCGGTAGGGTTCCGACAATGGCTTCTTCTAGAACTGCTCTGATACCATGTTAAGTTTCATACATTCATAGCATAATAATTCAAATTCATAAACAAGATCACTAGAAGAAAGACAAAGCACAAAACAATAACACAGAGTTTATCCTGGGAAACCCAATTGGGAGAAAACCCTACAACCTTCGTATAGAGATGATAATCCCGAGATCAGAGTACAAAGATAAAAGAGAAAAGGTGGAAATGCTTTCCACAAGTAGAAACCCCAAAACAGCTTCCTTCTCCAGCAAGTGCAAACTTCTCTCTCTATGGGTGATGCGAACTTCACTTGAATGACTGAGTGAATAATGAGGTGCACTTTACCTCTATTTATACAAGTGCAAACATGAAAAATCCCTAACTGGGCCGACTTCACTTGGGGGCAATTAACAATTTAATTTTTAATATTTTCTTTTGCTTCTTTTCACCTCAAGGTTTACATTGATTCTTTCATGTGTTTACATAGGTAATTACATTAAGTTTATCTCCCTTAGGAGTTACAATCAAGTACTATGAAAGTACAATAATAATATCTTCCAAAGTTGCACAAAATCCAACAAAACTGGCCAGCAGCACACTAGTACAATGAATGGTCTTTACTAGGCAAGATTCAGATTATGGTAAAGTCAGAGAAACATGTTGATAGATCTATTTTGAGATAGCTTTTGGTTGAGGTAGTTGTTTAAGAAGAAATGCTTTATTAAGTAAATCCTAACACAAGTTTTATACTTACAGAGGAAATATTTATTTGGCTTTTTAATCTGGTTATTGTTTTAGAAACATCTTCTCAAGGATTCTCATTATACAGGATTATTAAAAACTCTTATTTAGAGTAACCAATTGCTTGTTTTTTTCTTCTTCTTTTTCTAGATTAGTTTTGTGTAGACCAGAAATTTAAATGTCATTTTATATTCACAAGTGTACTATCTTCACAGATTCGTGGCAACATTGAGAATTTCATAAAAGGCGTTTACAAAGTATTTTTGGGTAAATCTCTTCTCCATTTCTCAAGTACTTAGCAATAATGTTTCCATGCTTTTGACATCATGCCTTCCCTCTTTTTGTTTTTGGAGGTTCTTGACTTTGTTTTGGATATTCCAACCCCTTTTTGATTGCAGATTTGGACTTCACTTTCCTAGAAATGAATCCATTTACATTGCTTGATGGAAAGCCTTACCCCCTGGACATGCGAGGAGAACTGGATGATACTGCTTCTTTTAAGAACTTTCAAAAGTATATTTTTTCTAATGTTTCTTATGGTGGCATTTTCCAATAGCTTTTCTTGATTTCTTTTGAAAGAACAATGGAAATATGGTGGCATTATGAAGTTAAAAATAAGAGTTTTAATTTTTGAACTATGTAAAGTGGCTAAGCATTTGTGTTTTGGGGGCAGGTGGGGCAATATTGAATTCCCATTGCCCTTTGGTAGAGTTATGAGCCCTGCGGAAGAGTTGGTTCATAGCATGGATGAAAAGGTACTCTCTGTAACCAGATATAATCTATCATTGGAGATTTTGGCAAATACTTGTCTTTCTGTGTTCATTAGGTTTCTTCTTGTGTCAGTGTCCGATTGTAATCTGTACTCAGCAATCATCTGGTAAAAAGTCAACAAAAATGTCAAGTCTGAAGGAAAAAGAAATAGAAAAAATAACTTGTTAAAATCCAGGATCATTACTGGCCGAGAATCGACTGAAATCCAAATATACACACAAGACTTGCTTGCTGTGATTTTAACTCTCTGATCACTCAATTTGAAGGGACAAAACAGCCCTTTACAAAGGTTGTAAGTCTAGTTTGGACATGTATGCAATTTCATTCATTTGGCACAACTCTATAACCATATAATATTTGAACTAAGCTCCAGGGAAGCAAAATCTCCCATTGGTTACACTTCAACTATTCCACTTGTTGATAGTTCGAATTCTGTGAGTACTTGTCAAAATTGGAACATAATGGCATAACATATCCACAATAGCATTACAATTGCATGTTACAAGATCATGATATGAGACAAAAAGCATGACGGAATTTTATTAAAAGGATGAAGCAAAAGCAACATGGATATTGAAGTATATCAACATATAGCTCACCATTTGACATTTGACCTTTTAATTCCTATGGCTGACTAATTTTTTGTTCAATAACCTTTCATTTCCTATTCTCACAAGCACAGACTTTGTTGTCCACTTATTAACTTGTCATTTTGTGGACTTTCAAATTACACAGATGCAGTAATGTTTTATACACACTATTATGGAACATGACCATTATTCTAATGGCAGCATAGCCCAACACTTTAACAGTCCTTACATAAAAAGGGAGGGTTGGTATTCTTTTTTCTACTCAGTGCTTTAGTCATGCTACAGCTCAATTTAACACCTAAGTGGAAAAGTCCCATACCACTAGTGCTATCAAGTGCAACTTCAGAAGAAAGAACCACTGTCAACTCAGTGCTCAACTTCCCTCTTTTAGTCCAGCTCTCAAAGCCAAGGTAGGTTTCCCTATAGGTTGTTTAGATCTAGGATTCGAGGAGAGCTAAGGGAAATGATCAACTTGTTTAAGATGTGGAATGTGTGTTGTTAAGTTAATATTCCCAAGTAAGTATTCAACCACTTTTTATTGGCAATGATCAATAGAATAAACACTTAAAGATTGGTCAATGATGTACAATAAAATAAACCATGAACATTTGCAATGACAATAGTGAAATAAAGATAGCAATGAATCCTAAGACTTGAAAGAGGAAAAGTACTTAAACTAGTGAATTCATTACCACGAGTGTTGAATTTTACTTAGTAGTATAATTTTCATCTCTTTCAACTTTTAATTCGTCATTCATTTCATCCCACAATTATGACATCATTCATTTGCAGCGGAAAATAAAACAAGGATCACTAAAAGATAACCATGCACACGAGACACAAAGATTTATCCTGGGAAACCCATAAGGGAGACAACTCAGCAAACTTTTCTTAGAAGACATTAATCCAATACAAGAGCAATACCAATCATGAAGTTGAACCCTAGCACAAGATAGGTTTGACCTCCTTCACAATAATTCCTAGTGAGGGTAGATAATCTTCCAAGAGAATAAGAGAATAAGAGAAACCCCAAAATTATGCTTCTAGTGAACTTCACTTGTCCTCCTTGAGAAATGCACACCAATTGAGAGAGATGAACTTGCTTGAATGTGAGAAATGAAGTGTGAGAACACTTCTATTTATATTCTTCAGTTGACTTGATTTTTACTCTTGAGGCCGACTTGTACTTTTATTTATTATTTATTTATCTTTCAAGCCGACTTGTCATTTTGTCTCCTAGGGTCAATCTACCCCTTTTGCTGGGGCAATTGTGCTTTTTCTTGCCTTCCAGTTTCTCTGGGACTTCTTCAATGGATTGTCTTGACTCCTTGGTTATTTATTCATCATAGAAAAGTTCTCCCTTGTTGATATCTCCTCACATGCGGTCAAATTCTTTCAGTAGAGCTCTAATGTTGGTTTGACCATATTCTAAGAAGTCTCAGACACTTCTTAGAGCCAATTGTCAAATTCAACATTAGATTAGATTTTGTCTAATATGCAAGTAGATAAGATCTCCTTGTAACATAGACAAGTCATCTCACTCTACAAGAATAGATCACTCTGACTACGGAGCACCTGGAGTATGCAATGTGACCTCTAGCCTACTACCACTCCAGGCAACACATGACTGGACGAGGCTAAGCATCCGAGCCATAAGACACACAGTCAAGGGCTACGCCGGGGCCATTCTCGTTGGGTCGTGAACCCATCCAAGATAATGATATGCATAATGTTTTCTCGATGCTGGAACCATGGAGAACATCAACAATGAGAAACAATTAATTGTTCACCAAGAGAGATTGCAATATAGAACAAGTTATTATTATTAGAGATCTTGAAATTAGGCTTTGAATGAGGCCTTGCTTAAAAGATCTGTGAAACAAGGTGTCAACCAAATTTAATTAGACTAGACTTTTTGAAGTGAATAAAATCACTTCTCCAAGTGTGGGAATGTGGTCTTATTCTTAGTTAATGTTCCAATTACGCCAAGTTAATCATCTATGTAACATTTGCTCATTCATCCATGATTCATGAAAATAAAAAAAACATAAGAGCGTGTGCAGAATGAAAGAAAGTTTGAACAAATAAAATTTTAGATTTCTTAGCAATGTTTATGTGAGATATAATACTTGAAACTGAACCATTAACCAAGAGATACTTCTAGAATTAATTGTTGTTATTTAGCCAATATATCCAAGATAAATGAGATATTAAACCAACATTAACTAAATAAAACATCAAGTTATTGTGTTGTTATATGATGTCCAATAGAGTAGTAAAACTTAATTTTTTTTTTGAGTTTAAGCAAGTTACTTTAACCCAGTGTTCCATGGGGATGCATCCCCTAGGGTCGGGGGCTTGCTCCCTGCATTTCCCACACCCTGGGGGTTGGGAGGCTCCATGAGAAACATTTCCAGGCACCCCCTTTTTCTGAGAAACATGAGGAAACATAGCCCAGGGAGTTTCCTAGATAGGGGGGCTTCTACACGCCCCCTCCTAAAAATGGGGGGGACCCAAATGCCCCCCCCCGCCCCCCCCCCCCCCCCCCTCGATTTTTTAATTTTTTTTCCTAAAAACAAAAAAAAACATAGAAAAACCTAAAATTAATTTAAAAAAACAACAAACTAAACCCTACTTACCTATATGGAGCCCAACACATGCACTTTACCTCATTTTTGACTTTCAACTCAAACCCAATTTTCACTTGGAGTTTTCTCTTCGACAAAAGCGGTCGACGATAATGGATCTGGAATTTTCTCTTTGATGCAGGCAACAACTTGGACTGTGGGAAACAATCAATCTTGGATTGTGGCCCGTGAGCATAGGGCAACGATTTTGGACTGTTGTCATTGGGTAAAAGGGTAACTGTGGACTCGTGGAGTTGTTTGCACTATTCCCTTGTCACCGGTACTTATCAGGCAAGCTCGTGACATGCCGAGAATAGAAGCATTACCAAAATACTAAATCGAAGTGGATGGCGTAGGTCGACCATATGTATTGGGATCATTAACCAGCCAGCATGGCGAGGATGAGTGTGGAGTTGTTTGGAGTTTTCCGTTTGGACTGTGTAGTGTGGGTAGAACTGAGAAGGGTGACTGTGCAGTGTGGATAGTGTTACGCCTCAAAGTGCTTGATGCATCCTTTCCAAACATATTAGAGTGAGGGGTTTCATTTTTTTGTTGTAAAGGCCAAGTTTTTTGGGGCTATATTATAGTGTGTTGGTTTTGGGGCTAAATACCCCTAATTAGGTCTTGGCAGGTCCTCTTGGTTTTTATTCTAGGAAGTGTTTGCTTAGTGGCATTGCTAACTGCCCCTTGTCAGGCCACTTGAGCCATGGGTTGGTGTCCGATGCTTCTTGGAGTGGGCCCTATTACCCCCCAAGTTGCACTTAAATGGACTTGCAATTGAGCCGCCAAAGATTGAACATTTATGGGCGCATTTTCTTTCACGCATGTTCCATACCCCCATGGGGGAGTTGTAGTAAAATGACGTAGCATGATGAATTTTTGTAACAGGCGTGGCCTTCTAAGACTTAATCACTAGTATATTACTCTAGAGTGAAAATATTGTATTCCCAACTCGGTTTCAAGTTTTGGTTTTTACATGAAGTTTAATGCCCAAACCCCATAGCTGCAAATTAGCTTTACATACATGAAAAATCAATCTTACTTGAAACACATGGAGAATTTTCTTCTTTAAACAACTCAGAAAATTAAATGGCAACCAAACCACAAATTTAAGACTCAGAAATTTTTAGCCAAATTGGCTTAGGAAAAACCCTGAAGGGAAAACCTGATAGGAGCGAGAAATTTTATATTCTTTCAGAGACAATTTACAAATTTATAACAACAATAGTTATCTCCCATTTCTGCCTCGAAATTTGTGCCAGCATCTGACTGACAATTTGCTGTACAGATTCCTAAAAAAATGCCAATCTGAACTCACAGGTTTGACTGTTTGGACTGTACTTTTCTGCTGTACGGTCTGTACCTTTTTCTGGAAACTCGTGCCAAATTTCTGCCTTGAAATATGCGCCTTTTACCTCGAAATTTGTGCCTGTACGGATGCAATACGAACAGCAATAAATTTCTGTCAGTATGGCCTTGGGAAATGTGCCCAATCTGCAGCTGTACGACCTTCACACGTGCCAACAAAAACTCAGCAATACGACCTTAATTAAATGCAACAATCTCTTCAGAAATCCTCCTTGATTTGTGTGCCCAACATTAATGAATGTATGGTCTGAATTAAATGCATGAGTTTACATTGGAAATCGTGCCCATCTTCAGTCTCTATCTCTCTAGGTGGAATTCTCTTTCAGACCCTAGCTGTTTCTCTTTTCTCCTTTCTCCTCTTGCTCCCTTGCTCTCCAACTCTCTTGGGTAACGATGAATTAGGTTTCATTCCTTTTCCTAGCTTTTAAATGAGGTGACCACTTCCATTAAAATCAATGGCTACGATTTAAACTTGACTTGATGAGATCTATGGTCCACATTAATTGCTCTTTAATGTCTTATTAATACAAATGAAAACTCTTTTTCATTTACATACGTAAGTGACCCTTTTAATTTAATCTTCACTTAAGTCTCATAAAGTCAATTTAAAATTAAAAACTCAAACTCACTTTATGAAGTGACTTTATAAAATAAAGTACATTTCACTTTATAAAGCACTAGGAATCACTTTTTAATGTTTTTGTCCACCCCAAGGCATCAAAGGTGAACAACATTTCCTTGGTAATTTTTCAACACTCCCTCTTACCGAGGAAGGTGTTCTACACTACTCCCAACTTGTCTCTGAAGTAAACATGCTTTCCTTTCCCCAAAGATTTTGTTAGGATGTCTACAACGTGCTTCTTAGTGGAAATGTACTGTAACTCAACAACTCCTTTCTGAACAGAGTGTAATATCCCAAACTCATATGTTTTCCGTTTTTGGAATTTTGTTGCTTGTTAGCAGTCTTTAAGGCTTAATACTTGAAGTAAATATGAATGCATGTACTTGTTATCACACCATAGTAGCTGGGCTACCATTCTTGCTGAGCATATATCTGCACTTTCCAGAGCTTTGTTTTTACAGAGATTAGTTATGATGAACAGAGTTATTTGAGATCACTCACAAATCAGAGCAGTATATATCAGACATTGAGTAGGCCTTGTGCCAAGGCTGAGCCTTGAGAGATTAGATTTGATGACCGATGTGACCTTTTGTTTCATACAGTTTCAGTTCAGTGCCTAGAGTTCTGGATGTTATTA
The DNA here is from genome assembly GCA_027924585.1 of Larix kaempferi. Lineage (NCBI taxonomy): Eukaryota > Viridiplantae > Streptophyta > Pinopsida > Pinales > Pinaceae > Larix > Larix kaempferi. The sequence goes on from BSBM01000434.1 coordinate 7,084,509, forward strand.
TTGCAGCAGTGTTTCAGTTGGTTATGGCTGATGATTATTGACATGATATGATGTGACCTATGGGCTTGTGATTCTTATCATGGATTATTATCTTGTTGCTTTAGTCATCTTCATAGCATTGACTTGGTATGTAACTCATGATGTGGCAGTACTATCTAAATAATAAAATAAAATATCTTGGATGATTTTATAAAATATAAAATTGGATGTATTACTTGCACTCTAAGGTTTTTTGACAATAGTTGTTGGTTTCATTACCCTCTTTGAGCATGGACATGGTTTTTCATGACATCTTTGTTTGCTAGCCTAGGCACCACATTGCACTTGACTCCATCAATTCTTGACCTTCCTTATTTTGGATTTCACCTTGACTTGCCTTCTTGACTACTTGATATGGAGGACTTCCCCATTTCTACCTCTGTGTTGGACCGCATCCACGTTTGTTTTGTGTCTCGGCTCTGAGTTGGTGACAGAACTTGCCTTTGGTGAGTTGGATTTTATGCCTAGATCACTCTAGTCGGTTGCCCCGATGTTTGGCTTAGCGCGAAATTCCCTCTAGTCACATGAGTTGTTGTTGGCTAAAACTGAAAGCACATGTACTACCTATATTGGAAATCTATTATGAAAGCCCGTGAACTTAAAATTCTAGAATGTGTTTTTCAACACACGTGAATAAAGGCTAAAGCAATGAACTGCTAAAATACCCCGCGAAGGGTATAGAAAGGTCCAAAAAGCAATGGTTAAAAAAATGATGTATCTAAATATTGTTGACCTCATAAATGTAAATATGCCCCAGATGCAAGTTGGTATTAGTTGTCCTTTTTAGCGCATGTGAAATCCCAGAAGGGTCATATAGGCCAAAAAGGCCATGGAAATGAAATGAATGATCCTAATGAGCCTGGATCAACTTGATGTAGACATGATCCCTAAGTTGAATAAGCACTCTCTAAACAACTTATCCATTTGTGAGGCACTGCCATTTTCTTTGTCATTTTGTCCAGCATAGAGTGTAGCTTTCCCTTTCCCCGTCCGAAGTATCACTTAGTTGATTTCTTCAAGTCATCCCTTCTGCCTAGCCTTCTCCTTAGCCTTCACCCTTTGCTAGCAGTTAGGCCATATCCGTTATATGAGTATGTTTTTAAAGCTTTTGTGCAAGTAAATTATAAATAACAATAAAATATATATGTATTAACTGCCACTGAATGATGTTTATACTTTAAGTTAAGCCATGAATATGATTAAAGGAACATGTCCCAGTCTTTTGTTATAATCTAGTCTTTGGTTATATTTTGACCTAGTCAAACATAGCTTGACCATGGTCATTCTTGGGATCCGTGATGAGATGGACCACATGTGCTTATGGATGTTGATCTATGGTCCCGCATACACCTATTGATGATTCCATATGTTGGACACATGCTTCAGATGATGATTGATGCAGTTGGTTAGTTTTATTATTATTTCCAGATCATCATATTTTATAATTTTACGCTGTCCGGATATGGTGGACCCTATAGATGACCCCATAGGTCATCACATGGTGTATGAGTACTCATCTCTAGTAGATTTGGGTCTTCTAGATCCATTGATACACTTATCTTTTAGTTCTGGGCACTCCTGGGCATGATAACAGCAGTTATCCACCTGTTGAACAGTTTGGGCATGTTGATCCAGCCTGTCCAACATCGACATTGGAGGCCAAGCGTTTCCTAGGGTGCTACAGAGGAAGGCAGTGGTCCAGCCACTTGTTTTTACCATTATACCCCCCTTCCAGACAGCCTGGTACACTCAGTTTGACAGCGTAGGCACTCTGGATGGCAGTTTGGGGCACTTTCATGGTTTTCATGAGGATTAAAAAATGGAATAAAAGGGCCACTGAGGAATTTGATTTGAGCAATTGAGGAAAGTTTTTGGCACTTGGTCTTCTTAGAGGTCATCCATGGTGAACTCCCCATCTTCCAGATCAGTTGGCATCAGTCAGTGGGGTCCACAGTGGTTACAGGAGGTCTTTTACTGCATGTCTCTCTCAGATTTTGAGGACAGGATTTGATCGTTTGTGTTATTTGGACATGTCATAGACTTATATTTTATATTATTATGCCATGGGGACATGCTAGTGAAGGAGATTAATGCCTCCTAGCCCCACCATGTGCTCTAGGTGTCTTGTCCATGTCATATATTGTGGCTCCATGCTATCTAGCCACCCCTTAGGTGTGACGTCACCCTCCTTAGAGAAATTTTAGGCATGACGTCATCCTCCTTTTGAGTGATCCATGTGATATTTTGTATTGGCTCATCTTAGCTATTGATTCTTAGCCGTTGATTAGATTGTTATATCATTTGATCTCAACCACTAGTTTTAAAAAGTAGTTTTGTGGTTTAGGGTTTTGGTCTTTATTATCCTATAAAAGGAGGAGACCCCCCTATTGTAAAGGCACCTTTGGACCTCTTGAAGATTGGAATAGAATACTATTTTTTGGTCTACTTCTCTTGTCTTGATGGATTCTTTTGCAAGTTGAATATACAGTACTTTCTCTATGTATCATTTCTGGATCGTGGGCTACTAGTTGTTTTTCTGCAGGGAGGCCGAATTGGTGAGGAGGACGATTTGAAGGAGGCTATTGTTGGGGGGACCCACATATCTTCTCATGGGTTGATCTTTGTGACATGGAGTATCATTATTGTATCTTTGTGACATAGTTGATGCTTTCTATTACATCTCTTCATAATTTTCATAATTTTTCTACTTGGCTTGTTTCTAACTTGATCTTGTCTTGTAGGAGGAGGATGATTTGGCTACCCTTGGAGGAGGATGTTTTGGCTTGGAGCACTAGATCTCACTCTTGAATATACATATAGGGGGAATGCTACCAATTTGCAAAGTCGCCACAAGCAATTGAGGTATGTTATACAAGGTATGTACCTAGATCCATTCATTTTTCTTCATTGGTCATCAAACCCTTAAAATCAAAACCCTCATTTTACAATTTTTTAGATCTACTTGGATCTAGCTTGGCTTTGGGGATAATATTTAAAACACACCTCTATAGCATCCACGACAATTCAGATCTATAGTTTGGTGGTGATTGGCCTCCATTTGACCCATTTCCCAAGGCAAATTAGCCCCTCCAAGGGAGGTCACAATACTTGAGGAAGGCTACTTGGGCTAGTTCCAAGTTGTGGGTAGGTGAGATCCCAATTGATTCGGATAGTTCAACCTTGATAAACTACCCCTAGTGCTTCACCTTGTTGATTTTCACCTTGTGGGCCCCATTCCTCATTTTGAGGGTTGAGCCCCACTTGGGTCACTTGGTGATGCATTTTCAATCTCAGATCTTTGGAGATCTAGCAAGGATTTGGACTTGATAATTTAAACCCACCTTGTTAATTGTCTTAACTATCCCGATCTACAATTTGGTGGAATTTGGACTCCATTTGCCCCCTCAATTTAAGGCACTAGTCTCCCTTGGGTAAATTGCACTTCTTGGGCTAGTGGGCCTTTGCTGGATCCCATATGTGGGTAATGCTTCTTTCATCTTGAAATCATAGATCCATCTTTTGTGTACCCCTTAGTACCTTTTTCATCTTTAACTTGACCAAGTGGGCTCCATTTGAACCATTTTCCACTTTTTAAGGAGTGGGCCCCACTCATGTAATTCTCATGGTACTGGATCTCTTTAGATCTATCTAAACTGCATAAGTGGCCCTAGTCATTCATTGGTTGAAACATTTGTCATCCCTTAAGCCCCTTCAACCACACTTAAACCCTTGGGTCCACTTAATTTTCATAGATCTAACTCACCATTGGTCTCCTTGATTCAACTTACACATTTTCCTAGGAACCTTTGGGTTAGCTACTCTTCCTTGATTGGATAGGGTCTCCCTCTTGATCATGATTAGTCTTGATCTAAGGTGAAGTGTGCCTCGGTTATCGTGACACCCAGCTTGCATTGAGAATCGTGGCATCTCTTGGGTCACCTCTTTAGTTGTCCATCTCCTCTACCATCCCGGATGGGATACCTTTAGGGACAACTACAAGTTGTGTGATAACAGTACCAAACTCTGCTTCCATGCGCATGCATGGGTTTGCCAACCCCTAAATACCCAAATAATTAGAAATGCTATGAAATAGGGATAGAAATTATGCATTTACGTAACATCAGTTAAAGGAGTCGATGTACGTCAATATGAGACCAGCATGCAAGGATTGTACAGGAGAACGAGCAAGATACATAGCAACCTTCCTCCAAGAACGCGCCCTTGGTATTAATGCGCCCTCTCTAATCTAGATATGGTTGTGTAGATGCAATACTGATAAGAAGTAGCTCCAGAAGGTGTGTAATGGGGTTATAATGTCTGATCACAGTAGAAGTGGAATGCAGACCATGCACTGGCTAAAAATCCTAAAACATGAGCCCCTCCTCTGAGAAAGTCGCCTATGCAAGGGAGGACGTCTTTTGGAAGAGGAAGATGTTGATAACTAGCTCGGGAGTCCAAATAAGAATCCCTTCTTCCAAGGGTAGGATAATAGTGTTGTTCTCGGAAGAATGGAGCCAACATGCAGAAGAACAGAACCCTGTAGCCTGAGATACGAATGTGTCTCTCCTTGAGCAATTCACTCATGCAAGGAGGGCGAATTCCTTCAGTCCAATCTGTAACTCGAACCCTGCAAGAAGCTGAAGAACGATACCTGATGATGATAGCAATGCTGAATCTGGATGATCCAACTTGATAGTGACTAGAGCAGATAGGTTTCGCTGCCGAAATACACTGAATAGTTGAGTGTGTGCACTCAACCCCAAAATAGCTCACTGAGTTCTCCAAATCGACTTCTCAAATCAATAATCATATAAGCAGGCCTTACTCACTTTACCTTTCTTTTATAACATTCACTTGGCTTGACATAAGTTTTGACCTAACTTTTGCATGACTAGGTCGCTTTATCTTCTAATTTCCAGTTGACTTGCATGCAGTGCTTCCGGAGTGCATGGAGGCTCAATGAAGGAGTTTCAGTGCATGCAACATGAAATATGGCTCGCATGTCATGCATGCAGGTGGCCCCTAGTTCCTATGGACCCTATTTATCTACTGGTGATATAATAAGCATGCTTAAGATCTTCTTATGGTGTAAATGGCATCAATCCTCAGTTAATTCCCTGAATGTCAGTGCCCGCTTGAACCTATGGGAATCATATAGGTTAGCGAGATGGTCCTCTATGTTTAAGCAGAAGAGGACATTACAGTCCCCCCCGCTTGAAATTGCTTGTCCTTAAGCAATTGTAATGCTGGGAGCTGTAATACCCGTTCTCCCTCCCAAGTGGCCTCTTCTATAGGCAATTCTTTCCATTGAACCAAGTATTCGCTAATGATCCCGTTCCTTAGTTTTCTTTCTCGAACCTCTAGGATCCGTTCTGGAACCAAAATCAATTTCCCCATATCATCAAGTGGGGGCAACTCGGATGACGTCACAATCTGTTGACCTACTGCCTTCTTAAGGTTATACACATGGAACACGTTATGAATCTTGCTTTCTTGTGGTAATTCGAGCTCATATGCTATGTCTCCAAATTTCCGGATTATCTTGTAAGGACCATAGAAGCGAGGCTTAAGTTTCTCTGCTCCTTTCTTTTTAAGGGACGATTGTCGGTAAGGTTGTAGACGTAAGTTTACCAGGTCCCCTACCTCAAAACTGCGCTCTATCCTGTGTCTATCTGCATATATCTTTTGCTGATTCTGAGCAACCTGTATGTTTTCCTTGAGTATTTTGAGAATATCTTAACTTTCTTGAATCCACTCTTTGGCTTTTGGAGCCTTGCAATCGCCAAATATCAAATCTACAAAAGATAAGGCATCATAACCGTACAAGGCTTTGAAGGGAGTCATATCGATGGTCATATGGTGGGTAGTATTGTAACAATGTTCCCCTAGGTGTAGCCATTTAATCCATGTCCTTTGTTGACATGCTACATAGTTCCTCAAGTATCCCTCAATCCACTTGTTAACTATCTCCGTTTGTTCGTCGCTCTGTGCATGATAACTCGTGCTCATAGCTAATTCTGTCCCCACTAACCTGAAAAGTTCTTGCCAAAAGGCTCCAGTGAACTTGCTATCTCTATCACTTACGATGGTCTTAGGTAACCCGTGTAATCTAAATACCTCTCTGAAAAACAGCTTAGCTACCTGTGCGGCTGAATAGTCGGAAGGAATGGCAAAGAAGTGAGCGAACTTGGTCAACCTGTTCACCACTACATACAAACAGTCCCTACCTTGTACCTTGGGCAACCTTGTAATAAAATCCATGGAAATGCTTTCCCATTTTTTCTCGGGAATGGGTAATGGTTGTAGTAAACCGGTTGGGTGAGTATTGTTAAAGAAATGTAATTGCGAAAGATATGCTATTTATACTTGTCTATTGTATTATTGTATTCCTCCTTCGGGAGATGTCATTGATGTAATTAATAATGTAAGAGTCATTGAAAGAGTCAATGTAAACCCTAGGTCTTATGTCGGCCTAGAAGAACCCAAAAAATATTATTATATTATGTAATTGAGAGGTCGGCCCAGTCAGTTAGGTGAAGTCGGCCCAGTTGGGGAAAAGTCACCTCAATGAAAGAATATAAATAGAGGAGTCTCATTTGTACTCACTCATCTCACTCACACAAGTTCGCATAGGAAAGAGAGAAGTTCGCCCAAGTGGGGGAGTAGCTGATTTTGTCTTGGGGTTTATCTTTGTACTTTGTGAATTCCATATTGAGGAATATTTTGCTGGGGTTTTTTCCCTTGTGGTTTCCCCGAGAGAAATATTGTGTTCATTGTGTTCTTGCTGTACTTGTATATCTTTCAGTGATAGATTCTTTAATGTTATATGCTAAACAAGTAAAAAATAACATGGTATCAGAGCAGGCCTGAAAGAAAACATTGTGCAGCCTCCGTAACTGTAGAAACTAGGGCTTCTTGTTCTGGGAGCTCCCTCCACAGATCAGCTGAAAAATAGAGTGCATCTAACTCGCCTCACTAGGGTGGATCTTTCTGTCGAAGCAGATTTCAATTCTGATAATTTTCATTTTTGGGTCCCCCACTACAGTCCAGGAGAATCAGGGCATCAAGTTTTTGGATCATCTGCTCACAGAATTGGGAGGAGTACTTTGCTCAACTTGCCTTGAGGAGGCGAATTTGCTCATCCATTCAGTTTTCCAAAATCTCGAAGTCGGAAAATTAGGGTTTCTCTAACAAACCCTAGGTTAAGGGAGAAGCAGTTTTCAGAAAGACAACTTTTCTGGTAAGTCTCAAATCTATTATATTTCCATTTGAAGTACTCATTATTCAAGATGACAAGCAATACCAAGCTTGATGAGAAGCTTGAAGGAGCTGAGAACTTTAGGGCATGGAAGTATAGAGTCATGCTCATCCTTGAAGAACATGACCTAGAAGGCTTTATAAAGGAAGGACTTACAGACCCAGAGGGAGATGAAGCCAAAGCAAGGCATAAGAAGAATATGGTCAAGGCAAAGGGGATCATTGCTGATTCCATCAAAGATCACTTGATCCCTCAAGTGTCTTCCAAGAAGACCCCAAAAGAGATGTTTGATGCCCTGAACAACCTATTTGAAGGGAAGAATATTAATAGGAAGATGACCTTGAGAAATCAACTCAAGGGAGTGAAGATCTTGAAGTCCGAGTCCATGCACTCATACTTCTCCAGAGTGTCCCAGATAAAAGAACAACTAGAAGCTATTGGAGACATGGTAGAGGATGCTGAAGTTGTGATGACCACTCTGAATGGTCTTTCCAGAGATTGGGAACCATTTGTTCGTGGCATTTGTGCTAGAAAGAAATTGATCCAGTTTAGACAACTATGGGAAGAGTGTGTGTAAGAGGAAGAAAGAATAGCGGTGAGAGAGGAGAAAATAAACGACGATGAAGATCAAGCTTTGGCAACTCATGCCAAAGGTGGAAGGAAAAGGAAGCACAATATACATTCCCATGAGGACTCTCCAAGAAGACCTCAGAAGAAGAAGAAGTTCAAGAGAGACCTATCTTCAATTGAATGCTCTTCCTATCACAAAACAAGACACATTGCAAGAAATTTTCCAAACAAATCTGGACATCACAAGAAGCAGAAGAAGAGATTTCATGTTCATGCAGTGAAAGATAGTGAGTATGATGAAGAAGTAAAAAGTAGAGATGATGAAGACTCCAGTGAAAAATATGTTCTAATATCAGCCCTCACTGGTTCAGTATCTCATTGAAGTGATACTTGGCTAGTAGAGAGTGGAGCTTCAAAACACATGACGAGATACAAAGAATCCCTCTCACATCTTATTCAGAAGGAATTTCCACACAAGGTAAAGCTTGGAGATGATTATCAATACCCCATCAAAGGAATGGGAGAAGCATCTTACAAATTGGACTCTGGAAAGTCCATGAACATGAAGGATGTACTTTATGTACCAGGTTTGAAGAAGGACCTTCTATCTATTTTAGCATTAGATAAGCAAGGTCTTCGAATTGCATTCATAGATGGTGAAGTTCTTATGTGGACAAAAGGGAAGACTATCAATGATGCAATAGTCATTTGAGTAGAAGAAGGACTTTACAAACTGAAGGGTCATGCAGATACAACATTGATGACCAGTATCATGAGCCCTTGTGAGCTATGGCATAGAAGACTAACTCATGTACACTACAAAGCCTTACCAATAGTAAGTAAGGTGGTGACTGGACTACCAGAAATCCAGGTTGATCATGAAGGAGTATGCAAAGGATGTCCTCAAGGAAAGAGTACGAAGAATCCATTTCCAAGCAGTGACAACAAAGCGAAAGGTATTCTGGATATTATTCACTCAGATATATGTGGACCTATGTCCACCACTTCACTAAGCGGAAAACCTCTCTGAGAAGAAGATAAAGATTCTAAGGTCAGATAATGAAATATAACTGCGAAAGATAAAGAAATGTAAATACATAGGATATTCTATTTATACTTGTCTATTGTATTATTGTATTCCTCCTTCGGGAGATGTCATTGATGTAATTATTAATGTAAGAGTCATTGAAAGAGTCAATGTAAACCCTAGGTCTTATGTCGACCTAGAAGAACCCAAAAAAGATTATTATATTATGTAAATGAGAGGTCGGCCCAGTCAGTTAGGTGAAGTTAGTCCAGTTGGGGAAAAGTCACCTCAACGAAAGAATATAAATAGAGGAGTCTCTCATTTGTGCTCACTCATCTCACTCACACAAGCTCGCATAGGAGAGAGAGAAGTTCGCACAAGTGGAGGAGTAGCTGATTTTGTCTTGGGGTTTATCTTTGTACTTTGTGAATTCTATATTGAGGAAGATTTTGTCGGGGTTTTCTTCCTTGTGGTTTCCCCGAGAGACATATTGTGTTCAGTGTGTTCTTGTTGTGCTTGTATTTCTTTCAGTGATAGATTGTTTAATGTTATATGCTAAACAAGTAAAAACTAATAAGTATGCTCTATCTTGTTCTGTTGGCACAAACGGCACTCCCTCACATGCTGCATCACATTATTCTTGAGGCCCTTCCATGAGAACCTCTCTCTAATCTTCCCGTAAGTCTTAAGAAATCCTTGGTGTCCTGCTAAAGGTGAGTCATAAAAGCTTGCTGAATCTTTTTCTTAAGTGAAGACTCGGGGACCAAGTAGATTATGTTTTTATAGTATATGATGTCATCTATTACTCTGTACCTGTCATCCTGTATCTGTCCATCCACTATTTCGCAAGAAAACTTATCTTTGGAGTACTCGACCAAAAGATGAGATCTCCAATCCGATGAAATGCTCATAAGGGATAAAGTGGTTGGTCGTCTAGAAAGTGCATCTTCTACTGCATTGTTTTTTTCGTTTATGTATTCAATCTCAAAGTCATAGGCTTGAATCTTACTCACCCATTTCTATTGCCTCTTATTTAATTCTTTCTGTTCCAGGAAGTACTTTAAGCTATTGTGAGCTGTCTTAATCTTGAATCTGCCACCCACTAGGTATTGCCTGAACTTGGTTAGCGCATGGAGAATGGCTAACATTTCCTTGTCATATATTGAATAGTGGTGTTCATAGTCCTTGAGTTTCCTGCTCTCAAATGCTATTGGGTGATTGTTTTGCATCGATATTGCCCCTATACCCTCTTCCGAAGCATCGCATTCTAATACAAATGGTTGTGTAAAATCTGGTAGTGCTAGTACCTGGCACGAACTCATTACCTTTTTCATTTTTTCGAATGTCCGCTGTGCTATCTTTGACCAACTGAACGCCCCTTTCTTGGTAAGATCTGTGAGAAGTGCAGTCATCTGTGAAAACCCGCTGACATACCTCCTATAGTAGGTGCAAAGGCCCAAAAATCCTTTCAACTCTGTCACATTTTTAGGTGTAGGCCAATCCAGTATGGATCTAATATTTTCTAAATGTACCTATACGCCATTTGCTCTTATCACATGTCCCAAATATAACATCTCTTGCATACCAAACTCACATTTGGACATCTTGGCATATAGTGATTGTTCTTTTAAGATTCCAAGTACTTCATCTAGGCGTTTTAAATGATCTTCCCAAGTCCTATTGTAAATCAATATATCATCGAAGAATACCAGAAGATACTTGCGTAACTGGGCCTTGAAGATGTTGTTCATGCATGACTGGAAGGTAGCTGGTGCATTAGTGAGCCCAAATGGCATCACTAGAAACTCATAGTGTCCGTAGTGACAACGGAAAGCGGTCTTTGGAACATCCTGTTCCCTAACCCATATCTGATGGTAACCTGATCGGAGGTCAATCTTGGAGAAGTATTTTGCCCCCTGTAGTTCATCCATCAATTCATCGATCCTGGGGATGGGATACCTGGTTTTTAATTGTTATCTTGTTAAGTGCCCTGTAATCAATGCACATGCGTAAGGTTCCATCCTTCTTCTTCACTAGCACCACTGAGGATGCAAATGGATTGGAGCTAGGTTTTATGTAACCTAATTTGAGCAATTCTTTGATCGTACTTTCAATTTAATCTTTATATCTTTTGGGGTGTCGGTAAGGGGTAGTGATGACTGCTTAAGTCCCCTCCTCTAGCTTAATAATGTGCTCAAATCCCTGATCTGGAGGTCTACCTGCTGGAAGGTCTCCAAATACTGTTTTGTGCTTCTGCAATAGTGCCTGTATATCTGCTGGATGTTGCGTGGCTTTATCTAGTGGCTTCCTGAAAGTAACCAAGCACTCAACTTCCCACTCTATGTCTCCCCGTTGGAGCACAACCTCCATTCTGTGTGATGATACTCTGGGAGGGTAGGTATTCATCCCTCTCAAAACCACTCTCTACCCTTCTGTTCCCTGAAATTCCATCTCCATGGTTTGGTAGTTCGTAGAATACTTTCCTATGGAATAAAGCCACTGAACTCCCAATACCACATTTGTGTCTGGTACGTCAACCACATAGAATGTTTCGGTCACTGTATAGTTCTCGAGAGTTACTTGCAATTTTGGGATCCTCTGACTACACTCCATGGTGTGGTGACATGTTGCGGCTACTGTAAATCCATCAAATCTCTTAGTCAGAATACCCTTTCTTTTTATCTAGGTAACATCAATAAAGTAGTGGGATGCCCCACCATCTATCAACACTCCAACCCTGTTTCCTTGTATGAAACCTCTGATCCGAAGAGTGTGGAATCTAGGAACTCTAGATAATGTAGCAATGACACCTCCCGGTGTCCCCTCAGGAGACTGCTCCTCCTTTGCTGCCTCATGTGCCTCTCCTTGTTTCCGATCCTGATAATCCTCATCCTCTGCACTGTCGGAGTAGACCTCTATGTAGTGAGCCTTCCCCTTCCCTGAACATCTGTGACCTGGTACCCAAGGTTCTTGGCAACTGAAACATAGTTTCTTTCTTCTAAGGTCCTGGCGGATATCATTATCCATCCACTCTTTCTTGGGCCACATTCTTTTTGGAAGGGTCTCTTCTCCTTATCTTTTATAGGAAAATTGGTTCGGGGAGGAAACTTATTTTTAGAAACTGAGTTCTGTAAATCTCTGGTATGACTGATGGCATCTGTCAGGGTGGTGGGTCTATAATCCTTAACCCATCCACATAAGGGCTCGGTGAGAGCCTCGGTAAACAACATAATTAACCTTCTCTCTGAAATGTCTGTCACCATGACTGCTACCCGTTGGAACTCTGATATGAATGCATCTGGACTGCCTGTCTTCTTGAGCTGTGCTAGATGTCTGAAATGCACCTCAGGGTCTTTCCTGTCAAAGCGCTCGATGAGCCTTTGTGTAAAATCTGTGTACGAGGTGATGGTATTGTGACCCAATGTCACTAACCCGTGGTACCACCACTCATGGGATTCCCCGTCCAAATGCAAAGTAGCCAACTTAATGGCATCTGTCTCCATCACGGGGTTGAGTTGGAAGTAAGTGTTCAACTTCTGCACCCAATTCCGCGCTGGGCCACTTCGGGTCCCCTCAAAGGTAGGAATAGGTAGTTTCCTTACCATGCACTGTAACTCATAGTTCTGGTTGAAAGGCCTGTTATAAACTCTCGACCTGCTCTTACTTTTAAAATGGCAAAAAATTGTAAAGGTCACGGCTGACTGAAAGTCATCTCCCAGTGCTCTGTACTCATGTAGATATGCCCCCATGAGCTCTTCTAGCTCTACCTGTACTATTGGCACTGCTGTCGGGCTATCCAAGAATTGTGGCGTGGTAGGTTTGGATGACGTATTGTAGAGGTGAGGGTGACTCTATATATTAGTGTGTAACTGTTCCCCACTGCTACTGGTGGATACCCGATCACTACTGGGAAAAAGAGGACGGTGTGGGGTGGTCCTTGACTTATTTGCCAATTTGTTGATGGCCATCAACATCTCTTTATGTCCTGAAGTTAGTTCTTTTAAAGCGGAAAGGAGGCTAGTGAAAGCCATTTTATCATCTGCCATTGTTTCTTTTCCTTTACCTTTTCCAAACCGAGTCTCTGTGTCTCCTAGTTCTATATCCTCTAACTCTTCTTCTTCTCTTCTTCCACTGTTCCTAAATCTCCGCCTCCTGTAAGTAATATTATGTGGGTCCTCTATATTCATTTACTGTTCACAACTGCATGCCCCCACAGTTGGCGAGGAACATGCTCTGATACCACTGTAGTATCCCACACTGATATTTTTTTTGTTTTGGGAATTTTGTTGCTTGCTAGCAGTCTTTAAGGCTTAATACGTGAAGTAAATATGAATGCATGTACCAAACTACGTACGCATGTAGATGCATGGGTTTGCCAACCCCTAAATACCCAAATAACTAGAAATGCTATGAAATAGGGATATAAATTATGCATGTACGTACCATCAGTTAAAGGACTCGATGTACGTTAATATGAGGCCAGCATGCAAGGATTGTACCTAAGAACGAGCAAGATACGAAGCAACCTTCCTCCAAGAATGCGCCCTTTGTATTAATGCACCCTCTCCAATCTAGATATGGTTGTGTAGATGCAATACTGATAAGTAGCTCCAGAAGGTGTGTAATGGGGTTATAATCCCCCCTCTGATCATAGTAGAAGTGGCATGTAGACCATGCACTGGCTTAGAATCCTAAAACGCGAGCCCCTCCTTTGAGAAAGTCGCCCATGCAAGGGAGGACATCTTTTGGAAGAGGAAAATGCTGATAACTAGTTCGTGAGTCCAAATAAAAAGCCCTTCTTCCAGGGGTAGGGTAATAGTGCTGCTCTCGGAAGAATGGAGTCAACATGCAGAGAACAGAACCTTGTACCCTGAGATACGAATGTGTCTCTCCTTGAGCAAATCGCTCATGCAAGGAGGGCGAACTCCTTCAGTCCAATCTGTAACTCGAATCCTGCAAGAAGCTGAAGAACGATACTTGATGATGATAGCAATGGTGAATCTGGATGATCCAACCTGATAGTGACTAGGGCAGATAGATTTCGCTGCTGAAATACACTGAATAGTTGAGTGTGTGCACTCAACCTCAAAATAGCTCACTGAGCTCTGCAATTCGACTTCTCAAATCAATAATCATATAAGCAGGCCTTACTCACTCATTTTACCTTTCTTTTATAACATTCACTTGGCCTGACCTAAATTTTGACTTAACTTTTGCATTACTAGGCCGCTTTATCTTCTAATTTCCAGTTGACTTGCATGCAGTGCTTCCGGAGTGCATGGAGGCTCAATGAAGGAGTTTCAGTGCATGCAACATGAAATATGGCTCGCATGTCATCCCTACAGGTGGACCCTAGTTTCTGTGGACCCTATTTATCTATTAGTGATATAATAACCATGCTTAAGATCTTCTTATGGTGTAAATGGCATCAACCCTCAGTTAATTCCCTGAATGTCAGCGCTAGCTTGAACCTGTGGGAATCAGATAGGTTAGCGGGATGGTCCTCTGTGTTTAAGCAGAAGAGGACATTACACACAGTCTTTGATGAAGTGATATCTGATCTCAATGTGCTTTGACCTATCATGAAATACCAGATTCTCAGAAAGCTTGATGCAACTCTGATTATCACAATGAATAACTGTAGGTCTCAGCTCCTGATCAAATAAACCAACCAATAACTTGCAAAGCTACAATTCCTCGCAATTAGCCTCGCAACTAGCCATATACTCAGCTAGTAGAACTCAATGCAACTGGCTTTTGCTTCCGACTGAACCATGACACTATCGTCGAGCCCAAACTGAAGCAACAACCGAAAGTGCTCTTTCAGTCCGCTGCACTGTTTACCCAATCTGAATCTGTGAAGCCAATCAAACCAACTCCATCTGACCTCCTATAGTCCAAACCATAGTCCATTGTGCCAGCAAGGTAACTCAATACATGTTTTGTGGCTATCCAGTGCACTCTCCTAGGCTCCATCATGAACTGGCTGAGGTTGTTCACCGCAAAACACAAATTTGGTCGAGTGTTGACCAGATACATCAACGAACCTATGAGCTGACGGTATAAGGTAGGATCCACCAATTCTCCCTCAGAAGCATGAAGCTTCTTCCAGTTGGTGATCATAGGTGTGGAAATCGGTCTGCAGCCCTCCATCAGAAATCTCCTCAGAACATCAACTGCATATTTTCCTTGCCCCAGGAAAATATGTCCACCCTACTGCCAAATCTCCATCCCCAAATAATAATGCATCAGCCCAAGATTAGTCATCTCAAACTCTGAAGCGAGATCCTTTTTACAAGTTGCAATCAAATGCTCCTCTCCTGTGATAAACAAGTCATCAACATATAGCAGAAGAATGAGCGGATCACCTCCAACCACAATGAAGTATAGGTTGGGATCAACCTCACTCTTTTGAAATCCAATCGATAGCAAGTGAGAATCAATCCTCGAATACCAAGCTTGAGGAGCTTGCTTCATTCCATACAATGCCTTTTTCAGCCTGCACACATGAGAATCTCTCCCATGAATCTCAAATCCCCGTGGCTGCTGTAAGTACACCTGCTCCTGTAGAAGACCATTGAGAAATGCGGTCTTCACATCCATTTGGTGGATCTTCCAACCCAACTCTGCTACTATGGAGATCACTGCTCTGATCGAGGAATATCGAGCAATCGACGTAAAGGTCTCATCATAGTCTACTCCCTCTACCTGTGAGAATCCTCGTGCCACAAAACGAGCCTTGTACTTCTCAATGCTGCCATCTGAAACATTTTTTTTCTTGTAGAGCCACTTGGAAGTCACAACTGACTTCCCCTCCGGTCTCGGAACTATCTCCCACACATCATTCTTCCTGATGGAATTGTACTCTTCCATCATGGCATCTCTCCAAACTTGATGTGGGGTAGGCTCCTCAAATGTAGTAGGCTTTGACTCACGCAAGCTAGTCACCATCGCCATGTAACTGAAAAATCTCTCTGGTGCTCTACTCTCTCTGGCCTCCCTCTTGGGTGGCCCCACAGACTCCTCAGCTTCCTTTACAAGCTCCTTAAGCCAACTTGGCTTTTTATTCCTGGAAGTAGCTTCCTGTGGTAGGCTCTCCTCATGAACATCCTCTTCTGGCAACTGTCTACCTGAAGAAGTTCCTGTGGCCTGAGAACCTGTACCTGGTGAACCAAAACCATGTGAACTTGAATCACGTGATGGTGAAACCTGTGAACCTGTGACCCGAGAACCTCTCCTTGTACAAGAAGTCTCTGTAGACTGAGTCCCTAAACCTGTAGATTTTGAAACTTGTGGACTAGTCACCCTGAAACCTATGACCCCGCACTCTGACTAGCTGAACTTTGAGATGCTGTCATCTGTGGAGTAATAACCTGCTGCTCCACCATGTCTGACTGACAAGACTTCCTGAAGGCCCTCTCCACCTCAAATCTCACCTCCCTCACAACAACTTTCATCTGTGCAGGAAGGTATAAGCAGAAGGTCTTCGAAGTCTCATCATAACCAACAAAGATGCCTTTCTTTGCAGTGGGCTCTAACTTTGTCCTCTTCTCAGAAGGGACATGAGAATATGTAAGGCATCCAAATATGCGGAAGTGGCCTATCTCAGGCCTCTTCCCGGTAAACATCTCCTCAGGAGTTTTACAGCCCAAGACACGATGTGGACTCCTGTTCTGCACATAAACCCTAGTACTACAGGTCTCAGCCCATAGAAAGAAAGGAAGACTCTGATCATGCAGCATGGCTCTAGCTGCTCCCACTATAGCTCTGTTCTTCCTTTCGACAACTCCATTCTGCTGTGGGGTATATGGAATGGTCAACTGCCTCCTGATCCCCTCCTGTCTGCAAAACGCATCAAAATCCTTGGAGGTATACTCACCCCCATTGTCTGACCTGAGTGCCCGAATCTTTCTCCCTGTTTGGTTCTCCACAAGAGCTTTGAACTCTTGGAACCTCTTCAAGACTTCCTCAGACTTCTTGTTTTTCAGGAAGTAGATCCAGGTCTTCCTGGAGTGATCATCAATGAAACTGATATAATACTCAAAACATGTCAATGAACCAGAAGACATAGGTCCACATAAATCAAAATGTCTCAAATCCAGTACTCCTCATGATCTGCTATCATTGCTCGGAAAAGTGGTCTTGGTGTGCTTTCCCAAAGCACACCCTTTGCACACACCACTCTGCTCTTTGCTGAACTACGGTAAACCTGTAGACATCTCCCTCAACAATCTCAAGGATGAATGATGAAGGTCGTGTTGGACATAATGGCACACTGAGAGGGGGGGGTGAATCAGTGCTAGCACTTTTAATCAATTTTCACTTCACAAAACTTAAGCAGAGTTCATATAACACTACCAAGTAAGTTATCATTCATCAACTAATAAAAAAATGTCATATAAGCATGTCATCAACATAGATTATAACAAGAGACGCAACACAAGATAAGTATAGTAAACTTTATTTATAATTGGATATGAATTACAATGAAGACTTCAATCTTCATGATTACATCAATACCAACTGACTAAAGAGCACCAACTCCTATAACAGGGCTCAGCCTGGTTTTCTTAGCACCAACTAAGAAGTGGTGACGTGTCAAACCTCAGATACAAGACTAGCTTGCAATCACATACTTCTACCACTCAATCAACAACTGTCATGAACATGTCACTTGTCAAGCTGTCACTTTCATAGAATCAACTATCATTGCTATAACTATGTAATCATGATTGAGATGAGCATATCACTGAGTAAATATCAGATCACTGTGTAATCTTCACTGAGCATACAATTCATCACTGTACATCATCATATCACTGCCTAATGTCTGAGTGTAGGTATCATCATCATTTTTGTCATACTGAGCATAACCACTGTGTATGTATCATTTCATCACTGTGTATGCATCATTGTCACAAGGTCATATCACTCCACTATCAATGTCAATCAGCTGTCATCTCACTCAACTATCAATGTCAATCCGCTGATCTTGTTTCTGATCTTCAATCTTTGAATGTTTGAATGATGCTGAGGTATATCCCAATAAACTACTCAATGCAACTTCTGATGACTTTCACTTGATCTACTGCAGCTGTCTCAGAGGCTGTCACATACCTGAAATTTGCAGAGGTTAGACAGTCCGAAATTAGCAGAGGTTTGACTGTCCGAATTTACAGAGGTTGGACAGCTGCTGCTCTTCCTTTGACCACCGAAAAATTTCTCAGACTGTGGCTGTCACATACCCGAAATTTGCAGAGGTTAGACAGTCCGAAATTACAGAGGTTGGACAGCTGCTGCTCTTCCTTTGACCACCGAAAAATTTCTCAGACTGTAGCTGTCACAGGTCCCCAATCCACCCGAAATTCAGAGCTATCTGTTGGACACAGCGGGCAAACTGAGAGGGGGGGGGGTGAATCAGTGTGTGTAGCTTTTATTACTTTTCAACTTTAACCATTAGCAACTTATTCAATATTATGCAGAGTACATCATTCATTAATGCATTATCACATTATCATTATATCATCAACAACATTATTAACAATAACAGCTCATCATCACATCATCATCATATCATCCTCACATAGAAAGCATAGCAAAACACAGTACACAAGATTTAACGTGGAAACCCAAGTACTGGGGGAAAAATCACGGAAGCCTTTATAATAATAGTTTTTCCAGCAACACCTGGAAGGAGGCAACAACCCCCTTTTTACAATGACTTCAGTTTTCCAGACACAACTTGTATGAGAACAGATTGAGTGCTTCTTGAGACATGTTTCCACTAAAATTTCAGATAAACAAAGTCCTATACCACTTGCTTCATGGGATCCTTTGTATGATCTAGTAGTGTCTTTCTCATCAGCTCCATTCTCATTCAATCGATGATTTCAGTTTCTTATGGTCTCTTCATTTGCTGCTTTGTATAGACAAGTGCCTCATTGAAGCTGACCATTCTGAACCCCAAAGGGCGTATTTGGACAATGGTTGCTGGAGGAGGGGCTAGTGTGATATATGCTGATACGGTAAGGTGTCCCATTGTTTTTATTCATCTCACATTTCTTACTCTCTAGTTAGTCCCTGCTAAGAGTAGCAAGGACTATAAGAATCGCGCAGTGAGAATTGAATTAGTCCTGCACTGTTTTCTTATTGGATTCAAGAATTTCACGTGTTTCTCATTTCATGTTCAGGTTGGAGATTTGGGTTATGCTAGTGAACTTGGAAATTATGCAGAATACAGTGGAGCTCCGAACGAAGAGGAGGTTTTATACTATGCAAGAGTTCTAATAGACGTAAGTAAAACATAAAATAATATCAGCACATTTCTTTTTTCAAACTTCAAATAATATCAATACATTATCCATTTCTACTTGCTGGACCAATTATTATTTTCTTTCTATCCAAGGCAGCCTTTTGAGAAGTTGCAATAAAAAAAAATGCATATATATTATATTTTCATTGAAATATATTGATTTTGCAGACCTCAAATGAAATAGACAACACTGTCTCTTTTTTTATAAAAGCATCACTTGATTGCTGGGTTTTGCTTTATAGTGTGCAACTGGAAATCCAGATGGACGCAAGAGAGCATTGTTAATAGGTGGAGGCATAGCTAACTTCACAGATGTTGCTGCTACGTTTAATGGCATCATTCGAGCTTTGCGTGAAAAGGTTAGCCTGTGTAAATAATGAGGTCCAGTTAAAAGATATTTTTTTTGAGTTGATTTGTCACTGCCATTAGAGAAAACAGTGTACCCATGTGTCTAATGTATGAGGTAATTGAACTTTTACCTAGTTTGACTTATGATATTCTTATTTACAGGAATCTAAACTCAAAGCAGCAAGGGTCAACATTTATGTAAGGAGAGGAGGCCCAAATTACCAGACTGGTCTAGCAAAGATGCGTGCTTTAAGTGAAGAGATTGGGGTTCCAATCGAGGTAACTTACAACATACAAAGTTATTAATTTTTCCTTCATTCAGTTGATTGCTAAACAAATAATGTCTTTTATATCTATTATGCTTATGTGCATAACCATTCTGACTGGAATGCTATCAATCTAAAATGTCTTCTAAAAATTTCCTAGTTTAATTTTTGAAACAAGATGAGTAGAATTTTCATCAGGTTTCTCCTGCAGTTTTTCCTATTTTATTGCATTTTGATCTAATGTTTGTCATAAAGAATGCTTTATGTCTCTACAGGAAAATATTTATACCACCTCTCGACTTATATGGACCTGACTCCCAATACAATTAAGAGAGTATTGATCAGTATTAAAATAATATAAAATAACACATGTAATGTGAAGACAAATGCTTTCTCCCTGGAAAGAAAGATAATATTAAATAACACATGTAATGTGAACACAATGCTTTCCCTCTGGAAGGCAAGAGCTGTCCTTTTCTGTCTACCGAAACAAGGTTAGATCTGAACATATTATAAAATAGTATGTTTTATTCAATTTGAAAAGAAAATGAACAAGTATTTATTACTTTGGAAAATTTGCCTATAAATTAAGGGGCTGCATTGGCTTTGTGCATCTGGCACATTTTGCAAAGTATCTTTAAGTCAGCAGTTTGGATTTATCAAAGAAAGATTATTCTTGAAAATATTTGCATTGCACGAGAATGCAGGGAAATAAATATTTATTCTCGACATAATTTATACCGCATGGAAGGTATGGACTATAGAGTAGGGCTCAAGAGACTGATCAACCAACATTATTTTTCAAGTTATATTTTATATGAAAATAAAGCAAGTAAGGTTTTGATACTTTGGGCAAATTGACCATAATTCAACAAGTATTATTGGCTTTGTGCATCTGCCACATCTTTCAAAGGTTTGTTAAGATAGAGCTATTTGTCTTTATCAAGCGAAGATTAATTCTTGAAAATATTTGTAGTGCAACGGAATGCCGAGAAAAAATATTTATTCATGATGCCATCTATGCCACATGGAAGGTATGGGATGGGGATTGAGACATTGATCAACCAACATTAATTTTCAAAGTTGACTTCAATAAGGATTATGATAGAGTTGAATGCTTCATTCAGGGCATGTTGATGGGACTTGGATTTTTAGTCATTATAGTCTAAAGACATTCTTTAAATCAAGCATTTGTATAGCTAGTCATCCATAATGAACTTATTGGGACCATCTAGTGGAAAAAGTTCATATGCCAATGTTGCTCAATTTCTCCCTTGCTTTATGGTTTTGCTATTGATAAGTTTGGGCATCTCACTCAATCTTACAGGCATTTTTCTTCTAGGCAATGCTGATCTCTTCCAGGTGTAGCTTCAGAGAGAGAGGGGGGCATGGATCTAAGACAGAGGGGGCGCACTTCATCTGAGGAAGAGGGAGAATCCATTAGAGGCTGAGACTGCTTCTAAGAGAGATTGGATTCATCAGCAGAGAGCTCAGGGATTGAGCATACATACAGAGGGGCCGCACTTTTGAGATAGAGGGCACACTTCATTGGAGGAGGGCGAATTCAGAGATTGAGTTCATCAGACAGAGAGAGGGTGAATTACTGAGAAGGTAATTCAGCAGCAGAGGGGCAGAGGGGTGTGAAGCCCACATCAGAGAGCAGATAGAGAGGGGCACAAATCCCAAGAAGTCCTGCAAAATATATGGATGCAATTCCGAAGGCATCCAACAGAGATCAATCACGAACTTTAGAGCAGGAGGTTCAGACATAAGTCTGTGTGATTGTTGGAAGATATTCTGTTGTACTTCATTGTAATCTGCTTGAGATGATATAAGCTATTCTACTCTCTCACTGGTTTTCCTGCAAGGGTTTTCTTCTAGGTCATATTGACAAAAAATCTCTATGTCAATTTATTGGTGTATATTGCTGATTTAAAAGTGTAAAAGACTTCAAGTCTCTAAATCATTGTTTAATGCCCGAACACAATATTATTGCCCCAGAGTAAAATATAAAAGCATAAACAAATTTATAACTAGAAACACATGAAGTCTTTTACTCTTTTAAATCAACAATACACACACATAAATTTGTTAATTTTTTAGTGCAGCTGCGAGACCCATTCTCAGAGAGAATGGCACGCTCGTCAGTTAACTAGGGTTCCTGGTCGGTTAACTAGGCAGAGTAAGCCCCTAGAAGGTACCTTAGGGCCCCCAGCTGTCTCCTGGGGTTCTTGGTCAGGGGACCAAGCAGGTTGATGCCATGGCAAAGTCCCTAGCATGTGGCTAGGGCCCCTATTTGTCTCTATGGTATTTTGGTCTAGGACCAAACAGTTTCTTGGTCATGTGGACCAAGCAGATCCTGTAGGTTGAGACAGAGACATCCTAGTCTAGGACCAGGCAGATTCTTGGTCAAGGACCAAGTAGGTCCTGCAGATGGTTGATCAACATTCAGTCTGGGATTGAAAGTTCAGCTTGAGGCTGAGGACTATTCTCCGGGAGAATGGAGGACTTGGTCAAGGACCAGAGGTTGATCAACATGACTCAGTCTGGGATTGAAGCTCAACCTTGGGCTGAGAGCCATTCCTTGAGAATAGAGGTACTTGGTCTGTTACCAAGATGATGATGTGTGATGTCCTCTTCTCCTAGGTCTTCGAGATGGTTGAGTTAAATGGTCTTCTCAAGGGACTGGCCACCCCTTGATG
This sequence comes from Larix kaempferi, assembly GCA_027924585.1. Taxonomy (NCBI): domain Eukaryota; kingdom Viridiplantae; phylum Streptophyta; class Pinopsida; order Pinales; family Pinaceae; genus Larix; species Larix kaempferi. The sequence goes on from BSBM01000434.1 coordinate 7,107,031, forward strand.
AAGCCACCAACATTTGACCTTAGGAGCAGTCTAGAGGACCACATGATCACATCATCCGTGTGAACCCTTCCTTATACAGTGATGATAAACTTTCAGGTTGTATGGAACATTTGTACATTTGAGAGAGAGATGACTGGTTGTACCTCCCCCACCTTGGTTGAGTTATCTTTTGATCCTTATACCTTGTTGGTTATTGGTCTTATGGCACCTTGTCTTTGACTTGTGGTAAATTGGGTCATTTACCCACTTTTTTAGTTATACCACCCTTGTTGTTTTGATCTTATGGGTACTATGGTTGTTTGTCCACTTTATGATATTCTTTTATTTTTTATTTTTTTTGTCTTTTATTTTATTTTTATTTTTTATTTTTTATTTTTATTTTTATGTTTATTTTTTATGTTTTAAGTGGTACCTTCCTAATTTTAATGAATTCCTAACTTCATTAAATTATTATTTTTTTAATGACCTTTCTAGAAGGTCTAAGATCTTATATATTAAGATCTAATGTTCCTCACTTTTATTCATATGCAATCACATCCATCTTCACTCTGATTTTTTTGTTTGACGTCAAGTTTTTTACTGCTGGACATTTCAGATCTACTTGATCACTGCTAGGGTTCGCTGCTAGTATATTTGGATGAGTTGTGACCTAGCTAAAGTCTTTCCAACCTGCTTATCATCCGTTTTGCATCTAGAAGACCTAGCTAAACTCAGCTGTGACTGTGGAGAAGTTGATTCTATTGTTCTGTGACCTGATCTACTTACAAGGGTTTATTTGAAGTCTGATCCATCTGCTGATTGAGATCCGATCTGTTTTCTGCCTGCTATGTACATTGTTAAGGAGGTCGTGAACCCAGACATGCTGACCTGTGAACTTCTGAAGCCCTGATCTATCTAGCCGAGCCTCGTCTTACCCATGTGTGATTCCATTAAGGTCCATTCTGCCATCTATGACTGAGCTGTGGTTTCATTCTGATTTTGATCTTTTTGTTGAGGTCTGCCTGGGGTTCAGTCCACCTGCTGAGAATATTCTTGTGAAGGCCGTGAGGCCTAAGGGTCTGTTCTAGTATGCTGTAGGCATATATAAGAAGGTTATGAGACCAGGTGTTTAGGTCTTTTGTGTAAAGACTTTTTGCAATCTGATTTATTGATATCAGACTTTGCTGAGTTTGTTTTATGTGCTCAGACTTTGTGTGCTTGTGATGCTAAGACTTATTGAGGACTGATCTTTAGTATTGAGTTTTTGTTGAGTCCATAGCTATTGTGATTGTGATTGTGCTAAGTCTTTTCCTGTGTTTTGACTGTCATTGTTCAACCCAGTCATCTCCCACAGATTTGTACTAACCCTTTAATAGGGTCAATTGGTTCCTAGAATGACTGGCCTCTTAGAGGCTCAGTCTTTGTCTGAAAGTAACTTCTCTGAGTATATAACAGGAAAGGCTCCACACAGGTAAGTCTCTTCACCTATCTCTTTCATTGTTAAATAAATAAATTGGTTATATTATTTTTTGATTACATGTTACTGAAGATTAACCTAATACAAGGACCTAACTGGTAGTGTTGAAGATTACTTCTGTTATCACCTATTTTGTACAAATAGTTGAACTTCCGATGAGCCGCCAGTTTATTGAACATGATTCATGTTCATCATCAACATTCAGAAGTTCAGAAGTCAATTTCAGGGCAATTTTGCCCCATTTGTAATAACTGCATGTTCATACACCCATGGGGAAAATGTAAAAAGTTGGTCTAAACGGGATCCTTTTATAAAAGACTCGGCTATCTGTAGGTTTAGCCATTTGGGGGATACTCTAGAGTGTTTTTTCCTTAGGAATTATGCGCTACTCATCAGAGACGTATAATCCCTGAGTTTTTCACTCAAACCTCCAAAGCTGGAGTATTTCCCATGGTGGTCAAAACCTAAGGTGGTTATTAGAGTCTTGTGTCTAGGATTTTTTACGTGTTAGCCATCTCGATTGAGTCGTATGAACATGCACTAGGTCCGCTAGGAGTTTCGTTCCATTTCGGCGAAAATAAATTTTTCATAAAATTAGACCATTTTTTAATGGTTTAATTAAAAAATTTCAAAAAGTGATAAAAACCTCATCCGGAGGCGGAATTGGGTGTGGGGAGGCTCGTTTTGACGCTTAGAGCATCCTCTTTACCCTAGCACCCTCGTTTGTCAGTTTTCGGGCAGTTACATCACTCTAGGAGCGGTTTTGGCTAAAAATGCATCATTTTGGCTAAAAAATGATAAAATACACTAAGTGACAAAAATCAAATGAGTCAAATGTTGAAATTTAAACATTGGAAAAGTGAAGCAAATGTTTCATGAAGGGTGTACGGCCACTTAAGTGATAAAAGGCACATGATTTTTTAAACTTTGGATAAGAAATTCCATTTTTTGAGAAGTGGGTGACGTGAGCCTCCTTCACGTTTTAACAATGAGCATGGGTTGGGTGAATACCCATGTGATGGGCGGCCACTTTGAATATCAATGAACCATGTTATAATAAGGTTTGGATCTACGAATTAATTGAGGGATGACGTGAGCAACTAAAGATGGGCCCTCCCTCACGTGGAAAATCCTTCATGCATGCTCACGTTTTGGATGAGATGGCAATAAATTAATGGATGGTTGGTGTTGCATTAATGGAATGATGGGCGCCCTCCCCAAATTGGGGCCACATCACAAGCTCTAACTCCAACGAATTAGAGTTATCACAACTACCAACTCCAAGCTTAACTCACGCATTCCTTGATTGCTCATGTCAATCTTTTTGGAGGATGCTCATTGGATGGTGATACTTCCAACAACCACAACTCGGTGCTAAACTATTGGATCTCACTCCAAGCCATGATTTGATTGAGATTCGACTTCATGTTGATTGCTATTTGGCTCTCTTCCTCATGGAGTTCGATGAAGGGTATTGGCTTCTAGTTTTTGTATAAGAAGAGGCTCTTTGAGCTCTCTTCACATGGACTTTTTTGCAAAGAAACTCTGAGGAATTGTAATTTGATCTATACTAATAAAATTGTGACTTTGGAGGTCAATTCGTGGGGGCTCTTGGTGGCCATGCTTCATCACAATTCTGAGGTGATATTGTGTAATTTCTCATATGCTTAGGAATTTTTGGTTTTGATTTATATGTTTAGAGGGATAAAAATCTAGCACATGCAAATATCTTCTCTTTTTGCTTGATCATATGTGATTTGCAGGTATTTCTCAACGTTTTGTGAGTTTTTCCAGGTTCTCCTTCACTCCACTTGTGGCCAAAGGGTTCTCAGTTTGTTAAACATAAGCAAACAGGAGTTTCTTGCTTCACCATCAACTCTTCAAAACAACTACCTTGGTTACTTGTCCTTCAAGCTTATCTCTTCAAGCCCATCTCCATTAGATTAGCTCCATTCACCCATTCGTTTTTGCTCTTCTCTCCTCCATCTACCCATTCGTTTTAGCCCATTATCCTCTCATCTTAGATCCATCCTTGCATTCGTTTTTGCCATCCTAGTAGATCTCGTCCATCCCCTCTCTCCTTGCCATTCCTCTTTCCTCCATTTGCTCTTCTTCAAGAAAGTGCCCTAAAACACACTAAAAAAGCACAAAACATAAAAAAGAGGTTTGAATAGTTAGCAATAGTTTGGTTTTATTTGTTAGTAGTTTAGATCTTACATTGTAGATCTCATTTAGGGCTTTGCACTTAGTCTATTTTGTAGTATCATTCAAAAGATATAAATTTGCATATAAAATATTTCCAATTTTTTATAGTTTAGAACTCTTTCCTATCATTTTTAGAAATAGTTTGTTCGCTGGTCCGTTTTACCATTTTAATAAATTCAAATCAAAATCTCATGCTTTTCACATTTTAGATCTTATTTTTCAAGTCTAGACTTACTTAGTTTCAAGTTTATTTGATTTTTATTAACATTTAATGGGTGCTTGTTGAGTGTTTACTAAGCTTGTGTAGGTCTCTTTGAAAGAGAAAGTAAACTAGTGGAACAATTTTCAAAGAAGAGCAAATTGCATTCAAGGAGAAGATCCAAACCAAGTAGCAGAACCAAAACCAATCTCCTTTTGTACTAGCCTTCAAGGGCTTTCAGGTTTTATTACACTAAGTTGTTTTTACTTTTCTAAAAAAGACCTTTCAAGGGTTTAACTCCCAAAGGCAAATTGTAATCTGTTTAATAAAAGGTTAAGTGGAAGAGTCCTCCACTTTTGGGTTTTTCTTCCCCATTTGGGGAAGAGTCTTGTGTTTTGCTAGCTTAGATCTCTTATTTCATGCTTTAGATTAAACTGTTTATTTCATCATTTTCCATTTCCAAGTTTTGACTAGAGTAAGTTAACTTTTGGATTGCATCCCAAAGGCCACATAGCTTGTGGTAGCTTCTCGTTCCCCATTAGCCTCATTGCCGAAGTTCCAGCTAGTTGGAAAGTCTCAAGGACTAGTGGTTCTTAGTGATCGACCTTGTTCGGAGGTAGATCCTACTTTAAATTAACATTGTTTGGTAGAATACTAAGTGTACTTTCAGTTATTTTACGCATCTTGTCATTATCATTTCTTTACTTTCAGTAAATTAAGCTTCACTTGTTTCTTCATTTTTTAAAACTGCTCCCTTTTTCATAAAATAAACAAAGGCTCTTGAACTTGGCCAAATCCAAATCAAGAGCACTCTCTATCGGAGAGCATTTAGTTATTGCATTTCCCTTGCATTAGGCATTTAGATTAATTAAAGTCTCTTGAACTTTGGTCTTAAGACTAAGTCAAGAGCGCTCTCTATCAGAGAGTTGAACGGTGCTCTAATAATAAAATATTCCAACTCACACCCCCATTAATTAATTTATCTTGGTTGTTATCTGACACCCGTATGTTCTGCCAACCTGAAAGGGTTGGGCTAATACTCAGAAAGGTGTCAGATCTGTTAATCTCATAAGTGATAACCTAATAAAACTTTACCCCAACCAAGCAAACCGGTGTTAAATACTGAGGTTGCTTCCTGAAACAGGTGGTGCCGAGAATCCACTGGTCAGACTCGGGGGCGGTTCAAACATTGGACACCTATCCTCTTGAATCTGGGTGCTCTCGACTTATCATCTAAGAGGTTGCTAGTATCTTTCTCGGTTGGTTTGTTCCTTTTTATCCCTGTGTTCTTGACAGCCTAATAAACAAGATCACTAAAACATTCAATAGACCAAGATTAATTCGCAGGGCAATCTCACGAACATCATCACTTTGAACTCTTGTATCAAGCAACCCAAGCACTCGAGACTATTTTTTGACCCCATAAGGCACTGGTCCTTGACATCATTTTATTTGCTTATTATCTATCCGGAGCATTTATATTTCCATGGTTGTCTTGCTTTAAATTCACCAAAGTGTTGTTTCTCAAAATCTCTTATCTCATATCGCAACGTGGATTGCTTCTCTATCTTGTGCTTATTTCAATTGTTAAAATTGTGATCTCTCATCATTAAAAACTCCTAAACAACACTCATCTGCATCACTTCACCAAAAAATATTAAAATATAAGAGCCTTAGTGAAACTCTTTGTAGGGACTACCCCCCTTGGCTTCGTTAGGAGTTAGCCTAAATGGAGGAGTTGGGATTCAGGTGACAATACCTGGCTCATTGCTTGCCTCCAAGGCCACACTTCTCTCACTTCTAGTGAAGAGACAGCTTTCGAAAGATTTCTGCTACTGGTGTGCAATTTCGAAAGCTGTCTCTTCACTAGAAGTGAGAGAAGTGTGGCCTTCGGGGCAAGCAATCCCGTTTAGACCAACTTTTTACATTTTCCCCATGGGGGTATGAACATGCAGTTATTACAAATGGGGCAAAATTGCCCTGAAATTGACTTATGAACTTCTGAATGTTGATGATGAACATGAATCATGTTCAATAAACTGGCGGCTCATCGGAAGTTCAACTATTTGTACAAAATAGGTGATAACAACTTCAACCCAGTGACCTAACTGGTAGTATTAAAGGTGTGAAGTTGAAAGAGATTAAAATTATGATAGAAGTTATTGCTGTACTATTTCATATTTAATTTCAGTATTTGTTTATTGCATTAAAGTATATTGAATTTTATTTTTCTGCATAAAACCCTGATTTTACCAAAAATTAACAAAATTGACATAGAGATTTTTGGTCAATATGACCTTGGAAGAAAACCCTTGCGGGAAAACTAGTGAGAGAGTAGAATAGCTTTTATTATCTCAAGCAGATTATAATGAAGTACAACATAATATCTTCCAACAATCACACAAACTTATCTTTGAACCTCCTGTTTTGAAGTTCGCTCCTAATCTTTGCTGGATGCCTTGGGATTAGCGCCCCTCTCTATCCGTTATCTGATGTGGGCTTCATGCCCCTCTACCCCTCTGCTGCTGAATAACCTTCTTAGTAATCCACCCTTTCTCTGTCTGATGAACTCAATATTTGAATTCACCTTCCTGTAATGAAGTGTGCCCTCTACCTCAGAAGTGTGCCCCTATGTCTATATGCTCAATACATGAGCTCTTTGCTAATGAATCCAATCTCTCTTAGAAGCAGTCTCAGCCTCTAGTGGATTCACCCTTTGCCTCAGATGAAGTGTGCCCACTCTGTCTCAGATCTGCGCTCCTCCCTCTCTCTAAAGCTACGCCACTCTCTCTTAAAAGTGCGCCCTCTCTTGTCTTCTCGACTATCTTGCTGCTCTACACTCATACAACCACCTTTACTTTACCCCCTGACTCTCTTTTATAATGCTTCACTGCCTTTTAGGGTTCTAAAACCCTAATCTCACTTTTCATGCAAAATTACACTTCTACATTAAAAAATGCATGCATGAAATCTTGCATGCAAAATTATAGTTTTGCATTAAAAAAGAGTTTCACTTCCACATCAATAAAAATCTCTTTTATCAAATATGAAGCAGGGTTAAGTTCTAGACTCTTCCGTATGCCTTCATCACTCAAAACAATGTAGACACTTGTCCTTGTTACTTCAAAATCCAACAATTGGGATCATCTAGTGGAAAACGTTCATACGCCAATGTTGCTCAATTTCTCCCTTGCTTTATGGTATTGCTATTGATAAGTTTGGGCATCTCACTCAATCTTAGAGGCATTTCTCTTCTAGGAAAGTTGATAAAGTCTTATGGGGATGATTTGTTAATGATGCAAATAATGTCCATTGAGATTAAAAAAAATAAAGTTTATTGGGTTCACTGTTCAATACCTAGTAATTTTAGATAATGCTTCTAGTCTTTTATTTTTTATTTTTAGGGAAATACTTCTTATAGAATCTCTTTTCCTAAGCTGTCACACTATGAGGGGTGTATATATCCCGTCAATGTCACCCAGGTCTTGCACTTGGTCTCATGTGCATATACTTGAGGGATTTTGAACCCAGGTCTCCGCGTTAATAAATGTTCAATCATCTCCCTTCTTGCTTCTATACCACACTCTCGTGGACAAAAAAATATTATTTCATGTTGTTTACCTATCATTTGTTGTCTCGGTCTTGATGATAATAGCAACGGGTTGTTCATTATTTAGAATTAAAGCTTCCTATAACTATTAACATAAAGAATGTGTACAAAGTTTTAATACCAAACAGGGTGGACAACCAAAGCATCCTCTCTAAGCATAAGCAAAAGATGTCCAAAACTCAAAATTATTGGTTAGGTTAAGCCAAAACACTCACATACAGAGTCGCAAGCTAATAGTCTTGTTGTCACATCCATAGTAACAGGGCTACCATGATTGCAGATCAGTTTCCAGTATATTTTTGAGCTAGTCCCTTACACATTTTGATGAGATCAGTTGATGATGAGAAGCATTTTGATGATCACTCATATACATTTAGTGGGTCCAGAGTTTGCACAGTTACAGTCTCATGCCAAGATTGAGCCCCATGACCCCAGGTTAGTGACTGAAATAGCCATTCTACCATCATTCAGAGCAGGTTGATTTTGATAAAGCCCATGTTATACCTAGATGTAGTGCTTCAATGTGTTTTAGGCATTTCAGATCAGGGACTCAGGTATATGATCCAACAAGTATATTTTGGTACATATGGGTTGTTGATGTGCTCTTCCTCTTATCTAGGTAGTTTATGACTGGGTATATTATGATGGTTATTGGCTCTATCTTATTCGGTGCTTACTTGTTGTTTAGAATAGAAGTGGTTGGTTACTTTTGGTAGGAGGTTCTTGTATATACTTGTTGGTCATACTTTATGAAGTACTGACTTGCCTATTCCCTTATTTTAGAGCCTTTGCTATACATGCCACCATCACTCATTTTCTCCGTCCATCTGTTATCTTCCAGTTTTGGTTTTATCTAGACTTACACCTTAATTAGTAGTCTCGAGGACTTCCCCCACCTAGACCTCTGTGTTGGATAGATTCCGAGTTTGCATTGTGTCTCCGCTCTGGAGTGTGTGATTTTAGTCATAGTGGTTGTTCTCTACTCGTCCTCGAAACCAAGTTTTCCTACAAAAAGTGTTGCTAAACACTAAAGCATCGGATCTTAAATGCTATATCTAAAGGATGCTTAGTCAGGAAAAACATTGTTCCTAAACACTACCATGCATATCTATATTAGCTAGTCAGTGGCCAAGGGACGCTCATCCTTTGTATGATTTACGGTCGTTTTCCCCTACAGGGAAACAGGGTGGTCACTCCATTGCACCTATGGACGGTGGCGGGCAATGGAGGTCATACTGAGTCATTATCTGAGGCCCGCCAGGCTATTCAGGGGACCTGCTCTTGGAGGCTGGCTAGTGAAAATCTATAAAGTGAAATAAATGTTAAATCTTGAATGTGAAGGCTGACAAATAAATAAATTGCTAAAAGGTTGCTTGTTTAGAGTCTATTGGAAGCATTCTCATCACTCTACCCATTTGTGAGACACCGCCATTCCTAGTGTTATTTTCTATCCACTATATGTGTAGGTGGTCTCTCTGGTTCCTTCATCCAAGAGATTGCAGTGTTGATATTGTTGAGTCCTCCCCCTAGCCTAACCTTTGTTTTTCCACCTTCACCCATGGGTAGCAAATTGTTCAACTCAGTAAACGAGTTTACACTTGAAAATCCTTTTTATAGTAGCTAATTACTTCGATCAGGACTTATATTATTTATGTGATTTAAATGCTTATGCCAGTTAAACATCATTCTATGCTTTAGTCTAGCTACTGATATAATTGAAATAACATATTGTAACCTTTTGTACTTGCAGCAACAGCTATTTGTGATCTGGATCATCATTTTGATCAATTTTGACTTGGTCAACCTAGTTTGACCAGGTCAACCACAGGGTCCAGGATGAGTTTGGGTAGATAGTGATCGAAATGGCTTATTCATGGCCCATATGTATCCATTTGATGGTTCCATGCTTCAGACCTCCTTTTTAGATCATGGTTTGATGGATTTTTATGATTATTATTATTTATCGACCATTATTTTTATTATCTCGGGCATGGATGAGCTTACAGGGGTATCTTTTGATGGTCACATAGTGTATGAGTACTCATTCCTAGTTGAACTGAGTATTCTGAGATCATTGGTGCACTCAATTATTAGTTCTGGGCATTCACAGGTGTTGATATGGTCAGATTACCACTTTTCTCTAGTTTGGCATGCAGAAATGTCTTGTCCAACACTTTCATTGAGCTAGCATGTTTTCCTATGGCGCTCCTGAGGGGATGGGGGGTCTAACCAGTCGTTATTACCATATTACCCCATCTCCAGACATTTTGGTGTAGTCAGATTTGTGTTCGGGACACTTGGTAGTGAGTTACAAACATTTTTGTACTTTTAGAGGTGGTTTTCCGACAGTGGAATGGCTCGTTGAGGAAATCGATTTGGCTTAGTGGGGCAAGGAAATGGCATGAGATTGGTTCGGGATATTTTGATGATGATGTCCACACCTTCCAACACTTGTTCCAACATCAGTGGGGTCCACACGCCCTAACATTCATCATCTTGGGCATTTTTATTGTATTATTGATGGGCCACAATTTGGTCATGTGGTCACATTATGATGTTACCTTGTCATATTATTTGTTATTGTGCCATGGGGCCATGCTAGTGAAGGATATGATTAGCTCCTACCCCACCATGTGCTTATGTCATGTGTCTTAGTCCCTTATCATGTGGTGCGTCCCCCTTGGGAGATTTAGTGAGTGCGCCCCCTCTATTTTTGAGTTGATCCATGTATTGTATTTCTGGCTCATCTTAGCCATTGATTATTATTGTTATATCTTTTGATCTCCACCACTCATTTAAAAAGTGGTTAGGGTTTTGACTCTCATTCCTATTTAAGGAAGAGACCCCCCTCATTGTAAAGGGACTTTTGGCTCTTGGATTTCCGGCATAATAAAAATATTTTTGCAAAAGCTCTTGGAAGCTTTGGTGAATGTTCGTGCAAGTGATTGTAAAGTCTTTTCTCTTTGACATCATTGTGGATCTAGCACTTTCCATAACCATTTTTTGCAGGGGGCTTGTGGTAGAGAAGGACGTTTTTGAAGGGGGCGCTATTGTGGGGAGACTCCATCTCTCCTCCTCAAGATGTCTTCCATCAAGGAGTATTTTTATTGTATATTGTGATCATATTGATGCTGTTTGATTTATCTTTATTGTCGTATAATTTACTTCTTGTTTAATCCGATTCTAACTTAGATCATTTTGGCAGGGAGGGGTGCATTGGTCATCTTGGAGCATAGCGATTTCACTTGGAGAGGTTGGATCTCACTCTAGATTGCTTTGATTTGGGAATATCATCAATTTGCAAGGAGACCCCAAGCATTTCTAGGTGTGTTTCAAATTATTTTTGTTGTTACGGGATTTATTCCAATTGTCACCATTAAAACCCTCATTGTTAAAACCCTCATTTTCTAGATCTGATAGATTGGGTAATTATTTGAGTACGACCATCAAAACCCACTTTGGAATAAATATAAAAACACTAGATCTAAAGTTTCAACTCAAACCGAGTCCATTTACCCCCGGATCTAGCACTAGTCATTTCTAGGTGGGATGCCCTCCTTGGGTCTTTGGTCATTTTTTCAGATCTATCAGTTGGGTATGCTTGAACTCCTCTAATATTCACAAATTTACTCTTCAAGCACCTAGATCTAGTCTTTAAACACCCCGATCTACTATTTTGGGTCCACTTTGGTCTTATTTGCTTAAACCCTATGTAGATCCAATTTGGGTATTCATCATATGAACTAGATCTGTCTAGATCTACTTGCCTAACCTCATTGTGGTACATTTCTTCTATGGTTGAGAATCTCTATCTTGCTTAAGCCTCCTCAACCGGTTCTTAACTGTTATAAGCCACTACATTTCCCTAGATCTAGATTTCTCGAACAAGATCTACTCTTGTGCTTCATTCTTTACCTTTAGACTACCTTGTGTTGGTTTGCTAGCCTTCATTGGCTAGCAAGGGTCTCCCCCTTTGTTGTCCAGGGCTTGGATAGCAAGAAGCGAAGATTGCCTCGATTGGCGTGACAACCAATCCTTCTTGGGAATCGAGGCCCTCTTGGGTCACCTCTTTAGTTGCCTAACACCTCTACCGTCTTGGATAGGATCACCTTTACCCCTCTTGGATAGGATCACCTTTAGGGACAACTACAAGTTGTGTTATAACAAGTCCATAATCAAAAGATAGCTAAAAGCAACAAAAGAAAAGGCCAACATTTGATCATAAACAAACTATGAAGTAATCATGACACAGTTGGGAGGAGGTTGGTCTTGATCAATAGGGTCAGAGATCCATCCAATCACTGGGGGATCAACATTTGTCAGTTGCAGAATCTGCTCCCATATTTTGATGGGAACATCAAGAGGCTTCAATGCTTCGGAAATGTCTTAGCCCTGAGTTCGGTTTTCATTAAAGGTTGGGGCATGGAGCAAACTCCTCTCGTGTTGCACCTTTTATGCCCATGTTTACTAGTATAGTGATTGGGCTTACTATCACCTTTGTGTGAACTTGCTAATGGGGGATGAGAAGTGTGGGATGAATCCCTACTCATAGTGTAGTGGGCCCCACCCCAAAAATCTAGAATTTGTTCGAGATGTTCCATCTCTATCCTTAAATTTTACACTTGAACCGTGATCTGCATAGGTAATGTTATGCCTCAGAGTGCCTATAGATTTCCTTCCAAATATATTGGAGTGAGGGGTTTCTTTTTCTTTTGTAAACGCCAAGTTTTTGGGGCTATATTATGTAGAGTGTTGATTTTGGGGCTAAATTATGTAGAGTGTTGATTTTGGGGCTAAATACCCCTGATTAGGTTATGGCAAGTCCTCCTGGTTTTCATTCCAGCAAGTGTTGGCTTAGTGGCATTGTTGACTGCCTCTTGATGGGCGAAAGTCCCCCATCTTGTTGGGCCATTTGGGCCCTGAGTTGGTGTCCAGTGCTTCTTGGGATGGGTCCATTAGGACACATGGACACTCATATTTTGCTTTGTAGAGGTGATTGTACGTGTAAGGGTTGTCATACTTGCTTTAACACACCTTATTTTGCCCACTTGGATCTATTGTTTTGATGGAAAACCCCTCCTCCTGGTCTCGGACCCATGATGTCATTCCTTAAAGAAGAAGCCTACATTGCTAAAAAGGAGGGCATTGAGGGACAAGCATCTGTTGGGGTTAGTTGGGGCATGAAGCCCTCCTTTTGTCTCACCTTGCAGTTGGTGGACCCCAATTGCACATTTTATTCTTATTTTATGTCCTTGTATGGTTTAGTCCCTAGTTATGGTTATTGTATGGGTGCACTAACCTTAAATTTATAATTTGTCATTAATTGTTATGAACATAAATAACATTAAATAAAGTATATAAATAATAAATAATATTAATAAGCATAAAAATAATAAATAATTATTAATTGTTCTAAAAGGCGCATTCCTTCGTGAATGGTCACCATAAGTGCCCCTACATTTTCTATATATATATATATATATATATATGGCACTTGTTGTATTCATATCTTATTCATTTATATACATTTTACTCAATATATTATTATTATTTTAAATGGATTACTGTATATTCCAGATATTTTGGATAATTTAAGTGCGAGCGAACTTTGTTCGTCTTATTTGGTGTCAGAGCTAATTCTGATCCGGCCTTTGACCCTATCTCTCAGACCTTGTCTGGCCTGGTCATTGCCCTTACTCCATCTCACATCCCAACACGTAGGCTCCGTGATAAATTTAACCATTACATAATATCATGGCCAACAGTCTTTAGATTTAGCATATATTTAACCACTGCTTTCTTAGGCCTTATGATCCTTTGGATTTCTTGTGTGCTTATAAGCACAACTAATTGCAACTTTTTATCCAGGGTATTTACATTTCATTCAATTTCATGGCCCTCTTTCATTGTGCTGAGAAGCCCAGTTTTAGTTTATTTCCATGGGCTTGCACAAGAGATATACAATAGTTCATTCATGCATGGAATGATGGTAGCACAACTTGCTTCAGGTTTAGCCAACACAACTCATGCAACTAGGGGATTATCCACAATAAGGACCAAACATCGAGGAAACCGACTAGAGAGATCAAGGTATCAAATTCAACTCACCTAATCCGAGGAACCAACACCAGCGGGTTCTCCTGGCCCAGAAGGATCAAGGCTTCGGTAAATTTTGTTGCCAACTCAGAGCCGAGACACAAACTAATAGGGATGCTATCCAACAAAGAGACAAAAGTGGGGAGGTCTTCCATATCACAGGCTAAGGAGTAAGTCAAGGTAAAACCAAGGATGGAAGAAAACGAATGGGTGGTGCCAAAACTAGCAAGCCATAAATGGTGGGAATGATCACGTCCATTCTACTAAGAGGGTGAAACCAATGAGTATAAACAAGAACTTCATATTTTGAGTAAATTAGACCATTTAGATAATCATTGAAACAACCATGTCCATATAACATATATATATATATACCGCCAGATCATGATCACTAGATACCAAGTCAAGCTACTAAAATGAGCAAAAGAGTAGAGCAATCATAACAAATGCACATCCATATACTTGCTGGGTCCTATACTTGTACATACCACCTGAACCATCCACTGTCATTGGAACACTGCTGCTGTACACATCTGGGCACTATCATACTGTTCTGTATGGAAAAATGTATACATCGGCCATCAAATCTGAGGTCATGAGGCTCAGTCATGGCATAAGGCTGTACTGTTTGCTCTGGGGCTGTATGAAAGTATAAGTGATCCTGGAATAAATGCTCATGAATTGCCGATCTCAAGCATCTCAGCGTAAAGGACTGTCTAAGAAAAATACTGGAATCTAATCTGAAGATATGGTAGCCCCTGTTGTCCTCCGAAATGGCATGCGTGTCGTTTGAAATCCCAAAATGTGCAACGCTAGCTGGATGACAACTCTCTCAGGAGAGAGGCCAATGTCACCACACTCCTCTCCTCTTCGCTTCAGGTTGGCTCTTCTCCAACACTAGGGGGGTATCCCTAAAATAGGATCGCTAAGGCAGGTACAGTAACGGGCAAGGTGAATGGAAGAGGCTGCCTTAGAGAAACGGATGTAACAAAAGATAATTTTGGATGGGTGATGGAAAGGAAAGGAAGATCAATCCTCAGGGAAAGACCAGTGCCAGTATTAGAGAGGGGCGAATGGAGTCAAAGAAAAACTCTAAAAGGACCTTGCTGCCAGATGAAGTTAGTAACCAACTAAGATCTCTCGCATTAGAGCATACCTGAAAACCGCAAAGCTTAAGAGAAAAACATGGGTCAAATAAAGTTGTGCTAGATTGTTAGCCTTCTATTCAGATGATCCCAGCTTAAGAATCGAAAGCAAGGAGCTAAGAGAGCTATTGCCTCATACAAAATGAAAGATGGCATACAAATAAAAATGGCAAACAAAGGACGAAAGAATTTCCCATTTATCCAAAGAATCCCATCATGATATTTTTCTATTAAGGTCCGGGAAAAAACTTCCAAAATTCTCCATCCATACAATGAAGGAGGCAAGCTCCTTTTTATAGGCCAAAAATGGCTCTCTTAAAACAATAAAGAAATAAAATAATAATGAAATTGAAGAAAAAGTAGGTGAATCCACTTTTCTCTCAAAAATAAAAAACCTTCGAGCTTCACCTTTATTAAAAGGCACTCTTACCTAGTGAATCGTGAACTGGTGTCATCTTTGAAAGCAATAAAACCTAGTGAACCATCGAGGGCTTAACACGCTGTTCTGACTGATAGTGGCACCTTTAATTGGCAAGAAGTGAAGTTTAGACAAGTTTCGAGCAGAGCAATTGTTTGCTGATATGGCTTTAATGAAAAGATACTGAAGATAACCCGCTCTGGCCACAGAGATCCCCGAACTGCTGATTTCCAGTACAGCTACTCTGGCGTGAAATTTCTCCCGGTAAATAGCTCGTACTCGAGCGATGCCACGGTGGATAGACTCTCGGCATTTCAATCGTCAAAAGCTTCTCACACGATCGGCTCCCACTACAGATAGGTCTGAGCTCACGGCTTCCTTTCATTAAAATCCACATCAAGTTACTGCCGATCGCGGGATGGGGCAATGACGAAACGGGTGAATAACTGCTGTTAGCTGTTAATTGAGTGAATAGGTGCGCCGAAACTCCATTACTCGGTTGCTGAACCCGAGTTGACTGGATTCAATCGTGCGTCAATTCAGAATTTGGAGGGATTCTTCCCAGATTTTATATTATGTATCTCAATTTTAAAGAGCCTCTGTATTCATTTTCCATAGTCTTGATCTCAGTTCGGTGTACTCACCTTCTTCCCTATAAATGTCGAATTATGCTCAGCAACTGAACCAGGTCACAGATCTAGGTAGTTAATGGTTGATACCAGGTCTACATATAATTCCTTCGTTCTTTTAATAACGGATTACACTCAGCGATTGAACCAAGTCACAAATCTATGCGTTTGACGTCAGATCTGTACATCCAATTCCTACTTTCTTTTGGACTTGAATTATGCAGTGAAGTTACATTTCCAGATTCCTTCTCGGTCGATGGTTCTGATTCCACTCATTTGTAAATTAACTTTAATTCTCTCTGCGTTTTTCATTTCAAAAATAGGAAGGGCAATGACTAAGAGATCTGTATTTGTATTACCATCAACTGTGACCAATCCTTACAAAGCCTCTGTATCTTCCATTCTGTATGACGAATCCGATTTCTATTGCACTTAAACTCTGCGATTTGATGAGGCATCTCCAGATCCCATGAGTTTTCTTAAGCTTTGCGTTGATTCCATTTAAAATGGCGTTTCCAGAACTGATAAATTGAAACATGAATCACCCTGTAACGTCTGCGTTGATTTCAAAATGGGAGGTAACATCTGGCTCCAACTGCGGGATATGTGCTCGCCATCGGTGAGTGCATGAGAACCCCAACTTTTCTCGGTTATCGCAAACCAAAAACAACATGGACAAATGTAGTGAGGATGGCTTGATTCACATCCCCAAAACACAGATTTATTACAAAACTAAATAGCATGCTAAAATATTTAAATGCTCATGTGAGAGCTTATTCGACTACCTACCCTAACCCATCATGAAACAACAGAATTGTTAGGTGTAATGATATAGCCAGTGAAGCCATCTTAGCTCCTCTTCTATGCCAACTTGCTTTTCATCATGTTCGGTTCTAGACAAAAATGAGGAGAGAGTCATCATAAAACATAGATGTTTTAGAATCTGCTCATGAACCTGTAATAACAGTCTGTCAGGATATAAAAAATTATCAAAGCTTTGGCAGAAAAAATTAGGATGTGCACAAGAAGCCTCTATCCATTGATGGATGGGGCTGATATAAAAATTTCCATCAAAAGACTGCTCATGCTGCTCTGAAAAACTGTTATCTTCTGTAAAATGATCCTGAGGCAAATCAGGGAGCTGATCAGGAATGTTTTCAGTGATATAAATCTGAGGAAGACCAGAATTTTTCATGTTTTCTACTACAGCAGGAGGCTGTTCATAATCCTGAGACAGATCCAAATCTCTGATGGCAATATCAGGGGGTTCTTCAACAACACAGATTTGAGGCAGATTCGCATTATTAATGTTCTCTTCTGCAACAATGTCAGGGAGTTGTTCAGCTAGATTTTCAAACAGAAACCCTTGCATTTCTTCTTCAATTTGATCCTTAATGATCTGTTCTTTAAGCTCATAACGGACCCTAGGGATGAGGGCATCATATCCTTTAGCAAGCTGCTCAATTTCCTCTACAGTTCCATCATGCCAGCGGAGGAGAAATCTCTCAAAGAACCCTGCCAATGAATCTATGGATTCATGCCAAAGACCAAAGAACCAATTTTCTGCATTTCCTTCTAAAGTTAAAGCAAAGATGATCATAAGGTCATCCTCACAATAAACATTGAAATCGACCATCAATTTGCAGTAAGAAACAATGTGATAGATGGCTGAAACATTATTATTTCCATGAAACTCTGAAAAAGCGTCATGCACTTTTTCATAGTCATAGCACTCATTAGGAAATCCATGGATTTTTGAGAAATCCAATGGGGCGAAACCTTCGTGCCAAAGAGCAAGATTTTGTGCTTTTTTATCGTCCATAAGTCAAATAATGAAGTACTAAATCTGAAACACATATTCATACCTCATACCAAACTGTGGAGTCGCCAAGGTGAGCTTGAAAGCATTCCAATGAGTGTGCTCACCTCTACACCCAATAGGATCTTCAAATCTGCAAAAGGGCAAGGGCTCTGTCCCTTCGTGGAGTCGCCATGTGAGAAGAAGAATCCCACAAATGTCGTTTAATGAAGCATAGTCTTCAAATTTCGGGAACTGGACTTTGTCCTCGGCAACGGCGCCAAAATGTTGTCCTCTGAAATGGCATGCGTGTCGTTTGAAAGCCCAAAATGTGCAACGCCAGCTGGATGACAACTCTCTCAGGAGAGAGGCCAATGTCACCACACTCCTCTCCTCTTCGCTTCAGGTTGGCTCTTCTCCAACACTAGGGGGGTATCCCTAAAATAGGATCGCTAAGGCAGGTACAGTAACGGGCAAGGTGAATGGAAGAGGCTGCCTTAGAGAAACGGATGTAACAAAAGATAATTTTGGATGGGTGATGGAAAGGAAAGGAAGATCAATCCTCAGGGAAAGACCAGTGCCAGTATCAGAGAGGGGCGAATGGAGTCAAAGAAAAACTCTAAAAGGACCTTGCTGCCTTCATCATCTGGCAGCAAGGTCCTTTTAGAGTTTTTCTTTGACTCCATTCGCCCCTCTCTGATACTGGCACTGGTCTTTCCCTGAGGATTGATCTTCCTTTCCTTTCCATCACCCATCCAAAATTATCTTTTGTTACATCCGTTTCTCTAAGGCAGCCTCTTCCATTCACCTTGCCCGTTACTGTACCTGCCTTAGCGATCCTATTTTAGGGATACCCCCCTAGTGTTGGAGAAGAGCCAACCTGAAGCGAAGAGGAGAGGAGTGTGGTGACATTGGCCTCTCTCCTGAGAGAGTTGTCATCCAGCTGGCGTTGCACATTTTGGGCTTTCAAACGACACGCATGCCATTTCGGAGGACAACAGCCCCTACTACTATAAATGTGATAACATCTGGCTCCAGTTGGGACAAGTGCTCTGCTGAATAGAGCGTTTGAGAACCTCAGAATCTCTGGTCCTCATCACTCTGCTACTCGTACCCTCAAATGAGCACTCTAGCACTGCATCATCTTCAAAATGTATACTTGCTATCTGCAAAATGTAATTTGTCAGAAACATGCGTATATATACAAAAATGTCAAAATAGTAGTACTTAAATGAAATGCTAAAAGTAAATAAACTATTCTACTAACAAAAATTCAAATTTTTTATTATTTTATAGGAACAGATAAAAGAAAAACACTCAAGACTAACTACTAGCTTCGAAAGCGAGCTTAAGAAAGAAAAAGGTGCCAAACTCAATGGCCAAAAGTACTAAGCTACTGCTCAAGTGAGCTTATTCAGTTCCTACCTACTCTAACCTACCGGGCAAGAAAAACGTTTGGGGCTAAGTCAAGTCATGGATGTAATCTCTTAACTGTCTCTGATTGATAGGAAGCAATATACGTTGTCCACTACCAGTGGCTAGAAAGCACATGTGTCCGATACATCGCTCTACCGTGAAAGGTCCTATCCAAATGTCATCAGCCTGTCCGGATCTGATATATAATAAATGGTTTGGGATGATGACTTGATTCCCAGTAGAAAATCTACTCCTTTTCACAGACTCAGGGATAACTTCGATGTTGCGCATGGGATTAGGATGGACCTCATCATGGTTCTGCGGTTGTGGGGTGACAATTCTTGAGCTCCTTCTAGAAGGAACTGCATCAAATCTGGGTGGACCACCATCAATGGGAATAGCTACACTACCAATCAGGACTTCTCTAATTTCTCTTCTCGTCTCCTGAACATCTATTTTAGGCTCCTCTTCTTGTGCGTGAATGATATAATTGGGTGTTTCCCCCACAGTCCAAAAGTCTCTATTTTCTTCGAAGGGAAAAGGCATGTGTGATTGATCATTGGTATGGCTAGTGCCTTCCCCTGAAGGTACTGGAATGCTCATGTTCTCTAACCCATTGGATGAAGATTCTAAATGAAATTTTGAAAAAATAGGAATGTGAGAAGGATCACTCTCTTGTTGATTAGGCAATTTAGGTGGCAAATAAAAATCTAGGGATGTGAGGATATGCAGATAAAAAATTGGTTTGATTAAGAGAAAGAGATTCTTGAAACGTAACAAGATTATTTAAAGCAAATTCTCCTTCAGGATGCATCGTTAATTAGAGCATCCTCTTGCCAACTCATAGAGTTGTCATTTACCCTCCTCAATACACCATCTTCCAAGGACATGTGAGATAAATGACCAGGAACATCAGAATAGTGGGATTCATTTACTTCATCATCACTTCGCAATACAGGGGAAGGATGTGTTCCCTCAATGTGGCTTGTCCATGGAAGAATGTGGTCAAGGCCTTGCCTTTCTCTATCAATGTTATGATCAACCAAAGCAAGGAATTCCCTAACTTTTCTGGGTATACGCTCACCCCATCTTATGTCATCAAAATCATCTACAAATTTAGGCATTTGATTTACATAAACTTGTTCTAGATTTATGTCATTATCGGGTTCTTGACCTTGAAGTTGGTTTTCACTTAGCAATTCCTAGATTTCTTAAGAAACTTCACTGAAATGCATTTCTAGATTGATTCTCCTTGCAAGTTCAGCTATCCCCTCTTCTTCCTTAGAAGAGTCAGTTTCTCCCATTACCATGAACACATTTTCTGATTGTGACAATCCCCAAATTTCATCATCACTTCTAATCATCCTAGCGTTGGCATTATTTAAAAGGTCATCCCCATAAGTATTCTTTATCCCATCTTCAAAGGTTTCCAAGTGCTTGTCAATGAATGGCTCCCTATTGATTCGGATTAAGGCACCATCTGAGTTAGGGACACAGATATAAGATAAGTCCATCACAAGATATCCACCTAAACCAACTTCCCATTTGTTACCAACATATTTGTACCATAGTTGGATTATTTGACGAGCCGCCATTTGACAAACATGATGAATGTTTGTGTTCCAGTGTATCAGATGATCCATCCTTTGTGCCTAGCCAGTTTTGGCTAGTCAGTTTTTGTTTTCAGTCAAAATGACCATGGCCCCACGGGGTTTGCAATAAGTGTACTAGTAGGATTTTTGAGTGGTTCGGTCCCCCATGACTTGGTTAAGCAACTAAGGTATTCGAGGGAGTTTTTTCCCTCGTCAATTATACTTTGCTTATAGCCGAGCTATAATCGATGAGGTTTTCTCCCGCTTCCTCCAAAGCTGGAATGCCCGATTTTGAAAATTTTAGCCATGGGGGGTTATTAGAGCCCAACTGATGTGTATAAGCCTATTAGACACCATGTATGTCTTAGATGGTCATTTTATAGGGTCCCTGTCCAATAAAAACACTATCTGAAATTTTTTTACCGGACGCGTTGGATTTGGGTTTTTTAATTATAATTAATTTTTCCATAGTTTAAATGGAAAAATTGCATTTGTAATATGTCAGTTGTCCGGGGGTGTTTTTCAGTGAATGGAGGCTTGATTCCTAAGCCAAAATTCACACTTAGATCCTGGACACCTTTATCCTAAGTTTCAGATCGTTATTTAGCCACTTAATTAATAATTCCTCAAAAAACCAATAAAGAGGGTTATTAATTAATTAAAATAAAAAAATTAATAATTGGAGAAAAGTCCAATTCTCTCCAAAATAATCCAAATTGGATTATTTCAGTGGCGAAATGACATGGCACAAGGCATTAAGGAAGATTTCAGTCTTCTCAGTCATCATCCAGTCAGCCATACAGTCAGCACCAGTGATTAACTCCAAAAGAATTCGCTTTCCTTCATGTGAAAATTCGAATTTGTGACATGGCAGGGGTATTAAGTGAGAAAGGAGTTAAGTTTGAGTTGCATTTATTAAGTGGTGGGCGCCCTCCTTATATTATGACCACCTCATATGTTTAGCTCTCACTAAGGGCGAGTTAGCAATCAATACAAGGCTCCAAGCCTCACCTTCCAAAGATTCACGTAATACTCCTTCATTACCACGAGTTCTCCACTTGGCATTCGAATTTGTGGTTGATTGAAGTGAAGTTAATGCATTGGTAGGAGCCTTCCTATTCTTGTGCAAACAAGTGGGCTTGGTTTTCAACACAACTCACTACACATTCCTATAATAGCTCAAGCATTAACTCATGAGGATTCACGCCATCTCCAAAGGAAGCTCACGTATATCTCTATTGGAGCTCGTTTTTCACACTTGGCAATTGTTTATTGGAGTGATGTATATTACAAAGATTGGGAGGAGATAACAAGGAGGAGTGGGGGGCGCCTTGCCTAGGTGGAGGCCACCTCCCCACTCTCCATTCAATACAACTCGAGTTTGTTGGAGTTCTCACCCTCCAAGCTTTGCTTGATTGGATTTTGATGGAGATTTGACATGAATTCGATTTGATGACTAGTGCCATTGGCTCTCATCTATGCCAATTCGAATTAGGATGGCTTGGCCATGGTATTTTGTTATAAAAAGAGAGGTATTCCTCCTCTCTTCTCATGGAGATTTTGAGCAAGAAAATTCTGCCAAATTCTCATTGTAATCTTTGTTTGAATTATTGAATAAGAAGTGACTTTGGAGGTCCATGCAGGAGTACTTGGGGTTTTTCTTTCACATTGTCTTGGTGATATCTCTCTCACCTTGTCTCTTTATTAATGCAAATCATTATTCATTCTATGTTCTAACCTTGTTTAGAAGTATTTTGTTCGGTTTTGTCTATTTGAGAATAAGGGTTTTGCAGGGATCATTCGAGGTGGAGAGTGGCTTGGAGAGCAAGCTAGTCTTTGTTCATCAATGGTTTTTACTACCTAATCAATTTCTCTTGCAGGTTCCCAAAGCTCTTCTCATCTCAAAAGAAGAAACAAATCTCAAAGAAGCTTGCTTTTCTCTCCATCAACAACAAATTTCAAACTTTGGCAACATTGGATCTATGAGTTTCCTTCTTCTAACTCTCTAGTTTTCTCTTTGAATCCTTTTTCTTGATCTTGCTAAGCCTTTCCTCTTGCCCTAGTTTTGCCCTAGATTTCTCTTTTCCTCTCCTAGATTCGTTTCCCATCTTGCTAGCCTTCTCATCCTTTTGTTTTCCTCCTTTGAGGCCTCTTCCCTTGCTTTCGTTTTCTTCCTTTCCTCCTTCTCCTTAGCTTTCGTTTTCTCCCCTTTTGCTTGCTTTCGTCCCTCCTCTTCTAGGCCTTCACTCCTCTTGTCTTGCTTTAGGTCCTCCTTTTCGTCCTACCTTGGATTGCTACCCCTTCTTCCTTTTGTCTCCCTTCCTCTAGTCTCCAAAAAGCTCCCTTTATGTCCATCTTTCAAAGGCCCTAAACACAACACAAAAACAACAAAACATTAAAGTATTGTTAAGTTAGCATTGGTTAATTGCATAAGTTTGTTTGAGTTAGTAGTTGGATCTTTAGTCATTAGCTTGCATTCATATCATATAGGATCTAGTTTTTCCAGCTTGATTAATTTGCATTTCATAAGTAGATCTTACTTCTAGTTTCATGTTAGTTGTATTTAGTTTCTTTTGAAGTATTTAGATCTCATTTAAAAGTTTCAAATCTTGCATTGGAAAAAGATTGGGCATATATGCTAGATTTTAGTTTGCATTTAGTTGCAAGCTTTTATTTATTTTATTAACATCTAATGGGTGCCTTGTTGAGTTGATTTGAGCTTGTGTAGGTGTTTTGAAAGAGAAGAAAAGTTCGAAGAACTTTGAAAACAAGAAGATATTTACCCAAAAGAGAGCATCA
Source organism: Larix kaempferi (assembly GCA_027924585.1). Taxonomy (NCBI): domain Eukaryota; kingdom Viridiplantae; phylum Streptophyta; class Pinopsida; order Pinales; family Pinaceae; genus Larix; species Larix kaempferi. The sequence continues at coordinate 7,130,394 of BSBM01000434.1, forward strand.
AAAAGACCATAAGGATGATCCAAACCAAGACAATATTTACATTCTCCTTTTGTTAAAGCTCTTAAGAGCTCCATATTGTTTTCTAAGTTGTTTTATTTCTCTTAAAAGACCTTACAAAGGCTAAAATCCCAAGGCACTTGTACTCATTTAATAAAAAGGCTAAGTGGGATAAGGCCTCCCATTTTTTGGTTCTTCTTCCCCATTTGGGGAAGAGTGTCTTGTGCATGCTCAGTTAGATTTGTTTCAATTTTCTAGATTAATTTTCATTTTTTGTACTTAGAGTAAATTTTATTTCAAGTTTTGACCTGAGAAGCCTCTTGGGATTTGATCTCAAGTGCCGCATTAACACTGCGTGCTGCTTCTCTTTCCCCACCGTGTACTGTGTAGGACCGGCTAAGATGGAAGTTTCATTTTGCAAGTAGTTCATTTCATTTGATATATCATTTGTCTTGTTTCATTTTATCATCTTTTGAGCTATCATATGTGTTCTTTGCTTTAGTCTGCTTCTATTTTAACAAAGAACCAAAGTCTCTTGAACTTTCAATAATCCAAGTCAAGAGCACTCTCTGTCGGAGAGCATTCCCACTGCATATACCTGCATCAAGCATATAGTTTAGCTAAGTCTCTTGAACTTCTGTCTTAAGACGAAGTCAAGAGCGCTCTCTGTCGGAGAGTTGAATTTGTGTGCTCTTAAATAATTGAAACTTTCCAACTCACACTCCCCCAAATAAAATTTATTTTCATTGCTATCCATCGCTGAGTATGCTTTGCCGACCATTACGGTTGGACTAGTACTCAGAAAGGTGTTCGATTTGTTAAATCTTGAAAGTGATAACATTAATAAAATTTTCACCCCACAACCAACGAACCAGCGTTGATTATTCGAGAAATACTCAGGTAGTGGGCAAAGTTCCTAAACCTGGTGAGGCCGGAAATCATCGTTGTCTTAGACTTCGAGTTTGGTTAAGTCATTGGACACCTGCTCTTGATAACTGGACGGTTCGTCATACCATCAGAGGGGAAGCCACTGAAAGTATACTTTTCCGGTTGGATGCATGCCTTTCTCTTGCTAGCCTAATAATCAAGATCATTAAAAATTTCAATAAACCAAGATAACTTGCATAACGATCTCACGAACAGTTACTAAGACTTGTATCTTCAGCATCCCCCAGCACTATACACTTATTTGACTCCATTTGGCACTGGTCACTTTACATTTTCATGTTTTAAATTAAGTTGGGCCATTTGTCCATTTGAAATTACTTATCTATCTATGGATGCTTTTATTTTGCAAGTCTTCATATACTGTTAATCTCATATCTTGTTTCGCAACGTGGATTGCTTATTTATCTTGTGTTTGTTTCAAATTATACAACTGTGATCTCTCATGATTTAAAAACTCCTAAACAACACCCATTCGCATCACTCAAACACAAAAACATTAAAAAACATAAGAGCCATAGAAAACTCTTTGTAGGGACTACCCCCCCTGGCTTCATTAGGAGTTAGCCTAAACGGAGGAGCTGGGATTCAGGTGACAGTACCTGGCTCATTGCTTGCCCCCAAGGCCACACTTTCCCCACTTGTAGTGAGGGAACAACTTTCGAAAGATTTCTGCTGTTGGTGTGCATCTCGGTGGACAACACAAGGCTTGGGGGAGGGAGAGGGGGTGGAACCACAAAGTTTATATGCCCCCATTGTACTAAAACTTACACAGGTTCATATACCCTGGTGAGAAATCATTTGTGTGGGGTTATGCCATGCGATGAAGGTAAGTCTCATGGAGTCAAAACTTGTGACAAAGTGGGAGCTAAAGAGAGAAGCAAATATAAGATGGAAGAAGAGGCCGCTCAAAACAACTCCAAGAGATCGAGGGTTGAATTGGAATCCTCACAAAGAATGTTTGGTAGTGGAGCTGGATCATTATCTGGTCGATCGGGACCCTCATCCCCCCATGGAATCTCGACTATGCGAAGAACATTATCCGATTTCCTTGACACAGGTTGTAGAGATGATGTGGATTCAAAAGTTTATTGGTTACTCTATGCATGTGGTGTGCCATTCAATGTTCTTCGCTCACCCTATTGGCATGAAATGGTACAAGCCATCAATGGTGTCCCTCAAGGATACAAAAGCCCTGGGTATGACAAAGCTAGAACCGTGGGACTTGACAAGGAAAGAGCCAAAATCAATGGTGCTCTTGGAAAGTTCACAAATGATTGGTCCAACTACGGGGTATCCATTGTATCTGATGGGTGGACAAATGTTAAAGGCAAGCCATTGATAAATATTTTTGGCGTTTCTGCTAGCGGTGTTGTCTTCCTTTCAGCCCATGACTACTCAGATCGCTACAAGACCGGTATTAATATTGCACAACCTTTACTTAAAACCATTCAGGAGATTGGGCCATATATGTCATTCAAGTCATCACTGATAATTTTGCTAATTGTAAGGCAGCAGGAGCAATCATTGAGGATAAGTATCCCAACATATTTTGGTCAGGGTGTTTGGTTCACACATTGAACCTTTTGATGCATGATATTGTTAAGATGAAGGACCCTAATTACCGATGGATTGGTGCCTTGTACAAGAGAGGTAAGAAAATGATCAAATTTATTACCAATCATAGCATGGCCCACCACATTTTTCGCAATCGCTCTAAGTTGGAGCTATTGAAGATTGCAAAGACTAGATTTGCTAGCTACTACCTCACCTTCAGGAGGCTTTTGAAGGTAAGAGAGGCATTGGCTAGTATGGTCTCAAGTGATCCATGGCAGGAATTGAAAGACAGAGCTGCAAGCGCATCAGATAGAAATGACTTTCAGGCGGTGGAGGACACCGTTCTTAAAGGGCATTTCTGGTCATAGGTTAGGTATGTTCTGAAGTTCACCAAGCCAGTTTATAACATGATTCGTTTTGTAGATACAGATCAGCCGATGATTGGGGAGGTATATGAGCAGATGGATAGCATGCTTTGTCAAATCAAAGACATTGTTGAGCAAAGAGATGCAATATTGTATGAGCATATTCATAAACATGTGGTCAAAAGGTGGGATAATCTAAATGTTCCACTCCATGCCCTTGCATATGTCCTCACCCCAAAATACTATTCTCCAATTTGGTTGGCCCAACCTGCACCTGGGGGTGGAGTTAGGAAAAAACCCCACACAGATCCAGAGGTGCAAGTTGGGTATATGCATGCATTAGACAAGTTGGTCCCTGATGAGGATGAGTGTGCTCAAGTACGGAGTGAATTGAGCGAATACATTAGTGAGCATGGAGCCTTTGGTTCTGCTACGAATATTAAATGATATGTTAAATTAAATAGTAAATTGTTAATTATTGAATTGAAGGGACGTAAACCTTCCTTAAGCACGCTCAAAACTTTATAAAAGGCGAGCTCTCTTGTAATACATTAATCATCCATTTATCAATCATTTTTATCATATATACATTTATATTCAATTATGTGAAGTTGGATTCGCTTCTCAACAGGGACAACCGGATTCAGTTGTTGCATTTGGTATCAGAGCTTCCGGTTCTCGGACTCTCATTTCTTCCTCGGGCAATAATATTCATTTGTTCACCATTCTTTTCATTCTTGTGCACTCTCCATTCACGTTCTGCACTCTTCTTCTACGTTCACGTTCTCCATTCACGTTTGCCCACCCCTCCTCATCGCGCTCCCCACACGTTCTCCCCTCAAGCTCAAACCAACCGGATTCAGTTGTTGCATTTGGTATCAGAGCTTCCGATTCTCGGACTCTCATTTCTTCCTCGGGCAATAATATTCATTTGTTCACCATTCTTTTCATTCCCGTGCACTCTCCGTTCACGTTCTGCACTCTTCTTCTACGTTCACGTTCTCCATTCACGTTCACCCACCCCTCCTCATCGCGCTTCCCACACGTTCTCCCCTCAAGCTCAAACCAACTCCTACTTCACTCCTTATCCCTCACACCTATAGTCCATTTCATTCTTCCCTTATCCTTGCAATCCATCCTGAGTCCCCCTTGTCTCCATTCCCTTTTTCACCACATCTCACGCCCCATCGGCTCCTCCTCGTCATTTCACATCCACCGCAGACCCTCTACATCACCGCAACACACCCTCACCATTGCACTACGTATTGCACCACGTCCTCACGCCCTACCATCCGCCTCACTTCTCATCACACTCCTACTTTCCTCTACCCGCCTGTTATCACCTAAGTTGTAGTTACCCCTATGGATATATCCAGTCATGGATGGCAATAGGGAAGGGCAACTTGAAGGTGCAACCACGATCACCTCGACCTCCAATATATGGTTGTCACGTCAGTCGAGGCAACCTTCACTTTATGTTATCTAGCCCAGACAACAAAGGGGGAGACCCGATCTACTCCCGACAGGAGAGATCAAAACCAAAACACCAAGTCAGGGTATTTCTAAGTGAAGTTAGGTGTATGGTTTATCCTAGACCTAAGGATGGAGTCACAAGTCAAGTGAGGGGTTCAAAGAGTGTAGCTTTGGTTCATAGTTGATGTGAGAGTGACTTATAGTATTTGAAATGAGATCTAGGATGAGAGTACTAGTTCAATGTTGGAAAATCCACTGCCTTGGGAACCGTGTCCAATGCAGGGTACTTTAGGGTTGAATTGGGGCTAACTAGTACATGTGACAAACTTGACCATGATACATGATGGCATCAAGGGTTTAGTTCACCACACTAAGGTCAAACCACAAGTTAATCCAATAATCTAGGAAAGTCGAATTGACTTGGAGGGAAACCAGTGCCTTGGGAATTGGGATAATGGAGTCAAAGTAGGGTTGACTTGTGGTTAAGGACTCCTATGACATGAGACAAGTGGGCAATTAAGGTCTTGATGGATGAATAGGTCTAGATCTAGGTTTGACCAAAGTGGACCACAATCCCTTAAAATAAGGAATGCTATCCCCAAGGCAAGATTTGACAAGATGACACACTAGACCTAGGTTTTGAATTATCCCCGTTCCAAATCCACAAGAATCTCAAGTACCCACGTCCTAGAAGTGGACAAACTCACTTCTCCAAGGTGGTGCGACTTTACCCAAGGAGGCCTAAAAGTGGGGTAAATGGGGTCAAGACAAGTCCGATGACATTCAAACTTTAGAGCCGGGTAGGTTAGTCAAGTAGGAGTATGGATCTATAATTTTACGGCAATCCGACGGCTAGATCTTACTAGATCTGAGTTTAAGTCCACCAAGTGGTCCAAAATGGGGATTAAATCCCTTAAAATGTGGAATAGGGCCCACAAGGTAGAAATCAGAAAAGTGATAATCTGGGGGTAGGTTATTTGATATGTAGATTATGAATCAAGCGGGATCTCAACTACCCACCACCTAGATCTAGGTCAACTCACTACCACCAAGAAGTGCGCCGTTGCTTGGGAGAGATAAGTTGGCTTGGGCAGGGGTTTAAACGGAAGCCAATCCTCACCAAACTATAGATCCGGGATGCCGTGGATGCTATAGAGGTGGGTTTTCAATATTATGCCCAACAACCCACTAGATATAAGTAGATCTGAGAAAATGTAAAAATGAGGGTTTGAAGAAATAAGAGTTTTATCATGAGATAGGTCAATGGATTGGATCAAGATAAGAGAAACAAACCTGTGGATCTTACCTGGGTAACCTTGTAGATGCCTTGACGATGATGATCTATGCAAACCTGATCAATTTGAGAAGCTTTGAGGTAGTTTCTATGCAATCGATTTAGTCCAAGAAGCCAATGCGCCCTCTCTCCTGCACAACAAACGTCAACAATATCAGATTTGATGCAATCAAGAGATAAGACTAATGCCACAAGAGAAGTAACAGAAAGAAAGCATAGATCACAATGATGCTAATGATAACTCCCTGATACAAGCGAATGCCAAGAAAGTCGATTTGAAGAAGCCTTGCAAAATCGCCCTTGTTGAAGTTGCCCTCCTGTAGACAAACGATGATTTCCAAAAATAGATAGATCTTACCACAAATTCCAAATGCTAGGTTGCAATAGACTTTCCAATCACCATCTAAGAACACCAGATGCAAAGGAGACCACAAGAATTTCCACAAGAAAGTTTTTCTATACCAATAATCCAAGAGCCAAAGACCCCTTACAATGAGAAGCTCTCTCCTTTAAATAGGAAGGAGAGGCACCAAAACCCTAACCACTTTTTGAATAAGTGGCTAAGATTAAAAGATACAAATGTCTAATCAATGGTTGAGATGAGCTCAACAATAAAATACATGGATCACTAATAAAATATTATGTGAGTGGACCCAATCGCCCTAGAAGAGGGGAATCCCACCAAATCATGATGACAAAATATAATAGGAGGCTTATGGTGGGTCCAAGGGGTAATTTTATCCCTCCTTGGTCAATCCCCATAGCACAATAATCAATAAATAATACCAAATGTACCAAATCGTGCCTCCATGGTCAAATCGTAGGCCTTAAAAAGACCTCAGAAATCCTCAGAAAGTGCCATAAGTGATGGATGCGGGCCCCGATGAAGCTGAAACTGTTGGAGAAGGTGTGGAAGACCCCGATCTATCATCACTGATCATCCCATGCCATAACATTGCCTCAGTAGCCCAAATCGATTTCCTCAATAGCCATTTCTACCAATCCTGAAATGCCTCGGGAAGTGTGAAACTGCCCCAAACTGCCTCCTGGAGTGCTTGCGCTGTCAAGGTGAGGGCACCAGTGTGCTCGAGAGGGGGGTAATATGGTAAAAACAAGTGGCTGGACCACCCCCTCCATCATCAGCGCCCTAGGTCAACCGGATAAAAATCACATCTGCTCTGACAGGGCCTCCGACAGACCAAAACTGCACTGGGATAGCCTACTGAGGCTCAATCATCACTGTAAGTGCCCGGAATTGAAAACAAACTGTATCATTGGACTCAGAAGGTCCAAATCCATCCAAGATGTGTACTCATACACCATATGAGTCTCTGCATGATCAAAATATATATCCAATATACCGGAATAGGGCCAATAATAATAATCTGTAAATGACCAAACACTGCTGTAAACCAAGAATCATCATCATAACCCTGTAGCTGCTGCATAGAATCATCATGTATGTATACATAGACCATATATCATCTATCCATGTCATCATAAGGTCCAACCATCTCATGTCCTCTGGTTGACCATGGTCAGACTAGGCCTAACCAAGTCAACATGACCCAATATAACTCAGACCATCATCATAAGCTGCTGCAAAGTGTCCAAGGTTAATGCATGCTCTACAACTTATTCAAATAACAATTATAGCACAAAGTAACCATTACTGGCGATCTAAATCCAAATATATAATGTCATTAATTATTATTATTACTCAGACTAGACTTTCAAGATCATACTCACTTCATAGCTGTGATCAATTTGCTAGTGAAGGGTGAAGGCTAAAATAACTGGCTAGGCTAAGGGATGACTTGACTGACTTAACTTTGTGACACTTTGGCAAAGGGAAAGGGAATACACACCATAGTATATACTGAACGAGCAATAACACAGGGAAAGGCGGTGTCTCACAAATGGATGAGTTGTTCAAAGAGGGTTTATTCACTTTCACAGATGCGCACAATCCATAATACAGATAAGGCCAGCAATTGTTTAGATATAGCATTTAAGTTCCATTGCTTTTGGGGCCTGAAGTTTCCATAGCGTTGATCTATGTGTGTTTATAAACACATTGCATAGATTTACATTTATTTTAGGCTTTCTGCTGCAGGTGTGTTTTTAAGGCACTTGTTTACCTGAGCACTTGTAGGTGTGTCATGGACAGCTTGTTTACCTAGGTATTTATTTTTCCAAAAGATATAACATTTTATTTTCATAGCCATTTTCATTTGGCATGCCTTTCATTCATGTGTGTTTAGAAACACATTGCATGAATGGGCTTTTCATACAAGATATAGCATTTCATTTTTCCAGATTTTGTATTCATGGCAGCACTAAAAGTTTCAGGTTTAGCCAACACAACTTTAGTGACTAGGGGGAATTCCAAGGAACTCCAACTTACCATAGGTAAGTTTTGTCACCAACTCAGAGCCGAGACACAATAAACAGGGAAGCTCATCCAATATAGAGGCTACAGTGGGGAAAAGATCCTCCATGTCACTAGTCAAGTAGTAAGTCAGGGTGATAAACTAAAAGGTAGGCAATGGATGGATGAAGACAATGAATAATGGAGCCGACACTAGCAAGCCAAGGTATGGTGGAATGATCACCTCTATTCTCCCTAAGGAGGGTAAAACCAATGAGTATGAATAGTGAACTTCTAAGTCTGAGTAGGGACAATATAATATATATAATAAGATCAACCAGGTCCACATATCTATATGATCGCCAGATCATGAAACTAAGTGCTAAGACATGCTATAAGAATAAATATAAAAGCAATATAACCATGACACAATGATATACCTGCTGAGTCATATACCTGGATGCTCATCAATCTGTACCATCATCTGTCCTCTGAAACTGCTGCTGTAACTCCGGGCACTACTGACTGCTCTATACCAATGGTATAATGGGTACATCGGTCATCTCTCTGAGTGTCCTGAGACTCAATCATGGCATGGGGAATATATACTGCTGTCCACAATCTGATAGTGATCCAATGTAGATGCTCATCTCAGCATCTCAAATGTAAGGGAACTGGCTGAATAGTGTGCTGGAATCAGAAAAATAATGTATGGTAGCACGACTACTATAAATGTGATAACACCGCCTTGACTCCATCTTCCTGCATCCTCCCATGCCTGCGCGTCCACCCTCCACCCCATCAACCCTCCTCTTCTCCTCCGCGCCTGACCCTCCTTCCCACACTTCTCAGCACCACGACCATGCTCTCCACGTCCACCACCACTTCCCTCCCTCCTTCCGCCTGCTGCACCAACCCCGCAGCTTCTCTGTATGCCTTCCCCTGCTCTCCATCCCTCCATCTTCCCCCATCTCACGTCTCCGTCCGCTCGCCAACCAGCCCTCCGTCCTGCCCTCGTTCTCATCCCTCCTCCTTTCCACGTTCCTCCTTCTAAATGCCTCAAACCCTAATAATTTTTATTTATTTATAATATAATAATAAACTTACTTTTAGTAATAATTTTATTATTATCATTATTATAAGTTTGAAACTTTATAGTAAAATAGAATATATATGATATAATACTATTATTATAATTATATATATTTTTATTTTCTTCTTTTACCACATAGTCCTACCAAAATTGGGCCCAAATATTCACCTCCCCACACCAGATCAAGAACTATGACCGAATTACGAGACCAACTCAAACAACTGGAGAAGGATTTCAATGATCACATTATTAAGAGTCAAGAAGATTTAAAGGAAGAAATAAAAAATTCCAATGCAAAGCTGAAAAATGAAATCAGGGTGGAAGTCGTTTCAGTGTTAGAAAAAAGGCTAGATGATAAATTAGACGAGATGAGGAAAAACAAGACCAACTGAGCGACACGTTAAACAAGTTCATGGAAAGGATGGAAAGAATGAGACAAATGATCACGACAAACAAAAAGACGATTCAGATATGTCGTGTGCTTCATCCAACAATTCTAGATCACCACCACATAACAAGCCAAGAGGCAATCAGTATCAACATTATGTAGTGTATCCCCCCAAAGCAAAAATAGAAATGTCAAAGTTCAGTGGAAATGACGAACAATGCATTGTGTGGTTAAATAAAGCAGAGGAATACTCCGATATCTATAACATCACAACAGATGAAGAAAAAGTGAAGTATGCATCTATGCACCTTGACAGATATGCCTACAACTGGTATATGTGGTGGAAAGGTGACCATTTCATGTACACATGGAATTTGTTTAAAATGATTTCCTAAAAAGGTTTCAAGGAATCAACGAAGACGAATTTTTCTCGAAACTTACCAGGTTACAGCAAAAAGGAAACGTCGAAGAATTCACACACCATTGGGAATCACTCGCTACCAGAGTATTTGGGTTATCAGACAAACAACGACAAGAAACTTACTTTGGCGGACTAAAACCATACATACAAAAAGAGTTAAAAATGCATGACATACCGAATGTCGAGGTGGCAAGACCTAAAGCAAAAGCAATAGAACTCAAACTAGAAAGAATACCCACGACAAGAGAGGCGCAATGCAGTTATTGTGGAGACAATTGGTCACCGGGTCATCAATGCAACACCTCTCAATCATATAGTTATGAAGTTGAGAAAGATTCTAAAGTATCCATTGGACGCCCCGAAAATAATAATAATAAGAAGAAGAATACATGTCGTCGATGCGGAGAAGATTGGACTCCTGGCCATAAATGCCAAACCAATCACACGACACACTGCAAAATTATTAATGGAAAAGAAGTACAGGTACCTGCGGAAGAAGACACATCAGAGTCTGATGCAGATACAAGCTCATCCGAAGTATCAATAGCGACCATTACCTATATTCAACAAACTTGCAAGGAAGAAGATCTAGCGGCACCCAAGAATGTTAACACCCAACAAAAAGGGAAACCGTTAATCGTAGGGAGCTATATTCCACCTCAACTAAGAAGTTGCAACAACAGTGAGAATAAACAACTCGTATCCCTAGCAACAAAATATACATGGCCAAAGAGGTTACGACTTACAGGGTCTATTAAAGATAGGGATATCACAATTTTGGTCGATTCTGGAAGTACCCATAATTTGATCGACATCAGCAGGGCAAAGGAACTTAATCTTTTTGTGTTTCCCGCAAAAGGGCTTAAAGCCTCCACCATCGCGGATCAACACATAGAAGATGTGGGAAAATGTCATAAGGTGTCATTACACATACAAAAATTACACCTACAACTCAATTGTATTGCGTTACCACTCAAGGAAGTAGACATGGTATTAGGCGTCGAATGGTTAGCGTCACTAGGTACGTACTCTACCAATCTACAAAAACAGTACATGAGTTTTAAATGGAATGGAAGTAAGTATCGATTGTATGGTCTAAGGAAATCGCCACCCAAACAGAAAGAGTGGCAGCATAAGAAGGACCTAGGCCATCATTAAGATAGAGAGACCAGTCCAGATCACTTAGCTCAAATCAAGCATCGACACAAATCAAGGACAAAATATGATGCCAACAAATACAGCTTCGAGGACAAAGCTCCCTTTAAAGGGGGTGGCAATGCTACGAATATTAAATGATATGTTAAATTAAATAGTAAATTGTTAATTATTTAATTGAAGGGGCGTAACCCTTCCTGAAGCATGCTAAAAACCTTATAAAAGGCGAGCTCTCTTGTAATACATTAATCATCCATTTATCAATCATTTTTATCATATATACATTTATATTCAATTATGTGAAGTCGGATTCGCTTCTCAACAGGGACAACCGGATTCGGTTGTTGCAGGTTCCCTGTATGCAACCAAAGATCGAGACAGATTGGATCCTATCCATTGGTGGAACATGCATGGCTCTGGAGCCACATATTTGGATAAATTGGCAGTGAGGGTGCTATCACAGGTTGTTAATAGCTCTTCTACAGAGAGGTGTTGGAGCACCTACAACTTCATCCACAGTGTAAAGAGAAACAGTCTGAATGTAGATCGTGCAGAAATCTTGGTTTATGTGCACTACAACTTGAGGTTGTTGTCCCATTATTGTGAGGCGGCCAAGAATGATAGAACATTTTTGACTTGGGACAACAATCTAGAGGAGGCTAATGTGGAGGATGGAGCCATAGCATCAGAGCGCTTGGAGGCTGAACTATGGGGTGATCATGATGATCCAATTCAGACTACAGGTACCCGTTCAGAGATGCCACCCCCAAGCAGAAGCAACTTTCCGGATGCAAGAGTTTTGCCTTTAGCTTCACAACGTCCAGGTTCAGCCCGTGGGGGCCATTCATCTTCTTCTCATGTTCCACGATCACTTCCAGCAACACCTATTCCACCTAGACCACGAGAAAAGAAATTGGAAGTTTCTTGGGCAAGCAGAAAGCTTAGTAGATAGTATCATAGATTCATAGTACTTTGTATTTCATTTTCATGTTTATTTTGGCCTATTTTGTAAGCATTATGCCCTAGTTTGATGGCAAATATTATATGTTGAAATTTGAAGGTTCATGTTGTTGATGATTGATGATTGATGATTTGATGATGATCATTTAATGACAATGTTATAAGTTATAGCTCCTAGAATCTAGATGATTAATGTTATATCAATGTGTAGTGTGTACTAAATGGTTATATGAATATCTAGATTCTATGTTTTCATGTTTTCTATAGCTAATTTAGCATAATACATGTTTTTTTAATTTATATGCATCAAAATATATATTATATAAAAAACGCTCCCGAAACGGAAGCTTTTGAAAATTTCACTTTTCGCTCCCGCTTACGCTCCCCGCTTCACTCCCCGCTCCCGTTTACGCTCCCCGCTTCACTCCCCGCTCCCAACAACGTAGGGTTAGGGCCATAGGGATTTCTGTACCGTTCAGACTCATGAGTTCTCATTACATCTTTAGTTAGGACAGTCAGTTGTCTCATCATTTCTTGCATACTTTTTAACATATCCTTTGTGTCCTTAGCTTCAACCACAGGTTCCTTGGCCTTTCGGGCTCTAGGATTTGATCTAGAAGTGGAAGGGGAATAACGATCAAAGAAGTTTTGTTTCCCCATGGATGCCGCATTTGATTCAACAGTCTTATCATCTAGTTGTGCGGTCTTTAGGTCATTCGAATTCTTATCCTTCAAATGATATCCAAGCCATCCTTCAAATGAGTTTAAATAATGGATGAGGATTGCTTCGTCTTTAGGCTTAATTTCATTAGGGATATTAGCTACGGTCTTATCAAATCTAAGGTTAAATTCATGGATTGTTTCGTTCTCTTTCTTCTTAATGTCAAAAAGTTGATGTAAGAGAAACTTCCCATCTAGTTTCTGTGACCATTCACCAGTAAGCTTCGTAACAAAATTGTCATATTCGTTATAGGACGAAGTAGGTAACCGATCGAACCACTTCCGAGCATCCCCTTCTAAAGATGCCAGAAGGCCCCTCATAAAGACATCTTCATCAGATGCTCCATATGCTTCCATGTGTTCCCAAACTTTGTCTATATGGTCTTCTATGGTTATAGCTGAGTTTCCATCAAACTTGGGAACTTCTTCAAAATACTTTTCAGGCATATCATGGGGGGCTCCCTGGATTTGGGAAAAATTTAAAGGAGAAGCTCTAGCCTTTCTTCCGAAAATTCTAGGATTTTGTGGAGAATTGTTTTGGTTTCCACCAACGTTTTTACCAGCCATTAGACTAGATGAAGATGAAGGAGATCCTAAAAGATGACTCGATGAAGAATTAGGATTAGAAATCTTCCAAAAGAAGTTGGATTAATTCTCTTTAAGGTGTCTTCGGTTCCGAGTATAAGTTAAAGGGATTCCTTCAGGATTTGTTGGATGATTTAGGAACTTAAGATATATATGTTGAGTTCGTTCCTCAGTAGAGTCGCGGGGTGGACTCGCTAGGTGAACCACACAAGTAATTCACCAAAAAAGGTAAACGTCGTAGGAGAGGTGAGATGAGTGAATTAAGATGGTGATTGGAATAGTTTGTTAATGAAAAATACAATCACCAAATCAAAAATACCTGATGCGATAAGATATGAAATAACGCATAGAAACTCGCAGACACTGAAGGTAAGCCTCTATCGTTCCCGGAAACGACGCCAAAATGTTGGCAAAGCAAACAGGAGTAGAGATAATAAAAATAAATGTTGAACCAAGGTAGGCCTCTACCTTCCCTGGCAACGGCACCAAAATGTTATCACACAACTCATAGTTGCCCCAATGGATGATCCTATACAGGACGGCAGAGGGGATGGGCAACCAAAGATGTGACACACAAGGGCCTCGATCCCCAAGATGGATTGGTTGTCACGCCAATCGAGGCACTCTTCACTTTATGCTATCCTAGCCCTAGATAACAATGGGGTAGACCCAAATCAACTCTCAATAGGAGAGATCTAACCAGAACACCAGATCAAATCAGATAAATGAAGTACATAAGGTGTAAAGTATGATGAAACCTAGATCTATGGATGAAGTCACAACATGAATTAAGGTTGGATCAAGAGGCTTATAAGATATGGATATTGACCTAATGTGAAAGTACAAGTGACTTATGAGTTATAAAGAGACATCCAAGATCAAGGCACTAGCAAATGATAAAGATTTCTCCTATCTTGGGAAACGTGTCCAAGATAAAAGGGTTGAAATTAAGATGAGGCTATCTAGTACCTCTTATCACACCATAGTAGCTAGGCTACTATTTTTGCTGAGCAGATATCTACACTTTTCAGAGCTTTGCCTTTACAGAGATCAGTTATGATGAGCAACACCATTCTAATCACTTACACATCAGAGCAGCTTATATCAGACAGTGTGCAGACCTTGTGCCAAGGATGAGCCTTGAGTGCTTAGATTTGATGATCGATATGACCTTTTGTTCTATACAGATTCAGTTCAGTGCCTAGAGTTCCAGGTGTTCTTATTGCAGCAGTTTTTCATTGGTTCAAGATGATATTTGTTGAGATATGCAATGATATGACCATTAGACTTATCATTGTTAGCATTTGATTATTATCTTGTTGTTTTAGCCATCTTGATAGCATTAACTTGGTATATAACTCATGATGTGGCAGTATTATTTAAATGATTAAAATGAACTATCTTGGTTGGATTTAAATAATAAATTGGATGTATTACTTGCACTTTAAGGTTCACTGACTATACTCATTGGTTTCACTTACCCTCTTACGAGCATGGACATGGTCTTTCCTGACATTTATGTTTGCTAGCTTAGGCACCACATTCACTTGACTCCCTCCATCCATGACCTTCCTTGTTTTGGCTTTCACCTTGACTTGCCTCCTTGACTTGTGATATGGAGGACCTCCCCGTTTCTGCCTCTGTGTTGGACTTGCATCCATGTTAGTTTTGTGTCTCGGCCCTGAGTTGGCAACAGAACTTGCCTTTGGTGAGTTGGATTGTATGCCGTTATCATTCTGGTCAGTTGCCCCGATGTGTGGTTTTGCGCGGAATTCCCCCTAGTTGCTTGAGTTGTTGTTGGCTAAAACCTAAAGCAAAATGTACTACCTTGGAAACAAATGGAAGCCCAATGAAAAGGGCTATGAAATGTACTGCAATGAAATGCTGTGAAATGTAAATGCACCCCAGATGCAAGCTATGATTAGTTGTGCTTGTTAGCGCATGTGAAATCCCAGAGGAATTGTACTAGGCCTAAAAAGCAATGGATAAATGAATGCTATATCTAATGATTGTTGGCCATGAAATTATATGAAATAAAAGGTCCTAAAAAGCAGTGTCTAAAAAAATGCTAAATCTAAAAATTGCTGACCTCATATGGAAAAATACCTCATTGAGCCTACGGGTTATGATTTGAGATGGAGTAAGGGACAACTAAATCAAAGTGTCCCCTAGAGCCATGAGTGATGGTTCTAGTAGTAGACAATTTTGCCAAGGTTGAATAAACACTTCACTAAACAACTCATCCATTTGTGAGACACCACCATTCCCTGTGTATCTTGGTTCGACACATGCTTAAGTGTGTAACACCTTTTCCCTTATCCAAAGTATCACTATGACAAGTTGGTCAAGTCATCCCTTCTACCTAGCCTTGTCCTTAGCCTTCACCCTATGCTAGCAGTTAGGCCATGTCCATTGGATGATGTATGTCTTTAAAGCTTTTGTGCAACTACAATATTAAATAACATTGAATATCTATGTATTATCTGCCACTTGATTGATGTTTATACTTTAAGTTAAGCTATCAATATGGTTAAAGGAACATGTCTTAGTCATTTGTTATAATCTAGTCTTTGGTTGTATTTTGACCTAGTCAAACATAGTTTGACCATGGTCATCCTTGGGATCCGTGATTAGATGGACCACTTATGTTATATGATGTTGATCTATGGTCCTACATATACCTATTGATGATTCCATATGTGGGCACATGCTTCAGATGATTATTGATGCAGTTTTCATGGTTTATTGTTGTTTACAGATCATCATATTTTAACTTGTCTGGGTCTGGTGGACCCTACAGATGATCCTACAGGTTATCATGAGGTGTATGAGTACTCATCTCTAGTGGATTTGGGTCTTCTGGATTCATTGAGACACTTATCTTTCTATTTCAGGCACTCCTTGGCATGATATTAACAGTTTTTCACCTGTTGACCAGATTGGCCATTTGATGTGGCCTGTCCAGCAGTATCTTTGGAGGCTAGTAGTTGCCTAGGGCGCTACAGAGATAGAAGCTGGTCCAGCCACTTGTTTTTACGATATTACCCCTCTTCCGGACATGATGGCATACTTAG
Organism: Larix kaempferi; assembly: GCA_027924585.1. Lineage (NCBI taxonomy): Eukaryota > Viridiplantae > Streptophyta > Pinopsida > Pinales > Pinaceae > Larix > Larix kaempferi. Next base: position 7,146,792 of record BSBM01000434.1, read on the forward strand.
TTTGACAACGCAGGCACCCCAAAGGCAGTTTTGGGCAGTTTCAGGGTTTTTTAGGAGAATAAAAAATGGAATAAAAAGGTCATTGAGGACTTCGATTTGGGCAATTGAGGCAAGGTTTTGGCACTTGGTCTGCAAAGAGGTCATCCATGGTGTATCCCCCTTCTTCTAGATCAGTTTGCACCAGTCAGTGGGGTCCACATGGGCTACAGGAGGACTTTTATTGCATATCTCTCTCTGATTATGGGGACAAGATTTGATCATTTGTATACTTGGACATGTCATTGAGTCATATTTTATATTATTGTGCCATGGGGACATGCTAGTGAAGGGAAATAATACCTCCTAGCCCCACCATGTGCTCCTAGTCACTTGTCCTTGTCTTTATGTTGTGGCTCCTATGTTATTAGCCACCCCCATGTATGACGTCATCCCCCATAGGGATCTTCTAGCCATGATGTCATCACCTTTTTGAGTGATCCATGTCTATTGTTATGTTGGCTCATCTTAGCGATTGATTATATTGTTGTATCTTTTGATCTCAACCACTAGTTTTCAAAAGTGGTTTAGGGTTTTGGTCTTTCTCTCCTATAAAAGGAAGAGACCCCCTCATTGTAAAGGCACCTTTGGAGCTCTTGAAGATTGGAATAAAAATACTATCTTGTGGATCTACTTCTCTTGTCTTGATGGATTCTTTTGCAAGTTGAACATACAATCTTTTCTCTGTGTATCATCTATGGTTCGTGGGCTTCAATTCGTTTTCTGTAGGGAAGGCCGAATTGGTGGAGAGGAGGACGACTTCAAGGGAGGCTATTGTGAGGAGACCCCATATCTTCCTTTGGATTGGTCTTTGGTTGCAGGGAGTATCATTATTGCATCTTTGTGACATAGTTGATGCTTTCTACTTCATCTTTTCATCATTTTCATCATTCTTTTGCTAGGCTTGTTTCTCATTAGATCTTGTCTTGCAGGAGGACGATTTGGTCATCTTTGAGGGAGGACGATTTGGCTTGGAGCTCTAGATCTCACTCTTGAATATACACACAGAGGGAAGGTGAACAATTTGCAAAGTGGCCACAATTTTTAGAGGTATGTTCCATGAGGTATGTACCTAGATCCGTTATTTTTCTCCATTGGTCAAACGAACCCTAAAATTAAAACCCTCATTTTTACTCTTTTTAGATCTACTTGGATCTAGCATGCTCTTGGGTATAAAAATTAAAACCCACCTTAATATTCTTTACGGCAATCCAAATCTATAGTTTGGTGGTATTCGGACTCCATTTGGCCCATTTCCCAAGGCACATTGGTCTCTCCAAGGGAAGTCACATTCCTTGAGGGAGGCTCTTTTGCTAGTTTCAAGACATGGGTAGTTGAGATTCTTGCTTCATTGGATAGATCATCCCTCAAAACCTACCCCTAGTGCTTCACCCCATTGATTTTCACCTTGTGGGCCCCATTCCTCATTTTTAGGGTTGTGCCCCACTTTGGTCATTGGGTGATGCATTAGCTCATTCTTAGATCTACTTGTCTAATTTCATAAGTGGCTTAAATCAAACACTTGGTTGACTCATTTGTGCATGCTTAAGCCTCTCAACCAAGCGCTAACCACCTTGGGTCCAGTTATCTTTCTAGATCTAAAGCCTTACACCATTGATCTCCTTGCTTCACTTTATGCATCTCCCTAGGAGTCTTTGGGTTAGCTAGACTTCATAGATTGGCTAGGGTTTCCCCCTTGATCTTGATTCATCTTGATCTAAAGTGAAGAGTGCCACGGTTAGCGTGACACCCAACTTGCATTGGGAACCGTGGCATCTCTTGGGTCACCTCTTTAGTTGTCTACACCTTTACCGTCTTGGATAGGATACCTTTATAGACAACTACATGTTGTGTGATAAAAATACCTTTAGATGAGACTTGATGGATAGTATGACAATATCTAAGCATCACAAGTAAAAAACCGGCATTAAACAACCCAAAAAATGGCTAAGTCTGGAAGTGCGCATGGGTAGAAGAGTAGTTCCTAGCGAATTTGGCAGGATGGAGTCCCTTAGGGGTGACACCCTACGAAACCCACCTGGGGCTAGGCCTTAAGGTTAAAACCCATAAATCGTTCACCACGATTTTAAGTTGTTTGGGCTAGAGAATTTTTGGAAGTTTCTACAGTTAGAGTTTTAACTTTTGACAATAAAATAAAATGGCCAATGGTTTGGAACTTCAAATAAGTAAAACAAGTGTAGATCTTACCCAAAAAATCTTGCAGATGCCTTGATGATGATGATCTATCCCTTCTCGATCAATTTGAGGTGATTTGACTGAGTATCCAAGTGAAATCGATTTGCCCAGAGAACCAAGTGGGCCCTCCTCTCCCGCACAAGCAAACTAGAAAAGTTAGATTTGATGCATCAAGAGAAAATGATTGTAAAAGCATGAGACATATCAAATGGAAATCAAAGATCAAAGACACTATTGAAAACCCCCTGATATTAGCTGCTTCAAGAGAACGAGTTGAGGAGACTGTTATCACACAACTTGTAGTTGCCCCTAGAGGTATCCCATCCGGGACGGTAGAGGGGTTAGGCAACTAAAGAGGTGACCTAAGAGATGCCACGGTTCCCAATGTAATGCGGGAGTCACGTCAACCGAGGCACTCTTCGCTTTAGGTCAAGGTATAACTAGACCAAGGGGGAGACCCTATACCCCAATCACAGTTGATTGGTCCCAAGCAAAAGGTTTCAAAGGGTGAGTTACGGAAACCAATGCAAGGCTAAGTGGACCTAATGTTTAAGGTATGGTTGAAGGTGGTATCATGGATAGTTAGTGTTTCAAGCTATGTATGGTTTAGGCCACTTGATGGGGTATGATTGCTAAGTATAGTACCATGTGTTTACACAAGTGGGTCTTGTGGCCTTGGGAAGTGTGAAATGGTTCTAGGTGGGCCCACAAGGTGAAGTTAAGTGTGAAGATGGTACTATAGGCTAGATCTAGGTTAGATCTACAAGTTAGAGTTGGTTCTAGGATTACCCATGTGCTAGATCTAGGGTTTGACACTAATCCCAAGAAGTGCGCCTTGCTTGGAGAAGGACTAGTGCCTTGTTGGATGGGCTAATGGGGTCAAGAAGGATGTCAAAGTGTAGATCGGGACACCTAGAAGCCAAGTCAAATGGTTTGGATGAGATCCAATGGTTGGATCTTACTAGATCTTGGTTTTTGAGTGAAGACCAAAAGTGGACCACAATTCCTTAAAACAAGGAATGCAATCCCCAAGGTAGATCGGGACAAAAGGATAGTCTAGACCTAGGTTTCAAGGCATGGGCATTCCAAATCCACGAAAATCTCCAACACCCACTTCCTAGAAGTGGTCCAACTCAAAACTTCAAGGGGGTGCGACTTTCTCAAGGAAGGGCAAAAGATGGGTTTGGTGGACCAAACCAAGTCCAATGGCCACCGAAATGTAGATCCGGGATGTTAGTACCCCGATCTATGTTCCTTCAAAGTTTCAAGTGAATCCAATGGGTAGATCTTAGTAGATCTAAGTTTTAAGGTACCAAGAAAATCAAAAGGGGGTTTCAACCCCTCAAAACATGGAGAGATGTCCACAAGGTAGTTTTCACCAAAGTAAGGATATGGGTATAGGTTATCAAGTGTCTAGATGTCAATTCAAGTGGGATCTCACCTACCCATGTGCTAGATCCTACCCAACAAGCTTCTCTTAGGAAAATCGATTTAGGTTCAAGAAGGCTTTTTGCATTGAAAGGTGTGTCAATTTTTAGCCAATCACCACCAAACTATAGATCCAACTAGGGGTGGATCCTATAGAGGTGGGTTCTTAATATCTTTTCAAATGCAAGGGTGGATCTAAGTAGATCTAAAAAATACCAAATTTGGGGTTTTGATTTAATTAGGGTTTTATGACCAATGGAGATAGAATGGATGAAAGAGGCACATACCTTGTAGATCTTACCTCAATTGCTTATGGCCACCTTGCAAGTTGATAGCATTCTCCTATGTTTATATTCAAGAGTGAGATCCAAGTGCTCCAACCAAATCGCCCTTCTCCAAGATAGCCAAATCGTCCTCCTCCTACAAGACAAGATCAAAGAAACAAGTCAAGCAAGATGATTATGAAAATGGTAGAAAGATGTAATAGAAAGCATCAACTATGTCACGAAGATACAATAATGATACTCCCTGTCACAAGATCAACCCAAGAGAGAATATGTGGATCCCTCCAACAATAACCCTCAAAAAGTCGCCCTCCTCTCTCCAATTCGACTTTCCTGTCAAAAGGTTAGCAAAAACACCAAAATCCACAATGATACATAGAAGAGATACTTTATATTCAATATGCAAGAGAATCCAAAATGCAAGAGAGATGTGCTCCACAAAAAATCTTCTATTCCAATATTCCAGAGCTCCAAAGGTGAGCTTTACAATGGGGGGTCTCCTCCTTATATAGGATAATAAAGACCAAAACCCTATACCACTCTACAATACTACATCAAATGAGTGGTTGAGATTATAAGATCTCATCATACAATCAATGGCTAGGATGAATCCATAACAATATATCACATGGATCACTCAACATAACAATAGCGCCCTCACTAAATGGTACAATGGAGGGTGACGTCATCCCACAAGAGGGGTAGAAAGTACAATAATCCACCTCATGATGACTAGGACATGATAAAATAAGCACATGGTGGGGCTAGGAGGTATAAATCCTTGCTAGCTCACCCCAAGGCACAATAAAATAATAAAATATGTCAAATATAATGATAATGACCAAAACTGTCCTCAGAATCCATGACAGTCGAGCAGTAAATGTCCTCCTGTGATCAATCTGGAGATACCCACATGGTGAAAACTGACTGGAAGATAGTGAGATCACCCTGGAAGACCTCTGTGAAAACCAAATGCCAAAACCTTGCCTCAATTGCCCAAATCGATTTCCTCAGTGACCACTTTATCCCATTTTTTAACTGCCTCGGGAACTGTGAAAGTGCCAAAACTGCCTCCTAGGGTGCTAGCGCTGTCCATCTGAGCCCACCAGGCTCTCCGGGAGGGGGGATAAATGGTAATAACAAGTGGCTGGACCACCCCCTCCATCATCAGCGCCCTAGGTGAACTGGCCTCTCGGGGCCCCTGCTGCTCAGGCTGGGAAATCAGCCCCAAATCTGGTCAACAAGTGTAAAACTGCATCAATCACTGTCAGAAGTGCCCGGAACTGAAAGATAAGTGTCTCAATGGATCCAGAAGACCCAAATCCACTAGGAATGAGTACTCATACACCCTGGGTTGCCCTAATGGGCCAGCTGTAGGGTCCACCATATATGGACAATGTATAATCTGCTGATCTGTAATAATAATAACCTGCTGAACTGGATCAAACATCATCTGTATCATATGTCCATCATATGATATCATCATCAATAATCATCCATACATGGTCCACATCATCACGGATCCCAAGAATATATAATCAAGGATAAATCACATCAGTAGATTAAGACAATGTTTCTCTAATCATTCCCACAGCTAAGCTCAAAGTATAAATTCCATTCAGTGGCATTAATCAAGTTAATATATTCCGTGGTTATATAAAATTACTTGCACCATAGTTCAAATGACAAACTCACCCATTGGACATGGTCAAACTGCTAGTGAAGGATGAAGGCTAGGAGCAAGGTTGGGCCAAGGGTTTGACTTGTCTAACTTAACTCAAAAATACTTTGGACTGGGAAAAGGGGGAAGCTACAAACTCTGTGCTGGACAAAAGAACACGGGGGATGGCTGTGCCTCACAAATGGATAAGTTGTTTAGAGAGTGTTTATTCAACTTAGGCATCATGTCTACATCAAGTTGATCCAGGTTCATTAGGATCATTCAATTTTATTTCCATGGCCTTTTTGGCCTACATAACCCTTCGGATTTCAGATGTGCTGAGAAGCACAACTAGTTGCAGCTTGCATCCAGGGCATGTTTTTCATATATTTATACAAGGTCAGCAATTGTTTAGATATAGCTTTTAAGAACTATTGCTTTTTGGACCTTTCTTATACTCTTCGAGGAGTATATTTTTTTAGCTTTTCACTGCTCTTGCCCTTTTTTGTTTCTATGGGCGAATTTTTAGTTTCCATAGGTAGAACATGAGCTTTCAGTTTTAGCCAACAACATCTCAAGTGACTAGGGGGAGTTCGAGCCAAGGCCTACAATCCAACTCACCAAAGGCAAGTTCTGTCACCAACTCAGAGCCGAGACACTGAATAAACAGGGATGCGGTCCAAACACAGAGGTAGAAAAATGGGGAAGTCTTCAGTATCAGAAAGTCAAATGAGACATGTCAGGGTTTAAAGTCAAACAGGAAGGTCATGTATGGATGGAGGCAAGTGAATATGGAGCCTACACTAGCAGACAACTGGTGTCGGGGAAAGACCATGTCTATGTAAGGTAAAATACCAGTAAGTTTTGTTAAATGACCTAAAAAGTGCAAGCAATTGTCCATTTTAAGATTTACAGTTCATTTTAAATAGTTTGCCACATCAGTAATAATATACCAAGCACATGCTATGATCATGACTAAATCAACAAGATAATAATCCACAGTCAGTGAGAACATATCCATAGATCATACAACATCATCATAATAATCATCATCATGCAACATCTGAAACACATCTGAAGTACATCTCTAGGCACTGAACTGAAACTGTAATGGGATAAGTGGTCACATCAGTCATCAAATCTGAACTCTCAAGGCTCAGCCTTGACACAAGGTCATAAAATCTGAAAAATGTACTGCTCTGATCATGAGTGATCCAAAATATATAGCCATGCTCTGGAATAAAGGAAGCTCTGGAATGTGCAGATATCTGCTGTACAAGAATAGTAGCCCTGCTACTATGGTGTGATAACATCTGGCTCCAGCTGGGACAAGTGCTCTAAGGGAGAGAGCGCTTGAGAACCTCAGAATCTCTGGTCTCGAACTGCTCTGCATCAATCTTCAATCCAGCACTGCACCATCCTTGCTTTCAGCTTTTACCTTGCACCTGTTCCTGCTCTCACAAAAACTAGAATACCATCATGGAGCATGTATGGGATAAATATAAAATAAAACTGAAAACTAATCTACAGCATAAACTGAAAATGCCCAATCTGAATCAACATAACCCTCTAGGTTAAACTTTTGATTCGCCTCATACTTGAGCCCATAGTCAACTGTACTCTTCAGGTACCTCAGAATATGCTTTGCAGCTATCAGGTGAACATGTCTCGGATCTGTCAAGTACTGGCTCAAGGTGTTCACCGCAAAGCAGATATTTGGTCTCGTATTCGTCAGGTACATCAAGGACCCAATCATCTGACGATACATCGTAGCATCAACCGGCTCAGATGAAGCATCACACAGAAGCTTCAGGTTCGATGCCATATGTGTGGCCATGGCCTTGCAATCCATCATCCCGAACCTCTTCAGGATCTCTACTGCATACTTCCCTTGTCCAAGGAAGATTCCATCTGCACTCTGCCACACCTCCATACCAAGAAAATAGTATATCATACCCAAGTCTTTTATCTCGAACTCGGCAGCAAGCTTCCTCTTCGTATCGGCAATCAATCTATCCTCACCTTTTACAAACAGGTCATCCACATACAATAGTAGAATCATAGGATTGCCTTCCTCAACCTTGTAGTAAAGGTTGGAATCCGCTTTACTCTTAGTAAAGCCCAAACTGGATAGGAAGCCATCTATCCTGCGATACCAGGTCCTGGGTGCCTGTTTCAAGCCATATAGGGCTTTCTTCAGTTTGCACACATGTGTCTCTTGGTCATGTGTCTCAAACCCGAGTGGCTGCTCCACATACACTTCCTCTTCAACTACACCATTCAAGAAAGCTGTCTTGACATCCATCTGGTGTACCTTCCATTTCATCACTGCAGCCAGAGCAAGTATTGATCTAATGGAAGTGTATCTGGCCACAGGAGCAAAGGTCTCTTCATAATCAATCCCTTCTTTCTGTGAGAAGCCACGAGCTACAAACCTTGCTTTATATTTCTCTATGCTGCCATCTGCATCATGCTTGATCTTATAGATCCATTTGGAAGTCACCACAGACTTCCCATTTGGTCTTGGGACCACATCCCAAACATCATTCTTCATGATTGACTGGTATTCCTCGATCCTGGCATCCTTCCATTCTTTCTTTTCTGCTGCTTCTTCATAACTAGAAGGTTGTTTGTTCATTATGTCACAGAGTAAAGCAACATAGTTGGTATGTGATCTTGTTCTTTTCCTTTCTCTGTGTTCCTCTTCTAGAATGCCAAACCTTTTTGCATCTTGGATGAGCTCTCTAGCCCATGCTGGTTTCCTCTTATGAGATTCCTTCTCACGAGGTGGATCAATAGGTTGTTGTGGATCTTCCATTTCACGATCTTCTTCAGGAACTACTTCATTCACGGTGGTGTCTTGAGTTCTGGATATTCTGGGTTCTTCATTATCTTCAACTGGTGTTTTCCTTGATTTGATGTATGCTGAGCTTTTATGAAATGTTACATCCCTACTGATATCAATCTTCTTGAATCCTGGGAAGTAGATTCTGTAAGCCTTCGAGCTTTCACTGTAACCCACGAATATGCCCTTCTTTCCTGAAGGATCTAGCTTTGTCTTTTTTTCTTTTGGGATGTGAGTGTATACTGGACAACCAAATATTCTGAGATGACTAACTTCTGGTTTCTTACCAGTGAACACTTCTTTTGGAGTTTTGTTGTCAATTATCTTATGAGGTGTTCTGTTCTGCACATATACCGCTGTTCTTGCTACTTCTGTCCATAAGTGCATGGGTAGATCTTGGTCATGAAGCATTGCCCTAGCTGCTTCCATGATTGTCCTATTCTTTCTTTCGGCAACCCCATTCTGTTGTGGATTGTAAGGAGTGGTCAACTCCCTCTTAATCCCTGAATCACTACATAGCTTCTTGAAGTCTCCTGAAGTAAATTCCTCGCCATTGTCAGATCTGAAGATCTTGATCTTCATGTTAGATTAGTTTTCTATCAAGGCTTTGAATTCCTTGAACTTGTCAAACACTTCATCTTTGTTCTTCTAGAAGTAAACCCAAGTCTTCCTAGAGAAATCATCAATGAAGGAAACATAGTATACATACCCACTCAGAGAACTGGATGACATCGGACCACATACATCAAAGTGGATGATTTTTCAAGATTCTTTTTGCCTTGCTTTCACTACTTGGAAATGTCTTCTTTCTGTTCTTTCCCTTTGCACGACCTTTGCAAATGCCTTCATGCTTTGTCTAGATTTCAGGAAGACCTTCTACAACTTTGCTTGCAATTGGTAATGCCCTATAGTGCATGTGTACAAACCTTCTATGCCAAAGTTCACTTGGCTCTACTGAATCATGGACCATGGCTTGTTCTAGTTGGCCCTTCAATTTGTATAATCCTCCCTCTTGCTCTCCAATCACAACTGCATCATCTATTGTCTTACCTTTTGGCCACATTAGGACTTGGCCATCTATAAATGCAACCCTCATGCCTTTTGTATCCAATGCAGATATGGAGAGTAGATTCTTCTTGAGACCTGGAACATAAAGTACATCTTTCATCTTCATAGCCTTTCCAGAGTCTAGTTTATAGGAGGCTTCACCACTCCCTTTTATTGGATACTGGTAGTCATCCCCAAGTTTCACCTTGTGGGGTGAATCATATTCATATAGGTTCCTAAAGGATTCCTTGAATCCTGTCATGTGTTTAGAAGCCCCACTACCTATAAGCCAATCATTACTTCCATGAGTAATGGTTCCAGTGAGAGCAGAAATCAAAACATATTCTTCATCACTAGAAGAATCTTCACTATCTTCTCTAGCCCTCTTCCTGGGAGGTTCATCATCCTCTGCAGCATGAGCATGATGTCTTCTTTTGGTGTTCTTCCTTTTGTGAGAACCATCTTTCTTATTTCTGGGATAGTTTCTGGAATAGTGTCCCTTTTCATCACATGTATAGCAACGGGCATGGGACATGTTTCTTTTACTCTTCTGATTCTGATGGTGATGTCTTTCTTTCTTGCCATGATGGTGAGTCTTTTTGTCACCATGACTTTTGGAGTGTGCTGTGAGAGCTTGATCTTCATTCCCCATCTTCTCTTCTGGAGCTACAATTCGAGCTTCTTCCTGTGAGCATTCTTCCCACAGTCTACTGAAAGTGATAAGTTTCTTCCTAGCACAAATCCCTTGGATGAAGGAATCCCATGATCTAGGAAGGCCATTAAGAGTGGTCATTACCACTTCTCCATTTTCTATGTCTTCTCCCACAGCTTCAAGTTGTTCTTTTATCTGGGAGACCCCTGAGAAATAAGATTGCATGGTCTCCGCATTCTGGATCTTGACATTCTTCAATTGATTCCTCAGGGTCATCTTCCGATTTATGTTCTTACTTCTTCCCTTCAAATAGCTTGGTCAGGGAATCAAACATATCCTTTGGTGTCTTTAGGGAAGACACATGGGGTATGAGATGATATTTGATAGAGTCAGCAATGATCCTTTTTGCCTTGACCAAGTTCTTCTTGTGAAGAGCCTTAGCCTCTTCTTCTTCTAGTACAGGGACCACTTCATTTATATAAATGTCCAACTCATTATCTTCCAGGATTAACCCAATCCTATACTTCCATGCTCGGAAGTTATCAGCCCCTTCAAGCTTATCCTCAAGCTTGGTGTGGTGAGACATCTTAAAGAGTACTTCAAATGGAAATAGAAAAGTTTTAGGTCTTACCACTTGTCTTGCTGAAAACTAGATCTGGTCCCGGATTAGGGTTTGTCAGAGAAACCCTAAAAATTCAAAAGATGAATTTCAAACTTCTGAAAGGATAGAAAGATGCGCCTTGATGAGCTGATCAGCCTGGTATATTCAGAATTTGAGATCTGCAAAGTTTCACCCTTCAGAAATGCCTTTTAGTCTTTCCGGATTCACTTGGGAGGACCCTGAATTAGGGTTTGAGTTTCCCGGAGTTTTACCCAACCAAAAATCTCGATCCAAAGCTCTAAACTTCGATTTTTCCAAGGAGATTCCAGCAATGTCTTCAGATTTTAGAAATTCCTATTTTTGTGGAAACCCTAATATTTAGGGCCAAATCTGAAAGTGCTCATAATTGAATTTTGATTGGATAGAAAGATTTTCCTTGATGAGTAGAGTCAATCTACCTTGCTTCTTTTCCAAAATCTGTGGAGAGAAACTCATTAAACAAGAAACCCTAGTTTCTGCCACTGCACAATGTCTTCTTCTCAGGGAAGTTCTGATACCATGTTAGATTTTGAGCATTAATTCAACATACTCTAGGATCTTTACTGAGAGAATAACATGTACAGCATATCAATCATATCAAGCATGTATCAAGCATATCAAGCAATCACATAATACAATGGACACACAGAGTTTCACTGGAGAAAACCATAAAGGTGAAAAACCCTACAACTTCCTCAGAGATAGAAAGAGCAATGATACAACCAAAGTACAAGAGATAGTCTTCTCCTAGATGTTGATCCTCCTCCTCACATGTGCGCCACTTTCCGAGTGATGGAAGAGTGAGTAATGAGATGATCAAATAGAGAGATCCCTCTCTCTATTTATACTTGTCCTAAGTTGCCTAATAAACCAGTGGGGCCGACTTGTCTAACTCAGTCTAATAACCCCTGGTTACATTAATCCGGGCCGACCCCTTACTAGGTGGTGTAATAACCCATCAGCAAGTTACAACACTTGCGACACTTGTCAATACAAATGATGACACTTCCGTATAGAGGAATAATACATCTCTATAGGAGTACAATAATACATAGATGAAATACATTCCGAAGTTACATATACATCAACATTATGACCCTTTGGATTTTTTGTGTGCTTATAAGCACAACTAATTGCATCTTTTTATCCAGGGTATTTACATTTCATTCAATTTCATAGCCCTCTTTCATTGTGCTCAGAAGCCCAGTTTTAGTTTATTTCCATGGGCTTGCACAAGAGATATACAATAGTTCATTCATGCATGTAATGATGGTAGCACAACTTGCTTCAGGTTTAGCCAACACAACTCATGCAACTAGGGGATTATCCACAATCAGGACCAAACATCGGGGAAACTGAATAGAGAGATCAAGGTATCAAATCCAACTCACCTAAGCTCAGGCACCAACACCAGCGGGTTCTCCTGGCCCAGAAGGATCAAGGCTTCGGTAAGTTTTGTTTGAAACTCAGAGCCGAGACACAAACTAACAGGGATGCTATCCAACAAAGAGGCAAAGGTGGGGAGGTCCTCCATATCATAGGGTAAGGAGTAAGTCAAGGTAAAATCAAGGATGGAAGAAAACGGATGGATGGGGAAAGTGCAAGGTGGTGCCAAAACTAGCAAGCCATAAATGGTGGGAATGATCACGTCCATTCTACTAAGATGGTGAAACCAATGAGTATAAACAAGAAGTTCATATTCTAAGTAAATTAGACAATTTAGATAATCATTGAAACAACCATGTCCATATAACATATATATATATATACCGCCAGATCATGACCACTGGATACCAAGTTAGGCTACTAAAATGAGCAAAAGAGCAGAGCAATCATAACAAATGCACATCCATATACTTGCTGGGTCATATACTTGTATATACCTTTTGAACCATCCACTGTCGTTGGAACACTGCTGCTGTACACATCTGGGCACTATCATACCACTCTATATGGCAAAATGGCTACATCGACCATAAAATCTGAGGTCATGAGGCTCAGTCATGGCATAAGGCTGTACTGTCTGCTTTGGGGCTGTATGAAAGTATAAGTGATCTTGGAATAAATGCTCATGAACTGCTGATCTCAAGCATCTCAGTGTAAAGGACTGGCTGAGAAAAATACTAGAATTTGATTTGAAGATATGGTAGCCCCGACTACTATAAATGTGATAACATCTGGCTCCAGCTGGTACAAGTGCTCTGCTGATTAGAGAGCTTGAGAACCTCAGAATCTTTGGTCCTCATCACTCTGCTACTCGTATCCTCAAACGTGCACTCTAGCTCTGCATCATCTTCAAAATGTATACCTGCTATCTGTAAAATGTAATGAGCTATACCAAACTCGCAGACTGGTCGTCGGAAACATGTGTATGTATACAAAAATGTCAAAATAGCAGTACTGAAATGAAATGCTAAAAGTAAATAAACTATTCTACTAACAAAAATTCAAATTTATTATTATTTTACAGGAACAGATAAAAGAAAAACACTCAAGACTAACTACTAGCTTCGAAAGCGAGCTTAAGAAAGAAAAAGGCGCTAGACTCAATGGCCAAAAGTACTAAACTACTGCTCAAGTGAGCTTATTCAGTCCCTACCTACTCTAACCTACCAGGCAAGAAAAACGTCTGGGGCTAAGTCAAGTCAGGGATGTAATCTCTTAACTGTGTTTGATTGATAGGAAGCAATATACATTGTCCACTACCAGTGGCTAGAAAGCACATGTCTCAGATACGTCGCTCTACCGTGAAAGGTCCTACCTAAATGTCATTAGCCTATCCGGATTTGATATATAATAAATAGTTTGGGATGATGACTTGATTCCCAGTAGAAAATCTACTCCTGTTCACAGACGCAGGGATAACTTCGATGTTGCGCATGGGAATAGGATGGACCTCAGCATGGTTTTGCAGTTGTGGGGTGACAATTCTTGAGCTCCTTATAGAAGGAACTGCATCAAATCTGTGTGGACCACCATCAATGGGAATAGCTACACTACCAATCACGACTTCTCGAATTTCTCTTTTTGTCTCCGGAATATCTATATTAGGCTCCTCTTCTTGTGGGTGAATGATATACTTGGGTGTTTCCCCCACAATCCAAAAATCTCTATTTTCTTCCAAGGGAAAAGGCATGTGTGATTGATCATTGCTATGGTTAGTGCCTTCCCCTGAAGGAACTGGAATGCTCATGTTCTCTAACCCATTGGCTTAAGATTCTAAATGAAATTATGAAAAAATAGCAATGTGAGAAGGATCACTCTCTTGTTGATTAGGCAATTCAGGGGGCAAAAAAAATCTAGGGATGTGAGGATATGCAGATAAAAAATTGGTTTGATTAAGAGAAAGAGATTCTTGAAACGTAACAAGATTATTTAAAGCAAATTCTCCTTCAGGGGCATCGTTAATTTGAGCATCCTCTTGCCAACTCATAGAGTTGTCATTTACTTTCCTCAATACACCATCTTCCAAGGACATGTGGGATAAATGACCAGGAACATCAGAATAGTGGGATTCATTTACTTCATCATCACTTCCCAATACAGGGGAAGGATGTGTTTCCTCAATGTGGCTTGTCCATGGAAGAATGTGGTCAAGGCCTTGCCTTTCTCTATCAATGTTATGATCAACCAAAGCAAGGAATTCCCTAACTGTTCTGGGTATACGGTCACCCCATCTTATGTCATCAAAATCATCTACAACTTCAGGCATTTAATTTACAATAACTTGTTCTAGATTTATGTCATTATTGGGTTCTTGACCTTGAAGTTGGTTTTCAGTTCTCAATTCCCTGATTTCTTCAGAAACTTCACTGAAATGCATTTCCAGATTGATTCTCCTTGCAAGTTTGGCTATCCTCTCTTCAACCTCAAAAGAGTCAGTTTCTCCCATTACCATGAACACATTTTCTGATTGTGACAATCCCCAAATTTCATCATCACTTCTAATCATCCCATCCTTGGCATTATTAAAAGGTCAACGCCATAAGTATTCTTTATCCCATCTTCAAAGGTTTCCAAGTGTTTGTCAATGAATGGCTCTCTATTGATTCAGATGAAGGCACCATCTGAGTTAGGGACATAGATATAAGATAAGTCCATCATAAGATATCCACCTAAACCAGCTTCCCACTTCCTGGATAAAAGCATTCCATATGCTAGGGGCAAATCTATAACAACATCCATCATGGTGGATATGTCTGAGCTCGCAAAAAGATCAACCCTTAAGTTTTTTATCAAACCATAGGACTGTACATGTCTTGAATCGATGCCACAGACATTTCCACAAGGTCTGGTGACTTCTAAACCCATTTCCTTCTTGACATGCAAAAGCATGACATTCATGGCGGCTCCAGAATCTAACATGCACTTGTGGAGGAGCACATTCTGAATGTGTAATGTAAGGTAGAAAGGAGGGTGACCACCATTTTTTCGTTCATAAATAGTAGACTAAATGTTGATGTGTGGATCCTTTTCAACTCTCCTAAATTCTTTTCCACTAAGACTCTGTATATGGCATGATTCCAAAGCAATTTCAGAGTCTTTCTTTTGGTTTATGCCTTCAAAAAATTCTTCCACTTGGCTTCTAATTGTAGGGACTTTCATTAATTCAGTTATAGGGATATTGCACATGATTTTTCCTAACTCCTTTTTCATATCGATGTTCAAAGTATAATCACAAGGTGCAGGTTCCCTTTTTCTTCCTTATCTTATTTAACTATGCTACGTTTATCCAAAAAAGAAGGTGGCTTGGGATCGCTATTATGTCGTTTATAAATTTGAAGTTAGGGTTGTTCCTTTGGTTCTAGAAGATTAATTGCACAACATGGGGAGATTTGTTCTTTAGTTAATTGATCTTGCTCTATTTCTTCTTCTTCAAGGATAATTCTTCCGAAATCATCATCATAAGATAGATCTAAAATTAAGTTGATGTTTTCGGGCTGATCATCAGGACAACAAATGTCTAAAGGTTCTTCTTCAATTTCATCACACCAGTTCACATTCTTCTTTTCAGAGTTTTATGGAATTTTAGGACGTCGTCTACTGTTTTCTCCTTCAGGCTTTCTATTATTATTCCAATAAGGCTTAGGGCCTGTTATCACCCAAACTGTAGTTACCCCTATGGATGTATCCACTCATGGATGGCAATAGGGAAGGGCAACTCAAAAGGTGCAACCACGATCACCTCGACCTCCAATAGATGGTTGTCACGCCAGTCGAGGAAACCTTCACTTTATGTTATCTAGCCCAGACAACAAAGGGGGAGACCCGATCTACTCCCGACAGGAGAGATCAAAACCAAGACACCAAATCAAGTTAATTCTAAGTTAAGTAAGGTGTATGGTTTATCCTAGACCTTAGGATGAAGTCACAAGACAAGTGGGGGGTTCAATGAGTATAGCTTTGGTTCATTATTGATGTGAGAGTGACTTATGGTTTGTGAAATAGGATCCAGGATTAAAGTACTAGTTCAATGTGAGAAAATCCACTGCCTTGGGAACTGTGTCCAATGCAGGGTAGTTTAGGGGTTGAATTGGGGCTAACTAGTACAAGTGACAAGCTTGATTATGATACATGATGACATCAAAGAGTTTAGTTCACCACACTAAGGTCAAACCACAAGTTAATCCAACAATCTAGGAAAGTCGAATTGACTTGGAGAGAAACCAGTGCCTTGGGAATTGGGATAATGGAGTCAAAGTAAGGTTAGCTTGTGGTTAAGGACTCCTATTGCATGAGACAAGTGGGCAATTAAAGTCTTGATGGATGAATAGGTCTAGATCTAGGTTTGACCTAAGTGGACCACAATCCCTTAAAACAAGGAATGCTATCCCCAAGGCAAGATTTGACAAAGTGACCTACTAGACCTAGGTTTTGAATTATTCCTGTTCCAAATCCACTGAAATCTCAAGTACCCACGTCCTAGAAGTGGGACAACTCCCTTCTCCAAGGTGGTGCGACTTTACCCAAGGAGGCTAAAATGTGGGTTAAGTGAGTCAAGACAAGTCCGATGGCATCCAAACTTTAGATCCGGGTAGGTTAATCAAGTAGGAGTGTGGATCTACAATTTCAAGGCAATCCGATGGCTAGATCTTACTAGATCTGAGTTTGAAGATACCAAGTGGTCCAAAATGGGGATTAAATCCTCTGTTGCACGGGAACGGTTCCCACTATTTGAGAAACTCGTTCCGGAAGTTCCTGCGTTCCAGGGAACTTCGGAACTGGAACGAAACGTCCTTGATTGAGCCGGAACGGTTTCTGGAACTTCGGAACATTTTGGGAACTTTGACGGGAAATAATGGGAACGCGGGAACTGCAAATTGAACGTTCCAGAGTTCCAAAACATTTCCCGTGACTGAGTGTTGAATCACACAAGCGGATTGAGCTCTTCATTAACACGCAGAAGCGGATTGTGACTGAGTGTTGAATGGATGAATCGACGGGAGTGACTGAGTGTTGAATGGCTGAATCGATGGGAGTGTTGAATCCGTTGAGTGTTAATATCTTGAAGAGTTGATGGGATTGACGGAGCACGCGGGTGAGAGCTTTGAGTTTTGTGAAGGCAAAGACAACATGCCGAGAGCATTCCGTTGGGCGTTGTGAAGGCATAGACAACCGAGAGCATTCCGTTGGGCGTTGGGCTGACGGGAGCGACAGCGCAAGCATCAGCCTGCGGAACTTTCATTTCTGATTTTCATATTAGTATATTTTATTATTTTAATTTTATATTTAATATTGCTTGTTATTTAATTTGTTAATAAATTAAAATTTATGTTATTTAATTTGTTAATAAAATAAATTTTAAAGTCTTGTGAATGGCGCTGAGTTAAGATTTAAATTTTAAAATTATTTGTTTACACATGGTTTAATATGTTAATATCAAATATGTTAATAATATCAATTTTGTTAATATTAATGATATATTGTTATTTATTTTTGGTCCTTGGGTTAGTAATTATCACTCCAGTCTTAAAAAGATGTGTAAGGATTAATTTAAATTACAAAACAATATTTAAAAAATTAAATAATATATATCATTATATGTAAGATTTAATACTAGTTTTTTTAATATTTTTAATTTTTTAATATATTTTATAGCCGTTCCCAACCTGCCGTTTCCTGCAAATTTCCAAGAAACCTCTAGCTGTATTCGACACTTGTTCCCACATTCCCAACGTTCCGACGTTCCGGAAACTTGTGCAACATAGATTAAATCCCTTAAAATGTGGAATAGGGCCCACTAGGTAGAAATCAGAAAAGTGACAATCTGGGGGTAGGTTATTGGATGTGTAGATCATGAATCAAGCGGGATCTCACCTACCCACATACTAGATCTAGGTCAACTCACCAAACTAGGAAGTGCGCCCTTGCTTGGAGAGGCTAAATGCCTTGGGAAGAGGGTCAAATGGAAGCCAATCCTCACCTAACTATAGATTTGGGATGCCGTGGATACTATAGAGGTGGGTTTTCAATATCTTACCCAAGAAGCCACTAGATCTTAGTAGATCTGAAAAAATGTAAAAATGAGGGTTTTGAAGAAATTAGGGTTTTATCAATTTATGAGCTATGTCAATGGATTGGATCAAGATAAGAGAAACAAACCTGTGGATCTTACCTGGGTAACCTTGTAGGTGCCTTGATGATGATGATCTATGCAAACCCGATCAATTTGAGAAGCTTTGAGGTAGTTTTCTATGCAATCGATTTAGTCCAAGAAGCCAATGCGCCCTCTCTCTTGCACAACAAACGTCAACAATATCGGATTTGATGTAATCAAGAGATAAGACTAATGCCACAAGAGAAGTAACAGAAAGATAGCATAGATCACAATGATACTAATGATAACCCCCTGATACAAGCAAATGCCAAGAAAGTCGATTTGACGAAGCCTTGCAAAATCGCCCTTGTTGAAGTCGCCCTCCTGTAGACAAGACAATGATTTCCCAAATAGATAGATCTTACCACAAATTCCAAATGCTAGGTTGCAATAGACTTTCCAATCACCATCTAAGAACACCAGATGCAAAGGAGACCACAAGAATTTCCACAAGAAAGTTTTTCTATACCAATAATCCAAGAGCCAAAGACCCCTTACAAATGAGAAGCTCTCTCCTTTAAATAGGAAGGAGAGGCATCAAAATCCTAACCAATTTTTGAATGAGTGGCTAAGATTAAAAGATACAAATGTCTAATCAATGGTTGAGATGAGCTCAACAATAAAATACATGGATCACTAATAAAATATAATATGAGTGGACAAAATCGCCCTAGAAGAGGGGAATCCCACCAATTCATGATGACAAAATATAATAAGAAGCTTATGGTGGGTCCAAGGGGTAATTTTAGCCACCCTTGGTCAATCCCCATAGCACAATAATAATAAAGTAGTCATCAATGTACCAAATCGTGCCTCAATGGTCAAATCGTAGGCCTCAAAAGACCTCAAAAATCATCAGAAAGTGCCATAAGTGATGGATGCGGGCCCCGATGAAGCTGAAACTGCTGGAGGAGGTGTGGAAGACATCAATCCATCATCATTGATTATCCCATGCCAAAACATTGCCTCAGTAGCCCAAATCAATTTCCTCAATAGCCATTTCTACCAATCCTGAAATGCCTCGGGAAGCGTGAAACTGCCCCAACCTGCCTCCTTGAGTGCCCGCGCTGTCAAGATGAGGGAACCAGTGTGTCCGGGAGGGGGGTAATATGGTAAAAACAAGTGGCTGGACCACCCTCTCCAAGCACAGCGCCCTAGGTCAACCGGATAAAAATCACATCTGCTCTGACAGGGCCTCCGACAGACCAAAACTGCACTGGGATAGCCTACTGAGGCTCAATCATCACTCTAAGTGCCTGGAACTGAAAACAAACTGTCTCATTGGACTCAGAAGGTCCAAATCCATCCAAGATGTGTACTCATACACCATATGAGTCTCTGCATGATCAATATATATATCCAGTATACCGGAATAGGTCAAATAATAATGATCTGTAAATGATCAAATACGGCTGTAAACCATGACTCATCATCATAACCCTGTAGCTGCTGCATGGAATCATCATTTACATGTACATAGACCATATATCATCAATCCATATCATCACAAGGTCCAACCATCTCATGTCCTATGGTTGACCTTGGTCAAACTAGGTCTAACCAAGTCAACATGACCAAATATAACTCAGACCATCATCAGAAGCTGCTGCAAAGTGTCAAAGGTTAATGCATGCTCTACAACTTATTCAAATAACAATTATAATACAAAGTAATCATTACTGGCGATCTAAATCCAAATATATAATGTTATTAATTATTATTATTACTCAGACTAGACTTTCAAGATCATACTCACTTCATAGTTGTGATCAATTTGCTAGTGAAGGATGAAGGCTAAAATAACTGGCTAGTCTAAGGGATGACTTGACTGACTTAACTTTGTGACACTTTGGCAAAGGGAAAGGGAATACATACCATAGTATATACTGAATGAGCAACAACACAGGGAATGGCGGTGTCTCACAAATGGATGAGTTGTTCAAAGAGGGTTTATTCACCTTTAACAGATGCGCACAATCCATAATACAATAAGGCCAACAATTGTTTTGATATAGCATTTAAGTTCCATTGCCTTTTGGGCCTGAAGTTTCCATAGCCTTGGTCTATGTGTGTTTATAAACACATTGCATAGATTTTCATTTATTTTAGGCTTTCTGCTGTAGGTGTGTTTTTAAGGCACTTGTTTACCTGAGCACTTCTAGGTGTGTCACAGACAGCTTGTTTACCTAGGTATTTACATTTCCAAAAGATATAACATTTTATTTTCATGGCCATTTTCATTTGGCATGCCTTTCATTCATGTGTGTTTAGAAACACATTGCATGAATGGGCTTTTCATACAAGATATAGCATTTCATTTTCCATATTTTGTATTCATGGCAGCACTAAAAGTTTCAGGTTTAGCCAACACAACTTTAGTGACTAGGGGGAATTCCAAGGAACTCCAACTCACCATAGGCAAGTTTTGTCACCAACTCAGAGCCGAGACACAATAAACAGGGAAGCTCATCCAATACAGAGGCTACAGTGGGGAAAGATCCTCCATGTCACTAGTCAAGTAGTAAGTCAGGGTGATAAACTAAAAGGTAGGCAATGGATGGATGAAGACAATGAATAATGGAGCCGACACTAGCAAGCCAAGGTATGGTGGAATGATCACCTCTATTCTCCCTAAGGAGGGTTGTTGTCCGCCAAACTGCACACCAGCAGCAGAAACCTTTTGAAAGCTGTCTCCCTCACTGGAAAGTGGGGAGAGGTGTGGCCTTGGGGGCAAGCAATGAGCCAAGTACTGTCACCTGAATCCCAGCTCCTCCGTTTAGGCAAAACTCCTAACGAAGCCAAGGGGGGTAGTCCCTATTAAAGAGTTGTCTAAGGTTCTTTGTGTGTTTTAAGTGTTTTTTGTGTTGTGATGCGTATGGGTGTTGTTTAGGAGTTTTTTGAATGATGACTAGAACAAAATTAAACACGCAATCCACGTTGCAAAATTCACAATATACAGATTCAGAAGATAACAGAATATTTTGACTTATAATTTGAAGGCATCCACAAGATTGAAATTAAACAAGTGACAAGGACATATGGTCCAGATTTCAAAGATATATAAATATTAAAGACCAGTGCCAAATGGAGTCAAATAAAACTTGTGATGCTGAAAGAATAAGTCGAAAGTAGCTGTTTGTGAGATCGTTTTGAAATTGTTCTTGGTAAATTTTAAGTGTTTTAGATGTTCTTGATTATTAGGGCTAAAACCAAGGATATTCAAGAAAGTTCGGAAAAGACAATATCAAGTGCCTACGTTCAAGGACATGTCCGGCCACCCAGTGCTCTAGCCAGGCCGCGCAATGCAAGCCAGCAAACTAGAGGCTGAACATGGAATCCCGATGCCCTCACTAAGAGATTACCCACTGAAATTATCTTATCGATCAACTCTGGATTGGTTGGTTATGGGGTGAAAGTTTTAATTAGATTTTCACTTGTAAATTATCAAGTCTTCCACCTTTCTGAGTACTAGCCCAACCGTTTCCGGTTGGCAGAGCATACGGGTGTAGGACAGAAACCAAGGTAAATTAATTAAAGGGGGGTATGAGTGGAAATTTTTATTATTAGAAAAACCTTGTTCAACTCTCCGACAGAGAGCGCTCTTGACTTGGTCTTATGACCACAGTTCAAGAGACTTGCTAATTTAACAATGCCTAATGCAGGGGAATACAAAACTAAAATGCCCTCCGATAGAGGGTGCTCTTGACTTGGATTTGGCCAAGTTCAAGAGACTTTGGTTCGTTTTAAGAAGCAGGTGAATTGTAACAACAGTATATCTCAACTTGAAAAGATTTGAACAATGAGACTGATCAGCAGGATATGAATTACTACTAACAATATTACTTGCAAGATAAAATGAAATTGAGCAAATCTAGTGTTCTACCATACAAACTTTAATCTACCAGGTGGGATTGATCTCCGAACAAGATCAACCACCAGAACCGCCTGCACTTGAGAACCTCCAGCTAGCTGAAAGCTCTGCCAAGGAAACCGACGGGGAAGGAAGAGTAACCACAAATTATGTGGTCCTGCCCTTGGGATGGGATCCCAAGGATACAACTTCCGGTCGAAGGCTTGGAAGAGAATTTATCTAAGTACAGAAAGCAGATTTTAATCTAAGAACTGAAAGTAAGACTAATCTAATCATGCATGAACAAACTTCCCCAAATGGGGAAGGAGAAACTAAGTGTGGGAGGCACTATCCCACCTAGCCTTTTTATTACTTGGGTTACAATTGCCTTAGGAAAAATCCTTAAAAGGTCTTTCGAGAGAATAATAGTACTTGGAAAACAAATTGAAACAAGCCTTTAATTGCTTTTACAAAGGATAACAAATGATGTTTTCATGTTTTGGATTATCCTTATGGCTCTTTGATGTTTTGTTTAGCTTGGATCTCCCTTCTTCAAAACTTCCAAAGATCTTTTCTCCCTCAAAGTACCTGCAACAAAGTTCACTCAAGGCACCCTTTAGTATTAGAAAGACAAAACAATCTTTGAAACTAAACTAGATCTAAACTTGCAAGAGAAAAGAAACTAGATACTAAAGTTTAACTACTTACAATGAAATGCAACTTTGTAAAGAGATCTAGATGCAAACAAAAGAATCTATGAGATCTAACAATGCTAATGCAAATAAATGAAATCTAACTACTAACTTTCCAAAAGAAAATGCAACTAGCTAACTCTAATACTTAACAAGTTTTTGTTTTTTATGTTTTGTTGTGATTTTGGAAGGTGGATGAATGGGACAGTCCAAGAACGAGAGGATGGGGCAGCCAATGATAGTGGAAAGCAGCAGTGAAAGAGAAGGGAAAGAGGGGGCAGTTAGGGCACACTTTTCGAGATTGTTTTTAGGCACTTTTGGGAGGCCAAAACAGTCCAAAAACAAGAAGATGGGGCAGCCAATGATAGTGGAAGAATGGCTGCAAAAAATGAAAGAAGGGGCAGCAAAGAACAAAGATAGCAGCAGTAAGAAAATAGCAGCAGTAAAGAGAGGTAGCAGCTAGAGGATGGACGAAAAGGGCAAGGTGGAAGGAAAAAAAAAACAAAAGCGAAGGGAAGATCTAGAGTGAGGAGGATGAAAACGATGGCAAAAGGAGAGATCAAGCCAACCAAAATCAGAGAGAGGCTTGTGGGGCCTCCAAGATTGGATAATAATATTTCTTGAGCTTTCCACAACTTGAAAAATGGATCTAGTAACCGAGTAACTGAAAAAAGTTTTTTGAATGCTTTGTTGGCGAAGGCAAGAAACACTTGGAGAATCTTGCAACCCTGCAAACAAAATATTTAGAAAAATGGAACACTTGAATGGTGAAGGTATTAGATGCCAAGAGCTCCTAATAGATGCAATCCCTGAAGACACAAACACTCAATGCAAATAGATAAGAGCCTAAGTACTAGATTGTTAGTCTTCAATAAGCACAACAATCAAATTTGCAATATAAGGGTAGGGTGAAAGAGATATTACTTCATGTAGGATGAAGACACAATGCCAAAAGCCCACCAAGTGACCTCCAAAGTCTCAATAATTTTATTAAAAACAAGATGCTTACAAAATCCACCAGAGTTTCTATGCCAAAAACTCCCTGATGGAAGAGCCAAAATGGCTTCCTTATATAGCAAAATACAAGAGCTAAGGTAACCTAAAACGAATTGGCATCCAAGAGAGCCAATGACACTAGCCAAAAATTCGAATTGCCAATCATATCCAATCAAATACGTAGCTTGGAGTGTAATCAATCACATGAACTCGAGTTCTAGGTGATGTGGATGGGGAGGTGGCCTCTACCTTGGCAAGGTGCCCCCCATCCCATCTTTGGAAGCTTCACCACCCATATGTGCTATGCCAAGTGTAAGATTTGTGAACCAAAGGAGATATACATGAGCTCTCCAAGAGATATGCACGAGCCTTCTTGAGCAATGCGTGAGTTGATGTAGGGAACATGTATGGGGGTGTTGAAAGCCGAGCTGTGAGGTGGCCATCAATTGAGGAAGGCGCCTAAAACTTCAACAACCCATTCACCTGTCGCCAAATCATCAAATCGTGGGCTTCATGAAGGAGCCGTACGGCCAAACCATGCTCACGTCATCCCCATTTGACCAATTCGAAATTTAATCAAACTTTGGTTTAAGCATGTGCTTTATATTTTTTATGTGGGTTGTACACTTTATGAAGATAATATCCAACCTTTTAAAAATCAAAATTTGGATGATTTTTGACTTATTTGAATTTTTGGACATAGTGCATATTGTCATTTTCTGGCAATTAAATGCCAAAATGATGCATTTTTAGCGAAAATTGCCCCTGGGGTGATGTAACTGCCCGGAAACTGAAGAATGAAGGTGTCAAGGTGAAGAGGATGCTCTGAGCGTCAAAACGAGCCTCCCCATGCCCAATTTCGCCTCCGGATGAGGTTTTTATCATTTTTTGAAATTTTTTAATTAAACCATTAAAAAATGGTCTAATTTTATGAAAAAAAATATTTTTGTCGGAATGGAACGAAACTCCTAGGGGACCTAGTGCA
Organism: Larix kaempferi; assembly: GCA_027924585.1. NCBI lineage: Eukaryota > Viridiplantae > Streptophyta > Pinopsida > Pinales > Pinaceae > Larix > Larix kaempferi. The sequence continues at coordinate 7,171,700 of BSBM01000434.1, forward strand.
TGTTCATACGACTCAATCGATGTGGCTAACACGTAAAAAATCCTAGACACAAAACTCTAATAACCACCTTAGGTTTTGACCACCATGGGAAATACTCCAGCTTTGGAGGGTTGAGTGAAAAACTCAGGGATTATACGCCACTGATGAGTAGCGCATAATTCCCAAGGAAAAAACACTCTAGAGTATCCCCCAAATGGCTAAACCTACGGATAGCCGAGTCTTTTATAAAAGGATCCCGTTTAGACCAACTTTTTACATTTTCCCCATGGGGGTATGAACATGCAGTTATTACAAATGGGGCAAAATTGCCCTGAAATTGACTTCTGAACTTCTGAATGCTGATGATGAACATGAATCATGTTCAATAAACTGGCGGCTCATCGAATGTTCAACTATTTGTACAAAATAGGTGATAACAAGGGTAAAACCAATGAGTATGAATAGTGAACTTCTAAGTCTGAGTAGGGACAATATAATATATATAATAAAATCAACCAGGCCCACATATCTATATGATCGCCAGATCATGACACTAAGTGCTAAGACATGCTATAAGAATAAGTATAAAAGCAATATAACCATAACACAATGATATACCTGCTGAGTCATATACCTGAATGCTCATCAACCTATACCATCATCTGTCCTTTGAAATTGCTGCTGTAACTTTGGGCACTACTGACTGCTCTTGTACCAATGGTATAATGGCTACATCGGTCATCTCTCTGAGTGTCCTGAGACTCAGTCATGGCATGGGGAATATATACTGCTGTCCACAATTTGATAGTGATCCAATATAGATGCTCATCTCAGCATCTCAAATGTAAGGGAACTGGCTGAATAGTGTACTGGCATCAGAAAAATAATGTATGGTAGCCCGGCTACTATATATGTGATAACATTTGGCTGATAACATTTGGCTAGGACAAGTGCTCTGCTGAAATGAGCGCTTGAGAACCTCAGAATCTCTGGTCCTCGAACTCTGCTACTCGAATCCACGATCCAACACTCTCCCATTTTGCTTCCAGCTTTGATTTTTGCAACCTATTTCTGCATTCACAAACATCAAAAATACCTTATGCCGCATGTGTGGGAAAAATATAAAACCAACTGAAATAAAATCTATCCTATGTTAGAAATATAAATGCATGAAATATAAATGCAGAAAGTAAATTAAACTACTAACATAACTTGCAAAGTTTGAGATTTATTGTGCAGGAAAAAGAAAAATGACAGGTACTCAATTAAACTAGGAGCTTAGAAACAAACAAAAAGGTGCCAGACTCAATGGCCACAAAGACTAACTACTGCCCAAGTAGGCTTATTTGGTTTCCTACCTACTCTAATCTACCAGGCAATGCAATGCATAGTTTACTCGATAGGTGGGAAATAATGCTTTAACAAAAACCCATTTACAGGGAGTTCGAGTTCATCCCCATCTAGAGTTTCTAAAAACACTGATCCTTTTCCAGCTATCCTTGATACTCGATATGGGCCTGTTATCACACAACTTGTAGTTGCCCCTAGTGGTATCCCATCCGGGACGGTAGAGGAGTTAGGCAACTAAAGAGGTGACCCAAGAGATGCCACGGTTCCCAATGCAGGTGGGAGTCACGTCAACCGAGGCACTCTTCGCTTTAGGTCAAGGTATAACTAAACCAAGGGGGAGACCCTATACCCCAATCACAGTTGATTGGACCCAAACAAAGGTTTCTAAGGGTAGGTAAGTAATGAGTTACGGAAACCAATGCAAGGCTAAATGGACCTAAGGGTTAAGGTATGGTTGAGGGAGGTGTAAGAGATTGTTAATGTTTCAACCTATGTATGGTTTAGGCCACATGATGGGGTATGATAACTAGGTAAAGTACCATGTGTCTACACAAGTGGGTCTAGTTTCTTGGGAAGTGTGAAATGGTTCTAGGTGGACCCACAAGGTGAAGTTAGGTGTGAGGATGGTACTATAGGTTAGATATAGGCTAGATCTATGAGTTTGAGTTGGTTCTAGGAGTACCCATGTACTAGATCTAGGGTTTGACACAAATCCCAAGGAGTGCGACTTGCTTGGAGAAGGACTAGTGCCTTGTTGAATGGGCTAATGGAGTCAAGAGGTATGTCAAAGTGTAGATCGGGACACCTAGAAGCCAAGTCAAGTGGGTTAGATGAGATCCAATGGTTGGATCTTACTAGATCTAGGTTTTTAAGTGATTACCCTAAGTGGACCACAATCCCTTAAAACAAGGAATGCAATCCCCAAGGCAGATCTTGACGAAAGGACAGTATAGACCTAGGTTTCAAGGCATGGGCATTCCAGATCCACGAAAAACTCTAACACCCACTTCCCAGAAGTGGACCAACTCAAAACTTCAAGGGGGTGCGACTTGCTCAAGGAAGGGCAAAAGATGGGTTTGGTGGACCAAATCAAGTCCGACTGCCACCAAACTGTAGATCCAAGTGGCTTGTACCCCGATCTATGTATCTTCAAAAATTTAAGTGAATCCAATGGCTAGATCTTTGTAGATCTGAGTTTTAAAGTACCAAGAAGATCAAAAGGGGGTTTCAACCCCTTAAAACATGGAAAGATGTCCACAAGGTAGTTTTCACCAAAGTAAGGATATGGGTTTAGGTTATCAAGTGTCTAGAATGCAAATCAATTGAGATCTCACCTACCCATGTGCTAGATCTAGCCCAACAAGCCTCTGTCTAGGAAGTGCGATTTGGGTCAAGGAGGGCTTTTTGCCTTGAAAAATGGGTCAATTCTTAGCCAATCTCCACCAAACTATAGATCCAATTAGGGGTGGATACTATAGAGGTGGGTTTTCAATATTTTTTTCAAGAACAAGGCTAGATCTAAGTAGATCTAAAAAATACCAAAAAAACAAGGGTTTTAATTTGATTAGGGTTTTTGTGATCTAGAAATTATGGAAGATTCAAGGAAGAGAAGATCATACCTCTTGGAACATACCTGGATGAAGAGATGAATGCTAGTTGAGACGAGGATTACTTTGCCAAAGATCAAATGGAGAATTGTTGAAGCCCTCTTGCCAAATCGATTTTTCCAAGCCACATGTGATTCCTTCTAACCTGTCAAGCCAAGGAGCAAAGCATCAATCAGTTTAACAAATTGAAGGTAGATACAAGCAAGAGAGAGAGAAACATAGAATAGTTGACACAAAGGCAAAACTACTCCCTGTCAAACCCAAAACGACTTCTTCCAAGCTTGAAGGGCAAGCCTCCCCACCAATTCGCACTTGTCAAAATCGTCCTCTTAACCTGCAAATAAAGTATGGCAAATATGCAAGATAGCTACAATAGATCCTCCAGTGCAATGGACAATAGCATTTACAATCGAAACAACCAACATCCACTCCAATCCAAGCATGTACTCCAAAAGATAGAAATTTTATTCCAAGAGCCAAGAGCCAAAAATCTCTAGATGATCTTTACAATGAGAGGCTCCCTCCTTAAATAGGATGGGGAGAGAGTACAATCCTAACCACTTTTTACATGAGCGGCTAAGATTAAAAGATCTCATGATCTAATCAATGGTTGAGATGAGCTCAACAATAAAATACATGGATCACTAATAAAATATAATGTAAGTGGACAAAATCGCCCTATAAGAGGGGAATCCCACCAAATCATGATGACAAAATATCATAAGAGGCTTATGGTGGGTCCAAGGGGTAATTTTATCCCTCCTTGGTCAATCCCCATAGCACAATAACCAAAAAATAATCATGAATATACCAAATCGTGCCTCCATAGTGAAGTCGTGGTCCTCAAAAGACCTCAAAAATCCACAGAAAGTGCCATAAGTGATGGATGCGGGCCCCGATGAAGCTGAAACTGCTGGAGAAGGTGTGGAAGGTCCCGATCTATCATCACTGATCATCCCATGCCATAACTTTGCCTCAGTAGCCCAAATCGATTTCCTCAATAGCCATTTCTACCAATCCTGAAATGCCTCGGGAAGCGTGAAAATGCCCCAAACAGCCTCCTGGAGTGCCTGCGCTGTCAAGGTGAGGGCACCAGTGTGTCCGGGAGGGGGGTAATATGGTAAAAACAAGTGGCTGGACCACCCCCTCCATCATCAGCGCCCTAGGTCAACCGGATAAAAATCACATCTGCTCCGACAGGGCCTCCGACAGACCAAAACTGCACTAGGACAGCCTACTGAGGCTAAATTATCACTGTAAGTGCCCGGAACTGAAAACAAACTGTCCCATTGGACTCAGAAGGTCCAGATCCATCCAAGATGTGTACTCATACACCATATGAATCTCTGCATGATCAAAATAAATATCCAATATACCAGATCAAGGCCAATAATAATGCGCTGTACATATACAAACACTGCTGCAACCCCAGAATCATCATCATAACCCTGTAGCTGCTGCATAGAGTCATCATGTATGTATACATAGACCATATATCATCTATCCATATCATCATAAGGTCCAACATCTCATGTCCCATGGTCCTCCATGGTCAAACTAGGTCTAACCAAGACCAAATATAACTCAGATCATCATTAATAGCTGCTGCAAAGTGTCAAGGTTAATATATGCTCTACAACTTATTCAAATAACAATTATAACACAGAGTAATCATGACTGGCGATCTAAATCCAAATATATAGTGTCGTTAATTATTATTATTACTCAGACTAGACTTTCAGGATCATACTCACTTCATAGTTGTGATCAATTTGCTAGTGAAGGGTGAAGGCTTAAAGTAACTGGCTAGGCAAAGGGATGACTTAACTGTCTTGACTTTGTGACACTTTGGCAAGGGAAAGGGAATACACCATAGTATATACTGAATGAGCAATAACACAGGGAATGGCGGTGTCTCACGAATGGATGAGTTGTTTAAAGAGGGTTTATTCACCTTCACAGATGCGCACAATCCATAATACAAATAAGGCCAGCAATTGTTTAGATGTAGCTTTTAAGTTCCATTGCTTTTCGGGCCTGAAGTTTCCATAGCCTTGATCTATGTGTGTTTACAAACACATTGCATAGATTTACATTTTTCTTTTAGGCTTTCTGCTGCAGGTGTGTTTTTAAGGCACTTGTTTACCTGAGCACTTCTAGGTGTGTCATGGACAGCTTGTTTACCTGGGTATTTATTTTCCACAAGATATAACATTTTATTTTTATGGCCATTTTCACTTGGCACGCCTTTCATTCATGTGTGTTTAAAAACACACTGCATGAATGGGCTTTTCATACAAGATATAACATTTCATTTTCCCAGATTTTGTATTCATGGCAGCACTAAAAGTTTCAGGTTTAGCCAACACAACTTAAGTGACTAGGGGGAATTCCAAGGAACTCCAACTCACCATAGGTAAGTTTTGTCACCAACTCAGAGCCGAGACACAATAAACATGGAAGCTCATCCAACACAGAGGCTACAGTGGGGAAAAGTCCTCCATGTCACTAGTCAAGTAGTAAGTCAGGGTGATAAACTAGAAGGTAGGCCATGGATGGATGAAGACAATGAATAATGGAGCCAACACTAGCAAGCCAAGATATGGTGGAATGATCACCTCTATTCTCCCTAAGGAGGGTACATACCAATGAGTATGAATAGTGAACTTCTAAGTCTGAGTAGGGACAATATAATATATATAATAGATCAACCAGGTCCAAATATCTATATGATCGCCAGATCATGACACTGAGTGCTAAGACATGCTATAAGAATAAGTATAAAAGCAATCTAACCATAACACCATGATATACCTGCTGAGTCATATACCTGAATGCTCATCAACCTGTACCATCATCTGTCCTCCGAAACTGCTGTTGTAACTCTGGGCACTACTGACTGCTCTGTACCAATGGTATAATGGCTACATCGGTCATCTCTCTGAGTGTCCTGAGACTCAGTCATGGCATGGGGAAAACAACTGCTATCCACAATCTGATAGTGATCCAAAGATAGCTGCTCATCTCATCATCTCAAAGTAAAGGAACTGGCTGAAATGTGCTCTGGAATCTGAAAAATAATGTATGGTAGCCCAGCTACTATATATGTGATAACAGGGCCCATCCAGATTTTTTCAAATTTTCCATGGTTACCAGGTTTTGCCTTGTTTTTGTCCCATAACAAAACTATGTCTCCTACTCCGAATTTTACATTCCTGGTTCTTTGGTCAAAAGTTCCTTTGACTCTTTCCTATTCAATAATGGTTTTGTCAAATGCCATCCTTCTCATTTCATCAAGTTCTACTAATTTATCAATTCTTACTTGGATGGCTACTTCATCTGAAGTGCATTGTTGTAACAGCTCATATACAAGAATCTGTTAATTTATTGGGAGTCTACAATCTTGCCCATATACCAACTCAAAAGGGGATTTTCCGGTAATCCTTTTAACAGTTGTCCTGTCAGCCCATAAGGCATATTTCAACTTTGTGTCCCAACTTCTCTTGTTGGTGCCAACCATTCTCTTTAGCAATCTTATCAAATTCTTATTGCTAGATTCAGCGAGACCGTTTCCTTGAGGATAATAGTTTGAAGAATGTGAGAGAGTGATTCCATGATTCATGCAAAAGGTTGACATTTCTAATTTACTGAAAGCGGAAGCATTATCAGTCGTTATTTTTAGAGGACAACCATATCTGGATACAATATTTTTTTCCAAAAATTTCACAACTACCTCGGCTATAGCCGCCTTGATTTGGTGTCTTGGTTTTGATCTCTCCTGTCGGGAGTAGATCGGGTCTCCCCCTTTGTTGTCTGGGCTAGATAACATAAAGCGAAGGTTGCCTCGATTGGCGTGACAACCATCTATTGGAGGTTGAGGTGATCGTGGTTGCACCTTTTGAGTTGCCCTTCCCTATTGCCATCCATGAGTGGATACATCCATAGGGGTAACTACAGTTTAGGTGATAACAGGGCCATAGGGATTTTTGTACCGTGCAGACTCATGAGTTCTCATGACATCTTTAGTTAGGATAGTCAATTGTCTCATTATTTCTTGCATACTTTCTAACGTATCCTTTGTGTCCTTTTTCAACCACAGGTTCCTTGGCCTTTCGGGTTCTAGGATTTGATCTGGAAGTGGAAGGGGAATAATGATCAAATAAGTTTTGTTTCCCCATGGATGCCGCATTTGATTCAACAGTCTTAGCATTTTGTTGTGCGGTCTTTAGGTCATTCGGATTCTTATCCTTCAAATGATATCCAAGCCATCCTTCAAATGAGTTTAAATAATGGATGAGGATTGCTTGGTCTTTAGGCTTAATTTCATTAGGGATATTAGCTACAGTCTTATCAAATCTAAGGTTAAATTCATGGACTGTTTCGTTCTCTTTCTTCTTAATGTCAAAAAGTTGATGTAAGAGAAACTTCCCATCTAGTTTCTGTGACCATTCTCCGGTAAGGTTCGTAACAAAATTGTCATATCCGTTAATGGACGAAGCAGGTAACCGATCGAACCACTTTCGAGCATCCCCTTCTAAAGATGCCAGAAGGCCCCTCATGAAGACATCTTCATCAGATGCTCCATATGCTTCCATGTGTTCCCAAACTTTGTCTATATGGTCTTCTATGGTTATAGCTGAGTTTCCATCAAACTTGGGAACTTCTTCAAAATACTTTTCAAGCATATCATGGAGGGCTCCCTGGATTTGGGAAAATTCTAAAGGAGAATCTCTAGCCTTTCTTCTGAAAATTCTAGGATTTTGTGGAGGATTGCTTTGGTTTCCACCAACGTTTTTACAAGCCATTAGACTATATGAAGATGAAGGAGATCCTAAAAGATGTCTCGGCGAAGAATTAGGATTAGAAATCTTCCAAAAGAAGTTAGATTAATTCTCTTTAAGGTGTCTTCGGTTTCGAGTATAAGTTAAAGGGATTCCTTCAAGATTTGTTGGATGATTTAGGAACTTAAGATTTATATGTTGGGTTCGTTCCTTAGTAGAGTCACGGGGTGGAGTCGCCAGGTGAACCACACTAGTAATTCACCAAAAAGATAAATGTTGTAGGAGAGGTGAGATGAGTGAATTAAGATGGTGATTGGAATAGTTTAGCAATGAAAAATACAATCACCAAATACAAAATACCGGATGCGATAAGATATGAAATAACGCACGGACACTCGTAGACACCGAAGGTAAAGCCTCTACCGTTCCCGGAAACGGCGCCAAAATGTTGGCAAAGCGAACGGGAGTAGAGATAATACAAATAAATGTCGAACCAATGTAGGCCTCTACCTTCCTCGACAACAACGTCGAAATGTTATCACACAACTCGTAGTTGCCCCAATTGATGATCCTATACAAGACGACAGAGGGGATGGGAAACCAAAGATGTGACACGAGAGGGCCTCGATCCCCAAGATGGATTGGTTGTCACGCCAATCGAGGCACTCTTCACTTTATGCTATCTAAGCCCTAGATAACAATGGGGTAGATATAGATCAACTCTCAATAGGAGAGATCTAACAAGAACACCAGATCAAATCAGATAAATGAAGTATGTAAGGTGTAAAGTATGATGAAACCTAGATCTATAGATGAAGTCACAACATGAATTAAGGTTGGATCAAGCGGCTTATAAGATATGGATATTGACCCAATGTGAAAGTACAAGTGACTTATGAGTTATAAAGAAAGATCCAGGATCAAGGCACTAGCAAATGATAAAGATTTCTCCTGTCCTGGGAAACGTGTCCAAGATAGAAGGGTTAAAATTAAGATGAGGCTATCTAGTACCTTTAGATGAGACTTGATGGAGAGTATGACAGTATCTAAGCATCACAAGTCAAAAATCGACATCAAACAACCCAAAAAATGGCTAAGTCTGGAAGTGCGCATGGGTAGAAGAGTAGTGCCTAGGGAATTGGGTAGGATGGAGTCCCTTAGGGGTGACACCCTAGGAAACCCACCTGGGGCTAGGCCTTGAGGTTAAAACCCATAAATCGTTCGCCACGATTTTAAGTTGTTTGAGCTAGAGAATTTTTAGAAGTTTCTGCAGTTAGGGTTTTAATTTTTGACAGTAAAATAAAATGGCCAATGGTTTGGAACTTCAAATAAATAAAACAAGTGTAGATCTTACTCGGAAAATCTTGCAGATGCCTTGATAATGATGATCTATCCCTTCCCGATCAATTTGAGGTGATTTGACTGAGTATCCAAGTGAAATCGATTTGCCTAGAGAACCAAGTGGGCCATCCTCTCTTGCACAAGCAAACTAGAAAAGTTAGATTTGATGCATCAAGAGAAAATGATTGTAAAAGCATGAGACATCAAATGGAAATCAAAGATCAAAGATACTATTGAAAACCCCCTGATATTAGCTGCTTCAAGAGAACGAGTTGAGGAGCCCCTTGCAAAAATGTCCAAGTAAAGTCGCTCTCCTACAGTTAAACACTGTTTCCAAAAATTATATTTCGGATCCACACCAAAATCTCAAATGCTAGGAGAAATAGACTTTCCAATCAACATCTAAGAACATCTAAAAAAGAAGATCCAAGAGTCTCTGCAAATATTTCCTCTATTATCAAATTTTATGAGCCAAAGTCCCTTTACAATGAGGGGGGTCTCTCCTTTAAATAGGAATGATAGAGACCAAAACCCTAACCACCCTTTTAATGAGTGGTTGAGATCAAAAGATACATAAGTGATAATCAATGTCTACGATGAGCCCAAATACAATATACACATATCAACTCAAAAATAGAGGGGGCTGTTGTCCGCCAATATGCACACCAGCAGCGGAAATCTTTCGAAAGCTGTCTCTTCACTACAAGTGAGAGAGGTGTGGCCTTGGGGGCAAGCAATGAGCCAGGTACTGTCACCTGAATCCCAGCTCCTCCGTTTAGGCAAAACTCCTAACGAAGCCAAGGGGGGTAGTCCCTAAAAAAGAGTTTCACTAAGGCTCTTGTATTTATAGTGTTTTTTGGGTGTTGTGATGCGGATGGGTGTTTTTTAGGAGTTTTTTGAGATGAGAGACAATTTAAAATTAAAATATAAGACAAGATAACGCAATCCACGTTGCAAACACCAGATGAAAGATACACTTGGACAATAAGCAGATCACTTCACATAAATATAAGCAGATACTCCAATGTTGATACTTAAGCAAGCAAAATACAAATATGAAGGACCAGTGCCTTATGGAGTCAGAAAATAAAAGTGATTGTAAACTTGACACAAGTGCTTGAAATGTAAAGTTTGTGAGAACGTTTTGCAGCTTATCTTGGTAAATTCAAAGTTTTAATTGTCTTGATTATTAGGGCTAAAACCAAGGGTATTCAAAGAGTGTCCGGAAAGTAGTTTTAAGCAGCTCTTTTAAGAGACCTGTCGGGGCCTGTCTGGAATCACAGCGAGGCACGCAATGCTAACCAGCCACCGTGTCGCAGATTGGGCGGTCCGGCGCCTCCCCTGAGAACTGATTAAAATACTTTATGTCAATGCCGGTTCGTTGGTTATGGGGGTGAAAGTTTTAATTAGATTTTCACTTGTAAATTAACAAGTCTTCCACCTTTCTGAGTACTAGCCCAACCGTTTCCGGTTGGTAGAGCATACGGGTGTATGACAGAAACCAAGATAAATTAATTAAGGGGTGTATGAGTGGAAAATTTTATTTATTAAGAACCTTGTTCAACTCTCCGACAGAGAGCGCTTTTGACTCGGTCTTATGACCACAGTTCAAGAGACTTGCTAAACTTAAAATGCCTAATGCAGGGATGATGCAAAACTAAAATGCCCTCCGATAGAGGGTGCTCTTGACTTGGATTTGGTCAAGTTCAAGAGACTTTGGTTTATTTTAAGAAGCAGAAAAGAATGTAGTAGCAGTATATCTTAACTTGAAACAGATTTTAAACAATAGTATTGATCACAAGATATGGATTACCACTAACAATAATGCTTGCAAGATAAATAAATCTAGTGTTCTACCACACAAGTTTTATTCTATTAGATGGGATTGATCCCCGAAACAGGATCAACCACTAGAACCGCTTGCACTTGAGAACTTCCAGCTAGCTGAAAGCTCTGCCAAGGAAACCGACGGGGAAGGAAGAGTAACCACAAATTATGTGGTCCTGCCCTTGAGACGAAATCTCAAGGATACAACTTCCGGCTGAAGGCTTTGGAAGAGAAACAAGATAAAAATAAACGAGAAAATAAAGCTAAACTACCCAAGAATCTCTTTCAGGTCCAAGACCCTACTCGGGAGAGCATGGGGGTAAGAAGATATGGAAGATAAGCAAAAATGATCTTATTTGAAGTAAATTTAAACTAAGAGCATGAAAACACAAACTAAGTTAAACCAAACCACAAGATCCAACACTCTTCCCCAAATGGGGAAGAAGACCCAAAAAGTGGAGGCCCCCTCCACTTGAAACTTTTATTAAGCGGTTACAAATGCCTTGGGTTTAAAACCTTGCAAGGTCTTTTGAGAACGGTAATACTTGGAAAAATTTGAAGAAGAAACAAGTTTTACTTGCTATTACAAAGGATAAGTATATCAAGATTAAGTCATTCTCATGGATCCTTCACTTTGTTTTGCGTTGATTCTTTGTTTCAAGATCTTTATCAAATATCTCTCTTTCTCAAATGATCTACACAAGTCCAAAACATCTAAACAAGGCACCCATTAACCATTAGCAAAAGACAAAACCAAAATTTGAAACTAGTTAAGTCTAGATTTGAAAATTTTGCTCTAAAATGTGGAATGCATGAAATTTTATCATAAAATATTAACTATGGCGAAACGGACCAGCGAACAACAAACTCTCGAAATGTCCTAGAAATGAGATCTAAAGTATAAAAATTTGAAATATTTTTGTGCAAAATTTTCTATCTTTTGAAAGATGTAAAAGTTTGTGAACAATCTACGAGCTACATGCAATTTATCACTTCTCTATATGTTCAAATAAACTATTTTAAATGCAAAGAATTAACTTCTAGTATGAGATTTGAAATATAAACTAAGAGAACACAATGCTAATAAACAACATGCAAGATCTACCACTAACAAGATGAATGATGCTAGATGATGACTAGATACTAACCCTTACCAAGTTTTTGTTGATTTTTTAATGTGTTTTAGGGCACTTGGGAAGATGGACGAGAAGGGGTGGAGGAAACAAAACTAAGGGCAAAAGTTAAAAGGATAAAGAAGGAAGGATAGAACAAGGGGAGAGAGGGACGAATGCAAAGAGGAGAGGAAGTAGGGGAGGGCAAAGAGAGAGGAAGTAGGGTGAGACGAGAGGGGAAAAACAAATGGGAGAAATGGGAGAAAGGGCGAATGGAAAGGGAGAAGGCTAAAAACGAAATGGGAGGAGTAGATCTAGGGCAACCAAAGATGAAGTAGCAAGACAAGGGGAAAAGGGCTACAAGTGGAACACTTGGGGTAGTAGAACACCGCCTTGGAAATCCTCCGGTTAACCGGTGATACGCCGACAGCGAGTGTTGAAGAGAGCACAAGGGAACAAATCCCAAGTTATTCTCCAAGGTTAAAGGAACTTCAACCTTATGGATTCCTAATCTACGGCTTGAAGACAAGGCAATCTTGGATCAAGGCTAGAGGGGCTAGAGATGGCTTAGCATGCAAGCAAAAACTTCAAGGAGCAAATTAGAAGGCTTGAAGAAGAGAAGCCTAAAGTAACCAAATTGATTTTTTTTAAAAATAAACTTAAGAGATGGAACCTTAGATTTGAAGCCTTTTGCCAAATCCCTTAATGCTTGAGATTGACTCTAGAAAGATCCTGAAGCATGCACAAATGGTTAGAAAATGTAGGCCTTTTGAAGAGATGAAAGATGCAACCTAGCTCAAATCTCTCTTCAAAACCTATTGGATCTGCACAAGTAATCACTCATAAACACATCTTGATCATAATAGTATGCATAATAAAAGTGAGATTAGAATAGTATAAGTATTTCCGACTACAGTCTACTCCTTTTAAATCACACTTAAACCAAACATAAATGGACAATTTGTATTCAAATGCCCATCCTATGGGCTTAAAAAAAGTCTTCTAAGCAAATTATAGATCAAAACATGAGATTATAAGCAAATAACAAGAACAAATTCACCTTGAGATTATGAAGACATTTCCTTAAAAAGCATTTGACAACACATAGACCTCCAAAGTCGCTTTATTTCCTTAAGCCAATGGCTTTGCAATGACAAAATGGCAGAGTAACTTTACATCCAAAAATCCATGAGATAATAGCCCCTAATGGGCCTCTCTTTATACTAAATCCTAAGCTAAAACCCTAGGTCGAATTGGCAATAAACAAGTAAATCGGATTCCAATCATGAGAGGGCTTGGAGCAATAGACAATAGACAAAGTCGAGTTTGTTGGTTGGTGAAATGGCATGAGGTGGCATAAACTCGACCCAACACACTCCCACAAGGATGCATGCGAGTTAGGGAGAGGATTGACGTGAGCTATGTGGAGGGATATGGGGAGTGCGAGCTAGCATAGTTGAGAGACAAGTGGTATGAGGTAGGTTAAATTCGCATGGGTGGCATAGCTCGACTCTAGTGGTAGGTATGAATGATCACAATCCAATAAACGAGTTACAACAAGGCAAAGCGTGATCTTGAGGTAGGAATGACGTGAGGGTTTGGTAGGTAGCGAGTTAGTTTAGTGGAGACACATGTGTAGATGGTAGGTGTAACTCGAATCTCAACAAGGAGCCAAGCTTTGGATTGATTGGTGAGTCATGAGGGCGCCTACCTTAGGCTTTAATGCAAACCACCACCCAATTACCAATTGACAACACATCAAACTCGAGTTTTGCATGAGGAAGGCGAATTTGTTCAAGTGGATAACCTTCTGGTGACTGGATAGTTGATTGGAGTGACTGGGAGTTGATTGGAATCCTCATAAATGTCCATTGCCATGTCATTTAGACTTTTATTTTAATCAAATTGATTAATTTTGGAGAGATTTGGATTATCTCCAAAATATTCAATTTTATTATTTTAATTAATAATTTCCCTATAAATGACTTTTTAGAGAAAATATTAATTATGAGGCTGAATTGACATCCGAAAGTTGGGTTTAGCTGCTCCACGGGTCATGTGTGATTTTTGGCTTATGAAACGAGCCATCAAACACTAAATTCGGACCCCGGATGACTGACATAATTACAGACCCAAATTTCTCTATTTAAACTATAGAGAAATTTAATTAAAATTTAAAAAATAATTAAAAATTAAAAACCCCAATTTCGACGTGTCCGGTAAAAATATTTTCGAAATTTTTTCTGGGGGTCCTAGAGACCTAGGACATGACCAAAACCTATTCTAATAGTGTCTAGTAGGTTTATACATTATAGTTGGACCCTAATAACCCCCCATGGCCAAATTTCCAAAATCGAGCATTCCAGCTTTGGAGGAAGCGGGAGAAAAACCAAGAGATTATATTTTGCCTGAAGCAAAGTATAATCTGACGGTGAAAAAACTCCCTGGAATACCTTAGTTGTTTAATCCAGTCATGCGGAACCGAGCCACTCAGACCCTACCAGCACACTTTGATACAAACCCCCATGGGGCCATGGTCATGTCGACTCAAAAACAAAACTGGCTAGCCAAAACTGGCTAGACCCAAATACAATGAAACCCAGATACTTTGGAAGATAACACTGATGTGTTCCAACACTGGCGGCTCAATAAGGTTTCAACTATTGTACAAATCAGTTGATAACAGGGGCGCACTAGCTAAGTCGCCCTAAGGGGGATGCACCACATCAAAGTGACTAGACAACATGACAAAAGTTCATGGTGGGGCTAGGAGGTGTAATTATCCTTCTCTAGCATGTCCCCATGGCATAATAACATGTAATGACTCATCAATAATAACATACTGTGACACATGGCCAAATCGTGCCCCCTCAATAACATAATAAAAATACAAAATAATAGCCTGGAGTGTGTGTGGGCCCTACTAAATGCTGTAACTTGCTCTAGAAGGTGTAGGATGCATCACACAAGTCATATGAACCAACCTCATGCCAATTTTGTGCCTCAATATCGCAAATTGAATTCCTCAGTAATCATTTTAACCATTTTTTATCCTCAGAAAAGTCACCTGTGAAAGAATAAAATGCTTGTAGCTCAATGCCTGGTATTTCGGGGCCAAAGTTGATTGCACCAAAATCTCCGAGAGCATGGTAATATGGTAATAACAAGTTGTTTGACCCCATGCTCCCTCTGTAGCGCCCTATGTGAACCAAATAAAAATCCAACTGCGCTGTCAGGCTATTTTATAATGGCAAATCTGTAATAAAATGACATACTGAGTGAAATCTCATCCGGAAGTGCCTGCAATTGAAAACTGAGTGTCCCAATGGACTCAGAAGGTCCAAATGTACTAGAGATGAGTACCCATACACCCTATGGCTATTTGTATAATCATCTGTAGTCATAACCATGCCCAGACAAATAAAAATAGTGGTCTGTAAATAATAATAACCATAAAAAAATATCAAACCATCATGTGAAAACTGTGTCTGCTGCATGGAACTATCTAATGGGAATCAAAGGACCATAAATCATCAACCTCGAACATCACTGGTCCAACTCATCTCGGATCCTATGGTTGACTTGGTCAAACTGGGTTTGGTCAGGTCAAGACTGATCAAAATATGACCCAGGCTTAAACTGCCCGATGCTGCAAGTGCAAATGGATAAAGTATGCTCTTTTAATCATTCTAATAACAAGAATCGAAGTATAAAGTAGCATATCACTGGCAGTTTAAGCAATAATACCATCAAATATAAGTTAAAATAGTCAGTTACTCAAAACAGGATCTCAAGAATATATTCATTTCATGGCCGTGATCTTTTTGCTAGGATTGGGTGAAAGTGAAAAATTGCAAGGCTAGGATAAGGGGATGACTTTACTGACTCAACACTGCGATACTTTGGATAAGGGAAAATGTAATACACACTTAGGCATATGTTGGATAATAAACACATAGGGAATGGCAGTGTCTCACAAATGGAATGAGTTGTTTTGAGAAGTGCTTATTCAACCTTGGCAAATGTCTACAGCTCACATCCAAGCTGAAACAACTCCGTGAGGATCTTTACTAGAACCCACGTAACTAGGTGGACAACTAACCGTAACATGAGGTTCTAGGGGGCACTTAGAATTAGTTGTTCCTTACTCCATCTCACATCCCAATCCGTAGGCTCCGTGAGGAATTTAATCATTACATAATATCATGGCCAACAGTCTTTAGATTTAACATATATTTAACCACTACTTTCTTAGGCCTTATGACCCTTTGGATTTCTTGTGTGCTTATAAGCACAACTAATTGCATCTTTTTATCTAGGGTATTTACATTTCATTCAATTTATAGCCCTCTTTCATTGTGCTGAGAAGCACAATTTTAGTTTATTTCCATGGGCTTGCACAAGAGATATACAATAGTTCATTCATGCATGTAATGATGGTAGCACAAGTTGCTTTAGGTTTAGCCAACACAACTCATGCAACTAGGGGATTATCCACAATCAGGACCAAACATCGGGGCAATCGACTAGAGAGATCAAGGTATCAAATCCAACTCACCTAAGCTCAGGAACCAACACCAGCGGGTTCTCCTGGCCCAGAAGGATCAAGGCTTCGGTAAGTGTTTTTGCCAACTCAGAGCCGAGACACAAACTAATAGGGATGCTATCCAACAAAGAGTCAAAGGTGGGGAGGTCCTCCATATCACAGGCTAAGGAGTAAGTCAAGGTAAAACCAAGGATGGAAGAAAACGGATGGATGGGGAAAGTGCAAGGTGGTGCCAAAACTAGCAAGCCATAAATGGTGGGAATGATCACGTCCATTCTACTAAGAGGGTGAGTATAAACAAGAACTTCATATTCTGAGTAAATTAGACCATTTAGATAATCATTGAAACAATCATGTCCATATGACATCTATATATATATACCGCCAAATCATGAGCACTAGATACCAAGTCAAGCTACTAAAATGAGCAAAAGAGCAGAGCAATCATAACAAATGCACATCCATATACCTGCTGGGTCGTATACTTGTACATACCATCTGAACCATCCACTGTCATTGGAACACTGTGCTGTACACAGCTGGGCACTATCATACTGCTCTGTATCAAAAAATGGCTACGTCGGCCATCAAATATGAGGTCATGAGGCTCAGTCATGGCATAAGGCTGTACTGTCTACTCTGGGGCTGTATGAAAGTATAAGTGATCCTGGAATAAATGCTCATGAATTGCCGATCTCAAGCATCTCAGCGTAAAGGATTGGCTGAGAAAAATACTGGAATCTGATCTGAAGATATGGTAGCCCCGACTACTATAAATGTGATAACATCTGGCTTCAGCTGGGACAAGTGCTATGCTGAATAGAGCTCTTGAGAACCTCAGAATCTCTGGTCCTTAGCACTCTGCTACTCGTATCCTCAAACGTGCACACTAGCTCCGCATCATCTTCAAAATGTATACCTGCTATCTGCAAAATGTAATGAGCTATACCAAACTCGCAGACCGGTCGTCAGAAACATGCGTATATATACAAAAATGTCAAAATAGCAGTACTGAAATGAAATGCTGAAAGTAAAGAAACTATTCTACTAATAGAAATTCAATTTTTTTATTATTTTACAGGAACAGATAAAAGAAAAACACTCAAGACCTATGTTGCGTGGGAGCTATCCCCACCCCCTCGCTCCCGCTCCCGAAGCTCGCTTCCTTTGGGAGTTCGCTCCCAAAACGCTCCCAGTTTTGGGAGCTCGCTCCCAAAACGCTCCCAGTTTTGGGAGCACGCTCCCAAGGCGATCCCGAGGCGCTCCCTACCTCTCCAATACTAAAAGCTCCTATACTAGGTTGATCATTTGATGACAATGTTATGGTACCTCCCTTCATTGCCAAGCTCATATAAAAGTAGTTATGGTTGATCATTTGATGATAATGTTATAAGTTATAACTACTATATGGTTGATGTTATATGGTTTAATCCATGTTTTCTATAGCTAATTCAACATCCTACATGTTTTTTAGATATAAGTACATCAAAATATATACAATATAAAAAACGCTCCCGGAACGCTCCCAAAACGGGAGCTTTTGAAATTTTCGCTTTTCGCTTCGCTCCCGCTCCCCGCTCCCAAGTAACCTTGCTCAAGACTAACTACTAGCTTCGAAAGCGAGCTTAAGAAAGAAAAAGGTTTCAGACTCAATGGCCAAAAGTTCTAAACTACTGCTGAAGTGAGCGTATTCAGTTCCTACCTACTCTAACCTATCGGAACTGTGTCAATATACAAATTTCTACTCATGGTAAAATACAGAGTTGAACCTGATAAATCTGGTTATCTGGAGTCTGTTGTTGATCATTTGGCTTAATCTCTTCTTCAATTAGTGCTGGGGGAAGGGATTACTCTGATGTTGATTCTTCTGAGTTCTCCTCAGCTGGTCGGTAGAATTGCAGTAGTGGCTTGCCATTCTGGTATACATCGTATGGCTCAAGCTGTCTTTGATTCTTGAGAGTTTGGAAAAAACAAAGTCAAGGCTGTCCTCGTGGGAATTTGCCAATTCTTCATATTTCTGCTCTAGGCTGGCCGCTGGCTAGCCTTGTTCCTAAACCCAATAGGGATTGCTATACCTTGTGGTATTTGAGCAACTACAATGTAGACATTTCTGTATGCTCTAGAATCTAAAGTGTATTGGGCCCTGTAAAGGCACTGGTTCTCTTCTTCCTTAGTTTCTTTCTTAGACTGGTCACTCAAACTAGCTGCTTCCTTCCGGGTGATGCCTTCAGCTTTCCCCTTGACAATGCAGTGCAGATCACTTAAATTTGTGGATCTGACTGGTGCTTATCTAACTTCATTCTTCCATGGCCTCTCACATTTGCATCATCGACTTGTTTCTCCTGTGGTCTCCCTTCGAGCTTTAGAGAGCCTGCCAACTTCTATAGATGGATCTATCTTCCTTGCCAGAGCTCTGTAACTAGAGTGGGAGAGGTAAGCACTCTCATTGTACAACTACAGTCATTGTCAGTTGTCCTGTGAGGGATCCTTATGATGACTGAGTGAATGATAACAATATTTGGAGGCTGCTGCCATCTTTGAAAAGATGATTTGATAAATGGAATAAAGTTGCAGGGGTGAATCTCCTGCATTCAAATATATTATTGAGATCTAAAGATTCTGAAGTTTGTTGCATGTCAAATGCCAGTATGGCTTATCCATAGTTATATCAATATTGCAGTTTTGAGGTTTGGTCCTTTTCTAACAAACTTTAAGACATTATTCTGCCAATCCTCCTCTTCTTTCACTGAATTTTGAAACCATCTTTTGACCTTTGACATCTTCTTGATTGCTAGGTTGGCTTATGAATCTGCTAGCATATTAGCTGTGTCTGACATTAATATAGTAGGTTTCCTCAAAGTTCAGTGATGCATCTTTTGCACAGGCCTATTCCCAGGTCTTCTCCTCCCTTAACAAATCATTAATTATTTTTTGAATCTCCTCCTTATATTACTTAGCTATCATTGAAGGTCAGTCCAAGTTTAATGCCTTCATTAGTCCTACTATTTCAGCTTGATTATTTGCCCCGTTGCCAATGTTTTGGGTGACTGCTAAGAACTTTCCTTGGTTGTCTCTAGCTACTGCCCAGCTCCAGCTTTGCCATGGTTACCTTTTGGAGCCTCGTCAAAGTTTATTTTGATCCATTATTCTGGGGGTGGTTTCCAGATCTGCTGGGTATCTCTAGGATGACCTAAAGACTGTCCTTTATCCAAAGTGTAAGCATGTTAACAATATATTAACTATGGTAATTACAAAAAACAAAAATCAGCTGGCCATGATAATGTCTAGAACATTGATATTTATGAAACATTATAGCATCGTTTTTCTTGTAATATTTTCATTTTTTACACTCAGATTTTATTGGACCACTCAGGTCATTACATTTGCCACGGCAGTTACTGGCCATAGGTTTGTATCTTTGCTTATGTTTTGGTGTGTGAATGTGTTGATGCTAATGGATAATAAATGAGGATGCTACAGTTTCTACATTTTTTCTCTATGGGGATGCTTTTCCTTATGCAGAAATTTGTTTCGTTGCATTGCAAAGCATATTTTTAGAGAATAAGCCACCCATACCTGTTAAAATGCCTTGCCGTGCTAAATTATTTTTATATGCAGAACATTTCTTCATTATGAACTTTGCTCAGGAGTAGCAGGTTTTGTACTGATAAGTTTTTGATTTACAGGTGCATGGACCAGAAGCTAGTATGACTGGCATATGCAAGAAGGCTATTGATTATATAACAGCTTCTGACTAATTCATTAAATGTTACAGTGAACTATCATTTGATATTGAGTTAAACCTACACACGGGGACCATATTTGGATAATTTTAGGTAGTACAGGAGAGGCTGTCTTCTGAGACAATGTTGTTTCAGATTGTTACATCTACAATGTCAAACTATGTAGGATGTAATGTCTTTCTGTATGGGGGTGTTGTCTTGCTCAGTTTGGACTGTTAGGTGCTAAAGTTTACAATTTGATATATTGCTTCCAATCATTTCACAGTGCAAGCAAGTAATTGAGACTAAAGACTTTCACAAATGTATTGGTTAAACCACATTGCAGATACAATCTTCTGAACATTTGCCTAATTATTCTGAAAGGATGAGGTAGTTGTTTGGAGAATTATGAAATGCTAATTTGTTTGAGGAAAAGAATAAGGGACGATTTCATGTTCCTATGACAGAAATGAAATTTGACAGAAATTTCTTTCATTTTCCTTTGAAGAGTTTGTAAATAAGATTATAAGATCGTTTATATGGATGTTATCTGAGTCCTCTTTGGTTATTTTGTAAAAAAGTAAGAAAATGCTCTGGTAAAGATTATGCAATCATAACATAAACTAAAAACTCTCATCACGTAAACTGCCATAACAAGATTCTAAGTAACCATCTGCACATAAACGAATTTCATTACACTACAAAAAGAAAATTGAAACACGTATCTTCCTCAGATTATTCTTGTTATAGCCTTAAACTTTTGAGATGAGAATAGAGCATGCTATGTATGTGTTAGATTTTTAGCATTAATTCAATATGATCTAGGATTTTATCTGAGAGATAACATGTGCAGCTTATCAATCACAAGAGATAATAGACACAAAGTTTCCTTGGGGAAAACCAAGAAGGTGAAAAACCCCAATAACTTCCTCAGAGATAGATAGAGCAATGATACAAAACCCAAGCATAAGAGATAGACTCCTAGCAGCTTCTCCTCCTCCACTAGTGCGCATCACTCAATGAGAGAGATAGATGAGTAAATGAATGATCAAATAGAGTGCCTCCCGCACTCTATTTATGTTTGACTTGACTTACCTAATAACCTAACAGGGACGACTTCTCTAGGAGAGTCTAATAACCCATGGTAACCCAACTCAGGGCCGACTCCACACTTGGTGGTCTAATAACCCATCTTGTATAAGTTACGGCACTTGTGACACTTGTAAATACAAATAACGACACTTCCGTACAGAGGAATAATAACCTCTTTGTAGGGATACAATATACATATATGAAATACATTCCGAAGTTACATATATATCAACACTCCCTCTTAACTAGGAAGGTATTTCTCGACACAGGTCTTCTAGCACAAGTCTTCTTCTCTAGATCATCATCATCATCGGATCATCGTCATCGTCACTACTGCTATCTCAATCAATCTCCAATCTATTCATCATAGGAAGTTCTACAGAGCCAACCCTTTTTCACGCTGGTTGTAGGCCTAGCGTCCATGTAGGTCTTCATCATCTCTCCGAGCAAGCCAACAAGTAGGTACACCTCAGGACTGATTATACTGCCTCTGCAACACCTGCAAGATCTCCCAGGACTGATTACACTGCCTTTGCAAACCCTGCAAGAGCATCTCAGGACTGATTATATGCCTCTGCAAAACCTGTGTACCCTACTGTCACATCATCGTTTTCAGATCACCTCATAGTCCACGGAGCACAACCCAGATGCACATCACACAACACTTACACGACCAACATGGGAGAACACATCTATCACCATTCGGAGAAGGATTAGCACTTACATCACGACCATGAAAGGACTTACCTACCACCATGTCACCATGGGAGGACCTACCTGCCATCATGTCGGAAAGGTACAACACTTACATCGCGACCATGGGAGAACACATCTATCACCATGTCGGAAAGGCTCACTCAGCCCTTACATCTCACCATGGGAGAACACATCTATCACCATAAGAAAATGGCCCCAGCCCTTACATTTCACCATGGGAGAACACATCTATCACCATGTGAAAATGGCCCAGCGCTTACATTTCAGCATAGGAGACCACATCTATCACTATCTGAAAATGGCTTCAGCCCTTACATCTCACCATAGGAGAACACATCTGTCACTATGTGAGAATGGCTCCAACACTTACATCTCACCATGGGAGAACACATCTATCACCATGTGAGAAGGGTTCATGTGCATCTGTGTCTCCGGACTCATCACTTCCCCTTGGAAGGAATCTCGATCTGAAGTACACCAAGTCTCTCTCTGAAGTACTCAAACTTCACTTTGGCTAGCGGCTTGGTCAACACATCGGTTATCTACTCATCCGTTGCAACATACAGGAGCTTCACTGCTCCTCTCTGCACCATATCCCTGATATAGTGGAACTTGATCTCAATGTGCTTCGACTTGTCATGGAACATCGGGTTCTCTGACAACTTCACACAACTTTGGTTGTTGCAATATATACAAGTAGCACTCAACTGGAGATCAAACAAATCAGACAGTAGCTTTCTAAGTCATACTGCCTCACAACTAGCCAAACAAGCTGCAACATACTCTGCTTCGGCTGTACTCAGTGCCACACAGGACTGCTTCTTGCTAAACCAAGAGATCATACCAGATCCCATACTGAAGCAGCACCCCGAAGTGCTCTTTCGATTAATGGCACTGCCTGCCCAATCCGAATCAACACAACTCTCCAGGTTGAACTTTTGATTCACATCATACTTGAGCCCATAGTCAACTGTACCCCTTCAGGTACCTCAGAATATGCTTTGCAGCTATCAGGTAAACATGTTTCGGATCTGTCAGATATTGGCTCAAGGTGTTCACTGCAAAGCAGATGTCTGGTCTCGTATTCGTCAGGTACATCAAGGACCCAATCATCTGACGATACATCGTGGCATCAATCAGCTCAGATGAAACATCACATAGAAGCTTCAGGTTCGATGTCATAGGTGTGGCCATGGCCTTGCAGTCCATCATCCTGAACCTCTCCAGGATCTCTACTGCATACTTCCCTTGTCCAAGGAAGATTCCATCTGTACTCTGCCACACCTCCATACCTAGAGAGTAGTGCATCATACCCAAGTCCTTCATCTTGAACTCGGTAGCAAGCTTCCTTTTCGTATTGGTAATCAATCTATCCTCACATGTAACAAACAGGTCATCCACATACAATAGTAGTATCACTGGACTGCCTTCCTCAACCTTGTAGTAAAGGTTGGAATCCGCTTTACTCTTTGTAAATCCCAAACTAGATAGGAAGCTATCTATCCTGCCATACCAGGTCCTGGGTGCTTGTTTCAAACCATACAGGGCTTTCTTCAGTTTGCATACATGAGTCCCTCTATCATGTGTTTCAAACCCGAGTGGCTGCTCCACATACACTTCCTCTTCACCTACACCATTCAAGAAAGCTATCTTGACATCCATCTGGTGTACCTTGCATTTCATCACTGCAGCCAGAGCAAGTACTGATATAATGGAAGTGTATTTGGCTACAGGAGAAAAAGTCTCTTCATAATCAATCTCTTCTTTCTAGGGGAAGCCATGAGCCACAAACCTGGCTTTGTATTTCTCTATGCTGCTATCTGCATCATGCTTGATCTTATAGATCCATTTGGAAGTCACAACAGACTTCCCATCTGGTCTTGGGACTACATCCCAAAGATTATTCTTCATGATCCACTGATATTCTTCGACCATGGCATCCTTCCATTCTTTCTTTTTTGCTGCTTCTTCATAACTGGAAGGTTCTTTATTCATAATGTCACAGAGCAAAGCAACATAACTGGTATGTGATCTTGTCATTTTCCTTTCTTTATGTTTCTCTTCTGGAATGCCATATCTTTCTGCATCTTGGATGAGCTCTCTAGCCCATGCTGGTTTCTTCTTGTGAGAGTTCTTCTCACGGGGTGGATCTACAGGTTCTTGTGGATCCTCCATTTCACGATTTTCTTCAGGAATTCCTTCATTCATGGTGGTGTCTTGTGTTCTGGATATTCTGGTTTCTTCATTGTCTTCAACAAGTGTCTTCCTTGATTTGATGTATGCTGAGCTTTCATCAAATGTTACATCCCTGCTGATATCAATCTTCTTGAATCCTGGAAAGTAGATTTTGTAAGCCTTCGAGCTTTCAATGTAACCCACGAATATTCCCTTCTTTCTTGAAGGATCTAGCTTTGTCTTCTTTTCTTTTGGAATGTGAGTGTATACTGGACAACCAAATATTCTGAGATGACCAACTTCTGGTTTTTTACCAGTGAACACTTATTCTGGTGTTTTGTTGTTAAGTATCTTATGAGGTGTTCTGTTATGCACATATATAGCTGTCCTTGCTGCTTTTACCCATAAATGCATAGGTAGATCTTGGTCATGAAGCATTTCCCTAGCTGCTTCCATGATTGTCCTATTCTTCCTTTCGGCAACCCCATTCTGTTGTGGATTGTAAGGAGTAGTCAACTCCCTCTTAATCCCTGAATCACTGCATAGCTTCTTGAAGTCTCCTGAAGTAAATTCTCCACCATTGTCGGATCTGAAGATCTTGATCTTCATATCAGTTTGATTTTCTATCAAGGCCTTGAATTCCTTGAACTTGTCAAACACTTCATCTTTTTTCTTCAAGAAGTAAACCCAAGTCTTCCTAGAAAAATCATCAATGAAGAAGACATAGTATACATACCCACTCAAAGAACTGGATGACATCGGACCGCATACATCAGAGTGGATAATTTTCAAGATTCCTTTTGCTTTGCTTTCACTGCTTGGAAATGTCTTCTTGGTGTTCTTTTCTTTTGCACAACCTTTGCAAATGCCTTCATGCTTTGTCTCGATTCCAGGAAGACCTTCCATTGCTTTACTTGCAATTGGTAATGCCCTATAGTGCATATGTGCAAGCCTTCTACGCGAGAGTTCACTTGGCTCTACCGAGTCATGAACCAATGTTTGTTTTGGTTGGCCCTTCAGTTTGTATAATCCTCCCTCTTGCGCTCCAATCACCACTGCATCATCTATAGTCTTACTCTTTGGCCACATAAGAACTTGGCCAT
The DNA here is from genome assembly GCA_027924585.1 of Larix kaempferi. Classification (NCBI taxonomy): domain Eukaryota; kingdom Viridiplantae; phylum Streptophyta; class Pinopsida; order Pinales; family Pinaceae; genus Larix; species Larix kaempferi. The sequence continues at coordinate 7,197,052 of BSBM01000434.1, forward strand.
CTATAAATGCAACTCTCATGCCTTTTGCATCCAGTGCAGATATGGAGAGAAGGTTCTTCTTGAGACTTGGAACATATACTACATCTTTCATCTTCAAAGACTTTCCAGAGTCTAGCTTATAGGAGGCTTCACCACTTCCTTTTATTGAATACTGGTAGTCATTCCAAAGTTTCACCTTGTGAGGTGATTCATGTTCAGTTAGGTTCATAAAGGATTCATTGAATCCCGTCATATGTTTGGAAGCCCCACTATCTATAAGCCAATCATTATTTCCATGAGTAATGGTACCAGTGAGGGCAGAAATTAAAACATACTCTTCATCACTTGAAGAATCTTCACTTTCTTCCCTAGCCCTCTTCCTGGGAGGTTCATCATCCTCTCCAGTATGAGCATGATGTTTTCTTTTGATGTTCTTCTTCCTTTTGTGAGAACCATCTTTATTGTTTCTGGGACAATCCCTGGCATAGTGTCCCTTTTCATCACATGTAAAGCATCGGACATTTGATATGTTTCTTTGAGATCTGAAGTTTCCCCTTTAATTCCGATGGTGATGCTTTTCTTTCTTACTATGGTGATGTCCTTTCTTATTATCATACTTCTTGGAGTGTGCCGTGAGAGCTTGGTCTTCATTCCCCATCTTCTCTTCTCGAGCTACAATCCGAGCTTCTTCCTGTGAGCATTCTTCCCACAGCCTACTGAATGTGATAAGTTTCCTCTTATCACAAATTCCTTGGATGAAGGAATCCCATGACTTAGGAAGGCCATTAAGAGTGGCCATTACCACTTCTCCATTCTCTATATCTTCTCCCACAGCTTCAAGTTGTTTTTTTATCTGGGAGACCCTTGAGAAATAAGACTGCATAGTCTCCGCATTCTGGATCTTGATATTCTTCAATTGATTCCTCAAGGTCATCTTCCAATTTATGTTCTTCCCTTCAAATAGCTTGGTCAAGGAATTAAACATCTCCTTAGGAGTCTTTAGAGATGACACATGTAGTATGAGATGGTCTTTGATAGAATCAACAATGATCCTTTTAGCCTTGACCAAGTTCCTCTTGTGTAAGGTCTCAGCCTCTTCTTCCTCTGGGACAGGGACCTCTTCACTTATGTAAGTGTCCAACTCATTCTCTTCCAGGATTAACCCAATCCTATACTTCCATGCTTGGAAGTTATCAACCCCTTCAAGAGTACTTCCGGATTCACTAGGCAAGACCCTGAATTAGGGTTTGAGTTTCTCGGAACTTCACCCAACCAAAAAGTTCGATCCAAAGCTCTAAACTTCGATTTTTCCAAGGAGCTTTCGGCTATGGTCTAAAAATTCAGAAATTCCAATTTTTGCAGAAACCTTAATTTTTAGGTGAAAAACTGAAAGTGCTCAGAATTGAATTCTGTTTCGACAGAAAGATGTGGCTTGCTGAGGAGAGTCAATCTAACATCCTTCCTTTTAAGATCTGTGGAGAGAAACCCAAAAAACAAGAAGCCCTAGCTTCCGCAACTACACAGTGTCTTCTTTTCAGGCTAGCTCTGATACGATGTTAGATTTTGAGCATTAATTCAATATGATCTAGTACCTTATCTGAGAGAATAACATGTGTAGCATATCAATCACAAGAGACAATAGACACAAAGTTTCCTTGGGGAAAACCAAGAAGGTGAAAAACCCCAATAACTTCCTCATAGATAGATAGAGCAATGATACAAAACCCAAGCATAAGAGATAGACTCCTAGCAGCTTCTCCTCCTCCACTAGTGGGCATCACTCAATGAGAGAGATAGATGAGTAAATGAATGATCAAATAGAGTGCCTCCCGCACTCTATTTATACTTGACTTGACTTGCCTAATAACCTAACAGGGTCGACTTCTCTAGGAGAGTCTAATAACCCATGGTAACCCAACTCAGGGCCGACCCCACACTTGGTGGTCTAATAACCCATCTTGTATAAGTTACGGCACTTGTGACACTTGTAAATACAAATGACGACACTTTCGTACAGAGGAATAATAACCTCTTTGTAGGGATACAATATACATATATGAAATACATTCCGAAGTTACATATACATCAATAGTATGGTCTGAATTTCATAATTTAGTCAAAATTAGAAAATCGAAAAGGTGTAACTTCAATGGGGAGTTGATGGAAGAATTCGGTTTGGAATTGCCCCAAGCCCTTCACTGGAATCCCCTCTATAGATTCTGGTGGTCAAAGGTTCTCACGTTGATGGTGAATTAATTAGTCAAATTTGCAAAATTGGAAAGGTGCAACTTCAACGGCAGTTGATGGAAGGATTGGGTCTGGAATTGTTCCAAGCCCTTCACTGGGATCTCCTCCTCTATAGCATATATATTGCTGCTCAAAGGGTCCCATGTTGAAGATAAGCTTAATAAATATTTGAGCTTGACCTTAAAGTTATTAGTGCAACAGTTCCACATTAACAAAATTTGGAAAACGCGAGCTAAGTTGAAGTTTGGTTTTGGATTGTCGTTGATTCATAAGGGGATTGTAATAGGTCCTAGACTCATTGTGATAGGCATCATTCCCATAGCCCCCACAAACCACAAATCTTGTCCTTGTCCCGAAGAGGAATAATTTCTACGTCATTTTGGGAACTGTCTAATTGGATCTCAAATTTGTGTGGACCCATAATACATACTCCAATCACTTTAAGAAGGCATTGTTTGGGGGTGATTTCTATTAAGCAGAATTCTGTCTTGTGTGACACCTTTTTCTTTCTTTAGGGTTTTCTTGTCATTAATTAGCCAACATTGAGTCAGCTAAAGTCACTATTTCATTTTCTTGTCTTTCGTGTTCTTCTTGGTTCACACAGAAGTCAATTCAATCTTCTTCCTAAAGCTACTTAAACATCAAGTAGCTTCATCCTTTACGACTTGTATAATCATATGGTCAATTTGGGTAAAACAACTTTTTTCATTCTTGGTGTATCTTTCTTGCAAACTTGAAGTTTTTAACCTTTACCTTGTGGTGAAGAATAATTGTTTTGATCCTTACTGGAGCCATGGGATTCATTACAATCTAATTGGTCTCTCACAAAAGAACCTACATCATGAACCTCCTTGAAGTTCTACTTCTTTTTCTTTTCTTTTTTTTAATTTTTAATTTGTTGTTTTTAAATGTGGTTTTAAAATTTGATTTTTAATTTTCAAAATTTGTTTTTTAAGTTTTTTCTTTTTCTTTTATTTGTTTTTTAAATTTTTTATTTTTTATTTTTTATTTTATTTTGAAATGTTTTTCAAAAATATTATTTGTTTTTTTTAACTGAAATGTCTTTTATTTAAATTTGTTGATTTTTTTTTTAATTTGTTTTTTTTTTTTGAAAATTTGAAATTAGTGTTTTTATTTATTTATTTATTTTAATTTTTTGTAAGGTTGTAAAAAGTTTTTGATTGTTTTTTAAAATTTGGTTATTGAATTTTTTTTAATAAGTTTTGTGGTTTGAATTTTCAAATTGTTTTTAAAATTTTAACCTCGAATAAAAATGACAGTGATTCTAGGAGGTCCACTTTTCAATCCAGGAGTTGATTTAGGGTTTCGAATGCAATGATGCCACCCATCGTTTCCAGAAAGTTGTAATTTTAGACCCCCCACCCAAAATGGGTGATATCGTGTTTCCTCCCTTGTACGCTCAAATATCATAACTTCTACGTTTTATGGTTTAATACATGGTTTTATTATGAATAAATATCATAAATTATTTTATTTCATTTTGAAAAGTGTGCTACGGTAGCATTAGTTTTCAATTCGGGACTTGATTTTAAGGTTTTTGTAAACAACAATAACGATTGTTTTGGTCCATTTCTATATTTTTAACCCCAAATAAAAAAGTGGTGCTATCAGTAGCACCACTTTTTGATTCAGGGTTGTTTTTTGGTGTTTTAATGCAAAAATGTGAGTTTTTATGGCTGGCTAGAGTTCTCGTTTTGAGTATAAAGTTCTCGTCAAGCTGTATAACTTGTTTTTTTTTATGCTTCTCAAATCATATGGTCTTGTTCGTCAAGTGTCGCAATTACCAGCAAAAAAATTATGAGAAGACATTACGAGCAAGAACAAGGGATAAGTCTTCTAATGAATTATGCTTTGAGGACAAAACATTTGTAAGGGGACTGAAATGTAACAAACATAAATATTTTCCCCACGGTGGGTGGACAGCTGGACGGTTGGGAGGGAGGATGAGAGGCACGCGGCAGGATGTCTAGTCCCCCGTGCTCCCAACTCATCACCCCCCATCAGACCCCCTATAATTAAGACAACCTCCCATGAGGAGAGTACATTTGACATGCTTGCAGGTACGAGCTCTCATCAGTAGACGTCGGATGACAAATCTGTGACGGAGGCTTCGCATAGAAGCGAGTAATTTGTTCATCATGAAGAGGTGCGAGGCACTTATAATTTTGTCAGAGGCGAAGTGGTGGAGAAGTTGGCAGCTCTCCAGCATGTGAGATCATTATTTGACTCAGCCGAGCATTAAAGAGAGTTTTTGCAGGTATTTGGGTGCAAATTCAAGCCTTGTTTTCATTCTGCTCACTTCTTTGGAGCTCCCTGTGGAGATATCGAACAGGGGTCCTGAGCATGTGGTTGGCAGTCTGGGATAACCGTGGGGTCTTGGGCTCTTTGGGAATCACGACAACGACTCCACCCATGCTACTGCCATTCTAGGTAAGTTGCAGCCTAGCTTCGTCTCCTTTCCTTCTTGGTGTCTTTTGTGCTGCTCTCTAATTGTTGTTAGCCACCCTTATTGGAGCTCTGTCACTTCAAACCTTCTCCACCACTTTTCTTTGGTTGCCAGGATTTCTTTTGGCCCGTTTTCCACTGCTGTTGGGGAGTCTTTCTTGAGTGCAATCACTCATGAACCTTTCCGCTTCTCGATCCACTTCCTTGGGTCGCTCCTGCTCTCGTCAGTGGCAACCTGTGACCTCCCTTCTATTAATATGTTGTTAAGATTCAATATGCTAAGATAGATAACATCAATATTACATTTAATTTCACAACAATAGCATATATAGGATCATTGAAAGAACAACAAGCACAACATAAACACAAGAGACACAATTTATCCTGGGAAACCCTCATGGGGTAGAAAACCCAGTAACAATTTCTCAATATAGATGATCTAAAGTACAAAGATGAAATCCCCAAACAAGAGCTCCTTCTCCTCCTTTGCAGATCTCTCTCTCTCCAATGCGAATTCACAAGTGAGTGAGTGTGTATGTTAAATGAGGAACACACCTCCTCTATTTATACTTTACTTCACTTGACTTTTTCCCTAACTAGGTCGACCCCAACAACTTAACCACTCAACATAATGTTGACTGGGGTGACTCCTCTAGGGGACTTAAACACCCCATTACAATTGACTCTAGGGTAACTAATGCCCCAACTTACATGGAAGGTTTTACCTTAATGACTTTACATAATAATAACATCCCAATGGAGGAATAAAACATCTCCGGATGAATAATAATAAAGTACAAATAGAATATTCTTTGAAGTTACAATATTTCAACACCATCCCTTAACGAGAAGGATATTCTAACAACATCTATAGGAGAAAGGAGTCATCAACTACATCACAATGATACATCTATAAATCATTGGAAGTTTTCTTCAATCATCATCAGTAACTCAAACAACTACTGGAACAACTTCAATATCTTCAATACTGGAACATCAATATCTTCAGTATTGAGTCTTCATCTTTTGCAGCACTCGGTCACTCGATCGGCTGCATCAACACCATCATCTGGATCTCTTGATCAATAGCATCATCTGGATCTCTCGATCAACAACATCATCATCTGGATCTCCCGATCAACAGCATCATCTGGATCTCTCGATCAACAACAACATCATCTGGATCTCTCGATCAACAACATCATCTGGATCTCTTGATCAACAACATCGTAATCTGCAACACACATGATCCAATTACGAGATGATCAATCCCTCTCACTTTAGGACATAACTCCAAGGATGATACAATCCTGATCCACTTACGGGATGATCAATCCCTATCAATTTAAGATGCCATATCATGTCTAGGGACGATGCAATCCAGATCTACTTATGGGATGATCAATCCCTATCAATTTAAGACACCATATCATGTCTAGGGACAATGCAATCCATATCTACTTACGGGATGATCAATCCCTATCAATTTAAGACACCATATCATGTCTAGGGACGATGCAATCCAGATCTACTTACGGGATGATCAATCCCTATCAATTTAAGACACCATATCATGTCTAGGGACAATGCAATCCATATCTACTTACGGGATGATCAATCCCTATCAATTTAAGACATCGTATCATGTGTAGGGACGATGCAATCTAGATCTACATATGGGATGATCAATCCTTCTCACTTTAGGACATAAGTCCAAGGATGATGCAATCCTGATCTACTTACGGGATGATCAATCCCTCTCACTTTAGGACATAAGTCCAAGGATGATGCAATCCTGATCTACTTACGGGGTGATCAATGCCTCTCACTTTAGGACATAAGTCCAAGGATGATGCAATCCTCTTGTCCACTTAAACAAAGTCTAAGGACCACTTCATCAACCTCATCGTCGGTATCATCGACCTCATCATCAGAATAGGTATCCTCATTATCAATACAAGTATCCTCATCATCGATACAAGTATCCTCATCATCGATCTCATCGTCGATCCATATATCATAATCGACCATATCACTCCCCCTTTCGAGGAGGGTCCTTTTGAACTACACCAAGCTTGTCTCGGAAATACTCAAATTTTACTCGAGACAGAGGTTTGGACAATACATCAGCAACTTTGTTCATCAGTGCTCACATACTCGAGCTTTATAGCTCCTTTCTGCAGCATGTCCCGTATATAGAAATATCGGATCTCTATGTGCTTTGACTTATCATGGAACACTGGATTCTCCGTCATCTTGATACAACTTTGGTTGTCACACAGGATCACAGTGGAGTCCATCTCTAAGTCAAATAGTCTTGATAATAGCTTCTGAAGCCTTATGGATTCACAACTAGCAGAGCAAGCTGCTATATATTCTGCTTCAGCTGTGCTGAGAGCCACACTAAACTACTTCCTGCTAAACCACGATATCATAGCAGATCCCAGACAATAACATCCACCCGATGTGCTCTTTTTGTCTGAGACACTTCTAGCCCAATCTACATCTGTATAACCATACAGTCTGAATTCATGATCTCCAAGATAATATAGTCCAAAGTATATCGTACCTTTTAGGTACCTCATCACATGCTTTGCAGCTACTAGGTGAACACATCTAGGCTCAACTAGACATTGACTTAGGGTGTTCATAGCAAAGCATATATCTGGCCTGGTATTCGTTAAATACATCAACGAACCAGTCATCTGTCTGTAAACTGTAGAAACCACTATCCATCATCCCATATCTCCACTTCACATTTTCCTTGGCTAAGGAAAAATCTCATCTGATCTTAGCCACATATCTAATCATAAGAATCATGCCAAGATTCTTTAACTCTGAGATCTACTCCCTTTGAAGTGGAGTATTTTCCTCCCTCTATGACTAAACATAATGCACACTCTAATTTGAGTGATCTTCTGCATATCTATCTGTGCCATCTCCCGTTAGATGGGTCTATTGATATGAGCCTCAAGATCACTCGAACTCTATGGTGAGTTCCTTTTTGCTTCCATTTGAGAGAAGCATGTCATCTGTATATAGAAACCTTCTTCAACCTTGTAGCAAAGGTTGAAATCCACATCACTTGTGGTGATCATCAATCTCATCAAATGACTATTGATCCTGGGTAGCTGTTGAACCTGTACAAAGCCTTCTTCAATCATGTGATTCTCTATCGAATCTTGGGAGTTTGCTCGATATGCACTTCTTCTTCAATTACACCATTCAAGAGAACGGTCTTGTCATCCATGGGTGTAATCTATCTCTGGAAGTGTGTCTAGCCACCTAGAGCAAACATCTCGTCATGATCCTCTCCCTCTTTCTAAGAGAATCCTCTAGCCACGAGCCTTCTATAGTACATTTGATTTGTAAGTCTTCTTGTTGAACATCAATCACTTGTTAGGTGTTCATCGTCCTTCTTTTGTAGATCATAGCAGATGATCTTTCCTACAAATCAAATTTAATTACATGATTAGTAACACTTCATAATCATCAAATCATGTTGACATTTCAATGATAACCTATTATGCATACTGATATGATTCACATAGTTATGCAACTATCTTAACCGATACTTTGGCACAACACTTTTCCATATCCTGTATGCATACAGTGGCTATCTAGATGCCTTCCATCTCTACCGGAACATACTATTAAGAGCGTGCACAACTCCCTAGTATGTTAGCAAAGAGGTTTCATTCTAGACAAGCAACAATAGAATGTTTTTCCCAACTTACCCATCATATGCATATTAGTAGTATATTGTTCAATGCTATATGAATGCTTACACTATGCATGATATATTTCCTGATTCTAGGAATACACATATGCATACAAATATTATTAACTATTCAGAGATTCAAGAAGTAATTCAAATAACAACTCAAATACTTATCTTCTATGTTTGTGTGGTTTCCTCCCTCTTGATCTCTATTATACCTTTATGATAGCATCATGATTATATGTCTTTGAACTTCTATCCATCCTGGACCACTATGCATGCTTAAGTGTGCACTAGTGTCATCATTGTGTCATCCTCAAGATCTCATACATAATCATACATTCATTAGTATAATCTCAATACTATCAAAAAATTGTGATTCTAAATAATCTTAAACATGTATGGTCATGATCATTTCATACACAAGTATACTTATCTAAGATCATAACATAAAGTAGGATTCTAACTCGTTATAGGAAAACATACCTGGATTAGCATGCTTGCTAGTTATGTCCAAAACAATATCTTCTTTGTTCCCTTCAATGATTTAGAGACCTTGTGCCAGTAACCTGCATAGCTCATAAGTAAAGCATTGTAGAACCAACTTATACATACCTCGTAAGTAGAGCTTCTATGTGATCAATGGCTATGGATGAGTATTTTTCTTCATGTCACCATGGTCATATATTCTTGATCTAGAACTTGATTTATCTTTCTTGATGTACCTTTCATGTTAGCGGACAACATCATCCTCATACAACACCACTATGCATTAGTACAATCATAAGTGTCATAACCCTAATTAACGAATGTCTTCTATGATTAACATGCATTCATACATTTACTAAGGTGATTAGACAAGTCTAATATTAATCATGATTGTACTAACCTCAATAATATGAAGACAAACATATCATGAACTTAATCATCAGATAAATTAATCAAATTTCAAAACATACCTGCATCTCCTCAAGTCATACCTGTTGAGATTGCTTGTAGTCTTCTCTATATGGGTAAAACCCTAACCATCCAAGGTAGATCGCTTGTAAACATCTTATATAGGTTCATGGTGCTAGGATGATAAAATATCAGTGCCATTTAAACCTCCTTCATTGTTGCCCTATGAGTCTCCCAATTTTGCTAGGGTTTCTTCTTACTTGGAAACCCTAATTTTCAATCTCCTTCTTCCCACAACATTTTGATGGAGGATTAATATCTATGATGAATGGATTCCAAATCCATCTTCAAGGTTTCCAATGTTGCATCAGGTGTCTCCAACATTGTATCAGGTCATGGCATACCTAAAAATTGAAAACCCTAAGTGAGAGCTTCTTCCTCCTCTTCTTTGATTTCCTCCGTTGAGTCATTTCAGATGTGTTGTATTGTTTCTGGTGCATCTATGAAATTTCGGATCTGCAAGGTTTGAAACTTCAGCCTATGGTATCCCGACTTGTCATATTTCCAACCCCATAGGTTTGAGCTTCATTGGATTCTCCATTAGAGAGATATGCTCAGTTTCCCAACATGACCTGTTTAAGGGATGAAACAACATAGAAAACTTGTACGGAGTTCCACGTGTCACTGTTTCAACTTCGGCCTCTAAAACTCAGACCTGTGAAACTAAATTCCATTCCTTGATTGCCACATTTTACGGAATTCCATTTGGAGCTTCCAATCTCGAGGTATTACCTTTTTCCCTAGGTCACCTGTTTAGGGCTGCATTCTGGAAGAGGCAGAAACCCTGACTTGTACTGATCATATCTCACAAAGTACACCGAATATGAGGCTGAAATTCGGACACAAGGTACAAGAACATGTCATCTTCGGCCTGTCCAAGTTTCAGATCCAGAACCTTCACCAAAAGTGATTTATAGCGAAAGTTCCACGGTGACTAGGTTTTTCTATACAAAGCACTAACTTTCAAATTGTTGCAAGTGAAACAAGTGTCGTAAGTGCCATACATTGCCTTCCTTCATGCTAGCTCTGATACCATGTTAAGATTCAATATGATAATATAGATAACATCAGTATTTTATTTAATTTCACAACAATAGCATATACATGATCACTAAAAGAACAACAAGCACAACATAAACACAAGAGACACAATTTATCCCGGGAAACCCTCATGGGGTAGAAATCCCAACAAAACTTCCTCAATATAAATGATCAAAAGTACAAAGATGAAATCCCCAAACAAGAGGTCCTTCTCCTCCGTTAACACCCAAAATGACCCCCTAGGTTGTGGGAGAGGGAAAGCTGGGGTAACCACTAACCAATCGTTAGACTTAAGCTACTGACCCAACTTAGTCTGAGAGGGCTCTCTCTACAAACATATGAAAGACTGGAATAATCAAAGGTGTCAACAAGGAAAACATATACCAGCATTCATCATTAAAAATATTCAATTACAACAATACGGAAGATCAGATTTCTGTTGGAACAAAATGGTTTAAACGTCGTCGGCTGAAACATGTGAATCTCTCTTTTGGGCAATGGAGTCACGTTAGACAAAACTCAGAAAACTTATTCACAAGGGATTCACAAATGCATTAACATAGGGGCGAGATAGTAAATAGCTCGTAGTCAAAGTGAATTTAATTGGTGAGACAGAGGATAAAGAAACAACCCATTGACATAAGGCATATAATAATGGATCCTACATCAACTTTAGCAGAGAAAATAATGGTGAAATACTTGGAAAAGATAAGTAGAGAAAATAATGGTGAAATACTTGGAAAATATAAGCAGAGAATACTTCTATGAATTCTACTTAACTATCACACTGCTCCAAGTATTGAAGAATGTTACAGAATGGAATTAACAATGAGAGATACACAATTAACATAGAAGAGGAAAAACGACTACAAGACCAGTTACACAAGAATCCCTGGAAACATTAGCTCGAATCTGCAATTTCTATTCAAAATATAGCTTAGAAAATGTCTTACAGAACAATACACAAGATTCCCATAAAGGTTTTCAATAAGATTTTTCAACCCCTCTGTCTTTAATTATAACGAATTTATAGAGGACCCTGGAGCTCTAGGCTCGACTCTCTTCTGTACAGAAAACAATTGCAATTATCTGACTGCTAACCAAGGCATTTCACCGTTATAACTTCGAAAACAAACACAGGCGATATAGGCCTAACCACTTTTTTACATTCACTGGCCTATTTTACTATATGACTAACTACTTTAACAAAAACAAAACAGAAAATTGACAGCTCCAGCCTGCTACCTCCATCGCTTGCTGTTTCCTTAGCTGATGTCTTTGGGCCTTTAACCTGCCATTTCCACGTCTTTCAAAAAATGGGCTTGCAGGCCATCTAAGTCTCTTCAAAAGTTGGAGACTAGGAGTACACTTGTGTAGCCAAGAAAAATTGAATTGCCGAATAGTGAGATGTGAGGGACGTAAGAATACCATCACCTCATTTTTGAGCTCTGACTTGATCATACCAGTTAAGGAAATCATCTGCGTCGAAGGAAAAATTTGTTCGGGTTTCCTTTGGTGGGGAAACAGGGAGCACATCTTCAGTAGGGAGGATTAAGTCCTGGATTATGTTTTCATCCTGGGTGATTTTCCGCTCCTCTTCTTCATGGGATTCCCCTCCTCCTTTCTGTTGTTGAAAACTCCAACACTCCTACTGTGGCTCGAGCTCTTCCGATTCACTGAAAGAACTGTCTTCCACTCGATCGGAAACCATAGGAGGTGGGGGAGTATACTCCTCCACTATCTCGGACAGTACATGTTCTGGTGCAAATATTATCTCGGTCTCTCGATCTCTCTCCATGATTCCAATACTGCCTGCAAAATAACTAGACAGATGAAATCACCACCCTTTAGAATTCGACGTAAGCTGCAGGTCCAGAGAATTAGGCTTATAATGACCGATAACGACGTCGTCTCCATGTGAATTATGCTGTCATGATTCTCCGACTTAGACCTTCCAAATGATTTATCATGATGACTGAGGATTGGACTGATGCAATGCACATTCGACCGTGCATTTCGGATCACAGAGAAAGGACCCCTAACGGCACTGAGGTGGCTTAGCCCATGTGGCCATCATTGATCTCTAGAGGAGATGTCTTTTCTCATGTGGAAACTAGTGATTGGATTAAGAACGCAGCTTTTTAACTTCTGTGGCTTTCCATTTTTCCGCACATAGCTTCAAATCTGACTGTTGGATGAAATGTCCATGCCGACCGCAGCGATTTTGGGCTTGCTTATCCTGCCGGCGATAAAAATCACCGCCGCTATCCTGGACCATTGATCCATCCCCGATAGATCTGAGCCGTTGCAAAGAGCGCAACGTTTAACCCACCCGCGGTGATTTTGGACGCGACCTTTCTTTGTGCATGTTGGATTAGCGCTATCCTTTTCTCGCCGTAGATCTACGTTTCCGTTGATCTACGCTGTCGATTTGTTCCCGATTTTTCCCACAGGTTAACACCCTCTCTGCCTTTGTAACATTTATGTTTAATTTTTGCGCCAAAGGCTCAAGGCTGCGGATATTTGGAGTGACTTAATCCGTGTTGTTTCTACACGCCTCTGTCTGCTGCCGACCTATTTTCCTGCCTTTAGTCCCCCAATCACCTTGGAAGACTGGATCTCTGAATATTCTTTCTCCTTTTTCCAAATCTGCCACATCTAGCTCTAATCACCTACCCAGGGGGTGCGACTTGGCAGTTTCGGCTCCCTTTGAGGAATTATTCCAATCCTGCAAGCCCTTTCCTTCATAAAAGACTATCTTTAAAGTTCAGTATGTTTTGAGTGCTAACATTTGGCTCCAACTGGGGATGCTATTCTTCCTGCGAGGTAGCAAAGAACTCCGTAGACCAAAGTGCCCGATCCATTGGGCGACATTCCAATCCTTGGACTAAAAAATTCTTCTATAAGGTGAAAATGGAACTGTACCTGCCTCATATCTAGGATGAACATATGAGAGGAAAAACAATAGAACCTGGCTCTCCTTCTAGACCTTAGGGCCTTCACTTCGGGCTTCAAGTTTTTTAGGTTTTCCGTTAGAACTTCAAAGACAACTGTAAAAAATGAAAATATATACAGGTTATGGTACATGAGTTACCTGCCTTTTCTAAGAGAGGTAGTGCTTCAAGAACCTTCCATTTACTGGGCCTCCTGACCAGGCAGACCCATCTTGGTGCTCCAGGATAAAATAATTTTCTCCTCAGTTTGTTGCAATAATATATGGCCCCATCCACATGTGGTCAAGTTTTCCATGTTTATCTTCCCTTGGAGCATCCCACTTCAGAACCAGGTCATTTATCTAAAATTGACATTCCTTTGATTTCCTGTCAAAGGCACTCTTTATCTTTTCTTGGTGCCCTTGTACTTTGTCGTAGGCTTTACTTCTTAATTCTTTCAACTCGACTACCTGGCTTACCCTTCTCTGCATGTGGTTTGGTTCTTATTCTATCCCTTGCAGCAACCTCATGACTGGAAAACCTAGAGATGCCGAAAAAACCACCTTGGTTCCATATACTAGTTGGACAGGGGACATCCCAATGGCCCTCTTTGTACTTATTTTGTCAGCCCCACAGGGCATATTTCAGTTTTGTGTGCCAAGCTCTCTTATTATCCTCCAACAACTTCTTTATGATTCTTACTAGGCTTTTGTTGGATGAATCTGCTAGTCCATTTCCCTGAGGATAGTATGCTGTGGAATGATTCAAGCTGATATGGTATTTGTGGAAAAAATTTATCATCTTCTTAGAACAAAATGCTGGTGCACTGTCTATCACTATTCTTTTAGGACACCCAAATCTTGACAGGATATTCTCCTCCAGAAAATTCATGATAACACCTTCGGTTGCCTTCTTAGTTGGTATGGATTCTATCCACTTAGTGAAATAGTCAATTGTTGTCAATATCCATCTATGTTTCCCTGACGAGTTAGGATTTATTTCTCCAATAAAGTCTAAGCCCCACTGCTGGAAGGGCATTTCTACTATAATAGGGTGGAGGGGTAGTGAAACAACCTTTCTTTTTTCCTTCAAATATCTGACATTGGTGACAAGCAACAGTTACTTTATATACATCTGAAAACATAGTAGGCCAGTAGAAACCAGCCCTCAGGATTTTGTTTACTATCACCTTCCAGGAATGATGTCCACCACAGTCTCCCTTCTGAAACTCCTCCTTTGTGTGTTTAGCCTCTTCCTCAAGCAAGCAATTCAACAACACACCTCCAGGGTCCTTCCAGTATAGGAATTGATTCATAATACAGTACTTTGCATCCTTGAGCTTCATAGCTCTGGCCTTGCTTTTGCTTAACCCTGGAGGGGCTTGTAAGTTTTTCAATACATACACAATGTCAGCATACCAAGGGGATGTAGAGAATTCTGGCCTCACTTGCACCCCTACATCCAGCTGATTTGAATAACCCTGTAAAAAGTTCAGCTGTAGAGAGTCACAGTTGGCTTCAGTCATTAGTTTTGCTAACCCTTGCCCCTTTACCAGTTTGGTGGGTTTTATCTCCAGGTCATATTCTAAGAATATAGCAATCCATTTGGCTCTTCTTCCTTTCGGGTCTGCTTGGGTGAGGATACCCTTCACAGCGCTGTTTCGGACATGAGCAATGATGTGTGAATGGAGGATATAAACCCTGAAATCTTTCAGTGACTTGATTAAGGCATAGGCATGCTTTTCCATGATGTCGTACTTCAGTTCTGCATCTCTCAGTACCCTACTGAAAAAAGCAATTGGTTGCTCAGCATTCTGGGCATTCTTCTGTAATAGTACCCCTGCCACTGTATGTTCGGACGCATAGGAAAAAATCAAAAACTCCTTAGAAAAATCTAGACTGGCCAATACCGAGGCTTTGGTAATGGCGTTCTTGATTCCCTTAAATGAATCTCTTGCTTCCTTAGTCCATTTTACCTGATTCTCCTTTTTTAACATATTTTTAATACTCATCATAATTTCTACAAAACCGGGAATGAACCTTCTCAGAAAACCCACTTGCTTGATGAAGGATTGCACCTCCATTTTGCTTCTTGACTCTCCTGCTTTCCGGATGGCGCTAACCCTCTCAGGATCGATCTTGATACCCCCTCTTGGAAATAATGTGACCCAAGAGCTTAGCTTATTCTAAAGCAAAATGTGATTTCTTAGGATTAAGGGAGATACCATATTTTATACATTTCTCAAAAACTCGCTCCAAATGCTTCAGGTGCTCTTCATCAGATTTTGAATACACTGTTATGTCATCCATGTATACAACCACAAACTTGTCCTTCTCTTCAACGAATGCTATATCCATTTCCCGCTGGAAAATAGCCCCTGCATTCATCAGCCCAAAAGGCATCTTCGCATACATGAAAGTACCCCAAGGAGTGGTAAAAGCAATATTCTCTTGGTCTTTAGGGCAGACCTTGATTTGATTGTATCTGGAGAAACCATCCATAGTAGAGATCCTTTCTGCACCTACTACCTTTTGTAATATATGCTCCATTTTAGGCAGGGGGTAATTATCCTTTAGTGAAGCCTTGTTCAAGTTCCTGAAATCTATACAGATTCTAATTTCACCATTCTTCTTCCTTATAGGAACCAGATTTGCTATCCATTGAGAGAATCTCAAAGTGACAATGATTTTTGCATTGAATAATCTTCTGATCGCTTTTTCTATCACAGGCACTAGTTTAGGGTTTATCCTCCTTAAATTTTGCTTGAAAGGTTTCTCTCCTGGTCTAATTGGAATGGAATGTTGTATTATAGAGGTATCATACTCCTCCAGTTCCTCATAGATCCATGCAAACGCAACGGCATATTTCTTCATCAACTCTACATATCGCTACTTCTTTTTAGCAGGCAACTTCTTAGATAAGTTTACCATTCAAGGCTCTTCTTTAGTACCCAAGTTTTGGTCTTCTACCGCCTCTTTGTTGGGTTCAAACTTCGGATTTTTTGCTACATCATTCTGGTCAAACAACCTTTACAGGGGTATCAATCCCTTAGGGATATAATTGCTTTTTAATTGAACGATATCCTTGCCACCCAGCATGTTTTTCCACCCTCTACTTTCATTCTCTTCATTTTCTGATTGTTCTTGGTCTATCAATCCTTCTATATTCTCATTTTCAGCATCAATATGAACATTGGAAAACTCATCAGATAATTCCAAAAATATTTTGATTTGTAGATCATCTTCAAATACTTGCCAGTACTTAGCATTGTTTGGAATAGAAGGCCTATTCACCACCTCTACCTCGTATTTTTCTTGAGAGAAAATAGGAGTTTTAAAACCACTAGCAGTTGTGGCCAAAGAGTCTGCCACCCGATTTTCAAATCTCGGGATCACCCAGATCTTGTGTTCGGTGAAAAAGTTCCCAAACATATCCTAGACTTCATTTCTATAGGCCCTCTTGTGGTGTTTTACCTGATAACTGTCATTTACTTGATTGACCACCAATTTCGAATCTCCAAAACATGTATCCTTTTTGCTCCCAAATATTTCAAATCTCTTAGTCCTAGGAGCAAAGCTTCATACTCAGCCACATTATTAGTACACTTGAAGGTTAGCTTGTATGATAAGGCTCTGGACTCTTGGTCGGGAGGCACGATCCAAAATCCAGCACTAGCACCATTCTTGCTCAACGATCCATCAAAGTACATCTTCCACAGTCCTTCCTCATTTTTTTGCCTCTCTGATGCCTCATGCCTTGCCGCAAACTCTTTGTCTTCCTCGAATTCGTGGAAAAAAGGGGGTACAGGATCAGTAGGCGGACCATCATTGAAAAGAATAGAGGAACCTATGCCCATGTCTACAACATATATAGGGTGATTTTCAGGTTTGTTGTCACTGCTGACCACATAAGCCATTCTTTTCTCTTTGTACAGCTTTCTATTGCTTCCAAAAAGTGGTATAGTGGCGTAAGACAAGTCCATCTACATGGTCCCCTTCAACTTCTTTACCCAGGACCTTGATAACAGCATCCCAAACTTAGCAGGAAAATCAACCACTACTATGTCCATCATGATGCTCTTCGCTGGGATTTGGGCAAGGGTTACTACCACATATTTAATTAAACCCAAGCATGGTACCTTTCTGGAATCAAAAGAATATAGGTCTTTGTAGGGTTTGGTGACTTCTAATCCCAACTGGTCTACCACTGATTTTGGCATCAAGTTGTGTGAAGCCCCAAAATCTATCAAGGCATTGTGTAATAACTTACCATGGATATTCAAACTAATATAAAAGGGAGGGACTTCTTCATCATCTGGCTCCTTCAGCTTGGAACTGAATATTATAGTAGGGGCATCATCCGTCACTTCCAACATGTCCTACATACTTTCTGCATGTCCCTTTACCAGGCTATTTATCTCTTCCCTATATTCATTGTTTCTTAACAGCTCATTTAAGGGAATAGAGATCTTCACCTTAGACAATTCATCCTTCAGACTGAATGTCGAAGCTGGTTTCACTACTTCAGTGACTTTTGGCTGTCTACCTTCTTTAGAATGCTGCCCCTTATCTTCTGAGGTTTTATGTGTAGAAACCTCTGGCTGTTTTTCTTTTAGTTTCTCCATATTCTGCTGAGTCTTGGAGAGTTGAATATGGGCGGCCTTCCCTTCACTTATCAGTATCTCCCTACTCCTTAACTACATATTCCTTTGGATTTCATATACAACATTCATGTAACCCATTTGGTAATGCTCAGAATCAAATTTAGCAACCTTACTAGCATTGTCCCTGGTGAAAAAGTCATGTTCCCTTTGGGTTAAATGTACTTCATGATCTAGGGTGTCAAAGAGATGGATTTGGTCTCCAGTAGGCTCTTCATATCCTTCCTCATCCACCAAATTTTCAGGGAAGGGGGGCCTCATCTGGTGGTCTTCTTGATTTCTTGGATTTCTTGGAGGGGGTGGCCTTCTAAAGTTAGGATTTCTTATTTGATTTTTAGGCTGCTCTTTAGGAGGAGGTTTATTTTCCATGGCTAACCTATCCATAAGCTTTTCCATGGTTTTCATCATAGTATCAAACTTGGCATCAATAGAAGAGGAGGAGGCAGGGTTTTGGGTTTCTTGCTTCTTTTTATCCGCTTATGTTTTTCCCTTCATTTTCCCCGAAGCCATCATGTTGGCTTCCACCTCTACCGCATCTTTCAGCATAGCAGGAAAGGTGGCAAATTTCCTCTCTCTTAATGTGCACGAGAAGTCTCCATCAAAGGCATCTGTGTAGTGGAGCTTTGTAGCGCCTAATGAGGGTTTTAGGTCATCTGGAATAGAATTATAGGCTTTCATAAACCTAGCAGAAAACTCATGAACTGATTCAAAACCCCCTTTCTTCAGATGGTTATACTGGGACAAGACCAGGGCGGGGCTTCCTATCGTTTCCCACCTTTCTAAGAACAGGGTCTTAAAGGCTGAAAAATCATTTATAGAAGCATTCGGCAACTGTCTGAACCATTTCTTGGGTTCTCCAAACAGACTCTGAGCAAACAACCTCATCTTAACATCATCATGGTCTACTTCCTCCAAATCAATAAAATCTTCAAATTTGTCTACATGCTATTTGGAAGAAAAAAACTCCTTCTCCATCATAAGAGACAATTCTCTGGGCGTAGTTCTGAGGGAGGTCATGCAAAACGGCTGATAGGGCCAATGGTACGAATCTAGAAGCCATGGGTCTAGGTGGATTTTGAGCTTGGGGATGGATATTTTGGGAAGAATTACCTGCAAGAATTGTGGTATGGGATTGAGGGATCTGAGAACCAGATATAGCTCTTTCTGCTTTGATAATATTCTGCAACTGAAGCTAGACATGATCTAACAAATAGGATTCAGGGGCATTCAAACCTTCTTCCCCCAGGCTTAGATAAGACTCAGATATTGATATTCGCAAGGGATTTCCAATATCTATCTCTATAGCCAATTCTTGAAGAACAGGGAATTCTCCTTTAAACCCAATTTTCTTAATGCTATAAGAAGTATCTTTATCCTTTTCGGTCTTATGTCTAAGTAATATTTCTGGATTTTCCAAACTCAACAAAATTTTGGAAACAGGATTACCTCTCGTATGGATCTTTCTTGAGGCCAAGATGCCCTTTGTTTGAGATTCCTTCAGAAATGAACTCGGCTCGCCGATCTTCCCCAGTGGAGTCTTTCTTGAATGTGGATCTTTACAAGCAGAGTCGCCAGGGCAAAATTGCACAACCGTCTAGAAATTTGGAAATCTCTGTTCGCCCGCAGGGATCTCTCTTCTCTTTGAATCTTTAAAATTCTTTATCGTTCTTCCAGGGATAATAAAACAATCACACTCATCGGCAACGACGCCAATTTGTTAACACCCAAAATGACCCCCTAGGTTGTGGGAGACAGCAAGCTGGGGTAACCACTAACCAATCTTTAGACTTAAGCTACTGACCCAGCTTAGTCTGAGAGGGATCTCTCTACAAACATATGAAAGACTGGAATAATCAAAGGTGTCAACAATGAAAACATACACCAACATTCATCATTAAAAATATTCAATTACAATAATACAGAAGATCATATTTCTGTTGGAACAAAATGGTTTAAACATCGTCAGCTAAAACATGTGAATCTCTCTTTTGGGAAAAGGAGTCACGTTAGACAAAACTCAGAAAGCTTATTCACAAGGGCTTCAAGGGCTTGCAGGCCATCTAAGTCTCTTCAAAAGTTGGAGACTAGGAGTACACTTGTGTATCCAAGAAAAACTGAATTGCCAGATAGTGAGATGTGAGGGACGTAAGAATACCGTCACCTCATTTTTGAGCTCTGACCTAATCATACTAGTTAAGGAAATCATCCGCGTTGAAGGAAAAATTTGTTCGAGTTTCCTTTGGTGGGGAAACAGGGAGCACATATTCAGTAGGGAGGATTAAGTCCTGGATTATGTCTTCATCCTGGGGGATTTTCTGCTCCTCTTCTTCATGGGCTTCCCCTCCTCCTTTCTGTTGTTGAAAATTCCAACACTCCTGTTGTGGCTCAGGCTCTTCCGGTTCGCTGACATAACTATCTTCCACCCGGTTGGAAACCATAGGAGGTTGGGGAGTATACTCCTCCACTATCTCGGACAATACATGTTCTGGTGCAAATATTATCTCGGTATCTCGATCTCTCTCCATGTTTCCGATACTGCTTGCAAAATAACCAGACAAACGAACTCACCACCCTTTAGAATTCGACGTAAGTTGCATGTCCAGATAATTAGGCTTATAATGACTGATAACAATGGTGTCTCCATGTGAATTATGCTGTCATGATTCTCCGACTTAGACCTTCCAAATGATTTATCATGATGACTGAGGATTGGACTGATGCAATGCACGTTCGACCATGCATTTTCGATCACACAAAAAGGACCCCTGATGGCGCTGAGGTGGATTAGCCCATGTGGCCATCATTAATATCTGGAGGAGATGTCTTTTCTCGTGTGGAAACTAGTGATTGGATTAAGACCGCATCTTTTCTGCTTCCATGGCTTTCCATTTTTCCCACAGGGTAACACCCTCTCTGCCTTTGTAACATTTATGTTTAATTTTTGCACCAAAGGCTCAAGGCCGCGGATCTTTGGGGTGACTTAATCTGCATCATTCCTACACGCCTTTGTCTGCTGCCGACCTAGTTGCCTGCCTTTAGTCCCCCAATCACCTTGGAATACTGGATATTTGAATATTCTTTCTCCTTTTTCCAAATCTGTCGCATCTAGCTCTGATCACCTACCCAGGGGGTGCGACTTGGAATTTCGGCTCCCTTTGAGGAATTATTCCAATCTTGCAAGCCCTTTCCTTCATAAAAGACTTTCTTTAAAGTTCAACACATTTTGAGTGCTAACATCCTCCTTTGCAGATCTCTCTCTCTCCTATTCGAATTCACAAGTGAGTGAGTGTGTGTGTTAAATGAGGAACACACCTCCTCTATTTATACTTTACTTCACTTGACTTTTTCCCTAACTAGGTCGGTCCCAACAACTTAACTACTCAACATAATGCTGACTGGGCCAACTCCTCTAGGGGACTTAAATACCTGATTACAATTCACTCTAGGGTAACTAATGTCCTGACTTACATGGGAGGTTTTAGCTCAATGACTTTACATAATAATAACATCCCGATGGAGGAATAAAACATTTCTGGATGAATAATAATAAAGTACAAATAGAATATTCTTTGAAGTTACAATATTTCAACAAATGCCACCCCCAAAGAACACCCGTTGGGCTTCTACCCTACCTGAGTTTAGTCTGTTTGAACCAATGGGACCTCCCATTTAGTTTCAGAAGCATTTGATTTCTAAATCCAAACGTTACAAAAAGAAAATCCCCGATCTCGTCCAAGACACAATCCAACAGGCTGAGAGTGAGGCCGAGATTGATAGAAATTTCCTAGGGGTGGAGGAAATCAAAAAGGAATTCAAGGACCTTATCCTTGACCCTGGTTCTTCCCAAGGCCGACTCACCCTCTATCATAACTCCTTGGACATGCACTAGTTGCAGAAGATGGTTCTTGGCAGAACCTTGGTGGAGAAGGACAAACAACATGGTGAAATCTTGCTACAACAAGATGAGATGATGTTGCTCTTGCAGCGTATCCTGAGAAATCAGGTGGAAATTTCCAAGCGTTTGGGGATAAAACTCGAGCCCGAATCTACCAGCGGGCCTCATGAGTAATCAATAGATTTTAGCTTCTTCATTTTTTTGTGATGTTTGTTCGGAATTTCAGAAGTAGAACTTATCTAGTTGCTACTATTTAATTATGTTTAAGTTACTGTTTATCACATTATATTTTGTTGTCACGGAAGACTTTGTATTAAGACTGTTTAAGAACTCTCAATCACTTTGATATAGTCTTGTTTCCTTTCGAGGGAGACTGCCATCTTGACTTTCAAGCCTGTTTTCCCACTATTGGGAGGGCTTGGTTTTGTTTGTAAATTTAGTTTTGAGGCAATAGAAGGAACGCCTAACTTACAAAAAAAACCAAACATAAATATTAAATAAATGATAAATACTCGAACAATTATAAATAGTAATAATTAATTAATAAACACTAGTAACTAAAGATGACTAAGGGAGCAACCCTTAGTGAATAGCCACCAACGGTGCCTCTGTGAGGTATATAAATATAACACTCATTGTATTGTATATCATCTTATTATTAATTTATTCAATTATATTTTATTTTATATGGATTTCTGTTATCTATCCTATCTACTTTGGATATTTATTATATGAACAAGAACTGTTCATCACAACATCTTTGGAGTACAAAAACCTTTTTAAAGACTAGCACATTGAGAAATGCTCATATATTTTTTTCTATGACTTTTGAGTACAGTAACTTAATTTTTCATTCAATGGTCACTGTCCTCAAAATCTGAAAATCACCACTTTTGAGACTTAAATGGTAGTGGAAACCTTTTTTAACATCTTATTGAAAATATTTACTTTGATTGTTATTGTTGCTTTCTAGGGTGTTATGAGCTACGCGAGAGACATGGAAATGAAGGAATGGTTCATTTGGACCTGGAATTCGGATCCAGTTTGGATGGTTGCCCATCCACCCTTGGAAGCTCATTGATAGGTGAGCGATATAATGATTCTTTGTAAGTACCTCGAAACGGTTAGCCCATCCACCCTTGGAAGGTCATTTGATAGGTGAACGATCACACATGCTTTTGGATTATCTATATGGGCATCAAAGAGTATATAAAAATTATGCCATATCTCAGACACACGTTTTTTTTATAGATTAAGGTATTAATAGTGTGGAAAATTTATAATACTTAATTTAGAATTGGAGGATTGTTTTTTTACTTGCAAAAAATCCACCAAGATAAAATAGGTGCCTCGAGGTTGCGATCATGACAATACTTTTAAACAAATTTTTAAATTAATTTATCTATACTTTTTTAACCATAACCCATAAAGGAGTTTCTTTTAAAATATAGGTTGCGTCTAAAACATCTATCCAATTGAGCAAAATTTACAAAATAGAGGAAATTATAGCAACCAAAAACTAGAATTCTTGGCCTCTCTATCTGTTTCTCTAACTATAATATTTTTCATATTGTTTCATTTGTCTACTGTATTGGTATATATTCTAATAAAAGAGATTCCTAAAACCTTGGTTTACAATACATAAATAAGAGAAAAACATGAAAGATTTTAGAACCCAAGTTTCCATGCATCCCTAGTGGGGCTAATGGCTGACTTGTGCTATCATCCATCTCTTGTTGGTGAGTGCATCTTTGATCTATTGTTTCCTCCTCTTTGTCTTCAGGCTGGTCCTATTGCCTTGAGCCCACATAAATTTCGGCATGGACGTTTTCCCTACAGATTTAGGGAGCCAACTCTTTTGTCAATTGTTTAATTTCATGTTGTATACGGTGGGATTGATTCTCTCTCAATTATTTTTCTTTTCAAAAATATGGCCATTAGTGTGTTTTTAGTAGTTTGCTTCTCTAGTTGACTAGTGAGGTTGTTTTGTTGCCGGCGTAGAGATTGGATTTCCCCCTTTGTCCTCATTTTCAAATCCTTCTTCCAGTCTTCCAATTGATCAGAAAATATCTACGGAATGCTGAACTTCATCAATTTTTCGTTCACACTTGGATCAGACAATTGTATGGAGGTTTTATGGGCCGAGCTTATCTTTTCTGGATGCCATGGAAATTCGTAGAACTTCCCACCTGTTTCCAATTATCAGACACTTATTTTTCCACCTTCTCGAAATGAGCTCAGCCCCTTTATACTCCTTGCCCTATCCTTGCTTACGATCAATCTCATGCTCAAGATTTCATTTGCCTGCCATTTTCCCAATTGACATGTTGCAGATTAGGTAATTATTGCTTATCCATCCATGTGTTTGTACTTGCAAAGGACCATGCATAGGGGAGCGTTGAAATCCATGTGTCGAAATAGGTAGATGCACCTGGCTCATAACATCTCCTTGGTGGCGCCTCTATCTTCCATGATGGATTAATAAATACCTGATCATTGTTCGGGTACACAGGGTACTACCAAAGGACCGAACACCAAGAGCAACCACTTCACACAAACAGATCACAGATCAACACATTGATGTTTTGAAGTGGTTTAAACCCTCTTGAGGGAAACACTCCATGGCCCCGGCCAAATAGCTTCTACGGGACAATTTATTATGCAAAGAAAGAAAGTTACAAATGAGCTTCTCATAATCGATCAACTAAACAATGACCCTCCATGCTCTTTAAATAGAGATCATGGACCAATCGGGTGTTAATCCACGGATCAAGGTTAGGTTTGATCTAAGAGAAGTTGAGCCATTGGATTACTCTATGTCGGGAACATATCGTGACCGTCGGATTAAGTATTTACAAATGCATACTAAAGAAACACACTATCCCTAACGGATATATTACACAAGTTGATCTTAACTAACTCATAAGTGTCTAAATATTCTAACATCCCCCCTTAAGAACAACTTGGGATAGGATTGAAGGATTTACAAAAGTGACACTATTAGGAGAAGGAAGGAGGCATTAGAGCCTATCCCCCCTTAATGACAAGTTCCTGAACTCCTAACATAGATCGAAGGTTAGAAAACTTCGCTTCTGTAAGAGACTTGGTGAAGATGTCTACAACTTGATCATCTGTAGGGCAAAAGAGCACTTCAAGAACACGATCATGAACAAGATTTCTGATGAAGTGCATATGTAGCTCAATGTGTTTGCTCCGTTGATGTAGAACTGGATCTTTGGAAAGATTGATGGCACTTTGATTTTCGCACCAAAGTGGAGTAGGCTGCTGCTGCTCAAATCCAAACTCTGAAAGGATCTGTCGAAGCCATAAAGCTTCCTGACTGGCATTAACTGCTGCTCGATATTCTTCCTCGACTGAAGAAAGAGCAAGAGCTTGTTGTTTCTTACAAGCCCAAGTAATAGGTCTAGATCCCAGACTGAAAACATAACCTACAGTAGACTTTCGATCATTAGGATCGCCGGCCCAATCTGAATCAGTGAAACCAACCAACAAAGGTTTCCCCCCTGTACTGTAATGAATCCCAAACTGAACTGTACCTCGAATATATCAAAGTATTCTTTTAGCTTCTTTCCAGTGACTTTCATGAGGTGTCTGCATATAATGGGAAACACGACCAACGGAAAAGGAAAGGTCAGGATGGTAATGAGTCAAGTATAAGAGACTACCAACAAGCTGACGATACAAGGTGGCATCGACTTCAGGTGAAGTACAAGTGGCAAAAAGTTTGACTCCAGACTGGAAGGGAGAAGGGGTTGGTGTACAATCTTCCATGTGAAAGCGACGAAGAAGGTCACAAGCATACTTAGACTGAGAAAGAAAGATTCCTTCTTTGGTTTGCAGGACTTGGAGACCAAGAAAATAATGCAAATGTCCTAAGTCTGACACTTCAAAATTTTGTTTAAGACTGGATTTCACATGGGTTATAAGCTTAGGGTCACTACCAGTAAGAATAAGGTCATCAACATATAGAACAAGTATGATGAGATGGTTTCCTACTTTCTTGGTATAGACATTGGGGTCAGAATGGCATCTAGAAAAACCAGTGTCAAGGAGAAAGTTATCCATTTTGGCATACCAAGCTCTAGGAGCTTGCTTAAGGCCATATAAGGATTTCTTAAGGCGGCAGACAAGGCTAGAGTTATTCTGAACATAGCCAAGAGGTTGTTCCATGTAAATTTCCTCCTGTAAATCACCATGTAAGAAGGCAGACTTGACATCCATTAGATGGAATTCCCAGTTGTGTAAGGCTACAAGGGAAAGAACAAGGCGGATGGAGTTCATTTTTGTGACGGGAGCAAAGGTTTCATTGTATTCAATCCCTTCAACTTGGGAAAAAACTTTGGCAACTAACCTTGCCTTAAGTCTTTCAACACTTCCATTTGATGCATACTTAGTTCTGTAGACCCATTTACATCAGACAAGTTTTCTTCCTTTTGGAAGAGGTACAAGATCCCAAGTATCATTCACCATTAAGGAACGATATTCTTCATCCATGGCTGCATCCCAATCTGGATTTCCTGAAGCTTCTGCAAAATTTTCTAGATCATGATTCTCGGAAACTTGAGCCAAAAGAGAAGAGGCTCGTTGAAACTGAGAACGTGTTCGACGTTGATCTCTAGGATCACCGGCAAGATCACCAGCTGCTTCACATGTTGAACGGACCCATCAAGGAAGCACTTGTGCTGGTGCAACTGGAAGAACATGAGCAGGCGGAGGTGGATTGTCATCCTCACTGTCATTATAAGAAATTGGAGTTGGCAACCTGTCAAGGAAGTTGGAAGAAGAAGAAGAAGGCACAAACTCTGAATCAGGCTCGCAGGCCAAAGATGGCACAATCGTCGAGTTAGTCTCGTAGGCCAAGAGATTTTCATCAAATTTAACATCTATTCTAATGATTATATCATGAGAATGTGGTTGAAGAAGTCTATAACCTTTTACATCTTCAGAATATCCAACAAATATGCACTTTTCACTTTTAGGCTGCAATACTTTCCGTTTTTCATCCGGAATGTGAGCCCATGCTTCACTACCAAACACACGGAAGTGACTTACATCAGGTTTAGTTTTACTCCATGCTTCTTTCGGTGTTATACCTTGTAATGCTTTAGTCGGGGTGCGATTAACTATGTAATTTGCACAATTAATGGCTTCAACCCAAAATTGTAGACTTAGTCCCTTAGATTGGATCATACAATTAGCCATTTCTTTTAAAGTGCGGTTCTTCTGCTCAGCTACGCCATTTTGTTGTGGTGTATATGGAACAGTGTGTTGTTGTTGGATGCCTTGTTCAGTGCAGAAAGTAGTGAACTTATTGTTAACATATTCTCATCCATTGTCAGATCTTAACTTAATAATTTGATGACCAGATTGTTTTTCAACAAGGGCCTTGTAGGTCAAGAACATGTTAAATACTTCGCTCTTAAGTTTTAGGAAATAAACCCAAGTGCGTCTGGTGTAATCATCAATGAAAGTTAAGAAATATTTGAAACCAGAAAAGGAAGCAGATGGAAGAGGACCACACAAGTCACTATGCACAAGCTCCAAGGGAACCGAGGTGTGCCAAGAGGCACGTTTGTCAAAACTATCCCGATGATGTTTTCCAAGTACACAACCGGAGCAAACACCATCCCTGCAAGATACCATCGGAAGACCTGTCACCATATTTTCTTTACATAGTTGTTGCAATGAGTGATAATTTAAGTGACCAAATCGCTCATGCCAAAGTTTGCTCAAGTTATTACTATGAGCAACAAAAACTGAAGGGAAAGGTGATGACCCAAAGTTGTTAAACTTGTACAACCTGGTAATATCATCAACAATTCCGGTAGCTAAGACCTGTTGAGGATCTTTAAAATCCTTGATTACAACTTGGTGAGGTGTAAAGGTCACAGTTTTACCTTCACCAGAATGAGTGATCTGATAGACTGATAACAAATTGCAGGAAATTCTTGGAACACATAGTACATCACTAAAAATACCATTATCTACTGGAACTGTTCCAGCTTCTACAACACTTAGAGATCTATCATCACCAACAAATATTTGTTTGGTGTTACATTCATGCATAGTAGAAAAGATGGCTTGCTCCTTAGCCATATGATAAGATGCTCCAGAATCAATGAGCCATTCATTTGAAGTAGAAGAAGAAGATGCATTATAAGAATAACCAGAAGCACAAAGTGCATGTCCATGAGAGGCAGATTCTGAAGATGAATCTAGGCTGATGTGGTGCTTCTTCATTGCTGCTTCCAAGTCTTCCATCTTCTTGAAACACTTAGATTCATCATGATTATCTTTCCCGCAATAGTTGCAATGACGCTCAGTCTTCTTGCCTTTTGGCTTGGATCCTTTGTCATTTTTTAAAGAAGGAGCTGACTGAGAGGGTTTTGGACCCTTGTTTGACTTATTATTGCGAAAATTTTGTTTCTTGGGAGACTTGGACTTTTCTTTCTATTGGGACAATAAGGATTTCCCAGATGTATCTGCATTGTTGATTATTCCAAGATGAATGAGTTTATCTTGTTCTCTAATCAAGGAATCACAAAAGGATTCAAGACTAGGCTCTTGATAGCTAGCTGCATTCAAGGATGCTTTCATGGAGTAAAATGTAGATACAAAAACAGAATATGCAGGTCCAAGTTTGGAAAGAATATGATAAATGCATTGTTTGTCTTCCCTCTCAATCTTACATTCTGCACATAAGAGTTTAAGAGTTTTGTACTTAGATAAATAATCTTGAATGCATGAAAAGTCACTTGGATTTAAAGAAATCAACTCATTTTCGAGTTGGTGACCTCGAATTTCATTGTGTTTACCAAACACAGATTCCAACTTGTCCCAAGCAGCATTAGGTTCATCAATTCCAGATATGTGGAATTACAAATCAGTAGAGATTGACATCCCAATCAATCCACGAGCTTCATCACATCTATTTGCCCATTTTATTTTCTTATCATCATTAGTGGATTCTTTTTCTTTCCCTGAGGTAATTATGAAAAGTCCCCTACTTCGTAGAACATCCTCCATACGAGATTTCCATGAGAAATAGTTGAAGCTGTTAAGTAGAATATCACAAGGGGCATCCATATTTGTAAATTAATGGCTGTAAAAGTAGAAACCAATAGTCTGGATGTGAAGAGGTCGAAAAAATAGGTGGTTTCAAAAAAAAGACACTGAAAACTGACTCTGTATGATGAAGTTATGCTTGAACAAAGAAACTGTTGAAGATGTCCCCAATAGTGACGTGGCAGCTAGAGAATGTCCAGCAAAAAAAAGAACCCCCCTCTTCCCAAGATGAACCTTTTGACAATCACTTTACAAGAAAGTTGCTTTAAGTGAACAAATTTTGTAAAATAAGTGATTTCACTTTTACAATGATATTACTTTTAGATAGTGCAACAATAAAAAAACTTAAGTGACTCACTTGTATTTTTATTTTTTATTATTTAAGTGAGATGCACTTTTACAATAAAATAACTTGAAAATAGAAATTGCATGCACTTTTTTTTTTTAAAAGTAACTTCCTAAGACTTGAACTCAAGACCTATTAAGGAATAAAACAACTTTGAATCAAGTGAGCTAGATTAAAAGGTATAGAAAATATGGGAATGAGGAAGGTTTTTTTTTTTTTTACTCTTCTTGCTCGGTTTGCGTGCTTGCCCTTTTTCCTGCAAAACAAACCACAAATCGAAACAAAAAAACTTTTCCACACTTGTGGAGTTAGATCTTGTTAGATTTCCCGGAAAGTCTACGTTTTCTCTCTGTTTTTGATTTGCCGAGATCGCGCAAGGTGCACGGCAAAGAGCATACGCAGCCGAGAAAAACCCTTTCCCTTTCTGTTTCTGATTTGCCGAGATCGCTCAAGGTGCACGACAAAGAGCATACACAGACGGGAAAGCAACAATCCGAACCCCAAAAAAAACTAACAGTAAAAAATGATGAAATATGAGATTTTTTTCTTTTAAAAAAAGAAAATAAAAAAATGCGTCACTGTAACATTATACCTTTAGATCTGATGAAATACGCGTTTTTGGAGCAACCGAGAACCGTTTTCGATCAAAGGAAAACTATTTCCCAATGGAAATGATGCTTTGGACGCAATGGAACACCTCCCACAGCCCAAAAATTCACATAAATACTAGAACTAGAAACCCTTTCGAGTTTCGGCAACAGCAGTTCAAGATCTAGATCATAACCGGAAGCGACACTTCATAAAAGCTCTGATACCATGTTCGGGTACACAGGGTACTACCAAAGGACCGAACACCAATAGAAACCACTTCACACAAACATATCACAGATCAACACACCGATGTTTTGACGTGGTTTAAACCCTCTTGAGGGAAACACTCCATGGCCCCAGCCAAATAGCTTCTATGGGACAATTTATTATGCAAAGAAAGAAAGTTACAAATGAGTTTTTCATAATCGATCAACTAAACAATGACCCTCCATGCTCTTTAAATAGAGATCATGGACCAATCAGGTGTTAAGCCACGGATCAAGGTTAGGTTTGATCTAAGAGAAGTTGAGCCGTCGGATCACTCTATGTCAGGAACATATCGTGACCGTTGGATTAAGTATTTACAAATGCATACTAATGCATACTAAGAAATAGAAGTAGATTTTATAAGAGGAGGGCCAAATATTCTGATAGGTTCTTCTTGGGCAGATTCAATAATGCTAAACTCCAAGCCATGTCAGACCAATTGTCTAAAGAGTCTGAAGCCGAAGCCCAAGCAAAAAGTTCTGCATCAAGTTCTGTCACAAATTCTGTAAATACCTCTTTTTCTGGTTTGTCTGAGTTTGAACATAGAGGTCAGCATGCCGCCTGTCAAGTATGTCAAAAAATTAAACAAAAATTGCAACATAGGCAAAAACAGCATGAATATCCAACACTGGGAATGTTCTCTTTACCAAGAGAAAAGTCAGGCATGGAAGTTACAAATACTGCTGGACAAAAATCCTTTGTGCCTGGTAGAAATTTACCCGATGCAGGTTTCAGGCAATATGCCCAAGATGGTTTAACAAAAAGAGAGTTTTTGCCCAGTAAATCATCTGCTGTTGATCAGACTGTGTCTGATGAGATTAAATTGGCAAATTGGGGAAACTTGCAGGAACTCCATACTGCAAGAAACATTGATGATATGGCAAATGATATTTTACTATTGAAACATCAGTGTTCTGAACAAAGGGAGCAAATTGACAAAGTCATAACAAAATTAGAATTGCTTGATCATCTGTTGCATGATACTACCCAAATCCAAAAAGCAGTAGAAGGAGCCTCTTTGAAATTAGAAAGAAGAATAGCTGTCTTGAAGGATCTCTGTTCTAAAACGGAAGAATGAAAGAAGAAACATTATTATGTTCCTGACCATGTCATGAGACAAGCCACAAGAGGCCATAATAAAAGTAAATCATTAGGTCAATTCAATGTTATACCTGATGATGAGAAACCAGAATGGGATTTCATTGTTAGTGATGCAATCAAGCAAGATGTTGAAAAATGGATATCTGAGTTTAAAAAGTTTAGACCTGTTTTAGATCCAAATCACATTGTTAATTTAAATATGATGGAAGAATCCTCTAACAGAAGAAGGATTGAAGCTCCTCCTCCTCCCCAAGAACATTTTGATACCCATATGCTAGATGCAGTATCTGCATCAGTCTCTCCTCCCAAAGTTTTTAACTTTAGAATAAATTCAATGAATAATCTCATTTCACAGATGCCAGAGCAGCCAGTGCTCAATATCCAGTGTCAGTCCCGTGAGGATGTTAAAAATGCAATTCAGTTATTGACACACTGGACTTTGTATAAAAAGCAACAAGATCATAATTTAACAGGTCAAATGTTGGGAACCCAGTTGATTGTTGGATTATCTGGGTTAGCATATGAATGGTGGCGATGGTTGCCACAGGAAACACAAAATGAAATGTTATCTGCAAATGATGCAGATGAACAGATCTTGTATGCTTTAGGTAGAGAATTTTATGGCCCAGAAGGAGGTGAAGACTATGATCATTTAGCCTCATTGTTTATGTCTGCCAGGTTATGTGATCTTAGTAAAGCTGAAGAGTATTTCTGCTATATGCAGAAACTGTTAATATCTTCTGGAAAGTCAGGAAACCCTGCATACCTAAAACACTATCTTCGTAGTTACCCAGGTCATGTGCCTGATGCTGTTGAGCAGGCACTAAAAGATAAAAAGATAGAGTTGAGAAGTCTTTCACTTGCTCAGTTGCATGGACATATATTAGAAACTTGGCAAGAACATTGTCTTGATAGAAGAGTAAGCAAGGATTTCAAGAGACATCAAAAAATGTTTTCTGCAAGGATGTTGCAGGTATGCCAGACTGGGGGTGCGGTGCGCACAACAGAGGTCATTTTGGAAAAGAATGCAAATGTAAAAAGAAAAAGAAAGGATTTTACACCTCTGAAGCTAGATATCATCCTGACAAGCCTTATAAGCATAAGTCCAAGCACATGTACAAAGAATATTTCCATAAGAAGCATTATAACAAATCTCGGTATAAATCTAAAATATTTGTTAAGAGGCGATCTGAGAAAGGCAAACAAGATGTTTGTTTTATCTGTGGAAAGAAAGGCCATTGGGCTAGCAAATGCCCTAAAAGAAATTCTAAACCACGGCTTGCAGCACTCTGCAAGAATCTTGATCCCGAATGGTGGGATTTGTATAAAGTTTCATCTGATTCTCCTCCTCCTTCTGGAGAAATTGTATATTTTCCTGATAGTGATAGTGAATTTTCCTGTACAGATTCTGAGTCAGATACTCCTGCACTTGCTAAATGTGGCCAGTCTCCTTCTTCTTCCTCTTCTAGTGAGTCTGAGTCAGACCCTGATCCACATTTAGGGGGGTGTAGTCACCCAGAGTATGAGTTTGATTTCTCTTTATACATGTTTTCTCGCTTACCTTCAGCCCATCAGATTGAAAAGCAAATTGCCTCAATTGATTTGCAATTATCTTCCATACCCATATACAGGCATATAGAAAGAACAGAACTGAGAGAAGAAAAAAGAAGATTGCAATCCCAATTGGAAAGTGTGAAAATGGCTAAGGGCAAAGCTAAAGTCCCAGAAACTCAGTATAATCCTGTTGAGCTATACCAAGACTATCCTGGTAGTCATACAGATAGACAAAACCATAGGTAGGATAGGGAAAAGTTTCTGAGGTTACAAATGAAAGAGAAACAGACTAAAATAAAAGAGCGGCTAAAAGAAGTTGAAGCATTGAGACATGCTATAACAGTTCTTATCAGTGAAAAGGATCAATCATCTGAAGAAGAACTATCTAAAGGGATTGAAAGAGTTTGTTTCAATCCAGAGTCAAAAGAAGAGTCTCCCTCTTCCTCTCCTGAAAGGTCTCAGTCTCCTAGATCTCAAAGTGTCAGTATTCTTGCAGCATTATCTGGTCCAAAGCTTTTTATTACTTTGCAATTTTGTCCAGATGAATTTAAGTCTTACCCTGTACAGTTTCTTATAGATTTTGGATGTCAATTCAATTTAGCCAAAGGTAACGCTATTCCTCATTATTATTGGGAAAAGACAAAAGAGTTTGGTTCAGCTATTCAAGGTTCACCTGTATATCTTACTGGTAAAATAAAGGATTTCCCAATTGCATTATCTGGTGTACAAAGTTCTATTTCTTTATTTAGATTGGATGCAGTCAGAGAAGACTGTGTTCTTGGTTCTGAGTTTTTGTCTAGAGTCAGTCCATTCTCCATTGACACCCAAAAAATGGT
This sequence comes from Larix kaempferi, assembly GCA_027924585.1. Lineage (NCBI taxonomy): Eukaryota > Viridiplantae > Streptophyta > Pinopsida > Pinales > Pinaceae > Larix > Larix kaempferi. The sequence goes on from BSBM01000434.1 coordinate 7,230,732, forward strand.
ATTCTCTTGTACAGTTAATGGTCAGTCAGTGTCAATTCCATTAAGTCATAAGTTTGTACCAAAATGTAAGCCTATTCCCGTCACTGAGTCAGTCAGTCCTGTACAGTCCCCTGCTACTCTCAATAAAATGGAACGCTGCATCTCCTATGTAGAAGTTCACAGTGAAAAGGCATTGGCAACAATAAAAGAAAATATTTTGAAAGATTGTTGTTCAGAGAACCCCAATGCATTCTGGACAAGAGAGAAGTACTTTGTCTCTCTTCCATTCGACCCTCTGCAAAAGATTAAACCAATGAAAGCATCAGCCAGACTGATGAGTCCTTCGGAGAGGGAATTCTACTCAAAGGAAATTCAGGAACTGCTAAGCAAAGGTCTGATAGAGCCATCAAAGATCCCTTGGGCTTGCAGAGCCTTTGTGGTTAATAAACATTCTGAGCAGAAAAGGGGTAAGCCTAGGTTAGTGGTAAATTTCAAACCACTAAATGCTGTTCTTCAAAAGATCAGGTACCCATTGCCTGATAAGTCAAGTTTGCTACAAAAAATAACAGGTTGCAGAGTTTTTAGCAAATTTGATCTTAAATCTGGTTTTTATCAGATTGGAATAGAGGCCAGAGATAGGTTTAAAACTGCCTTTGTAGTTCCTCATGGGCAGTATCAATGGAAAGTGTTTCCATTTGGTATAAACAATGCTCCATCCGAGTTCCAGAAAAGGATGGAAGATATCTTCAGGGATATTCCATGGCTCATTGTTTTCATTGATGATATTTTGATCTGTTCAAAGAATTTACAGGATCATCTTAAACATTTACAGAAGTTTTATGATTTGATGTTTAAGCATGGTTTAGTATTATCTGCCTCTAAAATGGAAATTGGAAAGACCGAGATGGATTTTCTCGGATTTCATATTAAAGCTGGTCAAGTTGTTCTGCAAGATCATGTTCTGAAATCCTTTGATCAGTTTCCTAATAAGATCCTAGAAAAGACTCAACTTCAAAGATTTCTAGGATGTCTGAACTACATCAGACCATTCTACAGAGGACAGGCCTCTGATATTCATTGCTTGCAGCAAAGACTGAAAAAGAAACCTGTTGCATGGTCTGAAGAAATGACCCTGGCTGTTCAGCAAATAAAAGCCAGAGTTAAAGATCTTCCTGCTCTGCATCTCCCTCAAGGGACAGGAAAGTTGATTATTGAAACAGATGCCTCTAACACTACTTGGGGTGGTGTTTTATTAGAAGAAATCAAGGGAAAAGAAAATATTTGTGGCTATGCTTTTGGTTCGTTTAAAGGCGTAGAATTAAATTATCCTAGAAGTCACAAAGAAATATTGGCTGTCAAAAAGACAGTACATCATTTTATCCTGTTTTTAAAACTTGTCAGATTTGTGATAAGAACAGATTTGAAGATTATGCCTGGCATCTTCAAAAATGAAAATTTAATGGCAGAAAATAGTAGCAGGATATTGAAGTGGTTTATATGGCTTTCTAACTTTGATTATGATATTGTCTATAAACAAGGATATTTAAACCGTTTGGCTGATATGCTTACGCGCGAAAATGTGCAACAGCAAGAAGAAAATGTAATCAGTTGGTTCAAGCTCAGGTTCTAAAGATGATAAAGGTAAAATGCCTACCCCTGCTGAAGGTACTGAACCAGACTATGAAAAAAAATTACCACGGAATGCTCTTTTTATGAAGCCGTGGGATGCAAGTTTGTCTCCTGCTGAAAGGAGAGAATTATTGGATTATGCAGATAGACATTAGGCTGAGAAATATCTCAGTTTTATATTAATCAAGGAAATACAGATACATCCATGTAAACTGCATATCCTTGAAAGGTGGGAGAAAACCGCTTTTAAAGGGTTTTCTAAAGCTCAGGAAAAGCTGAGAAAATGCCGAGAGCTATGGATTGACTGCAATGATGAAAAAGACGGCCCGGTTTGGTATGTAGATATTGGTGAGGGTAACCTCACATGGACTTCATATAATTTGATTCTTCAATTTTGCAGGGAACAGACAGCTATTGTGATATGTGCCGATCCCGACAATATGAGGAATAAAAAATGGTCAGGATGGACAGAGGTTTTCCTTGATAAGTTTTGTCCAAGAGTTGACTGGACAAACAAGCGAGCTAATTTCATACTGCATATGGAAGCTGATATGCAAGCTACAGATCAGCATAATTTATGGTTCAAGTTTTTGTTAAGGTATCATGGTGGTAGGTATACTCCTCTTGAACATATTGTTTCTGTAAAGAAAAAGTATATCAAAAGAGATGCTGCAGGTAATCATCTGGATACCAAAATACACCAAAGAATCCTTCCATTGGATTATCGAGTGGAATCCATGTTTGCAAGTGAATTCCTCGCAAAGAAAAATGATGCACTGCATGGTTCCGACATTGAGCAGTGTTTTAGTGAATGGTTGTATCCAGAACCAGAGTACCCAAAGGATGAAAGTGTACCTTATGAAGACTCCCAAAATATTGATGATCTTATTTGGAAAAGGGACTTAGAAGAAAATTTGTATGATGAAGGATGCTTTGATTGCCCTTGCGGAGGTCAACCCGGAGGTCCGCCTGGAAATCCTGAACTATTTTGCGTCTGTCGGTCTGGTGATGATTGACGCCGGAATGAAGCTTGAATGGTCCGTTTATTGTAATAATTGTACATATATGCTTTTCATTAGTGGAAACAGTGGTGGTTCGGGAATAATAGCTCCACAGTTGTAATAATAATGATTGGTCATAATTTGTCGGCCATGTTTGCCGCCCGAATATTTTCTTTCGGTTGATTGTTAGTCTGTGGGCCATGTTTTGTTTACCAATGCCCCGTGTCGGATCCGAGTCCCCACATGGCACTGCCTCCAAGGGATGAGATAATCATGGTGCTGTACCACCATGACCTCGGATTCCATATCTTTTGACTGGCTGGTGTAAGTTTGTTGCAACCAGATGACCTACTCTCATGCTATAAATTGGAGGTCCGGGAAGTCATTTGGCATTGGAGTTGTGTTGCATCGAGCTGGTTAAGAGCTCTGCAAATAAGGTAGTAGTGTCGAGCTGATCTAGTAGTTGGAAGCTCTGAGTCATAGGTTTTGTGTGAGAGTCGAGGCATTATGCTCTGCTGGTTGCCTTCGTGGTAAAACACAGCATCAGAAAGCCGACGTTCGACCCTGTAAAATATTGGTCGAGTCTGTAAGCGAATGTTAGTGGGCATATCACTGGAATCCCAGGAGCCTACAAGTAAGTTCATGCCTTCGGGAAGTTTTGAAAGCTAAAAGGGCTAGTGACATTGTGCCTAGGCATTCTGTCTGTGTGTGTGGTGACGAACTTCACTATCCGAAGTCGATCCACGGAGTCTGAGAGTCTGTAAGCTGTGTTTTGATGGATGAATGAATAAAGCTATTGCAAATTTGGAAAACTTGGAGATCCTGGCGCAGTTGGTCTTAACTAACTCCCAAGTGTCTAAATATACTAACAATCATACTCATAACATCTCCTTGGTGGCGCCTCTATCTTCCACGATGGCTTAATAAATTCCTGATCAGACATTAGCATCTCGGTGGGAATTTGACATGACAAGTTTGCATAATGATTGAACTTTTGATTTAGAATTCTTTTGACATGAAATAATCTCCCCCCATCCTGAAACTGCTTTATGGTTTGGTTTATTCTTTCAACAAGTCTACCCGTGATTGCATTGTTGGGGATGAACTTTCTAATAAAGCATTGGTTGATTAGTTTTGAGTCTCCAAATGTTGTTGGTTTGGTAATCCATTTTGTCTTAGCCTAATCTAGACTATTCCAAAGAGCTACATGGTGTTAATGATGTGATTTCTATTGTAAAAAACATGAAATTAGTTTGTTTAGTAATCCAATACAATTTTTCATTATCTTAATAGTATTGTCTATTTGTGGGAGTCTGTTATCTGGTTGTTTTTTACTTTTTGAAGGGCCTTTTACTAATGAGTTGCCGATTTTAAAAGTTATGAATAGTATTTTTCTCAATGGGATAGGACATTTAAAAAACTAAAAAATGTGGTTTTTGAAGAGCAAATCATATTCAATAAATGTTAGTATTGGAATTAAAATGTGAAAAAATCATATTATAAAAATGCCAATATTGGTTTTCAAAAGTGCAAAACCCAATTTTTAAAGTGTGGATATCAGCTTTCCAAATCGCAAAAATCAGTTCCAAAACTGTCAATATTAGGTTCAAAAAGTCCAAAATCCAATTATGAAAGTGTCAATTTCAAATCCAAAAGTGCACTTTTGGAACCCAATATTGGCACTTTTTGAACCCTTTTTTGCGTTGTTTTTGGACTTTAGAAAGGTTGCTTTTTACCTATACTTGAAGGGGCTTGGATGAAATTTATCCATATTTAATGAAATGGGTGTTATAACCTGGATATGTCAAAAAACATGATGAAATGACAAGCAAATCAACATCGTAGTGAGGAGTTTTGAAGAAGGGGATTGGGTATTTTTGAGGTTGCAACCTTGCAAACAAATGTCCCTCAAGAAACTAAATAAAGACAATAAATTGTCACCCATGTATATGGTCCTTATAAAGTGTTGTAGAAGATTGGTAGTATGAATTACAAATTGGAGCTCCCTTCATCTTCAAGGGAACACCTAGTTTTCCATGTTTCTTGCTTAATGAAGGTAATAGGAGACAATATCCCAATTTACACTATCTTTTCGGATCTTGATGAAGAAGAGAAAGTCATATTGGAACCTCAACAAATCACTGAAACAAGGACCAAACAACTACGCAATCGGGCTATTACGAAGTACCTCATCAAGTGGAAGAACATACCAATTGAAGGTTCAACATGGGAAGATGAGTCCTTCATACAAAAGAATCCACAACTAATCAAGTGTCGAGGACAACACTTGTTTGAAGGGGAGGGAAATGTTACGCCCTAAATGTTGACAAATTACCCATTATATTGTGGCTCATTACATATTATCGATGTCAGCTTAGGTCTATTAGTGGTACTTTTCATTAGTATTATTATATCAGTTATGTTGGTTTGGGTCGATTAGTTGTAATTGTAACTCTTTGTCTCCTATACATAGGAAGGAGATATTTTCATTTGAATCATCTCATCTTTTCTTATCTTGTGTACTTAGTACATTGTGTAAGGAGGCCACCCCCTCGAAGAGGCTTTCTAATCATCTCTTTTCTTCATTATTAAGCTGTGGATTACTCTTTCTAGTCTATTTATGCTCTTTCTGGGACTTGGTTGCATAACAATGGATGGTTGTATAAGTGGACTATACTCCTTTTTGGAGAGGATCTAGGTATAAAGAATTGAATTTTGGACCACATTTTTTTGGGTTTTAAAGCTAAATATGTAATTGTAGATCTTTTTATTGTATGGTGTATACAAGTACATAAATATACATATATGTATCTTTTTGTATCTAAGAAAGGATGTGGGAATGTTGTTTAAGCATATGATATATGTAAATTTTAATTTTATATGGACTTGAAAAAAAAATCTCATAGAAAGTTGTTGAATTTGTAGAATAGAACAATTTATTTTTTGTATACCACATTTACCATCGAAAGTTTAGAGTCCAAATTTATAGCTACAATTCTCCAACTATGCCAACTATGCAATTGAAAATTTTTATGAGGAAAATTGGGTTAAAGAGTGGGTTGATCTTAATCAATCTCACATGGTCACAAGATTTCAAATGTCGTTTGATACCTTTTTCAATAATGATCATGGTATATAAAGTGGAAGGGTTTCTTTGTGCATTGGCTTCCCCCACCTCTTTTGCTGATGATCACCCAATCTTGGCTGCTCTCTTCTCCTACTGATTGGGTCTATGACTGGAAGATCCCATGGAATCCACCTTGGGAGGGGCGGAGGTGTTTAACACCCAAAAAGTGCTCACTAGCTCATTTCCCTATTTCCATGACCCATTTGTCCACTTTTTCCACCATTTGAGCCTCTAAAACCTTCAAAAGGTCACCAAAAAGAACAAAATCCATCTTTTTTCCCTCAAAATATATAATTTTCCTCAAAAAATACAAAAAACCCTCAAAAGGGGTCCAAAATTCGCAAAAATCAATCAAAAGGGAATAAAAATATAAAATATATTCAAAAAAGGAAAAAAGAGGGAAAAGGAAGCTAAACCATTTTGGTCAATACCATTGGTTTCCTTAAACCATAATGGTATTCCCCATCACCAAAAAACTATAAAAAGGTGATAGGGGCTCCTCACTATTCATCCTATCCTTATGCTGCCAAATTCACTCTTGAGAGCCCTAGCCTCACTTTTGAGTTTGAAGATCCCCATTAGTGCATTGGAGAAGAAGAGACCATTGGAGCATTAGAGCACCTCAACCTTGAAGCTACTCAAACTCAACCATACTCACCATTCGAGGTAACATGATTATTGTAAAGCTATTTTTTCAAAAATAAAGAATTTGTTTTACATATAGATCTGATTTCTTTACCATTTACTTCCAAGTTTTTACATGAACATACTAGATTAACTTTTTACTTTCTTATATCTTAGATTATTTTTTTTTTTTTTTACTTTAGTTTTTTATCATTTCAAATTGGGACTGCTACTACAAGTTAGTAGGAGCACATTCTTGGGTGAAAACCCAAGCAGCATGAGGGCCCCTCCCACTTTTGCTCCACTCAAGACTCCCCTCAAGCAAATTAGGAAAAAATTTCTATGCAGGTTAATGGGGTGATTGATAACCCTGTTGCGGAGATCCCCACGGCCCTAGGCGACAAACATCCCCCACTAGAGAATGTCGATGTCACATATATTGCAGGTACACACACATGCATAATGAAGACAATGAACCAGCCGCAATTGGTGTTGCTCCCAACCCATATCAACGCCAAAATCCAGTATATGCATGATCATGCCCTTATAGGGATATTTATAGGGATTTGGCCAACAAAAAGAGCTCTCAAGGGTTGGATAGAGGCCGAATAGAAGTTGAAGGCTCACAATAGCCTGTAGCTAGGGTCGAAGGGCTTCTTCATGGTCATTTTCACTCTGCTTGAGGACAAAAACAAGGTTGAAGATGGAGGCCCATACCTTTTTAACTCTGATGGCCTATACCTATGTAACTGGGTGGAGAGATTCAGTCTAGACAAGGAGGATTTCACTTGGGCTCCAGTTCGGGTCTACCTGTACTCCCTTCCTCAAGACTATTGTGATGAGGTGACACTTCAGGACATTAAAAATGCCCTAGGGGACTTCGTCAAAATCACTAACCAAACTAGAGCCAACAAATACACCTCATATGCCTGTATCTACATCTATATGCACATTGCCAAAGCTTTTCCAAACTTTATTAGTCTAGTGCATGAATATTTAGAATGGATTCAACCGATTGATTACGAGCATTACCCCTTCCGTTGCAAGAAGTGCCATGGGCATGGACATCTATATAGGGACTTCCCACTTAATAAGCCACTACCTAATGACAAACAATTTAAGCTCCAAGTTGAAGAAGGGTTCACTAAAACCAATGGCAAGAAGCGACACACTCTCAAAAGTATGGCAGTTGAGAAATCCACAATGAACTCCATTCAAAATAGTTTCTATTTTCTAGCCAACCTCACAGAAGAGAATATTGTCACACCACCAAAGGACAAACCCCCCACCAAGAGGCCCAATCAATCTCCTCCCCTCCCTCACTCCAAGGGTCCTATCCCTGAGGCTCCTCCCATGGAGTCGACGATTCCATCCTCCCTGAAAACCCCATCTTCTTATTTTATTGTCCCTTAGGAGGTGTCGGCCCAAGAAATGGATGTCACCATGGATGAAGACGCCAACAACATGGATTTGGGTGAGTCAGATCTTCTTGGCCTAGAGGATGCTTGTAATAAAATATATTATAAGTCTATACCACCCAAACAAATCTAGCTGCTCAAAGAAGCCTTGCATAAATCCAAGAACAAAAACAAACTGGGTATCCAAAAACTTGTTAATGTAATTTTAACTTCGAAAGATATTCACTTGCATATTTTATATTGTATTTGTATTTTATTATTGTACCTCCGACGAAGATGTGTATTCCTCCATTCGGGAAAGTCATTATTGTATTTGGGTCATGTAAAGTCATTGAGGTTAACCCTCCATTGTAAGTCGGGGCATTAGACCCCAGAGTTAAGTTATCAATGGGTTATTAGACTCTCCTAGAGAAGTTGGCCCAGTCAGGTACAACTAGGGGACGACCTAGTTGGGGTAAAGGTCAAGTGAAATTTAAAGTATAAATAGAGAGGCTGCCTCTCTCATTTGGATCATTCACTCACTCACTCACTTCGCATTAGTGAGGAGAAGGACAAGTTTGCACAAGTGGAGAAGAGAGAAGTTGTTGAATACCTTTTCTATTTTTTAGTTTTACTTTTGACATTGTATTGGTGATCATTCTATCTCTAAGGACGTTGCAGGCTTATCTCCTTTATGGTTTCCTCGAGGAAAATTTGTGTCTCTTGTGTTTAAGCTGTGCTTGTTATTCTCTCAGTAAGATCCTAGATAACTATTGATTGAAAGTTGAAAATCTAACATGGTATCAGAGCTAACCTGAGAAGAAGACACTATGCAGCTGCGGAATCTAGGGCTTCTTAATTTTTGGACTTCTGTCCACAGATCATCAAGAAAAGACAGCCAGGATAACTCGCCTTAGGAAGGTGCATCTTTATGTCGAAGCATAAGTTGATTCTGAGCATTTTCACTTTTTGGCCTGTCACTGCTACGGGAAATTAGGGCTTTTCACTTAAGTGGAATTTTGGAGTGCAATCAGCATAGGGAAGTGCTCCTCCTCAAAATAAAAATTTAGAGACCAATATCGAAGTTTTTGAGTGGGTGAAACTTTGGGAAAGTCAAACCCTAGTTTGACTCTGGACCCAAAAAACAAGAAAAAGCCAGAAATTGCATATCAGAGTTTCGTAGGTCAATTTTCAGGGGTCAATTTTTGGAATCTTCAGAAACCAAGTGTACCAGCCTGCTCTCCTCAGTCAAGCGCATATTTGCATCCAGACAGAAGTTTCAAATTCCAATTTTTAAATTTCATGGTTTCTCTAACAAACCCTAGATAGCTCCAAAACCAGTTTCAACAAATCAAAGTGGTAAGACCTAAAAGCTTTTCTATTTCCATTTGAGTTTCTCATTAAATATGTCTCACCACACCAAGCTCGAGGATAAGATTGAAGGGGATGATAACTTCCGAACATGGAAGTATAGGATTGGTATTGTCCTAGAATAAAAAGAATTGGACACCTATGTGAATGAAGAGGTTCCAGTTCCAGAGGGAGATGAGGCTAAAGCCTTACATAAGAAGAACTTGGTTAAGGCCAAGAGAATCATTGTTGATTCTATTAAGGATCATTTCATCCCACATGTGTCATCATTGGAGATACCTAAAGATATGTTTAATTCCTTAACCAAGCTATTTGAAGAAAAGAATATAAATCAAAAGATGACCTTGCGGAACCAATTGAAGAATGCGAAGATACAAAATGCAGAGACGATGCAGTCATACTTTACAAGGGTCTCTCAAATCAAGGATCAACTTGAAGCTACGGGAGAAGATGTAGAAAATGGATAAATTTTGATGACCACCTTGAATGGTATCCCTAGGTCATGGGACTTTGTAATGTCCCTTTTTCATTTTTTATAAAATTGCCCAATTTTCCACTTTTTTCCCAATTTCGACCCTTGACTAGTTTTGATGCCTAGGTCCCAATTTTGCCCCAAATGATTCCAAATATTCTGAGAAGGTATGTGAATGATGTTAGGACTTGAATATTATGCTCAGGGATGATATATGGCCACCAAAATACCTCTGCAAAATCTCTTAAGATTCTGTACCAAGTATGCAATTTTACTAGTAAATTGGGGTTCAAATCCCCCTGGGGTAAGTACTGAAAATGGATTTCCAAATGCCTCCCAACACACTCGAATTTATGAACATAGGTAGGGGATGTCTCAAGGATGTTATTAAGGTCCAAAATTCACCATTCATTAATTATTAAGTCTGTTCCAAACCCCTCCCAAACAACAACAAAAACCACTAATTCGACCCTTGGGGAAATGGCACCAAATCTTCTTCAAATGCAAATAAACTGAGTATAATGGCTTCAAATGCTCAAGTATTGAATATGAAAATTGTAATACACATCAATGTAATTCCATTCATCACAAATATACCAAGAAACATTCCTTTATTCGAAATCATCATCATTATAATGGCATTCATCAATGTAGTGGGGAAATAGACATTGTTTGCTCATTAATCTTCATTTTTACATACAACCACTTGGTATTTCGACTTGATACTTTATGAAGATGAATAAAAGAGTATATAATTCTCATTAAAATCATAAATACATCATGATAATCTCTCCCAAGAAGTACAATAGCTCACAAAAAACGCCCTCCCTCAAGGAGCATGAATATGCCTTCAAAACTGGAAATGGTTGAGAGATGGTGCTGCACTAAAAAAAACCATGAGATGCCCTGTAGCTGATACTTGCAAAGAAAAATCCATTAAAGCTCCATGAAATACTTGAGTGGACTCTCCAAACACCAACTTGGATGGGAATCTTTCACCCTCGAAATTGTCTAAGGCAAGAAACTAGTCATCCACTAGCTCTCTCTTCACAAATGCAATTTTTCTCAAATCATCAAAATCCATTCTTGTACTTGATTTCTACATTTTATAACCAAAATTATCCTTCTAAGGGTCTAATTCCTCCCATTAGCTTCTAGAGATTTCCACTTAGGAAATATTCCACATTTGCCACTTGTCTCCTAGTTTCCAACCTTCCATCTTCTCCCAATTCGAGTAGGAGTCTCCTTGGCTTCCCCAACTCCCATGAGCACCTTCCTTGAGCCTATTATTGGGGCTGCATGTCATAATGGTCAGATGTCAGAATTCAGATCTGAAGTTTGTCATAGATGTCATAGATGCTCCGTCATTGTTGTCATAAGGCTAGAGAATCTAGCCCAAGTGTCCACTAGCTTTCAATTTGACTCTTCCTCTTCCATGGAGGTTACCATTCCATCCCATTTAGACCTAAGATTCTCCATGCCATGTGTATGCTTTACCAACTCACCCAATAATGTTTTCCTTCCCATGGATTCGAAATGGCAAGATAGATTTGCCATGTGGCAGTGAGAAACCAAGCTAGTGTGGGTCCCACATCCTCCAAATGCACTCAAAACCATTTGCCACCTAGAATTTCTCTTGAATTTATTTATTCAACCTATTTATTAAATACTTGAACCCTTATAATGTCTAAACTAGTAGGATTGAAGGGATTGTCTTACTATGCAATTATTTGAATGGGGACATTACAGTCCTCCCCACCCAATATTGCTTGTCCTCAAGCAATTTCAGATTTGGATGCTGCAAAATCTTCTCCTCTTCCCATGTGGCATATTCATTTGGTAAGTCCTTCCATTGCACTAAATATTCTTTGATAATTCTAGTCCTCAACCTCCTTTCCCGTGTCTTCAAAATATTTTTCGGAACAAGTGTGAGCTGACCTTCATCATCCAAAGGAGGAAGTATTTCTGAAGTGATGATTTGCCTACCAAGGGATTTATTGAGACAAGAAACATGAAATACATTATGGATTCCACTCCCTTCTAGAAGTTCTAGTTCATATGCTACTTCTCCAACCTTCCGCACTACCTTGTATGGCCCATAGTACCTTGGTTTTAATTTTTCTGCTCCATTCGTTTTGAGAGATGTTTGTTTATATGGATGCAACCTTAAATATACTAAATTATTGACCTGGAAGGTTCTTTCTTCTCTATGTCTATCAACATATTGTTTTTGCTGATTTTGAGCAACCTGCAAATTGTTTTTCAACTTTAAAATATCTTGCCTCTCTTCCACCCAATATTTAGCCTTTGGGGCTCTACTATCACCAAATATGATTTTAGGAAATGTAAGTGCATCATAACCATATAATTCATTGAAAGGAGACATCCCTATTGACATATGATAAGTGGTGTTGTAGCAAAACTCATCCAAGTGTAGCCATTTTTCCCATGCTTTTTGCTACTTTCCCACATAGTTTCTTAGGTACCCTTCCAACCATTGATTCACCCTCTCTATTTGTCCATCAGTTTATGGATGATAGCTGGTACTTGGAGTCAATTAAGTGCCCACCAATCTAAAAATTTTTTGCCAAAAAACACCCATGAATCTACTATCTCTATCACTGACAATGCTCTTGGGGAGCCCATGCAATTGAAGATTTCTTTGAAAAAAATATCAGCCACTTGTGCAGTACTAAAATATGATGTAACAGCAAAGAAATGAGCAAATTTTTTCAACCTATCCACTACCACATATATGCAATCCTTACCCAAATATTTAGGCAAACCGGTGATGAAATCCATGGAGATACTGTCCCATTTTTGCTCCGGAATGGGAAATGGTTGTAATAGGCCAGCTGGACATGTAAGTTCTGATTTTTTTTGTTGACATACTTACATTCATTCGCATATTTCTGAACATCTTCCTTCAGCCCCTTCCAAATTTTTTTTTGCCTCATCTGTCTATAAATTTTATAGATCCCCGGATGGCCCGCTAGTGGGGAATCATGTGCTTCTTGCAAAATTTGGTACTTGAGCTTTGAGTTATGAACTAAATAAATTATTCCCTTATAATATATCAGCCCATTCAAAATCCTGTAGTTATCATCCCCTTTGATTCCATCCAACACATCACAAGAAAATTTGTCTTTAGCATATTCAATTAGTAGAAATTTTTTCCAATCCTTGGAAATGTCCATGAGAGAAAAAGAAGGTCTTCTTGACAAAGCATCTGCTACTATATTATTCTTTCCTTTGACATATTCAATATCAAAATCATAAGCTTGAATCTTTCTTACCCACTTTTGTTGCCTTTCATTTATATCTTTTTGGGTGAGAAAGTGTCTTAGACTATTGTGGTCAGTTTTCACCACAAATTTGCTGCCCACCAAGTATTGTCTGAATTTGGCCAATGCATACATAATGGCCAGCTTTTCTTTATCATAAATGGAGTAAATTTTTTCATGAGGCTGCAACTTTATTCTCTCAAAGGCTATGGGGTGTTGGCCTTGCTTTAGGACAACCCATATTCCTCCACCTGAAGCATCACATTCCACAACAAAAGGTTTAGTAAAATCAAGAAATGCAAGTATGGGATAACTACTCATTAACTCTTTCATTTTTTGGAATGCCTTTTCATCCTCTTCATCCCACTTGAAAGCATCCTTCTTAGTCAAATCAGTGAGTGGAGAAGTCAACTTGGAGAATCCTTTCACAAATTTTCGGTAATAGGTGCATATGCCAATAAAGCCTCTCAATTCGGTAATATTTTTTGGTGATGGCCATTCTAAGATAGCCCTGCTTTTTTCCATGTGTACCTTCACTCCTTTCCCAATAATGTGCCAAAGATACAATAGTTCTTTCATCCCAAACTCAAATTTTGACAACTTAGCAAATAAGGACTCTTCTTGCAAAATTTTCAACACAATCTTTAATTGCTGCAAATGTTCTTCCCATGTTTTACTGTAAATGAGAATGTCGTCAAAGAAAATAAAAACAAACCTTCTTAGTTGCTTGCAAAAGATCCTATTCATGCATGCTTGAAAGGTGGCTGGAGCATTAGTTAACCCAAAAGGCATGACAAGAAATTCAAAGTGGCCATAATAACATTGAAAAGCACTCTTTTGCTCATCTTCATCTTTCATTCGAATTTGATGATACCCTGATCTAAGGTCAATTTTGGAGAGGTATTTGGCCCCATGTAGCTCATACATGAGCTAATCAATCCTAGGAATGAGATACATATTCTTAATAGTCTTTTTGTTCAAGGCTCTAAAATCTATGCACATTCTCAATGTTCCATCTTTTTTCTTCACTAGCACTATTGAAGAAGCATAAGGGCTAGAGCTTGGTCTAATGAGTCCCAATGTAATGTCCCCAGCTTGACCCTATTGCATTAATATTGTAAATGATGTAAATATTGTTATTTAGTCATGGTGAGAAGCTCAAGGCCAAGGCCCCGCCATTGATTTATCGTTCTATGTATCGGCAATTAGAATAGATGCATAGAGTTCTTGTGCTTGCGGTGCACAATGTAAAATCGAACATCATGTAAATATGCAATTTTAAATGAAAAACCCACAACCAGCTACGCAATGCAACAAAGAGATGGGGGCATGATCTTTACAAGGAACGGGGAGGGAAAATAACCAAACCATTGAGCCATGGTGTTAAGCCATTCCATTTAGGAAACCCATGAACTCTCAACTACCCATTTGGCCTCATGCACCCAATCATTTAATTCTTCCAATAATTGGTTGAGACAATTAATGCCTTGGGATGGGAGAGGTATGGCTGTCAATTTTGGTCTATGGGAAAGACAACAACCTGGGAAATCGATTTTTTGGTTGGCTGGGCAAGAAAACCCCCACGAAATTGGCCCAAAGCCATTCTTCACCCATGGCATTCTTCCTCTCACACAGTCTGAGCATGTTGGGGTTTTATCCTTCACGTTTTTCACCATTTCCTGCATTATTCCATGCCTGCAAACTCGTTTTTGGTTTGCTCATTGGATGGGAGAAGAGAGCCACGATTTTTGGGGTTAGGGAGGCCGTTTCTGCCCACGAAACGCCCATGAGCATTCTTCTGAAAACGATTCTACTCTCCTGGGGTTGATTTCCCATTTTTCTCCTTTTCGTTTTGGTTGCCCACGTTTTTCTGGAACTGTTAGAAACCCATTGTTGGGAACTTCACTATAGAAGCGTTTTTCTCATGCCTAGCACTTACACTTTTGCTGTTATATGCATCCATCTCCTAGCAGCCTCAGAAACCCAACTGCTGGTTGGTATGGCTGATTCTGGGGTATCTATGGCTATGTGAGACCCTGTTGTTCCCTAGTTCCTTGTGGAGATCATGCCTAGCTCGGGGGTGGCAGTGGTGCTGAGAGATTGAGGAGCACACTGGCCTACGGTTGGGTGGAACGTTGTAGAAGCGTAGCTGGTTGCTCAGGGACTACTTGGTTTAAGATAAGTATTCTCATTTGATAGTTTGATATTGCTCAATTGATGAATGACATGAAAATCTGGAATGTATGATGGATGTGTGTTAATTCTGCACATGATTTACTTCTGCTGTGTTTGCTTAGATTTGTACATCTGCATGCCTGTCTTTTTATATACGTGGATGTTTTATTTAGTAAGCATTGGGGCAAATTGCCCGTTTTTAGCACAATGATCCTCTCTATCATGCTGGTATGATAGGAGGGGACATTACACCCAACTATAGGATTTATTGGATGGATTTTTCAATCTCATCTCTGAACCTTTTAGGATGTCTATAAGGTGGTATTTGAATGGGTGAAGTTCCCTCCTCCAAAACAATGCTGTGCTCAACCCCCCTATCTGGTGGTCTACCATGTGGAAGGTCTCTAAATTTTTTTTCATATTTTTTCAAGAGTCTCTCTATCTCCTTTGGGTGTTCAAAAATATTTATATTTGGATTGAGAGATGTAATATGACATTCAGCATCCCATTCTATGTCCCCATGCCTCAATATAGATCTCATACTATTGCAAGTCACTACTTGATTTGGATAAGTGTGCTTCCCTGTCACAACTCTTAGTACTCCTTTTGAATCTTGAAATTTCATTTCGGGTATTTGATAATTTACCGTATGCTGTCCTATTGAATGCAACCATTGCACTCCCAAAACCACATTAGTATCAGCAACATCAAACACATAAAAACTATCAACAAAATTATAGTTACCTACGGTGACTTGTAGCTTTGGAACCCATGTTTTGCATTGCATTGTGTTGTGACCGGGAATGAAAACTGTGAAGACATCAAATGGTTCAATAGGTATATTGATTTTCTCCACCATATCTGCATCAATGAAGTTATGGGTGGCTCCTCCATCTACCAAAACTGAATTTCTTTTCCCTAGTACCACACCCTTGCATCAGATAGTATGATAGCGAGGTACTGCTGAAAGTACTGCCATTCTTGCTTTGTCTGGTGAAGGCTGATTTTCTTCTTGTCTTTCCTCTTCAACTGTTGTCTCATATGCCTCCTCTTGATCTGAAATATGTCCATCTTCATCCATGCCCCCATCACACCCCTCATTATCATAAAATACTTCTATGTATTGAGCCTTTCCCTTAGTACATTTGTGCCTTGGTGTCCATGGTTGAAAGCATGTGAAGCACAATTTCTTTTTTCGAAGTTCATCCCTGTTTAGTCCTTCCTTTTTATTCCTTTCAAATGAATCTTTTTGCCAAAGTTTCTTATCATATGCATCCATTTTCCAAGGTTTCTTTTCAAATTTGAAGTTAGGCTTGGGAGGAAATCTTGTTATAGGAAGCACATTTTGGAGATCCCTAGTCAAGCTCATTGCATCTTTTAATGTAGTTGGCTTGTGGGATTTGACCAAACCTTTTAAGGGTTCAGCCAAACCTTCAGTGAACAAAAATACCAACCTTCCCATAGATACATCAACCACCTTGACTGATAATTTTTGAAAGTCCAACATATATTCAGTAGGGGTCCCGGTTTGCTTCAATTGAGCTAGTTCTTTGAAAGGAAATTCTGGATCTTTGTGTTCAAATCTCTCTAGTACCCTGTCAACAAATTATCCATATGTTTTAACCTGATCATGACCCAAGGTGCTTAGGCGATGTAACCACCATTCATTACCATCTCCTTCCAAATGCAAAATAACCATTTTTAATGCATCCTCTTCCAACATAGGATTCGGCTGAAAATACACATCTAATTTTTGCACCCAAGTATTAGCAGAATTGTGAGAGGAACCATCAAAAGAAGGAACTGACATTTTACTAATAGCACCATTTAATTATCTGTTTAGGAATGGAATCCTATTTTCTTCCTTCTTTTTCATTTTATATATAGCATCAATGTATTGACTAAATGGTAGGCCTCTTTTACATTCTTCACTCAATGCATTCCATTCGTTTGCTAGTTTACTATTATCCATCTGAACATCATGCTCTTCTTTGGGTGTGATAAATTTCGGTGTAGTATGCCTTTGTGTGATTTGAAATTCACCAGGTCTATTATGGGGTCCTGTACTTGAGAAAAAATGCTCACCCATGTTACTCCTTTCTCCTGAGTGTGAACCACTGTTATCTCCCATCATCTCTTTGCCTACAAGTTGGCTACCCAACAATTCGAATCCTTTCATCATATGTATACTCATCTCTTGTATACCCATGGTAATTCCATCAAAGCATGGTTTTAATGCTTCAACAAGTTCCTCCTTATGTCTTAAGTTTTCCTCCTCCTCTCTACCCATGGTTTTAAAAAAAGACTTTGTTTCTTCTACTACCTCTTCTTCAACAAAAACCTCTTCAACTATTGGTTCAAAGGGTGGTGGTTTATTATTTTGACTTATTGTTAAGAAAATCAGGTTCCAAGAACATGCTTTGATACCACTTGTAATGTCCCTTTTTCAATTTTTATAAAATTGCCCAATTTTTCACTTTTTTCCCAATTTCGACCCTTGACTAGTTTTGATGCCTAGGTCCCCATTTTTCCCCAAATGCTCCCAAATATTCTGAGAAGGTATGTGAATGATGTTAGGAATTGAATATTATGTTCAGGGATTATATATGGGAACCAAAATACCTCTGCAAACTCTCTTAATATTCTCGACCAAGTATGCAATTTTACTAGTAAATTGGGGTTCAAATCCCCTTGGGGTAAGTACTAAAAATGGCTTTCCAAATGCCTCCCAACCCACTCGAATTTATGAACAGAGGTAGGGGATGTCTCAAGGATGTTATTAAGGTCCAAAATTTACCATTCATTAATTATTAAGTCTGTTCCAAACCCCTCCCAAACAACAACAAAGACCACTACTTTGACCCTTGGGGAAATGGCACCAAATCTTCTTCAAATGCAAATAAATCGAGTATAATAGCTTCAAATGCTCAAGTATTGAATATGAAACTTGTAATACACATCAATGTAAGTCCATTAATCACCAATATATCAGATAAACATTCCTTTATTCGAAACCATCATCATTATAATGGTATACATCAATGTAGTGGGGAAATGGACATTCTTTGCTCATTAATCTTCATTTTTAAATAAAACCACTTGGCATTTAGACATCATAATTTATGAAGATGAAGAACAGAGTATATAATGCTTATTATAATCATAAATACATCATTATAAGCTCTCCCAAGAATTACAAGAGCTCACCAAAAACACCCTCCCTCAAGGAGCATGAATATGCCTTCAAAACTAGAAATGGTTGAGAGATGGTGCTGCACTAAAAAAAAACACAAGCTTCCCTGTAGCTAATACCTAGAAATAAAACTCCATTAAAGCTCCATGAAATACCTGAGTGGCCTCTCCAAACACCAACTTGGATGGGAATCTTTCACCCTCGAAATTGGCTAAGGCAAGAAACTAGTCATCCACTAGCTCTTTCTTCACAAATGCAATTTTTCTCAAATCATCAAAATCCATTCTCATACTTGATTTCTACATTTTATAACCAAAATTATCCTTCTAAGGGTTGAATTACTCCCATTAGCTTTTAGATATTTCCACTTAGGAAATATTCCACATTTGCCACTTGTCTCCTAGTTTCTAACCTTCCATCTTCTCCCAATTCGAGTAGGAGTCTCTTTGGCTTCCCCAACTCCCATGAGCGCCTTCCTTGAGCCTATTTTTGGGGCTGACATGTCATAATGATCAGATGTCAGAAGTCAGATCTAAATTTTGTCATAGATGTCATAGATGCTCCGTCATTGTTGTCATAAGGCTAGGGAATCTAGCCCAAGTGTCCACTAGCTTCCAATTTGATTCTTCCTCTTCCATGGAGGTTACCATTCCATCCCATTTCAACCTAAGATGCTCCATGCCATGTGTATGATTTACCAACTCACCCAATAATGTTTTCCTTCCCATGGATTCGAAATGGCAAGAGAGATTTTCCATGTGGCAGTGAGAAACCAAGCTAGTGTGGGTCCCACATCCTCCAAATGTCCTCAAAACCATTTGCCACCTAGAATTTCTCTTGTATTTCTTTATTCAACCTATTTATTAAATACTTGAACCCTTCAAATGTATAAACATCATTTATTAGCTTCCTTATTGCAATTCTACATGTGCCCATCCAACCTAGGAAACTAGTAGGATTGATGGGATTGTCTTAGTATGCAATTATTTGAATGGGGGCGTTACAGACTCTTTCATTCAAGGGATTTGTGCTAGAAGGAAGTTAATCAAATTCAATAATATGTGGGAGGAATGGTCACAAGAAGAAGCTCGAATTGTAGCTCGAGAAGAGAAGATGGGAGAAAACTACGATCAAGCTCTCGCAAAACACTGCAAGAGGAATAACAACAAGAGTGAGCACCACCACGAGGCTTTGGAGCCTCCGTACAAGAGGGAGAACTTTAGAAGATCCATAAAATATTTATCTAATATTATATGCTATACATGTGATGAGAAGGGACACTACTCCAGAAATTGTCCCATAAATAAAAGTGGCTCCCACAACAAGAAGAGGCACCACACTCACACCGCGGAGGATGATGAACCTCCAAGGAAGAGAACCAGAGAAGAAAGTGAAGATTCTTCAAGTGATGAAGAATATGTATTATAATTAAGGTAACCAACTACAAGGGTTCATTTAGAAAGTTCCACCTCATAAGATAAAGCTAGAGACGACTTTCTATATTACATAAAAGAAGTAGGATAAGCTCCTACAGAGTTGGACTCCGGAAAATAAATAAAGATCAATGCTCTATGGAAGAACCTCTCAGCATTGGTTAAGGTGCAGAAGAAAGGAGTACACTATCAGAAACTCTAGTAGCTCCGGAAAGGAAGAAAAGATCAAGAGGGAGCACACTCTAGTAGTTCTTGCAAGGAAGCAAAGATAAAGAGAGAGTCCAACCAACAACCAAACAAAGATAAGTATTTGAATTGTCATTTCTTGTATATCTAATTATTTGAATGAAATTTTTAAGTCATGTACATACTTATGTTCCTAGATTTAGGATGTATATCATGCATGTTAGGAAAGTTTCATTAATGAACAAGATACTACTAATATGCAAGTAATGGGTAAGTGGCCTGTGGTACTGTACAACATCCCATTGCTACTTATCTAGAATGAAACCTCTTTTTTGACATGTTTGGAGTAGTGCACACTCTTAACAATGTTCTGGTAGAGATGGAAGGCATCTAGGAAGTTACCATATGAATACGGGATGCAGATGAATGTTGTGTTGAATCATTGGCTAAGATAGTTGCATGACTGTGTGAACTATGTCTTTATGCATAAGAATTTGTTTTTAAAAATTCTGAAATGTTTCTAATCACGAAACTAAATTGACTTGTAGGAAAGATCGTGTACTACAAGAGAGACTTGTTTCGAAGAACAAGTGACGATGATTCGGCTATAACATTCAAGAAGATTCATGAAGTTAGGATGAAGACATTGAAGAATCTGAAGTTCCTAGGATCAGAGATACAACAATGGAAGGAGTAATTCATGAAGACCATGAAGACTGTGAAATAGAAGAACCACAAGAACCTGTAGATCCACCTCGTGAGAAGAACTCCCACAAGATGAATCCAGCATGGGTACAAGAGGAAATACAAGGTGCAAAGAGGTATGGCGCTCTAGAGGGAATGCACAGAGAAAGCAAGAGACCTAGGCCATACTCTAGCCATGCAGCCCTGCTTTGTGATATCATTGACAAAGAACCTTCCAACTATGAGGAAGAAACTGAGAAGAAAGAATGGAAGGATGCCATGATCGAAGAGTACCTATCGATTATGAAGAATGATGTCTAGGAGGTAGTTCCTATACCAGAAGGGAAGTCTTTTGTGACTTCCAAGTGTATCTACAAGATCAAGCAGGCTACAGATGGTAGCATAGAGAAACACAAGGAAATATTTGTGGCACATGGCTTCTCCCAGAAGGAAGTGATAGATTATGAGGAGACATTTGCATTTGTATCCAGATACACTTCCATCAGATCAGTACTTGCTCTGGCTACAGTGATGAAGTACACCAGATGGATGTCAATACAACTTTCTTGAATGGTGTATTGGAAGAGGAAGTGTATGTGGAGCAACCATTCGGATTTGAGACACATGACAAGGAGACTTATGTGTGCAAATTGAAGAAGGCCTTGTATGGATTGAAACAGGCACCCAAGATGTGGTATGGAATGATAGACATCTTCCTAACTAGTTTGGAATTTACCAAGAGTAAAGTGGATTCCAACCTTTACTACAAGGTTGAGGAAGGGCACCCAGTGATACTTCTACTTTATGTAGATGACTTGTTTGTGACAGGTGAGGATGGGATTATTGTAGACACAAAGAGGAAGCGTGCTGCCGAGTTCGAGATGAAGGACTTGGGTATGATGCACTATTTTCTAGGTATGTAGGTGTGGCAGAGTATAGATGGAATATTCCTTGGACAAGGGAAGTATGTAGTAGAGATCCTAAAGAGGTTTGGGATGATGGAATGCAAGGCCATGGCCACACCTATGGCATCAAAACTGAATCTATTGAGTGCTGCTTCATCAAAGTCAGTTGATGCCACGATGTATCATTAGATGATTGGATCTTTGATGTACCCGACGAATATGAGACCAACTATTTTCTTTACCGTGAACACATTGAGCCAGTTCTTGACAGATCCGAGACATGTTCACTTGATTTCTACAAAGAATATTCTGAGATACCTAAAGGGTATGATTTATTATGGGCTCAAGTATGATACGAATCAGAAGATTAACCTAGAGGGTTATGTTGATTCAGATTGGGTAGGAAGTGCCATTAATACGAGGAGCACTTCGGGGTGCTGCTTTAGTATGGGATCAGGTGTGATCTCTTGGTTTAGCAGGAAGCAGTCCTGCGTGGAACTGAGTATAGACGAAGCAGAGTATGTCGTAGCTTATTCGGCTAGTTGTGAGGCAGTATGTCTTAGGAAGCTACTGTCTGATTTGTTTGATCTCCAGTTGGATGCGACTTGTATATTTTGTGACAACCAGAGTTGTGTGAAGCTGTCTGAGAACCGGGTGTTCCATGACAAGTCGAAGCACATTGAGATCAAGTACCACTATATCAGGGATATGGTGTAGAGAGGAGCAATGAAGCTCCAATATGTTGCAATGGACGAGCAGATAGCCGATTTGTTGACCAAGTCGCTAGTCAGAGTGAAGTTTGAATACTTCAGAGAGAAGGTTGGTGTACTTCAGATCAAGGTTCCTTCCAAGAGGAAGTGATGAGTCCATAAGACAGATGCACATGAGCCATTCTCACATGGTGGTAGGTGTGTCCTCCCATGGTGCATATGTAAGGGCTAGGGCCATTCTGAAATGGTTGAGGTTTGTCTTCCCATGGCAGTTGATGTAAGTGCAAAGCCTTTCCTGAATGGTGGTAGGTTTGTCCTCCCATTTCGGTTGATGTAAGTGCTGTGTGATGTGCATTTGGGTTGTGCTCTGTTGATGTTGAAATGATCTGGACGTGATGAGGCTATAGTAGGAGACGCAGGTTTTTGCAGAGGAAATATAATAAGTCCTGGGATGTACATAGGTTTTTGCAGAGGCAATATAATAAGTCTTGGTATGTACACAGGTTTTTTTAGAGGCAATATAATAAGTCCTGGGATGTACACAGGTTTTTGCAGAGGAAATATAATAAGTCCTGGGCTGTACCTACTTGATGGCTTGCTCACAGAGATTATGAATACCTACATGGAGGCTAGGCCTACATCCAACATGAAAAAGGAATGGCTCTGTAGAACTTCCTATGACGAGTAGAATTGAGTGATAGAACCAATTGATGATCGAGATGATGAGGATTGCAACAACAGTGACGACGACGATCCAGTGTTGATGATGATGTTCCAACATTGTTGATCCAGCGACAAAGACTTGTGTTGATGATTGTGTCAAGAGAATACCTTCCTAGTTAAGAGGGAGTGTTAATGTAATTGTAACTTTGGAGTATATTCACTTGTATGTTTTATATTGTATTTGTATTTTATTATTGTACCTCCGACGAAGATGTTTATTCCTTCGATCGGGAAATTCATTATTGTATTTGGGTCATGTAAAGTCATTGAGGCTAACCCTCCATTGTAAGTCGGGGCATTAGACCCCAGGTTTAAGTTGTCAATGGGTTATTAGACTCTCCTAGAGAAGTCGACCCAGTCAGATACAACTAGGGGCCGACCTAGTTGGGGTAAAGGTCAAGTGAAAGTTAAAGTATAAATAGAGAGGGGGCCTCTCTCATTTGGATCATTCACTCACTCACTCACTTCACATTAGTGAGGGGAAGGACAAGTTCAAACAAGTGGAGAAGAGAGAAGCTACTGAAGACCTTTTCTATTTTTGGGTTTTACTTTTGACATTGTATTGGTGATCATTCTATCTCTGAGGAAGTTACGAGGTTTTCTCCTTTATGGTTTCCCCGAGGAAAATATTTGTATCTCTTGTGTTTATGCTGTGCTTGTTATCCTCTCAGTAAGATCCTAGATATCTATTGATTAAAAGTTGAAAATGTAACAAAACTCCCCCCAAAAGTGGCAAGGGACAACAAGAAAAGAGGCCACAAAACGAACCCGCAATAAATCAACACCCACTAGGTTTTTTGGACCCAAAATCTGACGGCCACAAAGTCGGATTTTCTACATCTTGTGGTCGACTATCCGACAATATCAGTATTTTTTTAACGTTGGTCCAAATTCGGATTAAAACCGACGCCTCAGACGTCATCGATTCTTCGACACCATAGGAGGTCGGATAACCGATGCCCGTCACAACTGAAAAGGTCTTGGATCCAACGTCTTTTTATCGTCGGATCTATGGCATACGCGTCGGTATTTTTCACTACGGCTGTCGGATAATCGACACCACTCAAAACTGAAAATGGATGAGCACCGACGTCTTTTGGCATCGGATCTATGGCAAAGTCGTCGGTTTTGTGCACTATGGAGGTCGAAAAATTGACGCCCATCCCACTTGAAAGTGGTTGAGCATCGACGTATTTTTCCGTCGGATCTATGGAAAAGTAGTCGGTTTTGTGCACTGTGGAGGTCAGAAAATTGACGCCCATCCCACTTGAAAATGGCTGGTCACCGACGTCTTTTTCTGTCGGAGCTATGGGAAAGTCATCGGTTGTCTTTGTTGTGACCGTCGATTATCCGAAACCATTGGGAAATTAAAAAAATAAAACATTGTTGTTTGGAAGTGTATGTTGATATAATTCCAAATAAAGGTGCAAAAGAATTAATTATAGAAAAATACAATAAGGAAAAGATTGGGGGTAAAGGTTGAGCTTGTACAAGAAACTCAAGAAACAATGGAAAAGTTGTAATGGATATATGTTGTAGTAGTGAGTGGTGTTGTTGTAGAAGATGACACTATAGAAGAGAGTGGTGTTACAATGGTGGAGTTGCAATGAGATGATATTTGATTAGATGTAGTAGTGGAAGATGCAAATGTGAATGTCTTATTCCCATAAGTAAAAATATAACAGTTGTATAATAACAGAGCAGTTGTATCATAAGAGTTTATGGAAAAGAGTGGAGATGAAGTAGAGCAACATTGTGTTGAATATGATTGCAATAGAGGAGTTCTTGCGTTAAAAAAAAAAATCAAAATGAGGAGATGATTGAGAAGTCCAAGCATTTGTGGAGTTTGTTGCTTGAAAATGGTAATGTTGTAGAAGAGGGAGGATGGAGAGGCAGTAAGCACGATTAAAAAAAAAATGAGAGAGAGAGAGAGAGATTTGAGGGAGTATGGAATGATGATGCATGCTTACCTTTTATGAATTTACTTGACATAACCTTGTTTAAGTTTGAAGTAGCATAAGGGGGAGCATTTTAGCATGAAAAACCAACAGCAAAATGTTGATGAAGATGGCAAGGTACAAGGATAATTTACAAGACACAATATCAAGATCAGTCAATAGGTGGAGTAGTCGAAGCAAATGAACTTTTACTTCATTTTCTCCAACTACTCTCCCTATCATATGAACTTGTCTCGCCGTATCCAACTATTCTTACCTTGATTTCAAGAGGCGACTATGAAGTCGGACTGTCATAATGCATCATTTCATATATCTCTGGTTTTCTCAAAACTCTAGAATGAACATAAAGAGGATTTCAACAGTAATATATTCCATATTCCAAACCTATCAAGTGCACTTTTAGGTCAACAATTTTGACGTCTCTGAATTGTGGCAGCTCTATGGCCATGATTTTCACCTTGTAAATTGAAGGATTCCTGCAAACACAAACCACTATGTTACGCGAACTTCTTTCAGGGCTTTGTTACATTTGCTTCTAAGATATTTCATTGCTTTGTTACAATAATATTTTTGACCTAAAAGTACACTTGATAGGTTTGGATGGAACAGATTTCCATGGAAATCCTCTTTACATTCATTCTCGATTGACTCGATATTAACAATTCGATTATCACAAGGGGATACATAATGTTAAAAAAGGAAAATAAATAAAACACATAAAGGGATACGTAAAGTTGACAAAGGAAAATAAATAAAATCTATAATTTGCATCGAAAGAATAACTGGGTACAAACTGAACTAAGGAGATTCGAACCTGCAACCTATGTCTAGTCCCAAGGATACCACCTTCAAGCCTGGCTTTATCAATCAATTCCCATCGCCATTTCCTCTCATACGAAGTCCCACAACCATTTCTCTCAAAACCCAGTACTCTTCATTCATTTTGCATGCATTTCACTATGCAACAGTCTTAGATTCACTGCATTTTTCCTAAATTAGTGTCTCAATTCAATATGACCCATGCCCGTTGTCCAAGGAGTGTTGCCAACGGTCTTGAGTTTCATTATGGAAATGGTGACGATTCATGGTATTTTGTTTCCCTTCAACTGCAATATGGAAAACTCATAGTCCACTGCGAAGGTTTGTCTGACAAATGTGACTGTTTGGGTCATGTTGAATCAAGAAACCGAAACCATCACATTTGTCAGACAAACCTTCGTATGAGAGCTTTGAGTTTGTCATATTGCAGCCAAAGGGAAACATAATACCATGAATCGTCACTGTTTCCAGGATGAAACTCTAGACCGCTGGCAACACTCCTTGGATGATGGGCGTGGGTCATGCTGAATCGAGAAACTAATTGAGGGAAAGCGCAGAGGGAATTTGAGATTGTTGCATAGTGAAATGCATGCATAATGAATCAAGCAAGGTGGTATCTTGTCGTCTCCCACTATGAAATGCATGCAGAATGAATCAAGCTACTTGAAGGTGGTCTCCCATTGTCAGTTGCACTTCAAGCTTGAAGGTGTTAGCCTTGGGACTAGACATAGGTCGCAGGTTCTAATCTCCTCAGTTAAGTTGCAGCCCTAAAAAATGATGAACATTGACAACAGGCAACATGTTTCTAATTGTTGTTGGTGTATGCTAGACTAGTTGCAAATATCATTATTCAGAAGCCAAGCTTCAAAGGTAAATAGACCATTTTGGAAGGGTTTAATGTGAGGTTAAGGATATTGATTCCAAGGAAATTAAAGAAAAGGTTAAGGATATTGATTCCAGTGCATCATTTACTCAGCCTTTGAAGTTGCGGAAACTCAAAATTGGTTATGATGAGCAACCATACATCACAACAAGCTCCAAGAAATTGTCAAAATTTAGATGACACGCGAGTGGCCAGTTGTAGAAAGCCAACATCGTAGCCATTCATTGAGCTCCTCTCTATTTTGAGAATAATTTAATATTATCTACTGAACAGGGCCAACCACATGAAGGTGGAAGCTCTTATGGCCCTTCCCCCTCCTCACATCACTCTCAATTCCCCATACCCAATGCATGTACTTGAAAAACACAAATACGTTCAAATTCATCCAAATTTCATCATGAACTTTCATCTACCATTCATTCAATAAAGGCTAACATTCATTAAACCATTGTTTCATTCAGTCAACACATACATACAATAAAAGATAAAATTCAGTAAACCATTCATTCATTCAGTCAACACATTCATTCAATAAAAACTAACATTCAATAAAGGTAATAGTTTACTACACTGAATCATTAAACCATTAAGCCATTCATTCATTCATTAGGCCAGAAATCATGGACAATATATTGTTATAAAAAATAATTAGATGACATTTTTCCACTTACTTCTTTTTACTAGTTTTTCTTCTCTTTATAATTGGTAAATAATCTCTAAGAGGAGCATATACATATGGACTTTCTCTTCTAGTTCTTGGTTCTTCATCAGGCGCTTGTGGTGATGTCTGCATCCTAGAGTGTTGATCTAGACGTGGATTTTGCGGCAAGGGGTTTAGATTTGCTGCAACGATGTGAAAATGTTACATCGTTGTATTTTGATATTGTAATGACAATTATTTCATTTAAAAAAAACATTACAAAGGTGTTTTTTACCTGGTGTGACCACATCATGTAGTTCATGTTCTTGTCCATGCTCAACCTGTACAGTTTCACCCTCTACATGCTCTACAGTTGAAATATGGTCAACTAGAATTAATGTTCACCATTTGCAGTGCTATACATAAAATTGTAGGATATGAATAAATTCATTACCAGGATTTGAAGCATGATCTTCGATTTGTTGTTCTCCCTCCTTGAAATTAGGGGGATCATTGCTTTCCCGCTCAAAACAAAGTCAATATTTTTTGTCAAGTATTTATAACGAATAGATTGCACAAGCGGTTAATCTTCAATAAAGTATATAGATTCTATTTACTTGTGCACCGGATGGATTGGTACCAGAAGACTGTGTTTGTCCAAACAAGCTTTTTCGGCGTTTAACAACAACTCCAAATTCTTCCTTGAAGCCAAGCTTCATGTCTTCCTCAGTGGCCCGTTCATTGAATCGTTCGGCCTGCATATTTGCATAACGTCGTTAATTAACATTTTCTGGTGCAATAAAATGAAAAATAATTTGCAATTTATTATTTGTATGCATTATTGGTTTTTTGAAACTTACAAATCGTGCCGCGAAATTGGAATAACCGCCAGGCCCAAGCTTATGCTGACCTATTTTTTCAACTCTTGATTTTGTGGCCTTTGATGTGTCTGGCAGCCTATGCAAGTGTTGAAATACGTTAGATGTTCCAAGTTCGATATAGAAATATTCGATAATAATAAGGTTTTTAATTACATTGCGGAAAGTATTGCATACCTCCCTGTGCCTGGTGTTATCTTTCCTTCTCTTCTATGAGCCCTCTCCCTTCCATCCTCCACTAGAGCTCTCCACTCCATTGGTGGAATCATTGGAGGGCGCTCATACCTAGGGTTTTTTTCCAGGTGGGTCCTATATTGGTCTTGGACAACCTTCACATGTAGTCCAACCTTTTTCATTACCTCGACTTTATTGAAGTTCTTGTCGCCAAACAAGCCAACCAACCAATTAGTGACTTCATCTTTTAAACATTTTGGTTGTTTATCCCACCTTTCTCAGATGGTGGGCCCGAAGATCTCCAAGCACGCGTCATTCATTTGTTTATAGAAAACATCATTTCCTGCGAAATGATCATGCCATGATCATAATTAGTTGAAAGAAAACGTTTTATCGGTATATTACAATGAAGTTATAAACACTAACTTGATCAACGTATATTAATTACCTGGGACCTTATCGATCTTTATTGGGACGATATCTACGTCGACCAAAAATGTTACCTCCATTGTTCCCGTGCTAGTGACACGGGTAGATCCTGGAAATGTAGCTAGGTCGATATCAATATTACCAGGATTCTGATCGATGTTGACCCCTTCTTCTAGAGGATCCAGTGTACATCGGTCACTAGCGGCCGGTGCGCTCACAGTTGGGGTCCTTGGTGTGTCAGAACGTGTTGCTGACTATTCAGTCGATAACAATGGAGAAGGAGTAGTCGATGCACGTGGATTCGTTTGCTCATGATGCCATGTCTCTCCATGAGCCTCGCTGGGGCCAACATCGCCTCCACCACTATTGTGTGTTTTCCGATAATTCTGTAAATACAAACCACGTCTTACACGTTCAGTACTATCATATAAAAGATACAATTATAAATTCATAAATGAATTATTTTATGAATCAAGATTCCTCAACTTACTTCCAAGGATTCAGATTTCCGTTCCAACAATTCAATCCTTGTCAGGTTCTGGCTTGTCTGCGGAATCTTGATTAGCAGAGAAACTAGTTCCGCACTATATTTTTCCAACAATTTTTCTATCATCTTAATCGGGTTTATGGCTTCACCAATTACGTGGGAATCTTTAATGATCTCAGCCACTTTAGGATCTACTGAACATTCTTCTGATGTTGTTTCATACAACGATTCACTGGGCTACAACAAAAATATATAAAACACTATTGAGTTATATCATGATAGATTCCTAAAATTATTATATTAACAAAAAATATCTATGATCATGATAGATTCCTAAAATTACAACTAGGTTTACTTGGTGCCTGGACGATAGTGTCATTTGATCCACAGCTGCCGACTTTCCCCGATCGTCGGGCCCCTGCAAAAAAGAATTAGAAAACATTATCACAACAAAACCAGTTTACACACGAAAAATACATAACAAAATAAACATTATGCTACGTATTATATTGGTACAATTCCAATGGATTATACTTGCAACATAGAGGATCGTGATCCACTCCTCGGATCGATGCTCATAGGTGACTTGCCCCGATCTTCTAATATCTGGGAGCCGCCCCTTACAGATACCTAAATAAAAAACACAGTGAAAGTGATCACCTAAACGAATCCAAAATTAATCATGAGAAAACACATCGATTAAAAACTATTATTAAGTATTATATTTTTACTATTACAAAGAATATGTATACCTGTTGTGTTGAGGGTATGGTGATCCTTGCAGAACCAGACTGCACAAAAAACATAGAGAAAATTATTATGTAAACGAAATAATTAGATAACATTATAGGAATGAAACCAATATACTAATAATGAAAAAACAAAGGAAAAAAAAACTATTTTTTCTTATTATATTTGCACTATTACAAAGATGTATACCTGATCCCTCGAGGAAGATGTACTCCTCCGACCATCTGCTGGCGGGTTTTTATCCCGATCACTAGCCTGTGAAGTAAATATGGAAAATTTAAATGAAATAAACTAACGAAAAAATCCTTAATATGTTAAATTCATTAATAAAAGGTTGGTTAAATTGTTATATGTACCACTCCCATAGTAACCTTTTTTGTATCTACTCGGTTCAAATTGTAATTAATAAGCAACTCTTCCCCTGCAGATATTGATTTAATGGCAACTACAAAAACACGGTTTCCTTCACGCCTCTCAAATTCGCAGTTTGGTTGTTTAATTGTAGACCCTGGTTGTATACTGTTTATAAACCCCGCAATATTCACCGTGGCCTTTGGCCTTCTGTCCATGTACAACGTTGCTCCTTTATTTTGATTTCTGTCTTTCAACTGTAAATAGTTTGTTGACAATCCATAGCTACACATATTTTTTGTAAATTGGACCAGGTGCATCCAATATGTGTAGTTGTAACAGGGTCCAACATACTCCATCAATTTTGTACATGTGTTGTAAGGGACCCTTATGCCATCCATGCTGAACAACCCAAAACCATGTATTGATGACGGTGTTATTCGATATATCCTCTCTTTCACACAAAAATCTGTGTTCGGTTGAGGAAGATCCTTGGGTACCCATTGTTTCACTAAATGTCTGTACCTCAAGGGAACCTCGAGGTCATCTTTTGTCTCATCACCATAGGAACATGACCCCCCTCGACCGTGAAAAAATTTATTGCGTTTATCGAATTTTCTTCTGGTCTTTTGACATCTAGTTGATACAACTCTTTTAGACCTACTGGACATCTCACTTTCCTCTAGCCTTCCTAAACTCCACTCGTTTGAGGAAGACATATTTGACAAATACCTGTTTGGTTCTACCTGCACCATGGAAAAAAAGTTTAGATATGATTGCAAGGCATAGCGCCTCTTAAAAGGTGACGTGTAGTGCCTTTTATAATGTTACTTGATCCTCATTCCCTTTCTCAACATGTAGGCATTCAAGTGACGAGGAAGATGATCACTTTATTTTTCTTATGAGTACAAATTCACGCAATTATGAGCTTTCTTTTATTGCTCCTTTGTGTCTTGACTCCCATATCAAACCATCCAACTATCAGCTTTGTCGTCATAGCCCTAAAGTCTCTCTCATCCCATCAGTTTGGGTTCATCAACTCGGTAGTTGTAGTACAGTCACATTTAGTAAGATATTTATATTCAACAACAATAATATAAAATAAAAATCAGTAACCATTATGGAAAACGTCTAAAAGTTTTTATGACTTTCAAAAGTAATATATTTTAGGTGGTTAATAAGTGTTAAAATCTTCAAAAACAATATTTTGTATAATGTGGTGGAACTTGTATAATCTTATTCAAGCATGGTCTTCTTAGATGACTGAAAGTAATTGAATTAAGCAAAAACGGAACCATAAACAAGTAAGTTGTTTTGAAAAATGGGAGCTTTCAGTCATACTCCCAACTAATCCTGCCTTTGGACAATTACTTGTAATATTGACTTAGGGTATTTAATTCATAACATATATTTTCAATCATATTGACATAGAGAAAAGTAGGGCTTTCTTTATATTGTCATGACATAGTTACAAATACTTTCTTTTCAATCTTTATGACAATTTGAATGGACAGGCCCCACTCATAGCCAAATACTTTTGAGATATTTACAACTCATCGGAGTATGGGGGACCATATAATTCTCTAAAGACATTGGATTCAACAACCCATGCCTTTGAATAAACAGACCTCAGGACCACACATCTATTCTGATGCGTGTGGACGTCTATGTGGGTTTTGACAAGCCACTGTCGTTTGTTTTTAACGTAGTACCCAAGTATTTGAGCCTTAGTAAGCTTTGTCTGCAAAATATCTTTGACCTGTTTGAGAGATTCTCCAACTTACCGTTTTATATTATAAATAACACTTGGATCTAATGCTGTCAGGTTGATGCCGAATGACCGCCACCAGTCTCTAGTCCAATCAGGGATGAACCATGCAGGATCCTCATGGATATGTGTCATTTGAGGTCCAAACTTTAGCATGGTATAATATGTTCTATCTGTATTTTCTTTTCTCAAGAATTTCCACCATAATTTTTTATATTTTTCATAAGTGTGTGTAGTACTTGGAAACCAGAGACTAGCATCTTGATGTGGCCATGCTTCCAAAGAACGTATCCGGTTAATACAGTCATATTGTTGTTCTAGTCATAGCCCAGGGTGAGGTGTAGAGCCCTCTGTCGAGATTAAGTTAATATCATGGTATAGGTGAGTTAACCAATTGCTTGCATCAGCTGCTTTTCTCAAGGAGTTGTTGTAAATCATCTCTGGTACAATACTGGATCCCATAGGCATTCTTCTGAGTTCTAGCACTAGTCTAATAAAAGCATCAGATCCCTGTAAGTTAGCATCTAATAATTCAGCATGTCTCAACTCCCACCTAGGTTTCCAGTCTTGCATATAATCCAACCAAATCATATTATCATTGATAGTATAGATATGATTTTTTCCTCCGGTCCAAGCAGAGATTTTCATGTTTACTTGTGGGTTATGGGCCTAATGGATTCCGCTTTGAACTTCTACGCTTGCTTTCCTCCTGCTCGCTTGCACCAGGCTCGCTTGCTTCAGGCCCGCTTCTTAAAAATTAACAGCACACTTCCGTGTCAAATATTCTCTTATTAAAAATTCAGGAATGCTTTTTGCTTTCCCAGAAATGTGCTCATGAATAGTACAGTTATAACATCAAAACATTGCTTTCCATCTTGCAAACTTTCCTTTTGTTGTTTAAAATTTTATTGTGTTGTTTAGCACAAATGGAAGTCTGGAGAAATCTGTTCTAGTTATGATAAGGTCATGGTTCAACAAATAAAGTAATAGTTCTACTCAGTTTTCTGTCATGAGGACACTTATTCTCCAAGATAATTTTCCTCATGAGTTCAATCGAGGTCGAGTTCCACGTATTTGATTACCAACAATTTTATTACTTAAGTCTTATAGCCAACACATATTTGATTATCTGGGTGTAGATGTTTCCTGTAATATACTTAGAAGAGTTACTTTCAGAAATGACTGTGCCTCTTAGAGGCCAGTCAACTCTAGGAACCAAGTGACCCTATTATAGGGTTAGTACAAACTAGAGAGAGAGAGGTGACTGGGATATGGGATGGTCAATCAAAGAAAGTCAATGATAGTCAAAAGGCTTAGTACAATCACAATAAAGATGAGTTGACAGCCAACAGACTGAGGCCAAAGAGACTCAGGCCCTCCAGTAAGGTACAAGGACCAACCAAAGGGTCAAAAAACCAATCAGTAAGGTACAAGTAAAAAAGAAAAGAGTGGTTATAAATTAGACTCATAAACCTTGGGACCAAAACTAAATCAACCATTGTCGGGAAGGTACAAATAAGGTCTAATATATATTGCAATAGCTCCTTGTAACTACCTGTTATTTGACATGACAAAGAGATGGAAGGTCAAATAATGTCAAATATATGCATGAATAGCTCCTTGTAACTACCTCTTATATGCAATATCTCCTTATAACTACCTCTTATATGCAATATCTCCTTGTCACTACCTCAAATGTGGACAAAATACCGTAGTATCCACAAGACCAAAAACATAAAAGGTGGTACAAATAAAAAGATATACCAAGATGAGTAAAAGACCCAAAAGGTAAAAGGCAAGCTACAAATCAAAATATATCTCAAGATTAGTAAAAGACCCAAAGGTGAGAGGCAAGGTACCACAAAAAAATGAAAGGACCAAAATGAAAGGACAAGCTACCACAAGACCAATAAACAACAGGGTGTAAAGACCAAAAGTAAATCAACCATTGTGGGGAAGGTACAAATAAGGTCAAATATATATTGCAATAGCTCCTTGTAACTACTTGTTATTTGACATGCCAAAGAGATGGAAGGTCAAATAATGTCAAATATATGCAATAGCTCCTTATAACTACCTCTTATATGCAATATCTCCTTGTAACTACCTCTTGTAACTCAAATAGGACCACCATAAGGTATGATAGCGAGAAACCTTCCTAACTAAGGTCTGGAGGGTGGTACGAAGTGGGTATAAAGACTCATAACAACTTGGACAAAGGGGTTAGTACCTCAAATGTGAATAAAATACCGTATTACCCACAAGACCCAAAACATAAAAGGTGGTACAAATCAAAAGATATACCAAGATGAGTAAAAGACCCAAAAGGTAAAAGGAAAGGTACCACACAAATATTATCGACAAAATGGAAAGACCATAAGACAATCAACCAAGGTGGGGTACACCCAATCATCTCTCTCTCAAATGTACCATTGTTCCATATAACCTGAAAGACCATCATCATAGTAAATGGAAAAGTCCACACGGATGATCTGATCACGTGGTCCTCTAGACTACTCCTAAGGTCAAGTGTTAGTGGCTCCATCAAGGGGTGTTCAGTCCCTTGAGAAGACCATCTAACTCAACCATCTCGAAGAACTAGGAGAAGAGGACATCACACATCATCAGATAATTGGTAACTGACCATGTAAGAACTCAAAAACCCTAAAGCAACCGAGTGTGTAGAAGGGGATCTAGGAAAAGACAAGGCTCGCAGGCCAAAAAAATAAGCTCAAAAACCTATACTGGGACCGGTGTCACAGTAAACGAGCTGAAACAAAAGTGGCCAGAATGCCAACAAGTAGCACTAAAAAGAAAAAGACCCTCTAAAAAGGTGAAATAGCAAGCAAAACCTCCTAACTAAGAGCTGGAGAACTCAACAAGTTGTATCCTTTGCAAGGTGAGGAAATCCAAGTTGAACAATACAAAACGAGAGACCAATAATGGAAGGATATCCCTCTACCGAAAGGGATCTTGGGTAAAAGAGCCCTAGTAGAAAAGTCACTAAGCTACCTCGTTCATGACACGTCGGAAAAGGTTTTTGACGCTTCTGCCTTATCGCCCTTGTATCACCAGTATGGTGGTCGGAGAATACAAGGAAGACAATGATCGATGTTTCCTTAGGGCTAAGTGGAGTGCGACATTCCATAGAGTCCGTCCGGTTCTCGATCTCGTGGAGGTTTAACCCTTGAAACAACAGGAGGCCCCTCCACAAACTGGTCGATGACCGTGTCAATAAGTACAAGAGGATTTTAGCACCCTAGAGGACAACAACTATGTCTCAGAT
This sequence comes from Larix kaempferi, assembly GCA_027924585.1. NCBI lineage: Eukaryota > Viridiplantae > Streptophyta > Pinopsida > Pinales > Pinaceae > Larix > Larix kaempferi. The sequence continues at coordinate 7,266,048 of BSBM01000434.1, forward strand.
GATAATGACAAGGGGGAATTATTTGGATGCCTATCCCCGGTGTCCTACTTAACTAACAAATTCTTTTTATCCTCAAGCGAGGTTAAAGTGTGTTGAGTTAACGAGTTAAATTTTAATGGTTGTATTACTCAGTCGGGTGATGGAAGTGCAACTTGTGGTGTGATGACTGACTCAAACGATGCAAATGCATATGAATAAAATAATCCTTTCCTTTCAATGAATGCTAGCTAAGGTAAGGAGATAGTTATTTCAAACTATAACTACTCTTTCAAATTAAATGAATGCAACAAGTGTTCAAGTTCATTCATGGGACCTCAAGGAGAGCTTCAGATATACTCAAGTCATGCAAATGAATTCATCACATAAAAAAAAGTGATAATAAATATAAGGAATTGTATATATCCATGTTCATAATTATTTAGGCACACTTATAACATTCTTCAATCATTCATCACAAAAACACAGTGATAGTAGAAACAATAAACTACGTATAAATGTTCACGAGCTTAATAAAAAAATAGTAACCACAACTGGGGAATATCATGATGCTAATAGTGTTATATGATCTATCTCACATGGTTCTACTTCATAATGGGATGGGGCCAATTAATCTTACTTTCAAAACTCATATGGTGGCACCATGAAAGAAAAACATTATGGGGGCTCCAACCTACAAGGTTATCTAACTTTACATTAAGGATGGATTTGTAGTCCAATTGATCCTAACCACTGATATTCTCAATTACGAGCTAGTACCTTAGGAGTGAATCCATACCTTACTCATGGAATTTCAACCCACCAAGTGCTCAAAGCAACCAAAAGATGCCCACATTAGCCTCCTCCAAAGGCTTCTGTCAAGATTACTCGTTCAACAAGAAAGGTCCTCAAAGGGGGTTTGCACCCATCAAGATTTCCCACTTTGGAAAATGAAGCGACCATCCATGTCCAATAACACACATAACGTTCAAAACCACTAATAACACACATAATGGAATTCACTGCTACTTCACTAATAACACACCCAACGTTCAAAACCATAATCAGGGAATACAATTTAAATGAAGCTACCACTGGAGTTGAAAAATTGAATGTGGGGATTCACTTTTTTGCTAGAATGCAAGCATTTTGAAGCAACCAAACCACAATCATAGGTTAAAACTTATGGATCAGAACTAATGTGTAGACCACTGATTAGTAAGTATATATACTAACGAAGAATACCTTGTGTGAAACCTAAAAGATGCTAATAAGTGATTTCTACAAATCTTCATCTAAATGAATTTCTCCATAGTAGTCTTGATGTACAATATCAAGACTTGCCCATACTTGATCAAGGGATGCATGACTATATGAATCGGATTGACAATTGAGGCTTCCCCAACTGTAGTTTTAAAACCATTAGTGAATGATACATTCTCTTTCATCCATTCCTTGGAGATATAACTGTCTATTACTGGTGTATATTCTCACATATTCACACAATTCTTTTTTTCAATGATTTTTAACCATCAAAAGGTAAATTATAGGAAAGCACGGGGTTAACAGGTTGGGTTAACCTCTCTCAGTTGGAAGTCTATGATAGGTTGGTTTAAGGGACTCATGAGTGCATGGGCATGGTAGCGACTGACAGATATTTAAAAAATGTTCATTCAAGGATAACAAAGGGGCAGAAGGTTCTCACAAAGATGATTGTGGATGTTGCAAGAATTGGTATAAAACTGTTGACAGTGCACAACTTCAGAGATATTTATTCAGGCTCAGGCTTCAAGCTCAGGTTTTAAACATGGTCGTGATTAATTATACAATCTTATGGTTAGCATAAATATTTTTTGTCAAGTTGGATATGGGTCATCTTGGTAAGGACTAAGAAATATGGGGATGTACTATAGGATCAATTACATAACATAGTTTTTTGTTTTAGAAAAAATTCCATTTGCTTTCAAATGACCTCCCATTATAGATAAGAATAGATAAGGTGATTTATTGATGTCTATGGATTACAAAAAAACACAGGTCAAAGGGATCCAAGTACAATCTAGTAGTGACAAATTGTGAGTGCCAAAGCAACTCAGAGAAATTAAACAAAACCACTGAGTAAGATAAACTACTGAATAAGAGAAGCATAACCATAGATACAATAAAGGGCTAATGATCATCATTAGTAGACACAAAATGTGAGGGTAAAAGAGGAAGCCCTAGTGAACACATCATAAACAAAGGTGGAAGAGGAATCCCTGTGAACACATCATAAACAAAGGTGGAAGAGGAGGCCCTAGTGAAATTAGAAATAGAGTTGGAATTAGAGTTGGAACGTTTGAGTCAAGTCATCTCAACCCTGGACATCTTTGTATGGCAGCATACCACTTGTTTCCATTGATAGATGAGATAGAGGAGAAATGCAAGTGATATGCTTGGTGAGGTACATCCCAGGGGGGCCCAATAACCTTGGTCTCCTATGTAACTTAATACCTCCCTCATAAAAAGAGCTAGGAATATTTGCTTTGGATAAAGATAGAAGGGGTTTGTAATGGCAATTTGCTATGGTGGACAAAGAACCAAGAAGGGCTACCTCTCTCTCTCTTCATTATCAAAACCACCTTCATTTGCTAAGGAGAATGACACATTGCTGCTGTTTGGGGTCTATCATTCCAAGGTAATAAATGTTGAAAGCATCCTTGTGAGGGGAAGGAGTAGGATCAATAGTTCCATTGCATCCCCATGAGTAGAAGGAGTAGCATTAGTAGTTCCATTGCATCCTCGTGAGGGACATGAGTAGCGAAGAAAGAAGGGTTCAATGGGTGGAGCAGCCTTCTGTCTCTTGCTAGGTGGATAGTGGGTTCACACAGGGCTTTCCCCATGGTTGCTTGATCTGACATGAGAGCTACGAAGTATGGAAACATTGGTATCTTTTGACCCAGGTGAAGGGTATGGGAGCTTTTAACCCTGACATGGGAGAAAGAGGATCAATCCTGAGCCGAACCTTGTGAAAACTCAATGACATGAACCTTGAACCTATTTCGTAACCCCCAAACCCTGAATGAATATGAGTAAAATGATAGATATGTTAGATATTACATGAACTCATTGATTTATGAGGCATTATGTTCCTGGCTTGTTAGATTGCAGCAGCTTTGGTTCCAGTCGATGGGAGGTAGAGTCCATAGTTCGCTCGATGACAAGAGGTAGAGTCCACAGTCCACAGTTCGCTCGACGAAGAGAGGCAGAGTTGATAGTTCGCTCAGTGACGAGAGGTAGAGTTTGGAGTCCACTAGGAATTAATTGGAGGCAGCTAGATTTCACAGTCCACTCCGCAGCGATGGGAGGCAGAGTTCATATCAATTCGCGTAATGAGAGAGTGAGGTAATATTTATAGTGTTTCTTTTTTAATTTTTGATATTTAATATTTAAAAAAAATAATAGTGTTTCATTTTTTTAATTAATAGTGTTTCTTTTTTAATTTTTGATATTTAATATTTAAAATAAATATTTATTTATTTATTTTAAATGATTTTTACGCTAGGTGATGTGTTAGGGTATAATAATTATAGTGATGCATTGTGGGTGCTAAGATTGAGAACTTATTGCTAAAGAATGAGTAGGCCTAAATCATTCCTTGATTCCAAACAATGAATATATGAATACTTCGGCTTGGAAAACCCTATCTTGAAGGGAGAAGCTCACCAACATAAAAAATAAGACAAAATATGAAGATAATAATAACAAATATGAAGATCCTTAAGTCAAAATAGATTAGTTTATTATGATGACCAATTGGCCTTAAGAATGAATACATTGTGTCCACTCAAGATGCAAACACCTCAAGGGTTGAGCAAGAGATGGTAATGAAAACTTGCAAGTAGTCCAAAGTCTCATAATAGAAAACTAAATGATCAAACAATAAAAAGCACAATGGGGATGACACCTTGAATACTAACCTCATGAACACCATTAGGGGTTGTTGAGATTAATGGCATAGGATACTTCGAAAGGTCACCTTGATTATATAGATCATAATATGCTACATGTAATGACATCCAAGAGGATGCATTGTACACATGGGTGACTGCACTATTTTTGGACAAGCTCTAGAATTTGACAGCTGGTGCCTACAACTTTGCAGTTCAATAATTATAGATTTTATTTTCCACTGGTTCAATTAAGACCTCCCATAAATCCATAGCAGATTCTCCAAAAGCAATGGGGATGCCTAAAACCCTTGGAAAATAATTGGCCTTTATATTTCCAAATAGCATTGTATTTTGGCCCATTAAATACTTGAACCTTAAGCCATTAAAGGGGGATTTATATGTCCATTGTATTCACTTACAAGGTTTAATATTCAAGAGGTACATGTCATGAGGAAAAACCTCACTATAAGAATAAATGTATATTTTTGAAAAAATTATATCAACAATATACATTTATTCTTGATTGTCGAAAAATGATGCACGGTTATAGATAAATCTATCGACCCTAGGTGGAGATGGATGTTTGGTCCCTTCAATGTTAGATTTTAGAAATGCAACAACATTATAATTGATTTATCATAAATAATTGGACATATAGAAGACAATAAATTCACATAATGAGACATTGATATCCATTCAATTCTCATTCAACTACAAAATTAAATCTTATGAAAATATAAAACAAAAACATTTTTCATACCCATTTGATATATTGTAAGGAGTTTTTCAAAATTACTTAATTGCGATCATAAGGTGAATATTTTGGCTCCATAAGTGAATCATTGGCGATGATGAGGATGATGAAGATGATGATGATGATGAAGAAGATGATGCTGATGACGGTAATGATGAAGATGATGATCATGATGAAGATGATGAGGATGATGATGACAATGACGATGATGATGACGATGATGATGACGATGATGATGATGATATTGATGATGTTGATGATGATGATTAAGATGATGATGATGATGATAATTGTGATTACGATGATTATGATGATGATGATGATGATTGTCATGATTAAGATGATTATGATGATGATGATGATTATGATGATGATGTTTGAGTCTTGATAATTGTGCATTTCCTTACTAAGCTTCTCTCTGTTTCGAGAATAATTTAATATTCTCTACTAAATAGGGCCAACCACGTGAAGGTGGAATCTCTTATGGCCCCTCCCCCCCCCTCACATCACTCTCAATTCCCCCTAACCTGACAAAAATATCTATGTACAGAAACTTTAAATGTGTTTTTTGACATACTCTAAAACAAGCAATGTTTCTAATTATATCATACAAGAAAATGGAAACTCACTACAAAACAATTAATTTATTATTACTGCATAACTCGTAAAATTCAATGGTCTTCATCATCTTCTTCATCTGGCTCATCGTCTGTACTGTCATCCGATGATCCAGATTCAACATTGTAAGGATCGGCCATATCATCCTCGTCGTCGATGCCAGTTACAATCATCATGTCATCATCGATATCATCTTCATGGACATTGTTTGATACATCATTTGATTAAATAAGTTCTTCGACATCTTCTTCTGGACCATGATCATCTAACTCATGTTGATCATGATCATATTCTACGGCATCTTCTTTTTCGAGAATGTCTTCATTACCTTCATCTACATTATACTTTATCGGCCTTCCCCTTGGATCGTGTCTCACAACAAATGACCACCCCACTCTACTTGGAACCTCAGAGTAAAATACCTGTTCACATTGGGTTGGAAGAACATAGGGCTTCGTTCCTGGCTCCAACAACCTTGTATTTACCATGGTAAATCCATTATCATGTTCAATTATTGTTTTATCGGGATCACGTTGATTCAATCGACATCTATACCATTTGACAACGAACAGAAATACCTTGAAGGAGTTAAAGTCACATTGAAGAATGTCTTCCTGATACCCACAGTATCGATTTTCAGAGAGTTCTGGATGTCTGTCACTTCTAGAAGAAACATTGGTCACCTCAAAGATTGCAGATATCCCACAATCAGATGTTTTCTTTGTTTCATCCAACTTTTTGATTCGATATCTACATCCATTGCACCACATAGCCTTATGGTGTTTTACCTACAACAATCCATACATGAAAATATTACGTAATGATCCAATATTTATGATTAACTAGTGCATGTTTATAATGCCATACAATGAAAAAAACAGCGTGACGTATAACGACATTATGTTTTACAAAAAAAAAATAGTGTGGATGATTAATATGCTTACCTTCTTATCTTTTAAACCTCTTACTAAATCGATTTCCCTTTGTGTTAGATTGGTGTCTCCATTGCGATGTGCAACTTTAACCAATGAAGCCACACCTTCCCATGATATTCCATGACCAGATTGTTCACATCATTCGATCCATACCTTCATCTAGTCAAGATTGTTTTCGATGTATAAATGAATTGCATCCCACTCTCGACCAACTGTTTCATGACAATAAAATTAAAATTCAATACAAATGTAATATAGTAACTTAACAAAGTATATTACACTCTAAATTTATGTAAAATATTGAATATAAAAATAGAATATGTATGATATTATATATACATAAAAATCACTAGTCAAATGTGTTATATTACCTTTCACCTTCCTCGATCTACCTTTCCCCTTCGGGTACTCCCCTTCGAAACTCTTATTGGATTCTGGATCACAAATGCGACGTAAATTGAGCTTTTCTGCTAATTTAGGAAGATATTCACTAATATACAGCATGTTTTGGTATACCATATATCCCTCCATCATAGAACCCTCAGCATATGCTCGTTGTCTGACCAAACCCTTCATAAATTTCAAGTGCATCTCAACCATCCACATGGACCTTGAGTGCGCAGGTCCACACAGTTCAATCTCCTCAACTTGGTGTATGAGGTAGTGTTCTTGTGCATTGAAAAATGACGAAGGTAGATGCTTTTGCGTTTCACACATGAGACGAGGAATTTATCTCCTCCAATACTTTATGTCTTATTTATGGAATTCTTTAGATGATAACTATCTACAAGTGACATGACAACCAAATAAAGAGATTAAATAAAAAAACAATATATTACATAACATCAAGAATTACAGAACGAAAATCAAATATAAGTTCTATGTTGAATTAAACAAACACTAAGCGCATGGAAAAAATCACCACTTACCTCATGTATTTCCCGAGACTATATATTATTTACTTGACATTGTTGTCAAAGTTTTTCGGGATAGAGAGAGGTAGAGCATACTGTAACAATAATATACAAATCGTTTCATTTTATCAACAAAGAGTAGACAAATAAAAAATATACCAACCATATTCACTGGAATAGGAAAAAATAATAATTAAATCTATACCATAATAATTACCTTCATGAAGACATGTCAATCGTGAGTTTTCAACCCCGTGAAATCACCTTTCTTTGTTATGATATTCTTCATGTTCGCACAAAATCCGGTTGGAAATTTAATTTTTCGAATGACTTCTTTTACAATATTAATTTGCTGGTCCGTTAACATCCATGGAAGTGAGTTTATATTAATTTTCTCTATGTTGCTAAGAAATTGAATGACATCTTTCATTGCATGGTTGCTATCTTGAATTTCTTTGCAAATTTTGACAATGTTTTCTTTGTCACTCCTTCCATCCAATATTCGCCATAATGTTTCGGTCACATTCTTTCCGATATGCATTGTATCAAATAGATGAGCAATTTGTAGGTGCTCATAGTAGGGCAACCTACTGAATTGTCTAGGATAACTTTTCATTCCTCGTGGAAACCCATTAATTCCTTCATGATCACATGAACGATAATCATGAAATTACATAAATTAATGTCAATTACAGTAAAAAACACACAATATAAAAAAATACAATATAACATATCATATACGATGATTCATTATACGTACCTTGACGATTTCTATTATATTGCAACTTCCATAGGTGAGGTGTCATTTTCTGCAGTTTTAATGCAATCTCTTGCTTGCCATTGAACATATGTTTTTTGGTAGTTCGATACCTGTGATTCTTATAGAGGAAGTGCCTATACTCATCAAACACCTCCTTTCCTAAGCTTTTTGAATGACGAGATTTGATTTTAGGACCACAAACTGGACATGCAAATTTCCTCTTTGTCTGAAGACCTACATAAAGAGATGGAATATCTATGTCAATTATAATTATATACAAAATGAATGGATTATTTAGAAAAACATGCGTGCGTAGTATATTAACTAGTAGTTCGCATAACTTTTTGCAAATAAAGTGGAACTTATAATTACATACCACAAAAGTGGGTTAACCCTGGGGCATCATGTATTGTCCATACAAGCATTGCATGGAATTGAAATTGCCTTTGTCGTAGTGGTCTAGATATGTCATACATAGTAATTCCATTCCATAACTTCAGTAGCTCATCAATAAGAGGTTCGATATATACATTCATATCTTTCACTTGGTACTTACCTGATTGATTTGAACATATAAAAAATATAAATATGAGACGTACCATTTAGATTATATATATTAAACCATATTGCACAATAGAAAAACATTAAATATATATATGACATTATGCGACAAAAATACGACAAATGAGATACCACTACATTAAAAAAAAACTGCAGGGTTCGTACCTGGAACAATCATCGACAACATTATGTGCTCCCTCTTTATTGTCAACCATGGAGGAATGTTGTTGTTTATAACAAAAATAGGCCACACCGAGTAAACGTATCTCATCTCTGCAAATGGATTGACACCATCTGCTGCCAAATAAATCCTAAGATTACGAGGTTCTTCTTTAAAGTGAGTCCATTTTTCCTCCATATCTCTAAATGCAGACCCATTTGTAGGAATCCGAATAATGTTGTCTTGAATTACGTTCTGTGCATGGTAATCCATAAACTGTGTTATGTTTTCGCACCTAAAAAATCGTTGCAGACGTGGAATAATGGGAATATAACGTAGTTACTTGATCTGTGTGATATCTACTGATATGACATTCAGGACATTCTATTGCAAATTCATGCTGATTGTAATATAGAACATGGTCATCAAGGCATGCATGAATTTCTTCATACTGCATTCCAATTTCTTTCATGATGGCAGATAAATCTCGATATGTGCTAGGTAAAATATTTGATGGTGGTAACAAATATTCACCTATCATGCTACAACAAATTAAAATTAAAATCTAGTTAATATAATATAGAAATAATATTAATGGAACAAATTTCATCCGTAATAATTTGAATTATATATGAGTGAACAACAAAATACACAATCATATATATTTTGTGATGGAATATATTACATACCTTAACATCTGTGTGACTGATATGTTTGAAAGACCATTCATAACCTTCAAGTTCATTATCAATAATATAGCAGAGAGAAGATTTGTCTTGGAGACCTCATAAAGGGGTTCGTATGCCTTATCAAGAAGAGGTATATCATGAATATCATCAAAATGTTCATCATTTTCATGATCATCATCAACATCCATTCCAACATTAAATGAATCATGGATCAAATTATTTGTAACATCATCTTCAACTATGTTTTCAGTATGATCATCTTCTTCATTAATGTGATCATTAACTTGTTCTCCATTAATATTCATAGCTTCCGATACTTTTTGTGGAAGCACTTCCTCTGGACGAAGTGCCCTAGGATGTCTTTCCTTTATAATTGCATGAAACCATTGACAGATAAAAGTTAATATAAGAAATTCAAACGCAAATGTAAAAGTTTCAAACGCAAAATGTAAGCATTTATTTGATGCATTTAAAATGTAACAAATTTTGTACTGTTGGGATGAAAAGAACAATGGCCAATTGTACTATTGGTCAAATAGGTGCATCCAAACTATCCAAGAGACATAATAATTGACCCAATTACTGAGCAAAGTTACTCAAATAAAACCCAAAATTTCTCATATTGTACTCCACTAAGGTAAGATAAATGATGCTATGGTAATTTCTATAGAGAAAATATAAGAAAAATTACAACATGCCAATATAGTCGTTATTTCTATTATCATGATGGAAAGTGTCACAAATTTAGAGAGTTAAGTGTTTTTCCCGGTGAGTGGGTTAGTCTCACTAACGAACAAATAAATGAGTTATTCCACTATACCCTAGATTCAACATGCACAAAAGAAAAATAAATAGTATAATAAATATTTAATATTAAAATAATATTTATTGTCCATGTTAGTCCCCATCTATTGAAACCACGATCAATACATAAATTTACAAAAGCAATCAAAATAAAAACATATATAATGCAAAACTTACAAATGGATGGTATTCATGTCCTCCCTCAGCGTGCCCATGCTCCCTACAATGTTTTATGGCTGTTGTGATCAAAATTCTTCTCCTCTTAAAGCCCTTGCATTGACTACATGGACAATAGCATTTCCTATCACCCCTTCTTTCAACTCCTTCCCACAATCTAGCAAGCAATTGCTGATTTTGTTCGTTTGGATCATGAATATTGCTAGTTGACATTTTCTCATAAAGAGCTTGAATGAAGATTATTGATCTTAGAAAATGAAGCTCCACACTTCGTTCGCTTGAATCACAAAAACAATGGAAATAATGAAAAATAGTCCTCCGAATAAAAAAACTTCCGCAAACCGTCACTTGTATAGCAAACATGTTAGAATGTTTCAATATTTATAATTTTTAAAAGTCATCCTTCCGTCGGATATCCAACACCTTGAACCAAGTTACTGTTGGAGAATTGATGTCGGATTTCCGACATCCTCGAGTGGTACAACTTGGCGTCAGATACCCGACATCCCAATGCTTAATATGATGTCGGATATCCACAGAGCCATTGGATATCCCAGGGGCCTCATCGGATATCAGCATATCCATCGGATATCCGACGTCTCCTTCTATCAATTTAAAAAAAAATATCAAATTTTGAAATTTTAAAGGTGAAATCCGATGACATAGTCCTTATTCATCGGAGGTCGTTGGATTTTGTCGTCGGATTTTGGGTCCAAATCCACTAGTGACCCAGGGCTCAAATTTGGTAGAATTAGGGAAATATGCCCATCTTACAGAGTTCTTCCCCTCTCTTAACCCTAGTCACCAATGAAGCTCATCTCCTGGAATATCATAGGCATCAATGGTCTCTTGAAGTACCGTATGATCCGTAGAAGATTAGTCATGATAAATACTCTATCTTAATGATACAAGAAACAAAGTGTACCAATAAATCTCTTTAGGCCCTCATGGCCCATCTCTAGAAAGGAAATCAGACAATAGTTGTGGATGCCCTAGGAACCTCAGGGTGTTTGGCCATAATTTGAAATCCTTCTGAACTTTCCCTATCAAACTGGTCTTCTATCTTAAGTACCCTCTCTACCTCTTTTCACATATTGGGTACCAACGATCATGGAAATCTTATGAACATGTATGGGACACAAGTGCCTGCACAGAAAGCTCAGCTAATTGAGTACGTTAAATGGTACCTGTAACAATCACCTCTTCTATATATCCTTGTGGGGGGATTTCAACATGATGACTCCCCTCCAGGAAAATAAAGGTGGATGCAGAAATCTAAATGATCTCAACTTTAAATATTTCATCTCAAAGTACTACCTAGTAGACCTAGAGACTCAAAATGGAATGTTTACATGGAACAACAAATGGGGGCGGGGGTAAACCAGGTAGCCTAATGTATTGACCATTTCCTAATCTATGAAGGGGTGGTCACCTCGAGAGGAGATCTAATTTAGCCTCCATATTTCCTTCATTAGGATCAGATAACTGGTCCATTTGTCTCTCATGGCAGAGGATTAGTGTTATATCCCATAGACCCTTTATATTTGAAAAGTTTTGGATAACACATCCAAACGTTTTAGAGATGATCCAAAAAAGTGGCTAGATATGGACATACAAGGTCGCTCCAAGATGCATGTATTCCAACCGAAGCTCAAGCAACTCAAAACCAGGCTCAAAAGCTGGAACAAATCCTCCTTTGGAAACATCTTCACAGCTAAGAGTACCCTGGAACAGGAAATGGAGCAGTTGCAGACCCAAATGATTAAGGAGGGCCGCAATGAGTAAAGATCACAAAAACAAGATGAACTTAAGACCTAGATTGAATCCCGATGCTAGCAGGAAGAAATCCTCTGGAAGCAGAAGTCCCAAATATCTTGTCCCAAAGAGGGAGAACGTAACACCTCTTTCTTCCACATATCCACCATTCAACACATAATGCAAACAAGATTACTTCCCTAAAAGAAGATAATGGAACTCATTTGGAAAAGCATGAAGACATTGAGCAAGATCTAGTGTCATTTTATCAGGATCTTCTCACAGAACAAAGAGGAAGCGATTGACAAGGTTACTTTGGACGCCGAAATGGATCAGGGCCGTTAATCTTCCTCGATCACGATCCTCTACGTCCCAGCTCCAGAATTCCGTAGACTTCGCTCTGTCTAACAATCTACGTAACCAGATCTTCACTGACTGGTTAATTAAATATTTACTTTGACTGATCAGTGACACGATCAATCCTAAGCCACAATGAAACACAGCGATTAAATAATTGTTGATGCACGTATGGATCAAGTACATAATAATTCCTTCTTATGTATACAGAGATCAAATTAATATTCACTCGTATAATTATTCAGTGATTGAACTGGTTATTGGACAGAAGATGCATGATATCCAGGGAACATACAGAGCATAGATACTATGTTTCTTCATTCCATCAACAACTTCGATTACAATCTGCCATACATATATACAATTTACTTAATCCTATCAGATCCGAATAAACAAGATCTTGTTTCAGAAATCAAGATCCAATTTATGACTTTATAGAAGCCAATTACAGAAATTTATTCAGATCTAAATTCCTATCAGATCTAACTTACACACTAAATTTATGACTTTCTAGAAGCCAATTACAGAAATTTACTTGAAACAATCCATGGAATTGAGCTTGACTTCTAGGTGCAAGTCAGTGAATTGTTTAGGTCAGATGCTCCTGCATCACATTAATACCTTCTTTTTGAAGAGGTTGTGTATCTCTGTGGTTGTGCGTACCGCCGATGAGTCAATGATATCAATTTTAATTATCATTTAATTCAATATTTTCGTTAAAGTTAACCACCACCATCACAGAGCAAGATTTCCTCTTTCAGGAATGTCGTTGTTGTTGAATGAGAGGATTCATCTTTTTCGTTCAATTTTCAATCCTGAAATTTTGTGTAACTATATGTCTTTTAGAATGGATGTTTAGAGATAAACTTCTAAATGCATGTAAGGAGAGTAGCGTTGGTATTTTTTGAAAAACCAAAAAAAAAAATTAAAAATTGAGAATACAAGCGATGCAACTTTGTTATTACTTGTTTTCATGTAAATCATAGGATTTTAGGCATTTAAACAATAGTGAGTTGCAATAAGTCAACTTTGTGAGTGGTAACAAGTCATCTTTGTTAGTATAGTATAATTATGATTGGATTTTAGCATATTTTGTAAAGAAATTAAATTAAATTATTGAATTAAATTTAATTAAATTATTAACATGTACTACTAGTCATATAGTGGTGTATTTATTTTGCTTAAAGTGAAAAAAAGTGTGATTGCAAGCATGATATGAGAGGTAGCCTTAGAATTTCAAGTCATATTGAATGTATTTTGTTTTATTTTTAAATAGATTAGTTAAATTTGTAGAAAGGGCAATTAAAATTGTAACATTATCATTTTAAGAGTCATTTATAATTTATTAATGATCATAATTTTTTGATTCATAACTTTCATATGTATTTAAATTTAGTGTTTAAAGTGAAATTATTTTGGAAACTAATTTTGATCATTCAAAAATAATTTATTTATTTTATATTTTAATTTTGCAATATATATATATATATATATAAATAATAATTTATTAGAAAAATACAAGACAATATGATATAATTCACTATTCTATTTTTTATTGTATATTTTGGATTTTAGGCATTTAAACAATAGTGAGTTGCAATAAGTCAACTTTGTGAGTGGCAACAAGTCATCTTTGTTAGTATAATTATGATTGGATTTTAACATATTTTGTAAAGAAATTTAATTAAATTATTGAACTAAATTAAAATAAATTATTAACCTGTACTACTAGTCACATAGTGGTGTATCTATTTTGTTTAAAGTGAAAAAAAGTGTGATTGCAAACATGATATGAGAGGTAGCCCTAGAATTTGAAGTCATATTGAATGTATTTTGTTTTATTTTTAAATAGATTAGTTAAATTTGTAGAAAGGGCAATTAAAATTGTAACATTATCATTTTAAGGGTCATTTATAATTTATTAATGATCATAATTTTTCGATTCATAACTTTTATATGCATTTAAATTTATTGTTTAAAGTGAAATTATTTTGAAAACTAATTTTGATCATTCAAAAATAATTTGTTTATTTTATATTTTAATTTTGCAATATATATATATATATAATTTATTAGAAAAATACAAGGCAATATGATATAATTCACTATTCTCTTTTTTATTGTATATTTTTAATCTTTTAACTCATTATAAATGTGGTGATTTACAAAAAGACTTCTCTTAAAGATTTTAGAACATGAAAATAAATTTAAAAAAAAACCAAGTTCTTCATTACCTTTTCTTAAGATTCCATAAACCAAAGTTGACATAACTAAACATTAATAATAATAATCATCATTATGAAATAAACATAAACAATGGTAATAAGAAGTAAAAGACAAACTATCAACAAATCTAGTTACTATATATATATATATATATCAAAACATGTATTTTTTAAATTATAAATGAAAAATTATATGTTATTTTTTTACTCTATCTTACTTTGTAAAATCATTTTTGTTTGTGCAATTTGAGTTCACATTTATTTATATGAAAAACATATAGACTAAAAATTCACTAATATGGCTAATGGTGCATTTACCACTTGTTTTTTTTTCAGCGGACATTTACCACTTGTTGCAATTGTTAACATTGAATATGATGCTATTTATTTTTATTTTTATAATAATAATAATTCAGAAATAATTAGATTATTTTAAATTACAATATTATTTGAAATTCCATTATTATTTTAACTATTAAATCTTAATAATAATATTTAACTTATTTTTAATTATCAATATATTTAAACATTTAGTCAATAACAAATTAGCTATCTATATATAAGTTTTCACAAATAGCTAGTTTCAACAATTGTAATTGCACTAAAGAGGCACATTGTATAACCCAGTAGGGGGAGATGCATAACTTCTTCAGTGCTCATTTTATAGCTGACACTTGTCCTTTATAAAAAAACAAAATATTATAAAAAATAACACGTAACTCAAATTAGATTTAAAATATTTAGAACATCATATATGTAAAACTATACAAATTAGATAAATTAAAACCATTGCACCTATGAAAGATTTGATCCCTATAAAGGTTTGATAAATCCCCTTTAAAATGGATCTTTGTATTCTTTGACACATCCCAAAAGCATGCTTATACTATAAAGGTTGGCAGTCGTTTTTCCATAATTTATAAGGCAGAGATGACCATCGCGAACTCATGAGAGTGAGAGTGAGAGTGAGGTCATGTGTTTGGCAAGGCCCATCATACCATGACCACGAAAATCCTGCTACCAATAAATGTATGTAGCATGAATGGTGTTCCCAACCCTCAACGCTCTTTTCAACGAGTGCACTTTTGAAGAAGGTAGGCTTCCATCTATTGGTCAGTTTGTGGAGTTTTGATAAGTTTTGATACCTCCAACATGGTAATTGTTAAATCTGTGAATAATTTTGGAGACCGTTCAAGTCTAGCAATGATGGACTTCTTTGAGAATTACGATATTGCGAATATTGCCGCAAATATTACAATCTTTGAGAAACTTGTAACTTTTTGTTGTGAACGAGGGATAACATGTGTTGAGTGCTCTCTATTGCGCGAATTTGAATGGGTGGAATTGAAAAGAATGTTATGGCTCGGTGCACAATATGGAAATGATTGCCCCAAGACTTTCATACATAAGATTGCCCCAAGACTTTCATACATATGATAGGCGCGTTGATATCTGAGTCTGGTTGCATAATTCTGCACCTATACTCACAGAATGCACAATCTGGAAATGATTGCCCCAAAACTTTCATACATATGATTGCCCCAAGACTTTCATACATATGATATGCGCGTTGATATCTGAGTCTCGTTGCATAATTCTGCACCTATACTCAGAGAATGAAAAGACTTAGAAGGATAACCATTACACATGTCAATGATAACCATTACATTAAGATAAAACTTCACCTAAGAAAGTACATATAATGGAAAATAAAAGAACTTTACTGAAACATTTTAATCTATTGCGGTGAATGTAGAATATTTTGTAATAAACTATATTTTGTATTGTAAGTACTCTCATTCAAGCGTAATAACACATGAAACCTCTTAATCCTCTCCTAAGCTAAGGATGACAGATGAAAACAAATATGATTTAAAAACGATAATGTTTTGTAATAAACTATATTTTGTATTATAAGTACTCTCATTCAAACGTAATAACACATAAAACCTCTTAATCCTCTCCTAAGCTATCGATGACAGATGAAAACAAATATTATTTAAAAACGATATTTTAAGAATATTCCACCTGCATCATCTGTCCAATATGCTTATTTGTTATTTTGAAGGGTGAGGAGCATTAGAACATAGTATAGTATGCTTATTTGTTGTTTCGAAGTGTGAGGAGCATTAAAACACAGTATAAATGCATTGAAGAAAAATCATATATATTATATGTATTTAACTTTTTTAATCTATTAAATTAAGAATTACAAAAAAATCATCATTGATTTGGATTGTGATTTTTTCATAAATAAAATATATGATATAGCATTGATCCGTGAAGTATTTGAAACAAGATAACATCAATGCCATAGTCATCAGCATTATCAAACTTATCCTATAATTAATATAATTAATATATATATATGCAATGAGTTTCATCCAATAGTAAGGGAAAATTGAATATACATATATGC
Source organism: Larix kaempferi (assembly GCA_027924585.1). Classification (NCBI taxonomy): domain Eukaryota; kingdom Viridiplantae; phylum Streptophyta; class Pinopsida; order Pinales; family Pinaceae; genus Larix; species Larix kaempferi. The sequence goes on from BSBM01000434.1 coordinate 7,283,084, forward strand.
AACGAGTTTCATCCAATAGTAAGGGAAAATTGTTAGGTTACTTTGTATTATTAGGACAACAACATTCTTAAAAGTTGATATAAATATATTAAATTAAAAAACATAATCATTGCAAAGTAAACTTATTTTGTACATTTGATTTTTTGATAAATTATAGCAATTATATTCTTTTCTATATTGACTACTTATAAAGGATCTCACATATTTAATATGGGTGTTCATTATGGTTATTATAACCTTAATCATTATCGTGATGTGACGAACAATGATGAATATAGCAATGTGATTTAAATATCAATGAACAACATGTAATGTGACACTACCATTGAGGAACATAGTAATTCCATATAACTCAAGCAAGATGAACGTTGCAATGGGATGTCGTGTCTTATACTATTACTATTTAAATGTCCCAATATGAGATAATCAAACATCCTAATGTGAAAAAACAATTAATAAACATATCAATGAAGCATAATTGTTGATGAATACCACAATGGGATATAACCATTTATCAATATAGCAATTCAACATAAGTTGAATGAGATGAACGTTTACGTTTCTTTATGTTTGCAACACCCATCATTAACTATTTCTTACGCACTAACCATTATGCTTGTGATACCCCAAAACTTTATTATTTATTTTATTTTTATTTAATAATTGTGATAATTATTTTAGGTAAGAGTTATTTAAAACTCAAAAACACAAACTGACACTTTGCACATCAAACTATTATTATTATTATTAAATAATAAAAAAGAAGAAGAAAAAGGCACTTGGAGAGTTCACTTAAATGAGGGGACACCACCATGGCACATAAAGAAGAGGTGTAAGAAAGCAAGAGAAATCTTTACCAATCAAATCCAATCTAAAACTCAACAACCAGACAAGATCCTAAATCAGAGGGATTTATGGATTGATTGGAGATTTGATTGGGATGGCACAAGACATGGAAAAAACTATATATAATAGTGCACTAAGATAGCACGGGACACTATGTTGTGCATAGAGGAACTGTGTTGAGTGTTCTATCTTTTCATGTCTGTCATTGCTTGTTACAGACTCTGGGAGAGAGAGTGCCACTTGGAAGTGTTTGCTTGACGTTCTGGTGTATGGTGGTGATCCAGCTCGATGGTGGAGTTGGATGAGCAAATTGATGTCCTCTCCTATGGTTGGGAGGAACTGGATCTCCAGGTATTCTTTCAGCTATCCAGATTTGTATGGTGTACTTTACAGGTATGTTGTTATAGATTTGGTTTACATATATGGTGTCGATTTTGTTTTTATGTATTTTATTACCGACTGGTTGTATGATTATTCCTTTTTGGTTATAAAGGTGTTAATATTAAATCATATACTCATAAAAGTTCAGTACTATATGGAAATCAATGTATGGCTTATAGATGAGTTTCACTTACTAGTTATGTACTAAATTAAAACAATAGATACACTATAACTAGGTATATATTTAAAGGATGACTATACCTTGCTTTGAAGTTAATCATGATCTATGATAATTATTTTCAGATATAAATATTATGTAAGTGAATTCGCAAATCTTAGATCTGGGATAATTCACGGATCCCTTGATTGATGTATAATATACAATGTTTAAGTTTTTTTTTATTCTCTCGGTGTAGTGATTTAAATCCTTGTTTTTTTATGATTGTAGAATATCTTTGCATTTAGCTATGAAAAAAATCTTCACATATGTGTTTGGAATGCAATCTGTCATTATAGGTAGATCGATTGGATCCCTTGGTCCTAGGTTGGAATTTATGCTTCAAATGCCATTCGAATCCTTGATAGGAACAACCTTCGATGATATAATTTTATACCAACTATGAATCAGGTTCTGTGTTAAGACTGCATTTCAATGTAGAAGGGCGATTGAATATATATATATATATATATATATATATATATTAGTGATGAAGCTGGCATGAATTTATATAAACAGTGAACCTGTATTTGGGATAATGTTTAGACCTTTATACTTAATAGGAGATCGATTGATTATATGTATATACAAATTGCAGTGATGAAAAACTATGCTCTGATTTTTGGAAAACCTGGAACACCCATCCTTTAATTTCTGTCCCATCTTAACCCTGTCCCTCATTTAGAGTTTATTCATTACATAGAGACATCTACCTCACATCCCCTCTTGCGAATTATCTTGAGCGTGAAAAAGCTTAGCTTAATCTAGTTTAGGCGTAGTAAATCGTGATGGTAATCTTGTGTCATTTTCATGTATAAAAAATTCTTAGAGGTTATGTAAAATGGGAGGCCTGCAAGGTGAATTGATGGATAGACTCTTTGCAACACCGGTAAAACTCGTTGTTTCCCTTCACCGAATGTTTCCATACTCTGCAGCTCTGTATCCCTCGGGATATCTTCTCACTTTAGTTTTAACTCCCTTTTTCCTTCGCATCTGATCCCTCATTTTTTTGACCGATCTGTTCCTTGATTACCACTACTATCATAGCGGTAGTCTTTAGAAAAATACCCTCTACCACCTCTTACACTATATGTGGAACCTCATTTCATGAAAGGAGTCGACTGGAAGCTTCATGATCAACTAATACGACATATGCACTTGATAATTGTGGTAGGAGACACATGTACTAAAGTTTAGCTAATAAATCTGGGTAGTATAGATTTATTCGGTTTAATCAAAGATAATATCATGCATTCAAATTTGGTGGTTTGGGAGAATTAAATGCTAGGCATATTTATTAATATTATCATAGGTATGGATCACATTTAATTATTTGAGTTCCAAATCTTTATATGTATAAAGGAACTAAACTATATTTCATGAATAGATTGGTTACAAATATATAAAAGGGGTTGTATATTGTTCATGATTTGCAGGTAAATAAAATGGTCTACGGAATTATATACATATATAAATAAGTTGTATTTATACTATATTTATAAGGAATGAATTTACATTTTTGTAATGTATTTTGGAGAAGTTCACTCATGCATATTGTAAATTCAAATTCGGCGGGTTGGGAGAATTAAACAATTCAAGTTAAATGACATGTATATTCATTAATATTATAATATGCATCATGTTGAATATTTGAGTTGTAAAGGAACTAAATTTCATGAATAGATTGGGTACGAAGATATAAAAGGGGTTGTATACTTTCTCATGAATTTCACATAAATGCAATGGTTAATATATATAAATATTATCCTCTAATTAAGAAATCACTAAGATGAATAGATTGGGTACGAAGATATAAAAGGGGTTGTATACTTTCTCATGAATTTCACATAAATGCAATGGTTAATATATATATATATTATCCTCTAATTAAGAAATCACTAAGTTGCGTTTATTAGTGAGAGTTGTAACTTAGCATTTAGACCTATGCAATAAAAATAGAAACAAAGTGAATCAAAGGCAACTATCCATTACGTGAAGGACTGCAAGGGTTTTTCAAACCATTCCCCTTATACTTGATTAGTTAGATAATAACTAATGTATAAATAGTCTTAGATTAAGATAATATTACCATAATGAAAGCATGAAGGCCTCCTTTATTTTCTTATTTCATGAAATGTAAATGAGAAAAAAAAACTATTTTTTGTTTTAGTTTTTCCCAAATTTTGGTGTATTATGGTTTGTGACATGTGGTATCAGAGCTTAGGTTACGAAAATTATCTTTATGGTGTCCATTGATGTTATGGTAAAACTAATGTTGTTTATATGTTGTTCTTATTTCGTGCATAGAAGAACTTTTTGATTACTAAACCGTAAGAAGAAATGGACGGAAGACTATCCCCTACCCCATCTGTTTGGGTTGAACATAATGATGAGAATAACTGTGTTAATAATGAGATTTTACAAACATTAATGGATTTACAAGTCAAATTGATGAATTTTAAGACTGAACATGAAAGGGTACTGAGAACCCAGGAAGAATTAAATGAATCCTTACTGTCTAAATTGAATGAGATAACTAATGATAAGAATAAAAAGAAACGTAAACAAGAAAAAACATCCTCTGATTTCCCTTCTTCTAACGAAAGCCCTATATCTAGTGAATATGAAGATTCTAGTGATAGCTCTGAGGGTGGACATTGGAAGAAAAGAAAATATAAAGATGAGCTAATAGGAGAATTTTAAAAAATAAAGCCTCCTAATTTTGACAGCGAAGTCAAAAATGGAGAAGAAGCTGAGGCTTGGCTCTCTAGGATGAAGAAGTAATTTACTATGTACAAATATTCCAACTCTATCAAGGGAAAAATGGCCATATTCAATCTAGTCGGAAAGGATAAGATTTGATGGCAGGACTTAAAAAGAGAAAAAAAAATTAATGATAGAAAAGTAAGATGGAACTGGTTTAAAAATGAATTTAAAAGGGAATACCTCTCAGAGTATTACTATGAGGGGAAAGCAAAGGAGTTTTATGAGATAAGACTGGGATCAATGCCCATGCATGATTTATGTACTAAAGTTTTATCCTTATTAAGATATGTATCTTACCTAAACAAAGAAAAACCTAAAATTCAGATATTTATAGGTTGCTTACCTAACTTTTATAAAGACAAATTAGAGTTTAATGAACCAAAAAATTTGCATGAAGCAATGAGGAAGGCCAAATTAACGTATGATCAATCTAAGAGTAAGAATGAAAATCCCTATAACTTCAATAAAAGAGATGGAAGTAATTTTAAGAGAAGAGAGTTCAAACCTTTCAATAAACATAAGGGTTTCCAAAGAAATACTTTTAAAGACAAACAAAAAACAATAAGGACTAAGTATAAACAACCCATGAGAATTGCTAAGTATAAAGATAATCTCTTTAATACAAACAAATAAGAAATAAAAATAGAACCTTTGCAGTGTTCCGGCTATGGGGAGAGTCATTTCTATCGGGATTGTCCTCATAAGAAGGATAATCAGAATATTCACACTGTCCGAAAAGCAACAACAGTTGGAGAGATTGCTGAGAACATACCGCCAATTAGTGCTGCCTTGGACAATCATCAAGCAGATTATAAACTGTTCATGATCAAGGTAGATGGTAATATATATATATATATATATATATATATATATATATATATATATATATATATATATATATATATATATGCAATGAGTTTCATCCAATAGTAAGGGAAAATTGTTAAGTCACTTTGTATTATTAGGACAACAACATTCTTAAAAGTTGTTGATATAGATATATTAAATTAAAAAAAACAATCATTGCAAAGTAAATGTATTTGTACATTTGATTTTTTGGGTAAATTATTGCAATTATATTCTTTTCTATATTGACTACTTATAAACGATCTCACATATTTAATATGGGTGTTCAAATTAGTTATTATGACCTTAATCATTATCGTGATGTGATAGAAACAATGATGAATATAGCAATGGGATTTAAATATCAATGAACAACATTATGTCACACCTCCATTGAGGAACATAGTAATTCCATGTAATGCAAGCAATATGAACATTGCAATGAGATGTCATGTCTTATATTATTACTATTCAAATGTCCCAATATGAGATAAACAAACATCCTACTGTGACAAAACAATTAATGAACATATCAATGAAACATAACTCTTGTTGAATACCACAATGGAATATAACCATTTATCAATATATAAATCCAGCATAAGTCGAATGAGATGAACGATTATGTTTCTTTATGTTTGACACACTCATCATTAACAATTTCTTACGCACTAACCATTATGTTTGTGATACCCCAAAACTTTATTATTTATTTTATTTTGATTTAATAATTGTGACAATTATTTTATGTAAGAGTTATTTAAAACTCAAAAACAAAAAGTGACACTTTGCACAACAAATTATTATTATTGTTATTAAATAATAAAAAAGAAGAAGAAAATGACACTTGGAGAGTTTAGTTAAATGAGGGGACACCACCATGGCACATAAAGAACATGTGTAAGCAAGCAAGATAAATCTTTACCAATCAAATCCAATCTAAAACTCAACAACCAGACAGGATCCTAAATCAGAGGTATTTATGGATTGATTGGAGATTTGATTGGGATGGCACAAGACCTGGGAAACAATATATATAATAGTGGACCAAGATAGCATGGGATGCTGTGTTGTGCACAGGGGAACTGTGTTGAGTGTTCTCTCTTTTCATGTCTGTCATTGCTTGTTACAGACTCTAGGAGAGACAGTTCCACGTGGAAGTGATTACTTGATGTTTCGGTGCATGTTGGTGATCCAACTCAACAGTGGAGTTGGACAAGAAAATTGATGTCCTCTCCTATGGTTGGGAGGAACTGAATCTCCAGGTATTCTTTCAGCTATCCATATTTGTATGGTGTACTTTACAGGTGTGTTGTTATAGATTTGGTTTAAATATATGGCACCGATTTTGTTTTTTGTATTTTACTACCGACTGGTTGTAGGATTATTCCTTTTTGGTTATAAAGGTGTTAATATTAAATCATATACTCTTAAAAGTTCAGTACTATATAGAAATCAATGTATGGCTTATAGATGAGTTTCAATTACTAGTTGACGCAAGGCACCTTATGCAATAAGGTTCTTTCTTAACAATTACACACAACACACGCGTTCACATAGACAAGATGTAAACAGGATGTCAGAAGCTGGCTTATATTACTTGTACCGAAACAGTTACAATGCAAACTGCAAGGAATGTAATAACTAACTATTGTTGGCCTTAGCCAATTACAATACAAAAGTAACTGTGTGCTCTCTCAATGTGTCGACCGTCACCCTATCCTAGTTCACTGCAAAACTATGAGTTATGGCTCGATCTTCTGCGTTTAGAAGATGTGTGACTATTCTCTCGAACCTACAAATATTCTCCTTGAAATATGCTCTCTCTGCTACCAAGTTGTCCAGCTGATCTCAACTCCCCGACCTTCTACTGTGCTACTTCTATTCATGAGATCACCCCGACCCTCGAGACATGCTTCCTTTGCTTGTCAATCTCCTCAGATCCTGCAAACCTGTAACTGTCAGCTCCCCCGCCGTGCTGCACAATCTCTTCCTGTGACGATTTCTGTCACGTCTTCACCCACCTATAATAAATTCCAATAACTTCCTTAGCAACCTCGAACTGTTTCCAAGTACTCTCCTTGAATTCTACACATCCTTCTAACACTGATACAGTAGTTGGTCATGTCACTGCCTCGACCATACTGCCTTTTGTCAGCCTTCGACATACCTATCGGCTTCGTTTCACACTCTTCAGGCTTCGCCACTCCAAACCTGTCGTTTCTGCAGTTCGACACATGTTGACCATCGACGTCTCCGCTGCTACCCTATCATTTTTCTACCATTTACATGTCGAATCTTGACCTTCGCTACTTCTGTCAATCGCATACCGACTTCTTATGCTCGACTCATTGAATTTGACAGCCAATCTGCTCTCCCGCACCAGTGGTCATTGGAAATCCCTTTGGTTGACCTTCTTCATGTAAACTAGCTTTGACTGATCTTCCTAGGACCTGATGCTCCTGCATCAGACTCCCCAGGTGAAAAAGAACTCGACTGCTCCATCAGTCTCCTGAAATATTCTTCGGAAATCCATGTCGCCTCCTGTAACTCATCATCTTTCCATCATACTAAGTATTCTTTCTTTCGCTAACTGCGCGCACGCCCGACTTCGCGTTCCTCTATTACTTCTGCGATTTCTTCTTTGTGTCGATCTAGAATATGCACTCTCCAGTCTATGTTTGACACTTCTATGCTTCTGCTGCTTGAAAATTCTTCAAACTTGTATAGATCTGAGACATTAAACGTTGGTGAAATGCTCAAGTCATTCGACAGCTCCAACACATAAGCATTGTCCGAAATCCTCTTCAAAATCTTAGATGGTCCAATCTTCTTAAGCTTTATCTTGTTATATGTCCCCGTCAGAAATCTCTCCTTCCGCAAATGTGCATAGACCAAGTCTCCTTCCCTGAACGACTATAGCCTCTTCTTTTTGTTGGCTCTCAACTTGTATGTTGCATTACTCTTTTCTATGCACTTTCGCACATCTTCATTCACTTATTTCATATGCTCTGCGAATGATTCTGCATCCATGCTTTTCCTGATCTCTGTCAGTAACTCGACCAAATCCACCACTCCATGTGGGATTCTTCCTTGAACAATCTGGAATGGGCTCAACCCTGTCGACCGATTCACAGAATTGTTATATGCAAACTCTGCTTGTGCCAAAACGTTTTCCCACTGCTTGGGTCTGTCGGTCGTCAAACACCTTAGAAGGTTTCCCAAACTTATATTCACCACCTTGGTTTTCTTGTCTATCTGTGGATGATATGCCGAGCTAAAATGCAACCTCGTGTCTAGTTTCTTCCATAGGGTTCTCCAGAAATGTTCCATAAAATTGGTATCTCTGTCCGATGTGTACTCTTCGGCAACCCATGCAATCTGACTACTTCCTTGAAGAATAGTACAACAATTCTTATGGCATCACTTGTCTTCCGACATGGAATAAAGTGTTCCATCTTTGAAAATCTGTCGACTACAACAAAGATTGAGTCGCTCCCTTGCCGCGTCTTCGGTAATCCTAGCACAAAATCCATGCTCAGGTGCTCCCATGGGGTATCTGGTACAGGTAATGGTGTATACAACCCCGTATTCTAACTTCTTCCTTTTTCCAATTGGAAAACTCTATATTGTTGTACCCACTTCCTGACATTTGTTGTCATTCCTGGCCAATAATACTTTTCTTCGACCAATGCCCTGATCTTGTCGATTCCAAAATGACCTTCTAATCTACCACTATGCAACTCTCGGATTAGGTTCTCTCTTATGGATCATCTGGGAATACACAACTATTGTCCCTTGAATAGGTATCCTTCTTGGATAAAATAATCCAAGTATGGAGTCTTGTCGACACTCCATGGTTCACGACAAGCCTACCATGCTTTCGCAAAATCCTCATCGGTCTCATACTCTTCCTTCACCGACTCTATTCCTGTTTTCTGAACTGCCATCGTGTTCAACAATGCAATTCTTCGACTCAATGCATTGACAACTTTATTCGACTTGCCTGACCTATGTCGCAAGATGAAAGTGTATCCCTGTAGGAATTCAACCCACTTCATGTGCCGTTGATTCAACTTCGATTGAGTATTCAGATACCTTAGTACTTGGTGATCTGTGTATAACACAAACTCCTTGGGGAACCAATAATGCCTCCACTTCTTCAATGCTTGGACAATAGCATAGAATTCCTGGTCATAGACCGAATATTTCCGCTTCACATCATCTAACTTCTCACTGAAGAATGCAATTGGTCAGCCCTCCTGGCTCAACACTGCTCCAATTACCATTCCACTCACGTCATAATCGATCTGGAAAACTTTGTCGAAATCTGGGCATGCTAACACTGGGCTCTTAGTGGCCTTTTCCTTCAACTTGTCGAAAGCTTGCTGGGCATCTTTCGTCCACTTGAACTCCCCGTTTCTCATGCACTCTGTCAAAGGTGCACAAATCCGATTGAATCCCCGAATGAACTTCCTGTAGAAACTAGAAAGTCCATGGAAACTCCTTACTCTCGTCGTACTTGTCGGTTCCGGCCAATCCAATATTTCCTTCACCTTTTCTAGGTCCTTCACCAACCCTTTACTTGAGATTACAAATCCCAAGTACACCAGTTCTTCCTTCATGAAGAAACACTTTTGCAGATTCACCATCAGCTTCTCTTCCCGCAACTTCTGCAATACCTGTTGAATGTGCCCCAAGTGCTTTGTCTTGGTTCGACTAAATATCAGGATGTCGTCTAGGTACACTGTGACAAACTTACCCAAGAATGGTTCCAGTACCTCATTCATCAATCGCATGAATGTACTGGGTGCATTAGTCAATCTAAATGTCATGACTAACCACTCATACAACCCTTCCTTTGTCTTGAATGTTGTCTTCCGTTAGTCTCCTTCTCTAACCTTAATCTGGTGATAACCGCTCTTCAGGTCTAACTTTGTGAAGTACTTCGCTCCACTCAGGAAATCCATCAAGTCGTCCATTATTGGAAATGAAAACTGATACTTGATCGTGATCCTGTTGATGGCTCTAGAGTCTGTACACATTCTCCATTCTCCACCTTTCTTCGGCGCTAATACTGCTGGTACTGTGCATGGACTCATACTCTCTCTGATCAATCCCCTGTCCAACAACTCCTAGACTTGTCGATTGAGTTCTTGAACTTCTGTCAGACTCATCCTATGCAGTTCCTTGTTTGGCAGACTTGACCATGGAATCAAGTTGATCTGACGAGATATGCTTCTCGTTGGTGGAAATCCTGTTGGCATCTTATCGATTACTATGCTTCGAAACTTGTCAAGCATCTTTTCGACTTCGACCGGAATATTCTCCATTGTCGTCCTCTTGACACATGGCCCTTTCAGAATGATGGCAAAACATCCCGACTACTTTTCCTCTTCCGCGAGGAATTCTTTCGCTAAACACATTAGCACTTGCTTCTCCCAAAAGTTGCTCTCACCCTGCCTACCATCGGTTTTCTCCTCCGGCTTCGGCTTAAGATTACTTTGCACACCATTCTTCCACACTATGATTGCATTGGCCCGACCATCATAGATCATCTTTCGATCATATTTCCATGGTATCCCTAACAACAGATGGCACGCGTCCATTGGGATTACGTTGCATAGTACATTGTTTTCAAATCCTTCGAATCTGAAGTTAATCAGGAACTATCTGGTCACCTTCACATGATGTCCTTTCTACAACCATGAGATCTTGTATGGGTGTGGATGTTCTTGAAATTTCATCCCGATCCTGTTGATTACCTCTGTCGACACAAGATTCTTAGTGCTTCCACCATCAACTATGGTCTTGAAACACCATTCACCGATTTGCACTTTGGTTCGAAAGATAGCCTTTCGCTATGTTGGCTCTTGCTCGTCGCGTTGGTCATCCAAAACCAGTGTCTTCCTGGCCATCATGGCCTGACTCTTCTTCTTCTCGTCCTCATTGTTGTCCTCTCATCAAATTTCCCATCTCTTTGACGTTTGGGCTTCAAATCCTCTCCATCATGTAGGTTCTCTAGGCATTCATATGCCTTGTGTTTGGCCCCTCGACACTTGTAACAGATTATGGCTGGTTTGTCAGCTCCTTTTCTGTCGGATGGACCACTTTGACCATATGCACCTTGACTGCATGTTTCTCGAGCATCGTGTTGGTTCTCTTGTGCTTTCTCCCTTGTCGATGTCCCTTCTGCTCGTCAGTTGTCTTCGATGGCTTCTTTTCTGTAACTGATACTTTGGCCTTTCGCGGAAATAGTCTTCGTACCCTAACTAGTCATCCTACCTCTGGTCGCAACGGATTTCCTCGATAGTTTCTCTTCTTCCTTCAGATTTAACTGGTAGGCTTCACCGACCACTTTGAATCTTGACATGCCTAACTCGTCCTGAATGGCATATTTCAATCCGTTGACATATCTTGTGACAAATTATTTGCCTTCATTGGTTTGTCCCGACCTTATCGTCAATTTGTAGAACTCTTCCACGTACTCCTTCACGGTCATCTTTTTTTGTCGAAAGGTTTGCAACTTCCAGAACAAGGAAATCACATAGTCATTTGGCAAGAACTTCCCCTTCAGCTTGGCGACCATCCTATCCTAATATTTGTTTTTCTCTTTTCCCTTCTTGACTCTGTCAGCCTGCACATTGTCCCACCACAATGAGGCATGAACCTTCAACCTCAGACTTGCAGTCTTAACCCATTTAGGATCCTCAATCTGCTCTATGTTGAAGTATTTCTCCATCTCTTTGAACTAGTCGATCAAGTCTTCTGGGTCCAAGAATCCTGAGTAGTTACGTACATCTATCTTTGTTCGACCTCTCATATCCATTAGAATTTTGATCAGTTTGTCTTCTGGTTCTTCTCCTGCTGCTTTTTGTGGTTCCACTTCTTTGACTTCCTCGTCGTTGTGGTCTAACGCATCAAGAATACAACCATGCCTTTGGATTTATTTGATCGATGCAACTTCATTTGTCAAATTTCACATTGTTTGGATTCACTCGTCAAACATCTCACGATCAACTGTGACTATTGTGCCACGTGCTCCTCGTCCAACTGCTCGGACATTAACACCTCTGTGAGCCATTTTGAACCTTGGCTGAAACTCCCACTCCATGCAATCGCAACCGAACTTCAACAAGTCATGCACAACTCTACCCAACCGCAGCTGGAGCTGTTCAACACACTTGTTCACATGATTCTTTTGCTCTGATACCACCTGACACAAGGCAAGTTGGTATCACTGGATTTCTCCTCGACAGGATTCTCTTCCCTCTCTGATACCATCTGATGTAAGGCACCTTATGAAATAAGGTTCTTGCTTAACAATTACACACAACACACATGTTCACATAGACAAGATGTAAACATGATACCAGAAGCTGGCTTATAATACTTCTACCGAAACGGTTACAATGCAAACTCCAAGGAATGTAATAACTAACTATTGTCGGCCTTATCCAATTACAATATAGAAGTAACTATGTGCTCTCTCAGTGTGTTGAATGTCACCCTCTCCTGGGTCACTGTGAAACTCTGAGCTATGGCTCGATCTTCTACGTTTGGAAGTCGTGTGACTGTTCTCTCCAATCTACAAATATTCTCCTTGAACTCTGCTCTCTCTGTACCAAGTTGTCCAACTGGTCTCCACTCCCTAGCCTTCTACTCTGTTGCTGCTGTTCCCGAGATCGCCCTGACCCCTGAGACACACTTCCTATGTCTATCGATCTCCTCATATCCTACAAACCTGCAACTGTCATTGCCCTTGCTGTGCTGCACAATCTTTTCCTGTGACGATTTCTGTCATGTCTTCACCCACGGGCAATAAATGCCAATAACTTCCTTAGGAACCCCGAACTATTTCCAAGTACTCTCCTTGACTTCCACGCGTCCTTCTGACACTGTTGTAGTAGTCGGTCATGTCACTGCCTCGACCATATTTCCTTCCGCTATCCTTTGACATACCTGTCGGGTTCCTTTCGCACTCTTCAGGATTCGCCACTTCAAACCTGTCGGTGCCGTGGTTCGAGGCATGTTGACCATTGACGTCTCCTCTGCTACCCTGTCGTTTGTTTACCATTGACATGTCGACTCTCGACCTTCGTTGCTTCTATCGGTCGCATACGGAATGCTTCTGCTTGACTCATTGACTTTGACAACCAATCTTCTCTTTCGCACCAATGGTCATCGATAATCCCTCTGGTCGGCCTTCTTCATGTCGACTATCTTTGACTGATCTGCCTAGGCCCTGATGCTCCTGAATCACTAGTTATGTACTAAATTAAAACGATAGATACACTCTAACTAGGTATATATTTAAAGGATGACTACCTTGCTTCAGTTAATCATGATCTTTGATAATTATTTTTAGATATAAATATTCTGCAAGCGAATTCACAAATATTAGATCTCTTATAACTCACAGATTCATTGACTCATGTATAATATACAATGTTTAAGTATTTTTTTATTCTCTCAGTGTAGTGATTTAAATCCTTCTTTTTTTATGATTGTAGAATATCTTTGCATTTAGTTACGAAAACAATATTCACAGATGTGTTTGGAATGCAATCTGTCGTTATACGTAGATCGATTGGATCCCTTGGTCCAAGGTTGGAATTTATGCTTCAAATTCCATTCGAATCCTTGATAGGAACAACCTTCGCTGATATACGTTTATACCAACTATGAATCAGGTTCTGTGTTAAGATTGCATTTCAATGTAGAAGGTCGATTGAATATATATATATAGATTGCAGTGATGAAGCTGGCATGGATTTATATAATCCGTGAACGTGTATTAAAGCGATAGATACACTATAACTAGGTATATATTTAAAGGATGACTACCTTGCTTCAGTTAATCATGATCTTTGATAATTATTTTTAGATATAAATATTATGCAAGAGAATTCACAAATCTTAGATTCGGAATAACTCACGGATCCATTGACTCATGTATAATATACAGTGTTTAAGTATTTTTTTATTCTCTCGGTGTAGTGATTTAAATCCTTCTTTTTTATGATTGTAGAATATCTTTGCATTTAGTTATGAAAACAATCTTCACAGATGTGTTTGGAATGCAATCTGTCGTTATAGGTAGATCGAGTGGATCCCTTGGTCCAAGGTTGGAATTTATTCTTCAAATGCCATTCGAATCTTTGATAGTAACAACCTTCGCTGATATATGTTTATACCAACTATGAATCAAGTTCTGTGTTAAGATTTCATTTCAATGTAGAAGGTCGATTGACTATATATATATATATATCGCAGTGATGAAGGTGGAATGCATTTATATAATCCGTGAACGTGTATTTGGGCTAATGTTAATACCGTTATACTTAATAAGATATCGATTGATTATATGTATATACAAATCGCAGTGATGAGAAATTATGCTCTGATATTTGAAAAACCCATCCTTTAATTTTTGTCCCATTTTAACCCTGTCCCTCATTTAGAGTTTATTCATTACATAGAGACATCCGCCTCAGATCCCCTCTTGCGAATTATCTTGAGCAGGAAAAAGCTTAGATGAATCTAGTTTAGGCGTAGTAAATCGTGATGGTAATCTTGTGTCATTTCCCTGTATAAAAAATTCTTAGAGCTTATGTAAAATGAGAGGTTTGCAAGGTGGATCGATGGATAGACTCTTTGCAACACCAGTAAAACTTGTTGTTTCCCTTCGCCGAATGTTTCCATACTCCACATCTCTGTATCCCTCAGGAGATCTTCTCACTCTAAAGTTTTAACTCCCTTTTTCCTTCGCATATGATCCCTCATTTTTTTCACTGGTTTGTTCCTTGATTACCGCCGCTATCATAGCGGTATCATTTAGACAAATACCCTCTACCACGTCTTACACTATCTGTGGAACCTCGATTCATGAAAGGAGTCGACTGGTATCTTCATGATCAACTATAACAGCATATGTGCTTGTAATTGTGGTAGGAGACACACGTACTAGAGTTTAGCTAATAGATTTGGGTAGTATAGATTTATTCGGTTTAATCAAAGATAATATTATGCATTCAAATTGGGCGGTTTGGTAGAATTGAATGCTAGGCATATTTATTAATATTATCATAGGTTTGCATCACATTTAATTATTTGAGTTGAAAATCATTATATGTATAAAGAAACTAAACTATATTTCATGAATAGATTGGTTATGAAGATATATATATATATATATATATATATTGTTCATGATTTGCAGGTAAATAAAATGGTCTACGGAATTATATACATACATATATAAATAAGCTGCATTTATACTGTATATTTATAAGGAACGAATTTACATTTTTGTAATGTATTTTGGAGAAGTTCACTCATGCATATTATAAATTCAAATTCGGCATGTTGTGAGAATTAAACAATTCAAGTTAAATGCTATGTATATTCATTAATATTATAATATGCATCATGTTGAATATTTGAGTTGTAAAGGAACTAAATTTCATGAATAGATTGGGTACGAAGATATAAAAGGGGTTGTATAATTTCTCATGAATTTCACATTTTTATACAATGGTCAATGAAAATATAAATGAATGTGAATATATATATATATATCCTCTAATTAAGAAATCACTAAGTTGTGTTTATTAGTGAGAGTTGTAACTTAGCATTTAGACCTATGCAATAAAAATAGACACAAAGTGAATCAAAGGCAATTATCCATTACGTGAAGGACTACAAGGGTTTGTCAAACCATTCCCCTTATACTTTTTTTTTTGTAAGTAAGCTTTGGTACCTTCTATTACTGAAAGCAGAATAATGATACAGAGTAAAATTACAAAGGAGCGAGCCACTGCTTGTGCCATACTGAAGACCCCCAGTATGGTCTGAATTTCAGGAGAAAATCAATCACAAAAGCAGAGAGCCTTGGCTTAGCAGCCCCCAGAACATGTAAAATTAGTCACAGCAGATCTAATGAACAAGTAAATCAATCACAACAGATGAACATAGAAAATATGGTGCAAAACTGTGCAAAACATGCAGCAGTGCTCTCTATCCTAGAAAGGGTGAATGAATTACAATACAAACTGTCACAATGACAGAGCAATTCGAATTGCCTAAGGAGGTCATTTGAATCACTGAATGGAGTAGCTTGACTCTATCTAGGAGTCCTCATCAATCATCGGTGGTGCTCATCAATCACAACAACCAATCATCCAGGTGTCAATCTGAGTCTAACTGAGTGTAATAAATGTAACTGAAGTGTGTAGCACTGATATAGGATTTGGAGGCTCAGTGGGGGCGCATGGGAGGCTAACTGAAGTCAGAACAAGTCACCTAATCAAACTGGAGGTCAAACGGAAGTGATACAGTCAGTCGGGAGTGAAACTAGCCTCAAATCAGGGAGAATCGGAGCTAACTGAATGTAACTGAAGTGGAACTGCAGTGGTAGGTGAACAAGTGCACCCTTCTCTGGCAGTAGGTGAGAAGTGGGCACCTTTCAGCTTAGGAGGGCTAAAAATCTGTGGTAAGTGGCTCCCGGGTGCTAGAAGAAGGTGGATAAGGTGCTGGAGGCATCAAACTGGTGACTGGGATGCATGCCTGTGCATGCAAAACCCTAGATTCTGCATATCCTGAAATAGATCATGCAAGATCCTGAAATAGATGATGTATCCCGAAATAGATGATGTGGATATCCGAACACCCCCTCTCAAGCTAGACTATGATGTGCCAACTAAAATAATGTGGGGCCCTGGTAACTAAGACCAAATGTCACCCCAATACAATACTCCAAAAAATGCTGAAAATAAACTAAGTGAGGAAAGAGGGAAAACCCAGTGGGAAGAAAGCCCCCCCTCAAGCTAAAGCATAATAATGAATCAATCTGTCTCCACCATGATGGAACTCACCCCCAACAGTGAACGGAGGTAAGAGAACTTCTTCTCAGTGAAGCTCTTGGTGAAGATGTCTGCAATTTGCTCATCAGTAGGGCAATATTGCAGAATGATGGTGCGGTCGTGCACCAACTGTCGAATGTAATGCATATGAATCTCAATGTGTTTGGTCCTCTGCCGCTGAACTGGATCTGTGGAGATCTTGATAGCACTTTGATTGTCACAAAATAGGACAGTCGAAGTAGTGCCACCAAAACCAAACTCGGAAAGAATACCCTGCAACCAAACTGCCTGAATGCAGGCATTGACTGCCCCTCGATACTCTGCCTCTGCTGAAGAAAGTGCAATGGCTGCTTGCTTTTTGCTGGACAAGCAAATAGCACCATGACCAATCATGAAAACATAACCGGAAGTGGACTTCCGATCAATGCTATCACCTGCCCAATCTGAATCAGTAAAACCAATGAAATCTAGCTCAGAATCTGCAGCATAGTGTATGCCAAACTGTCTCGTACCTTGCACATACTGCAAGATCCGCTTGGCTGCTCGCCAATGAAGCTCATGTGGCTGCTGAATATATCTTGACATGGCACTCACGGCATGTGAGATATCAGGCCGTGAATGTGTCAAATAAAGTAGTGAACCAATCAACTGTCGATACATACTGCAATCTGCAAGCGTTGTGGAATCTCCCTCCTCAAGACTGATTCCTGAGAGGAATGGGAACGGGGATGCCTTACATTCAGCCATATTAAACTTCAATAACAGGTCGGAAGCATATTTTTGCTGAGATATAGTGATCCCATCAAAATTTTGAGCTATCTCCAAGCCCAAAAAGTGACTCAGCAAGCCCAAATCGCTCATGTCAAAAGCTAGATTTAAGGCAGATTTTAGCTTGTTTATTGAAGTAAGTGTGCTACCAGTAATAAGCAGATCATCAACATAAAGTACAATAACCAACAAATTACCTTTAACTCACTGAAGATAGACATTCGGATCAGATTTGCATCTTTGGAAATTTTGAGAAAGAAGGAAGGAGTCCATCTTTGCGTACCAAGCTCTTGGGGCCTGTTTTAACCCGTACAAAGATTTCTTCAATCTACAAACCAATGATGGATCTGATGTATAACCCTCTGGATGCTGCATATATACCTCTTCAGCAAGGTCTCCATGTAAAAATGCACTCTTCACATCCATATGGTGCACTTCCCAGTGCTTGGATGCGGCAATAGCTAAAACAAGGCGGATGGAATCCATCTTTGCAACCGGTGCAAAGGTCTCTGTGTAGTCCACTCCTTGGACTTGGGAAAAACCTTTTGCCACCAAAATTGCTTTATATTTGCTGATAGTGCCATCAGCAGCAACTTTAGTACGGTAGACCCATTTACACTTCACTAATTTTCTTCCAGGTGGAAGAGAAACTAGCTCCCATGTATTGTTCTTTTGAAGAGAACTGTACTCTTCATCCATGGCACTTTTCCATCTCGGATCTCGATGGGATGAATAGTATGATTGGGGATCTGAACCAGCCATCAAATAACAAATCTCAGGAAGAAATGGATCAGCAATAGAAAGAGCCATACCTGCCCTTTGAAAGTCTCCTCTTGTTCGTCTCGGATCAGCAGGATTTCCAAGACTAGAACCAGCAGATTGTAGAGTGTTTTGGGCCCACTTTGGTAACTGAGGGGGATCATAATGGTCGGATTCCGAACCTGATATGTCATGATCATCATATGCTGCTACAATATCAGAAATATCAGAACTCATACCTTCATTATCGCTGCTCGAATCTTCTTCTGGTGAAGGCGGTGAATCGGCAGTTTTCTCCTCAACTAGTTGCAATTCTTGAAGCGGTTCTTCAAACTGCACACTGCGCTCTATGAATATCTTTTTAGATCTGATATCCATGAGTTTATATGCTTTTGATTCTTCCCCATATCCTATCAATATGCACTCGATACTTTGTGGATCCAAAGCTCGTCTCTTCTCAGAAGGAATTCTAGCCCATGCAGTAGAGCCAAAAACTCTCAAATTTGACACATCCGGTTTGTGACCAAAGAATGCTTCGAAAGGAGTCATACCTTTCACGGATGAATGTGGAAAACAGTTCTGTATATATGCAGCAACATTGATTGCTTCAGCCCAAATATTTGCAGCCAAACCTTTCGATTCAATCATGCATGTAGCCATCTCTTTCAGTGACCGGTTTTTCCTTTCCGCTACACCGTTCTGCTGGGGTGTGTAGGGAACTGTATGTTGGATCTTGATTCCGCTTTGGGAACAAAGTTGCAGCAACTCGGACTTGATATATTCCCCACCATTATCAGATCTAAGAGCTTTGATCTTTCTCTCAGTGGTGGTCTCGACAGAAGCCTTAAAATCCTTGAATTTTCCAAGCACTTCTGACTTGTTTTTGAGAAAGAATACCCATGTAAAGCGGGAAAAATCGTCAATAAATGTCAAAACATACCTTGAACCATTTAATGACATATGGGGCAGCGGACCACTGATATCAGAATGGATCAATCCCAAAATAGTAGAGGCTCTGCTAGTCTTGCCGCGGTCGAATCTGTGCTCGGGGTGCTTCCCAATAATGCAACCGGTGCATATTCCCTTCGAGGAACGGAGTTGTGGAAGCCCATCTACCATGGATTTATTTGATAGCAGCAGCAAATACTTAAAATTTAGATGTCCAAATATTTCATGCCAAAGCCTACTAACCTCATTACCATGTGTGCGAAGAGCAGTGGGCTTTGCAAGCGGAATAAAGTGCGAAAACTCATAGCATTTTGCAGTGTGGTTTGCCTTTCCAACCGCAACTAGTCTTCCACTTTTGATATCAGAAATTTCAACTGTATTAGGGCTGAATGTGACTTTCTTTGGATCACCAGTATGTGTCATTTGATACACAGAAAGGAGATTCGAAGCTAAGGAAGGCACATAGAGAACATTCTGAAAGCTTCCATGTTCTACATGAATCGTACCTTTGCCCTTTGAAGAAATTTTTGAGTCATCTCCCAAATGGATGGGGATGGAGCTGTTTGGATCGAATGAGGAAAAAGAATCAATATTTGCAGCCATATGATTTGATGCACCCGAATCTATCAAGAGAGTAGTGGGCTTCGAAACCGTTGCCATGAGTGCTTGTCCTCTTTCGTGATCATCATTCCGATCTTTCTTCCTTGCACCGTCGGGAAGGGTTATGTTGTTCTTTTCCAAAAGGAGGGCCATTTGATCTATAGTCTTCTTCATACATGAACTTTCGGGATGAAAGCCACGGTTACAATAAGTACATTTAGATTTTTGGTTACCTTCTTTGCCCTTTTGCTTGGATTTCGAACTGGATGGTGCATCCGTTTGCTTGCCTTTGTCTTTTTGCTTGTGAGGCTCGAATTTGGGCTTCTCCTTCTTTAGCTTTCCTTTACCATTCGAGATCTTGGCTCCTTGAACAAATAGGGCTGAATCTTTGGAGCTTATGGACCCCATTTGAATCAACTTGTCATGCTCTTTCGTAACGGACTCAATGAAGGCATTCAAGGTAGGCATCTTCCAATTCGGGGTAGTTAGCCGACCGGAATTGAAAGTAGAGACAAATACCGAATAATCTTTCCCAAGCTTGCTTAGAATGGAGAGGATCAACTGTTTATCCTCTTTGATAACACCACTGTTCTTCAATTGCAAGTTCAAGTTCTTGAATTTTGTGAAGAATTCATTGATGGTCTCGAAATTCTCAGGATTAAGGCCAATCAATTCATTCTCTAATTGAAAAGCCCTAAGCTCATCCTGCTTGCCGAATAGTGTCTCAAGTTGCTCCCATATGGATTTTGGAGTCTTCAATCCGCTGAGATGGAAGTGAAGATCCTTGGAGATGGAGAGACAAAGAAGACCGTAAGCTTCATCAAGCTTGTTGTAGTGTTTAGTTCTTTCTGCCACATTGTTTGGCTCCAATTCAAGACCAAGAGTGACTCGGTAGTAACCTTTTGAACGTAATATGATCTCCATATCATCTTTCCAATCAAAATAATTGAATGGGGTGAGGATAGGATTTGAAGAAGAGTATTCCATTGCAAGGATTGAGTCAACTAATGAAGAGGAAGCTTGCATGAAGACTATAGCGAATGCAATTGCTGTAGAAAGGCTTGCATGCAGAAGATAGCGAGTGCAATTGGAGGAGACAATAAACCTGCAAATCACATCAAAACAACCACAATAAGGTCGAACAATCCACCCTTTGAGAGTTGCATCACACCTGGGATTGGATTTCAAGCAATGTTGAATAGGTCCAATGTATCAGATCCAGGAATTATGTGGTAACTCAAGCTTCTGGAGTGGTATTGGAATATTTTTCAAGCTTTGCATGCACAGGAGTGAATGCCCTTGAGATATCTCATGCCAAACTTTTTGCAATTTTTAGCAATTCAGTCAAATCTTCTTGTATAAACACCTGTAGAAAAGAGATCTTGTCCCTGCAATGGCTCTGATACCATGTAAAATTAGTCACAGCAGATCTAATGAACAAGTAAATCAATCACAACAGATGAACATAGAAAATATGGTGCAAAACTGTGCAAAACATGCAGCAGTGCTCTCTATCCCAGAAAGGGTGAATGAATTACAATACAAACTGTCACAATGACAGAGCAATTCGAATTGCCTAAGGAGGTCATTTGAATCACTGAATGGAGTAGCTTGACTCTATCTAGGAGTCCTCATCAATCATCGGTGGTGCTCATCAATCACAACAACCAGTCATCCAGGTGTCAATCTGAGTCTAACTGAGTGTAATAAATGTAACTGAAGTGTGTAGCACTGATATAGGATCTGGAGGCTCAGTGGGGGCGCATGGGAGGCTAACTGAAGTCAGAACAAGTCACCTAATCAAACTGGAGGTCAAACGGAAGTGATACAGTCAGTCAGGAGTGAAACTAGCCTCAAATCAGGGAGAATCGGAGCTAACTGAATGTAACTGAAGTGGAACTGCAGTGGTAGGTGAACAAGTGCGCCCTTCTCTGGCAGTAGGTGAGAAGTGGGCGCCTTTCAGCTTAGGAGGGCTAAAAATCTGTGGTAAGTGGCTCCCGGGTGCTAGAAGAAGGTGGATAAGGTGCTGGAGGCATCAAACTGGTGACTGGGATGCATGCCTGTGCATGCAAAACCCTAGATTCTGCATATCCTGAAATAGATCATGCAAGATCCTGAAATAGATGATGTATCCCGAAATAGATGATGTGGATATCCGAACAGAACAAAGGATTCTAAAAAATAACCCGAGTTTGCGCAGAGACTGAATTTACCATCGACAGGAGACAAAAGGAGCTAAAACATTGAAGACGCCCAGGATGGTTGGAATTTCGGAAAGAAAATTTTAACAAAAAAATCGAGAACCTTGGCCTAGCAGCCCCTGTAATAGAAGATTCTCAAAATTAACCCGAATCTACACATAGACTGAATTTACCAAAGGCCATTGATAGGAGCCACAGAAGAACAAAAAGGAGCTAAAGCCACGAAAGACCAAAACCGAATAGCATGACTACAAACCTTTAAGTCCGGTTAGGGAGCTAGGTGCTCCCCCCTGGGAGAAAATGGTTCTTATCAAATGAGCTCCCTTGAGGTATCCATGTAATCCTTCAGCGCCGAATTAAGCAAGAAGACTCTTGCCGAATTGGTCTGTTGACCGCCTTTAATGATTTGAATAGCCTCGCGAAGCACGTGAGCAAGCTGTTTCGTGGCTTGAATGTCTCGGGCCAACAGAATTATAACCGCCCAGAAGGGATTGTAAATTAACTTTTTGCCCAGGTGGGATTCTTATTCACGCAAGAGGGCTACCTCCATATGAGCAATCTGTGCCTCGATGGGATTCGGTGTCTCCGCGAGATATTGGGTGGCCCGATTGAAAGGATGAGGGTCAGGCGTCTCCAACTCCATAGGTTTCCGGTGAGAAGAATCCTTGCCAGGTAAATGACCTCCCCCCCAGGTCGGGAAGAACCGCCACCCTGGATGGATCCCCTACGGCTACAAGCTCTCATTCGGGGAGCCATAATATTCCAGTTCTCAGTACTTAACCACCAGAATTCCACAGGATAATTCTGCCAATCCTTAGATTGTTGCTTTCTCGACTTGATAATCCCCACCGCAATGTGAATATTTATAGGATTTATAGAAGAGAGCAGGAAGTATACTATTCTTGAAGCTGATAGATTGACATTAATCCCCACACATATGAGGAGATTTCCTTTAATGGCGTTGTATAGGTCAATTTCCTCCATATCAGTGGAGAAAGCCATCTCGTACGCTTGAGCCTCGTGGTAACAGTAATTTCATAGCAACACAATACCACCAACTTTTCTACCTGTAGCACAGAGGTAGATACCTTGAGAAATCAACTGTCGCGATAAAACAATAATAAGAACTGATGGTGTGAAACGGGCCAAGAATGATGATTAAGAGTTCTAGTTAATGGAGGAGTGATGTTTGAGGGCATTTGGCTGACCCATGCCTTGTGTCATTCACCACTGCCATCTCTTCGATCATGCCAACACTTGTCCTGATCATCTTAACATGATGGTTGTTAGTGGGATCAACCGTGGCCGAAACATAAGTTGCCACCATCTTAGCCCGTTGCTCGTAAAATTCAACAATCTCGTTGTTTTCCATGTGATCGGGGATCCATCTTCCAGCTGTACCGGTTGAAATGTGGGGAGGATCAGAGTCGGGGTTTGAGGCTGTCGACAGATCAGTGGAGGGATGGATGACTGCCTGACGTGGCCTTACGTTTTGGCCTGCTTCCATGCAATGCACCAAGTGTCTGAGATATTCCCTGGGTAGATATTTGCATCTCCTCCTTAGATCGACGTCCTCCATGTCTTATCCCAAAATGTCATGAAAGGAAATTGAATGGCTGGGTTGGAGTCCAGCAAATTCCTGAGAGCCAAGAGTTTTCTCTCCCACCTCCAATCACAGGAGACCTTGGCTATGGCCGAGCCATGCTCAATACAGTTCACCGTGGATATTATGATGAGGGAGTCCCCTTCTACTACCAGAGGATTCCATCCCTGCTGCAAGGCCCATCTCATTCCACTAACCATACCTTCTAGTTCTGCTACATTGTTAGTATTTTCTCCTAAATTGCCCCAGTAAGTGATCAAAACCATGCCTTCAGCATCTCTGATAACTCCTCCAAATCCGGCTGGTCCATGATTGCATTTCGTGGAACCATCGAAGTTGAGCTTGAACGTACCTGCACTCAGGCGATTCCACACTTCGAGGCTGAGAGGAGGTTCGAAAACCTTGCAGGGACGGCCAATGCTTACCAGTAAGTTAAAAATGCCCCAATCATTCATAATTTGTCTCTCTGAACTGTCCATTTTCATAGCTGTTGGAGTCTACTGACTTAAATTTAGTGATTCATTTATATGAATTTCTAGCAGGTTCCAGACAGCTTTAATGGTTCGGGTTTTGTCTTCAAATATGCGTCTGTTCTGTTCCTTCCATAGTTCCCAAACCACAAAATACAGAAATAATTCCCAAATCCTGTTCAAAATTTCATTTTTAAATGCTTTGGGGGGGCAGTTGGCTATGGATAGACTAGGATGATCATGGACCCTGGCTCTCTTCCGAAAATGCTCTTCTCCCTTCTCCCACAGATAGGAGGCCATGGGACAAGATTAAGAAGATGGTTTATAGTTTCCGAATCTGTCTCACACATGCTGCATCTGGGAGGTCCTATAATCCCCCAACGCTGAAGATTCTCCCAAGTGAGAATGTGTCTTTGTAACAATAACCAGTTGAAAGAAGCAATTTTGGGCCACCAATTTCCTTTTCATATCTTGCTCCATTTTTCCTCAGTTTCCATTATGTAAGTTTCCATGTGCAACCCCATGGCTTCTTTGATACTGAAGTTTTTGGTGTTCATATACCCCCAACAAACCTTGTCCATCCCCTCCAGCTTGGGAATCCTTTGTTTACATAGATCCTCGTAGAAGCTGTCCAAATTTTCATTGGGAACAAGGGATTTCCACCAGGATTTGGGTTTCCAGGTTCTGAAGTATGCATTAGCTGATATGGGCTCCCAAATGTCCTTCACCCGCTCAAAAGGGATATTTTGAAGGTGGAGAAGAAGATTCGGGATGTCCTCGCAGTTTGCTACGCAGGGTAATTGTTTCCAAGCATCCCGGGTGAAAAGGGCTGATGCACCATCTCTAATCTCCCAAAAACTATGTATTTGGATGAGACCCATGTTTTCCTGTGTTGCTTTCCAAATGCTCGAACCCGATAGGTCTTCTTTGAATCTAATCAGATGTCGTTTCGGCCATTGGGGTGCATACTTCTCGTGCCAAAATTTTACCCCATAGTTCTTCAATGTACGTAATCCATCTACACCAAATTCCCCCCCCTAAAACCTTGTTTGTGCCGAGCGGGTCCTGGAGTCCTAAACCCTCAGAGTTTTTAGGCTTGCATAATGTGTCCCAATCTACCAGGGCCCATTTCCTATGCCCGTCCTTTCCGCCCCATAAGAAATTCCTCCGAATGGAATGGATTTGCTTGAGGACTGACTTGGGGGTATCCAAAACTGAGAACAGATAGAGAGGCATAGCATGGAGCACTGATTTTACCAGGATGATACAGATTGGACGATTCAGAGCTCTAAAATTCCAATGTTTTAGATTTTGCTTGAGTTTATCGAGTAAGTCCTTCCAAGAGATTTGTCGAATAGTGGATTCTGCTAGTGGATCACCCAGATACTTACAAGGTAGGATCCCTTTAGAGAATTCTAGAATTTTGAGGATGTTTCTTTTGGTGATTCTTGGAGTATTAAAGAAGTACACCTGTGATTTCTCCTTATTGATCTCTAAGCCACTGGCTTCAAGGAAGGTATCCAACCCTTTCTTCACGCCTCTTGCTTCCTGAACTGTAGAAGGTCCCATCAACATAGTATCATCAACAAATTGCTGATGAGTTTGAGGGTCTATCCCTTCACTGAGAGTAAGTCCACGTATCTATCCCTCACTTTGCATTGATTTGAGCATGTGTCCCAGACCTTCAGCAATGATGATGAAAAGGAAGGGCAACATAAGATCTCCTTGGCGAATACCTCGTGAATCCTGGAAAGGATGAGACAGTGTCCCATTGACCAGGATCGAGAAAAAGGCAGAGGAGACAAGACTCATCACCCAATTAGTCCATTCCACTGAAAATGCAAAGTTTCTAAGAAACCTGGCAAGAAAATTCCAATTAAGTCTATCATAAGCTTTAGAGAGGTCGAGCTTTAGCAGCATACCTGTGATTTTTTCCATCTTCAGGGAGTGGATTGTTTCGTGCACTTGGATTATGTCATCCATGATCTGTCGACCTTCCACAAAATCGGATTTCCCATGAGAAATAAGAAGCGGTAGCAGAGGAAGCAGTTTGTTGGCGAGAAATTTGGTGATGATATTGTATATGACATTGCACAGGGAAATCGATCTGAATTTCCCAGGGTCCTCTGTGCCAATTTCTTTGGGTATGAGTGTGAGGAAGGTTGCATTAAGGGATTCAAATACAGTTCTAGTATTCCTGGAATTTTCGATAAGAGCCAACACTTCATCTTTCATCTAGTCCCAACAAGAGTGAAAAAATTCATGGTAAACCCATTCGGTCCTAGGGCTTTATCCACTTCCATCTGTTTGACCGCTACCTCCAGTTCCTCTATTTCATTGGGTTTCATCAACATGAGGTTATGGTCGTCTGTTATCACCTTTGGATTGTATTGAAGCACCTGGGATTGGGCCTCGTGTTTATCTTTATCTGGTTCCTCCAGGAGGTTGGCGAAGAAGTCGTTTAAGGTGCTTTCCAGGTCTCCTTGATTTTCAGCGTGGGTGCCATCCACTCGTTTAATCTGCACCAAGCGGTTCTTGTGACGATGTTAGGTGACGGCTTTATGGAAAAACTTGGTGTTGCATTCCCCTTGTTGTAACCATCGATTTATGGATTTTTGCTTCCAGTGGATTTCTTCCTATTGCTCATGAGTATTGAATTCATGCAGGAGGTGTTGCTCCTCTTTTCTCACCTCCTTAGTGAAGCCCTGGGTCATACCTTTCTGCTGTACCTTTTGCATCTTCTAATCCAGCCAAATTTTTTCTTGGAATATGTTCCCAAAAGAGTCCCAGTTCCAGCTTTTAATTTTACCTTTTAGGATCTTCAATTTTTGTTGGAACTGGTACATTAACGTACCTTTTATGGTGGTTATCTCAGACCACCACTGTTGAAGTTTCTCCGGGAAATCTTGGTGGAGCAACCATATTCAAACCTAAATGGTTTGCGAAGGTTGTCCCCAACCCTCAACCCTTCAAGACTTAAAGACCAATGATCTGAGCCATCCGAAGGAAGTAATACCGTTGTCAAATCACCTCCTGCCATCATGATTGATTCCGTAACCAGAAAACGGTCTAATGGGCAGGAAATGATCCTATCCCTTGTCCGCTTGTTATTCCAAGTGAAGATACTATTTGTCATTCTGATATCCACCAATTCTAGAGATTTAATGACTTCATTGAAGTGATCATTGATGGGATTCAGTTGTCAAGTTCCTCCTTTTTTTTCATCCAATGTGCGTATCAGGTTGAAATCCCCCCAAGGATCCAATTTTCAGTACCAAGAATCTCTTTCAAAGAATGCAGGGAATTCAAGAAAGTGGGTTTCAGATTGGCTGAAGAGGGACCGTAAATGTTAGAGAGAAATCCCCGAATCTTTGTTCCTAACATAGAGAAGGCAGCCGAAAGGGAGAAGTGAGAGGCGAAGAAGCCTGTGAGAGTAACCTCCCTCGGGTTCCAAAGAATACCAATCCCTCCCGTCGCTCCTCTTACATCCAGTTCCATGAACTCACAAATGGGCCATACTTTCCTACCTATTACTCTTAGCTCATCATCTGAGCATTTAGTTTATTGGAGAAACATGATCATCAGATTTTCCAACTTGATTTTATGTTTTATAAGATAGATCTTCAGCTTCCTGTTACAACCTCTTATATTCTAGGTTGTGATCTGCCTCAAATCACTGCTTAGGGGCTGAGGCAAGGGCTGCAACAATGGTGGGATATTGTCCTAAGGTGACTAACTTTGCTCCTACTAATTGGATTCTCTGCGCATTACTGTGTCTTCCTCTTTTTTCCGTTCTTCCTTTCTTTTTCACATCCGGTTCCTTGAGGGATTCTGAGGCTATTCCCAAGAATTTAGAGTGATTGGTTTTGAGAATTTCTTTCTCCAGCAAGGAGACCTGCTTATGTGAAATGGAAGACAGGATCTGTGCAAAAAAAACTGCCTCCAAACCCTCCAGATCTAGTTTTCTTAGCTCCATTTCTTCTCCTTCTTCCCCTTGAGGGAGAACCTCCGCCATAACAACTTCTTTTTCTGGATCTTGGGAAATATTTTCAAAGGATGTAGGGGGGGTTTTGGAGCTTGATTCTCTTGGAGTTGACCTTCCTTAGGGGTTTCACTAGATTTTTACAGTTGAAGTACCTCAAATATGTTGTGGGTCTGAGTTTTTTCAGCAATCTTAGGTCCTTCTATTCTTTTGGCCGCTCTTTTCTTGGTAGCCACTTTTCTAAATCCTTCTTCATTATTCCTCTCTAGAATGTTATCTCCCCTTGGTCTTTTATTGAGAGGGGGGAAATCTAAGAAGAGATGCCTGTTTTCATGACAACGTCTGCATCTGAAGGGAATCTGTTCATAATCAAGTGCTTGAATCCATTCTTCGTCCTCCCACAATAGCTCGATCCCATCAGGTAGGTCTTGGGAGATATCCATGTACAGGCATATTCTGGCATACGAAGTGTATCTCATCTTATTTGTCTGCTCCGAAACTTTGACAAAGACTCCCAACATATTGCCGATATCTGTGAGAATCTCTTCTTTCCAGTATTCCATGGGGAGGGAATACAGACGGATCCAAATTGCGGCGATAGTTAAGTTCTACTTATCAGGATTAAAACGTTCTTTCCATGGTCGCAGGTAAAGGCCTGCAGAATGAAAGAAATATGGCATAAGAGCATGGTCTTTCATATACTGGATTTCTTCTCGGATCCAGTCCGAGAGAATTAGAAGTCTGGGTATCGTTTTCTATTTCGGCATACATTGCCCTGGTTTACTATTTTCAAATTCCAAAAGGGCCGCTTTACTCTCACCGCTAGACCCTGCTCCTCCCTTTCCAGTGGATATATCAGATCCTTGTATTGTTTCTTTTCCTTTTTCCTTGTCCAAATCAAGAGTAGGAGGCGGTTCCTCCCTACCTATGGATCCATCCACACTGACTAGACCTTCCCCAATGATAAAGTAAAGTAGACAGGCCCTGATAGACCCAACAACAGACTGATCAAACTAGCAAACCCTCGATCACTGTGAAACCATCCGCCTCTCTCACCGTCTTGAATTTCGAAGAAACTACCTAGTATTCCTTCAACATACAAGTGAAACTCAACCATTCCCCTTATACTTGATTAGTTAGATAATAATTAAAGTATAAATATTGTCTTAATCGTAATGAAAGCCTAAATGCCTCCTTGATTTTCTTATTTCAGGAAATGTAAATGAGAAACAAAAAAAAACTATTTTTTTTTTTTAGTTTTCCCAAATTTTAGTGTATCATGGTTTGTGACATGTGGTATCAGATCTTAGGTTACGACACTTAGCCTTATGGTGTCCATTGATGTTATGATAAAACTAATGTTGTTTACATGTTCTTCTTCTTTCATGCATAAAAGAACTTTCTGATTACTAAACAATAGGAAGAAATGACCGGAAGATGATCCCCTACTCCACATGTTTGGGTTGAAATTAATGATGAAAACACCAATGTTAATAATAATATTTTACAAACAGTAAGGGATTTACAAGTTGAATTGATGAATTTTAAGACTAAGCATGAAAGGGTACCGAGAACCCAGAAAGAATTAAATGAAGCCTTATTGTCTAAATTGAATGAGATAACTAATGATAAGAATAAAAAGAAACGTAAACAAGAAAAAACGTCCTTTGATTTCCCTTCTTTTGACGAAAGCCTTATATCTAGTGAATCTTAAGATTCTAGTGATAGTTTCGAGGGAAGAAATAGGAAGAAAATAAAATATAAAGATGAGATAACAAGAGAATTGAAAAAAAATAAAGCCTCATACTTTTGACGGCGAAGTAAAAAATGAAGAAGAAGCTGAGGCTTGGCTCTCTGGGATGAAGAAGTACTTTACTATGTACAATTAGTCCAACTCTATGAAGGGAATAATGTCCATATTCAATCTAGTCGGAAAGGATGAGATTTGGTGGCAGGGGTTAAAAAGAGAAAAAATAATTAATGATAGAAAAATAAGCTGGAACTGTTTTAAAAAGGAATTTAAACGTGAATACCTCTCAAAGTATTACCATGAGAGGAAAGCAAAGGATTTTTATGAGATAAGTTTGGGATCAATGCCCATGCATGTGTTATGTACTAAAATTTTATCCTTATTAAGATATGTGCCTTACCTAAACGGAAAAAAACCCAAAATTCAGAGATTTCTACGTTGCTTACCTAACTATTATAAAGACAAATTAGAGTTTGATGAGCCAAAAACTTTGTATGAAGCAATGAGGAAGTCCAAATTAACGTAGAATGAAAATCCCTATAACTTCAATAAAAGAGATGGAATTAATTTGAAGGAAGAGAGTTCAAACCTTTCAATAAACATAAGGGTTTCCAAAGAAATACTTTTAAAGATAGACAACAAATAAAAAGGACTGAGTATAAACAACCCATGAGAACTGCTGAGTATAAATATAATCTCTTTAATACAAAGAAAGAAGAAATAAAAAGAGAACCTTTGCAGTGTTTGGGTTGTGGGGAGAGCCATTTCTATCGGGACTGCCCTCATAAGAAGGATAATCAGAATATTCACACTGTCCGGCAAGCAGCCATAGTTGAAGAGGTTGCTCAAAACATGTCGCAGATTAGTGCCGCCTTGGACAATCATCAAGCAAATTATCAACCATCCATGATCGAGGTAGATGTTAATATATTTAACCAACCTATTTCCATATTATTTGATTTTGGATCTACTCTAAGTTATATTTCTCCTAAGCTAGTAGATTTATGTAAAAGAAACAAAATTATTATTTTGAAAGGTCATGGTTAGTGCAATTAGCCATAGGGACAAAAAGAAAAGTAACCAACTTTATTTCTAGTTGTGAAGTTCATATGAAAAATTTGTTTACAAAAGTAGATTTGAATATTTTTCCATTAGGATCTTACAATGTATTAATTGGCATGGATTGGCTAGAAAAACATAGAGTTGTGCTAAATTTCTTTGAGAAACCTTTAAATTGTATTGATATGGTAAAAGTAAAATTGTTAGAGGGATTCCAAAAAAGGTTCTTACTAGGAAAATATCTTCTTTGCAATTGAAAAAGTTTGCTAAAAAAAGGTTGTAGGTTGTTTGATGTGCACATCACTGAAACTAATGATGATAAACCAAAACCTAGTTTAGAGGACTTTCCTCTTTTGAATGAATTTAAAGATGTTTTTCCAGAAGAGATACAAGGACTACCTTCAAAAAGAGATATTGAATTTACCACAATGGTACTAGGAGTGGTACCTACTTGTAGGACCCCTCCTTTAGGGTCCCTTTGAATTGAACCTGAAACTTTAAAAACTTCATACAAACAAATTAGTCATCATAGTTATTGGAAAAATAAAATGAAAAGCGTGAATAACTTAACAAAAATAAGCAAAACTTTAACCTGTCAACCCGATCCGGTTGGTCCATTGTCACCTTCGTCTTCCGTAGGATCCCTCCAGCAAAGCTCGTTTAACCATAGGCGAAGCAACCGTTAGCTTCGCCACCCAACCATAGGCTCATGCTTTCAGTCGCATGGCCTCCCCCGAGCTTTGGGTCGTAGAGCTCACACAAGTAGTTCAGAAATTCAGCTTGGGCTTCCCTTCCCACCAGGATTTCTAAGCCAAACCCTTAGATAGCAGCAAGTCTTTGAGGTATTCGAAAATTACGACAATCGTCCAAATTATGGGCCCTTTACCCATTCCCTAAGCCTTCCTTATAAAGGAAAATCTCATGCGACACATGTCGCTTCATGCATAATTAATTATTTTTAATTAATTATTTAATTAAAACACTCACCCATCCAAGTGTCAGTTTCTTTGGGAAGTGCACCTACACCCCTAAGTTTGCTCTAGTTTGTCCCCCAGATATTTTAATCAACTCCTAGCTTTTAGTTGACTAGGTGTCTAATCTTAGGATTCTATTTTGCTCCTAAATAATGATTTCTATTATTTTAAATGCTCAACAAAATAACTATTCATGTGCAAATGTCTAAACTATTTTTATGCATTTGCCAAGTAATAATCTAGAGTTATTCTCCTAAGTTTTTATGCAGTTTAATTTAACAATCAAACTCACTAGGATCACGGTACCACGCCGTTGGGCTCCTGGTTCCTTAATTTTTAATTCCCTGACATGGCACCACTCCGTCGGGCCCACTCATCCATGGTTTCCATTCCTTGGCATGGTACCGCATCGTTGGGTCCTTGCGTCCATTCTTTCCGTTCTCGACAGGGTACCGCATCGTTGGGCCCTTCTGCCACCGTCTTTCCGTTTTGACTTGCGGGAACTCTTGTAGGGATTTTAGGAATCGTTACCATCCATCCTCCGTCTACATGCTATCTAGGGACTAATGGCCCTGAGGAGTGAGTCCGTTCTCACTGCGCGCCCCTCAACTCGTACGTGACCAGCTCCGTCGTGGCCCACCTCGTACGCCCTCACGCATTCCTCTTGAGCAAGCGGATCAATGTTTATCTGCTCATGCGTGGTATTCTTGTCGGAAGTCGACATTGTCGTCGCTCCCCCTGTGTGTGATTTACCCGTACTCTACGACCCTTCATGTTCCTTTATGTGTCCTTCGGTGAACCGTTTCACCTATCGCTACACACATTTCTCACAAACATAAATCATTATTTTATTGATTTACAATCAATGGTAATCATAAATATACTCAAAATAAAATCAAAGGATTATTTTATTAATATTTGAAACAGTCGGGTCACTAAACAAGTTCCCTCAATGTCTACAGTAGTCTAGGGGCACTACATACACCCCTACTTATTTAGAACTTCGTCCCGAAGTTCAGAATAAATGCGGAAAGCTATGATGCATCTCAGTTGCATCCTCCCAAGTCACAAAGCTAAGGTTAACTTCATTGTGTTCAATTCATAGTGTTGATCATCTCCATACATCGTTTTACTAAAATCGTCCTCGTTTCAGACCCTTCGTTAGGCTTAAATCCCAATTAAGAATTCTTCAGTACCAAGTGATGGTCACGTCAAGTTTCTATTCTTTCATTATCTTTAACAATGGTCAAAGGTATTCCCTAGATAATCATATCACATTTAATTCTTCAGTATAGCATCCCCGGATATTATGAATGCCATTGGATATACTACTTCAATAATTGAAAGTTCCTAGTGGGTTGTACTATCACAAAGGCCCTTATAGTTGTGACTTCAATTGTATCTATAAAGTTGTGTATAATTCAAACGTTTCACTACTTCTAAGATGATTTTATCAACATATAATTTGCTACAACCACAATTACTGTAATTTATTATAAATCCTAAAGTC
The DNA here is from genome assembly GCA_027924585.1 of Larix kaempferi. Lineage (NCBI taxonomy): Eukaryota > Viridiplantae > Streptophyta > Pinopsida > Pinales > Pinaceae > Larix > Larix kaempferi. The sequence continues at coordinate 7,316,628 of BSBM01000434.1, forward strand.
AACCACTATTAATCTAATAATCATGTGACTTAATATTTTGCATTATCACATAGTTTATAAAAATTGGGACTTTAACTTCTGTCTATATACCAATTTGAATAATCCAACATTCCTACAAATTCCTACATGCAATTAACCTGTATCATTCTTCTTTGCTATTCTAGTTATCACAATCTTCCTATACTTCTTACTATGGAGTTCTCCATGTAGTAAAGAAAAATAAAATAAAACACATTTGCATGGACATCTTGTCTAGGGACTGAACCTTCCTATGTATTTTACATGAACATGAACAAATAGTAGTAGAAGGTTGATTGGGACTTATTTTACCTAAATGGATATTCTCAACCTTAACATTGTGCGATGTAAGTGTAGACATATGCATGCATTTTTCCTACGTTGTAACAATTATACAATTGTAACAAAACACATAATATATATATATGCTTCATTTTCTTTCCTCGTAAACCTAATTTATATCAGATGTATAAGTTTTTATTTTATTTTTTATCATATTACGAACATATTACAATTTCATATATAGAGCATATAAATTCATTTCTTTTGCGAATTTCGAACTTCTTTAATACCATATAATTTTACAAGTGTATACATATATGCACCATTCTAAATTTATATAATTTATGTTATCATAAATAAACATATGCCCGTGTCTCCAATTCCTTAACTCTATATGACTTAATAGAAAATATATAAACACAAACCTAACTTTATGCAATCTCCAATTCCTTAACTCTATATGAATTTAAAGAATGTAACTATATAAACACAAACCTAACTTTTTGCAAACTCCACCTAACTTTATGCAACTCCAAATTATGGTTACACAAATATTCATATGTTACATATTTCACATTTTGGAATTACTAACTACAACCTTTAATAATATGAACAATTTTCTTCCTCACATTAATTCTCGTATCTTATAACTACCTTCGTATGAGTATATGTTTCCTTTTAAATTTTATTTTATTTCTTTTAACACTACATGCAGTTACGAGTGTAGTATTTACAAAATTCACCATTATTCAAATTTTAGGGTTTATCCCTAGCTCTATTATGTACAAGTGGTATCCTGCTCCTTCAATGCAAGCTTATTCTATAATGTATACACGCTTAAGCTCTGTAACCCTTATCTCACTATTCTGTTTGGCCATTCTCTTTAGTGGGAAAGGTTACAAGTAAGAAGGGGGAACTACTTCTGGTTCCCTCTCGTCTATCCGATACGGCTAGCAGCCTCATAAAGTTGTTGTCAGAATTCGATTTCCCCTGGATGGGCTGGATAAGATTTTGGTAAATGCGGTTCCAATGCCAATTGTAATATGCTGTCCGTCAAAGCTTTGTTGTGTGCCCTATGTGTCTACCAACAATTTTAATGAAAATTATTTATAGTTTTATAATACAGCTGTTGTATATCAAGCCATAGTATCATGTATTGATGAGAATCGGCGCTTGTATTCACAATTAATGGCATAACTATCTTGAAAATCATTATGCCTAAAAAGAAGACTTGGCCCATAACTTCGAAATGTAACAATCAGTGCTCAGGGGAGATTGACAGGTGGCTGAAGTATGGTCCCACCATGCTCTAGGTTTTAGCATAGGCATTTGACAACAACTAGATGACTCTCAGCTCTGCGGTGGATGTATAGAAATTTACGAAAAGTCTTCTATGAGTGCCAGGAGTAGAACCAACCGAACTTTTGTTCTGGCGTTAGTTACTCGATAGCAGAGTATGTATGTCCCCAAGATCACGGAGACAAAAGGGCTGTAGTAAGGGTGTCGGGCAGCTGGCAGAAGAGGACTCAAATCATTGTAGACCAAATTTGTGCATTCGCAGATACCTGAACTTGGATCTCGAATAAATAAGAACATATGACTTCGCAACCATATGAACAACCATATGACTTCGCAATCCACAACAAGGGATAAAATAACAAAATAAGCGGCGATACTATGATTGCATAGTTCGGTGGCAAAGGTACCAATGGGAAAATAAAATAGACTACCAACTAGGACTCATTACTCTAAGGAAGTAGAGTAAAAACTATCAATAAGCAATAAACACAAAGGTTGTTTCCCAATCCACGACTCTGTCGGAACTAAAAAGTATAAGATAAATACTGTCGATCCCTTGTGTACTGGCTGTAACCTACAACTATATGCATTGGCCAGATCAGACTCAAAGGCATCCTATAACAAAAAAAATATGCAATGATCAATTCTCTGATCAACTAGCTGTTATACAAAGTATAAAATATTGCAGAGTCCCATTTAAACAAATAAAAATAGACATATTGTGATTAAGTATGAAATCGCTCGGCTACTATACAGAATATCGGAAATAATGTAAGATCCGAACTGAATAACCATACTATACTCAGGTATGGGATCGCTCAGCTACTGTACATGACATCGGCAACAAAATTTAGATCTGCACAGAATGCACATACCTTATTCCATCATGAAATCGCCCAACCGACTGCATTTCTTTTCTCCTCAGAATCGCGATTTTCCCCAGCGAGGCCTTTCCTCGTTTTTTCCTCCCTTATGTAATGATCCATTTATACATTTTACTTTTCACGGCATGCTAATATCAATTTATAATATTAATGTATCCATTTCATTTCCATTAACAATCAGACATTTCACAATCAGCATATAAATATGTGAGAAGTGAGCAGCACTCGTCGACAAGATCTAAAATGGTAGCCATGTTCTAAGAAACCTATAAGACAAAGATCTCATTGTGAGCATTTGGAAAAATGAGGCAACCACAAGATGATAGAGTTCTAACCAAATACATTCATCAAATACAATTTCCAATGAATCGAGATTCACGCTATCCTTAAATCATTCTAACCAACAAATAAAAGAAAAACATGAGTCATTAGCAAAATATGATTCCATACATTCAACGCGGAATACGATTCTAATGTTCTCCACGCATTCACATCCTGGGCATTATTTGCTGAAGGATTAACATTAGAGAAATAAGAATTATAAATAATCGAGACCAATAATCTCTGTTCACACAGAGGACTCGTTCGAACCGGGCATGTTAATGACCATGTTGTGATCAGTATTAACAATACAAAAGGTAAAAAGAATGAGACCCTCGATCTCTTGACCTTCACGCCTAAACCTAGTCTACGCAGAAAGAATAGGGAAGGGATCATGGAGGAGAACAGAGAGTCTCTCTCTCGATCTTTACGCCCACACAAAATATACGTAGAAAGGAATAGAGAAGGGATCATGGAGGAGTGATCACCCCCGATCTATTTAGTATCAATGTAATACATTTACATAATATCTTTTCAATCATTATTTACACACTAACATATACAGTTAGTTCAGCGAAAGCATACACAGAAGACTAGTGTCTTCAACCAACAGACAATAGTACTTTCAGCAGAGAAAAAAAAAAATGCTCTATAACACAGAACCCAAAATGAAATAGATCCACTATTAACTTCAACATAAAATTAGAGGACCAACATGTTTATACAAACTGATAACACTACTTCCAATGGAGAAAATGATCTCTAACACCGAGATCGTGAGTGTCTTCTCAAGGAAAATAGATCTACGATTTACTCCCAAGAATAACCATCAAAGCAGGAGAGGCAATTTAGCAAAACACAAAGTACACGCAGATCCCTACGTTTTCAACACACAAGGTAAAGCAGGATCCCTGCGATTTTCAACACACTAGATAAACAAATAACTCTGCTCTTTCCATATACAAAGTAAACAAATAAACTGTGATCTCTACATACGAAGCATAAGTTGGTTTTGATAACCTACAGGGATGGGCTTGTAGTATAAGCGTCCCTTCCATAACTACAAGCAGTAACATATCTGGAAGCTTTATGCAACCGGAGAGGAAGAGGTTCATGCAACTTTCATACACACACAGAACTAAAGTCGCGCTCACGCCCTTCCTTATACTGAACAGTAGATTAGATCTACTTAAAAAATTTATGCATCAACAAATAACAGAGGAAAAGAGATTCACACCGTTCCATACCCACGACAGATAGAAAGTGAGCTAATGCTCTTCAATCTACATAAAAGAAATCGTAAAACTACCCGAAGAATATTTTCCCCCCCTTTTTTTTGAAGAGATTAAAATGAACGGAGAGTTGAACCGATCCTTGTATCTATGGGACATTCGCCAGATCTGGAGATTGAGGTCTATCTCAGAAATTTTAGCAGTAAAGCATCTGAAACTTATCACCGCAGATACATGATCTGGAATTTAACAAGGATTACTCTCGAAATCCTTAACAAAAACAAAACATCTCAATCTAAAACTTAAATCAATTACTGAATCTTAAAGGAAGTAATGCGATCTATATATCAGTAATCGATCGCTACCAATAAAAGTGCAGAGTCGATCTGGGTTTAAGATTGATATGAAAATCAAACATGAAAATGTCAATCTGAAGCTGAAGTTTTGTGTGAATAGAAATCATAAAGTACTGATCGGAGTCTGGAGATCGAATACTGCCATTAAAAGTGCAGAGTCGATCTGAGTGTAAGGCATCCACACAAAGACGATGAACAACATCTTGAAACCACGGTTGGGAGAGTCAATACAACTCTTGGGTCTATCACATGCATAGGTAATTTCTTCAACAAGAGATCTAATTTAAAAGTTACGGATCTAGGAATAAGATACAATGTCAAAGAATGAAATAGGGAACGGTCGACCTCTGATCTTGAAACTGAAAAGAGTAAATCGTGACAATTAATCACAGCCAGGTTCCGCACACATTTCCCCAGGTCAATATAGTTCGATCCAATTCAAATACTGAAGGTAGAGGAGTATACTACCCTAAATGCTATAAAACAGTTAGTGATATAAGAACAAATCAATCATTGGCAAACACAGAATTACAATGCTGATATCTAGAGATTCGGAATCGGTGTAAAACATAAGGAAATTATTTACCCAAAAAAAAATCAATTTAATAATTGTGCAAGCAAAGCTTGTAGAATGAACCTGTAGGTATAGCTGCTCCAGTCGAAGAAAAATTCCACGAATATCGCAACTCCAAGCTCTAATATCACCGTTGATCACCGCGTTCACCAACAAATCTTAGTCAATCTGGATTTAACATTGATATGATTCGATAGAACTCATAACACACTGGCATTATGGTTAGTTATAATTAAAAACAAGAAACATGTAGATTTAATGTCCCTAATATCCCACATAGCTCGGAATCATGTATTTTGGGATTGATCACAGCGATGAATATGATGGCACTCTATCTCCATTCCATCAATCATAAATTACGATATCGGATCTGACACGAAAAACCATGTCAATAGTTTAGCAGAGCTTAGAGTGGAAAGTTGGAACAAGGTTGCAAACTAAGCATTCTGAGAATTTGGCATACGCAAAAACGCCAGCCAGATCTACACTGCTAATTGCCAATGAAAAGAACAAGGATGTTAATGTGAAAATACTCAATAGATCTACGCTTTTAATTTTGCCAATGAATTGAACAGGGATGTGAATCAGATCTACTTTTTTTTTTTTACTGACCACGATAAGAACAGAGTTGTGAATCAGATCTACGCTTTTAATTATTATGCAGGGATCAGAGAATATGATGGTTGATCTCTGTTAATGGGATACTGACAGAGACTAAACATTCATTTAACAGATCTCTACCATGAACATATATACGATGGCCAAGGAAGTATGTTTAACGGATTTATGAGGCCGTGGAAGGTTCTGAACATACTGTGATTATAAAGGTCAGGTGGATATTGAATCTTAAACCAAGAGCTGCATGGAGACGAATATAGTAGAACATAAGAATTACATAATAGAAAGAAATACAGTTTATCCCCTAATCATTCCTTCTCTCTAGGCAGAGGTAAAGTAGCAATTCCCAGAAAATACAATTTAACGCAGAGATCTAGTGATTCGTTTTCCAAATGGAAAAAAAAACAGAGGTAAAACAACATTACCTAGAAATATAATTTAACGCAGAGATCTAGTGATTCGTTTTCCAAATGGAAAAACAGAGATAGATCAGATTGTTTAGAAACTGGGTGTTAAAATCTGAGATGAAATAATTTCATTTTTCAAATGGCCAAAGAAGGGGTAGATTGCATTGTTCAGAAATTAATAAAAGAATACCGAGTTTTTGATCTATTCTTAACCACAACAGAAAATACTATTATTTAATTATGATTCGGTGCCCTCAAGGCTCAACCTCGCTCTGATACCAAATGTAGGACCCCTCCTTTAGGGTCCCTTTGAATTGAACCTGAAACTTTAAAAACTTCATACAAACAAATTAGTCATCATAGTTATTGGAAAAATAAAATGAAAAGCATGAATAACTTAACAAAAATAAGCAAAACTTTAACCTGTCAACCCGATTCGGTTGGTCCATTGTCACCTTCGTCTTCCGTAGGATCCCTCCAGCAAAGCTCGTTTAACCATAGGCGAAGCAACCGTTAGCTTCGCCACCCAACCATAGGCTCATGCTTTCAGTCGCATGGCCTCCCCCGAGCTTTGGGTCGTAGAGCTCACACAAGTAGTTCAGAAATTCAGCTTGGGCTTCCCTTCCCACCAGGATTTCTAAGCCAAACCCTTAGATAGCAGCAAGTCTTTGAGGTATTTGAAAATTACGACAATCGTCCAAATTATGGGCCCTTTACCCATTCCCAAATTATGGGCATACATTGCCCTGGTTTACTATTTTCAAATTCCAAAAGGGCCGCTTTACTCTCACCGCTAGACCCTGCTCCTCCCTTTCCAGTGGATATATCAGATCCTTGTATTGTTTCTTTTCCTTTTTCCTTGTCCAAATCAAGAGTAGGAGGCGGTTCCTCCCTACCTATGGATCCATCCACACTGACTAGACCTTCCCCAATGATAAAGTAAAGTAGACAGGCCCTGATAGACCCAACAACAGACTGATCAAACTAGCAAACCCTCGATCACTGTGAAACCATCCGCCTCTCTCACCGTCTTGAATTTCGAAGAAACTACCTAGTATTCCTTCAACATACAAGTGAAACTCAACCATTCCCCTTATACTTGATTAGTTAGATAATAATTAAAGTATAAATATTGTCTTAATCGTAATGAAAGCCTAAATGCCTCCTTGATTTTCTTATTTCAGGAAATGTAAATGAGAAACAAAAAAAAACTATTTTTTTTTTTTAGTTTTCCCAAATTTTAGTGTATCATGGTTTGTGACATGTGGTATCAGATCTTAGGTTACGACACTTAGCCTTATGGTGTCCATTGATGTTATGATAAAACTAATGTTGTTTACATGTTCTTCTTCTTTCATGCATAAAAGAACTTTCTGATTACTAAACAATAGGAAGAAATGACCGGAAGATGATCCCCTACTCCACATGTTTGGGTTGAAATTAATGATGAAAACACCAATGTTAATAATAATATTTTACAAACAGTAAGGGATTTACAAGTTGAATTGATGAATTTTAAGACTAAGCATGAAAGGGTACCGAGAACCCAGAAAGAATTAAATGAAGCCTTATTGTCTAAATTGAATGAGATAACTAATGATAAGAATAAAAAGAAACGTAAACAAGAAAAAACGTCCTTTGATTTCCCTTCTTTTGACGAAAGCCTTATATCTAGTGAATCTTAAGATTCTAGTGATAGTTTCGAGGGAAGAAATAGGAAGAAAATAAAATATAAAGATGAGATAACAAGAGAATTGAAAAAAAATAAAGCCTCATACTTTTGACGGCGAAGTAAAAAATGAAGAAGAAGCTGAGGCTTGGCTCTCTGGGATGAAGAAGTACTTTACTATGTACAATTAGTCCAACTCTATGAAGGGAATAATGTCCATATTCAATCTAGTCGGAAAGGATGAGATTTGGTGGCAGGGGTTAAAAAGAGAAAAAATAATTAATGATAGAAAAATAAGCTGGAACTGTTTTAAAAAGGAATTTAAACGTGAATACCTCTCAAAGTATTACCATGAGAGGAAAGCAAAGGATTTTTATGAGATAAGTTTGGGATCAATGCCCATGCATGTGTTATGTACTAAAATTTTATCCTTATTAAGATATGTGCCTTACCTAAACGGAAAAAAACCCAAAATTCAGAGATTTCTACGTTGCTTACCTAACTATTATAAAGACAAATTAGAGTTTGATGAGCCAAAAACTTTGTATGAAGCAATGAGGAAGTCCAAATTAACGTAGAATGAAAATCCCTATAACTTCAATAAAAGAGATGGAATTAATTTGAAGGAAGAGAGTTCAAACCTTTCAATAAACATAAGGGTTTCCAAAGAAATACTTTTAAAGATAGACAACAAATAAAAAGGACTGAGTATAAACAACCCATGAGAACTGCTGAGTATAAATATAATCTCTTTAATACAAAGAAAGAAGAAATAAAAAGAGAACCTTTGCAGTGTTTGGGTTGTGGGGAGAGCCATTTCTATCGGGACTGCCCTCATAAGAAGGATAATCAGAATATTCACACTGTCCGGCAAGCAGCCATAGTTGAAGAGGTTGCTCAAAACATGTCGCAGATTAGTGCCGCCTTGGACAATCATCAAGCAAATTATCAACCATCCATGATCGAGGTAGATGTTAATATATTTAACCAACCTATTTCCATATTATTTGATTTTGGATCTACTCTAAGTTATATTTCTCCTAAGCTAGTAGATTTATGTAAAAGAAACAAAATTATTATTTTGAAAGGTCATGGTTAGTGCAATTAGCCATAGGGACAAAAAGAAAAGTAACCAACTTTATTTCTAGTTGTGAAGTTCATATGAAAAATTTGTTTACAAAAGTAGATTTGAATATTTTTCCATTAGGATCTTACAATGTATTAATTGGCATGGATTGGCTAGAAAAACATAGAGTTGTGCTAAATTTCTTTGAGAAACCTTTAAATTGTATTGATATGGTAAAAGTAAAATTGTTAGAGGGATTCCAAAAAAGGTTCTTACTAGGAAAATATCTTCTTTGCAATTGAAAAAGTTTGCTAAAAAAAGGTTGTAGGTTGTTTGATGTGCACATCACTGAAACTAATGATGATAAACCAAAACCTAGTTTAGAGGACTTTCCTCTTTTGAATGAATTTAAAGATGTTTTTCCAGAAGAGATACAAGGACTACCTTCAAAAAGAGATATTGAATTTACCACAATGGTACTAGGAGTGGTACCTACTTGTAGGACCCCTCCTTTAGGGTCCCTTTGAATTGAACCTGAAACTTTAAAAACTTCATACAAACAAATTAGTCATCATAGTTATTGGAAAAATAAAATGAAAAGCGTGAATAACTTAACAAAAATAAGCAAAACTTTAACCTGTCAACCCGATCCGGTTGGTCCATTGTCACCTTCGTCTTCCGTAGGATCCCTCCAGCAAAGCTCGTTTAACCATAGGCGAAGCAACCGTTAGCTTCGCCACCCAACCATAGGCTCATGCTTTCAGTCGCATGGCCTCCCCCGAGCTTTGGGTCGTAGAGCTCACACAAGTAGTTCAGAAATTCAGCTTGGGCTTCCCTTCCCACCAGGATTTCTAAGCCAAACCCTTAGATAGCAGCAAGTCTTTGAGGTATTCGAAAATTACGACAATCGTCCAAATTATGGGCCCTTTACCCATTCCCTAAGCCTTCCTTATAAAGGAAAATCTCATGCGACACATGTCGCTTCATGCATAATTAATTATTTTTAATTAATTATTTAATTAAAACACTCACCCATCCAAGTGTCAGTTTCTTTGGGAAGTGCACCTACACCCCTAAGTTTGCTCTAGTTTGTCCCCCAGATATTTTAATCAACTCCTAGCTTTTAGTTGACTAGGTGTCTAATCTTAGGATTCTATTTTGCTCCTAAATAATGATTTCTATTATTTTAAATGCTCAACAAAATAACTATTCATGTGCAAATGTCTAAACTATTTTTATGCATTTGCCAAGTAATAATCTAGAGTTATTCTCCTAAGTTTTTATGCAGTTTAATTTAACAATCAAACTCACTAGGATCACGGTGCCGCGCCGTTGGGCTCCTGGTTCCTTAATTTTTAATTCCCTGACATGGCACCACTCCGTCGGGCCCACTCATCCATGGTTTCCATTCCTTGGCATGGTACCGCATCGTTGGGTCCTTGCGTCCATTCTTTCCGTTCTCGACAGGGTACCGCATCGTTGGGCCCTTCTGCCACCGTCTTTCTGTTTTGACTTGCGGGAACTCTTGTAGGGATTTTAGGAATCGTTACCATCCATCCTCCGTCTACATGCTATCTAGGGACTAATGGCCCTGAGGAGTGAGTCCGTTCTCACTGCGCGCCCCTCAACTCGTACGTGACCAGCTCCGTCGTGGCCCACCTCGTACGCCCTCACGCATTCCTCTTGAGCAAGCGGATCAATGCTTATCTGCTCATGCGTGGTATTCTTGTCGGAAGTCGACATCGTCGTCGCTCCCCCTGTGTGTGATTTACCCGTACTCTACGACCCTTCATGTTCCTTTATGTGTCCTTCGGTGAACCGTTTCACCTATCGCTACACACATTTCTCACAAACATAAATCATTATTTTATTGATTTACAATCAATGGTAATCATAAATATACTCAAAATAAAATCAAAGGATTATTTTATTAATATTTGAAACAGTCGGGTCACTAAACAAGTTCCCTCAATGTCTACAGTAGTCTAGGGGCACTACATAACCTAGTTTAGAGGACTTTCCTCTTTTGAATGAATTTAAAGATGTTTTTCCAGAAGAGATACAAGGACTACCTTCAAAAAGAGATATTGAATTTACCACAATGGTACTAGGAGTGGTACCTACTTCAAAGGATCCTTATCGAATGAATACACATGAATTGGTAGAATCAAAATTACAATTGCAAGGATTAATAGATAAGGAATATATAAGGTCGAGTGTGTCCCCATGGGGAGCACCAGTTCTGTTTGTTAAAAATAAATATGACACACTGAGGCTTTGCATTGATTACAAAAAGTTAAATAAAATTAAAATTAAAAATAGATACCCTCTCCCTCGCATTGATGACATGTTTGATCAAGTACAAGGAGCACCGGTATTCTCTAAAATTGACTTGAGTTCTAGGTACCATCAAGTAATAATTAAGGATGAGGATGTTCATAAAACGACATTCAGAAAAAGGGACGGGAATTACGAGTTCTTGGTGGTACCATTTGGCTTGACCAATGCTCCGACCACGTGGCATGTGTTTAATGAACAATGTCCTCCATAATTACTTAGATAAGTTTGTAATAGTGTTTATTGATGGCATCTTACTACATTCTAAAAATGAAGAAGACAATAAAGAACACTTAAAGTTAGAATTAGAAACCCTAAGAGAACATAAACTGTATGCGAAGTTTAATAAATGTAATTTCATTCAAGATAAAATTCAATACCTAGGTCATTAAGATCGAGAGGAGTCTGCGGAAATAATTTTTCAATTCGACAAGTTTCGAACTTATTAAGCAGGTTCATCCTCAGGACAATAAGCCTGCTTAATAGGTTCGAAACTTGTCAAATTGAAATTTTTTTTTCCACAGACTCCTCTCGATCTTAATTACTAAACTGTGGGTTAACTATGAACAACCTAGGTCATGTAATATCTAAGGAAGGAATTTATGAAGACCTAGAGATAAAATCAAGGAAATCATTGATTGGCTAGGTCCTGAGGATGTAATCGGGATTTGATCCTTTATGGGGATCACATGCTACTGCTCTAGGTTCATTGAGGGGTTCTCCAAGATTGCTTACCCGATAAATTCACTTAAAAAGAAAGGAACTAAATTCATATTGTATATTAAATGTCAAGAAAGCTTTGGAAAGCTTAAATACTTATTGACCACCGCACCTATTCTAAGAATAACGTATATGTACAAGGACTTTGCTGTATGTATGGATGCCTGCTTAGAGGGGTTAGGTTTTGTTATATTGCAAAAAGATTATGTAATAAGCTATGAGTCAAGAAAAATTAAACAATGTGAACATAACTATGCGGCACATGACTTAGAACTAGCTACTATAATACATGCATTAAGGATGTGGAGACATTACTTAATAGGAATAAAATTCACTCTAATGTCCAATAATATAAGCTTAAAATACTTATTTGATAAAAAAATTTAAATGCTCGTCAAGCAAGGTGGTTAGCCTTCTTGAGTGAGTATGATTTTGAAATTAAACACATTAAAGGAAAGAAGAACAAAGTGGCAGATGCCTTGAGTAGGAATGCCATTCCACATTATTCGAATGTCTTTAGAAAAACCTTTATAAGACAAATCTTGAATATTTGATAAAAGATGCGGCTAAAAATAATGAAGAATAATTAAAAGCTAAAGAACAACTAGAAAATGATGTAAATGGAAATGAATTCTCAGCTTATTCCATAAGCTCAGAAGACTTACTAGTTTCTAAACATTGGTTATACATACCTAATTCGGAAGAAGTTAAACAATTAATCATGAATGAGTTACATAAGAAATCGTACTCTGGATATTTGGGATACCAAAAGATGATAACAAAATAAGAAGTTATTATTGTCCTAACATGAAAAATGATACTGCAAATTATCTAGCTAGATGAATTGAATGTCAACAAGTAAAAACAGAACATCAACATCATGCTGGATTACTTCAACCTTTACCTATTCCATAATGGAAATGGGAGATAATAAGTATGGATTTTATAATAGGATTACCTAGAATGAATAAACAATATGACTCTATAATGGTATTTGTTGATAATTTAAGTAAAGCTATACACTTCATACCAGTGAAATCTACCTTTAAAGCTATTAACATAGATGATATCTTCATAAAAGAAATATTTTGTTTGCATGGTATTCTGAAGGTTGTGATTTATGATAGAGATGCAAAATTTACAAGTAACTTTTGGAAATATTTGTTTAAAGGTGTAGATACACAACTGAATTTCAGTATTGGTTATCATCCTCAAATGGATGGGAAAACTGAAAGAACTAATCAAGTGTTAGAAGATATGCTGTGAATGTATGTAATGGATAAATCAAGTAAATGGGAATAGTATTTGCATTTAGTATAATTTTATTATAATAATGGGTATCAAGCTTCATAAAAAATGAGCCCATTTGAAGTCTTGTATGGTAAAAAATGCCACACTTATGTTCCTTGGGATAACCCTATTGACATGATTGTTCTAGGACCTGACATGTTAAAGGAGATGGAACAAATGGTGAAAGAGGTGCAACAAAACTTGAAGGTTTCCCAGGATATGCGCAAGAGTTATGCATATTTAAAAAGAAATCCAAGAGAGTTCAACATTGGTGATCATGCATATCTAAAGGTAAAGTTGAAGAAGAGTTCCTTGAGCTTGGGAAGGTGTTCCAAGATGGCACCCAAGTATTGTGGACCTTTCAAAGTGTTAGCTAAGATAGGGTCGGTAGCCTATCAACTTTCACTCCCCCCTAATATAAAAGTGCACGATGTATTTGATGTTTCATTATTAAAAAAATATATACTTGATAGTACTCATGTAATTGCCTGGAATGTGATTAAGGTAAAACCCGAGGGCGAGTTCTATACCGAACCTTTTCACATCCTAGACAGGAAGGAAAGTATGCTACGGAATTGAGCCATCGTTCAAATAAAAGTGCAATGGAAGCACTTCAGCCCTGAAAAGGAAACTTGGGAATTGGAGGATAAAATGCGAGAGGAATATCCCTCCATGATCTAGAATGAGCAAGAGAGTTCAGAATAAATAACATTGAGGACGGTGCTAAGAATAAGGAGGGGAGAAATGTGATACCTCAAAAATTTATTATTTATTTTATTTTGATTTAATAATTGTGACAATTATTTTATGTAAGAGTTATTTAAAACTCGAAAACACAAAGTGACACTTTGCACAACAAACTATTATTATTATTATTAAATAATAAAAAAAGAAAAAGAAAAAGGAATTTAGAAAGTTCAGTTAAATGAGGGGACACCACTCTGGCACATAAAGAACATGTAAAAGAAAGCAAGATAAATGTTTACCAATCAAATCCAATCTAAAACTCAACAATGAGACAAGATCCTAAATCAGAGGGATTTATGGATTGATTGGATATTTGATTGGGATGGCACAAGATCTGGGAAAAAGTATATATAATAGTGCACTGAGATAGCATGGGATTCCATGTTGTGCACAGAGGAACCGTGTTGAGTTTTCTCTCTTTTCATAAGTCCATCATTGCTTGTTACATATTCTAGGAGAGAGAGTGTCACGTGGAAGTGATTGATTGACATTCTAGTGCATGGTGGTGATCCAGCTCATGGGTGGAGTTGGGCGAGAAGATTTTTTTCCTCTCCTATGCTTGTGAGGAACTGAATCTCCAGGTATCCTTTCACCTATCCATATTTGTATGGTGTACCTTACATGTATGTTGTTATAGATTTGGTTTACATATATGGCACTGATTTTTTTTTATGTATTTTATTACTGACTAGTTGTAGGATTATTCCTTTTTGGTTATAAAGGTGTTAATATTAAATCATATACTCATAAAATTTTATTACTGTATGGAAATCGATGTATGTCTTATAGATGAGTTTCCCTTACTGGTTATGTACTAAATTAAAACGATAGATATACTATAACTAGGTAAATATTTGACGGATGACTCCCTTGCTTCAGTTAATCATGATCTCTGATAATTATTTTTAGATATAAATATTATGCAAGTGAATTCGAAAATATTAGATCAGGGATAACTCGCAGATCCATTGAATGATGTATAATATACAATGTTTAAGTATTTATTTTTATCTCTTGGTGCAGTGATTTAAATCCTTCTTTTTTTATGATTGTAGAATATATTTGCATTTAGTTATGAAAACAATATTCACAGATGTATTTGGAATGCAATCCGTCATTATAGGTAGATCGATTGGATCCCTTGGTCCAAGGTTGGAATTTATGCTTCAAATGCCATTCAAATCCTTGATAGGAACAACCTTTGTTGATATATGTTTATACCAACTAAAAATCAGGTTCTGTGTTAAGACTGTATTTCAATGTAGAAGGTCGATTGAATATATATATATATATATATATATATATATATATATATATATATATATCACAGTGATGAAGTTGGCATGAATTTATATAAACCATGAGCCTAGATCTGGGCTAATGTTAAGACCGCTATACTTAATAGGAGATCGTTTGATTATATGTATAAATAAATCACAACGATGAAAAAATATGCTCTGATCTTTGGAAATCCCATCCTTTAATTTATGTCTCGTCTTAACCCTATCCCTCATTAAGAGTTTATTCATTACACAAAGACATCCACCTCAGATCCGCTCTTGCGAATTATCTTGACTAGTTAAAATATTAGCTGAATCTAGTTTAGGCATAGTAAATTGTGATGGCAATCTTGTGTCATTTCCCTATATCAAAAATTATTAGAGCTTATGTAAAATGAGAAGTCTGCAAGGTGAATCGATGGATAGAATCTCTGCAAAACTGGTAAAACTTGTTGTTTCCCTTTGCAGAATGTTTCCATACTCCACAGCTCTGTATCCCTTGGGAGATCTTCTCACTTTAGTTTTAATTCCCTTTTTCCTTCGCATACGATCCCTCATTTTTTTGACTGGTCTTTTCCTTGATTACCATCGCTATAATATCAATAGTATTTAGAAAAATACCCTCTACCACCTCTTACACTATCTGTGGAACCTCAGTTCATGAAAGGAGTCGACTGGAAACTTCATGATCAACTATTATGGCATATGCACTTGATAATTGTGGTAGGAGACACACGTACTAGAGTTTAGCTAATAGATATGGATAATATAGATTTATTCAGTTTAATCAAAGATAATATCATGAATTTGAATTTGGTGGTTTGGGAGAATTAAATGATAGGCATATTTATTAATATTATCATATGTATGCATCACGTTTAATTATTTGGTTTGAAAATCATTATTTGTATAAAGGAGCTAAACTATATTTCATGAATAGATTGGTTATGAAGATATAAAAGGGGTTGTATATTGTTCATGATTTGTAGGTAAATAAAATGGTCCGCGGAATTATATACATACATATATAAATAAGTTGCATTTATACTGTATATTTATAAGGAATGGATTTACATTTTTGTAATGTATTTTGGATAAGTTCACTCATGCATATTATAAATTCAAATTTGACGGGTTGTTAGAATTAAACAATTCAAGTTAAATGCTAAGTATATTCATTAATATTATTGTTAGCACTCCATAAATTTTTATGATTAATTTTCTTCTGGAAGCATTGACGGTGCAAAATAGAGCATTTTTCATGATAAGGTTTCAAACTTGGTCGAAAAGAAGCATTTTCCCTTGGGTGTAGGAACCAAGGTTGCAAAGGGAAAATTTCTGAGAAAAGGGAGAGAAAGAAATCTTCAAAGATTGGCAAATTTTGGTCTTACAAACCTATTTTAACCTTGTGAGAATTAGGAGCAAAGGATTTGAATTTTTCTTTTTATATAAAAAGGGGTATGGCCAGGGTCAAAGCATTATGGAGGAAGGCTTTGTTTTTATAATATAAACTAAGTCAAAACTTTATGGAGAGGAGCATTAATTTATATATAGCCTAAGTTTTGGCTTTAATGGGGACAAAGTTTTCTTTTAGTGTTTGATTTGAGCCAAAGCTTTAATTAAAATCAGAGCAAAAAAAAAGGGTTGTTGGGCTCCACCCACGCGCTCAACACCGAGATCCTATCAAGGGACCAAGTGTCAAGCCAAAGGGGCTCCACACATCCTCTATCATCCAAGCGCCAAGGCCAAGGGCCTTTCCGTCATTTTGTTACTTGATATATTATAAAGGCAAGGGGTTATATAAAGAGTGAGGAGAATGCTTTTGATTTGCATGTGGGATAAGTCTCCCAGAAGTAAAATAAAAAGAAAGGTGGCACGATTGAGTCACTTCAATGAGTGATGTGGCTCTATGCAGATTGTAAGTGCAACAATGAAGGAGGAATCAATGGTTCACGTCGATGTCGCATAGACAAGGTGCTCGGGGGTAAGAGATGGGTAGGCTGCGATGTGAAAACCGTTAGCCAATGTGTCACTCTCTGGGCTCGTTGCATGTGCAGAAAGTGGTATTAGAAATGATTTGGAGTCCATGGGATACCACCTTTAGCAATAAAGCTACTTGCGGAGTTATAAAAGGGAAGTTATCCCATTTTTGGTGACTTGTTGTTTGACCGAAGCGTCAAAACCCTAACACCCTTCATCCAAGTGAGGGAGATATTTGATATCGGGCTAGAGAATGCATGATACCAACTCCTTCTACGTGGATTTCAGTCAAATACCAGATATGCTGGGTCTGTCAAGATGGTGCCAACCGAACCAATGGTTGTAGAAGCATTTGCCGAATATCCTCGGTTGGGTCATTTTGTAGGGAGAGATATGTTCTAATAAAGAGGTCATTTTTTTTAAGCAAATGTGAAAAAATCCAACGTTGGCGCTCAGCTACACCTGCTATGCAACATCCAACATTTGTTTGTTTCATTCTTCAACTAAAAGTAATTCATGGTGGCATTTTCTTCAAAGGTTACTGATTGCAGATGGTCCTGGTCCCAAGGCGTCGTTTCTCTAAGATATAGTGGTCGATGTTGTTTTATCTACTACTCTCATGTGCAGACATAAGCTTATTAGCATTTTGGGGTGCAGAAGGAATGCAGGATTTTGCAGTTACAGAGTCTCTGTATTGAATGCCACTGGTTGTTAGGGTTTCTGTCCTTACAGTATCAAAACAATGGTGAATAAGTTTATCCCCTTGTTTAGCAGAGTTTTGAAAGTGGTAGCTCCGACAAAGACTGCCGATGGAATTTTATTCCCTGATAGCACTGGCAAGCTGAACTCAAGAAACATTATAGCAGTAGGGGCTGGTTCTTGCAGCAACGATGGAAACACTATCCCTGTCGGTGTTAAGGAGGGTGACCATGTTATTCTTCCTGAATATGGTGGGACAGAAATAAAACTTACAGAAAAAGAGTACCACTTGTTTCGAGACGATAACATTCTTGGCATATTGAAGAATTGAGTTTGCCTACAATCAGGGTACACAGTTTTGATTCTAGTGAGGTAGTTTGAATTGTTTTGTTAAACAAATAAATATAGTGTTTGGAGAAGGCAGAAAAACTTAGATGTTGTTCTCATGCCAATGGTTTGTTTGTTTGGGCAGTTAGTATAAACTTGGAAAGAGACGACTTGCAAAGAGTATCGATTTGATGCAACTTGAAGTCAGAATGCAGCGACAATTTTTGCTTCAAAGAAGTTGCATCTATCTTTTTCACATATATGGAAATGGTAGCTTATGGTTGAGTCAACCCACATTTGAACTTGTAGCAAGATTGGCAGTTGTGGAGCTGACTGCAAAGAATCCGAGACATTTGGAAGAAGGCGAAACATCTCCAGGTTTTTCTTTAGCATAGAGGCAAGTGATGTGGAAGTAAATTTTTGACACAATGCCCTCAATAACAATAGATGTTACACGTGAGCCTACAGGTGAAGAAGGAATTCGGGAAGGTTACATGGTTACAGTGCAAGCTTGGATTTCATTAAAATGCAGGATTGGTCTTATGGCTACTCTTCCTCATGCTTTGTACTTCTCATTCTATAAAGCAGAAAATTATTGGTTATTGCTGGGTGATCATGTCCCTAATAGTGTGTGGGTTTGGCAAAGGGTCAGTGCCATGCATGGGGCTACTGCAGTCACTACTGTTTCCAAAGCTATTCAAGACTCTTTGGAAGGTTCTGGTGCAAGCGTCAGGGAGATGATTTATCACATTGGAACGGCCTAATCAGTTTTTGCAGTTGCTATTACGTCACTTGGAGTGAAACTCAACGAAGCCTTGGAGTGTAATTTGAAGGATTAAGTGAGGTAGCACTTGGAATTGGAATGTTAGACAGAAATGAAGGGTCTGAAAGCTAATGGGGGAAGTCAGCTAGTGGGGCAGCCACCCGGAGAGCATCTCAAAAATATTTTTTTGTCTTTTTGTGTGAGTCAATTGTCATTAAGTAAAAAAGTGATGGTAAATGTAAAAAGTAGTTGGGCCTGTCTCACCCACTTTTGTCTTGTAATAATAATGATGAATATGCTATGCTAGATGTCACTCAAAGTTGTAACTGATTTCTTGTCCACATGAGTCGAGTAGGAGGCTCAAGGAATCTATAAGTTCAATGTAATAGAAGTAGAATGGGTTGGGTTTTCATTTTGGGGGATTCTCAAGAGCTGAGAGGCTCTGCATTGTATATGTTTTTCTATTAGTGAGAGTTGTAACTTAGCATTTAGAATTGGGTAATAAAAATAGAAACACAGTGAATCAAAGGAAATTATCCATTACATGAAGGAGTGCAAGGGTTTGTCAAACCATTCCCCTTATACTTGATTAGATGGATAATAACTAATGTATAAACCTTGTATTAGATAAAGGCAATATTACCGTAAAAAAAGCCTGAAGGCATCCTTGATTTTCTTATTTCACGAAATGTAAATGAGAAACAAAAAAAACTATTTTTTTTTAGTGTTTCCCAAATTTTAGTGTATCATTGTTTGGGACATGTGTTATCAGAGCTTATGTTATGACACTTAGCCTTAGGGTGTCCATTGATGTTATGATAAAACTAATGTTGTTTATATGTTGTTTTTCTTTCGTGCATAGAAGAAATTTTTTATTACTAAACCGCATGAAGAAATGGCTAGAAGACGATACCCTACCCTACCTGTTTGGGTTTAACTTAATGATGCTAATAGCAATGTTAATAACAACATTTTACAAACAGTAAGGGATTTACAAGTCGAATTGATGAACGTCTAGATTGAACATGAAATGTTACTGAGAACCCAAGAAGACTTAAATGAATCCTTACTGTCTAAATTGAATGAGATAACTAATGATAAGAATAAAAAGAAATGTAAAGAAGAAAAAAACATCCTCTGATGGCCCTTCTTCTGATGAAAGACCTATATATAGTGAATCAGAAGATTCTAGTGATATCTCTAAGGGAAGATATAGGAAGAAAATAAAATATAAAGATGAGCTAACAAGAGAATTTAAAAAAATAAAGCCTACTATTTTTTACGGCGAAGTCAAAATGGAGAAGAAGCTAAGGCTTGGCTCTCTGGGATGAAGAAGTACTTTACTATGTACAATTATTCCAATTCTATGAAGGGGAAAATGACCATATTCAATATAGTAGGAAAGGATGCGATTTGGTGGAAGGGCTTAAAAAGAGTAAAAATAATTAATGATAGAAAAGTAAGTTGGGACTGGTTTAAAATGAAATTTAAAATGGAATACCTTTCAGAGTATTACTATGAGGGGAAAGCAAATGATTTTTATGATCTAAGACTAGGATCAATGCCTATGCATGATTTCTGTACTAAATGTTTATCCTTATTAAGATATATTCCTTACCTAAATGAAGAAAAACCTAAAATTTAGAGATTTCTAGGTTGCTTACCTAACTTTTATAAAGACAAATTAGAGTTTGATGAATCAAAAAATTTGTATGAAGCAATGAGGAAGGCCAAATTAATGTATGATCAATCTAAGAGTAAGAAAGAAAATACCTACAACTTCAATAAAGGATATGGAAGTAATTTTAAGAGAAGATAGTTCAAACCTTTCAATAAACATAAGGGTTTCTAGAGAAATACTTTTAAAGATAGAAAACAAACAATAAGGATTGATTATAAACAACCCATGAGAACTGCTGAGTATAAATATAATCTCTTTAATAAAAATAAAGAAGAAAGAAAAATAGAACCTTTGCAGTGTTGGGGCTATGGGGAGAGTCATTTCTATCGGGGCTGTCCTCATAAGAAGGATAATTAGAATATTCACACTGTTCGGGAAGCAACTACAGTTGGAGAGGTTGTTCAGAACATATCGTAGATTAGCATCGCCTTGGAAAATCATGAAGCAGATTATCAACCATCCATGATCGAGGTAGATGGTAAGATCTTTGACCAACCTATTTCAATATTAATTGATTTTGGATCTACTCTAAGTTATATTTCTCCTAATCTAGTAGATTTATGTAAAATAAAAAATATGATTTTGTAAGGTCGTGGTTAGTGCAATTAGCCACAGGGACAAAAAGAAAAGTAACCAGCTTTATTTGTAGTTGTGAAGTTCATATGAAAAATTTGATTACAAAATTAGATTTGAATAATTTTCCATTAGGATATTACGATCTATTAATTGTCATGGATTGGCTAGAAAAACATAGAGTTGTGCTAAATTCCTTTGAGAAAACTTTTAATTGTATTGATGAAAATGGTGAAAATAAAATTGTTAGACGGATTCCAAAAAAGGTTCTTACTAGGAAAATATCTACTTTGCAATTGAAAAAGTGTGCTAAAAAAAGGATGTAGGTTGTTTGCTATACACATCACCGAAACTAATGATGATAAACCAAAACCTAGTTTGGAGGACTTTCCTTTTTTGAATGAATTTATAGATTTTTTTCCAGAAGAGATACCAGGAATACCTTTGAAGAGAGATATTGACTTTACCATTGAGTTGGGACCAGGAGTGGTACCTTCCTTAATGTTCCTTATCGAATGAACACATATGAATTGGTACAATTAAAATTACAATTCCAAGAATTAATAGATAAGGAATATATAAGGCCGAGTGTGTCTCCATGGGGAGCACCAGTTCTATTTGTTAAAACGAAAGATGACACACTAAGGATTTTCATTGATTACAGAAAATTAAATAAAATGAAAATTAAAAATAGATACCCTCTCCCCCGCATCGATGACATGTTTGATCAAGTACGGGGAGAAGTGGTATTATATAAAATTGATTTGAGTTTTGGGTACCATCAAGTAAGAATTAAGGACGAGGATGTTCATAAAATGACATTCTGAACAAGGTATAGGAATTACGAGTTCTTGGTGGTACCATTTAGCTTGAACAATGCCCCAGCCACATTCATGTGTTTAATGTACAACATCCTCCATAATTGCTTAGATAAGTTTGTAATAATGTTTATTGATAACATCTTAATATGTTCAAAAAATGAAGAAGAGCATAAATAACACTTAAAGTTATCATTACAAACCCTAAGAGAATATAAACTATATGCGAAGTTTAGTAGATGTGATTTCTTTCAAGATAAAATTCAATACCTAGGTCATGTAATATCTAAGGAAGGCATTTATGTAGACCCAGATAAAACCAAGGCAATGATTGATTGGGCATTTCCTAAGGATGTAACTAGGATTCGATCCTTTATTAGGATCACACGCTACTATTGTAGGTTCATTGAGGGGTTCTCTAGGATTTATTACCACCGCACCTATTCTAAGAATAATAGATACATACAAGGACTTTGTTGTATGTACAGATGCCTTCTTAGAAGGGTTAGGTGCTGTGAATCGCGATATTGCAAGAATATTATGTAATAATCTATGAGTCAAGAAAACTTAAACAACATGAGCATAACTATGCGGCACATGAATTAGAAGTAGCTTCTATAATACATGCATTACGAATGTGGAGACATTACTTAATAGGAAGAAAATTCACTCTAATGTCCGATAATATAAGCTTAAAATACATATTTGATCAACATAGTTTAAATTATCATCAAGCAAGGTGGTTAGCCTTCTTGAGTGAGTATGATTTTCAAATTAAACACATTAAAGGAAATGATAACAAAGTGGCAGATGCCTTGAGTAGGAATGCCGTTCGACATTGTTCGATTACTTTTAGCAGTTATAAGACAAAGCTTGAAGATTTGATAAAATATGCAACTAAAAATGATGAAGAATACTTAAAAGTTAAAGAACAACTAGAAAATGATTTAAATGGAAATAGATTCTCAACTTATTCCATAAGCTTAGAAGAGTTACTAGTCTATAAACATCGGTTGTACATACCTAGTTCGGAAGAAGTTAAATAATTAATCATGAATGAGTTGCATAAGAAACCGTACTCTGGGCTAATATGATAACAAATCTAAGAAGAAGTTATTATTGGCCTAATATGAAGAATGATGCTACAAATTACCTAGCTAGAGGCATTGAATGTCAACAAGTAAAAACATAACATCAACATCCTGTCGGATTACTTCAACCCTTACCTATTCCAGAATGGAAATGGGAGATAATAAGTATGGATTTTATAAAAGGATTACCCAAAATGAATAAAAAACATGACTCTATAATGGTACTTGTTGATAAGTTAAGTAAAGCTACACAATTCATACCGATGAAATATACCTTTAAAGCAATTAACATAGTTGATATCTTTATGAAAGAAATATTATGTTTGCATGGTATTCTGAAGGTTGTGATTTCTGATAGAGATGCAAAATTTATAAGTAACTTTTGGAAATATTTGATTAAAGGTGTAGATACACAACTGAACTTCAGTACTGCTTAACATCCTCAAACGGATGGACAAACTGATAGAACTAATCAAGTGTTAGAAGATATGCTACGAATGTATGTAATGGATAAAATAGGTAAATGGGAAGAGTATTTGCATTTAGTAGAATTTTCTTATAATAATGGGTTCCAAGAATCATTAAAATTGATCCGATTTGAAGTCTTGTATGGTCGAAAATGACACACTTCTATGTCTTGGGATAACCCCATTGACTGGATTGTTAAAGGAGATGGAACAAATGGTTGAAAGAGGTGCAAAAAAACTTAAAGGTTTCCCAGGATTGGAAGAAGAGTTATGCATATTCAAAAAGAAATCCAAGAGAGTTCAACATTGGTGATCATGTATATCTAAAGGTAAAGTCGAAGAAGAGTGCCTTGAGCTTGGGAAGGTGTTCCAAGCTATCACCCAGGTATTGTGGACCTTTAAAAGTGTTAGCTAAGATAGGGACAATAGCCTATCAACTTGCACTTCCCCCTAATATAAAAGTGCATGATGTATTTCATGTTTCATTATTAAAAAAATATACCTTATGTTATTCATGTAATTGACTGGAATGTGATTCAGGTAGTACTTGAGGGCGAGTTCCAAACCAAACATTTTCACATCCTATATAGGAAGGAATGTATGCTAAAGAATCGAGCCATTGTTAAAATAAAGGTGCAACGGAATCACTTCATCCATGAAGAGGCAACTTGGGAAATGGAGGATAAAATGTGAGAGGCATATCCCTCCATGTTCCAGAATGAGCAAGAGAGCTCATAATAAAGAACACCGAGGATGATGTTAAGAATAACGATGGGAGAAATGTGATACTCCAAAAAATTATTATTTATTTGATTTTGATTTAATAATTGTGAAAATTAGTTTATATAAGAGTTATTTAAAACTCAAAAACAAAAAGTGACACTTTGCACAACAAACTATTTTTATTATTATTAAATAATAAAAAAAGAAAAAGGAACTTGGAGAGTTTAGTTAAATTAGGGAAACCACCATGGAACATAAATAACACATGTAAGCAAGCAAGAGAAAACTTTACCAATCAAATCAATCTAAATTCAAGAACTAGACACGATCCTAAATCAGAGGGATTTATGGATTGAATGGAGATTTGATTGGGATGGAAAAAGACCTGAGAAAAACAATATATAATAGTGCATTGAGATACCCTGGGACGCCATGTTGTGCACAGAGTGTTAAATTTTGAGCATTAATTCACAATACTCTAGGATCTTCACTGAGAGAATAACATATACAGTATATCAATGCATAACAATCACAATAAGCATGACAAGCATCACAAGAATCAAAATCATGAGAGACAAGAGACACAGAGTTTCCATGGGGAAAACCCTAAGGTGAAAAACCCCACAACTTCCTCAGAGATAGAGAGAGAAATGGCTCAACCAAAGTACAACCAAAATACACTTGAGATAATCTCCTAGAAGCAAATGATCCTCCTCCTCACTAGTGCGCCACTTTCTGAGTGAGAGAGATATGACTTTCCAAAATGATCTAAATAGAGATCTCTTGATCTCTATTTATACTAACCTGTTTTCCTAGTGACCTTATGGGGCCGACTTGTCTATCTAGATAAATCCACAATATAATATATATTTCAGGGCCGACCCCACACATGGTGGTCTAATAACCCATCGGCAAGTACACACACTTGCGACACTTGTCAATCCACATGACGACACTTTCTTATAGAGGAATAACACATCTCTTATAAGGGTAAAATAAATATATATGAAATACAAAGATGAAATACATTCCGAAGTTACATATACATCAATACTCCCTCTTAACTAGGAAGGTATTTCTCGACACAGATCTGCTAGACAAGTATTCTTCTCGGGATCATCGTCATCATCATCGTCACTGCTGCTGCTATCCCAACCAATCTCTGACTCTACTCATCATAGGAAGTTCTATAGAGACAGTCCTTTTTCATACTGGATGTAGGCCCACCACTTGTAGGTCTTCATCATCACTGGCCATACTGTGGAAATCTCACGACTTATTACGTGCATCACAAAATCTTAAAAGAGTCTCTTAACTAGCAAGAACCCTAAAGAGCATCTGAGGCCTTTTTCATCCTGTCTAGATCTCCAGGACTTATTACATGTGACCCCACCACAAAAAATTGAAAGAGAATCCCAGGACTAATTACGAGCACAAGGCTCAACCTATCAGATCTCCTAGGGCATAAATTACATGTGGTCACCACAAAACCTCAAAAGAGCATCCCAGGACTAATTACGAGCACAAGGCTCAACCTATTGGATCTCCCAGGGCACAAATTACATGTGGTCATGGCAAAACCTCGAAAGAGCATCCCAGGACTGATTATGAGCACACGGATCAACCTATTGGATCTCCCAGGGCACAAATTACATGCCATAGGACAAAACCTCGAAAGAGCATCTGCCAGATATCCCAGGGCACAAATTACATGCCATAGGAAAAACCTTGAAAGACTATCTGCAGATCTCCCAAGGCACAAATTATATGTCCTCCCAAGAAAAAACTCGAAAGAGCATTTGCCAGATATCCTAGGGTACAAATTACATGCCATAGGCAAAGCCTCGAAAGACTATCTGCAAATCTCCTAGGGCACAAATTACATGCTTATCTGCACAACCTATTCCACGGCCACAGAGGATCAACTTGATACTCACCATACATCATCTTGATCATCATCACTGCAACATCCTGCTGCATGTCATCTAGAGAAACATCCTGAAGCTCGTCATCCATGATCATCCTGATCATACAATGAACCTACCTGATGCATACCAAGTATCTACCTGATACATATCATCATACATGATCCACCTGATCACATAGTGTATCCACCTTATACAAATATAAATACATGATACATATCAACATACATGATCTACCTGATCATACAATGTATCCACCTGATACATATATAGATACATGGTCCAAGCATCCAACATGATGCTTATACAAAATACATACACATGATCCAACCGATCATATCCAACATCCAACATGATGCGTACATACATATAAATGATCCAACTGATCATATCCAGCATCCAACATGATGCGTACATACATACATATAAAAATGATCCAAATAATCATACAAAGCAGAAACCAGAACATCATCCTGATGCTCATCATCCAGCGGTTACATCCACAGCCATGTGAAGGATCCTCCTTCCAACATGCTTGGAATGGCTTCAGCAAATGTGTCCATCACTTCTTCCTCGAAGTGTCATCAATCTGAAGAACACCAAGCCTCTCTCTGAAGTACTTGAACTTCACCTTGGCTAGTGGCTTCGTCAGCACATCTGCAATCTGCTCGTCCATCGCAACATACAGGAGCTTCACAGCTCCTCTCTGAACCATATCCCCGATATAGTGATATTATATCTCTATGTGTTTTGACCTGTCATGAAACAATGGGTTCTCAGACAGCTTCACACAACTCTGGTTATCACAGAAGATACCAGTAGCATCCAACGGGAGATAAAATAATTCAGACAGTAGCTTCCATAGCCATACTGCCTCACAACTAGTTGAACAGGCTGCAACATACTCTGCCTCAGCTGTACTTAGTTCTACACAGGACTACTTCCTACTAAACCAAGAGATCACACCTGATTCCATACTGAAGTAGCACCCAGATGTGCTCTTCCTATCTGCAGCACTGCCAGCCCAATCTGAATCAACATAACCCTGCAGGTTAAACTTTTGATTCGACTCATACTTGATCCCATAATCCACTGTACCCTTCAGGTACCTTAGAACATGCTTTATAGAAACCAGATGAACACTCCTCGGATCTGTCAGGAACTAGTTCAATGTGTTCACCGTAAAGCAACTATCTGGTCTCGTGTTCATCAGGTACATCAAGGACCCAATCATCTGACAATACATAGAGACATCAATGGATCAGATGAAGCATCACATAGAAGCTTCAGATTCGATGCCATAGGTGTGGCCATGGCCTTGCAATCCATCATCCTGAATCTCTTCAGGATATCTACTATGTACTTCCCTTGACCAAGGAAGATCCCACCTGCACTCTGCCACACCACCATACCTAGGAAATAATGCATCATTCCCAAATCTTTCATATTGAACTCAGCAGTAAGCTTTCTCTTAGTATCTGCAATCAATCTGTCATCTCCTGTTACAAATAAGTCATCCACATACAGGAGTAGAATCATAGGATTCCCTTTCTCAACCTTGTAATAAAGGTTGGAATCCGCTTTACTCTTGGTAAAGACCAAACTAAAACTGTCCATTCTACCATACCAAGTTTTGGGAGCTTGTTTCAAGCCATACAAGGCTTTCTTCAATCTGCACACATATGACTCCCTGTCATGTATTTCGAAACCGAGTGGCTTCTCCACATATACTTCCTCTTATCCTACACCATTCAAGAAAGTAGTCTTGACATCCATCTGGTGTATTTTCCATTTCATCGCTGCATCCAGGGCAAGTACTGTTTTGATGGAAGTATACCTGGCTACAGCTGCAAACGTTTCTTTATAATCTATTCCCTCTTTCTGAGAGAAGCCACGAGCTACGAATCTTGGTTTGTATTTCTCTACATTGCCATCTGCAGCATGCTTGATTTTGTAGATCCATTTAGAAGTCACAACAGACTTCTCTTTAGGTCTTGGTACAACATCCCAAACATCATTCTTCATTATTGATTAGTATTCCTCAACCATGGCATCCTTCCATTCTTTCTTTTCCGCTGCTTCTTCATAACTGGAAGGCTCTTTGTTCATAATGTCATAGAGTAAAGCAACATAGCTGGTATGTGATCTGGTTCTCTTCTTTGCTCTGTGTTCTTCTTCTGGAATGCCAAATCTTTCTGCATCTTGAATGAGCTCTCTAGCCCATGCAGGTTTCCTCTTGTGACAGTTATCCTCACGGGGTGGATCTACAGGTTCTTGCGGATCTTCAAACTCACGAACAACTTTTGGAACTACTTCAGTCATGGTAGTGTCTTGAAATCTAGTTTCCTTAGGTTCTTCTTAAACTTCGATAGGTGCCTTCCTTGATTTGATGAATGCTGAGTTTTCATCAAATGTTACATCCCTGCTGACATCCATTTTCTTGAACACTGGAAAGTATATTCTGTAAGCCTTCGAGCTTTCACTGTAACCCACAAAGATACCCTTATTTCCTGAAGGATCTAGTTTAGTCCTCTTTTCCTTCGGGACATGAGTGTATACTGGACAACCAAATATTCTGAGATGGATGACTTCAGGTTTCTTACCAGAAAAGACCTCTTCTGGTGTTTTGTGGGGTGTTCTGTTCTACACATATACAACTGTTCTAGCTTCTTCTGCCCATAGATGTATAAGTAGATCCTGGTCATGTAGCATTTCCCTTGCTACTTCCATGATTGTTCTGTTCTTCCTTTCTGCAACTCCATTCTGTTGAGGATTATAAGGAGCAGTCAACTCCCTCTTAATCCTTGAATCACTACAAAGCTTCTTGAAGTCACCTGAGGTGAATTCTCCACCATTGTCGGATCTGAATGTTTTGATATTCTTGTCAGTTTGATTCTCCATCAAGGTTTTGAATTCCTTGAATTTATCAAACACCTCATCTTTGTTCTTCAAGAAGTATACCCAAGTCTTCCTAGAGAAGTCATCAATAAATGAGACATAGTAAACATACCCACTTAGAGAACTGGATGACATAGGACCACATACATCTGAGTGGATGATTTCCAAGATGTCTTTTGCCTTGTTTTCATTTCTTGGGAAAGCCTTCTTAATGTTCTTACCTTTTGCACATCCTTTGCAAACACCTTCATGTTTGGTCTTGATTTCAGGAAGACCCTCTACAACCTTGCTTGCAATTGGAAGTGCCCTATAGTGCATATGAGCAAGTCTTCTATGCCAAAGTTCACTTGGCTCCATGGATTCATGTACCATGGCATGTTCAGGTTGTCCCTTCAATTTATACAAACCTCCCTCTTGCTCTCCAATCACTATTGCATCATCTATGTTCTTTCCCTTTAGCCACATTAGGACTTGGCCATCCACAAATGCAACCCTCATACCTTTTGCATCCAATGCAGAGATGGAGAGTAAGTTCTTCTTGAGCCCAGGTACATAAAGGACTTCTTTCATCTTCAAAGATTTTCCAGAATCTAGGTTGTAGGAGGCTTCACCACTTCCTTTGATTGGGTATTGATAGTCATCCCCAAGTTTCACCTTATGGGGTGACTCATGTTCAGATAGATTCACAAAAGATTCCTTAAATCCAGTAATGTGTTTGGAAGCCCCACTGTCAATCAACCAATCATTACAACCATGGGAGATAGTACCTGTGAGAGCAGAAATTAGAACATATTCTTCTTCACTTGATGAGTCATCATCACTATCACTTTCTACCCTAGCCTTCTTCTTTGGGGGTTCATAATCTTCGGTAGCATGAGCATGATATCTTCTTTTGTTATTCTTCTTCTTCCTATTGAAGTTGTTGTTGTTGTCTTTCTTCTTCTTGGGACAATATGAAGCAAAGTGTCCCTTCTCATTGCAATTGAAGCATCTGAGATCTTTCTTTTCTTTATGATAATGGTGGTGTGAGAATCTCCTGTTATGAGATGATTCCTTCTTGGACTTGCCTTTCCCTGCATGTGCTGTGAGAGCTTGATCTTCATTTCCCATCTTTTCTTCTCGGGCCACAAGCCTAGCTTCTTCTTGAGAGCATTATTCCTGCAATCTGTTGAAGGAGATCAACTTCTTCCTTGCACAAATTCCTTGAATAAAGGAATCCCATGACCTGGGTAGGCCATTTAGAGTGGTCATCACCACTTCACCATTCTCCACCATTTCATCCACTGCTTCTAGTTGTTCCTTGATCTGGGAGACCCTTGAAAAATAAGATTGAATGGTTTCTCCATTCTGAAACTTTACTCCTTTCAATTGGTTCCGCAGGGTCATCTTCTGATTTATGTTCTTCCCTTCAAATAGCTTGGTCAAAGAGTCAAACATCTCCTTGGGTGTCTTTAGAGAAGACACATGGGGTATGAGATGGTCTTTGATAGAATCAGCAATGATTATCTTTGCCTTGACCAAGTTTTTCTTATGCAATACCTTAGCCTCATCATCCTCTGGGATAGGGATGTCTTCTTTTACATATGAGTCCAACTCATTCTCTTCTAGGATTAACCCAATCCTATACTTCCAAGCTCAGAATTTATTAGCTCCTTCAAGCTTATCCTCAAGCTTGGTGTGGTGAGACATCTTAAAGAGTACTTCAAATGGAAATAGAAAAGATTTAGGTCTTACCACTTGAAATGCTGAAAACTGGATCTAGTCCTAGATTAGGGTTTGTCGAAAAAACCCTAAAAATTCAAAATGTGAATTTCATTTTTCTGAAAGGATAGAAAGATGCGCCTTGATGAGCTGATCAGCCTGGTGTATTCAGAATTTGAGATCAACAAAGCTTTACCCTTCAGATTTGCCTTTGTTTCCTCCCGGGTTCACTAGGGAGAGCCTCGAATTAGGGTTTGAGTTTCCCGGAGATCTACCCAGCCAAAAATCTCGACCCAAAGCTCTAACTTCGATTTTTGCAAGGAGCTTCTAGCTATGTATTCAGATTTCATAAATTCCTATTTTTGTGGAAACCCTATTTTTTAGGTCCAAATCTGAAAATGCTCAGAATTGAATTCTGATTGGACAGATAGATTCTCCTCGGTGAGTAAATTCAATCTACTATACTGCTTTTCCAAAATCTGTGGAGAGAAACCCAATAAACAAGAAACTCAAGTTTTCATCACTGCAAAATGTCTTCTTCTCAGGTTAGCTCTGATACCATGTTAAATTTTGAGCATTAATTCACAATACTCTAGGATCTTCACTGAGAGAATAACATATACAGTATATCAATGCATAACAATCACAATAAGCATGACAAGCATCACAAGAATCAAAAGCATGAGAGACAAGAGACACAGAGTTTTCGTGGGGAAAACCCTAAGGTGAAAAACCCCACAACTTCCTCAGATATAGAGAGAGCAATGGCTCAACCAAAGTACAACCAAAATACACTTGAGATAATCTCCTAGAAGAAGATGATCCTCCTCCTCACTAGTACGCCACTTTCTGAGTGAGAGAGATATGACTTTCCAAAATGATCTAAATAGAGATCTCTTGATCTCTATTTATACTAACCTGTTTTCCCAGTGACCTTATGGGGCCGACTTGTCTATCTAGATACATCCATGGGCCGACCCCACACATGGTGGTCTAATAACCCATCAGCAAGTACACACACTTACGACACTTGTCAATCCACATGACGACACTTCCTTATAGAGGAATAACACATCTCTTATAAGGGTGCAATAAATATATATGAAATACATAGATGAAATACATTCTGAAGTTACATATACATCAACACAGAGGAACTGTGTTGAGTGTTCTCTCTTATCATAAGTCCATCATTGCTTGTTACAGACTCTGGGAGAGAGAGTGTTGCGTGGAAGTGATTTCTTAACGTTCTGGTTAATGGTGGTGATCCAGATTGGGGGTGGAGTTGAATGAGAATATTGTTGTCCTCTTCTATGGTTGGGAGGAACTGAATCTCCATGTATTCTTTCACCTATCCATATTTGTATGGTGTACTTTATAGGTATGTTGTTATAGACTTGGTTTATAAATATGGCCCCGATTTTGTTTTTATCATGTATTTTATTACTGATTGGTTGTAGGACTATTCCTTTTTGGTTATAAAGGTGTTAATATTAAATCATATACTCATAAAAGTTCAGTATTGTATGGAAATCAATGTATGGATTATAGGTGATTTTTCCTTACTAGTTATGTACTGAATTAAAACGATAGAAACACTATAAATAGGTATATATTTGAAGGATGACTACCTTGATTAAGTTAATCACGATCTCTGATAATGATTTTTAAATATAAATATTATGCAAGTGAATTCGCAAATCTTAGATCCGAGATAGCTCACGGATCCATGGACTGATGTATACTATACTGTGTTTAAGTATTTTTTTTATTCTCTCAGTGTAGTGATTTAACTTTTTTTTTAATGATTGTAGAATATATTTGCATTTAGTTATGAAAACAATATTCACATATGTGTTTGGAATGCAATCCGTCGTTATAGGTAGATCGATTAGATCCCTTGGTCCAAGGTTGGAATTTATGCTTCAAATGCCATTCGAATCCTTGATAGGAACAACCTTCGCTGATATACGTTTATACCAACTATGAATCAAGTTCTGTGTTAAGAATGTATTTCAATGTAGAAGGTCGATTGAATATATATATATATATATATAGATATATCGCAGTGATGAAGCTTGAATGAATTTATATAAATTGTGAACCTAGATCTAGGCTAATTTTAAGACCGCTATACTTAATAGGAGATCGATTGATTATATGTATATACAAATCGCAGTGATGAAAAAATATGCTCTGATTTATGGAAAACCTGTCCTTTAATTTTTGTCTCGTCTTAACCCTGTCCCTCATTTAAATTTTATTCATTACATAGAGACATCTACCTCAGATCCCCTCTTGCGAATTGTCTTGGGCGGGAAAAATATTAGCTGAATCTTGTTTAGGCGTAGTAAATCATGATGGTAATCTTGTGTCATTTCCCTGTATCAAAAAGTCTTATATCTTATGTAAAATGAGAGGTCTGCAAGGTGAATCGATGGATAGACTCTTTGTAACACAGGTAAAACATGTTATTTCCCTTCGTCAAATGTTTCTAGACTTCGTAGCTCTGTATGACTCGAGAGATCTTCTCACTTTAGTTTTAAGTCACTTTTTCCTTCGCATCCGATCCCTCATTTTTCTAACTGGTATGTTCCTTGATTACCGCCGCTATCATAACAGTAGTCTTTAGAAAAATACCCTCTACCACCTCTTACACTATCTGTGGAACCTTATTTCATGAAAGGAGTCGAATGGCATCTTCATGATCAACTATTATGACATATGCACTTGATAATTGTGGTAGGAGACACACGTACTAGAGTTTAGCTAATAGATCTGGGTAGTATAGATTTATTCGGTTTAATAAAAGATAATATCATCCATTCGATTTTGGCAATTTGCGAGAATTAAATGCTAGACATATTTATTAATATTATCATAGGTAAGCATCGCGTTTAATTATTTGAGTTGCAAATAATTATATGTATAAAGTAACTAAACTATATTTCATGAATATATCGGTTACAAAGATATAAAAGGGGTTGTATATTGTTCATGATTTGCAGGTAAATAAAATGGTCTATGGAATTATATACATACATATATAAATAAGTTGCTTTTATACTGTATATTTATAAGGAATAAATTTACATTTTTGTAATGTATTTTGTAGAAGTTCACTCGTGGATATTATAAATTCAAATTCGACAGGTTGTGAGAATTAAAAAATTCAATTTAAATGCTAAGTATATTCATTAATATTATAATATGCATCATGTTGAATATTTGAATTGTAAAGGAACTAAATTTCATGAATAGATTGGGAATGAAGATATAAAAGGAGTTGTATAACTTCTCATGAATTTCACATAAATACAATGGTTAATGAATATATATATATATATATATATATATATATATATATATATATATATCCTCTAATTAAGAAATATACTAACTTGTGTTTATTAGTGAGAGTTGTAACTTAGAATTTAGACCTATGCAATAAAAAAAGAAACAAAGTGAATCAAAGGAAATTATCCATTACATGAAGGATTACAAGGGTTTGTCAAGCCATTCCCCTTATACTTGATTAGGTAGAGAATAACTAATGTATAAACCTTGTCTTATATAAAGGTAATATTACAGTAATGAAATCCTAAAGGCCTCCTTGATTTACTTATTTCATGAAATGTAAATGAGAAACAAAAAAAAAACTATTTTTTTTTAGTTTTTCCCAAAATTTAGTGTATCATGTGTGAAATTCCATAGGGGTAGTTCAGTGAGTTTAAATAAATCTCAAAATTTCACAATGTAATTACTGAGAAGAATTAGACAAAAAAATATATCAATTCACTCATAAAACTGAAACACACATGAAAAATTGTTGTCGATACATTAAATCAGCTGTAAGCTGGCAATCAAAGAATGTTACAATAGAATGAATTTGATACTCATGGGAGATTTTGAATTAACCTCAAATATAAGCTTAGTTTACATTGGATCCATCTCCCGACAAGGTTCAGTGGCTACCGATGATGAATAATTAGTTAATTGAGGTAGAACTGAGCATAAATGAATCATGTGGGCACCCAAATAGGGGAGGAGACTCCAAGGGGGAGAAATACTGATTTGTAGTGGTCAAAATAGGTGCTCCTACAATCAATAGCAGTGAAACTAGGTGTAACAATAAGTTAACTAGGAAATCAAGGGGACAAGGTGCCCTGAATCATGGAACTGGATGTGCTAAATCCTAAAATCATGCATGAGGGATACTTTGGAATTCAGTGATGTAACCAAGGTGCTTTGAGTGGATAGGAGGGTTAATGATGGAAAAAAACAAGCTCTGTGGGGCTAAGGACTAGGTACTAGGAGGCTTATCTGCTAATGCATGGATTCATGGAGTGCAGCATGGAATGCATGCATGCACAATACCAAGATAAGATGGTGAGAATATTCCAACACCCCCCTTAAACCGGACTATGAGGAAAAAATAAGTAAATTAAGGAAATTAGGGCCCTGGTTACTGAGACCAAATGTCACCCCGTACAACAATCTAAAAAAACTGAGGAAAGAAGGAAAACCCAATGGGAAACCCCCCCCTCAAGATAGACTGAAAAAAAAAACAAAAATTGATGCTCAAGACTCAAGTAGGTGTGATGCTTGATTCAATTTCTAGAGATATATTCCTCTTGAGAAAAAGTAGATCATGCTCCAAAAACATGTGCTTAAATTCTCCTTCAGTGGATGCAAGCGAATCTGTAGGCTTCTTGAAATTGATCTTCAGACCAAACATGGTGAGAACAGATCCAAAAATATGAGGATCATCCTGGAACTTATAATTTGAACCATTTGAGGTAGGATCAGCTCCAATTTGATCTAATTGCTCTTGAAACTTGAACTTCTGACCACTGGAAGTAAAATCAGCTCCAATAATTGATAGATGGTTTCTTGTGATCTCCTTTGAACTAACAGGGGTAAGATCAAAATCAAAATCACCAAAATGTGCCTGAGACTTGAACCCAAGAAAATGGTAGTGTCCTCCATCTTCAATGAAACTCTGAGAACATGTGCCAATGATCGAATAGAAGTACATAGGAAGCATGTGATTAAGGAGGGTGAATGCATCTCCTCAAAACTTTGATTTAACCTCCAAAACATTCAATAGATCATCATTCTGCACACCATTTGACTCATGTGAAAGAGAGGATTTAAGAACCTCTTCAAATTCTAGATCATGAATTGGCTTATCTTGCTCAAAATTCAAAATAGAAGACATTTAGAACATGAGTGAGGAATGGAAAATATCTCCAAAAAGACAGGCTTCATTAGTTGTATCACTTTCATCTACATCAACTACATGGGAAGGGGACAATTCAAAACTGTCTTCAACTTCTAGAGAAACAACGGAAGGAATTTATACAACATGAACTTTCTGTGTTGAATCTGTAGCTTCTTCTTCATCTTGAACAACTTCATCATGATAGATGATTGAGGATGAGACATAATTAGATAGAACAATTAAAGAGGTATCATTGGGCTCGTTCTCCAAATAATTTGCACCAATCTCTTAATTCTTCTTTCCAAATGCTTTGTCCAGTTGGGCCCATAGATCACTTGGATATTCAACAGTTTCCATGATGTAGCGCATACTAGGAGACATATAAATACACATTGCTCCAAAGGCTTTATCACATTCGTTTTATCTAATCATTCTCTTCTTCATAGGAAGAAAAATCTCTCATAACACCAATACACATATCAAAAATACCTTATATCTTCAGATATTCTATCATCTTTGGTTTCCGCTCATCATAGTTGAAAGGAGAGAGATGAGGAATTACTTTCAGATTCATGGAATCTGTTGTAAAATACCTACAAAAATAATGGAAAAATATCTAGAGGATTGTTACTGAATCTATTGAACACCGCTTTAGGATAATAGGAACTTTTATCTAGATCCTTCACACTTGGATAGACCTCAAAGGATTTCTCTAATGAATTCAATGCAATGGCACCAGGATATGCTATGGAAATTCATAGGATTCTGGTGCTCTACTGAAAGTAGCTGCTCAATCTACTATTGGAACTGCTGCTACTGCTGCAACTACTGCAACTCTAGCAATTACTGCTACCACTGCACTCAAAATATGTCACGAGATATGATACCATGTGAAATTCCATAGGGGTATATCATTGAGCTTGAAAAAACCTCACAATTTCACAATGTAATTACTGAGAAGAATTAGACAAAAACATGGATCAATTCACTCATAAAACTGAAACACACATGAAAAAATGTTGTTGATACATTAAATCAGCTGTAAGATGGAAATCAAAGAATGCTACAATAGAATGAATTAGATGCTCATGGGAGAGTTCGAATTCACCTCAAGTATAGGATTAGTTTTCATTGGAACCATCTGTCGATAAGGTTCAGTGGCCATCGATGATGAATAATTAGTTAACTGAGGTAGAACTGAGCATAACTGAACCACGTGGGAACCAAAATAAGGGAGAATACTCCAAGGGGGGAGAAATACTGACTTGTAGTGGTCAAAATAGGTGCTCCTACACTCAGTTGCAGTGAAACTAGGTGTAACAGTCAGTTAACTAGGCAATAGAGGGGACAAGGTTCCCTAAATCATGGAACTGACTGTGATAACTCCTAAAATCATGCATGAGGGAGACTTTGGATTTCAATGATGTAACCAAGGCGCTCTCAGTGGATATTAGGGATAATTATGGCAAAAACCAAGCTCGGGGGGGGGGGGGGGGCAAAGTAAGGACTAGGTTATATGAGACTCAACTACTAATGCATGGATGCATGTAGTGCTGCATGGAATGCATGCATGCATGCAAACCATGAAGGACAAAGATAAGATGGTGAGAATATTCTAGCATCATGGTTTGTGACATGTGGTATCAGAGCTTAGGTTATGAAACTTAGCCTTATGGTGTCCATTGATGTTATGATAAAACTAATGTTGTTTATATGTTGTTCTTCTTTCATGCATAGAAGAACTTTTTGATTACTAAACCACAGGAAGAAATGGTCGGAAGACAATCCCCTACCCCAACTATTTGGGTTCAAATTAATGATGAGAATAACAATGCAAATAATGATATTTTACAAAAAGTAAGGAATTTTCAAGTCGAATTGATGAACTTTAAGACTGAACATGAAAGGGTACTGATAACCCAGGAAGACTTAAATGAATCCTTACTATCTAAATTGAATGAGATAGCTAATGATAAGAATAAAAAGAAACATAAACAAGAAAAAACATCCTTTGATTTCCCTTCTTCTAATGAAAGCCCTATATCTAGTGAATCAAAAGATTCTAGTGATAGCTACGAGGGAAGACATAGGAAGAAAATAAAATATAAAGATGAACTAACAGGAGAATTTAAAAAAATAAAGCCTCCTACTTTTGACAACGAAGTAAAAAATAGAGAAGAAACTGAGGCTTGGCTCTTTGGG
The DNA here is from genome assembly GCA_027924585.1 of Larix kaempferi. NCBI lineage: Eukaryota > Viridiplantae > Streptophyta > Pinopsida > Pinales > Pinaceae > Larix > Larix kaempferi. The sequence continues at coordinate 7,354,800 of BSBM01000434.1, forward strand.
ATGAAAAAGTACTTTACTATGTACAATTATTCCAACTCTATGAAGGGAAAAATGGCCATCTTCAATCTAGTCAGAAAGGATGAGATTTGGTGGCAAGACTTAAAAAGAGAAAAAAAATTAATGATAGAAAAGTAAGGTGGAACTAGTTTAAAATGGAATTTAAAAGGGAATAACTCTCAGAGTATTACTATGAGGGGAAATCAAAGTATTTTTATGAGATAAGAATGGGATCAATGCTTATGCACGATTTCTGTAGTAAATTTTTATCCTTATTAATATATGTGCCTTACCTAAACAAAGAAAAACCTAAAATTCATAGATTTATAGGTTGCTTACCTAACTTTTATAAAGACAAATTAGATTTTGATGAACCCAAAACTTTGTATGAATCAATGAGGAAGGAAAAATTAATGTATGATCAATCTAAGAGTAAGAATGAAAATCCCTATAACTTCAATCAAATATATGGAAGTACTTTTAAGAGAAGAGAGTTCAAACCTTTCAATAAACATAAGGGTTTCCATAGAATTACTTTTAAAGATAGAAAACAAACAATAAGGATTGAGTATAAACAAACCATGAGAACTACTGAGTATAAATATAATCTATTTAATAAAAAGAGAACCTTTGCAGTGTTGGGGTTGTGGGGAGATTCATTTCTATCGGGATTGTCCTCATAAGAAGGATAATCGGAATATTCACATTGTTCGGGAAGCAACCATAGTTGGAGAGGTTTCTCAGAACATACCACAGATTAGCGCCTCCTTGGACAATCATCAAGCGGATTATCAACCCTCCATGATCGAGGTAGATGGTAAGATATTTGACCAACCTATTTCCATTTTAAATGATTCTGGATCTACTCTAATTTATATTTCTCCTAAGCAAGTAGATTTATGTAAAATAAAAAACATATGATTTTGAAAGGTCGTGGTTAGTGCAATTAGCCACAGGGACAAAAAGAAAAGCAACCAGCTTTATTTCTAGTTGTGAAGTTCATATGCAAAATTTGATTACAAAAGTAGATTTGAATATTTTTCCATTAGGATCTTACGATGTATTAATTGGCATGTATTGACTAGAAAAAAATAGAGTTGTGCTAAATTGCTTCTAGAAAAATTTTAATTGTATTGATGAAAATGGTGAAAGTAAAATTGTTTGATGGATTCCAAAAAATGTTCTTACTAGGACAATATTTGCTTTGCAATTGAAAAAGTGTGCTAAAAAAAGGTTGTAGATTGTTTGTTGTACAAATCACCGAAACTAATGATGATAAACCAAACCCTAGTTTATAGGACTTTCCTATTTTGAATGAATCGAAAGATGTTTTTCCAGAAGAGATACTAGGACTACCTTCGAAGAGAGATATTGACTTTACCATTGAGTTGGTACCAAGAGAGGTACCTACCTCAAAGGCTCCTGATTGAATGAACACACCCGAATTAGTAGAATTAAAATTACAATTCCAAGAATTAATAGATAAGGAATATAGAAGGACGAGTGTGTCTCCATGGGGAGCACCAATTCTGTTTTTTTAAAAAGAAAGATGACACACTAGGGATTTGCATTGATTACAGATAATTAAATAAAATGGCAATTAAAAGCAGATACCCTCTCCCCCACATCAATGACATGTTTTATCAAGTAGGGGGAGAAACGGTATTATCTAAAATTGACTTGAGGTATGGCTACCATCAAGTAAGAATTAAGGGTGAGGATGTTCATAAAATGACATTTAGAACAAGGTACGGGCATTACGACTTCTTGGTGGTACCATTTGGCTTGACTAGTGCGCCGACCACGTTCATTTGTTTAATGAACAATGTCCTCCATAATTACTTAGATAAGTTCGTAATAATGTTTATTGACGACATATTAATATATTCTTAAAATGAAGAAGAGCATAAAGAACACTTAAATTTAGCATTACAAACCCTAAGAGAACATAAAATGTATGCGAATTTTAGTAAATGTGCTTTCTTTCAAGATAAAATTCAATACCTAGGTCATGTAATATCTAAGGAAGGCATTTCTGTAGACCTAGATAAAATCAATGCAATCATTGATTGGCCAGTTCCTAAGGATGTAACTAGGATTCAATCATTTATGGGGATCACATGATACTATTGTAGGTTCATTGAGGGGTTCTCCAAGATTGCTTACCCGATAAATTCAATTCAAAAGAAAGGAACTAAATTCATATGGTCTAATAAATGTCAAGAAATCTTTGAAAATATTAAACACTTGCTGACCACCACACTTATTCCAAGAATAACAAATACGTACAAGGAATTCGCTGTATGTATGGATGCCTACTTAGAAGGTTTAGGTGTTGTGATATTGCAAGAATATTATGTAATAATGTATGAGTCAAGAAAACTTAAAAAACATGAACATAACTATGTGACACATGACTTAGAACTAACTGTTATAATACATGCATTAAGAATGTGGAGACATTACTTAATAGAACGAAAATTCACTCTAATGTCCGATAATATAAGCTTAAAATACTCATTTGATAAAAAACATTTAAATGCTCATCAAGAAAGGTGGTTAGCCTTCTTCAGTGAGAATGATTTTGAAATTAACCACATTAAAGGAAATGAGAACAAAGTGGAAGATGCCGTAAGTAGGAATTCCATTCCACATGATTGTTCGACTATTTTTAGTAGTTATAAGAAAAATCTTGAAGATTTGATAAAAGGTGTAGCTAAAAATGATGAAGAATACTTAACAGTTAAAGAACAACTAGAAAATGATGTAAATGGAAACGAATTCTCAACTTATTCCATAAGCTTGGAAGAATTACTAGTCTATAAACACATGTTATACATACCTAATTTTGAAGAAGTTAAACAATTAATCATGAATGAGTTACATAAGAAACCGTACTACGGACACTCGGGATACCAAAAGATGATAAAAAAACTAAGAAGAATTTATTATTGGCCTAACATGAAGAATGATGTTGCAAATTACCTAGCTAGATGCATTGAATTTCAACAAGTAAAAACAAAATCAACATCCTGCTGGATTACTTCAACCCTTACCTATTCCATAATGGAAATGGGAGATAATAAGTATGGATTTTATAATAGTATTACCTAAAACGAATAAACAAATGAATTTATAATGATAGTTGTTGATAAGTTAAGTAAATATGCACACTTCATACCGGTGAAATCTACCTTTAAACCCATTAACATAGCTGATATCTCTATGAAAGAAATATTTCATTTGCATGGTATTCCGAAGGTTGTGATTTCTGATAGAGATGCAAAATATACAAGTAACTTTTGGAAATCTTTGTTTAAAGATGTAGATACACAACTGAATTTTAGTACTTCTTATCATCCTCAAACGGATGGGCAAACTAAAAGAACTAATCAAGTGTTAGAAGATATGTTGCGAATGTATGTAATGGATAAACCAGGTAAACGAGAAGAGTATTTGCATTTAGTATAATTTGCTTATAATAATCGGTATCAAGATTCATTAAAATGATCCCATTTGAAGTTTGGTATGGTCGAAAATGCCACACTCCTGTGTCTTGGGATAACCTTGTTGATAGGACTGTTCTAGGACTTGACCTGTTAAAAGAGATGGAACATATGGTGACATAGGTGCAACAAAACTTAAAGGTTTCCCAGTATCAGCGGAAGAGTTATGTAGATTTAAAAAGAACTCCAAGAGTGTTCAACATTGGTGATCATGCATATCTAAAGGTAAAGTCGAAGAAGAGTGCCTTGAGTTGGAAAGGTGTTCCAAGCTGGAACCCAAGTATTGTGGACCTTTCAAAGTGTTAGCTAATATAGGTTCGACAGCTTATCAACTTGCACTTCCCCTAATTGTAACGTTCCCCTCACACTATTTGACCATTGGGATGGGACATTGGCCAAATCTCGGCTCTCAAATTTCACCCCAAAAACCATAATACAGTTTCCAACAATAAAATGTGTGCAAAAAATTAATTAAACATGCAAAAAGAAATTTAAAATCTATCCACTCACGTCTAGCATGCAAATACAAGAATAAACATTACAAGCATGAAATAAAAACATTTTAGATTCAAATGCATGAGAATATTTATCTTTATCCAACCCAGATCCAAGAAATTCGTTGTGTAAGAGCAAATTTCCACCCAACCTTAGGCACTTTGTCCAGCATATACTCTTTTTGCTAGGAGGCCACCCCCAATATGGGATATGAGGCCACCCAGGAAAAGGAAACACCTACATGCTTCTCTCTCTCATCCCATAGCCCATTCTTCTCTCTATGATTATCCAAATGCTCATACAGAGCTCTACATGGGTCTCACTCATCCCTCAAAGTCTTAGCTTCCGCAATACCTGCCCCACACAACACCCTTCTAGATCAGGCATCCCCTTCACCAATCCATGATTTTCTTGAGCTATCCATATTACTGGGTGATTCTAGTGTGTGCATAGAAGAATTCCAACCTAATATTGGCTACTATAGAACCACATGCAGCCTCAGTTTGTGGCTTCTCAAAAAACTACGAGCAACAAAACTCAAGGGTAAGGGTTCCTAGCTTTCTCAACCTATCTGCTCACCTACATCCAACAATATTCGCTTCCAAATCTGAAGCATGGTCTCCAAATTCTAATTTCTGGGTTCAAAACAACATGGCAAGTTTATGGACAACAAGGGAGAGCTCTTTATATTCTAAATCTGCATGAAAGAATGAGAGAAAATGTTGATTGACTAGAATATGAGAAAATGGTGAAAAGACAACCAACGTAACTTCTAAGAGTAGAAGAAAGGACTCCTGGTAGCTGCAGACTGAATTCTATCATGACATAACTGTCACAAAAGTGCAGTCAGTCCCATGCTTCAATAAATTCATGAGGTGACTTTTCCCACCAACCACACACATGCATTAATGATTGGAAAATGGTCAAAAAGGGGGATAATTGGCTTATTCTCATCACATGATAGAATTTTAGGTGAGTTCTAAGGTTGACACTTGGTAGCAATGATTTATTCACCCATGGGCCCCCTTTCCTCTTCCCCTCTGGTGGAATCATAGCCCCTTTGGCGCTCTTTACATAGCCATTGTTGGACCATTTTATTTTTTATGCACATAATATTTACATAATATTCTAAATCAGTATAAAAGCCAACCAAATAGTACAAATAAAATATAAACATCATACATGCCTAGACATTCATTAATCGGACTTTGGCCTTGAGCTTCGCACTAGGAATTCACACTAGCATACTTACATCATTTACATAATTTTGGATAAATACATTCCAAGTCAAAACTAGGGGTATTACACTAATATAAAAGTGCACGATGTATTTCATGTTTCATTATTAAAAAAATATATACATGATGCTACTCATGTAATTGACTGGGATGTGATTCAGGTAGAACCCAAGGGAGAGTTCCATACCGAACCTTTCCACATCCAAGAAAGGAAGGAACATATTCTACGTAATCGAGCCATCGTTGAAATAAAAGTGCAATGGAAGCACTTCAACCCTAAAGAGGCAACTTGGGAAATGGAAGATAAAATGCGAGAGGCATATCCCTCCATGATCCAGAATGAGTAAGAGAGCTTAGATTAAAGAACACCGAGGAAAATGTTAAGAATAAGGAGGGAAGAAATGTGATACCCCAAAAATTTATTATTTATTTTATTTTGATTTAATAATTGTGCCAATTATTTTATGTAAGAGTTATTTAAAACTTAAAAACACAAAGTGACACTTTGCACAAAAAACTATTTTTATTATTATTAAATAATAAAAAAAGAAAAAGAAAAAAGGCACTTGGAGAGTTCAGTTAAATGAGGGGACACCACCATGGCACATAAAGAACATGTGTAAGAAAGCAAGAGAAATATTTACCAATCAAATCCAATCTAAAACTCAACAACTAGACAAGATCCTAAATCAGAGGGATTTATGGATTGATTGGATATTTGATTGGGATGGCACAAGACCTGGGAAAAACTATATATAATAGTGCACTGAGATAGCATGGGATGCTTTGTTGTGCACAGAGGAACTATGTTGAGTGTTCTCTCTTTTCATAAGTCCATCATTACTTGTTACAGACTCTGGGAGAGAGAGTGTCGTGTGGAAGTGATTGCTTGACGTTCTGGTGCATGGTGGTGATCCAACTCATGGGTGGAGTTTGACGAGCATTTTGTTGTCCTCTCCTATGGTTGGGAGGAACTGAATATTAAGGTATTCTTTCACCTATCCATATTTGTATGGTGTACTTTATAGGTATGTTGTTATAGATTTGGTTTACATATATGTCGCCAATTTTGTTTTTATGTGTTTTATGACTGACTGGTTGTAGGATTATGCCTTTTTGGTTATCAAGGTGTTAATGTTAAATCATATACTCATAGAAGTTCAGTACTGTATGGAAATCAATGTATGGATTATAGATGAGTTTCCCTTACTGGTTATGTACTAATTAAAACGATAGATACACTATAACAAGGTATATATTCCCCAGATGCGGGCGCCACCAAGACTCAAGGGGGGAACGTGCTGGACATGAGGAGGGAACGTGGTGGAGGGACCTCGTCCCTGGAGCCCGAAACGTGGCACGCACGCCCCATTCATTTAACAATCTGCTTGCCTCGCCCACTTGCAGATTAATGGCCCCTTCTCGAACCTTCGCCTACACGTCCCCTCACCGACTAGGTGGTTGCGACTCTAATACATCCCTCCCTCACCTCGGCCCTCTGCGCATTCAAGACAACCCTCACTTCGGCTCTCTGCATCATCATTTCGGCTCTTTGCAATTTATTATGGCTTGTGCAAACCTAGAACACTGCTCCTTAAATGGGCCTGTGGGCATCCATGACTTCATTCTGTTTGTTCCTTCTCGATGCTGGTTATGCTCTACGCATCCTCGTTCTCAATTGTGGATTTGGGTGTGGATTTATACTGTGCTCACCGCCATGACTAGGTTGCGTGGTACTCCTTGTCTGGGTAGTGGGAGCCGAGGCAAGAATCAGTGCCCTCCTATTACCGGCGATGGCTACGACAATGATGTCTCCTTCACTATCCGTAATTTGATCGATGAGTGGGAAGGGCAGCTAGTGGCGGACCACTTGGACTTAGGAAATAGTGGCGGAAACATCAACCATTATTGGATTATGAAAAATATGCTCGACAATATCATGGATGACATGCTGGGTAACTGGAGCTCAGCGAGAAATCTGGTGCTGGCCACCAAAGCCAAACTCATAGAGATGGACGAATGCTTGGCCAACCTGGATGCCACATTCTCTTAGAACCAGCTTGCTCTCAGGGGTCAAAGTATGGCTATGGCAGAAACTGGATGTAGAGGTGTTGGAATCCAGAACATCAGTGGTGCACCCTTGGAAGGGCCTGCAGCTGCTACAACTGTTGCTCCTCCAACTCCTTTTCTGAGTACTCTTGCTCTTGCTCCGACCATGGTTCCTCCTTCACCGTTTTCGCTCCCTTCCACCATTGGCTCTCCATCCAACAAGAAGATCTATAGCCATGCGGAATCTAACCTTCTAGCCGCTCGAAAAACTGAATCGCTTCCTGTGAATTTTCCTGAGGATGAGTTTCCAGGTGGCTGCCCCATCCTGGAGGAATTCCCTCCTGAATAAATTTCTCCATGTCTACTCGGAAGACTGGTTCTCTCTGCTCCTTCCAGTTTCTTTGTTATATTTGTTTCAATCGTTTTTTGTATGGTTTGGTCTTCCATAGTACTCATTATGCTCAGACTATTTTTTGGTCCCGACCTTGCTGTAGAAGGTTGTTTCTTTATATGTCCTTCAAGACACTCTATAATATTCTTTCTAGTTATGCTTTTTTTGCTAGACTAGGATGGTTCCATCATCTTAGGCAACCTCAAAGGCCTCCTTTCTATGTAATTTTTTCCCTTTTTTACTCTTAATTAATATACTGTGTAGGCTTACAAAAAAAACTAGGTATATATTTGAAGGGTGACTACCTTGCTTCAGTTAATCATGATCTTTGATAATTCTTTTAGATATAAATATTATGCAAGTGAATTCGCAAATATTAGATCCGGGATAACTCACAGATCCATTGACTGATGTATAATATACAATGTTTAAGTATTTTTTTTATTCTCTCGGTGTAGTGATTTATATCCTCCTTTTTATGATTGTAGAATATATTTGCATTTAGTTATGAAAACAATCTCCACATATGTGTTTGGAATGCAATCCGTCGTTATAGGTAGATAGATTGGATCCCTTGGTCCAAGGCTGGAATTTATGCTTCAAATGCCATTCGAATCCTTGATAGGAACAACCTTCGCTGATATACATTTATACCAACTATGAATCAAGTTATGTGTTAAAACTGTATTTCAATGTAGAAGTTCGATTGAATACACACACACATATATATATATCATAGTGATGAAGCTGGCAGTAATTTATGTAAACCGTGAACCTGGATCTGGGCTAATGTTAAGACCGCTATACTTAATACGAGATCGATTGATTATATGGATATACAAATTGCAGTGATGAAAAACTATGCTCTGATTTCTGGAAAACCCATCCTTTAATTTTTTTCCCGTCTTAACTATGTCCCTCATTTAGAGTTTATTCATTACATAGATACATCCACCTCAGATCCCCTCTTGCGAATTATCTTGAGCAGGAAATTTTTTAGCTGAATCTAGTTTCGACATAGTAAATCGTGATGGTAATTTTGTATCATTTTCCTGTATCAAAATTTCTTAGATCTTATGTAAAATGAGAGGCATGCAAGGTGAATCAATGGATAGACTCTCTGCAACACCGATAAAACTTTTTGTTTCCCTTCTCCGAATGTTTCCATACTTCGCAGCTCTGTATCCATTAGGAGATCCGCTCACTTTAGTTTTAACTCCCTTTTTCCTTCGCATCCGATCCCTCATTTTTCTGACCGGTCTGTTCCTTGATTACTACCGCTATCATAGCGGTAGTATTAATACACAAACTTTCTACCACCTCTTACACTATCTATGGAACCTCAGTTCATGAAAGGAGTCGACTCGAAGCTTCATGATAAACTATTATGGCATATGCACTTGATAATGGTGGTAGGAGACACGCATACTAGAGTTTAGCTAACAAATCTAGGTAGTATAGATTCATTCAGTTTAATCAAAGATAATATCATGCATTTGAATTTGGCATTTTGGGAGAATTAAATGCTAGGAATATTTATTAATATTATCATAGGTATGCATCACGTTTAATTATTTGAGTTGCAAATCATTATATGTATAAAGGAACTAAACTATATTTCATGAATAGATTGGTTATGGAGATTTAAAAGGGGTTGTATGTTGTTCATTATTTGCACGTACATAAAATGGTCTACGGAATTATATACATACATATATAAATAAGTTGCATTTATATTGTATATTTATAAGGAATGAATTTACATTTTTGTAATGTATTTTGGAGAAGTTCACTCATGCATATTATAAATTCAAATTCAGCGGGCTGTGAGAATTAAACAATTCAAGTTAAATGCTAAGTATATTCATTAATATTATAATATGAATCAAGTTGAATATTTGAGTTATAAAGGAACTAAATTTCATGAATAGATTGGCTACGAAGATATAAAAGGGGTTGTATAATTTCTCATGAATTTCACATAAATACAATGGTTAATGAAAAATTATAAATGGAATACAAGGGTTTGTCAAACCATTCCTCTTATACATGATTAGTTATTATCAAGTTAGATAATAACTAATGTATAAACCTTGTATTAGATAAAGGTAATTTATTACCGTAACGAAAGCTTGAAGGCCTCCTTGATTTTCTTATTTCACGAAATGTAAATGAGAAACAAAAAAATAGTTTTTCCCAAATTTTAGTGTATCATGGTTTGTGACAATGTTGAACTCAGGTCACATTATGTGTAACCCTTGATTATGAGTAAAATAAACACTGAATACTTGTAATTAACAATGCAACGTAATCATTGATTGATGTACATTGCAATGTGACAAAACCATTTAGGAGCATTACACTATGCCATAACTATTGAGTAATTTGCAGTGCAACATAACATTGATGAATGTTTCAATGCATCATTTTTATCGAGGAATATCATAATGTGACATAAATGATGAATAATGACATGATGTGACATAATGCTCAATCATAGTTGTTACGTGACATAATCATTGTGAAACATGGAAATTCTACGTAATTGAACAAAGATGAATATTGGAATGAGACTTAGCCATTAAGGAATGTCACATATGGAAAATCAAAGTCAACCATGGCTAAACAATAGTCCACCATATTTAATCATAAACAACCATGGTTACCTAACATCAACCATGAAAACTTGTAACCTAACCATGGTCTATGATTGTCAACCATACTCAACCATCAATAAACATGGTCAAATACATTCAAACAATGTCACACATAATAAAGCATGACCAACCATAATCAATCTTATAATCCATAGTCAACCAAAATCAAACATAATCAAACTTGATCAAATGTTATAAATTTAACTATATTACGGTGTAATAAATTAAATATTAAAACATTTAACTTTATATTTATTGTTCTAATTTATTAACTATATAAATGGTTAATTATTATAAATTTAACCTTAAATTTAGTGATTAAAAAATCAAAAACACAATTATTTTGTCTCTTTCAAAGAAAGGGAATAATCAAAGATTTAAATTGAATAGTTATCACAAATTTCACTTTATTACCATGTAATGAATGCTATGTAGAAAAACGATATGTACATGATTGTTTTTTCTCTTTGTAACACTCGAGAATAATTTAAAGATTTAAATTCAAATGATATTTTCAACTTAATAGATAAATTTAGGGTTAGGAATTTAATATAAATAGAATGGGAATACCTTATTTATATTATTATTTGATTGATGTTAAATTAATTTATTTTTAACTTTTATTAAAACATTATTTATTATATTTTTGTTATCTTTTAATTATTTAGAAAAAAACACATCACTGTTGATACATTTTTACATGGATAATTTAGAATAATCTCTATTTTTTATCTGAGATAGAGGTTAATCTTCAAGGATCTTAGATTATATAAGGATGAGACAAGTGTACTTTCTCTAGGTGAGACATAGATAATTTTTTATTACAACTACACATAAAGAACAAATAACTGATTTAATTTGTTCATGACACTTAAATTGTGGCCTATTAGTGTTCAGTGACCACAAGTTAAGTGATTGTGCTAATAAATAGCTAATAATATGAATGGATTAGTACTATTGATAGAAAAATACAATCCCAACAATATGTTTTTCTTCTTACCAGTAAATGTAATAAATTTGTCTGCTTTTATCTAACCTTACAATTAATTAATTTGCTTTCAATGATTTTCAATGACAGATGACTATGAAGATCTAATCAATGCTGAGAAACATCAACAACTACCAAGATCTAATCAATGCTTAGTAACATCGACAACCTCCATTATTCCTCTAGTTTCTTCATGCCTATCTACATAAAATCTTCGTTATAGTTTTCATGCTTAATCAATTTTATGTACAATGTAAAATGATATATTCTTTTATCATCCACCACAAAAGATTTTAAAAAATATCTAAAACCCTAAATATTTCTTACTCGATCATTGCATCTAGTGGGATCGGCCTTCTTGAACATTAGTATCGTTGTCTTTCAAAACCCCCTCTAATCATTTGGAAATATTCCCTATTTTGAGGGTGATTATACCATTATTTTCGGGGAAATATGTCTGTACTACTACCATTATCGACAAATTCGGGATCCGGAGCCTCGAGCTACTACAACAAAGTGCTGAATGCTCTGGGATGAGGTTCGAATAGAGGACTTCGGGATTATGATGTACTATACCATGTACATTTGATACATTTGATACCATGTAGTTTTGAGTCCAACAATACTAATGGAGGCACACATTTGTGTCTCTTGTGTCTCCTTGCAAGGAAGGATCATTTTTTTTTTCCTTTAGTCAAATCTAGCTCTGATCAGACAATATAGGTTTATGCCAATACATTAAAGATTCGAGATACAATAAATTAGGAGTCAATTACGGCTTCAATTAATATTTTGTTGGTTTGTGTGTGATTGTAATGTGTTATGATGATGAAATAGTTGTAGACAACATAAGATGTTTGGTGGACATTTGTGAAAGGCATATGTTGAAAAACAAATGATTTCGGGTTGTGATTTATTCCAAGTTTTTTGTAATATTTAATTTTTTAATTTATTTAAAAATTTATTTCTAATAATAGTAAATTAAATTTAATAGCATATTATGAATGGTTTTTTATTTTCCAAGAATATGGATGATTTTATACTTTATACAACTTATCAAGTAATTTAAAATAAATAAATTTACAATAATAACACAACAGTTATTGATAACTTGTTTTTAAAACAATTTAAATTAAAAATAACATAAACTTGGATTTCAAAATTGTATAATTTAATTTAAAACTATTTAAATAAATACATTTATAACCATCTAAAATTGGATTTGAATTATACACTAAACCATTTAAATAAATAAATATAGAGCAACTATCACGCATCATTACACGACAATTATTATTAGACTTGTTTTTATAACAACTTAAGTAATCGACTTATTGTTTTTATACATTCTTAATTAATTAACTTAGTTGTTAATCCCCTTATGCAGCCTTTGACCTAGCCATTTTTGAAAAGACATGCATTGGCTTAATATTCCTTATTCCTTAATTAGTAACCTTTTGGCTTAGCATGGATTTGGATTCAACAAGGTGTAGAGGCTTACTTAGCTTTTATGCTGATATTTATTTACTTGTTCCTTAATTTGCAGGACTTGAAAGTCATCCATAATTTATGATAGGAAAATGAATAGGGTGAATTTACTCCTTCCTAATGCAACCACAAATAAAAACACATGGTAAACAACTTGAATCCAATATTATTTATGACTCAAACTATAGAGACATGGGTTTCATGGAATCGATCTAGCATATACCTACTGTATTCAATGTGATTTTAGTTGCATTGGTTAGCGCTTTTAGTTGCATTGGTTGGCATCTGGATAAAGAACTGTTATATACTTCAATGATGGTCAGAAGTTGTTATATTTTAAATGAATCAAGTGGGGAGCTCAAAAGTGTGGTGAAGAAAAGAGCAGAAACCGTGAGATTTCAGAGTGGGTGTAAGTGCTAGTGAAGACCAGTCAAACAAAGAATCTGACTATGACAAATATTGTAATTTATGATTTAGTATTGTAAGTTTTGTAATGTAAGTATTAAAGGAGGGAGTTAGAGATAATACTTACTTAAGATTGAGATCCACTTGTTACTAAAATTAGCTATTCTGATCCACTTTCTATGGATCTGAAACGGTGATGTTTACCTATATATACCTCAATATTTGATCAATAAACTGTGTAATGTATGTGAGGGTATATATATATATATGTATGTGTGTGTAAAGGCCTTTTACCTCTGCAAATTGCGTTATCATTGAATTTGAAACAAAGTTATTTGCAAATTGCATTATCATTGAATTTGAAACAAAGTTATTAGATTAATTACTAGCACGAATTTGTACAGTTGCTCAAAACATCTGAACATTAACAAATAATCTCGATCCCTTGTTTAGTATACGACCTATCTCCACTCCGATCACGACGTGAATACAATGTTTATGAGGAACCCACTTTCCCTATAGCTTCGGCCCTCTCTAGGGTCTCTAAGTATAGGAGCAAAGCCATTGTGGCTTGAACTCGTAACTATTATATCTTATTGTTTTCAATGGATTATATATAAGTGTGGGGTTACAAAACAAAGTTAATTGTCCAACAATTGAGGCTTGAGTAGCTTACATTATTATTTTGCTTAGCAATCTTTATATGTTTACGGAAGCTATGGATAACAAATATATCATTTTTGTCTTTCAAATTTGTTTATACAATTATTATGTTAGGCAAGTTAGGCAGGTTATGTCTTGAATATTTGTTTATGTGATTCGTTAGTGTATAATTACCATGATCTGTTCAAACATGTTTAAAGAATGATTTAATATTTGTTTATGTGATTCGTTATTGTATAATTATCATGGATATGTTCAAACATGTCTAAAGAATGATTTATAATTTTAATTTAAAACAATATTTAATTTATTATTTTTATTATTAATACATTAATGATTTAAGAACTTAAGAACTTGGCTTCACATTAAGATCCTCTTTTATTATTATTTTTATTATTACTACATTAATGATTTAAGAACTTGGCTTCAAATTCTTTTAGAATCCTTTTTTATTATTATTTTTATTATTACTATATTAGTGATTTAAAAACTTGGATTGAAATTATTTTGAAATCCTCTTTCATTAATGTGAGATTCTTTTAAGATCCTCTTTCATTAATGTTATTAATTTAAAACATGTTTTAAGTAAAATTCAATTTTATTTTCTAAGAACAACAACAATATTTATGATTATGTTATGTGTAAATAAAGATAATGAAACTTAATTTAAAATACATATTAAACAAAACAACAAATAATACAATTAGATTTACTACTAAAACCGTAAATAATTAAAATATAATATAACTTAATTTTCAAATAAAAATATCCACTAAAGAAAATAAAATAAAACAAATTAAAAATTTATAAATAAAAATTACACATTTATATTAGAAATTTCTAGAAAGGTTTACAGAAAGAATCAATAATCTTAATAGAAATAAATAACAAAGGTAAGTAGGCTTATCAAACTTTGACCTTCCCAAATGATTGAGTCATTTCCATTTTCCTCATAGCCATAGACCTTTAAGGGGTTGTTTGTTTGTTCTACAATGGTAACAGGGGATTTGTTCTCTATCTTTCTTTATTAGTGCGGAGAAGTCACAAGGTTTTTTACAAGCTCTTTGTAAACCATGTAATAATATTCCCCTTTACCACAGTCCCACCACAACTAACAATATTAGTTTCATGGTTAATGAGCGCTCAAATATTTACAACTGAACTGTAATATCCCTTTTTCAAATTTTATTAAAATGCCCAATTTTTCACTTTTTTTTTCCAATTTTGACCTTTGACTAGTTTTACTGTTTTGACCTCCAAATCAACCCAAATGCTCCCAAATCTTCTGTAGGAGTGTATGAATGGTATTTATACTTGAATATCAGGTTCAGGGATGTTTTATGGCCCTCCAAATACTGCTGCAAACTTGATTTGTATTCTGATCAATATATGTAATTTTAACTAGTAATTTGTGCATCAAATCCCCCCCGGGTAACACTGCAAATGGCCTTCCAAATGCCTCCAAACTCCCACAAATTTATGAACAGAGGTATAATGTGTTAAGTATGTGATTAAGGTCTCATATGAACCATTAATTGATTTTTACTACTATTCTAACTCTCTCACATTCAATAGCAAAAACCCCCAATTTGACCCTTGGGGAAATGGCACTATTTCACCTCCCAATACAACTAAACTGAGTAAAAATGCTTCAAATGCTCAAGTAAAGTACATGAAACTTGTAGAAGACATCCATGGAAGTATATTGATCACAAATATATCAGAGAATCATTCATCCATTCGAAATAATCAATGTTATAGTGTCATACATCAATGCATTAGGGAAATGGACATTGTTTGCTCATTAATCAATAGTTTTGCATACAACCAGTGGGTATTTCGACCTGAGACTTTCTAAATATGAATAACAGAGGATATGAAGCTATTACAATCAGAAATATATGATGAGAAGCTCTCTCAAGAAGCACAAGTGCTCACCAAAAACGCCCTCCCTCAAGGAGCACGAATATGCCTTCAAAACTGGAAACGGTGGAGAGAAAGTGATGCATTAAAAAAAACCATGAAACTTCCTGTAGCTGCTACCTGCAAATACAAAATCCATTAAAGCACCATGAAAGACCTGAGTGGCCTCTCCAAACACCAACTTGGATGGGAATCTTTCACCCTCGAAATTGGCTAAGGCAAGAAACTAGTCATCCACTAGCTCTCTCTTCACAAATGCAATTTTTCTCAAATCATCAAAAGCCATTCTCATACTTGATTTCTACATTTTATAACCAACATTAGCCTTCAAGGGGTCGAAATCCTCTCAATAGATTCAATAATTTTCCATTTAAAAAATATTCCTCATTTGCCACTTGTCTCCTAGTTCCAACCTTCCATCTTCTCCCAAATTCGAATTTGAGTCTCTTTAGATTCCTCCAACTCCATGAGCGCCTTCTTGAGACTATTTTTGGGGCTGACATGTCATAATGGTCAGGTGTAAGAAGTCAGGTCTGAATTTTGTCATAAAATGTCATAGATGCTTCATTATTGTTGTCATAAAACTAGGGAATCTAGCCCATGTGTCCACTAGTCTCCAATTTGACTCTTCCTCTCCCATGGAGGTTACTATTCCATTCCATTTCGACCTAAGATGCTCAATGCCATGTGTTATGACTTACCAACTCACCCAAGAGTGTTCACCTTCCCATGAATTCGAATTGGCAAGAGAGAGCTGCCATGTGTCATTGAAAAATCAAGCTAGTGTGGGTCCCACCACCTCCATATGTCTCCAAAACCACTTGACACCTAGAATTTCTCTTGAATTTATTTATTCATCATATTTATTAAATGATTGAACCCTTCTAATGTCTAAATATATTTATTAGTTTCCTTATTACCATCCCACATGTGCCCATCCAACCTAGGAAACTAGTAGGATTGATGGGATTGTCTTACTATGCACTTATTTGAATGGGGACATTACAGTCCTCCCCACCCAAGATTGCTTGTCCTCAAGCAATTTCAGATTTGGATGCTGCAAAATATTCTCCTCTTCCCATGTGGCATCTTCATTTGGTAAGTCCTTCCATTGCACTAAATATTCTTTGATAATTCTACTCCTCAACCTTATTTCCCGTGTCTTCAAAATCTTTTCTAGAACAAGTGTGAGTTGACCTTCATCATCCAAAGGAGGAAGTATTTCTGAAGTGATGATTTGCTGACCAAGAGCTTTCTTAATACAAGAAACATGAAATACACTGTGGATTTTACTCCCTTCCGGAAGTTCTAGTTCATATGCTACTTCTCCAACCTTCCGCACTACCTTGTATGGCCCATAGTACCTTGGTTTTAATTTTTTTTCTCCATTCTTTTTGAGAGATGTTTGTTTATAGGGATGCAACCTTAAATATACTAAATCATTGACTTGAAATGTTCTCTCTTCTCTATGTCTATCAGCATATTGTTTTTTCTGATTTTGAGCAACCTGCAAATTGTCTTTCAAGAGCTTTAAAATTTCTTGGCTCTCTTCCACCCAATCTTTAGCCTTTGGGGCTCTACTATCACCAAATATAATGTCAGCAAATGTAAGTGCATCATAACCATATAATGCTTTGAAAGGAGACATTCCTATTGACATATGATAAGTGGTGTTGTAGCAAAACTCACCCAAGTGTAACCATTTTGCCCATGCTTTTTGCTGTCCTCCCACATAGTTTCTTAGGTATCCTTCCAATCATTGGTTTACCCTCTCTGTTTGTCCATCAGTTTGTGGATGATATCTGGTACTTGGAGTCAATTGAGTGCCTACCAATCTAAAAATTTCTTTCCAAAAAGCACCCATGAATCTACTATCTCTATCACTGACAATGCTCTTGGGAATCCCATGCAATCTGAAGATTTCTTTGAAAAAAATATCAACCACTTGTGCAGCACTAAAAGATGATGTAACAGCAAAAAAATGAGCAAATTTTGTCAACCTATCAACTACCACATAGATACAATCCTTACCCAAGGATTTAGGCAATCCGGTGATGAAATCCATGGAAATACTGTCCCATTTTTGCTCCGGAATGGGCAATGGTTGTAATAGGCCGGTTGGACATGTAAGTTCTAATTTGTTTTGTTGACATGCTTTACATTCATTCACATACTTCTGAACATCTTCCTTCAGCCCCTTCCAAAAAAATATTTGCCTCAACTATCTATAAGTTTTGAAGATCCCCGGATGGCCCGCTAGTGGGGAATCATGTGCTTCTTGCAAAATTTGGTACTTGAGCTTGGATTTATGAACTAAATAAATTCTTCCCTTATAATATATCATTCCATTCAAAATCCTATAATTATCATCCCCTTTGATTCCATCCAACACATCACAAGCAAATTTGTCTTTGGCATATTCAACTAGTAGCATGTTTTTCCAATCCTTAGCAATATCCATGAGAGAAAAAGAAGGCCTTCTTGACAAAGCATCTGCTACTATATTATTTTTTCCTTTGACATATTCAATATCAAAATCATAAGCTTGAATCTTGCTTACCCACTTTTGTTGCCTTTCATTTAGATCTTTTTGGGTGAGAAAGTGTCTTAGACTATTGTGGTCAGTTTTCACCACAAACTTGCTGCCCACCAAGTATTGTCTGAATTTGGCCAATGCATGCATAATGGCCAGCATTTCTTTATCATAGATGGAGTAAATTTTTTCATGAGGCTGCAACTTTATACTCTCAAAGGATATGGGGTGTTGGCCTTGCTTTAGGACAGCCCCTATTCCTCCACTTGAAGCATCACATTCCACAACAAAAGGTTTAGTAAAATCAGGAAGTGCAAGTATGGGACAACTACTTATTCCTCTTTCATTTTTTGGAAGGCCTTTTCAGCCTCTTCATCCCACTTGAAAGCATCCTTCTTATTCAAATCAGTGAGTGGAGAAGTCAACCCTTTCACAAATTTTCTGTAGTAGGTGCATATGCCAATAAAGCCTCTCAATTCGGTAATATTTTTTGGTGATGGCCATTCCAAGATAGCCCTGATTTTTTCCATGTGTACCTTCACTCCTTCTTGCCCAATAATGTGCCCAAGATACAGTAGTTCTTTCATCCCAAATTCACATTTTGATAATTTAGCAAATAAGGACTCTTCTTGCAAGATTTTCAACACAATCTCTAACTGTTGCAAATGCTCTTCCCATGTTTTACTGTAAATAAGAATATCATCAAAGAAAACCAAAACAAACCTTCTTAGTTGCTTGCGAAATATCCTATTCATACATGCTTGAAAGGTGGCTGGAGCATTGGTTAACCCAAAAGGCATGACAAGAAAATCAAAGTGGCCAAAATGACATCGAAAAGCTGTCTTTTGCACATCTTCATCTTTCATTCGAATTTGGTGATACCCTGATCTAAGGTCAATTTTTGAGAAGTATTTGGCCCCATGTAGCTCATCCATGAGCTCATCAATCCTAGGAATAGGATACCTATTCTTTATAGTCTTTTTGTTCAAGGCTCTAAAATCTATGCACATTCTCAATGTTCCATCTTTTTTCTTCACTAGCACTACTGAAGAAGCATAAGGGCTAGAGCTTGGTCTAATGAGCCCCAACTCTAGGAGTTCTTGGATAGATTTTTCAATCTCATCTCTAAACCTTTTAGGATGTCTATAAGGTGGTATCTGAATGGGTGAAGTACCCTCCTCCAAAACAATACTGTGCTCAACCCCCCTATCCGGTGGCCTACCATGTGGAAGGTCTCTAAAAACCTTTTCATATTTTTGCAAAAGTCTCTCTATCTCCTTTGGGTGTTTGACAATATTTATAGTTGGCTTGGGAGATGTAATATGAAATTCATCAGCCCATTCTATATCCCCATGCCTCAATATAGATCTCATGCTATTGCAAGTCACTACTTGATTTGGATAAGTGTGTTTCCCTCTCACAACTCTTTGTACTCCTTTTGAATCTTGGAATTTCATTTCGGGAATTTGATAATTTACTGTATGCTCTCCTATTGAATACAACCATTGCACTCCCGAAACCACATTAGTATCAGCAACATCAACCACATAAAAACTATCAACAAAAGTATAGTTACCCACGGTGACTTGCAGCTTTGGAACCCATGTTTTTCATTGCATTGTGTTGTGACCGGGAATGACAACTGTAAAGCCATCAAATGGTTCAATATGTATCTTTCTTTTCTCTACCATCTTTGCATCAATGAAGTTATGAGTGTCTCCTCCATCTACCAAAACTGAAGTTCTTTGTCCTTGTACCACACCTTTGCATCGGATAGTATGATAGCGAGGTACTGCTGAAAGCACTGCCATTCTTGCTTTGTCCGGTGAAGGCTGATTTTCTTCTTGTCTTTCCTCTTCTACTGCTGTCTCATATGCCTCTTCTTGATATGAAATATGTCCATCTTCATCCATGCCCCCATCATACCCCTCATTATCAGAAAATACTTCTATGTATTGAGCATTTCCTTTGGTACATTTGTGCCCCAGTGTCCATGGTTGTAAGCATGTGAAGCATAGTTTCTTTTTTCTAAGTTCATCCCTGTTTAGTACCTCTTTTTTATTCCTCTCAAATGACTCTCTTTGCCAAGGTTTCTTATCATATCCATCCCTTTTCCAAGGTTTCTTTTCAAATTTATAGCTAGGCTTTGGAGGAAATCTCGTTCTAGGAAGCACATTTTGGAGATCCCTAGTCAAGCTCATTGCATCTTTTAATGTAGTTGGCTTGTGGGCTTTGACCAAACCTCTTAAGGGTTTAGCCAAACCTTCAGTGAACAACAATACTAATCTTCCCATATATACATCAGCCACCTTGACTGATAATTTTTGAAAGTCCATCATATATTCAGTAGGGGACCCAGTTTGCTTCAATTGAGCTAGTTCTTTGAAAGGAAATCCTGGATATTTTTGTTCAAATCTTTCTAGTACCCTGTCAACAAATTCTCCATATGTTTTAACTTGATTATGACCCAAGGTTTTCAGCCCATGAAACCACCATTCATTGGCATCTCCTTCCAAATGCAAAATGGCCATTTTTAATGCATCCTCTTCCAACATAGGATTCAGATGAAAATATACATCCAATTTTTGCACCCAAGTGTTAGCAGAATTTTGAGAAGAACCATAAAAAGTAGGAAGTGACATTTTTCCAATAGCACTATTTAATTCTTTGTTTTGGAATGGACTCCTATTGTCTCCCTTCCTATTAATATTTTTCATAGCATCAATGTAGTCACTGAGTGGTACACCTCTTTTACACTCTTCATTCAAATCATTCCAATCATTTACTAGTTTCTTGTAATCCAATTCAAGATTGGGCTCTTCTTTGGGTGTGAGAAATTTAGGTGCAGTAGGCCTTTGTGTGCTTTGAAATTCATCAGGTCTATTATGAGGTCCTGTACTTGAGAAAATATGCTCATTCCCTTTCATCTTTTCCTCTGAGTGTGAACCACTATTATCTCCTATTATCCCTTTGCTTTGAAGCTGGCTAATCAACAATTCGAATCCTTGCAACAATTTATCACCTATCCTATCCATGTTTGCTGAAAGTTTAGAGAAACATGGATCTAAGGTTGCAATAAGTTCCTCCTTATGTTTTAATTTTTCATTCTCCTCTCTACCCATGGTTCTAGCGAAAGACTCCTCTTTTTCTACTACCTCTTCTTCAACAAAAACCTCTTCAACTACTAGTTCAAAGGGTGGTGGATTACTCTTTTGAATTCTTGTTAAGACCATCAGGTGCCAAGAACATGCTCTGATACCACTTGTAATATCCCTTTTTCAAATTTTATTAAAATGCCCAATTTTTCACTTTTTTTTTTCCAATTTCGACCTTTGACTAGTTTTACTGTTTTGACCTCCAAATCAACCCAAATGCTCCCAAATCTTATGTAGGAGTGTATGAATGGTATTTATACTTGAATATCAGGTTCAGGAATGTTTTATGGCCCTCCAAATACTGCTGCAAACTTGATTTGTATTCTGATCAATATATGTAATTTTAACTAGTAATTTGTGCATCAAATCCCCCCCGGGTAACACTACAGATGGCCTTCCAAATGCCTCCAAACTCCCACAAATTTATGAAAAGAGGTATATAATGTGTTAAGTATGTGATTAAGGTCTCATATGCACCATTAATTGATTTTTACTACTGTTCTAACTCTCTCACATTCAACAGCAAAAACCCCCAATTCGACCCTTGGGGAAATGGCACTATTTCACCTCCCAATACAACTAAACTGAGTAAAAATGCTTCAAATGCTCAAGTACAGTACATGAAACTTGTAGAAGACATCCATGGCAGTATATTGATCACAAATATATCAGAGAATCATGTTGATGTATATGTAACTTCGGAATGTATTTCACATATATGTATATTGTATTCCTATAGAGATGGTATTATTCCTCTATAAGGA
The DNA here is from genome assembly GCA_027924585.1 of Larix kaempferi. Classification (NCBI taxonomy): domain Eukaryota; kingdom Viridiplantae; phylum Streptophyta; class Pinopsida; order Pinales; family Pinaceae; genus Larix; species Larix kaempferi. The sequence continues at coordinate 7,377,052 of BSBM01000434.1, forward strand.
AGTGTCGTCATTTATATTGTAAGTGTCGTAACTTATACTTGATGGGTTATTAGACCACCTTGTTTGGGGTCGGCCTTGTATAAGTCATGTGGGTCAAAGGGTTATTAGACCACCCTATTGGGGGTCGGCCCACTCAGCATTATGTTATGTGGTTAAGTTCGAGCCGACATGAGTTAGGTAAAAAGGCAAGTCAAGTCAAGTATAAATAGAGTGCGGGAGGCACTCTATTTACTCACTCACTTCTCACACATGCTCTCAAGGAGGAGAGGCGCACTTATGGAGGAGGAGGATTGCTGCTAGGTTATGGCTATTTCTTTTGGTTGGTTGTATCATTGCTCTATCTATCTCTGAGGAAGTTATTGGGGTTTTTCACCTTTATGGTTTTCCCCAAGTAAATCTTTGTGTCTCTTGTGTGCTTGCATTATTGTCTCCATGATTGATATGCTGTAGATATGCTGTACATGTTGTTCTCTCAGTTAAGATCCTAAATCATATTGAAGTAAATTCAGAAAATTTAACATGGTATCAGAGCTAGCCTGAAAGAAGGCATGATATGGCATGTATGACACTTGTTGCACTTACGATGCTAGGGCTTGATATAGCAAAAACCAGTCATCGTAGCACTTTCGCTATAAATCCGTTTTGGCGAAGTTTTCGGATCTGAAATTGTTACATGCCAAAGCTAAGATCTCCAGGTATCTTGTGTCCAAAGGACAACCTCTAATTCGTTGTACTTTGTGATTTATGATCTGTACAATATAGGGTTTCTGCCTCTTCCAGATCTGAGTCAAAATCAGGTGACCTTGGGAAAAAGGTCATATCTTGGGCTAGGAAGCTCCAAATGAAATTTCGTAAAAAGTGACAGGTAGTACACAGTCTGCACTATCTCAGAAAACGTTTTCAGAGGCCGAAGTTGAACCAGTGACACGTGGCACGCCGTACAAGTGCGCTATCCTGTATTATCCCATAAACAGGTCACGTTGCGACATTTGGCATAACTCTCTCTCAGAGAGTCCAATTGAGGTCAGACCTGTCAGGATGGAAAGATAACAGGTCAGGCTATCTCAGAAAAATTTTTCAGACCCTGTGGATCACAAATTTCGGAGTTACACCAGAAACAATCAGGTACATATTTCTGTCAAAACATAATTATTTTTTGGTACCTTCATTCATGGCTTCCGGAATTTAGGGCTTTGGAGAAAGTTGAAATTTTTGTAATCGGAGACCACGGCTGGATGCTACTCATCAAAATAGAAATTTAGAGACCAAGATCAGAATTTTTGGTTGGGAAGAAGGCCGGGCTTGATTAGACCCTAGTTCGGGACTTTGATCAGAAAAGTGGAAAATTAGGGCTTCTGTAAAAATGAGAATTTTTGAAATCTGTGACCACGGCTGGAAGCTCCTCAGAAAAATAGAAGCTTATAGCTTTGGATCAAACACTTTGATTGGGCAGAAGAGTGGGATTCATCAAACCCCAGTTCAGGGTCACGTCCAGTGAATCCAGAAGTTTCAAAATCAAAATTGAGGAGTGAAACTTTGCAGTTTTCAATTTCTGAATATACCAACTTGATAAGCTCATCAAGGCACATATTTCTATCCTGTCAGAAGGTTGAAATTCAAAGTTTGAATTTTTGGGGTTTCTCTGACAAACCCATATCCAGCTTCAGGTCCAGTTCTCGCAAATCAAGTAGATTGGGTTAATCCTAGAAGAAGATGGATTGGTCACTTGCATAAGTGAAGAAGTTCCTGTTTCAGAGGGAGATGAGGCTAAGGCCTTACATAAGAAGATTACAAGTGATCTCGACAGGTATGACTCATCGAGGTATGTTTTGAGATTTGTTCATAATTAAGTTTATGGTATGCTTGTCTTCATATTATCACGGTTAGTACAATCTTGATTTTAGACTTGTCATATCACCTTAATAAAATTATGAATGCATGATAGAAGTCATTCATTTATTAGGAGTATGAAACTTATGTTTGTACTAACACATTGTGATGTTGTATGAGTTTTATGTTGTCTACTAACATGAAAGGTACACCAAGAAGACAAATCATGTTCTAGTTCAAGAACATATGATCATGAGGACAAAGATTCATCCATTGCCATGGATCTCATAGAAGATCCATTCTCGAGGTATGTATAACTTAGTTTTATAATGGTTAACTTTTGAGACATGCAGGTTACTAGCACAAGTCACTAAAGAGAACCAGAAGACATTATGCGGGTATGTTAGACATAAATACCTAGCATGCTAATCCAGGTATGTTTTTCCTATATCAAGCTAAAATCCTACCTTATGTTAGGATCTTATACTGTTGTTGATAATAATTATTCATGAAGTCATAGGTTTGAATAATCATGGTTGGATGTATATTATTATAATTGATGATATGACTAACCAGAAGAATCATGAAAGTATAGGCTTGAATAATCACAGGTTTTATGCATTTTATATCTCTTATCTTGATTGATGATTCAACTAACCTGAAGAGTCATAGGCTTGAGTAATTACAGGTTTAGACATGTTATGTTTCTTATGATTTGACTAACCATAAGAATCCTTGAATGCTCATGCTTATTATTTCTATTTGAAATGATCATGACTATACATGCTTGAGATTATTGTGTTTTAAAAGTATACTAATGAATGTATGATTTTATATGAGATCACAAGGATAACACATTCATGATACTAATAAGCATGCATAGGGACCAAGGATGAATATGAGTTCAAGAACAGGTAATTCAGGAAGCAAAGATCAAGAGGGAGCACACTCCAGTTGCTCCTGCCAGAAAGCAAAGGAGCACACTCTAGTTGTTCCTGCAAGAAAGCAAAGGAGCACACTTCAGTAGTTTCTGCAAGGATGCAGATATTCAGAGGGAGTTGATCATCTCTCTACATTTCACAACAGAAAGGTGTAGAAGAAGCTACCTCAGATTAGGACTCCAGCAGCTCCTGCAAGGAAGCAAAGACTCAGAGGGAGTCCACCCAACGAACAAACAAAGATAAGTATTTGAATTGTCATTTCTTAAATAATACTGTTCAATAATGTATATACTGATGTTCCTAGAATTAGGTTGTGTATTATGCATATTAGAATAATTGCATTGATGAACAGTATACTACTAATATGCATGGGTAAGTAGCCTATGGCACTGTACAACATTCCATTGCTACTTATCTAGAATGAAACCTCTTTGCTGACATGTTGGGAGTTGTGCACACTCTTAACAATGTTCTGGTAGAGATTGGAAGGCATCTAGAAAGTTACGGGATATGGATAAATGTTGTATTGAAGCATTGGCTAAGATAATTGCATGACTGTATGGCATATTTCTTTATGTGTAAGAATTTGTTCTGAAAACTATAAGATGTTTTCTAATCATGCAATTTAACTTGTTGTGTAGGAAAGATCATATGCCATCTCCTACAAAAGGACTACAACACTTGTTCCAGCAAGAAAGATATCTATTGAAGATATTGAAGTTCCCAGGATCTGGGATGAAGAAATGGAATGCCATGATCCGTAGATCATGAAGAAGATGTTTGGGATGCAGTCCCAAGACCTGACAGGGAGTCATATGTATGCAGATTGAAGAAAGCCTTGTATGGCTTGAAGCAAGCTCCCAGAACTTGGTATGGTGAAGATAGATTGATTGCCGACACGCAGCGGAAGCTTACTACCGAGTTCGAGATGAAGAACTTGGGGATGATGCACTATTTGTTTTTGGCATGGAGGTGTGGCAAAGTGCATATGGAATCTTCCTTGGACAAGGGAAGTATGCAGTAGAGATCCTGAAGAGGTTCGGGATGATGGACTGCAAGGCTATGGCCACACCTATGACATCAAATATGGAGCTTCTATGTGATGCTTCATCTGAGCTGGTTGATGTCTCTACGTATCGTCAGATGATTGGGTCCTTGATGTACTTGACGAACACGAGACCAGACATTTGCTTTGCTGTGAACACATTGAGCTAGTTCCTGACGGATCCGAGGAGTGTTCACCTGGTTGCTGTAAAGCATGTTCTGAGGTACCTGAAGGGTACAGTGGATTATGGGCTCAGATATGAGGCGAATCAAAAGTTTAACCTGCAGGGTTATGTTGATTCAGACTGGGCTGGCAGTGCTGCAGACAGGAAGAGCACATCTGGGTGTTACTTCAGTATGGGATCAGGTGTGATCTCTTGGTTTAGCAGGAAGCAGTCCTGCGTAGCACTGAGTACAGCTGAGGCAGAGTATGTTGCAGCCTGTTCAGCTAGTTATGAGGCAGTATGGCTACGGAAGCTACTGTCTGAGTTATTTGATCTCCCGTTGGAGGCTACTGGTATCTTCTGTGATAACCAGAGTTGTGTGAAGCTGTCCGAGAACCCAGTGTTTCATGACAGGTCGAAACACATAGAGATCAAATATCACTATATCAGGGATATGGTGCAGAGAGGAGCTGTGAAGCTCCTGTATGTTGCGACGGACGAGCAGATTGCAGATGTGCTGATGAAGCCACTAGCCAGGGTGAAGTTCGAGTACTTCAGAGAGAGGCTTGGCGTGCTTCAGATCAAGGATACTTCGAGGAAGAAGTGATGGACACATTTGCTGAAGCCATTCCAAGCATGTTGGAAGGAGGATCCTTCACATGGCTGTGGATGTAAGCGCTGGATGATGAGCATCAGGATGATGTTCTGGTTTCTGCTTGGATATGATCAGTTGGATCATTTTATGTATGTATGTATGCATCGTGTTGGATGCTTGGACCATGTATCTGTATATGTATCAGGTGGATACATTGTATGATCAGGTGGATCATGTATGGTGATATGTATCATGTATTTGTATTTGTATCAGGTGGATACATTGATGATCAGGAGGATCATGTATGATGATATGTATCAGGTAGATACTTGGTATGCATCAGGTAGATGCATTGATGATCAGGAGGATCATGTATGATGATATGTATCATGTATTTGTATCAGGTGGATACATTGATGATCAGGAGGATCATGTATGATACTTGGTATGCATCAGGTAGATGCATTGATGATCAGGAGGATCATGTATGATGATATGTATCATGTATTTGTATCAGGTGGATACATTGATGATCAGGAGGATCATGTATGATACTTGGTATGCATCAGGTAGATGCATTGATGATCAGGTGGATCATGCAGCAGGATGTTGCAGTGATGATCAGGATGATCATAGATGACGAGCTTCAGGATGTTGCTCCAGATGACATGCAGCAGGACGTTGCAGTGATGATGATCAGGATGATCATGGATACATCAGGATGATGTATGGTGAGTATCAGGTTGATACTCTATGGCCATGGATCAGGTTGTGCAGATGAGCATGTAATTCGTTGCCCTGGGAGATTTGCAGATGGTCTTTCGAGGTTTTGCCTATGGCATGTAATTCGGTGCCCTGGGACATCTGGCAAATGCTCTTTCGAGGTTTTGCTCTGGGAGGACATGTAATTCGTTGCCCTGGGAGATCTGTAGATAGTCTTTCGAGGTTTTGCCTATGGCATATAATAGCGCCCTGGGATATCTGGCAGATGCTCTTGCGAGGTTTTGTCCTATGGCATGTAATTCGTTTCCCTGGGAGATCCGATAGGTTGGGCTGTGTGCCCGTAATCAGTCCTGGGATGCTCTTGCGAGGTTTTGCCATGACCACATGTAATTCGTTGCCCTGGGAGATTTCAGGTCGGAGTTGTGTACCCGTAACATCCTGAGATGCTCTTGCGAGGTTTTGTGGTGGACCACATGTAATTTGTGCCCTGGGAGATTTCAGGTCGGAGTTGTGTACCCGTAACATCCTGAGATGCTCTTGCGAGGTTTTGTGGTGGGGTCACATGTAATAGCGCCCTGAGAGATCCTACAGGTTGGAGTTGTGTACCCGTAATATCCTGGGATGCTCTTTCGAGGTTTTGTGACGCACGTAAAAGTCCTGAGGATTCCACAGTATGGCCAGTGATGATGAAGACCTGCAGGTGGTGGGCCTACATCCAGTATGAAAAAGGACTGGCTCTGTAGAACTTCCTATGACGAGTAGATTCAGAGATTGATTGAGATAGCAGCAGCAGTGACGATGATGATGACTCGATGACGATTATCTAGTGACGATGATCCAGAGAAGATGACTTGTGCTAGAAGAACTGTGCTGAGAAATACCTTCCTAGTTAAGAGGGAGTGTTGATGTATATGTAACTTCGGAATGTATTTCACATATATGTATATTGTATTCCTATAGAGATGGTATTATTCCTCTATAAGGAAGTGTCGTCATTTATATTGTAAGTGTCGTAACTTATACTTGATGGGTTATTAGACCACCTTGTTTGGGGTCGGCCTTGTATAAGTCATGTGGGTCAAAGGGTTATTAGACCACCCTATTGGGGGTCGGCCCACTCAGCATTATGTTATGTGGTTAAGTTCGAGCCGACATGAGTTAGGTAAAAAGGCAAGTCAAGTCAAGTATAAATAGAGTGCGGGAGGCACTCTATTTACTCACTCACTTCTCACACATGCTCTCAAGGAGGAGAGGCGCACTTATGGAGGAGGAGGATTGCTGCTAGGTTATGGCTATTTCTTTTGGTTGGTTGTATCATTGCTCTATCTATCTCTGAGGAAGTTATTGGGGTTTTTCACCTTTATGGTTTTCCCCAAGTAAATCTTTGTGTCTCTTGTGTGCTTGCATTATTGTCTCCATGATTGATATGCTGTAGATATGCTGTACATGTTGTTCTCTCAGTTAAGATCCTAAATCATATTGAAGTAAATTCAGAAAATTTAACAAATCATCCATCCATTCGAAATAATCAACGTTATAGTGTCATACATCAATGCATTGGGGAAATGAACATTGTTTGCTCATTAATCAATAGTTTTGCATACAACCAGTGGGTATTTCGACCTGAGACTTTCTAAATATGAATAAAAGAGGATATGAAGCTATTACAATCAGAAATATATGATGAGAAGCTCTCTCAAGAAGCACAAGTGCTCACCAAAAATGCCCTCCCTCAAGGAGCACGAATATGCCTTCAAAACTGGAAACGGTGGAGAGAAAGTGCTGCACTAAACAAAACCATGAAACTTCCTGTAGCTGCTACCTGCAAATACAAACTCCATTAAAGCACCATGAAAGACCTGAGTGGCCTCTCCAAACACCAACTTGGATGGGAATCTTTCACCCTTGAAATTGGCTAAGGCAAGAAACTAGTCATCCACTAGCTCTCTCTTCACAAATGCAATTTTTCTCAAATAATCAAAAGCCATTCTCATACTTGATTTCTACATTTTATAACCAACATTAGCCTTCAAGGGGTCGAAATCCTCTCAATAGATTCAATAATTTTCCATTTAGAAAATATTCCTCATGTGCCACTTGTCTCCTAGTTCCAACCTTCCATCTTCTCCCAAATTCGAATTTGAGTCTCTTTAGATTCCTCCAACTCCATGAGCGCCTTCTTGAGCCTATTTTTGGGGCTGACATGTCATAATGGTCAGGTGTAAGAAGTCAGGTCTGAATTTTGTCATAAAATGTCATAGATGCTTCATTATTATTGTCATAAAACTAGGGAATCTAGCCCATGTGTCCACTAGTCTCCAATTTGACTCTTCCTCTCCCATGGAGGTTACTATTCCATCCCATTTCGACCTAAGATGCTCAATGACATGTGTTATGACTTACCAACTCACCCAAGAGTGTTCACCTTCCCATGAATTCGAATTGGCAAGAGAGAGCTGCCATGTGTCATTGAAAAATCAAGTTAGTGTGGGTCCCACCACCTCCATATGTCTCCAAAACCACTTGCCACCTATAATTTCTCTTGAATTTATTTATTCATCATATTTGTTAAATGATTGAACCCTTCTAATGTCTAAATATCATTTATTAGTTTCCTTATTACCATCCCACATGTGCCCATCCAACCTAGGAAACTAGTAGGATTGATGGGATTGTCTTACTATGCACTTATTTGAATGGGGACATTACATGAACCTTCGAGTGAACTGGGTATCATTACCCATGTAATTCTCTCTCTCTACGACTTTTCTTTCTAAGAAAATGGCTTAGTTCAATATTCAAGCTTTCTTTCCTTTCATTAAAAAAAAGTCTCCCTCTTTTGTTATTTTCTTTTTCTTTTATATCTTCTTTATCTCCAAGAAGTAGTTAGGCTTCACATTTTTCTTTTTCTTTTTATTTCTAATTCATTAATGCGTATTTTTATCACATTGTTTTTAATGCATCATTCTTCTTTATTATGTATTAATTAAAAAGGTCATTCCCCTCCTAATGTGCTTGGTCCTTCTTTTAAATGCTTGTCCCTCAAGGAGCTAGAAGCATAAAGTAATATATATATATATATATAGTTTGATGTTGTAGAGCTTCTCAACTTAACATCAAATAAAAAATAATTAGTCTCAATATACTTGATGCTCCAGAGTCATTTGACTCAACATCAACTCAAAACATTCAAATAATAGGTTACTTGATGCTCCTGAGTCATCCGACTCAACATCAATTCAAAAAATTCAAATAATAATTTACTTGATGCTCCAGAGTCATCTGAATCAACATAACAAAAATTCTAAGTTTTTTAAAACTCTATTTGTAATGGAGTACAAACCTTGGGATATTAGACTTTTATTGGTGGTGAGGAATCTTATTCCCTTAGACAAGATTTGATGTCTTTCCTTCATAATGAAGGATATAAATACTTTGCAGATTTCAAGAATAGGGTGGCTACTCCTTATTGTATAGGCTACTGGAAAAATGCAGTATGATTAGGATTGAGAGGTGAAATAGCTCAAGAATGAGATAAGTATATAAGGGATTTAATTCAGGATAGCATTATACTTGAATATGTGGAATATAGAATAGTATGGAGTTGGAACAAAACTGATAGATGAAGCCATCTTTGTTTTTAAATGTCAATTTGTTGGGGTTTTTCTAGGAAAATTTAGAAGTGGAAACTACCCATAACCAAATGATTTCTTTGGTTAACCTTAGAAGGAAATTTTTTGACTTAGGATAATCTAAATAGAAGAGGTTGGATATAACCCAATATATCTCTTCTTTGTAAATATGATAATGAACTAGTTCAACACCATTTTATTTCATGCACAATTTCTGCAAAACTATATAGTACATATTATCATAGGCAATATGAACACTACAATTGACTCGGGTGAATATATGTGGAAAGTTCTTTGGATTTATGAGCTAAAATGTACCCAAGACTCAAGGAGATCCCTGTTGTTATATGCTAGAGTATATGGTGTACTAGAAATGAAAATATTTTTTGAAGATATCAAACCTGATTTGGCACAAATAATTTCAATAATTTAGTGTTTAGCTAAAGGCTATTCTCAAGCTCCAATAAATAAAGTTGACAGATTGATTGTTTTCCCCTTAATTTCCAATGATGTTGTTATTGTTTTTTCAATTTTTTATGGAGCAACACAATAGTGGCTTAGTGGCTTTGTGGCTGAGGATCCTTCATAAATATTAACCATCAACATTATTTTCATGTATGGATGGGATGTGGTTCGAGTTCAAATACACATGATATATGATTTTAGGTTTACGAGGCCTCTTAAAATTTGATGCTAATCTTGGTTTACAAACTCCCTAGGTGTTTGGGGACTCAAAAATCATTATTGAAAGGTCAAGTGGTTCTTCAAGCATACAAAATTTGGTATTATAGCAAGCCAGGATAAAAGCTACGATGGACTCTTTCTTGGATATATCTTTTAAACATATATACATGGAACTAAACCATATTTCAGATGGACTCTCTAAAAAGGGTATAAACCTTTCATCATGTTCTTTGTCAATCAAGGAGTACATGAACAATACTTTTCACTTTAATGGATCTGCAATTTTTTACTAGTTTTTTGGATTTTTGATGCTATAAAAAAAATCACAAGATGTGAGAAAACAATGTTTTTGATATCAACAATTCATTATGTTTTCCAACTAAGATGTACTTAATGTTGATAGATACTAGATTTCATGTAAGAACCTAAATGAAGTTTGTCATTGAGAGATTGATAAAAAGATTATAAAAAATAAATTATATATATATATATATATATATTTTTTTTTTATCTGGAAAAGTAAGACCTTATGCAATGCATTTGGCTTCTTTGATTTTGTTGAATATCAAAAAGCTGTTTTTCTTCAATATGAAAAAAATATTAGTACCACATCCATGAGTGAAGTGACTAAATATCCATGCTGGCCCTATAATATTTATAAAAAACAATATTTCAATAACATAGAGACATGTAAGTTTGAGTTGATACAAGGTGAGAAGCCACATGAATTTGATGCTTTGCTTATAAATTTGTACAATACAACATCTATTATTAATTTGTGAGGGGATAGGAAGGTGAAACATCTTTGAATAAATTGGATATGATATGTGCCCATGACACGTTTGGGAATTGATAGAAACGCGGCTATCCAAATAATGTCCCAACGCAAAGCGAAAGGTCACCGTAGGGTTACTCTTTATTTTTGTCTTCGTAAGTCATTGGATAGCAAAGTTGTGCGAGTGGCCGATTCGATGTTCCGTGCTTGCTTCCATGCATAGGAATTTTTTATGGTGAACTATTCCCTCACGTGCGTGTAATAATATGGTTGGTCAGTGATTTTCCATTCGTCAATGGAGGTTTAGAGCATAAACTTCTAAGTGCGTATAATAATAATATGGTTGGGCAGTGATTTTCCATTCGTCAATGGAGGTCTAGAGCATAAACTTCTAAATGCATATAAGGAGAGTAGCGTTCAAGGTATTTCTTGAAAAAGAAAAAGAAAATATTAACAATTGAGAATATAAGCAACGTAACTTTGTTATTATTTGTTTTAATCTAAATCATAGTATTTTAGACATTTGAATAAAAGTGAGTGAGTTGTTTTTCTTTTTAATAAGTCATAATTGTATTAATATAATTATAGTTGGATTTTAGCATGTTTGGTAAACAAATTTAATTAAATTATTAATATGGATTGGCCACATAGTGGTGTATTTATCTTCTTTAAACTGAAAACAAGTGTTATTACATACATAATATGAGGGATAAAAGTAACCTTAGATTTCACTTCATATTGAATGTATTTTGTTTTATTTTAAAATTGATAGTTTAATTTACATAGAGAGCAATTGAAATTGGAACATTATCCTTTTGAGGGTCATGAGTAATTTATTAATGTTTATGATTCTTTGATCTTTAATTTCTTTTTGAATGTGAATTTTTAAATAGAACTTTAACTTTGTTATTTAAGTTTTCATATGTATTTAAATTTAGTGTTTAAAGTCAAATTATTTTGGAAATTTAGTGTTTTGGGAACTAATTTTGATTATTCAAAAATAAATTGTAATTTTTATATTTTAATTTTGCAAAATATTTATAATATTGAATTAATAATTTTTTTAAGCAAAAAAAATTAATTAGAAAAATACAAGGTAATTTAATATAATTCATTGTTCTCTTTTTTAAATTGTATATTTTTAATATTTTTTAACTCACCATAAATGTAGTGATCTACTAAGATATTTATCTTAAGGTTTTTGGACCATTCAAATCAAATTCATGTGGTGATCTAAGAAGAGATTATCTTAAAGTTTTTGGAACATTTAAATAAAATTCTTAAAAAAACTAAGTGATTCATTATTTTTCATAAAATCCAATAAACCAAAATTGACATCACTAAACATTAATAACAATCATCATCAATATGAAATAAATGTAGACAAAAATAATAAAAAATAAATATTCATTTCTATAAAATGTAAAATGAATGAAAATCAAAATATATAATGTTCATCAAATTTCTGAAAGTATGAAAATATAATTTTTTGAATTATGAATTAAAAAGTATGTATTATTTTTTTATTTTATTTTATTTTGCAAAATATTTTTTACTTATTCAATGCAATTTGAGTTTACATTTATTTATATGAAAAAACATATAAATTAAAAATTCACATTATTTATCTGAAAAAACATATAAACTAAAAATTCAAAAATATAGCCAATAATACAATTATAACTTGTTACAATTACTTTTTAAAACAATAATTCACAACTAATTAGATTATTAAAAATTAAATTACAATATTATTTAAATTTCTACTTTTGTTTAATATTTAACTCATCTTTTAAATTTTAATAATAATATTTACCTAATATTTATTATTAATATAATTAAACATTTAATCAATAACAAAGTAGCTAGTTATACGTTTGGCACATCCCAAAAGCATGTTTGTACTATAAGGGTCAGGAGTCGAATAAGACAGAGAGGACCATCCGGAAAGCATGATCATACGGAGAGGGTCACAATGAGAGTGAGAATAATTTCATGTTTTTGGCCACGCCCATCATACCATTCTTACCAATAAATGTATATAGCGTGAATGGTCTTCCCAACCCTCAACGCTCTATTCAGCGAGTGCACCTTTGAAGAAGATAGTCTTTCATCTATTGGTCCCTCAACGCTCTATTCAGCGAGTGCACCTTTGAAGAAGATGTCTTTCATCTATTGGTCAGTGTGTAGAGCTTTGAGCTTTGATAAGTTTGGATACCTCCAACACCGTTTAAGCTTAGCATTGATGAACTTCCTTGAGAATTACGATACAATCTTTGAGAAACATGTAACTTTTTTTTGTGCAGGAGGGATAACATGTGTTGAGTGCTCTCTATTGAGCGAATTGGAATGGGTGGAATTGAAAAGAATGTTATGGGTGGACGTACCTCACTGTGGTGTAGAGTCCTGAAATTATTGTCCCAAGACTTTAATACATATGGAAGGATGTCTTTGCCACAAGACTTTCATACATATGAAAGGATGTATGGTTGCATAATACAGAATGAAATACATGCATGTAGAATGTTTTGTAACAAACCATATTTTGTATTGTAGGCACTCTATTGAACCGTAATAACACCTGAATCCTACATGGAAACAAGTATTATTATGCTTATTTGTTATTTTGAAGAGTGAGGAGCATTACAACATAATATAAATGCATAGACGATTAATCTAATTACAGGATGAGTATATGTGGGGGTTCCATGTTTTTCCCATTTTTTAAAATTGAATGGTTAGATTTCATAAATTAAGTTGGGTGCATATTAAATTCCAACCACCACTAATAATTATTAAAAAATATAGGATTATTTCAATCGACACCTTGATACTTTTGGAGAGTGTTTAATTTCCTGTTTTGATAACCCACTAATGGTTAATCAAATCCACTTATTTATACTTATTAATAATTATTTGAGGATATTTGAATTGGTCATCACACTATGGCATCGACTTCTTCCAGGCTGAGATGCCCGAATTCGATTGAACCCGTTTCCCAATGGTTGATCAGTTTCATTCCCTGTGAAGTAGAATTCTCTGATGAGGTTCGCATAGCTTCCCCATGAAATTACTAAGCGAAGTTGATCTTGAGAGTTCTAAGCAAATCAGCCTGTTGGATACATTACAGTTTTATTGGTTTAGGTTTCAATGTGGACGGGACGATCCTGTGGTGGTAGTCAACCATTTTCGGAACTGGATCTGTCCATTGCCATTTTCGGAACTGGATCTGACCATTGCCATTGCCGCTAAACCTTGAAATCTGCTTGCTTATTATCCATGTACCTGGTTAGTGACGGTGATGTTGATATGGGTTGATCGCTTCATTTGGGCATGGGGTCAATGGTTCGGGACTTATATTATTCTTATCTCATTTCGAAAGTTTCTATGTATCGACAGGGCCTTAACTTTCTGTTTTTTCGATTCATGGACAGTATATGTCGTTTGCTTATATTAAACATTGTAGTATTTGATAAAGACCTCCTCTGCCTCCACGACTCGAGATGAAGGATTGCAAGGAACTCCTTGAAAATCCATTTTTTAATTTGATGGCAAACAGTAATAATGATTTATTTCTGGACACTAATAAGATCTACATTTCCTCAACTCTTTATGCATAATTGTAGATAGAATAAATAAATTATATAGAATTTTGAGAGTGCCCATGATAGGGCCAGGTTTTCACCCAACAATATACAGTTAAAAGCCTGTAGCATCACAACTAATTGTAGCCTTGCGCAGTAAGTAATAAAGGGTCAGTGTGCGGATATACTGCATAATAATAAAAACTTGGTCTGTGTACAAATTAAAATCTACGGCCTTTCTTTCTTTTCCTACTATTGTTTTTCATATTTTAATTCGGTTTACCGACTCTTGTCATAATTTTTGAGAATTGAATGGATTTCAGAATGTTTGATTTGAAACTTAGCTGTACAACAATCATGTTTTCTGAGTCCTGATTTTTGTTCTTATGCAATTTAAAATTTGAAGGTAGTTAATCAATACAACACTTCCAATTTGTTGCAAACCGTTGTTTTATTGATTCCTGAAAGAGCTCTTTCTTGCTGAAAGTTATAACGTACAGTCTTAGATCACCAATGGCTAAACCCTAAGGTAACCCTAAAATCATATGAGATGACAGGTTAGCAAAAATATTCCCATTAAACAAAGAAATAGTTTTTGAATTATTTATTGGTAATTTACTCTCGTAAAGATTAAGTTCAAGCATTGCTATTGGGATTGTTGAGGTTTAATGTAATGAACGAGGAATATTGATTTCATGACAATATATTTTTCTTCCATGTGTTACTTCCATTTTTTCATTTTAATATGAATCTAAATTTTTTGGGATATGCTTTTCCATAGTCGCCATTGAAGACAGTTTTCTGTGTGAGATTTATTTTCTGATATATGATGGCCTTCAGAATGATAAAGAACATTTTTGAGAACACGCTCTCATAACCCTCTCATAGTTCTTTATATTGATAGTGGATCTAAATTGTTTGGTATATGTGTTTTTCTATAGTCGCTAATATTGAAGAGAGTTTCATGTGTGAGATTTATTTTTTTAGTGTATGATGGCCTGTAAAATGATAAATAATATTTTTGAAAACACCTTACCATAACTTTGCCATAACTTTTTTTTCATAGTTATTTATATTAACAAGAGAAAAAGTTGCAATACAGCTAATTTCTTGTCAATGTTATAAGAGTAGAAAAAGCAATAAGATTAAGCCACATAAAATTAAAAATTAAGCCTCCAATTTACATTGGCATACTAAGGATTAACAAGTAGATGCGAGCGTCTAGAGCTTTCTCACGCTTGAATTTGAAAACTTATTGTAACAGAAGACTTGTTTTACTGGACGCTATGATTACGACCATGTAAAGTGTTTGATTAATGAGTTTTTTTGTTTTTGATGTGTCTTGAGCGTGGTGGCTTGGGCAACATGTCAATTAAATAGGTGACCGACAATGAATGTATGGATGAAATCGAAATTAAGTAGACATAAATAATAAATAATGAGTATATGGATGAAATTGAAACTTAGCACATCTAAAAAGGACTAATTTATTTGTGTTTGTATGATGGAGGTTAGGAGTTTTGATACTAAAAATAAATATCTATTAAAATGTGTTGTTTTATTTTTTTAGTTTGTGGTATATACTTCTTAAAGTAATTACTTAATGATATAGTTTATAAATGAATTTATGTTGAAGTGTGTCATATAGTTTATTAAATTTGTAATTAAAATATGGTATGTAGTTGATTGAGTTTTTATTAAGTTCAAATATAACCATGTAATTGTGTATTTTGAAAAGTTATATTAGTGAAATTAGTTTTTTATTATGTGGAATTATAGAAAGAAATAAAACATATTATTTTAGACCTTGCTTGGACTATAATTGATTAAATTAAAAGAAACAAATAAAATATGTCTTTAGAAAGTGCTTTGACCATAAATATTCTTAATTGCTTATTGAAATCAATGAATTTATATAGTGAAATTAGGTAATGAATATCGTGGGTTGGTGAATATCGTGCGTTGGTAAATAGGGACATAGTGGCATGCATAGAGTAGTTTTTTGGATTGCACTACATTTACATCAGCAGGCTAAGGATTGAGCCGTCGATTACATCGGCACGCTAAGAACTAAGGGGAGGCATGCAAAGAATTAAGGTGTCAACGGTCCACGAAGCGTCATCCTAGATAGCTAGCATTGACTCGCCATCATGCTGCTTCGTTAGATTCTCTCCATTTACAATCGTTGCCCATCCACATTGAGTTTTTGCTTAGCATTTAATTCATCTAGGCAAGCTACGGGTTACTATTGAACAGTCGCGGGGGCTAAACTAGAAGCCGCAATGGACTATTGAATAATCCTCTGATAAGCCAAACAAACAAGCCTCCAATAAGATTTTATTCCAAATTCTTATGCGATGATTTGCTGCTTGTGCTGCAACTCCCTCTTCACAATGCAATCCAGAAGATGCATCTTTATTTTCAAGCTCTTCTGCCAAATCCTTGGCTTAAGAGAGGCTCGGGCCTTTTTTCCAGCTTTCCTTCCAAGTCGTTCATGTTCCACTTTTCCTCCTTTATCATCAAGAACGTCACCAAGGGTTCTTTCATTTCTCATTTTCGACATTTCTTCAATTACATTGACCTTTTTTTCTTGAGTAATGGTCTATGTTGGCTCTAGGCATTGAATCACAGTGTTTCTTGTTTCTTCTTCACTTCCTACGTGCAATATATTATGATCACCATTCCATGAAATTTTACTGGATTCAGAGCTCTGAGTTCCCATATAAGTATTAGAATCGAAATCTACCAATGGTAGACTTTTTTCAGAGTCAAATATTGAACTATTTTTGTCATCATTCTGCACAAGCTACAACACTTCGTTATCTTGCACTCCTCCTATAGTGGGTTCAATGTGTCCCTCTATTTCCTCATCCTTGTTGTAATAGTTTTTTTTTAATTTATAATTGTTTAAACATCATCCACCTAATAGTGTTATATAAAGTCATTGTATACCTACATAAAACAACTTAATACGGTACATACTAACTAAGAATTTTATCTAACAACGTAAAACAACTTAGTTTCGAGACAAACTAAGAATTTTATGATATCGATTCAATTGTATATTGCTTGTAAATATGTAAAGATCCATTATAATCACTTCTGACTTTGTAAATGTATATGATTTTATTTGAGTAGTAGTTTAAAAATTATAATATTTGTCTTTCTTATAAGTTTAGAAGTAGTTTAAATTGATATTATATTTTGGTTATAATATATGTGACTAAATTATAATTGTTTTTAATTTATATTTATGAACGTATCATTATATTAAAGTTACTCTTCTTAATTTTTAACTAGAAATCAAATAAAATTATAACAGGTTCTTCTTAATTTTTAAGGAGAAATGAAATAAAATTATTTTAACCAGAAATCAAATAAAATTATAACAGGTTCTTCTTAATTTTTAAGGAGAAATCAAATAAAATTATAACAGGTTTAGATTAATGCTTCGATATCTTACACAAAACTTTATAAATTTGCATTGTTCCATTCATCTCACTACAGTATCACATTAAAACATAATGTGGTGCAAGAACATTGAGAATAAGTTTAAAACTAAAATTTCCGAAGTGTAAATAAAATTCCATTTTACCCAAAAATTTGCACATATATATATATATATCCATTGTCTTTTCTGTCATGTGAAGATTCCTCCAATTAAAAAGTCAACTCATTTGAGCGGCCCAAAATCCTAATCCTCTTATTGTGATTTTAACAACTGAAAAAACAGCATAAACAAAGAAATTGTGATCGTGAAAAGGCTCCATTGAAGTAGAATTACATCCAAACTTCATTTGAGGATGTACAATTTTTTCAAGATGACGTTTATGGATGAGTATATGCGGCAGAAGGATCACTAAGAGGACGTGCCACTTTGGGATTCTGATATTCATTTTTTATTTTAATTCAGACTTATTATATTTATTTGGTCTTTCAGGTTAGCCTTATATTTATAACCATGGAATAGTGAAACTAGCGACCCTTGCTTATATAGATAGACCAGTCGTGTATCGTAAGTCCCTTCCTCTCGCATCTATAAGATCAAAGCTATTTTCGCTGTATAAAAAGCAATATGCATGCAATGCTCGATCGTGTATATAGCAGCACCCTTTGATTGATCAAATTACAGTCAATGCAAGCATCTAATCCCTTCCCAAATGCCCCTCCTCCGGCTAGTGAATTAAGGTGCCAAGAAAAGCAGTTTTATAAATGCCTGCAGCTCTTTCTTGGTGAGAATCCAAGCAAGCTGTGTAGTATGAACTGCTGCTTGTTGATTTTAGAGGACAAGGTCGATCATGAGAAGCAAAATATTATGGGATGAAGAGCAGTGCGTGGATGGTGGAAATCCTGGTGTGGCAGCGACCAATTCATTTGTATTAAGGGCAGTTTGACCTCCAAGACGACGTTGTCTGAACAAATGCAGAGGTGCCTCTCAATTATGATGCAGAGGTTCTGAACCCATTCAACAAAACAGTTTGAAAAAAGCCCACTGTATATGTGTAATATTCCTACAGTGATTTATTTCGCTGCTTTGCGTTTCTGAGAAAAGAATTGGAAGCGAGAACCATGAAACTCACCCCTGTATTATGTTTGAGCTTACCGGGGCATATAACCCCCACACCCAGAACTCACCTCTGATTTAACATAATTTTTTGCTGAGCCTCACCTAGACAGTGAAGCGCAACCTCACATCAGCTAACAGCATTAGACAGGAGCATACCTAGGATATTCACAGCGGGAACAAGGAGCTTGTTGACAGGCGGAAACTCACCTAATCGAGCTTAGCGAGCAAAATAACGAGCCTTAGCAAAGAGCATAGCTAGGAGGATTTGAAGACGGAGACTTGCTTAGTAGCCTGAAAGTCGATCATTTTTATGGCAATGATTTCTGTCAACAGATCTGTTGAACGGTCACTTTGGGTAATGACAGGACAGGTAGTTATGTTACAGGACAGGTGTTCTTTTTATAAATTTTTATTTTAAAAATTAATTTTATTTATTTTTAAATTCTGAAAAATTAAGCCATTCCTCCGGGGATTTATGTCCCATCCGAAGTGTACTGAACTAATCAAAAAAATCTAAATATTGAATTTTAAAAATTGTTATAATTATTTTAATTTTTCAAATATTAAATTTAATAATTAAATTTTGTAAATTTTTTAAAAACTTTATAAAATCTTTTGTATAAAAATGTAAATTAATGTAGATCAATAGAATTTGACTAACCAACGATTAGTATATTAATATATTCCTGCCTTGGCAGGAAATAATAATAAATCTAAATTATTTAGAATATGTGTTTTTCCATAATTTTTATTAAACAAGGTTTTGTATGAGATTTATTTTATGACGGCCTTGAAAATGATAAAGAATATGTTTTTAGAACATGTTGTCCTAAATCTCTCATACTTATTAATAAGTGGAGCGTCTCATACCTCTTTTTTAGAAAAATGAAATTATCTCATAATATTAGAGCATCTTCACCATCACAAAACAATGGAAAATGACTTTTATATAATGTTATTAAATTATTTTTATATTAATAAAAATTAAATATGATTTTATAAGATAATATGACATGATTTTTATATTGATGTTGATTAAATGTGTTTTATATATATATATATATATATATATATATATATAATTGGGATCATGTGTAATGCCATAAAGTTTTGTACAAAGGATTTCTACAAATAAATACTCTATAAAGCTAAAATTATTCTCATGCATCTTTGAGAGAGGAGCAATCTTTGAGATTAACTGCCTACTATAATTGTAACTTCGAGAGAATTGCAAAAAATAAAAAGATGCACTTGTTTAACATAAAGTGACTAGCTTGTGGAGAAACTGTACCATACTGCTTCTAACCAATCTGACGACATTACTGAGGTTGCCTCGGATACCAACACACTCATTTATGCAGATGAAAGAGATGCCATCTTGGAGTTCAAGCATAGAGTGTGCCTTTTTACCTAGGCGAGAGTCCCCAAATCCATTGGAAGAGTCATCGCAAAAAGGACCTAAAGAACTAGGGCCAACATTTGCTCGAAAAACAAGACCTTCACGATTATCACCCACCTCACCTCATAGTTTGAATGCGTTGGCTTCCATTCTTGTAACATATGCAATTTTTTTATAAACAAACTAAACTACTGTGGTTTTAAACAATCATTAGGACGATCAATCAATAAAACACTTACTTGAAACAAGGAAAATGACAACATCTGAGAAACAACTCCTCCCAACCATAGGAGAGAGAAACACCACTGTTAGCCCAACTCCACCCCTGATCTTGATCACCACCATGCACTAGAACGCCAAGCACCACTTTCACACGACACTCTCTCTCAGAGTCCATAACAAGCAATGATGGACTTATGAAAGAGAGAAACACTCAACCATAGTTTATCCATGCACAACACGTCATCTCATGCTATCTCAGTGCACCAATATATGTATAGTTTTTCCCACGTCTTGTGCCATTCCAATCAAATCTTCAATCAATCCTTTAATCCCTGTGATTTAGGATCTTGTGTGGTAGTTGAGCTTTGCTCTCTTTCTCGTGCATGCATCCAACCTTATTAGGCCTGTTGCCACGAGGTAAATGTCTGAAATAGGCATGGTTCAGTCTAGAAACTGGTAACTCACCATTCTTTGGAAGCTATCAATTTTCTGTGAGATCCTTCACTAAAAAATTATTCATTTTAACTAATCTTGTGAGAGCTTCTTCACATGGTATCAAATATTTTTACTCATAACGCATAGAGGTACCTCGAGGCCACCTGGATTAGCCCTTCCTCCTTGAGAAACAATGGTCCCCATTGGGTAAAGTTCTTGTACCAAATGGGGAACTTCTGTTGGATCTGGTTCCTGGTAAAACACTTGTCCTAGTGAAGACGTTGCATTAACCAGATCGATAATTCAGTGTGAAAAAACACCCTTCTTTCGGGGATAAAATATAATCATCATTTTGAATCTACAATAATTATTCTAGCAATCATTAGAGGACAACTTCATAAAATGACCTTATTATGGTGGTGGGTAATGAATCCATCCCACCTGTTTTTCTCTTTGTTATCATATCATCATTGTGAATCTGCAATAAATATTCTAGCAATCATGAGAGGACAATTTCATAAAATGACCTTATTTTGGTGGTGGGTAATGAATCCATTCCGCCTAAATCAGTCCCTTACATATTACTCTGAATTATATTTACCAGCAAGATCGATTCAGAGGAATAGTAGGAAGATACATAAACAAATTGTATTTATTGGACATATTCCTTTAATGAATTCCAATTTTTCTTCGTACGAAACATGATCCCTTTATCGAACTTGAACCGATGACTTATGCCTTACCATGGCGTTACTCTACCACTGATTTAAAAGGGTTCCCCCATCATATATTAATGAGTAAGTCTACTACGGTATATGGACAACAAATTGGATGAGTTAAGGAATAAAATCCATGCCTCATACATATATGCTTATGAAGCAACCAACATGGCTTAATGTTTGTCTTCAGATTTATATGGGGTAACTGAACTCTACTATCCTCTTGGATATGTAATTTTGCTAGGGTGATGCTTAAAAACTTGAAGGAATAAATGAACTAGTGGCTTTTTGTCACTCTATCCTTGGTAACTATTTCCTAGAAACTTATATCGGTGATTACGCAGCAAAGGAATCGCCAATGGAAATGTAAAAAAAGTCCTAAATGCTTCATTTAAAATGGACTGATGATAATGCTTTCCAATCGGTTGTGTTTGCATTAATTGCTATTTCATTTTTACCAGTGATTGGTCTACCTGTTTCACTTGCCTCTCTCGAAGGCTGGTCAAGTAGCAAAAATGTTGTATTTTCGGCAATGTCAGAAACAACTAATATCTTTGAATTAAAAAAGATATTTTGTAAGAGGGATTGGTAATTTACTTTCTATTGATTGAATAGATTTGGTCTTATACATACATACACGATGAAGGTAATAAAAAAGGAATGAGATAATTATGTTATTCCTTCTTTATCACTTAGGAACCGTGTGAGATTCGAGTCCCATGCACAGTTCTTGGGAAAAGAACAATATTTGCGTACATGTATTATATGAAGAAGGATGATAGGACTACTCATTTCGTCCCATTACTTATTTGATATTATAATAATTCCTTTGAATCCAATTTGGCGAGATTTTTAATTCAAATCCGTTTGCATCGGGAGTGCCTTATAAAGCTCTTTGACCTTAGAATTATCAGTACGTTGCTTTTACACAATCTGCATAAAAACAATCCATATTTTTTGTAGAACTAGCTGAGGAACTATAACTAGAACTCTTAGATTACCAAACTTCTTATATCTTCGGGTCATATTTACATTTTATGCTGAACTCATCGGACTATAATTTATCTTACTATTTTGAGGTTATTGACCTTTGGATCAAAGTGTTGTTCGCTAACCTGTTTCAAAGCTTATCCCACTGAATTCTATGGGCCAACCGGCCCAGAAGCCTCTCAAGATCAACCGTTTACTTTTCTAGTTAGAGACCAACATCTTGGTGCTAGTGTGGGGTCTACTCAAAGACCTACTGGTTTAGGTAAATACCTTATGCGTTCTCCGACTGTATAAATTATCTTTGGGGGGAAACGATGTGTTTTTGGGATCACTGTGCTCCCTAATTGGAACCCCTAAGGGGCCCTAATGCTTTGGACCTAAGAAAGTTGAGAAAAGACATACAAACTTGGTAGGAACGACGTTTGGAAGAATATATGATTCCTGCTCCTTTAGATTCTTCAAATTCTATGGTTGGTGTAGCTACTGAGATTAATGCAGTGAATTATGTCTCTCTCTGAAGTTAGTTATCCACCTCCCATTTCATTCTAGGATTTTTCTACTCGGATTTGATTAATAAAAATATCCCTTGCTTGCTTTACACATGTTATTTGTGCCATGGTGGTGTCCCCTCATTTAGCTGGATTCTCCAAGTGTCTTTTTATTTTATTAATAATAAAATAAATAGTTTCTTGTGCAAAGTGTCACTCACACCTCTTGTGAGTGTTTTTGAGTTTTTAAATAACTCCTACAAAATTAATTTTTTTTAAAATATTATCACAAATATTAAATCAAAATAAAATAATAATTTGTCTTGGGGGTATCACATTTCTGCCCCCCTTATTCTTAACACAATCCCCGATGTTCTTTTTTATTAAGATGTCTCTTTCTCATTCTGGAACATGGAAGGATATGCACCTCTCACATTTTATCCTCCATTTCCCATGTTTCCTCTTCAAGGATGAAGTGCTTCCATTGCACTTTTATTTGAATGATGCCTCGATTCCATAGCATGCATTCCTTCCTATCTAATAGGCTAAAATGCGAGAGGGGAATTCAACACATTGTGTATTTTTAACAAAGAAACATGAAACACATTGTGTATTTTTAGCAAAGAAACATGAAATACATTGTGTATTTTTATAGTAGGGGGGAATGCAAGCTAATAGGCTACCGGGGCATTTCATATCAGAGAACATGTAGTTTAGTTCGAGTAACCTTATCATGGAAAGTTCTAATACTCTTTCCCTTATAAACTTTGCAAACTATTTTGCTAAATACCTATCAACTTTAATGCATTAATGTTCAAAACAATAATCATAAAAGGATTATTTTCTTCATAAAAATTACCATCTTAAACAATGCAATGAATACATCTATTTTTTATCTCCATAATCAAGAGTGGAATGTTATATAACTCGGTATAACTTAATCTATCAAAAAGGTACTTATCTAATTTTTTAACACCTTTGCGATTGAAGAGGTGACTACAATTTTTATAGATCTTTATCTTCCATTTTTAATCATCTTTGATCCTCTACTCTTCCTACATTTTGTTATTGTTCCTCTCCCTTTCATAACCCTCAATTTACACAACCCATATGAGGTCTTCCAAAATTTTGAGCATAACAT
Source organism: Larix kaempferi (assembly GCA_027924585.1). Taxonomy (NCBI): domain Eukaryota; kingdom Viridiplantae; phylum Streptophyta; class Pinopsida; order Pinales; family Pinaceae; genus Larix; species Larix kaempferi. The sequence continues at coordinate 7,400,985 of BSBM01000434.1, forward strand.
ATGCATAACATGATTTTTGACATTCAATAAGAACACAAGTAAGAATTTCCTTTGCAACACATTGTTGTTGTTGTTCATGGAAACTCTTCAAGTCTTTTTTCATTGACACTTGTGCTCTTATCACCACAAGACAACATAAAACATATATATACATGTGTATGCTCATTTTTCAATATAACAAAAAAATGCATAGGTAAAAAAACCATTTACTTATCTTTTGGAGTATCATCCTTCATTTTCATTCTTGGATGATAATTATCTTAGCTAGTATTTAAATTGCTATAGACATATCCTTTGTTCATAGGTTAGTAGCATTATATCAGACATTTTTGGGAAACCAAACTCAAAACTTGACACTCACCCCCATTTTTGGATGAGTTTTTAATTACCTACAATGATATTTGCATACATCATACTTAATCATTAGGGAAACTTAAAAACCAATTTAATTGGCATATTTTATCCCCATGTCCCATTATGATACCATGGGGATAAAGACTTCAACAACTCTTTGTTGAACACATAACTCTCCCTTGAGAACTGTCACCAAATTAAAAGTGGTATTACGGGCTTTAAGCCTTTGAGATTACTCCTCTTTTGATTGCCAGTCAAAATTTTTCATCCACATAAAAGATTAAATGGTGTCATGTTCTTCTGATGTTTATTTTTAATTTAGTTTTCCTAAGACTTTCCATTGATGATCACCTACCCTCTCTCTTTTCCACTCAGGCTCACTTGCTTGAGTCCCGGAATTTACTTTATTTTCCACTCAACCTCTCTTGCTAGAGTCTAGGAAATTACTTTCTTTTCCACTCAAACTCTTTTGCTTGAGTCCAAGAAAATTACTTTAGTGTGTTGGGGATGAATCATAAATTTTTTCACTTGGTGCTTTTCCATCTATATATTGTCTTTCCCCATTCATGGATCAATAATAATTACCATATTATTTAGTATTTACTATTATTGACAACATTTAACTACTTGCAACACATAAACTTGGTTCTAATCATGGATCCATTATGTTTTTGCCATCACCAAGTCCTCTGAATCTATCACCACTTCACAAATAGTTAGTTGCAACATCATATTGTGATCATATCAACAATAAGTCCACTTATTGACTAAATCAACTTTTGATCAACTTCAAAATAAACTATATACCAATAATTATTTTGTTTCGTATGATTTGGTATTTAACCATATCATCACTTATATGTTCATTCTTAAACTTTGATTATAATTCAAACCTTTGCAATATTGGGGTTTCTAATCATCATATTTCTTACATATCCTGTAATGGACTAATATCCTTCCACATGTTTTGTGCATGCATATCATTTCATATTCATTTCACTTGCATACTTCTTACATACCAGGATTACAAGACTATGTTTTTTATCAATCAATCACTTTTACTACTTGAAACATACTTGATACCTTTGGTATATTAGTTGGGGTATGGGGTGTAGATTTTTTATTTTTCAAGAACCAAATAGTATAAAATATCATTCTTTAACAAAACACAATAACCTCCAAATTTCCATAATTTTACATTATAATTAACACTTATGCAATACAAATATTAGTTCATTGGACACAACATTGATTGTTAGAGTATATTTGTAAATAATAAACAATCGTTCAAGAATGTGGAAGCCATAAAATAGCTATATGTAAAACCCTCAAGGTCAAATTATGCAGACGGGATCTTTCCTCATATTTGATCACCCTTTAATAGCTTTCATGCAATAAACATGATATAAATTTAATATTATATGCAAGGAAAATTTTAGGGGCGAAATTTAGCTCATTGGCTATTTTTTGACCATTTAAAAAAAAAAAAAGATTCACTACTTTGTTTTTTTTTCAAAGATGATTCTCCCAAATTCCATGGGATAATTTTTTTTACTCTAAAAATATCCAATATTGTCCAAAAACTATGTAAAGTCCTTAGAAACTTGAATATTTTTATAAAAAAATTGCCAAACTTTTTATGGTTGCAAATTTAAGAATCAGTAAGATTCGTCAAAGTTTTTACACTTTGAGAAAATTATGAATCCTTAAAATTTCCCTTGATTATACGTAAAGAGTGATAAGTTCAATTACACACTTGTAATTCACACAATATAAGTACCTAATCGACTAACAAAAATCATAATACCATTTTAAGAGTATGTACACTATGTATAGAAATTTATACCATAGCATTTGCATGCTTGACAACTCATCTACTAATTTACCATTACTAATGAAAGTTTAGAGAGTTAGCATTATATTAAGAATGACTTGAATCCTAATACCATTTTAAGAGCATGTACACTAGATATAGAAATTTATACCATAGCATTTGCATGCTTGACAACTCATCTACTAGTTTACCATTACTAATGAAAGTTTAGAGAGTTAGCATTATATTAAGAATGACTTGAATCCACTACTTCTTTATCATACATTTCATGAATAAATTCATGTAAAAGGCACGCAAGTTAAATGACTTCAAATTACTCAAATATTCATTATGATGATGCCCAAATCAACTACTTGGCTAACTATACCGTATTTTACGATATAACACTTTGATAATAATTCTTTGTGGTTTGTCATGTATTATATTGATAAAAAAATCCACATACTATGATAGAGTACTCATTTTAACTTACTATTTATGTTTGAGTTCCTAGTTCATAATCTATCATTAGAAGACAAGACTAGCTAGTTAGTGCAAACTATCTCAAGGCAGATAATTAAATGTTTCTTTAAGTATCTACCCATTGATAATTTTAATTTCCATTCAATGTCACCGTGAGGACCAATAATACAATAACACATATAATGCGTGAATATGTGAAAAGAATTGCTCATCGATCTCTCTTGTTACTTGAAAATACTTAAGTCAACAACCATATGTTTATCCACACTATCAACCATTCGATTTCCCTTATTACATTTCTTGGCATTGAGAGAGGAACTTTGTCCTCTTTATCAAGGACTTGTAGATATCAACTACTATCATAATACTTAGGACGAAAAGGGTACACGAGTCTCCAAGGATCTTTGACCCGACTTGCTTATTTGCAGGAAGATTCAACATATTATGGAACAACTTATATAAAGGTTTCCTTCGGAATTATTTCTATTGCAGTTTCTGTAATATATATATATATATATATATATATATATATATATAAACCATCCACTACTACACTGCGTCACTGCGAGGTATTTTAAGACATTAATTTGAGACGAAATTTTAATTTCATCTCTACCTACCACTTATTTATTTTTCATTCATTTATTTTAATTTTTATTTTAACATTTTGTCTCTACTGAAACACCTTATCTAGGTAAATAAAGAAAGACAAAGGGAACGAGGATATTTTATCATTTTATTGGTATTTTCAACTGTATTTCTCTCATCACTACTTTGTTTTTATGAGCGGGAGCATACTCTCTAGGGTTTTAACTAGGTTTTGAAGTAGCCAAAGTGGTCGTAAAGAATGCTATCCATTAACATGATTCCACTGTTGAAGAGGAAATCCTAAAAGATGGATCTGAGGCCTGTAATCACAAGGTCTAATTCAATGGGATGATTGACTACTCTACTACCAGACCCAAATCTCATCTAGTGGAAAAGAAAAAGGCCCTGCCCCTTATCGGGTGGGTTCACTTGAAGGAAACAACCACACATCAAGCTATGCCTTCTTGAATTCACAACATGGCCAGAGATGGAGCGGCCATTACTCCATATCCTCTCTTTTCATAGGCATTATTCCCATTGTCATCCCAACTTCACCCATTTCTTAGATTTGTTTGTAATATGGGTGAAGTTATGGTTTTGACGGGGTGATCTACTCTCATCTCCATACAATCAAGAAGGAAGAAATGGGCAGGTTCACTTGAAGGATGCAACCAAGTATCAAGCTATGCATTCTTCACTTTAAGGTATATGTTTTCTTATAGGCTCATCTCTGAACGCCACTTCCATGAACTTAACCATGCTCATTAGCGGGCGCATAATGCTTGGAGTGGGAATCAACTTAGGAAATCCAATAGGGTTGTATGGATTTCGATTTCATTGGTTTTGAAAGCGTTTCGTCATTGTGAACTGAAAAATTATTGGATAACTAGTAGTTTAGTAATTTGTCTTTTTGAATGACTTGTTTTAAAGTTTGAATTGCAATGCCTTGGGTTTACAGATTGTTATTTCGAATTTGAACGACTTGGGTATAGATTGTCTTCTTTTAAGATTGAATATTAATGAATTGGGTTTACATTTATAGAACAACTAGTGACAGAGGGGCCATTGGTCCATAGCTGCACTTTTAACACACATTATTCACATTGTCAGCGCAAATTCACCTAAAAGTATTGGTCTTGGGTGTGTTTGTAACATTGTTGAAGTTACAATTTTAACTAGGTGCTCTTCTGTCTACTCCATACAAAGAAGAAGAAGGTTGAAATGGGTTGGCTAGTTGGGTTTACTAGCTATACTTATAAGTTACAAGAGAGTGGAGGGGAGGGCTCTATTTTCAAAGGGAACATGATGTTTAGAGTGAAAGGGGATAGGGATAGGAATCAAATCGACCCAAATGCAGGAGAGTATGAAAAATCGCGCACATATGACCCCAAGTCTTGTTGGTTGTGGAGCCTAATCTCCAGATTTAGAGATATTAGTATTCAGCTGTGTTTGCACCCCATCTTTATATCATATGTAAAAAGGACTGTACACTCACCCCAACAGGGTGTGGGGGGGGGGGTGAAGCCTCCCTCCATCGGGGCTTGGGGGTTATAACCCTCAGCTGGGGAGTCCGGGGGAAGCTCCTTTGAGAAAAGGGGGTTCGGGGGTGAAGCCCTCGAAGGAAATTTTTGGGGTTGTTTTATGGGCCCATGGTTTTGAGTAACCCGTGGTATTTTCCCATTGTATCTCCCTTATAAAAGAAAGACATTGTAACATGGATATGGTTGATGTATTAGGTTTTATGCATTGTAAAGATATCTGAGATCAAGAAGAGAAACTGTGAGACAGTGAAGAGGAAGTGCAGCGGTTGTGTTGCAGGTTGTATCCCTTCACTTTGCTTGACGGAATAATAATAAGGACTGGAAACTTCAGTGTGGATGTAGCCCAAGTTGGATGAACCACGATATATCTGTGTCTCTCTTGTAATGTGTATGTGTGATTATATTTGCATTTCTGTTTATTGTTATTGCTCTGCGATCCTGTTTTTCTAACAAGTCTCACTAGAGAATAACATAGATCCGGGGGACACCAACCCCCACTTTTGCAAGGGCCAATCCCTTCTTAGAGAAACTCAAAAAATAAAGGGAATTCTCCCAAAATTTGTTGAGCCTACCAAGCACATAACAACCCTACAGAAAAAAAATCACTGAGATAAAGTGGGTTGATCTTTCCGAGGAATCATTTTTATCCATAAAGAAATATTTGGGAGAGACTCTAGTTCTAAGGGGTTCTAATTATTCCAAGGAGCTTATTGTTTTCAATTTTTGTGAGGTTTCCCTTGCACTACATTTCTATAGCCATACAATACCTCACGTTAAGCCCATGTTTATAACCGTTTCAAGAACAAAGGTGCAAATCAGTAATGGGTTTCTTGGTGGTGGGTGGAAAACTATTTTTGGGGTTTCTTTTCGATTCATGATGATGAAAAAATATGCCCGAATTTGCAAATCTACAACATATGGTTTTTTAAAATGTTTTTTTTATGGTAAACCTTGTAAAAACACTTAGAATTTTTTTTTATACCTTGTAAAAACCCTTCAATTTCATGTCCATTTATCTTTGTATCGTTATTAAGATCTAAACCCTTGTCCTCATATGTGCAGATATGTTTTATTCTTCGAGGAGCTTTGGGTTTGGTCTTGATCAACTATTCAATAGCCCATTTTTCGTTGCATCTCTTGAGATAGAGGATGTCATTATCTCTTGAGACAGAGGATGCCATTGGCACTCAGGTAATAGCTTGTGTGTATCGTAGATATCTTAAATTGCTTCATGTTGGTTGTATATTATTCAGTGTTGTGTTTCATGTTCGTTAGGAGGGTTTTGGTTAAGGCTAGGGCATTCCAATATTTTTTTACAAATATTCTATTATTCAAATCAATTCATTGTTATCATTCTTTTCTTTTGTTTATAAATAGTTGAGATTACATTAAACATGCTTTGTCTAATCCCTTAATTTTTTTAGAAGCACATAACTAGTTCCATGAGTCCCATCAAATATTTCTTTTTCTCTACTTTATTTATGTTCTTGTTTCGTAAAGAACTTTGATATGTTGTTGCATACTAGAAAAATAGACTATTTTGTATTGATTTTGATTGGGCATTGTTGCAATTTAGTTATATCCCAATTCACTAAGAAGTTTTTCATATATATTTTTAATGACTAAGACTCCAAAGAGATGTACTCACCCAGTCAATATGCATCTTTATATGTTGCACTTATTCACTTCCATGCTCTCCAAGAACAACTGCACAAGTAGTCACTTGTGTATCCTAAACTTGTAGTTCAACAAGTTTCTTTCTCATGGTAGTGAGGATATCTTTTACTGTCTTTAGCATAGAATGCAACTCTTCATTCTCTCTGTTGGTATACTATAACAAATTTTTTAACTCCCAATTCTCGTCGTGAATTTGTTGGTTAATTAATAGCATTCAACTCACCAAGTTTTTCTCTCTTCAAAGTGTTTCCCATGGTTGTCTTGCTATAGCTTCTCTTTAGGTCAAGGATTGGCTGCTTTTATAGCACATGATTTGTCATCTATCGTCCTATGGCCAACTTGATTCATCAGCAAATTCTCTTCTTTCATTTTTTTAATTCTTTATTTCTGCATTGTGTTCCTTATTTGTGATTAATTGGGGTTATTTATTAATTATTAGTGCTACAGTTCATAAATAAAAAATACACCGCAAAAAAAATTTCGTTGTTTGCCATTGGGTTTTTGTGTACGAAGAAGTCATTTATGTTTGTTTGTATTTTTGCAATTTATGCATTGGACGTGTTGTTGGCCCCGGCTGCACCTGAATTTTATGCCTTACTATAATTGTGAGGAAACTCCATGCAAAAAATTGTCACTTGCTACCTCATGGATTTATTTCAAAGAACTGGAGTAGTCTTGTTTATTTATTGGATGCATATTGATTTTTTCCTTTTTTGTTGCATATTATCCCATCTTTATGTACCTCTACTACAACGTCGTGTATCACATCAAAGCATATTGGAGCAGACTCAATTTTTTTAAGCAACTCACTATCCTTCTCTCTTTTCTTAAATGATCATAATAGTTTAGATTTATTGAGTTTTTGCAAAATCAATGGTAGAATCATAGAATGCTCACCATGTTCCCATGTTCCTCTCATTTGTTAAATGAAGGAATGTTACAGAATGCTCACCATGTTCCCATGTTCCTCTCCTTTGTTAAATGAATGGAATGTTATGAATTGTTTCCTGGCCACTGGGAAAAAAATTATTTAAATTTCTCGTCCTTGTGTTTAATTCATTACCACTTTCTAATGGTTTGTTTTTATTACTTTTAACGTGTTGTTCTTCAATGACATGAAGAGAAGAAAGCATTTGTCTCGAGTGCATTGATCGTGGAAGGGTATCAATGGCAATGTATTAACATTATGATGACAATGTGATTCATATTTACAACGTTCCATTCTTCGTATAGTTGAAATTCAAATTCAAAATTATTGATATTATAACCAATAAAAATGTGTTAATGATCTACAGGTACATGCATGTCATAGAATTTGGAATATTGAAGCTACAACAAAGTTGAATTGGTCAAACCATTTTAGTCAAATTCCGGTAAGTTCATCTACTATTTTTTCCCAAATTTGGATAGATCAATATATCAATTTTGATGAAATTTTGTGAAATTATATCTAGTCATAAAATATGTTGTTTCAAATTGAAGCAAATGTCACTATTACACAGCATAGGTTTTAAGACAAATATTTTATATTGTCTCTAACTTAATACTTTTATTTTTTATTTTTTATATATACTATCATAGCCACTTAATTTGTGGTCAGTGAACACGGATAAGCCATAAGTTAAGTGCTACCAATAAGTTATTTCTTACTTGTTCTAGACTTTTTCTAGTTACCAATTATCCATGCATAAGTTTCGAGTTATTTTTTTAATTTTTTTTCTTAATTGTTTATTGAATTTGGAACTACTGCCATATAACCAATTTGGACCGTACACTTGTCTTATCCTCATACTATCTATGAAAAGCATAGATTCCAGTCCACCCCAAATTCTAAAATATAAACACCTATCGATGTAAAGATATAAAGATCTATTAGTGTGATTACACACCATCAGTAAGTCACTGCAACTAACTACAACTATTTAGTAAACTCCATATTTTAAAGACATAGCTGGTGATATTCTCTCTGCATGGCTATCCCACAACTATATAAGAATGACAGCAGTAGGTCCTGTCGATAGATAAGTTTCTTTCCATTTTTTTACCGGGTTTATACTCAGTGTAAAAAGAATGCTTGTAATCTAGATTGATCTTGTTTTAAGTGTTATTAATGGTACGAAGTTCATTGCATTGATGTCTAACATTTTAATCTTCTCATTCCAAGGCCAAGGAATCACATAACGTTTTGTGTCTCTACTCAAATCATCTTTCATATCCACCATATGTTAGGGTTGAGGAGCCATTTCCCCTAATTTCCGCTGCCAAAGATGGGGTCCTCGAGGTAAAAATTCGTTGCATGAGAGCTTGTTCTTCTACAACCACACTTTAAGTGGATGATATCTCTTCTAAGACTTGGCCCCAAAAAACCACAATTTCTTCTATGTTTTTTATCTTTTCATTCTTCAAATTTATATGCATCGTATCAAGTTCTAGATATTAACATGAATAAAACTACTTATTCTAATTTCATTATGATACAACCGTGTGGAGTGGACATGTGAGATACGAATTTGTTTCCCAAGCATTAAAATTTAAGATAATCTATACGTGTCTATAATGTGTGTGCCATTGTCTAGTGATTGAATTTCTAGATTCCCCTATCCCTTCTCTTCCACAGTAGGCTCGCGACGGCTCACCTTCAATGGATCGAGTAAATGAATGCATTAAAGAGATTGAACCCAGTTCAATGCAAATTGCATCTTTGAGATTGATTTCTATTAAATTGAAACTGGTTGAGTGATTGTGCATGAGTTTTTAGGGCATCATTTTAGGACCTGAGTGTGGATAAATGAGGATATTGACCAATTGATTCATTTCAGATTTCTATTATCTTTTCTTTCTTCAAGCCTAAACAGAAAAACTTTATTTATTACATCAACGAACGCATCCTGTGAACATTGAAGGTTTGGGTGTATCAATTTCGTGAATGAACGAGCTGGAGGTATCAATTCGAACAGAAGTTTAAGCCCTTTTAAATTCTTCAAAACAAAATCAGGTGACCCTACATAATTCTCATAATCCTTGCACCTTTGAGACCTGTGAATGAGGGTTAGGGTTATTGCGGAGATAGGCAGAGTTTTGTGATTGATGAGCGAAGTGGTTTGGTGCAACCCAAAAGCATACATATGTAGAAAAAAAAGCGATCTCTGTGCCCAAATTTTAGGTTTTCTCATCCACTCTCTTTTGATTTCAACATTTCTGATCTACTAGCAGTTAACAATTCAAGTATCCAACCCAATGAGTGGAAAAGAGTTCAAAAGTGGTGCGAGGAGAATGTATGTCGAGCATTGTTAGTAGTTCCTTTTCAAAGGAATGAGACCTATTGCTTAGAGAAAATATCAGTTTACATGATAAAGATTTGTTAAATAGCGATGATAGTAATCTTCTTTATAATGGCAGTAATAATTACCATCGACGACACCTGCAAATCAAAATCTCATATGGGTTGTGGTCCTTAAAGCTCATATGGGTCCTAGTAACAATTTAGGCCACAATTTGAAATCTCATATGGGTCTTGGTCCTCAAATCTAGGGTTCCACGACTACTCAGGCAATCGGTTTTAGCTTTTAGGGTGATTTAGATCTGCTGAGAAAATTTGTGGGTTGATTTCAGTCCTCGTTGGAAAGCCCTTTTTTGGGTAAAAAATGGCCATGGGAAAAGGATAAATTCACCCACTCGATATTATCTGTTGTTTTGTTGGACTTGATTGTTGTATTCATAGAATTAGGTTCAGATTCCTGCTCTTTCATCTAGAAGGTCTCTTCTGCAGATCATCATCACCATCACCATCATCATGGAGGTCACAGTCATGGAGAAATTAATGTGTAGTTGATGAGGATGACCCTTTAGATAATCACATATGCATACATTCCCATTTCCATTATCATCACAATGACCACTATAACTACCACCATGAACAAGAACATATTCCCAAATAATTAAGGCTTCCAAAAGAATTAGAAGAGGAGGGGGATATGAGATTGCATGGATTTGATTCACACTTTCATGAGCATGGAGACCATGAGCATGAACAACTATCTACAATAGGTATTTGGCTGCAAGTCATGGGGAGCTCATTGCTAGTTTGCATGGCTTGAATTATCTTCCTTATGATTCTCCCTTTGATTCTCTTACAAGGAAAGCCTTCTAAGATGGTGGTTGACTTATCTTGAGTTTGCTCACAAGTCGACTCTAATATTTTGCTTGAATTTAGGTTGGCCCAATTGGCATACAATACTTTTTCCAACTCTATGGGCATACCATACCTTTGTGAATATTTCCCTAGGTTTCACGCCATAACAACTCTTACATGGCATAGAGGCATTATGCTTGATTAAATGTAAAATCTCTTCTTTGAAGCTTGTTGTGGAGCTCTTGCCTCATACCCAAAGTAGGAGCATTTTTTTTACCTAGAACACCTCGATGAACACAATTGAGATGCAACCACGATGAATTAGGCTCTTAAGTGTAAAGACTCAATATGATAGAAGTGTCCATCCTTGGGTCTCCTTTTAAGGAGACTTAGTCCTCACAGATGATCGGGATAAAAATGCTATAGGGACAGGTAAATTTGAATCGATGCAACATGGCCCTTACATTGTGAGGTGTGTTATTTGGGAAGGAGCTATGAGTTGGTTGATTATGAGGGGACCCCTTTAAATGAGAAGTACACTGGGCTAAAGAGGTATTATGTGTAAGAATAAATTGCTTGCGATACCTTTGTATATGTTTTAATATTAAAGTTTGATATAAAAGGATATTAAAGTTTGATTTTGAGTTGTTTTCTTTATTTTATTTGTATACTTATGCTTATCATGCTTTGTTCCATATTGGAAACTGTGATTAGATTTCCATGGATGGTGCTAGTATATGCACCCATAACCATGCTTCGTGGTGTGGTTGATTTACTTTCCCACTGGTCAATTGTTAAGCTTAGGTGGAGTTTGCATTGGTCTTACATCCAACAATGTCGCCGAGTATAGTGCAGTCATAGAATTGTTAACTCAAGCATCATGCTGGGTATACAACATTTGGATTTCCATCTAGACTCACAATCGATCGAATCTATTGTGTTTGTAATCCTAAGCTTATCCGAAAGTTATTACGGGTGAGACTCCTTGAGTGACATTTTTCATTCATTACATATGTTTATATCCCCTAGAGATTAATGATCTTGCAGATTAATTAGAAAATGAAATTATAGACTGACATTTGTTGTATTTAAATAAAAGAGCATGGATGTACATAAAAAATGGAAATAATGGCAATCACATCATTTCAATTTATAAGTAAGGCCAAATAGTTTATATATATATAGAAGAAAGTGTTCATAATATCACAAAATGTTTAATATCAACTGAAACGAGGCTCAACAACCTATAATGATCCAAAATGTGGCATATCTGCTTAGAAAAATACTTCAAAGTGGTAGGAGGACTAATTCTTTGCAAGCCCAACACAATAGCAGATGACCCCTGTCACTACATGCCATAGGAGTCTTTTCCACAAGGTACAAAACCCTGCGACATAGTGTTGTAAGTCCAATGGAATCTCGGCTAGTGATGTCCCGCATACATCTAGATTGAGCCCCTTGAGCTTGAGTTGCTCTTCTTGAATTACTACTCTTGCATTTGTAGTATCCATGGGTCTAACTAGTACCGGTGCTCCTCCCATGAGCTAGGATTCCTTTTATGGCTCCTTTGGCCTCAGTTGGTGATGGATTATTGAGAAACCATATGGTTGTACACGACCTATATTTGCATTATTATACAAGGGTGTAAGTTAACATTACTTTAAAAAAATTGTATATCTTAGATAAATTTAAGATATTTAATTGGATATGAAAATATTACCAATGGGCCCCATTGGGATCCGGGAGGTAGGGAAAGGTTTGGGTCTTGTATAAAGTCCATTCCTGCATATAGATAGTCCTATATGGTGCCTATATGTAGACCATCTTCTCAGCCTACCAGTCAAATAAATCATTGGTAAATGCATTCATGGCTTGGCCTCCTCCAAGGTTGTGCATGGAATCTATCTATCCGCTCATCCCTAGCTCTCTTGGCCTGTCTAGTGCAACCATACTGTAAAGAGCAGATAAAGGGGGAAAAAGCACCAAATTGATTAATTTCGTCATCAATTTGTTCCTTTTTAAGTAGTGCATCATATTTTTGGCTTGGAAATGGAATATTTGGGGTTAGTTTGAAGAGGGAATTGGTTAAAGTTATCAATGGGGGCCAAAAAGTATGTTGCATCCATTGAATAAACAATTGCAGTAGTTTCAAATCAGCTCCAAACCAAGTGCATGAATTTGGCAATGAGTTAAAGGCCTCTATTCTAGAAGGATTTGATAGAGGGAAAAGCAGTAAGTTTAATTGTTGAAGAAGTAATGACTTTCACCTCAATTTTGGCGCAACAATTTGCCCCTCCGAGCACTCTATTAAGGATATATTTATCTTATTTTCAAAGGTAAGGGATAAATGAGGTTCATAGCAGCAACAAAGAGGGAAAAAGAGAGTCAAGAAGCCATCAGAGACTTAATATCAGCTCAGGTTGGCACTATTTTTACAGCAACAACATTCTTAATCTTCTTCTCCTCTTTCATTCCTTTTATCCTTGTAGAAACTATCTAAGCTCCAAAATGTGTAAAGCGATGTAGTGAGGCCAAATATGAGATGAATTAATCCCTTTTGGTTACCTAGTTCTATGAAAGAAACAAAGGTAATAAATGTGGGATAGATTTTTTGTAGTCCCAACCCCCTTAACCTCTATTGTAATCTATTTAAATGGTGGTATTACTTTTGTAGTCTGGATTGAGGAAAGTTTACCACTATATGAAACAATGGAAACTATGGCTTGTTATGATGATCTTACTGTGTATATTTATTCACATTTTGTAGAATGACTAAATGGATCTATACTTAGCTTCACCCATTGATTTTATATCTAATGAATGTGTGTGAAGAGAGTGAAGAGTTTACCTCCTCCCAAGATCATATTTTTTCATTTTCCTTCAATTAGTTTCCCTTCCAAAACTAGGTTACATGGTACTTGGTGCAAAAGATCATGACTATGGTTGAAACCTATTGAGACACCCTACCAATTGGCTTTATGGTCACTCAAAACCAATACAATAGTTTTTTGTTTTTTTGTTTTACCCAAGTCCCATAGGAAAACTCCGTACGGTGCTTGTTGGAAGAGTTTATAAGTATGGAAGGACTAGTATATTTGGGAGTGTCATGGGTAGGTGGATGTGTGACCATTCCTAAGTGATCATTTAGTGCCAATGTTCTTGGAAGACCGTCTAGTAATTCCACCTTTCAAGACTATGGTAGGAAATTTTCTCATAGGCTTCACAGTCTACAAACCTAAGGATACAATCTCAGGCAACACATATACCTACGTCTATGGGATTTTTATCCTCACTCCAACTTAATTTCAAGAGGTGACTACACACCAGGGGTTAAATTTGACGGGGTGACAATTTCATTTCCAAAAATGGTCTGCATATAACTTTAATAAATTTTTTTACCCTTATTTTGAAATTTATTATTAAGGCCAAGAAGTTGTAGAAGTCATGCCAACTGTTTCCTTATTTTTCCTTGCATTCGAATTTGGGATTGTTGTCATTGGTGTTGTTTTAATATTTTGAGTAATAGTAATGTATAATTTACATGAACTGCATTTCATTTATTGAAGTGTATAAATATATCGGTTCAGGTCTTGTTCAAATGTAGCTCATAACCTATAACATAACATATTTACAACATATATATAATAGTAAAATGAAACAAATAACAATATATATGTTCAAAAATAAGATTTAACAAATACTAATTGAATGACATATTCAAATAAAAACATTGCAATGATGTAACATAGTTATAAAGGACATAAAACATAATGAACAATGACAAAAATTAAATAAGGGAATAGTAGTGTTACTTCCTAACGAAGGGGGCCCTTCCTTCTTCGGAAGCAGGCTATGTAAGAAATTAAAGTACTAAAAGTAGGCAACACCATTGATTCATAACAAATAGATTTGCATTAATGTCTTAAAAAAAGTGTATTACAAGTTCAATAATTCCAGAATTTGGTGTTGGCACTTTGATTCAGTTTTCATTGATGGTTGGAAAGCAGACAAGGCGGGTGACTCAGACGGATGCAACTCAGAAAGTTGTGACTCAGATGGATGCAACTCAAACGGTTGCAACTCAGATGGTTGTGACTAAGATAGTTGTGAATCAAACAAGCTATGACTCAGATGGCTGCAACTCAGATGACTGTGACTCAGACAACTGTGACTCAGATAGCTGCGACTTAGATAAGATGTGACTCAAACGACTGCGATATGGGTTTCCCTTTATGGGTTTCCTCATGAAAAATCTGTGTCTATGTGTATATTTGTGTGATTGAATGATTATACTGTGCCTATATATTAAATCTACTACAATGAACTTTCTGTTGTTAAAAGAATGAATGTAAAGGTTCTGATAACACCTTGACTGCTATAAGATATCAAGGAAAAGATTTTTAAAATTGTTTAAGCTCTGTAATTAACTGATTCACCCCGCCCCCCTCTCAGTTAATTGATACTTTCAACAATTGGTATCAGAGCTAGACCCTTTAGTCTAAGGAAGATCCGATAAGCTTAAACATGGCAAGTCATGATGGTTCAACCAATAAATCTCCTCTGTTTGATGGAACAAATTTTGCCTTTTGGAAGGTTAGAATGAGAACATATCTAATGTCTTTAGGTGATGATGTTTGGGAAGTGGTAGAAACTGGATATACAAAACCTATTGTACTAGCTTCCAAAGATGATAAGCTAGAGTTTAGTTTTAATGCAAAGGCAACGAATGCCATTCTGAGTGGTCTTTCTGAATTTGAATTTGTAAAGGTAATGCATCTTGAATCTGCCAAAGAAATGTGGGATAAACTCATTAGTAGCTATGAAGGAAATGAAAAAGTAAAAGATGCCAAACTTCAAACTTACAGACTGAAATTTGAACAGCTAAAGATGAATGAGGATGAGTCTGTTAGTAAATATTTTTTGAGAGTTGAAGAGCTTGTGAATGCCATGAAGGGTCTTGGTGAGAAGATTGGAGAAGCTCATCTAGTTCAAAAGATTTTGAGATCTCTACCTGACAAGTTCAATCCAAAAGTCTCTGCAATAGAAGAAATGAGTGATCTAAAAACTTTATCTATTGATCAACTTCTAGGAACTTTAATTGCCTATGAAATGAGAATCAGTAAAGATAAAGCTACCGTTAGAGAAGCATCTTTTAAAGCAGACAAATAGATAGAATCTGAAATGGAAGAGATTGAGGCAAAATTTGTAAGAAGACTAAAAACTGGATTAAAAAAATATAAAGGGAAGTTGCCTTTTAAATGTTTCAATTGTGGTAAGGTAGGGTACTTTGCATCTAAATGTCCTTATAAAGAAAAAGGTCAGAATTCTATTGATGAAGAGAAACATACATTTAAGAGATACAATAAAAATAATAACTACAGAATGAAAATTTTATGTGCAAATGATGTTGACCTATTAGAAGTTTTAGACAATGAATCATCTTGTGAAGATAAAATGAATGATTTTGTGCTTATGGCCATAGAAGATATTGAAGATGATGGAAGCGATATGAATGATGAATATGTTGTTGTTGATATGGAAGGTGAGTTGATTAGTTCTTTGGAAGAAATTGACAGACTCATATTAGAGAAGAGGAAACAAAAACAATTGTTAATGCAGTATGAAAATAATGCTAAAGAACCGAGTACAGACTGTAGCTTGTTAAAGATAGAACTAGAAGAAACAAATAAAATAAATGATGTTCTAAAAGAACAGTTATCATAGAAAAAAAAGAGATGTGAAGCATTAGAGGAAGAAGTTGTAAAATTCAGAAAAGAATTGGAAAATTTTCAATCTCTCTATCATCAAAACTTGCCAAGTATTAAAGCAGTAGAAGAACTAAATAACATTCTGAATAAACAAAGATCTCCTTTGATCAAGACTGGTTTAGCTTATGAAGAAGGGAGTAGCAGTTTGTCAGAAAACAAAGAAACAACTAAGGTAATTAACTTTCAGAACATCAATCAGTCAGAATATACAAAGTTAGCAAGTTTCATCAAAATTGAAGAAAATAAAGACAAAAGTAAAGTTAATCTAATGAGTGGAAAACATGATATAGCTATTGGTCTGTAGTCAAGAAGACATGAAAAATAATTAAAGAACATAATGACATGGCCATCTATTCCAAGAAGATAGTCAAGATTCATGTATCAAATTTTTTTCAATGAATACTGTTATTGTTGTTTTGATTTTGGTCATAAAGCTGCAAATTGTGTTTTTCACTTTAGAATCATACAACGAAGAATTTTTAATAGTAATCAAGTGCTGCAACATAAAGAGAAATAGTCAATGAGAAAAGAAGAGTATCATACTACACCTTTTCCAGCAAGAAGAAGAGATTATGCTAGAAATATAAATTCTTTTGAGTCTTTGTACAATCAACCAAAATGTTATATTTGTCATAATTTTGGACACAAGGCCGTAAACTGTCGTTTAAATAATTATGAATCATATTCAAGAATAGATTTTTCTGTTAAAAAGGCTAAACTATGGAAGCAGAAAGAAAACAACCAGTGTGGATTAGTGCTTTCTGCTCAAAGACAAAAGGACCCTTGGTATATTGACAGTGGTTGTTCCAAGCACATGATTGGAGATAGAGGTAGATTTCTATCTCTGAGTGAACACAAATCAAGAGATGTAACTTTTGGAAATAATGCTCCATGGAAAATCAAAGGAAAAGGATTGGTACATCTAACTAGTAAAGGAAAAGTTGAAGATGTATTATTTGTGGATGGAATGAAGCATAATCTTCTTAGTGTCAATCAGGTATGTGATAGAGGATGTGAAGTTGTATTCAATTCTAAAGAATGTAAAATAAAATCTGTATCTTCAGGACAATTGGTTTCCAAAGGTAAAAGAACAGAAAATAATGTCTATGTTTTGAAAGAAGATAAGGAAGAGTGTAATCTAAGCAAGTATGATGAGAGTTGGTCGTGGCATAGAAGACTTGGACATTTGAGTTTTGATCATTTAATCAAACTTAGGAACAATGAAGATGTAAAATATTTTCCTAAGATTTCAAAACCATGCTGTATGTAAACCTTGTCAAATGGGAAAATTGACTCGAACTCAGATTAAATCTAAGAGCTTCACATCAACAGATAAACCTCTTCAATTAGTACATATGGATTTATGTGGACCATCAAGAAAGGAAGGAACATGTAAAGAAAACTATTTTATGTTGGTTATTGATGATTACTCTAGACTAACATGGGTTGCTTTCTTGAAAGAAAAATCTGAAGCATTTGAAAAATTCAAAGTATTTAAAGCTTTGACTGAGAATCAAACAAGAAAAAGATTAGAAGCAGTAAGATCTGATAGAGGAGGAGAGCTTTGTTCAAGGGACTTCAAAGAATTATGTGGTGAACAAGGAATCAAAAAAGAATATACATTTTCAGGCACTCCACAACAAAATGGAGTAGTTAAGAGACATAATAGATCAGTTCAGCAGATGGCAAGGTCAATGATGAATGAAATAAATATTTCTTAGACATTCTGGGTAGAAGCAATTCACACAACTGTTCATGTTCTTAATAAAGCTCACTTAAGTCCTAACAATGATAAAACTCCTTATGAATTGTGGTTTGGGAGACCTGCTTCAATCAAGCATTTTAGAGTTTTTGGAAGTAAATGTTATATAAAAAACAATGATGAACATCTTGGCAAATATGATGATAGGGATGATGAAGGTATCTTTCTGGGGTATGCTACAAATAGTAAAGGATACAGATGTTACAATAAGAGGTCACGTAAAATGGTTGACAACATTGACATTAAGATTAAGATGTTACAATAAGAGGTCACGTAATATTTATGATTATTTATATTAATAAGAGAAAAAGTTGTAATACAACTAATTTCTTGTCAATGTTATAAGAGTAAAGAAAGCAATAAAATTAAGCCACATAAAATTAAAAATTAAGCCTCCAATTTACATTGGCATACTAAGAATTAACAAGTAGATGCCAGCTTTGAGACTTCAAATGCGTCTAGAGCTTTCTCACGCTCGAATTTGAAAACTTATTGTAACAGAAGTCTTGTTTTACTGGACGCTATGATTACGACCATGTAAAGTGTTTGATTAATGAGTTTTTTGTTTTTGATGTGTCTTGAGCGTGGTGGCTTGGGCAACATGTCACAATTAAATAGGTGACCGACAATGAATGTATGGATGAAATCGAAATTAAGCAGACATAAATAATAAATAATGAGTATATGGATGAAATTGAAACTTAGCAACCTAGAAAGGACTAATTTATTTGTGTGTGTATGATGGAGGTTGGGAGTTTTGATACTAAAAATAAATATCTATTGAAATGTGTTGTTTTATTTTTTTTAGTTTGTGGTATATACTTTTTAAAGTAATTACTTAATGGTATAGTTTATAGATGAATTTATGTTGAAGTGTGTTATATAGTTTATTAAATTTGTAATTAAAATGTGGTATGTAGTTTTTTATCAAGTTCAAATATAACCATGTAATTGTGTAACTTGAAAAGTTACATTAGTAAAATTAGTTTTTTATTATGTGGAATTATAGAAAGAAATAAAACATATTATTTTAGACTTTGCTTGGACTATAATTGATTAAACTAAAAGAAACAAATAAAATATGTCTTTAGAAAGTGCTTTGACCATAAATATTCTTAATTGCTTATTGAAATTAATGAATTTATATAGTGAAATTAGGTAATGAATATCATGGGTTGGTGAATATCGTGCATTGGTAAATAGGGATGTAGTGGCATGCATAGAGTATTTTTTTGGATTGCACTATGTTTACATCGACATGCTAAGGATTGAGCCATCGATTACATCGGCACGTTAAGAACTAAGGGGAGGCATGCAAATAATTAAGGCGTCGACGGTCCAGGAAGCATCATCCTAGATAGCTAGCATTGACTCGCCATCACGCTGCTCCGTTAGACTCTCTCCATTTACAATCGCCGCCCATCCACATTGAGTTTTTGCTTAGCATTTAATTCATCTAGGCAAGCTGTGGGTTACTATTGAACAGTCGCGGGGGCTAAACTAGAAGCCGCAATAGACTATTGAATAATCCTTTGAAAAGCCAAACGAACAAGCATCCGATAACATTTTATTCCAAATGCTTATGCGATGATCTGCTGCTTGTGCTGCAACTCTCTCTTCCCAATGCAATCCAGAAGATGCATCTCTATTTTCAAGCTCTTCTGCCAAATCCTTGGCTTAAGAGAGGCTCGGGCCTTTTTGCCAGCTTTCCTTCCAAGTCGCTCATGTTCCACTTTTCCTCCTTTATCATCAAGAACGTCATCAAGGGTCCTTTCATTTCTCTTTTTCGACATTTCTTCAATTACATTGACCTGTTTTTCTTGAGTAATGGTCTATGTTGGCTCTAGGCGTTGAATCGCAGTGTTTCTTGTTTCTTCTTCACTTCCTACTTGCAATAGATTATAATCACCATTCCATGAAATTTTACTAGATTGAGAGCTCTGAATTCCCATATAAGTATTAGCATCGAAATCCACCAATGGTGGACTTTTTTCAGAGTCAGATGTTGAACTATTTTTGTCATCATTCTGCACAAGCTACAACACTTCGTTATCTTGCACTCCTCCTATACTAAGTTCAATGTGTCCCTATATTTCCTCATCCTTGTTGTAATAGTTTTCTTTTTTAATTTATAATTTGTTTAAACATCATCCACCTAATAGTGTTATATAAAGTCATATTGTATAGCTACATAAAACAACTTAATACAATACATACTAACTAAATTTTTTATATAACAACGTTACGTTTAACAACTTAGTTTGGAGACAAACTAAGAATTTTATGATTCAATTGTATATTGCCTGTAAATATGTAAAGATCCATTATAATCACTTCTGACTTTGTAAATGTATATGATTTTATTTGAGTAGTAGTTTAAAAATTATAATATTTGGCTTTCTTATAAGTTTAGAAGTAGTTTAAATTGATATTATATTTTGGTTATAATATACGTGACTAAATTATAATTGTTTTTAATTTATATTTATAAACGTATCATTATATTAAAGTTATTCTTCTTAATTTTTAACCAGAAATCAAATAAAATTATAACAGGTTTTAAGAAGAAATCAAATAAATTATAACAGGTTTAGATTAATGCTTCGACATCTTGCACAAAGCTTTATAAATTTGCATTGTTCCATTCAGCTCACTACAGTATCACATTAAAACATAATGTGGTGCAAGAAAATTGAAAATAAGTTTAAAACTAAAATTTCTGATGTGTAACTAAAATTCCATTTTACCCAAAAATTTGCATATATATATATATATATATATATATATAGTCTTTTCTGTCATGTGAAGATTCCTCCCATTAAAAAGTCAACTCATTTTAGTGGCCGAAAATCCTAATCCTCTTATTGTGATTTTAACAACTGAAAAAACAGCATAAACAAAGAAATTGTGACCGTGAAAAGGCTCCATTGAAGTAGAATTACATCCAAACTTCATTTGAGGATGTACAATTTTTTCAAGATGACGTTTATGGATGAGTATATGCGGCAAAAGGATCACTAAGAGGACGTGCCACTTTGGGATTCTGATATCTGGGTTGACCACATTCATTTTTTATTTTAATTCAGACTTATTATATTTATTTGGTCTTTCAGGTTAGCCTTATATTAATAACCATGGAATAGTGAAACTAGCGACCCTTGCTTATATAGATAGACCAGTCGTGTATCGTAAGTCCCTTCCTCTCGCATCTATAAGATCAAAGCTAGTTTCGCTGTATAAAAAGCAATATGCATGCAATGCTCGATCGTCTATATAGCAGCACCCTTTGATTGATCAAACTACAGTCAATGCAAGCATCTAATCCCTTCCCAAATGCCCCTCCTCCGGCTAGTGAATTAAGGTGCCAAGAAAAGCAGTTTTATAAATGCCTGCAGCTCTTTCTTGGTGAGAATCCAACCAAGCTGTGTAGTATGAACTGCTGCTTGTTGATTTTAGAGGACAAGGTCGATCATGAGAAGCAAAATATTATGGGATGAAGAGCAGTAAGTGGATGGTGGAAATCCTGGTGTGGCAGCGACCAATTCATTTGTATTAGGGGCAGTTTGACCTCCAAGACGACGTTGTCTGAACAAATGCAGAGGTGCCTCTCAATTATAATGTAGAGGTTCTGAACCCATTCAACAAAACAGTTTGGAAAAGACCCACTGTATATGTGTAATATTCCTACAGTGATTTATTTCGCTGCTTTGCGTTTCTGAGAAAAGAATTGGAAGCGAGAACCATGAAACTCACCCCTGTATTATGTTTGAGCTTACCGGGGCATATAACCCCCACACCCAGAACTCACCTCTGATTTAACATAATTTTTTGCTGAGCCTCACCTAGACAGTGAAGCGCATCCTCACATCAGCTAACAGCATTAGACAGGAGCATACCTAGGATATTCACGGCGGGAACAAGGAGCTTGTTGACAGGCGGAAACTCACCTAATCGAGTTTAGCGAGCAAAATAACGAGCCTTAGTAGCCTGAAAGTCGATGACCATTTTTATGGCAATGATTTCTGTCAACAGATCTGTTGAACGGTCACTTTGGGTAATGACAGGACAGGTAGTTATGTTACAGGACAGGTGTTCTTTTTATACATTTTTATTTTAAAAATTAATTTTATTTATTTTTAAATTCTGAAAAATTAAGCCATTCCTCCAGAGATTTATGTCCCATCGGAAGTATATTGAATCAATAAAAAAATTTAAATATTGAATTTTAAAAATTGTTATAATTATTTTAATTTTTCAAATATTAAATTTAATAATTAAATTCTGTAAAACTTTTAAAAACTTTGTAAAATCTATATGTAAAAATGTAAATTAATGTAGGTCAATAAAATTTGACTAACTATTAGTATATTAGTATATTCCTGCCTTGGCCGGAAATAATAATGGATCTAAATTATTTAGAATATGTGTTTTTCCATAATTTTTATTAAACAAAGTTTTGTATGAGATTTATTTTATGATATTATGAATATAGTGTCCTCACACAATCATGATGGCCTTGAAAATGATAAAGAATATTTTTTTTTAGAACATGTTGTCATAAAGCTCTCATACTTATTAATAAGTGACCATGAGCCTCTCATACCTCTTTTTTAGAAAAATGAAATTATCTCATAATATTAGAGCATCTTCACCATCACAAAACAATGGAAAATGACTTTTATATTAATGTTATTAAATTATTTTTATATTAATAAAGATTAAATATGATTTTATAAGATAATATGACATTATTTTTATATTAATGTTGATTAAATGTGTTATATATACATATAAAATTGGGATCATGCGTAACACCATAAAGTTTTGTACAAAGGACTTCTATAAATAAATACTCTATAGAGCTAAAATTATTCTCATGCATCTTTGAGAGAGGAGCAATCTTTGAGATTAACGGCCTATTATAACTGTAACTTCGAGAGAACTGCAAAAAATAAAAAGATGCACTTGTTTAACATAAAGAGACTAGCTTGTGGAGAAACTGTACCATACTGCTTCTAACCAATCTGACGACATTACCGAGGTTGCCTTGGATGCCAACGCACTCATTTATGCAGATGAAGGAGAGGCCATCTTGGAGTTCAAGCATAGAGTGTGTCTGTTTACCCAGACGAGAGTCCCCAAATCCATTGGAAGAGTCATCGCAAAAAGGACCTAAAGAACTGGGGCCAACATTTGCTTGAAAAACAAGACCTTCAAGAT
The DNA here is from genome assembly GCA_027924585.1 of Larix kaempferi. Taxonomy (NCBI): domain Eukaryota; kingdom Viridiplantae; phylum Streptophyta; class Pinopsida; order Pinales; family Pinaceae; genus Larix; species Larix kaempferi. The sequence goes on from BSBM01000434.1 coordinate 7,424,323, forward strand.
TATCACCCACCTCACCTCACAATTTGAATGCATTGGCTTCCATTCTTGTAACATATGCAATTTTTTTATAAACAAACTAAACTACCATGGTTTTAAACAATCATTAGGACGATCAAGCAATAAACCACTTACTTGAAACAAGGAAAATGACAACATCTGAGAAAAAACTCCTCCCAACCATAGGAGAGAGAAACACCACTATTAGCTCAACTCCACCCCCGATCTTGATCACCACCATGCACTAGAACGTCAAGCACCACTTCCACACGACACTCTCTCTCAGAGTCCGTAACAAGCAATGATGGACTTATGAAAGAGAGAAACACTCAACCATAGTTTATCCATGCACAACACGACATCTCATGCTATCTTAGTGCACCAATATATATATAGTTTTTCCCAAGTCTTGTGCCATTTCAATCAAGTCTTCAATCAATCCTTTAATCCCTATGATTTAGGATCTTATGTGGTAGTTGAGCTTTGCTCTCTTTCTAGTGCATGCATCCAACCTTATTAGGCCTGTTGCCGCGAGGTAAATGTCTGAAATAGGCATGGTTCAGTCCAGAAACTGGTAACTCACCATTCTTTGGAAGCTATCAATTTTCTATGAGATCCTTCACTAAAAAATTATTCATTTTAACTAATCTTGTGAGAGCTTCTTCACATGGTATCAAATATTTTTACTCATAATGCATAGAGGCACCTCGAGGCCACCTGGATTAGCCCTTCCTCCTTGAGAAATAATGGTCCCCATTGGGTAAAGTTCTTGTACCAAATGGGGAACTTCTGTTGGATCTGGTTCCTGGTAAAACACTTGTCCTAGTGAAGACGTTGCATTAACCAGATCGATAATTCAGTTTGAAAAAAGACCCTTCTTTCAGGGATAAAATCTAATCATCATTTTGAATCTGCAATAATTATTCTAGCAATCATTAGAGGACAAATTCATAAAATGACCTTATTATGGTGGTGGGTAATGAATCCATCCCACCTGTTTTTCTCTTTGTTATCATATCATCATTGTGAATCTGCAATAAATATTCTAGCAATCATGAGAGGACAATTTCATAAAATGACCTTATTTTGGTGGTGGGTAATGAATCTAGTCCACCTAAATCAGTCCCTTACATATTACTCTGAATTATATTTACCAGCAAGATCGATTCAGAGGAATAGTAGGAAGATACATAAACAAATTGTATTTATTGGACATATTCCTTTAATGAATTCCCATTTTTCTTCGTACGAAACATGATCCCTTTATCGGACTTGAACTGATGACTTACGCCTTACCATGGCGTTACTCTACCACCGAGTTAAAAGGGTTCCCCCATCATATATTAATGAGTAAGTCTACTACGGTATATGGACAACAAATTGGATGAGTTAAGGAATAAAATCCATGCCTCATACATATATGCTTATGAAGCAACCAACATGGCTTAATGTTTGTCTTCAGATTTAAATGGGGTAACTCAACTCTACTATCCTCTTGGATATGTAAGTTTGCTAGGGTGATGCTTAAAAACTTGAAGGAATAAATGAACTAGTGGATTTTTATCACTCCATCCTCGGTAACTATTTCCTGGAAACTTATATCGGTGATTACGCAGCAAAGGAATCGCCAATGGAAATGTAAAAAAAGTCCTAAATGCTTCATTTAAAATGGACTGATGATAATGCTTTCCAATCGGCTGTGTTTGCATTAATTGCTATTTCATTTTTACCAGTGATTAGTCTACCTGTTTCACTTGCCTCTCCCGAAGGCTAGTCAAGTAGCAAAAATGTTGTATTTTCGGCAATGTCAGAAACAACTAATATCTTTGAATTAAAAAAGATATTTTGTAAGAGGGTTTGGTAATTTACTTTCTATTGATTGAATAGATTTGGTCTTATACATACATATGCGATGAAGGTAATAAAAAAGGAATGAGATAATTATGTTATTCCTTCTTTATCACTTAGGAACCTTCTAGATTCGAGTCCCATGCACAGTTCTTGGGAAAAGAACAATATTTGCGTACATGTATTATATGAAGAAGGATGAATAGGACTGCTCATTTGGTCCCATCACTTATTTGATATTATAATAATTCCTTTGAATCCAATTTGGTGAGATTTTTAATTCAAATCCGTTTGCATCGGGAGTGCCTTATAAAGCTCTTTGACCTTAGAATTATCAGTACGTTGCTTTTACCCAATCTACATAAAAACAATCCATATTTTTTGTAGAACTAGCTAAGGAACTATAACTAGAACTCTTAGATTACCAAACTTCTTATATCTTTGGGTCATATTTACATTTTATGCTAAACTCATCGGACTATAATTTATCTTACCATTTTGAGGTTATTGACCTTTGTATCAAAGTGTTGTTCGCTAACCTGTTTAAAAGCTTATCCCACTGAATTCTATGGGCCAATCGACCCAGAAGCCTCTCAAGATCAAGCGTTTACTTTTCTAGTTAGAGATCAACGTCTTGGAGCTAGTGTGGGATCTACTCAAAGACCTACTGGTTTAGGTAAATACCTTATGTGTTCTTCGACTGGATAAATTATCTTTGGGGGGAAACGATGTGTTTTTGGGATCTCCGTGCTCCCTAATTGAACCCCTAAGGGGCACTAATGGTTTTGACCTAAGAAAGTTGAGAAAAGACATACAACCTTGGTAGGAACGACATTTGGAAGAATATATGACTCGTGCTCCTTTAGATTCTTCAAATTCGATGGGTGGTGTAGCTATCGAGATTAATGCGGAAAATTATGTCTCTCTCTGAAGTTAGTTATCCACCTCCCATTTCATTCTAGGATTTTTCTACTCGGATTTGATTAATAAAAATATCCCTTGCTTGCTTTACACATGTTATTTGTGCCATGGTGGTTTCCCCTCATTTAGCTGGATTCTCCAAGTGTCTTTTTATTTTATTAATAATAAAATAAATAGTTTCTTGTGCAAAGTGTCACTCACACCTCTTGTGATTGTTTTTGAGTTTTTAAATAACTCCTACAAAAATAATTGTTTTTTTAAATATTATCACAAATATTAAATCAAAATAAAATAATAATTTGTCTTGGGGGTATCACATTTCTTCCCCCCTTATTCTTAACACAATCCCTGATGTTCTTTTTTATTAAGATCTCTCTTTCTCATTCTGGAACATGGAAGGATATGCACCTCTCGCATTTTATCCTCCATTTCCCATGTTTCCTCTTCAGGGATGAAGTGCTTCCATTGCACTTTTATTTGAATGATGGCTCGATTCCATAGCATGCATTCCTTCCTATCTAATAGGCTAAAATGCGAGAGGGGAATGCAACACATTGTGTATTTTTAACAAAGAAACATGAAACACATTTTGTATTTTTAACAAAGAAACATGAAATACATTGTGTATTTTTATAGTAGGGGGGAATGCAAGCTACTAGGCTACCGGGGAATTTCATATCAGAGAACATGTAGTTTAGTTCGATTAACCTTATCATGGAAAGTTCTAATACTATTTCCCTTATAAACTTTGCAAGCTATTTTGCTAAATACCTATAAACTTTAATGCATTAATGTTCAAAACAATAATCATAAAAGGATTATTTTCTTCATAAAAATTATCATCTTAAACAATGCAATGAATACATCTATTTGTTATCTCCATAATCAAGAGTGGAATGTTATATAACTCGATATAACTTAATTTATCAAAAAGGTACTTATCTAATTTTTTAACACCTTTGCGATTGAAGAGGTGACTACAATTTTTATAGATCTTTATCTTCCACTTTTAATCATCTTTGATCCTCTACTCTTCCTACATTTTGTTATTGTTCCTCTCCCTTTCATAACCCTCACTTTACACGACCCATATGAGGTCTTCCAAAATTTTGAGCATAACATATGCATAACATGACTTTTGAAATTCAATAAGAATGCAAGTAAGAATTTCCTTGCAACACATTGTTGTTGTTGTTCATGGAAACTCTTCAAGTCTTTTTTCATTGACACTTGTGCTCTTATCACCACAAGACAACATAAAACATATATATACATGTGTATGCTCATTTTTCAATATAACAAAAAAATGCATAGGTAAAACAACCATTTACTTATCTTTTGGAGTATCATCCTTCATTTGCATTCTCGGATGATAATTATCTTAGCTAGTATTTAAATTGCTATAGACATATCCTTCGTTCATAGGTTAGTAGCATTATATCAGACATTTTTGGGAAACCAACCTCAAAACTTGACACTGACCACCATTTTTGGATGAGTTTTCAATTACCTACAATGATATTTGCATATATCATACTTAATCATTAGGGAAACTAAAAACCAATTTAATTGGCATATTTTATCCCCATGTCCCATTATGATACCATGGGGATAAAGAATTCAACAACTCTTTGTTGAACACATAACTCTCCCTTGAGAACTGTCACCAAATTAAAAGTGGTATTACGGGCTTTAAGCCTTTGAGATTACTCCCCTTTTGATTGCCAGTCAAAATTTTTCATCCACATAAAACATTAAACAGCGTCATGTTCTTTTGATGTCTATTTTTAATTTAGTTTTCCTAAGACTTTCCATTGATGATCACCTACCCTCTCTCTTTTCCACTCAGGCTCACTTGCGTGAGTCCCGGAATTTACTTTATTTTCCACTCAACCTCTATTGCTAGAGTCTAGGAAATTACTTTCTTTTCCACTCAAACTCTTTTGCTTGAGTCCAAGAAAATTACTTTAGCGTGTTTGGGATGAATCATAAATTTTTTCACTTGGTGCTTTTCCATCTATATATTGTCTTTTCCCCTTCATGGATCAATAATAATGACCATATTATTTAGTATTTACTATTATTGACAACATTTAACTACTTGCAACACATAAACTTGGTTCTACTCATGGATCCATTATGTTTTTGCCATCACCAAGTCCTCTGAATCTGTCACCACTTCACAAATAGTTAGTAGCAACATCATATTGTGATCATATCAACAATAAGTCCACTTATTGACTAAATCAACTTTTGATCAACCTCAAAATCAACTATATACCAATAATTATTTTGTTTCGTATGCTTTGGTATTCAACCATATCATCACTTATATGTTCATTCTTAAACTTTGATTATAATTCAAACCTTTGCAATATTGAGGTTTCTAATCATCATATTTCTTGCATATCCTATAATGGACTAATATCCCTTCAACATGTTTTGTGCATGCATATCATTTCATATTCATTTCACTTGCATACTTCTTACATACCATGATTACAAGACTATGGTTTTTATCAATCAATCACTTTTACTACTTGAAACATACTTGATACCTTTGGTATACTAATTGGGGTATGGGGTGTAGATTTTTTATTTTTATTTTTATTTTTCAAGAACCAAATAGTGTAAAATATCATTCTTTAACAAAACACAATAACTTCCAAATTTCTGTAATTTTACATTATAATTAACACTTATGCAATACAAATATTAGTTCATTGGACACAACATCGATTGTTAGAGTATATTTGTAAATAATAAACAATCGTTCAAGAATGTGGAAGCCATATAATAGCTATATGTAAAACCCTCAAGGTTAAATTATGCAGATGGGATCTTTCCTCATATTTGATCACCCTTTAATAGCTTTCATGCAACAAACATGATATAAATTTAATATTATATGCAAGGAAAATTTTAGGGGCGAATTTTAGCTCATTGGCTATTTTTTGACCATTTTTTTCAAAAAAAAGGTTCACCACTTTGTTTTTTGTTCAAAGATGATTCTCCCAAATTCCATGGGATAATTTTTTTAAAACTATGTAAAGTCCTTAGAAACTTGAATATTTTTATAAAAAAATTGTCAAACTTTTTATGGTCGCAAATTTAAGAATCAGTAAGATTCGTTAAAGTTTCTACACTTTGAGAAAATTATAAATCCTTAAAATTTCCCTTGATTATACGTAATGAGTGATAAGTTCAATTACACGTATAGTGACTTGTAATTCACACAATATAAGTACCTAATCGACTAACAAAAGTCATAATACCATTTTAAGAGTATGTACGCTAGATATAAAAATTTATACCATAGCATTTGCATGCTTGACAACTCATCTACTAGTTTACCATTACTAATGAAAGTTTAGAGAGTTAGCATTATATTAAGAATGACTTGAATCCACTGCTTCTTTATCATACATTTCATGTAAAAGGCACGCAAGTTAAATGACTTCAAATTACTCAAATATTCATTATGATGATGCCCAAATCAACTACTTGGCTAACTATACCGTATTTTACAATATAACACTTTAACACTTTGATAATAATTCTTTGTGGTTTTTCATGTAGTATATTGATAAAAAAATCCACATACTATGATAGAGTACTCATTTTAACTTACTATTTATGTTTGAGTTCCTAGTTCATAATCTATCATTAGAAGACAAGACTAGCTAGTTAGTGCAAACTATCTCAACGCAGATAATTAAATGTTTCTTTAAGTATCTGCCCATTGATAATTTTAATTTCCATTCAATGTCACCGTGAGACCCAATAATACAATAACACATATAATGCATGAATATGTGAAAAGAATTGCTCATCGATCTCTCCTGTTACTTGAAAATACTTAAGTCAACAACCATATGTTTATCCACACTATCAACCATTCGATTTCCCTTATTACATTTCTTGGCATTGAGAGAGGAACTTTGTCCTCTTTATCAAGGACTTGTAGATATCAACTACTATCATAATACTTAGGACGAAAAGGGTACACGAGTCTCCAAGGATCGTTGACCCGACTTGCTTATTTGCAGGAATATTCAACATATTATGGAACAACTTATAGAAAGGTTTCCTTTGGAATTATTTCAATTGCAGTTTCTATAAAATATATATATATATATATATATATATATATATATACCATCCACTACTACACTGCGAGGTATTTTAAGACATTAATTTGAGACGAAATTTTAATTTCGTCTCTACCTACCACTTATTTATTTTTCATTCATCTATTTTAATTTTTATTTTAACATTTTGTCTCTACTGACACACCTTATCTAGGACACACCTTATCTAGGTAAATAAAGAAAGACAAAGGGGACGAGGATATTTTATCATTTTATTGGTATTTTCAACTATATTTCTCTCATCACTACTTTGTTTTGATGAGCGGTAGCATACTCTCTAGGGTTTTAATTAGGTTTTGAAGTAGCCAAAGTGGTCGTACAGAATGCTATCCATTAACATGATTCCACTGTTGAAGAGGAAATCCTAAAAGATGGATCTGAGGCCTGTAATCACAAGGTCTAATTCAATGGGATGATTGACTACTTTACTACCAGACCCAAATCTCATCTAGTGGAAAAGAAAAAGGCCCTGCCCCTTATCGGGTGGGTTCACTTGAAGGAAGCAGCCACACATCAAGCTATGCCTTCTTAAATTCACAACATGGCCAGAGATGGAGGGGCTATTACTCCATATCCTCTCTTTTCATAGGCATTATTCCCATTGTCATCCCAACTTCACCCATTTCTTAGATTTGTTTGTAATATGGGTGAAGTTAAGGTTTTGACGGGGTGATCTACTCTCATCTCCATACAATCAAGAAGGATGAAATGGGCAGGTTCACTTGAAGGATGCAACCAAGTATCAAGCTATGCATTCTTCACTTTAAGGTATATGTTTTCTTATAGGCTCATCTCTGAACTCCACTTCCATGAACTTAACCATGCTCATTAGCGGGCGCATAATGCTTGGAGTGGGAATCAACTTAGGAAATCAGGTAGGGTTGTATGGATTTTGATTTCATGGGTTTCGAAAGCGTTTCGTCATTGTGAACTGAAAAATTATTGGATAACTAGTAGTTTAGTAATTTGTCTTTTTGAATGACTTGTTTTAAAGTTTGAATTGCAATGCCTTGGGTTTACAGATTGTTATTTCGAATTTGAACAACTTGGGTATAGATTGTCTTCTTTTAAGATTGAATATGAATGGATTGGGTTTACATTTATAGAACATCTAGTGACAGAGGGGCCATTGGTCCATAGCTGCACTTTTAACACACATTATTCACATTGTTAGCACAAATTCACCTAAAATTATTGGTCTTGGGTGTGTTTGTAACATGGTTGAAGTTACAATTTTAACTAGGTGCTCTTCTGTCTACTCCATACAAAGAAGAAGAAGGTTGAAATGGGTTGGCTAGTTGGGTTTACCAGCTATACTTATAAGTTACAAGAGAGTGGAGGGGAGGGCTCTATTTTCAAAGGGAACATGATGTTTAGAGTGAAAGGGGATAGGGATAGGAAACAAATCGACCCAAATGCAGGAGAGTATGAAAAATCGCGCACATATGACCCCAAGTCTTGTTGGTTGTGGAGCTTGATCTCCAGATTTAGAGATACTATTATTCAGCTGTGTTTGTACCCCAGCTTTATATCATATGTAAAAAGGACTGTACACTCACCCCAACGGAGTGTGGGGGGGGGTGAAGCCTCCCTCCACCGGGATTTGGGGGTTATAATCCCCAACTAGGGAGTCCGGGGGAAGCGCCTCTGAGAAAGGGGGTTCGGGGGTGAAGCCCTCGAAGGAAATTTTTTGGGTTGTTTTATGGGCCCATGGTTTTGAGTAACCCATGGTATTTTCCCATTGTATCTCCCTTATAAAAGAAAGACATTGTAACACGGATAGGGTTGATGTATTAGGTTTTCTGCATTGTAGGATACCTGAGATCAAGAAGAGAGACTGTGAGGCAGTGAAGAGGAAGTGCAGCGGTTGTGCTGCAGGTTATATCCCTTCACTTTGCTCGATAGAATAAAAATAAGGACTGCAACTTCAGTGTGGACGTAGCCCAAGTTGGGTGAACCACGATATATCTGTGTCTCTCTTGTAATGTGTATGTGTGATTATATTTGCATTTCTGTTTATTGTTATTGCTCTGCGATCCTGTTTTTGTAACAAGTCTCACTAGAGAATAACATAGATCCGGGGGACACCAACCCCCACTTTTGCAAGGGCCAATCCCTTCTCAGAGAAACTCAAAAAAATAAAGGGAATTCTCCCAAAATTTGTTGAGCCTACCAAGCACATAACAACCCTACAAAAAAAAAAGCACTGAGATAAAGTGGGTTGATCTTTCCCAGGATTCATTTTTATCCATAAAAAAATATTTGGGAGAGACTCTAGTTCTAAGGGGTTCTAATTATTCCAAGGAGCTTATTGTTTTCATTTTTTGTGAGGTTTCCCTTGCACTACATTTCTATAGCCATACAATACCTCACGTTAAGCCCATGTTTATAACCGTTTCAAGAACAAAGGTGCAAATCAGTAATGGGTTTCTTGGTGGTGGGTGGAAAACTATTTTTTGGGTTTCTTTTCGATTCATGATGATGAAAAAATATGCCCGGATTTGCAAATCTACAACATATGGTTTTTTAAAATGTTTTTTTATGGTAAACCTTGTAAAAACACTCAGAATTTTTTTTATACCTTGTAAAAACCCTTCAATTTCATGTCCATTTATCTTTGTATCGTTATTAAGATCTAAACCCTTGTCCTCATATGTGCAGATATGTTTTATTCTTCGAGGAGCTTGGGGTTTGGTCTTGATCAACTATTCAATAGCCCCTTTTTCGTTGCATCTCTTGAGACAGAGGATGCCATTGGCACTCAGGTAATAGCTTGTGTGTATCATAGATGTCTTAAATTGCTTCATGTTGGTTGTATATTATTTAGTGTTGTGTTTCATGTTCGTTAGGATGGTTTTGGTTAAGGCTAGGGCATTCCAATATTTTTTTACAAATATTCTATTATTCAAATCAATTCATTGTTATCAATCTTTTCTTTTGTTTATAAATAGTTGAGATTACATTAAACATGCTTAGTCTAATCTCTTAATTTTTTTAGAAGCACATAACTAGTTCCATGAGTCCCATCAAACATTTATTTTTCTCTACTTTATTTATGTTCTTGTTTCGTAAAGAACTTTGATATGTTGTTGCATACTAGAAAAATAGACTATTTTGTGTTGATTTTGATTGGGCATTGTTGCAATTTAGTTATATCCCAATTCACTAAGAAGTTTTTCATATATATTTTTAATGACTAAGACTCCAAAGAGATGTACTCACCCAGTCAATATGCATCTTTATATGTTGCACTTATTCACTTCCATGCTCTCCCAAGAACAACTGCACAAGTAGTCACTTGTGTATCCTAAACTTGTAGTTCAACAAGTTTCTTTCTCATGGTAGTGAGGATATCTTTTACTGTCTTTAGCATAGAATGCAACTCTTCATTCTCTCTGTTGGTATACTATAACAAATTTTTTAACTCCCAATTCTCGTCGTGAATTTGTTGGTTAATTAATAGCATTCAACTCACCAAGTTTTTCTCTCTTCAAAGTGTTTCCCATGGTTGTCTTGCTATAGCTTCTCTTTAGGTCAAGGATTGGCTGCTTTTATAGCACATGATTTGTCATCTATCGTCCTATGGCCAACTTGATTCATCAGCAAATTCTCTTCTTTCATTTTTTAATTCTTTATTTCTGCATTATGTTCCTTATTTGTGATTAATTGGGGTTATTTATTAATTTATAAGTGCTACGGTTCATAAATAAAAAATACACTGCAACAAAAATTTCGTTGTTTGCCATTGGGTTTTTGTGTACGAAGAATGCATTGGACGTGTTGTTGGCCCCGGCTGCACCTGAATTTTATGCCTTACTATAATTGTGAGGAAACTCCATGCAAAAAATTGTGTCACTTGGCTACTTCATGGATTTATTTCAAAGAACTGGAGTAGTCTTGTTTATTTATTGGATGCATATTGATTTTTTCCTTTTTTGTTGCATATCATCCCATCTTTATGTACCTCTACTACAACGTCGTGTATCACATCAAAGCATATTGGAGCAGACTCGATTTTTTTAAGCAACACACTATCCTTCTCTCTTTTCTTAAATGATCATAATAGTTTAGATTTATTGAGTTTTTGCAAAATCAATGGTAGAATCATAGAACGCTCACCATGTTCCCATGTTCCTCTCATTTGTTAAATGAAGGAATGTTACAGAATGCACACCATGTTCCCATGTTCCTCTCCTTTGTTAAATGAATGGAATGTTATGAATTGTTTCCTGGCCACTGGGAAAAAATTATTTAAATTTCTCGTCCTTGTGTTTAATTCATTACCACTTTCTAATGGTTTGTTTTTATTACTTTTAACGTGTTGTTCTTCAATGACATGAAGAGAAGAAAGCATTTGTCTCGAGTGCATCGATCGTGGAAGGGTATCAGTGGTATTGTATTAAAATTATGATGACAATGTGATTCATATTTACAACGTTCCATTCTCCGTATACTTGAAATTCAAATTCAAAATTATTGATATTATAACCAATAAAAATGTGTTAATGATCTACAGGTACATGCATGTCATAGAATTTGGAATATTGAAGCTACAACAAAGTTGAATTGGTCAAACCATTTTAGTCAAATTCCGGTAAGTTCATCTACTAATTTTTCCCAAATTTGGATAGATCAATATATCAATTTTGATGAAATTTTGTGAAATTATATCTAGTCATAAAATATGTTGTTTCAAATTGAAGCAAATGTCACTATTACATAGCATAGGTTTTAAGACATTTTTTTTATGACAAACATTTTATATTGTCTCTAACTTAATACTCTTATTTTTTATTTTTTATATATACTATCATAGCCACTTAATTTATGGTCAGTGAACACCGATAAGCCATAAGTTAAGTGCCACCAATAAGTTATCTCTTACTTGTTCTAGACTTTTTCTGGTTACCAATTATCCATGCATAAGTTTCCAGTTATTTTTTTTCTTAATTGTTTATTGAATTTGGAACTACTGCCATATAACCAATTTGGACCATACAGTTGTCTTATCCTCATACTATCTGTGAGAAGCATAGATTCCAGTCCACCCCAAATTCTAAAATATAAACACCTATCGATGTAAAGATATAAAGATCTATTAGTGTGATTAGACACCATCAGTTAGTCACTGCAACTAACTACAACTATTTAGTGAACTCCATATTTTAAGGACATAGCTGGTGATATTCTCTCTGCATGGCTATCCCACGACTATATAAGAATGAAAGTAATAGGTCCTGTCGAAAAATAAGTTTCTTTCCATTTTTTTACCTTGTTTATACTGAGTGTAAGGCAAAGAATGCTTGTAATCTAGATTGATCTTGTTTTAAGTGTTATTAATGGTACGAAGTTCATTGCATTGATGTCTAACATTTTAATTTTCTCATTCCAAGGCCAAGGAATCACATAACGTTTTGTGTCTCTACTCAAATCATCTTTCGTATCCACCATATGTTAGAGTTGAGGAGCCATTTCCCCTAATTTCCGCTGCCAAAGATGGGGTCCTCGAGGTAAAAATTCGTTGCATGAGAGCTTGTTCTTCTACAACCACAATTTAAGTGGATGATATCTCTTCTAAGATTTGTCCCCAAAGAACCACAATTTCTTCTTTGTTTTTTATATTTGCATTCTTCAAATTTATATGCATCGTATCAAGTTCTAGATATTAACATGAATAAAACTACTTATTCTAATTTCATTATGATACAACCGTGTGGAGTGGACATGTGAGATACGAATTTGTTTCCCAAGCATTTAAATTTAAGATAATCTATACGTGTGTATAATGTGTGTGCCATTGTCTAGTGATTGAATTTCTAGATTCCCCTGTCCCTTCTCTTCCACAGTAGGCTCGCGACGGCTCACCTTCAATGGATCGAGTAAATGAATGCATTAAAGGGATTGAACCCAGTTCAATGCAAATTGCATCTTTGAGATTGATTTCTATTAAATTGAAACTGGTTGAGATTGATTTCTATTAAATTGAAACTTTATTTATTACATCAACGAACGCATCCTGTAAACATTGAAGGTTTGGGTGTATCAATTTCGTGAATGAACGAGCTGGAGGTATCAATTCGAACAGAAGTTTAAGCCCTTTTAAATTCTCCAAAACAAAATCAGGTGACCCTACATAATTCTCATAATCCTTGCTCCTTTGAGACCTGTGAATGAGTGTTCGGGTTATTGCGGAGATAGGCAGAGTTTTGTGATGAGCGAAGTGGTTTGGTGCAACCCAAAAGCATACATAATCTCTGTGCCCATATTTTAGATTTTCTCATCCACTCTCTTTTCATTTCAACATTTCTGATCTACTAGCAGTTAACAATTCAAGTATCCAACCCAATGATGGAAAAGAGTTCAAAAGTGGTGCGAGGAGAATGTATGTCGAGCATTGTTAGTAGTTCCTTTTCAAAGGAATGAGACCTATTGCTTAGAGAAAATATCAGTTTACATGATAGAGATTTGTTAAATAGCGATGATAGTAATCTTCTTTATAATGGCAGTAATAATTACCATAGACGACACCTGCAAATCAAAATCTCATATGGGTCGTGGTCCTTAAAGCTCATATGGGTCCTAGTAACAATTTAGGCCACAATTTGAAATCTCATATGGGTCTTGGTCCTCAAAGCTAGGGTTCCACGACTACTCAGACAATCGGTTTTAGCTTTTAGGGTGATTTAGATCTACTGAGAAAATTTGTGGGTTGATTTCAGTCCTCATTGGAAAGCTCTTTTTTGGTAAAAAATGGCCATGGGAAAAGGATAAATTCACCCATTGGACATTATCTGTTGTTTTATTGGACTTGATTGTCGTATTATAGAATTAGGTTCAGATTCCTGCTCTTTCATCTAGAAGGTCTCTTCTGCAGATCATCATCACCATCACCATCATCATGGAGGTCACAGTCATGGAGAAATTAATGTGTAGTTGATGAGGATGGCCCTTTAGATAATCACGGATGCATACATTCCCATTTCCATTATCATCACAATGACCAATATAACTACCACCATGAACAGGAACATATTCCCAAATAATTAAGGCTTCCAAAAGAATTAGAAGAGGAGGGGGATATGAGATTGCATGGATTTGATTCACACTTTCATGAGCACGGAGACCATGAGCATGAACAACTATCTACAATAGGTATTTGGCTGCAAGTCATGGGGAGCTTATTGCTAGTTTGCATGGCTTGAATTATCTTCCTTATGATTCTCCCTTTGATTCTCTTACAAGGAAAGCCTTCTAAGATGGTGGTTGACTTATCTTGAGTTTTCTCACAAGTTGACTCTAATATTTTGCTTGAATTTAGGTTGGCCCAATTGGCATACAATACTTTTTCCAACTCTATGGGCATACCATACCTTTGTGAATATCTCCCTAGGTTTCACCCCATTCCAACTCTTACATGGCATAGAGGCATTATGCCTGATTAAATGTAAAATCTCTTCTTTGAAGCTTGTTGTGGAGCTCTTGCCTCATACCCAAAGTAGGAGCATTTTGTTTACCTAGAACACCTCGATGAACACAATCGAGATGAAACCACAATGAGTTAGGCTCTTAAGTGTAAAGACTCAATATGATAGAAGTGTCCATCCTTGGGTATCCTTTTAAGGAGACCTAGTCCTCACATATGATCGGGATAAAAATGCTATAGGGGCGGGTAAATTTGAATCGATGCAACATGGCCCTTACATTGTGAGGTGTGTTATTTGGGAAGGAGCTATGAGTTGGTTGATTATGAGGGGACCCCTTTAAATGAGAAGTACAATGGGATAAAGAGGTATTATGTGTAAGAATAAATTGCTTGCGATACCTTTGTATATGTTTTAATATTAAAGTTTGATATAAAAGGATATTAAAGTTTGATTTTGAGTTGTTTTCTTTATTTTATTTGTATACTTATGCTTATCATGCTTTGTTCCATATTGGAAACTGTGATCAGATTTCCATGGATGTAGGATTTATGGACGGTGCTAGTATATGCACCCATAACCATGCTTCGTGGTGTGGTTGATTTACTTGCCCACTGGTCAATTGTTAATCTTAGGTGGAGTTTGCATTGGTCTTACAACCAACAATGTCGCTGAGTATAGTGCAGTCATAGAATTGTTAACTCAAGCATCATGCTCGGTATACAACATTTGGATTTCCATCTAGACTCACAATCGATCGAATCTATTGTGTTTGTAATCCTAAGCTTATCCGAAAGTTATTATGGGTGAGACTCCTTGAGTGACATTTTTCATTCATTACATATGTTTATATCCCCCGGAGACTTAATGATCTTACAAATTAATTAGAAAATGAAATTATAGACTGACATTTGTTGTATTTAAATAAAAGAGCATGGATGTACATACAAAATGGAAATAATGGCAATCACATCATTTTAATTTATAAGTAAGGCCAAATAGTTTATATATATAGAAGATAGTGTTCATAATATCAAAAAATGTTTAATATCAACTGAAACGAGGCTCAACAACCTATAATGATCCAAAATGTGGCATATCTGCTTAGAAAAATACTTCAAAGTGGTAGGAGGACTAATCCTTTGCAATCCCAACACAATAGCAGATGACCCCTGTCACTACATGCCATAGGAGTCTTTTCCACAAGGTACAAAACCCTGCGACATAGTGTTGTAAGTCCAATGGAATCTTGGCTAGTGATGTCCCACATACATCTAGATTGAGCCCCTTGAGCTTGAGTTGCTCTTCTTGAATTACTACTCTTGCATCTGTAGTATCCATGGGTCTGACTAGTACCGGTGCTCCTCCCACGAGCTAGGATTCCTTTTATGGCTCCTTTGGCCTCAGTTGGTGACGGATTATTGAGAAACCATATGGTTGTATACAACCTATATTTGCATCATTATACAAGGGTATAAGTTAACATTACTTTAAAAAAATTGTATATCTTAGATAAATTTAAGATATTTAATTGGAAATGAAAATATTACCAATGGACCCCATTGGGCTCCAGGAGGTAGGGAAAGGTTTGGGTCTTGTATAAAGTCCATTCCTGCATATAGATAGTCCTATATGGTGCCTATATGCATGCCATCTTCTCAGCCTACCAGTCAAATAAATCATTGGTAAATGCATTCCTGGCTTGGCCTCCTCCAGGGTTGTGAATGGAATCTATCTATCCGCTCATCCCCAGCTCTCTTGGCCTGTCTAGTGCAACCATATTGTAAAGAGCAGATAAAGGGGAAAAAAGCACCAAATTGACTGATTTCATCATCAATTTGTTCCTTTTTAAGTAGTGCATCATATTTTTGGCTTGGAAATGGAGTATTTGGGGTTAGTTTGAAGAGAGAATTGATTAAAGTTATCAATGGGGGCAAAAAAATATGTTGCATCCATTGAATAAACAATTGCAGTAGTTTCAAATCAGCTCCAAACCAAGTGCGTGAATTTGGCAATGAGTTAAAGGCCTCTATTCTAGAGGGATTTGATAGAGGGAAAAGCAGTAAGTTTAATTGTTGAAGAAGTAATGAATTTCACCTCAATTTTGGGGCAACAATTTGCCCCTATGAGCAATCTATTAAGGATATATTTATCTTATTTTCAAAGGTAAGGGATAAATGAGCTTCATAGCAGCAACAAAGAGGGAAAAAGAGAGTCAAGAAGCCATCAGAGACTTAATATCATCCCAGGTTGGCACTATTTCTACAGCAACAACATTCTTAATCTTCTTCTCCTCTTTCATTCCTTTTATCCTTGTAAGTACTATTTGAGCTCCAAAATGTGTAAAGCGATGTAGTGAGGCCAAATATGAGATGAATTAATCCCTTTTGGTTACCTAGTTCTATGAAAGAAACAGAGGTAATAAATGTGGGATAGATTTTTTGTAGTCCTAACCCCCTTAACCTCTATTGTAATCTATTTAAATGGTGGTATTACTTTTGTAGTCGGGACTAAGGCAAGTTTACCACTATATGAAACAATGGAAACTCTGGCTTGTTATGATGATCTTACTTTGTATATTTATTCACATTTTGTAGAATGAATAAATGGATCTATACTTAGCTTCACCCATTGATTTTATATCTAATGAATGTGTGTGAAGAGAGTGAAGAGTTTACCTCCTCCCAAGCTCATATTTTTTCATTTCCCTTCCGTTAGTTTCCCTTCCAAAACTAGGTTACATGGTACTTGGTGCAAAAGATCATGGCTATGGTTGAAACCTATTGAGACACCCTGCCAATTGGCTTTATGGTCACTCAAAACCAATACAACACTTTTTTGTTTTTTTGTTTTACCCAAGTCTTAGAGGAAAAATCCCTACGGTGCTTGTTGGAAGAGTTTCTAAGTATGGAAAGACTAGTATATTTGGGAGTGTCATGGGTAGGTGGATGTGTGATCATTTAGTGCCAATGTTCTTGGAAGACCGTCTAGTAATTCCACCTTTCAAGACTATGGTAGGAAAGTTTCTCATAGGCTTCACGGTCTACAAACCTAAGGATACAATCTCAGGCAACACATATACCTACGTCTATAGGATTTTTATCCTCACTCCAACTTAATTTCAAGAGGTGACTACACACCAGGGGTTAAATTTGACGAGGTGACAATTTCATTTCCAAAAATGGTCTGCATATAACTTTAATAAATTTGTTTACCCTTATTTTGAAATTTATTATTAAGGCCAAGAAGTTGTAGAAGTCATGCCAACTGTTTCCTTATTTTTCCCTGCATTCGAATTTGGGATTGTTGTCATTGGTGTTGTTTTAATATTTTGAGTAATAGTAATGTATAATTTACATGAACTGCATTTCATTTACTGAAGTGTATAAATATATCGATTCAGGTCTCGTTCAAATGTAGCTCATAACCTATAACATAACATATTTACAACATATATATAATAGTAAAATGAAACAAATAACAATATATATGTTCAAAAATAAGATTTAACAAATACTAATTGAATGACATATTCAAATAAAAACATTGCAATGATGTAACATAGTTATAAAGGACATAAAACATAATGAACAGTGAGAAAAATTAAATAAGGGAATAGTAGTGTTACTTCCTAACGAAGGGGGCTCTTCCTTCTTCGGAAGCAGGCTACGTAAGAAATTAAAGTACTAAAAGTAGGCAACACCATTGATTCATAACAAATAGATTTGCATTAATGTCTTAAAAAAAGTGTATTACAAGTTCAATAATTCCAGAATTTGGTGTTGGCACTTTGATTTAGTTGTCATGGATGGTTGGAAAGCAGACAAGGCGGGTGACTTAGACAGCTACGACTCAGACAGCTGCAACTCAGAAAACTATGACTCAGACGGATGCAACTCAGACGACTACAACTCAGATGGTTGTGACTCAGATAGCTGTGACTCAGACAAGCTATGACTCCATGGCTGCAACTCAGACGACTGCGACTCAAACGGCTGTGACTCAGATAGCTGTGACTCAGACAAGATGTAACTAAAATGGCTGCAACTCAGACGGCTGCGACTCAGACGGTCGTGACTCAGACGGTCGTGACTCAGACGACTGAGACTCAGACGGCTGTGACTCGGACAACCGTGACTCAGACGGCTGAGACTCAAACGACCATGACTCAAACAGCTGTGATTCAGACAAGCTGCGACTCACAAACATTTATTTATTTATTAATTAGTGAGTTACAGTGTGTAAATTTTGGAAGACAAAGAGATAGTTCAATTTTCGAATTGGGAGTTAAAGAGACAGTTTCAGTTTTAGAATGTTAAGTTTAAACCAAATAACCAAGCAAGATCACTGAAAGAAGCATAATCACAAGATAGACACACAATATATCCTGGGAAACCCTCATGGGGTAGAAAACCCAGTAAAGCTTTCCTCAATAAGATGAACAACCAAAATACAAGATGTGCTCCTCCTTCCTTTGTCTCCTTAGCTGATCTCCCAAACAAGTGCGCACTCTTCCACAAGTGAGTGAATGATCTAATGAGGAGTTCACCTCCTCTATTTATACTTGACTCTCAACTGACTAAAAGACCTGTTGGGGCCGACCTCACCTGGAGAAGTCTAATAACCCCTAAAATATAACTACAGGGCCAACCCACACATGGTGGGTCTAATAACCCTAGTTAATATCAAACCCTGGAGGAATAAACATCTCCAGATACATAGTAGGATTACCTCGGAGGAATGAAACATCTCCGGAATAAATAATGTACAATTATAATATTCTTAGAAGTTACAATATTCAACACTCCCCCTTAACGAGAAGGATATTATAACAACATCTGTAGGAGCAAGGAGTCATTTACTACATCATCTATATATCATCGGAAGCTTTCTTCATTTCATCATCATCAGTAACTTGACTAGTTACTAGAACATCAACATCGTCATCAGTATCGTCATATGATCATTAGCATCGTCATCACACGATCATCATCATCATCGCCACACGATCACCATCATCGTTATCATACGATCATCAGCATCGTCATCACATGATCATCAGCATCGTCATCACACGATCATCAGCATCATTATCATACGATCATCAGCATCGTCATCACACGATCATCAGCATCATCATCATACGATCATCAGCATCGTCATCACACGATCATCAGCATCATCATCATACGATCATCAGCATCGTCATCACACGATCATCAGCATCGTCATCACACGATCATTAGCATCATTATCATACGATCATCAGTATCGTCATCACACGAGCATTACGATCATCAGCATCATCAAGGAATGATGTAAGCCAGTCATGTACCTTTTGAACCGAAGTCCACGGACGATCCAGTCCTATCATTATCGAAGACATACGTCTATGGCTCTTCTTTCGGACTGAGGTCCAGGAATGATCCAATCCCTTCTTTCTCGAAGACATACGTCTACGGCTCTTCTTTCGGACTGAAGTCCAGGAATGATCCAATCCCTTCATTCTCGAAGACATACGTCTACGGCTCTTCTTTCGGACTGAAGTCCAGGAATGATCCCAATCCCTTCATTATCGAAGACATATGTCTACGGCTCTTCTTTCGGACTGAAGTCCAGGAATGATCCCAATCCCTTCATTATCGAAGACATACGTCTACGGCTCTTCTTTCGGACTGAAAGTCCAGGGATGATCCCAATCCCTTTATTCTCGAAGACCTCACGTCTACGGCTCTCTTTAGGACTGAAAGTCCAGGGATGATCCCAATCCCTTCATTCTCGAAGACCTCACGTCTACGGCTCTCTTTAGGACTGAAAGTCCAGGGATGATCCCAATCCCCTTCATTCTCGAAGACCTCACGTCTACGGCTCTCTTTAGGACTGAAAGTCCAGGGATGATCCCAATCCCTTCATTCTCGAAGACCTCACGTCTACGGCTCTCTTTAGGACTGAAAGTCCAGGGATGATCCCAATCCCCTCAACTGTCCACTAAGGACTTCATTCTCGGATACCTCACGTCTACGGCTCTCTTTAGGACTGAAAGTCCAGGGATTATCCAATCCCCTCAACTGTCCACTAAGGACTTCATTCTCGGAGACCTCACGTTTACGGTTCTCTTTAGGACTGAAAGTCCAGGGATGATCCAATCCCCTCAACTGTCCACTAAGGACTTAATTCTCGGAGACCTCACGTCTACGGTTCTCTTTAGGACTGAAAGTCTAGGGATGATCCAATCCCCTCAACTGTCCACTAAGGACTTCATTCTCGGAGACCTCACGTCTACGGTTCTCTTTAGGACTGAAAGTCCAGGGATGATCCAATCCCCTCAACTGTCCACTAAGGACTTCATTCTCGGAGACCTCACGTCTACGGTTCTCTTTAGGACTGAAAGTCCAGGGATGATCCAATCCCCTCACATGTTCATCAAGAACATGTATCCTCATCATCATAACATGTATCATCAATATTAAAACATGTATAACCACAACATGTATCATCATCATCAAAACATGTATCATCAACATCAAAACATGTATAACCACAACATGTATCATCATCATCAAAACATGTATCATCACAACATGTATAACCACAACATGTATAACCACAACATGTATAATCATCATCAAAACATGTATAACCACAACATGTATAATCATCATCAAAACATGTATAACCACAACATGTATAATCATTATCAAAACATGTATAACCACAACATGTATAATCATCATCAAGACATGTATAACCACAACATGTATAATCATCATCAAAACATGTATGCATCTATCATCAAAAGTATCTAGCATGTATACATCTATCATCAAGAGCATGTATACATCTAACCATCAAAATAAAGAATATAAGAGTCCTAAATTTAAACAATTCTAGGTGAGTAAGTGCAAAGAAAAATAAGTAACCTCATCATTGATGAGATGGGCTTGTCTGTCTCATACTGTGCTACTCCCCCTTTCGAGGAGGGTTCTTCTGAACTACACCAAGCTTGTCTCGGAAGTGTTCAAACTTTACTCGAGACAGAGGCTTGGTCAGGATATCAGCAATTTGATCCTCAGTGCTTATATACTCTAGCTTGATAGCTCCTTTCTGCACCATATCTCGAATATAAAAGTAACGGATCTCTATGTGTTTTGAATTATCATGAAACACAGGATTTTCAGTCATCTTGATGTAGCTTTGATTATCACACATAATCACAGTGGGTTCCATTTCTAAGTCAAACACTCCAGACAAAAGTTTTCGAAGCCGTACTGCTTCACAGCTAGCAGAACAGGCAGCTATGTATTCAGCTTCAGCAGTACTGAGGGCCACACTTGATTGTTTCTTGCTGAACCATGAGATCATGGCAGATCCAAGACCATAACATCCACCAGAGGTACTTTTTCTGTCTGAGATACTTCCTGCCCAATCAGAATCTGAGTAACCATGTAATCTGAGTTCATGATTTCCAACATAAAATAATCCAAAATCTAATGTACCTTTTAGGTACCTCATTACATGATTTGCAGCTGTTAAGTGAACCTTCCTAGGTTCTACTAGATACTGACTTAGGGTATTTACAGCAAAGCATATGTCAGGCCTAGTATTAGTTAAGTACATCAATGATCCAATGATTTGTCTATATAAAGTTATGTCCACTAGTTCTGATGAATCATTAACTAATAACTTTAAGCTGGAGTCCATGGGAGTGGCCATGGCTTTACACTCCAACATATCAAATCTTTTGAGAATCTCCACAGTGTACTTACCTTGATTTAGAAAGATTCCTTTTGGTTCTTTCCATACTTCTAAGCCTAAGAAGTAGTGCATCAGTCCGAGATCTTTCATCTCGAATTCTGAAGAGAGCTTCTTCTTGCTTTCAATAATCTGATTCTCATCTCCAGTTAGGAAAAGATCATCTACATATAACAGCAATATAACTGGTTCATCATCCATTACCTTGAGATAAAGATTTGGGTCAGCTTTACTTTTGGTAAAGCCTATGCTAGTTAAGAAATTGTCAATCCTTCCGTGCCAAGCCCTTGGAGCTTGTTTCAACCCATATAATGCCTTCTTCAATTTGCATACATGAGTTCTTCCATCATTAACCTCAAACCCTTGAGGTTTCTCTATGTATACTTCTTCTTCAATTACTCCATTCAGAAAAGCTGTCTTAACATCCATTTGGTGTAATTTCCACTTCATCATGGATGCAAGAGCCATAATAGTTCTAATTGAAGTATACCTGGCAACTGGTGCAAATGTTTCTTCGTAGTCAATTCCCTCCTTCTGAGAGAATCCTCTAGCTACAAATCTTGCTTTGTATTTTTCAATGCTTCCATCTGCGGCATGTTTTATTTTGAAGATCCATTTGGAGGAAACCACACTTTTATCTTTTGGCTTGGGAACTATATCCCAAACATCATTTTTCATTATTGACTGATATTCTTCTGTCATTGCTTCTACCCATTCTTTCTTCTGAGCTGCCTCTTCATAGCTAGTAGGTAGTTGATCCACAAGGTCACACATTAAGGCCATATAGTTGGATACTAGCTTTGGTTTCTTTCTTTCTCTAGTGGAGCCTTCAGGAGCTCCATATCTTTCAGCTCCTTGGATAATATCTCTAGCCCATGCTGGTCTTCTTTTCCTGGATAGTTCTGCAACAGGTGGTTCTTGAGGTTCCAGGATGTCATGATCCTCTGGTGTAGCTTCTTCAGGGATGTGAACAGTCTCTGAATCTCTGGGTGATGAATCTTCTTCATAAACTTCTTCAAGTTGACACTTTCTGGATTTCTTGAGAGCTGCTTCCTCATCAAAGGTTACATCTCTACTTATTTCTATATGATGGAAACCTGGTATGTAGATTCTAAAGGCTTTGGAAGTTTCATAATAACCAACAAACATTCCCTTCTTACCTGAGGGATCCAACTTGGTTCTTTTTTCTTTTGGAATGTGGATATACACAGGACACCCAAATATTTTAATATGACTTACCTCAGGCTTCTTACCTGTAAACACTTCTTCTGGAGTTTTGAATTCAAGAGCACTGTGAGATAATCTATTTTGCACATAAATTGCTGTCTTGGCTGCTTCAACCCATAAGTACATGGGAAGATCTTGGTCATGTATCATGGTCTTCACAGCTTCCATGATTGTTCTATTTTTCCTTTCAGCCACCCCATTCTGTTGGGGATTGTAGGGAGTAGTTAGTTCCCTTTTAATTCCAGCTTCTTTGCAAAAGTCCTCAAATTCCTTTGAGGTGAATTCTCCACCATTATCTATTCTGAGAGTTTTGATTTTCTTGTCTGATAGATTTTCTATTCGAGACTTGAACTCTCTGAATTTTCCAAAGACTTCATTCTTCCCTTTTAGGAAGTATATCCAAGTTTTCCTTGAATAGTCATCTATGAATGAAAGATAGTATTCAAACCCACTTAAGGAAGTGGTGGGCATTGGACCACATACATCTGAGTGTATAATCTCTAAAATGTTCTTAGTCTTTGTTTCACTCTTTGGAAAGGGGTTTTTGATATTTTTCCCTTTCTTACATCCTTTACATGAGCCATCATGATCAGCTTTTAAATCTGGTAGTCCTATGACTACCTTGCTTACATAGGGTAAGGCTTTAAAGTTGATGTGGGCTAATCTTCTATGCCATAGCTCACTGGGGCTAGAGATCTCATGTGCAAGAGCAGCTTCTGGATGACCCTTGAGTTTATAGAGACCTCCTTCTTCTTCACCAATAACAACTGCATCTTTAATTGACTTCCCTTTGGACCACATGAGTACTTGTCCATCTATGAAGGCTACTCTGAAGCCTTTCTTATCTAGAGCTGAGATGGAGAGAAGGTTCTTCTTTAAACCTGGAACATATAAGATGTCTTTCATCTTCAAGGGTGTTCCAGAATCTAGCTTATAGCTAGCTTCACCAATTCCTTTGATGGGATATTGGTAGTCATCTCCTAGAGATACTTTCTGTGAAGAAGACTTTTCTTCAAGAAATGAGAAGGTCTTCCTTTGACCTGTCATGTGCTTGGAAGCACCACTATCAATGAGCCATGTATCTTCTCCAGGAGATACAGATCCAGAGAGTGCAGAGAATAGAACATATTCTTCTGGATCTTCTTTCTTCACCTTACATCTTTTCCTTTTGGGTTTTACCTCTACCTCTTCTTCTTCTTCATCTTCTTCCTCTTCTTCTTCTTCACTTTCATTTTCTGCCATATGTGCATGATGTCTTTTGTGGAAGAATTTCTTCTTTTGAGAAGGACAATATCTGGAGATGTGTCCCAATTTATGACAACTGTAGCATTCTACCGTAGAATAATCTCTTGCTGAATTGGGTCCTCTTCTCTTGTTAGATCTAGAGAAGTGTTGAGATCCTTTGTGATCAACTCTCTTGAAATGATTCATTCTTCTTCTTTTGGTATGAGTGGCTAGGGCTTGGTCATCCTCTTTGAGAAGGGCTTCTCTATTTGCAACCCTAGCTTCTTCTTGAACACAATCCTCCCATACTACATCAAACTTCATGCTCTCTTTCCTGGCACACATGGTTTGTATAAATGACTCCCAAGATCTAGTGAGACCATTGAGGGCAGTCATCATAAGTTCATCCTCATCAAGGGTATCACCAATTGCATCTAGTTGTTCCTTGATTTGTGAAACCCTTGAGAAGTAGTCTTGAATGGATTCTCCTTTGTGCATCTTGGTGCTCTTCAATTTAGACCTCAGATTCATATTCCTGTTGATGTTCTTCCCTTCATACATTCTTCCTAGGGCATCATACATTTCCTTTTGAGTCTTCTTGGAGGCCACTTGGGGAATCAAGTGGTCTTTGATGGAATCAGCTATGATTCTCTTTGCCCTAATCAAATCTTTCCTATGTTTCTCTTTGGCTTCATCTCCTTCTGGTTCTGCAACTTCTTCCTTGATAAGCTGAGCAAGATCATTCTCTTCAAGAATGAGACCAATTCTGTATTTCCATGCCCGGAAATTCTCTATGCCTTCTAGCTTGTCTTCAAGCTTAGTATTTGGAGCCATCTTCTCTTGGGGGAGTCCAAGAGACAGAGTAGACTTACTTGGAAAGTTACTTTTCACTTTTCCGGAAACTGAAACAGAATTTTATCGCACTTTTGGTAGAATTAGGGTTTGCAATTCCCGGAGTTCTACCCAACCAAAAATTTCGATCTAGGGCTTAAAAGAAAGGTATTGAGGAGGGCTTTCCAGCCATGCAACAAAAAATCAATAATACCAACTTTGGGATGAAAACCCTAACTTCACCAAAAAGAGAGAGAGAGATAATCTTACCTTGTGAAAGATGTCCTATTCAGTCTAGCTCTGATCCCATGTTAAGTTTAAACCAAATAACCAAGCAAGATCACTGAAAGAAGCATAATCACAAGATAGACACACAATATATCGTGGGAAACCCTCATGGGGTAGAAAACCCAGTAAAGCTTTCCTCAATAAGATGAACAACCAAAATACAAGATGTGCTCCTCCTTCCTTTGTCTCCTTAGCTGATCTCCCAAACAAGTGCGCACTCTTCCACAAGTGAGTGAATGATCTAATGAGGAGTTCACCTCCTCTATTTATACTTGACTCTCAACTGACTAAAAGACCTGTTGGGGCCGACCTCACCTGGAGAAGTCTAATAACCCCTAAAATATAACTACAGGGCCGACCCACACATGGTGGGTCTAATAACCCTAGTTAATATCAAACCCTGGAGGAATAAACATCTCCAGATACATAGTAGGATTACCTCGGAGGAATGAAACATCTCCGGAATAAATAATGTACAATTATAATATTCTTAGAAGTTACAATATTCAACATAGAATTGGTATATCTGGAAGTTAAAGAGACCAGGGCATATAACTTCAACATCTATAAAAAAACAATTGATGAGAATAAAATATGTGTGAGAATTGAGAGGATGAAGAGGAGTGGTTGTTGATGAAGCTGTGATTCGAAGAAAACAATTCAGAACATAAATGTATGGTTCGATTTAATGAAGAACAAAATACCTAGAAACTCAAGCTGTAGCCGCACAGAACAAAAATGAAAAGGGTATGTACTGATATATCTGAATCAGTGTGATATAATTGACTGAAAAATTCTTAACAATTCAGAAGAAAAATGTGTGGTTTGATTTAATGAAAAATAGAATGCCCAGAAACCCAAGCTATAGCAACACAGAACAAAAAATGAAAAGAGTATGTATTGATTTATCTGAACCAGTGTGATATAATCAACTGAAAAATTCTTGCTAGGGTGGAAGGGAGGTGCTAGGGAGGATTGTTGTCCTCATATTTCAGTGGGTGTTGAAGAAGAAGAGTTGGTGCTCTTTTACAAGTGGGTTCTTGTAATTCAAAGGTTGTAGCCTCATTTGAGTAGAAGCTCAAAGATAAAAATGATGTATAGAAGTTGAAGCTTTCTTGACATCCTATGAAGAAGAGGTTTTTCCCTTTATGGGTTTTCTCATGAAAAATCTGTGTCATGTGTATATTTGTGTGATCGAATGATTATACTGTGCCTATATATTAAATCTACTACAATGAACTTTCTGTTGTTAAAAGAATGAATGTAAAGGTTCTGATAACACCCTAACTGCTATAAGATATCAAGGAAAATATTTTTAAAATTGTTTAAGCTCTGTAATTAACTGATTCACCCCCCCCTCTCTTTTAATTGATACTTTCAACAATTGGTATCAGATCCAGACCCTTTAGTCTAAGGAAGATCCGATAAGCTTAAACATTGCAAGTCATGATGGTTCAACCAATAAAGCTCTTCTATTTGATGGAACAAATTTTGCCTTTTGGAAGGTTAGAATGAGAACATACCTAATGTCTTTAGGTGCTGATGTTTGGGAAGTGGTAGAAACTGGATATACAAAACCTATTGTACTAGCTTCCAAAGATGATAAGCTAGAGTTTAGTTTTAATGCAAAGGCAATGAATGCCATTTTGAGTGGTCTTTCAGAATCTGAATTTGTAAAGGTAATGCATCTTGAATCTGCCAAAGAAATGTGGGATAAACTCATTAGTAACTATGAAGGAAATGAAAAAGTAAAAGATGCCAAACTTCAAACTTACAGACTGAAATTTGAACAGCTAAAGATGAATGAGGATGAGTCTGTTAGTAAATATATTTTGAGAGTTGAAGAGCTTGTGAATGCCATGAAGGGTCTTGGTGAGAAGATTGGAGAAGCTCCTCTAGTTCAAAAGATTTTGAAATCTCTACTTGATAAGTTCAATCCAAAAGTCTCTGCAATAGAAGAAATGAGTGATATGAAAACTTTATCTATTGATCAACTTCTAGGAACTTTAACTGCCTATGAAATGAGAATCAGTAAAGATAAATCTACCGTTAGAGAAGCATCTTTTAAAGCAGACAAATAGATAGAATCTGAAATGGAAGAGATTGAGGCAAAATTTGTAAGAAGATTGAAAACTGGATTAGGAAAATATAAAGGGAAGTTGTTTTTTAAATGTTTCAATTGTGGTAAGGTAGGGTACTTTGCATCTAAATGTCCTTATAAAGAAAAAGGTCAGAATTCTATTGATGAAGAGAAACATACATTTAAGAGATACAATAAAAAGAATAACTACAAAATGAAACGTTTATGTGCAAATGATGTTGACCTATTAGAAGTTTCAGACAGTGAGTCATCTTGTGAAGATAAAATGAATTATTTTGTGCTTATGGCCATAGAATATCTTGAAGATGATGGAAGCAATATGAATGATGAAGATGCTATTGTTGATATGGAAGGTGAGTTGATTAGTGCTTTGGAAGAAATTTACAGACTCAGATTAAAGAAGAGGAAACAAAAACAGTTGTTAGTGCAGTATGAAAAGAATGCTAAAGAACTGAGTACAGACTGTAGCTTGTTAAATATAGAACTAGAAGAAACAAAGAAAATAAATGATGTTCTAAAAGAACAGTTATCACAGAAAAAAATGAGATGTGAAGCATTAGAAGAAGAAGTTTTAAAATTCAGAAAAGAATTGGAAAATTTTCAATCTCTCTATCATCAAAACTTGCAAGTATTAAAGCAGTAGAAGAACTAAATAACATTCTGAATAAACAAAGATCTCCTTTGATCAAGACTAGTTTAGGTTATGAAGAAGGGAGTAGCAGTTTGTCAGAAAACAAAGAAACAACTAAGGTAATTAACTTTCAGAACATCAATCAGTCACAATATACAAAGTCAACAAGTTTCATCAAAACTGAAGAAAATAAAGACAAAAGTAAAGTTAATCTAATGAGTGGAAAACATGAGATAGCTATTGGTCTGCAGTCAAGAAGACATGAAAAAGAATTAAAGAACATAATGACATGGCCATCTATTCCAAGAAGACAGTCAAGATTCATGTATCAAATTTTTTTCAATGGATACTGTTATTGTTGTTCTGATTTTGGTCATAAAGCTGCAAATTGTGTTTTTCACTTTAAAATCATACAACGAAGAATGTTTAATAGTAATCAATTGTTGCAACATAAAGAGAAACAGTCAATGAGAAAACAAGAGTATCATACTACACCTTTTCCAGCAAGAAGAAGAGATTATGCTAGAAATATAAATTCTTTTGAGTCTTTGTACAATCAACCAGAATGTTATATTTGTCATAATTTTGGACACAAGGCCATAGAATTTCATTTAAAGAATTATGAATCAGATTCAAGAATATATTTTTCTGTTAAAAAGGCTAAACTATGGAAGAAGAAAGAAAACAACTAGTGTGGATTAGTGCTTTCTGCTCAAAGACAAAAGGACCCCTGGTATATTGACAGTGGTTGTTCCAAGCACATGACTGGAGATAAAGGTAAATTTCTATCTCTGAGTGAACACAAATCAGGAGATGTAACTTTTGGAA
This sequence comes from Larix kaempferi, assembly GCA_027924585.1. Taxonomy (NCBI): domain Eukaryota; kingdom Viridiplantae; phylum Streptophyta; class Pinopsida; order Pinales; family Pinaceae; genus Larix; species Larix kaempferi. Next base: position 7,453,543 of record BSBM01000434.1, read on the forward strand.
ATAATGCTCAAGGGAAAATCAAAGGAAAATGATTGGTACATCTAACTAGTAAAGGAAAAGCTGAAGATGTATTATTTGTGGATGGAATGAAGCATAGTCTTCTTAGTGTTAGTCAGGTATGCGATAGAGGATGTGAAGTTGTATTCAATTCTAAAGAATGTAAAATAAAATCTGTATCTTCAGGACAATTAGTTTCCAAAGGTATAAGAACATAAAATAATGTCTATGTTTTGAAAGAAGATAAGGAAGAGTGTCATCTAAGCAAGTATGATGAGAGTTGGTCATGGCATAGAAGACTTGGACATTTGAGTTTTGATCATTTAATCAAACTTAGGAACAATGAAGCTGTAAAATATTTTCCTAAGATTTCAAAACCATGTTGTATGTAAACCTTGTCAAATGGGAAAATTGACTGGAACTCAGTTTAAATCTAAGAGCTTCACATCAACAGATAAACCTCTTCAATTAGTACATATGGATTTATGTGGACCATCAAGAAAGGAAGGAATAGGTAAAGAAAACTATTTTATGCTAGTTATTGATGATTACTCTAGACTAACATGGGTTTGTTTCTTGAAAGAAAAATCTGAAGCATTTGAAATTAAAATTCAAAGTATTTAAAGCTTTGACTGAGAATCAAACAAGAAAAAGATTAGAAGCAGTAAGATTTGATAGAGGAGGAGAGTTTTGTTCAAGGGACTTCAAAGAATTCTGTGATGAACAAGGAATCAAAAGAGAATATACAATTTCAGGCACTCCACATCAAAATGGAGTAGTTAAGAGACATAATAGATCAATTCAGTAGATGGAAAGGTCAATGATGAATGAAAGAAATATTTCTTAGACATTCTGGGTAGAAGCAATTCACACAGCTGTTCATGTTCTTAATAAAGCTCACTTAAGGCCTAATAGTGATAAAACTACTTATGAATTGTGGTTTGGGAGACCTGCTTCCATCAAGCATTTTAGAGTTTTTGGAAGTAAATGCTATATCAAAAACAATGATGAACATCTTGGAAAATATGATGATAGGGATCATGAAGGTATCTTTCTGGGGTATGCTACAAATAGTAAAGGATACAGATGTTACAATAAGAGGTCACGTAAAATGGTTGACAGCATTGACATTAAGATTGATGAAGGTATGCCTGTAAAAGATATTCAGATAAACAATGTTGATACAAAAGATGCAGCTGAAGACGAAGAAGAATAGGTCCAAGAATCAGAAAAGGAAGACTCTGAGTCAGAAAATGAAAGTACAGGTACATAGCAACAACCAGTAAATCCTTCTTTAAGAATTATTCAAAAGAATCATCCTGAAAGTCAAATTATTGGAAACAAGAATGAAGGTGTTCAGACAAGAAGTAAGTTACTTAAGAATTCAGAACAGTCTCACATTGCTTTTTTATCTCTCATAGAACCCAAGAATTTTAATGAAGCAAGTGAAGATGAAGATTGGATAAAAGCTATGAATGAAGAGCTTGATCAGATTGAAAAGAATAATACTTGGGAACTTGTTCCTAGCCCAACAGACAAGAATGTGATTGGGTCCAAATGGGTGTTTAAGAATAAAATGAATGACCAAGGAAAAATTGTCAGGAATGAAGCTAGATTGGTTTGTAAAGGATATGCTCAAGTTGAAGGACAAGATTTTGATGAAACCTTTGCACCTGCGGCAAGAATGGAAGTTATAAGAATGTTTCTTGCTTATGCCTATCACAAGAAGTTCAAAATTTATTAGATGGATGTCAAGTCAACATTTCTCAATGGAGATTTAGAAGAAGAAGTTTATATGGAACAACCTGAAGGATTCTCTCTAACAGACTATCTTGATCATGTCTGCAAATTGAAGAAAGCTCTATATGAATTGAAACAAGCGCCAAGAGCCTGGTACTATAGATTATATAAATATTTATAAGAGAAAGGATTCAAGAAAGGCAATGTTGATAGTAATCTGTATATCAAAACAGAAGGTGATGACTTATTAGTTGTTTTGGTTTATGTTGACGATATCATTTTTGGATGTACTAGTGCTTCTTCTGTTCAATGGTTTGCTAATGCTATGCAATCTGAGTTTGAAATGTCCATGATTGGAGAACTGCCATACTTTCTTGGTCTTCAAATTACTCAGAGTTTTGAAGGACTATTTATCTCTCAAAAGAAATATCTACAAGAGATGTTGAAGAAATTTCAGATGGAGGATTCTTCATCTGTTAGTACCCCTATATTGATTGTTGGTTGCAAGCTTAGCAAAGATGATATTTCACCAGATGTTGATCAAAGAACATATAGGTCAATGATAGGCAGTCTGCTGTACATTACTGCAACTCGTCTTGATATTATGCATGTTGTTGGAATGGTAGGAAGATTTCAGTCTGCTCCCAAACAAAGTCACTTGGTAGCTGTGAAGAGAATTTTCAAATACTTGAAAGGAACAATGACTTATGGTCTCTGGTATCCTAGGAATCAAAACTTTCAGTTGATTGCATATTCAGATGTTGACTGGGAAAACTGCTTGGATGAAAGAAAGAGCACTAGTGGAGGTGCATTCTTCTTAGTCGACTCATTAGTAGCATGGATGAGTAAAAAGCGAGGTTCTATCTCTCTATCTACTACTGAGGCTGAATACATAGCTACTGCAACATGTTGTACATAGGTATTATGGATGATACAAACTATTGCTAATTTGGAGGTGAAATATTCTAAACCTATTCCTATTCACTGTGATAACACAAGTGCCATTAGTGTGTCAAAGAACCTTGTTCTTCATTCCAAGACCAAACACATTCCAATCAAGTATCATTTTTTAAGGGATCAGGTTACAAACTGAGTTGTCCAATTACATTTCATTCCTTCTAAAGAATAGAATGCTGATATATTTACTAAACCCTTATCCAAAATCCAGTTTGAATATCTATGCCAGAGGTTGGGTGTCATATCTTGTTCCAACTAACTTGTTCACTTTGGCAGGGGGAGTTTGTGCTTATTGCATATCTAATATAATTCTGAGATGGTTCCATAATGTTTTCTTTGCTGATTTATGAGTTAATATTGATAGGGGGAGATGTATTGTCATGTTTTCTTTGAGATTGATGTTAAAGGGGGAGAAGTTCAGGTAGTTGCAGATAACAAGCAGTTGATGATTACACTTGCAACATCATAAATTGTAGGTTTCCATCAATGCAAAAAGGGGATATTGTTGGAACTTTGATTCATTTTCCATTGATGGTTGGAAAGCAGACAAAGCGGGTGACTCAGACGGCTACAACTCAGACGGCTGCAACTCATAAAGCTGTGACTCAGATGGCTGCAACTCAGACGGCTGTGACTTAGATGGTTGTGACTCAGATAGCTACGACTCAGACAAGCTGTGACTCAGATGGCTGCAACTCAGACGACTGCGACTCATACGGCTATGACTCACATAGATGCAACTTAGACAAGCTGTGACTCAGACGGCTGCAACTCAAACGGCTGTGACTCAGACGGCTGCAACTCAAATGGCTGCGACTCAGACGACCGTGACTCAGACGGTTGATACTCAGACTGCCGTGACTCAGACAGCCGCGACTTAGACGGCTGAGACTCAGACGGCCATGACTCAAACAGTTGTGACTTAGACAAGCTGTGACTCACAAACATTTATTTATTGATTAATTAGTCACTTATAGCGTGTAAATTTTGGAAGACAAAGAGACAGTTCAATTTTCGAATTGGGAGTGAAAGAGACCGTTTTAGTTTTAGAATTGGTATATCTGGAAGTGAAAGAGACCGAGGCATATAACTTCAACATCTATAAAAAAACAATTGATGAGAACAAAATCTATGTGAGAATTGAGAGGATGAAGAGGAGTGGTTGTTGATGAAGCTGTGATTCGAAGAAAACAATTCAGAACAGAAATGTATGGCTCGATTTAATGAAGAACAAAATACCCAGAAACTCAAGCTGTAGCAACACAGAACAAAAATGAAAAGGGTATGTACTGATATATCTAAATCAGTGTGATATAATTGACTGAAAAATTCTTAACAATTTAGAAGAAAAATGTGTGGCTCGATTTAATGAAAAATAGAATGCCCGTAAACCCAAGCTGTAGCAGCACAGTGTTAAATTTTTAGTATTAAATCACAATACTATAGGATCTTTGCTGAGAGAATAACATCTACAGTATATCAATGCATGACAATCATAATATGACAAGCATCACAAGCATCACAAGAATCAAAAGCATAGAGACAGGAACATAAGCATAATATTATTAAACAAACAAAATAGGCAAGAAATGATAATTGAAATACTTATCTTTGTTTGTTTGTTTGGGTGGACTCCCTCTGAGTCTTTGCTTCCTAGTAGGAGCTGCTGAAGTAGCTTCTTCTACATCTTTCTATTGTGGAATGTAGGAAGATGGTCAACTCCCTCTGAAGATCTGCATCCTTGCAGGAGCTGCTAGAGTGTGCTCCTTTTGATCTTTGCTTCCTGGATTACCTGTCCTTATATTCATCTTTGCTGACATCAATATTCTTGAACCCAGAAAAGACCTCTTCTGGTGTCTTGTTGTCCAATATCTTGTGGGGAGTTATGTTCTGCACATATACAACTGTTCTAACTGCTTCTTCCCATAGATGCATAGGTAGATCCTGGTCATGCAGCATTGTCCTTGCTGCTTCCATGACTGTTCTGTTCTTCCTTTCTGCAACTCCATTCTGTTGAGGATTATAAGGAGCAGTCAACTCCCTCTTAATCCCAGAATCACTGCAAAGCTTCTTGAAGTCATTTGAGGTGAATTCTCCACCATTGTCAGATCTGAATGTCTTGATTTTCTTGTCAGTTTGATTCTCCATCAAGGTTTTGAATTCCTTGAATTTATCAAGCATCTCATCTTTTCCCTTCAAGAAGTATACCCAAGTCTTCCTGGAGAAGTCATCGATAAATGATACATAGTAAACATACCCACTCAGGGAGCTGGATGACATAGGGCCACATACATCTGAGTGGATGATTTCCAGGATGTCTTTTGCCTTGCTTTCACTGCTTGGGAAAGCCTTCTTAATGTTCTTACCTTTTGCACATCCTTTGCAAACACCTTCATGTTTGGTCTTGATTTCAGGAAGACCCTCTACTGCCTTGTTTGCAATTGGAAGTGCCCTATAGTGCATATGAGAAAGTATTCTATGCCGAAGTTCACTTGGCTCCATGGATTCATGTACCATGGCATGTTCAGGTTGTCCCTTCAATTTATACAAGCCTCCCTCTTGCTCTCCAATCACTACTGCATCATCTATGGTCCTTCCCTTTGGCCACATTAGGACTTGGCCATCCACAAATGCAACCCTCATACCTTTTGCATCCAATGCAGAGATGGAGAGTAAGTTCTTCTTGAGCCCAGGTACATAAAGTACTTCTTTCATCTTCAATGATTTTCCAGAATCTAGGTTGTAGGAGGCTTCACCACTTCCTTTGATTGGGTATTGATAATCATCCCCAAGTTTCACCTTATGGGGTGATTCATGTTCAGATAGGTTCACAAAGGATTCTTTAAACCCAGTCATGTGTTTGGAAGCCCCACTATCAATCAACCAATCATTACATCCATGGGAGATGGTACCTGTAAGAGCAGAAATTAGAACATATTCTTCTTCACTTGATGAGTCATCATCACTACTACTTTCTGTCCTAGCCTTCTTCTTTGGAGGTTCATCATCTTCGGAAGCATGAGCATGAAACCTTCTTTTGCTGCCCTTCTTCTTCTTACTGGAGTTGTTGTTATTATCCCTTTTGTTCTTGGGACAATCTGAAGCAAAGTGACCCTTCTCATTGCATGTGAAGCATCTTAGGTCCTTCTTACTCTTTTGATGGAATCTTTTGTGGTGAGAGTGATCCTTCTTGGTTTTGCTTCTTTTGGTGTGAGCTGCAAGAGCTTGATCTTCTCCTCCCATCTTTTCCTCACGAGCTATGAGTCTAGCTTCTTCTTGAGAGCATTCTTCCCTCAATCTGTTGAAGGAGATCAATTTCTTCCTTGCACAAATTCCTTGAATAAAGGAATCCCATGACCTGGGTAGGCCACTTAGAGTGGTCATCACCACTTCACCATTCTCCTCCATTTCATCTACTGCTTCTAATTGTTCCTTGATCTGGGAGACCCTTGAAAAGTAAGATTGAATGGTTTCTCCATTCTGAAACTTCACTGCTTTCAATTGGTTCCGCAGGGTCATCTTCTGATTTATGTTCTTTCCTTCAAATAGCTTGGTCAAGGATTCAAACATCTCTTTGGGTGTCTTAAGAGAAGACACATGAGGTATGAGATGGTCTTTGATAGAATCAACAATGATTCTCTTTGCCTTGACCAAGTTCTTCTTGTGCAATGCCTTGGCTTCTTCATCCTCTGGGATAGGGATGTCTTCTTTCACATATGAGTCCAACTCATTCTCTTCCAGGATTAACCCAATCCTATACTTCCAGGATCGGAAGTTGTCAGCCCCTTCAAGCTTATCCTCAAGCTTAGTGTGGAGAGACATCTTTAAGAGTACTTCAAATGGAAATAGAAAAGATTTAGGACTTACCACTTGAAGTGCTGAAAACTGGATCTGGTTCCGGATTAGGGTTTGTCAGAGAAACCCTAAAAATTCAAAATGTGAATTTCAAAATTCCGAAAGGAAAGAAAGATGCACCTTGGAGAGATGATCATCCTAGTACATTCAGAATTTGAGATCAGCAAAGTCTTGCCCTTCAAAATTGCCTTTTTGTCCTCCCGGGTTCACTAGGGAGAGCCCTGAATTAGGGTTTTAGTTTCCCGGAGATCTACCCAGCCAAAAATATCGATCCAAAGCTCTAACCTTCGCTTTTTGCAAGGAGCTTCCAGCTATGCCTTCAGTTTCCAGAAATTCCTATTTTTGTGGAAACCCTAATATTTAGGGCCAAATATGAAAATGCTCGGAACTGAATTCTGATTGGACAGATAGATGCGCCTTGATGAGTAGATCCAATCTACTATACTGAATTTCAAAAATCTGTGGAGAGAAACCCAATAAACAAGGAATACAAGCTTTCGTCACTGCAAAATGTCTTCTTCTCAGTTAAGCTCTGATACCATGTTACATTTTTAGTATTAAATCACAATACTATAGGATCTTTGCTGAGAGAATAACATCTACAGTATATCAATGCATGACAATCATAATATGACAAGCATCACAAGCATCACAAGAATCAAAAGCATAGAGACAAGAGACACAGAGTTTCCGTGGGGAAAACCCTAAGTTGAAAAACCCCACAACTTCCTCAGAGATAGAGAGAGCAATGGCTCAACCAAAATACAACCAAATAACACTGAGATAGTCTCCTAGCACATGATCCTCCTCCTCCTCACTAGTGCGCCACTTTTCAGAGAGAGAGATAGTTACTTTTCCGAGTGAGTAAAATAGAGATCTCCTATCTCTATTTATACTCACCTTTTTGCCCAGTGACCTACTGGGGCCGACTTGTCTACTTAGATACACCCACATTATATTATATATTAATCAGGGCCGACCCCATAAGGTGGTCTAATAACCCATCGGCAAGTACACACACTTGCGACACTTGTCAATCCACATGACGACACTTCCTTATAGAGGAATAACACATCTCTTCTAAGGGTACAATAAATATATATATAATATATAGATGAAATACATTCCGAAGTTACATATACATCAACACACAGAACAAAAAATGAAAAGAGTATGTATTGATTTATCTGAACCAGTGTGATATAATCAACTGAAAAATTCTTGCTAGGGTGGAAGGGAGGTGCTAGGGAGGATTGATGTCCTCATATTTCAATGGGTGTTGAAGAAGAAGAGTTGGTTCTCTTTTACAAGTGGGTGCTTGTAATTCGAAGGTTGTAGCCTCATTTGAGTGGAAGCTCAAAGATAAAAATGATGTACTGAAGTTGAAGCTTTCCTGACATCCTATGAAGAAGAGGTTTTTCCCTTTATGGGTTTCCTCATGAAAAATCTGTGTCATGTGTATATTTGTGTGATTGAATGATTATACTGTGCCTATATATTAAATCTACTACAATGAACTTTTCGCTATTAAAAGAATGAATGTAAAGGTTCTGATAACACCCTGACTGCTATAAGATATCAACGAAAAGATTTTTAAAATTGTTTAAGCTTTGTAATTAATTGATTCACCCCCCGCCTGTTAGTTAATGGATACATTCAACATTCAGAATGTTATTTCAGCGTACTCACTAACATACTCATGAACTGGGAGAGGATCAAAATTGAAGTCTAAAGGAATAAGGATCTAGCACATGATGTTGCAACAATCCATCTTGGCAATAACTTAAAGTTGTTGTACAGATCATTTGCTTTTAGGCATAGCTTTCAAATTGTTTTATGGATCACTTTTATTTTCTATAGAATTATAATTTATGACATGCTTACAAAATCTAATTTTTGATCAACCATACTAAAGAGATGCATTTTTGCAATCTTCAGAGTAAGAAAAAATTGAAGGGTCTCTGTAGAAAGTGAGATTTGTTCCTACTAGTGAAGTGTTACAGTGCAGATGTGTTGCATATACCTTTATCCATTGGATTCCTGTGAAGTGTTATAGTTGAGATGTGTGCCATATGCATTTATCCATTGGATTCCCCTCCATTGACATAGCGGTATTGAAGAATTCCATTTTGAAAGCATCATGTTATCCTCACTGGACTGAACCCTAGAGTGCTCTTTATCTCCAACAATAAAGTTGCATCAGGTATAAGTTGGGCAGTAGTTAGCAGCACATGCATCCATCATAAGATGTTGAATACCAGAGAGAGCTTCAATGCCATCATTGGCCCTGAAACTCCCAAACCCACTTGATTAATGGAATTAATGGATGTTTTGATATTTTGTAATCGAGAGCTTGTGGGATTTTACGTACATTTGAGTGCATGGGCATTGGGAAGCCTCCATAATCCTCCTTTATTTAAGAAATTCTATAAAAATATTAATTATGGCATCCATAAAACATAGGTATTGAATAAAAATTCAACTGAAGTGGAGGATACACATTCCCTAGAGGTGAGTGCCAATTGTATACACTTGAATTCAGAGATCCATGAAGAAAAAAGGAATAGATGGAATGAAATCTGAGCATAGGATATCTGACTGTAGCAGGAAGATGGGTAAGGTGGGATGGATTTTGTTTTTATATTATTGCAGTGATGGATTATTACTATGGGGAGATGGGATGTTTTTCTATTATTGCGGTGGTGAATTATTACTACGTGGAGCTGTGATGTTTTTATATTATTGTAGTGGTGAATTATTACTATGTTGAGCTGGGATGTTTTTCTGATGCTTAAGGAGCACACTGCTCTAGGGTTTGAACAATATTTCTCATCGAATGATTTTCTTTGATGCATGAGCAGGAGCACACTGCTCTAGGGTTTTAGACAACATTTTAAGCTTTTCAAGGTTCCACTGCAGTACATTTAGCAGTTGGGTCCTCTCCAGTCCCTCTCCTCATACTGTAAATGCTGAATATGGGTTGAAGATTGAGTGGGATTTTCCGAGTAACTACTCAAACATCAGCTTCTCTCCTAATGCACTATGTGTGAAGGAAACCACCATCAAGGGCAGTGTTAGCTACCAGTGTGATTTTGGATATGTAGGTGATGGAATTACAAATGTAGAAGGATGTTTCAAAGGTAAGTCTAACCCATTTTTGGGATATAAGTTTTCATCATGCATTTCTTTCCATTATTTGCTACACTGGTAGAAACCCATCTAGACCCGGGTATGATTTGCACCTCGCAAAGCTCGACGTTGAGGTTTCCGTTACCAATATCTATTTATGTGAACTGGAGATTCCATCCTCCAGCTTCACAACTCAATGCCATTATTAGATAGGTAAGGGCTAGTGACCATATTCAATGCACCCAATGCAACATTCAGATATAATGCACCCAATGCGGCATCCAGATACCCCACCTCACCAGGGCTATAGAGCACCTCGCTTCTCCCTATGTAATACATTTTTAGTCTTTGTAAATGTGATTGAAATGTAGAGCTATTGTTTACTTTCAGGTTGAAGGGGGCTTGGGAAATGACCAAATCCTTTGTAGGCTGATAGCTTTTGGTGTTGTAGCCCTAGTTTTCCGACTTTCGTGGGTACTAAGCATTAGAATATGCGATTCCATGGGGACTAACGTTCTGTTCTAGATTGGCAATTTCCACCCATTAACTGTGATGCTGTAACCTCTGAATCCTGATATCAATATTTATTTGCTTCTACCTTTTCATCTTTTATCTTAGTGATTTTAACCATACCTGGGCGAATTTTCTTTTGCCAGACAAGTTCATTGGCTTTTGGACGAAGTTGAGGTGCTTGTGGTGAATTTTGAAGTTCCTAGGACGTTTTTATCATCATTAAGAAAAAATTGAAGTGCTTGGGAAGTGCCTGGGGCGTTTTTATCATCCTTGCGCGAATTTTGAAGTGCCTAGGTGTTTTTATCATGGTTGGGCGAATTTTGAAGTGTCTATGAAAATAATGAAGTGCCTGGGGTGTTTTAATCATGGTTGGGCAAATTTTGAAGTGCCTAGGAGATTATTGAATTGCTTGGGGCGTTTTTATCATAATGGCGCAAAATATTGAAGTGCCTTATGCGTTTTTATCATCATTGGGAGAAATATTCAAATCCTAGGGTGTTTTTATCATTGCTAGGAAAGTTACCAAATGCCAAACTACGTGATTCCTCTTATTGGGAATTTTTATGCATTGATGTGCAAATTCCTAGTTGGGTGAATTCACAAGGCTTCAATCCCTTCTAATAACTAGTTAATTCCCTTCCTTGGATGCTCACTTAGTCTCAAAGATCAATGGATCATGTTACGGAGTTGAAATTAATGAGGAAGTTTCTAAATTGGTCAATTTGGTGAACGTTTTTCTCTTTGATGGGCATTTATTTCTTGAAAACAAACCTGTTTTTCCGTTTTTCCCATTGACAACATTCTCCCATTGCCAAGCATTTAATTCCTCGTGTAAATTTGTCTTCTCTCTTTGTTGGATGGTATCCCATCTCCTTCGACATGCTGGACAAATTCCAGCCGAACCTTAAGCTATCCAAGGTCCGAATGCCCCCTCTGAATCGAATTCCAATCTCTACCATTTCCCATGCATCCATACGCAGTTGTACGAGTCGATACATAGTTGTGGGAGGGCGTTTTTCTGTTGGGAGAAGCACATTGAATTGCTTCTTCTCTACATTGATTGTTTATCTTTTCCTTAGAGACCATTTGCTATGGGAGGATTCCAAAGATGATTTATGTAACAATTGGATTGGTTAGTACTTAGTACACATACTATAAAAATATGAGAATGAGTTAGCATTTAGCCTCTAGGTCTGAAATTGCTTTCTAAAGCCGTTTAATCTCCATTTTGGATGCTTTTCTGTATGAGTATGGGGTTTTGATTGACAAATAGAGTTCAATGGTAAAGGTTTTTTTGTTTGTCACTAAAACATTTGGTTTTACAAACACAATTGAAGGCTCTTGTTGCAACATCATTTACACATGCTATTATCTTTGCATAGGTGAATGAGAATGATGATACTCTGCTATAACGTCCGAAATTATAATGTAGAAAGTCTGAAATTGCTTTCTCAAGCCGTTTAATCTCCATTTTAGATGCTTTTCTGTATGAGTATGGGGTTTTGATTGACAAATAGAGTTCAATGGTAAAGGTTTTTTTGTTTGTCACTAAAACAATTGGTTTTACAAATACAATTGAAGGCTATTGTTGCAACACCATTTACACATGCTATTATCTTTGCATAGGTGAATGAGAATGATGATACTCTGCTATAACGTCCGAAATTATAATGTAGAAAGTCTGAAATTGCTTTCTCAAGCCGTTTAATCTCCATTTTGGATGCTTTTCCGTATGAGTATGGGGTTTTGATTGACAAATAGAGTTCAATGGTAAAGGTTTTTTTGTTTGTCACTAAAACAATTGGTTTTACAAATACAATTGAAGGATCTTGTTGCAACATCATTTACACATGCTATTATATTTGCATAAGTGAATGAGAATGATGATACTCTGCTATAACATCCGAAATTATAATGTAGAAAGAATCAGGTTCCATCAATAAGGTAGTCCATATAATTGCCATGAGGAAACTACATTTTATTTTTTGAAATCTCATTCCACCTGAAATCTAGAAGTTCATTGAAGTGTGAACATGATGATTACATCTCCTCAATGTCTTGTTCTTTACCACAAAACCAAAAATTGAAACCTAAGTCCTAGTTTAGGTTACTACCTTTAGCCATGACATAATTTGGTTTAGCTAACGTGGTTTAAAGAAAATTTGTCAAATCTGGAATCAATTACTCTGTCAACATGCCTTGGTCATGTCAACAACCAGACATTAAGATGTCAGTTGCTTCAATTGCTACCCATATTATAAGGTTATATTTTAGTTTTTTTTATTTTTTGATTCAGGAGATATTGCACATGCTACTATTCCTTTATATCTTGCTTTGTGAAATTTCATGTCCCCTGTGTTGCCAATGTGTTCCTATATTTTCATTATGATGTCCTTTTGTTCTCATTTATCTCCATAATGGTTTAGACTTGAAGAAAATGTGGCATACTTAGAATCTCATATTCAATACCTTTTCTAGAAGCAAAGTATGGTCATGTCTACTTATTGTTATATAGTTTATTTAACATCCATATCTATTGGAGAGTGATATGTGATAAATTTATATACATTCATGGTTTATCTTCAAATGAAACCCCTCTTCTTTGGTATGGTGGAAATTGGCTCTTTTTTTAGAGTTTGTGTGTAATCAGTCTTAAACCTGCTTTGCATTGACTAAAGTTTGGAAACATGTGAAAAACTCACCTAGGGATTGCACCTAGCCTCATCTCTCTAGGAAACCATGTTAGCATAGGGATAACATTGTCTGGTTCTGAACTAGGTCATTATCATTGTAAGAATTCAAAATTTTTACTTTGAACATGTTTGAACACTAGACACAGACATAGTTGCACTTCTAGCTTAACAACATTTTTACTAAGATCCAAGCAATGTCCTTTCATTAACTCATTATTCCATTATTTTTTTATTTTTTGTTCTGAGAGCATGTAACCATGGAGTTTCATCTCCAACCAACTCGCTAAAATGACTTTTGGTGTTGTTACCATACCATAGTTATTTCCTTAATAATACACACTAAAGGACACTTCTCTTCTCAAGTTACAATCCTATTGCTTCTTGAGATGAATACCATTGATGATGGAGTTTCATCTTCAAGTATTTTTTATTAACTTCTCAAAATACCTATGAGTGTTTTGTTCAAAATACCTAGTACCTCTTATCTTGAGTTTCAACATGATATATATTGAAATAACTCAAAATGGTATAATTGTTGCATTTGGTTGATCATCACTAGAAATTTTAGTATCTTATTGATCTTATATATTTCTTTAGTACAATTAGCTACATGCATTGATTAAGTATTTCTTTAATAATCATTTAAGTATTGATTATTGTTTCCCAATAAGTACAAAACCCAATGAACGACGTAGTGTGCTTGTCGATGCCATATAATATCCCCAGTAAACTTGGTGCTCTTAAGGGGAGGAAAGGTATTTTAGCAGCAAGAGGTATTTCAAGGGGCTAGTCTTGGCTATTTTGACAAATATGAAAATGAAATGGGGGTTCTAATTTTAAGAGATGCATTCTACAATGCAATACATGGGAGATATGTCACTTTTGTTCATAACATTGATGATATGTCATCAAAAATATTACTTAAAAGCTTAAAAAGTAATAACAATAAATATGCTAGCCTAGATCCATATTCAGACATGACCTATTAAACATTGAGGGATCAAATCTATCAAGTTGCAAACATTTTTTAGAGTGCCAAAAATCGAGGAAGGGTTTGCATCGTCAGGGATTTGATCCCTCTCAATGCTAAGTAGATCAAGGCTTAAAATGGAGCATTTTTTGGAGTGCACAAAATTGACGAAAGGTTTGCACCTTGAAGGGTTTGATCCCTCTCGTCACTTACTAGATCAGGGGATGGATCTTGGATGGTAATGCATAGTCAGGGTATTATTCGTTTTGTACATATTTTCAAGAATTGTGTATCTGGATTGATTAGAAACTTTATGGGTTTTGGCTATTGCAGCCTGAAGTAGTTAGGATATTGGAATAGTGGATTAGGATTGTAGTTTGGTTATAGGAGGACCAATTGGATTAATGTTAGGATCAACAATGTTTATGTGCCAGTTTTAGATAAGGTTTGTCAGATTTGTGTAACTAGCCTCACTTTTAAGGCTAGTTTTTATTATCAGACTATTTTTTTATTTTAGTTATATGATACACTTGGCACATGGTTCATTTGTGAGTGTCTGTAATACCCCTACCCTACCTTAGTAATTGTTGGCATCAATGTAAATATTATGTTTGTGCAATGTGTATCAACCCTAGTGTGTAGCTCAAGGCCAAGGGCCCACTAGTGGATGCTCAAGGTTTGCTTTCATATGCGAGTATTTGACAGTGGAACTATGCATGTGCTATCAAGCCATGAAATTTCTTAATTGACGTAAATGTTTAATATTGCAATGAAATAACCAAATCTGGAAAAGTGAGGCAGCTAATGAGAAGGGGGCAAAGGTATCCACTAGGGAGAGCTGAGGGGGTTGTGGGATGGTGACCAAAGATACCACTTGGGCAGGGGGTAACTGATTTGATTCCCTTTACAAGTATGGATTCGGTTACAGAACGTGGAGAAGGAAATCCGGTGGAGGATATTTGCAGGAGATAAAAACGATGTTGAGATTTGAGAAGGGGGTTGGTTCATTGTGGGTTGCGAGGGGGGTTTCCATTCTAGGAGGGGTTTCCATTCTGTGAGGGGTTTCCATTTTGTCAGGGGGTGTGCTTCTATGTGTAGAGGAAGCTAGAAGAAATGTGTTCTTTCTATGCACTAGTGATCCAGACTCTTTCGGATCCGGAAACATAGAGCCAACCATGATATAGAGAAAGAAGACGATATTTCCTATGTGAGCCGTAGTAGTAGAGATGAATGCGATAGGAATACCGTGTGTATGCGTTATCTGTGGGTAGCACATTGAAGACGAACTCGAAGTTGGATCACAAGGCGTGAGTAGCTTAAGGAAGTTGTGTGAAGCTTGAAATCTGCGAGCAGACAGTCGAGTTGTGGGATAGAGATTAGTCCGCAACCCTGGAATAAACCAGCTTATTTAGCGGATGTAAAAGATAGGTTTTAGGGTTGGAATGCTTGATAAACCCAGCGAAGACTGTGATCTCATAGAACTAGCAGTTAGAACTACTTATGCCTATCCTGAATAACACTAGAAGGGAAGGGGCCTTGAGGGACTATGTAGTAGAGAAGAGGGCCTTCCTTGTGTTGGGTGAGGTGAATAATGTAGGTGCCTTATCTGCTAAGTGATTGAGATGTTTGTAGGTCTGTGGTTGAGCTCACTAGCTTAGCAATATCCTCCCTGTTTCCCTGCATGATTGATAAAACCAACTGCAGAGTGGCTTAAAGTATGAGTATGTTTCTGGGATTTCTTGATAAGCCCAGCTATAGGTTGGCTTAGCATTGAAGTGGATCTTGACTGTTAGAGAGCCTACCTAGCCCTCCTTAGTGGATACATAGCCCAACTCAGGGGTGGTCTCTCAGTTGAAAGAGTATAGGCTAGATAGAGACCTAAGTTTGGGTGGAATGTTGCTCTCACTTAGCCAGTTGCTAGGGAAACTTCAAGATACAAAGATAAGTGCTCTGTGGAATGAATGATGTTATTTCACATTATTATTATTATGTTGTTTTGCTTAAATTGTTGAATCAATGTTATATGAATGTGAGTAATAGTTAGACCATGTGTAAGACTGAGTGAAAGGATGCGTGTAGGTTGAATGCTTCATTTAGTTGCATGAGTTTAATGCATTGCTAATTTTACATGTGCTAGATGTATGGTTAGCCTTAGCTTCATTTATTATATGTCTTTTGTTATGAGATTCTTACCCTTGTAATCGGTTGTTTAACCTCACTTAATCGTGGGGAAAGGTTTATATGGCATGTGGTATTCTTAACCCTCTCTGTGAGTCAGAGGGAAGATGGGGCTATGACTGGGGATATATAGAGATCTGTTGAATGATGGAAGGCAACCTAGAGGATTTATAGACAAAAATTAAGAGGAGAAAATGAGGAATTTATCTACCTCATTTGGGAAGGGGATTGCTCCACCTGATAGATCTCTCCAAGAGCTTCCCAACGGTACCAACCTTGCCTCATTTGGATCCAGGATGAGGAAGTTATGACCCTTGGAAGTTTCCTTGGAAACTCACTACAGTAAGGGCCTTGAGAATGACCCTTTCCACATCTGCAATGAAGATTGCAGATTGCGGAAGGTCATTTGGCGGAGAAGTTGGATTTTCTCATTTCCACATCCGCAATGGGGATTGTAGATTGTGGAAGGTCGTTTGGTGGAGAATTTGGATTTCCGCATTTCCACGTCCGCAATGCAGATTGCGGATTGCTGAAGGTCGTTTGGCGGAGAAGTTAGTTTCCGCATTTCCATGTCCACAATGCGGATTATAGATTATGGAAGGATGCTTGGAATGGTAGATTGTAGTTCCTCATTTCCGAATCCCACAATGCATATTGCGGATTGTGGATTGCGCAATGCAGATTGTGGATCGCAAGTGCGGATTGCGGAAGGCCGTTTGGAACGGTAAATTGCAGTTCTGCATTTCCGAATCTCACAATGTGGGTTGCGGATTGCAGAATGTGGATTGCAAATTGTGGAATGCGGATTGTGTATTGTGCAATGTGGACTACGGATTGCAATAGTGAATTGCAGATCTAAGCCCATTGCAGCTGTGTGTAGTTTTGGAAGTAGAGAAGAAAAAAAAATAATGAAGGATCTTTGGTGGCCTCTGAAGACCACAAGGGAGGTCCGGGGACATTACAATGTATTACTAGTTTTGAAATTTTTATACAACTCAACATTCTTTTTTATTTGCAGGTCACATATCTAGGACCAATTTACCCTTCTAACATGTACTCAAAAATTGATCCTTATAAACCATTTGGGAGAATCCTCAACTAAGGTTCAACTGTAGTAAGCATGGAATTTCATCCTAAGTAATGGACTACTCTATTAAGTGATCCTACATTTCATTTTTCAGAAGTCTATACTCTATTAAGCTAGTCAAGTTTGTTTCTTAATTTAATGTTTTGTTTAAATGTATTGTAATGATGAAATAATTTGTAAGCATAGTTAACTATAGGAGTATTTTCAATTGAAATAGATGTTGGTGATATTGTAATTTGGGAAGTGGGATCATGTTAAAAGTTAGCTCATAGGTCATTCAAAGTTTGGGATTCCTTAAACTGCACAAGTGTAAATATTGTATTTAGTTTCCATTTTGTTAAGGCAAATATTTTATGTTTTATTTGGCTGCAATACAAGTGCTTTAAATGAGGTGATTCTTAGCAACACAAAAATTTGTATGACTCACATTTTTTGTTATACTTGTTTAGGTGGCCTGTAAGAAAGAATCAAACATGTTAGTGAACAAGTATATTTGGAACCCAAATGGAGTATTGGTTGGAATGACAATATTCCTTCAAGGTGTCAATGTTACGTTTCATGAAAAATTATTCATATGGTTTACAGATGAATCCATTATTATTATAACAATGTTCAAGACAGTTTTTTCATATGGTATACAGATGAATCTATTATTACTATAGCAATAAATTCATGGGATATATTGTTCACTATTATAGCAATAAATTTATGGGATATATTGTTTGCTAATATAATCTGATTTGTAGGACTGGCATTTTCCAAGCATATTGTTCACATCTATTCTTATATTTCCACATGCCATCTGAGGTGACAACTTTAGGTCCATATTAAAGCTCAAAGAAGGGTTTCATTTTGTGGTAGTTTCCTTTTGTGATACATGGCTATAGTGACAATACTAATACAACTTTGCATATTGGTGCACATATTGGTGGTGTGAATAAGATTTCCTTTGTATAACCGAACAAACAACTATGTGTTGTAACTTGTGGGGATGATATAACCATCAAGCTAAATTTAGTACATGCTTCTTTACTTATTAATTTTATGCATTCCCAATTATCACTTAGTGCTATCAGAAGTAGCCAACTTCAACTTATTTTACTATCGTGCATGTTCTCCAGTTTGGTCATTTGCTAAATGGGCTTGTTATCTATTTTGTAGGTATGTGATGCAGAAACATGTCATAAATAGTATACACGTGAGGGTCACAAATCACCTATATATTGTGTTTCGCTTAATCATAAAGAGAATATCCACATACTTGATTTATCAAGTCTTTTGTTAATTAGTAATTATAGTAATATGAAGATCAATGGTAATATTTTGCCAAGGGGGTTGAATTTCACAAGTTGGCATTTAGGTAGTATGCGGATTACTTGTAACTATTTTTTTGTAAATATGTAACTTGTAAGGCTCAAGTAGCATTAAAATGTACCATTTGATTTTTTTTTGAGATTTCTAATAATCTTAATTCATTGCCTTAATATCTATGTGCCTAAATAGATTCTAGGATTAAACATATTTGTGAAGATACAATTATTTGTGATGACATGCAAAGAGGGATATCCAATGGAAAAATAAAGTGTCACAACAAGTATATGTGCTAATAATATTGAAAATTGTTTTAAAATATGGTTAATATGCACAAAATTCATTACAGTTTTAAAATAATTCTTAAAATACTCATTTTGAAGGGGAGATGATTGTTGGACCCACCAAAAATATCTTCATTGTTGAACTCTCAATAAGACTTGACAACTCTATCACATATCATATAGGTAAATGTTGTAGTAGTTTACCCAGATGCAACAATTCTCACGTCTTATTGCAGCCAACATCGAAAGCATTTGATATCTTTGATGACATAATATTCTTACTTAGATGCAACAATTCTCACGTCTTTCTTATAGCCAACACCAACAACATTTGATCTCTTTGAAGGAATAATATTCTTATCAAGTTACAGGTTACAGTATACTTGCATTTCCTTGCCAATATTCCATGGTTAAAGGTTCCATTTAAGAAGGATCAAGATCAATAAGTTAGGAAAACAATAGATGGCATTATGGGTATGCACATGTCCAGGAATTTGTTTTTAGATTCAAGTAGTTTAACACAATTTTGGATTTGGAAAATGAGTTATCAGACCCTTATAGGAAGAACATAAATCACTAAGAATATTTGGTGTTCAATGGAAGCCATGTCCCCAAAAGAGAGACTTTCAAGGCCTCTTTTGCAAAAAAACAGTCTTTTCAAGTGGGATTTCTTTGTTTACATTTTCAAAACTGTACATGTTAGATGTTTTAGTCTCTAATTCTTTAAAGGGTACTAGCTCAATGGTAGAGCATCTGCAAAGCAAAAGGTTAGTGGTTCAATTCCATTGTGCCCTACTATAAGTCAATACAATATACGATGTAGTTTATTTTTAATAAAATAATCTTAAGTTGATTTTGGTCATTTGATTAAATATTTTTTATACATTGTTTTATTTGTTGTCTCTGGAGAGACAATAGTGATATTGTCGCTGGAGAGACAATATCTAATAGTCTCTGGAAAGAGAATATTTGAGACAATACATAACCCTTTGTTTGTCTCAAATTGAGACAATATGGTCTATTATTTACTTACTCTATATTGCCTTTATAGAGACAATAATTTAAGACAATACTTTAAGACACTCGCTTAAAGACAATATTTAAGACAATACACAATTTTTTTTTTCTCAAGTTGAGACAATTGACACATATTTTATCTCAATTTTTGTCTTAAAACCCTCTCTATGCAGTAGTGATCAATTTAAACCATGTAACAGTTTATTTATTATATATATCATTTACACTTCTTCTTAAATCATTTGAAAAATAAGCATTTATTCTCATATAACAATTTACATATCTCAATAATACACTTTTTCAAATATGTAATATTCATATAAAAGGAACAAATCCTTTCAATATACATAACTCCTACGACACTCTTCCACAATATATATATCTATATACATGACTTCCAAACTCCTATTATTTACAAAACATGAGGAGGTATTTAATTTTAATAAGACTGCCATATATATCGACCTGCACAAATATAATAAATATAATAAAAAGGGCACAAATCTTTATCCAAAACAAAATGCATCTAAGCCATAGACCTACTACGGTTGTACCAAGATAAAAATGGACATCGATTACGTGATTTAATGACATATATCCATAGGCCATGAATGAGTCCATGTCATCCAGACGCTCATACACACACACATATGGATATTACCATGAGTTATAAAACCATAAAATCCCACAGCCAGTCAAGGTTGGCTTGCTTCTTACTATCTTAAATGTATACAGTTAACAACAAAGAAGTTGTGATTAAAACTACATTAACGTTCAAATTTGAAAACCAGTCAGGTGTTAAAAGCGAAAGGCAGATTTAGAAAAGGGAACCCGTTCACTAATAGATCGAGTTAGGTAGACATCAGAGTAAATCCGCAATCATAGGCGAGAAGAGTTGAATATCTTAGTGAAAGCGAAGGCCACGAGGCGCAGAAAGAGTTGTCTGAGTGTGGAAACATTAAATATTTAGGAAACAAAAGTACAGTGATCCATCCCCACTGAAGGTATATGGACCGATAATTTACAACCAACGCAACATCAATCGAAAACAATATGAAAACTGACTTGAACGATCTGCATTCCATACAATACACAATCTATAAAAGACTTCAAATCGACCAATCTACACTTTGAGTCATATCATGGCCCTTTTACAGCCTCAATAGCTGTTGACAAGAGTTTTTACAGCTTATACGGAAGTGTGAAAGTAATCAAAATTGGAGTTCAAAATGATGACTACAAGGCACAAAAATCACACTTGGTATGTCTCCATATACACCTTTAACAAGAAACAAAGCAGTCAGAACTTTGGCTCGAAGGCGAAGATAATAGTAATCTACTTACACATAATTCCATAAAGAACGAGATCGACCACAATGACTTTGTCGTTCTAGTTAAATAGATAAATGGTAGAAATTAACTTAGAACCACAATCAATAATTTTCTACCGACTCTTTAAACCTTGACCCTTGACCCGCAGTTCCGCAAGAGTCATTTATACGATACAGTGCATATGCCATAGCCATTTACTGCAGAATTCCTACTATACCTGGATAGTCATGGCTTAAAAATTATGGATCAATTACAATCAGTTACAAACATTAGAGGATGAGTCTTTAAGCCTTAGTTTTCAATGGGACGAACAGATCCACAATCAACCATATTATAATGATTCCTTAGTTATCTTTATCGATCCATAAGGTAAAAGTAATATCTATGCCATGATAAATGTCATAAATATCTATCATGGCCACGATCTGGATATATCCCAACATACGGAGTGAGATGAAACCTAAGAGAGCAATGCCATGTCGTTGTAGCAATGCTGGTATAATTCATTTAGTCATGATTTGGTTCAAGCCTATTAGCAAAATGTCTAACAGGATGCAAGACAACACTAGACTTACTTTAATAGGCATAGACTAGAATTTCCAAGATAAAAATACTTATGTTCAAGCTAATACAATATTTATAAATATATGTATAACCCTCATGCTTCGAAGATTTACCCCATAATCTCGACCAGTGACCGATGTTCAACCAAAGGCCGGGCAGAAGAAAGGTTACAATGTTCAACCAAAGGCCGGGCAGAAGAAAGGTTACAGTTTGACCAGTTTGGGGCTTAACATGATATGGACGCCATTTCATAAATTTATCACAACCAAGCAATAGTTTTATTTGAAAAGGTTTCAACTTGGTATAGTTCGAGGATAAATCACTACATAACAACTAATCATTACATACAATATACATACAATGGAATCTGAGCATGCCATGGGGAAACTGCTCCTTGAGAGAGGCCCTTTTCTACAGCTAAATGGAAAGTTACGAACCGATAGTAAAAATACTATATGCTGAACGATAGCAAAAAGAAAATGACGAGCCCTTATATTCGAGCATTTGACCCATTCTCTAATACCACAATGTAACATACCCAAAAAATTTATGAGAAAACTAAACTACCATGGTTTTAAACAATCATTAGGATGATCAAATAATAAAACACTTACTTGAAACAAGTCAAATGACAACTTGGAGAAACAACTCCTCCTAGGAGAGAGCAACTCCTCCTAGAAAATTTATGAGAAAACTAAACTACCATGGTTTTAAACAATCATTAGGATGATCAAATAATAAAACACTTACTTGAAACAAGTCAAATGACAACTTGGAGAAACAACTCCTCCTAGGAGAGAGCAACACCAATGTTATCCCAACGCCAACCCCAAGCTGTATCACCACCATGCACTAGAACGGCAAGCAACATTTCCATGCGACACTCACTCTTAGGGTCTGTAACAAGCAATGATGGACTTATGAAAGAGAGAAATACTCAACCATAGTTTTTCCATGAATAATACGACGTACCATGCTATCTCAGTACACCAATATATATAGTTTTTCCCAGGTCTTCTGCCATCCCAATTGAATCTTCAATCAATCATTCAATCCCTATGATTTAGGATCTTGTCTCGTAGTTGAGCTTTTAGATTGGATTTGATTGGTAAAAATATCCCTTGCTTTCTTTATACATGTTCTTTGTGCCATGGTGGTGTCCCCTTATTTAGCTGGATTCTCGAAGTGCCTTTTTCTTTTATTAATAATAAAATAAATAGTTTGTTGTGCAAAGTGTCACTCACATCTCTTGTGAGTTTTTTTGAGTTTTTAAATAACACTTACAAAAATAATTGTTTTTTTTAAATATTGTCACAAATATTAAATCAAAATAAAATAATAATGTCTTCGGGATATCACAATTCTGAATCCATTCCTGGATCGAAGGAAATGAATTGAGATACTTGACTAGCATATATCCATCTTAAAAGGGGATCTACCAAGTGCCTACAGGGATCAAATCTCTCACATGTGCAAGCCCCTTTTTAGACTACAAATGTTGAGAAAGTGTGTAATGCAATGTTTATGGTTTTAATTTATCTAATTTGTGTAGTTTTATATATATTCCATTCTAAATATTTTAAATCTAATTTGAGTTGACATGTTATTTTTAATAATATTTGATTATTTTTTATAAAGGACACAAAAGGAGTTACACATCTCCCCCTACTGGGCCGTATAATGCACTTCTTCAGCGCAATGAGACCAAATAACTTAAGCCAGAAAATTCCCAACACTCCATAATTGCTTATACTAGAAAGGAAGCAAGAACATGCCAATGAAATCCATGAATGGAGAAAGAAGACCGTAAATCATAAGCCATCCTTTTCATTGATCACTACAATTTCCTGCGCATCTAATCCCATATCTTAAGTGTCAAGCCCTGCATGGGTTGTTATCTCCACATACATTAAAATCGTGGAGGGAGACAAAAGAAAGGGTTTCCCCCTTTCAAACTTAACATTCCATAGTCTAATTTGACGCCTTGGTTTGCTAGACTGTTAGATACACCATTTAGATCATGCAAGATATGATATGGAGAGACAAAGTGAAACAAGGAGCATAATCTATGAATTTGACCAATTAGATTGTAATTGGAAGAGGAACTGCCAATTTGTAAAGACGAAGTGCCGAGATGGTGAGCTGAGAATCGTCATGGACTAAAACTGAGTGAATACCATTATATTTGAGTAAGGAGAGCCCCATCCAGAGGGGCCACAACTTAAATTCTTTGTTGGTCGTCTATCTAAGATCCCAAGAAAATTTTTCTTGGGTTTCATTGGGATAGAGAATAACCCCTCCCGCTCCTGCCATCCTTGGATTTATTTTCGATGCTCCATCAAAGAGAAGGATGGGAAACTACTATTACTTAATCCATTACTGAATTTCTTGATCAGTCATCCTAAGCTTCCAATGTGGACCTAAAGGAGGGAGAAATTGATTACTTTCCAGGTATGGTCTTTAATTCAGGGACCCAGGAATTCCAATGGATGGATAGGGAAGAATGAACAAAAACTTAGTAGCCATGCACCGAGAGAATCTCTAAAATAAGAGATTTGGTTGATTGTGCTGTACTATTGGGGATGGGGAGTTCATTATGGAAGATGGCTCTGTTTCAAGACAACCAAATCTTCTAGCACAAGTATTCGGGCATGGAGAGGGTTTTTAGTGTGAGGGGAGCTCGAGAAGGCATGTGATTATATAACAGTAGCATAAAGTTATCATTATTAATGATATTAGAATTAATAATAACTTTAATTATAATAATATTATTAATATTAATAATAAGTTTAATGTTAATAATAAATTAATATAAATATTAATGTTAATTAATAATATTAATAATGCATTTATTGTGTAGCATATTGTGTTAATGTTAATGTTATTAAATATTAACAATAAATTTAATAAAATGTTAATGTTCATTTTATGTTTTTATATTTTTTTTTGTTTAATTCAAAATATTTAACTCTTTTCTAAAAAATAAATTAAGAAATAACCTTATAATATCATGGTAAGTTTTTTTTTTAATGTAAAATTTTGAGATCCAAATTTAATCTCAACTCTATATGGCATCATTCTTATTTTATCAACACAATATTATATATAATGTGGCTAATTTAATTCAATCTTAGTTTGAAATATTTTAAATATAAATAATATATTTTAATTTATTAGATTTACTTAGGTATATATAATATCAAAATATAATTCTAGGAAAAATTGATCATGTTGATTAAATTTATATGATTTAAAAATCAAACTCACATTATAAGTGAAAACTGATATATCGTTTTTTTAAATAATGTTAGCTATTATCTTCCAATTAAAATTGACTTGTAAAATTGAATTATTATAAATTAAAATATTTTTCTTGCAATAATTAAAATGTGCCATTGTGTACTTGAGTGAGGAACATATATAATAACATATATAACAATTTAATTATTGGAAATTATGAATAATTATAGTCAACCATTATTAATTTTGATCAACCATCGTCAACAATAGACAACCATGAACAACCATGGTCAACCATAGAAAACAATGGTCAACCATTTACAACCATGAATGACAAGGGTTAACCATGGTCAACCTTCTATTGAAGTCAACCTTGGATTGATGTCAACATTGGCTTAAAGTGAACCTTGGATTCAAGTCAACCATGGATTGAAGTCAACCTTGGATTGAAGTCAACCTTGGATTGAAGTCAAAGTCGCCTATGAATTGAAGTTAACCATGGATTGAATTGAAACTTGGATTGAATTCAACGTTGATTAAAAGTCAACTATGGTTTGAAGTCAACCTTGGATTGATGTCAACGTTGGATCATAGTCGACCATGGATTGAATTCGACCTTGGATTGAAGTTAACCTTGCTTAAAATTCAACTATGGATTGAAGTCAAATATCGATTGACATCATGCTTAGACTGAAGTCAAGCATGGATTGAACGCAACCATGGATTGAGGTCAGCTATGTATTGAACTCAAATGTGGATTGAATTCGATGTTGGATTGAAGTCAAAATTGCTTAAAAGTCAACTATGGATTCAAGTCAACCTTGCTTAAAAGTTAATTATGGATTGAAGTCAACCATGTTTCAAAGTCAATCAACTACTTTTAAAAATGTTGTTGTGGATTGAAGTCAACAATGGTTCAAAGTAAACCTTCAAACCATAGTTGACTTTTAATCAAGGTTGACTTCAATCCAAGGGTGACTTCAATTCATGGTTGACTTCAATCCAACGTTGACTTCAATCTGTGTGTTGATGTCTACCATGGATTGAATTCAACCTTAGATTGAAGTAAACCTTGATTAAAAGTCAACTATGGTATGAATTTAACCTTTGATTAAAGTCAACTATAGATTGAAGTCAATGTTGGATAGAAGTCAACCATGGATTGAAGTTGACTATAGATTGAATTCAACCTTGGATTGAAGTCACATTTGGATTAAAGTCAACCTTTCCTCAAAGTCAAATATAGATTGAAGTCAACCTTGGAGTGACGTTAACCTTGGGTTGAAATCAACCTTCAATTGAAGTCAACCATGGATTGAAGTCAACATTGGATTGAATTCAACCTTTCTTAAGAGTAAACTATGGATTGAAGTCAACTATGGATTGATGTCAACTGTGGATTGAATTCAACCTTATATTGAAGTCGAACTTGAAATGAAGTTGACCTTGGATTGAAGTCAACCTTACTTAAAAATCAACTATGGATTGAAGTCAACCATGATTCAAAGACAATCAACCACTTTTATAAATATGGTTGTGGATTGAATCCAACCATGGAGTGAAGTCAACTCTGGATTGAATTCAAGCATTGATTGAAGTCATTAATGTTAATATTATTAATGGATTGAAGCTCACCATTTAATTGAAGTCAATCATGGATTGAATTCAACCTTTGCTTGAAGTCAACCTTGGATTAAATTCATTATTTAATTCAACCTTGGATTGAAGTAAACCTTTAGGTCAACCTTTGATTGAGGTAAACCTTGGATTGACGTCAACCTTAGATTAAAGTTAGCCATTGATTGAATTCAAGCTTGGATTGAAGTCAACTATGGATTGAAGTCAACCTTGGATTCAGGTCAACCTTGGATTGAATTCACCCTTGGATTGAAGTCAACGTTGGATTGAAGTCAACCTTGGATTCAGGTCAACCTTGTATTGAATTCACCCTTAGATTGAAGTCAACCATGAATTGAATTCAACCTTATATTAAAGTGAACCTTTGATTAAAGTCAACCTTTTGATATCAACAATTTATTGTATTTTCAAGATAAGATGTACTTAATTTTGATAGATACTAGATGTCGTGTAAGAGTCTAAATGAAGTTTGTTATTGGGAAATTGATAAAAGGATTATAGAGAATGAGCTATATTTATAGTTTTTATCTTGAGAAGTAAGACCTTATCCATTTTGTTGAATATCAAAAAACTGCTTTTCTTCACTATAAAAAAATTATTCATGCCAAATCCATGAGTGAAGTGACTAAATATCCATGGCTGGCCCTATAATATTTATAAAAAACAATATTTCAATAACATAGAGACATCACAAGTTTGAGTTGATACAAGGTCAGAAGCCACATGAATTTGATTCTTTTCTTATCAATTTGTACAATACAGCATCCATTATTTTGTGAGGGGATAAGAAGGTGGAACATCTTTGAATAAATGGGATAAGTAATGTGCCCATGAGACGTTTGGCAATCGATGGAAACTGCTATCCACATAATGTCCCAACGCAAAGCGAAACACCATCGTAGGGTTACTTTTTATTATTGTGTTCGTAAGTTGTTAGATAGCAAAGTTGTGTGAGTGGCCGTTACATAGGATTTTTTTATGGTGAACTGTTCCGTCACGTGCGTGCAATAATAATATGGTTGGTCAGTGATTTTCCATTCGTCAATGGATGTTTAGAGCATAAACTTCTAAATGCATATAAGGATATTAGCGTTCAAGGTATTTCTCGAAAAGGTAAAAAAAAATATTAACAAGCAATGCAACTCCGTTATTACTTGTTTTCATCTAAATCATAGTATTTTAGACATTATTTTAGACATTTGAACAAAAGCGAGTGAGTTGTAGTTGCAATAAGTCATCATTGTTAATACCATTATGGTTGGTGGTTAACAAATTTAATAAATTGTTAATATATGTATATTTATCTTCTTAAAAGTGAAAACAAATTTCTAAAACGTATGAAAATGTTTTCTTTTTAATTATGAATTAAAAAGTATTTATTATTTTTTATTCCATTTTATTTAACAAAATCTTTTTACTTATTCAATGCAATTTAAATTTACATTTATTTTTATGAAAAAACATATAAACTAAAAATTCACGAATCTCGCCAATAATATAATTAGAACTTGTTACAATTACTTTTTAGAACAATAATTCATAAATCATTAGATTATTTAAAATTAAATTACAATATTATTTAAATTTCAGCTTTTGTTTTAATGATTAATTTTTAATAATAATATTTAGGTCATCTTTGAAATTTTAATAATAATGTTTAGCTCATCTTTTAAATTTTAATAATAATATTTAGCTCATCTTTTAAATTTTAATAATAATATTTAGCTAATCTTTACTTATCAATATAATTAAACATTCACTCAATAACAAAGTAGCTAGTTATAGGTAAATTTCAATAAATAGCTAGTTTCGACAACTGTAATTGTTATGCTTGGTCACATCCCAAAAGCATGTTTGTACTATAAGGGTTGCCAAAAAGCATGTTTGTTAGTCGTTTTTCCATGATTTATAAGGCAGAGATGACCATCCAGAACGCATGATCGTACCGAGAGGGTCACAATGAGCCCCATCATACCATTTTTACCAATAAATGTATATATCGTGAATGGTCTTCCCAACCCTCAACGTTCTATTTAGCGAGTGCACCTTTGAAGAAGAGAGTCTTTCATCTATATATTGGTAAGTGTGTAGAGCTTTGACCTTTGATAAGTTTTGATACCTCCAACACCGTTCAAGCTTAGCATTGATGGACTTCCTTGAGAATTACAATACAATCTTTGAGAAACATGTAATTTTTTGTTGTGCACGATGCATAACATGTGTTGAGTGCTCTATTGAACGAATTGGAATGGGTGGAATTGAAAATAATGTTATGGATCGACGTCTCTCAGTGTGTTGTAGAGTCGTGAAATTATTGTCCCAAGACTTTCATACATATGAAAGGATGTGTGAGAATGGTGGCATAATACACTGAATGAAAGACATGGAAGGTGGATCACTGTACAGGCGAGGCCAATGGCATAATATACTGGATGAAAGACATGGAAGGTGGATCAGTGTACATGCCAATGGTAACCATTACAGAAAAAATACACCAAATAAAGTGCATCTATAATGTAAAATAGAATGTTTTGTGACAAACCATGCCAAATAAAGTGCATATATAATGTAAAATAGAATGTTTTGTGACAAACCATATTTTGTATTGTAGGCACTCTGATTGAAGAGTAATAACACCTGAATGGAAAAATATTATTATGCTTATTTGTTATTTTGAAGGGTGAGGAGCATTAGAACATAATATAAATGCATAGAAGATTAATCTAATTACACGATGAGTATATATATTTTAACATAGGGTGGGGTTCCACGTTTTTCCCATTTTTTAAAATTGAATGGTTAGATTTCATAAATTAAGTTGGGTGCATATTAAATTCCAACCACCACTAATCATTATTAAAAAATATAGGGCTATTTCAATCGTCACCTTGATACTTTTTCGAGAGTGTTTAATTTATTGTTTTGATAATCCAGTGATGGTTAATCAAATCCACTTATTTACACTTATTAATAATTATTTGAGGTTATTTGAATCGGTCATGACACTATCGCATCGACTTCTTCCAGGTTGAGATGCCCGAATTCAATTGAACCCCTTTCCCTATGGTTGATAGTTTCATTCGCTGTGAAGTAGAATTCTCTGCTGAGGTTCGCATAGCACCCTAGGATGAATTCGGGTAAGCTTCCCCATGAAATTACTAAGCGAAGTTGATGTTGATAGTTCTAAGCAAATCAGCCTTTGGAAGGGATACATTACAGTTTTATTAGTTTAGGTTTCTGGTGGTAGTCAACCATTTTCGGAACTGGCTCTGTCCAAAATCTGCTTGCTTATTATTCATGTATGGTTGGTGACGGTGACGTTGATATGGGTTGATCGCTTCATTTGGGCATGGGGTCAATGGTTCGGGACTTGTATTAGTCTGATGTCATTTCGGAAGTTTCTATGTATCGACTCATGGACAATATATGTCGTTTGCTTATATTAAGCATTCTTGTATTTGATCAAGACCTCCTCTTCCTCCAAGGCCTGGAGATGGAGGATAGTAAGGACCTCCTTGAGAATCCATTTTTTAATTTGATGGCAAACACTAATAATGATTTATTTCCTGACACTAATCAGATCTACGTTTTCTCAACTCTTTATGCATAATTGTAGATAGAATAAATAAATTATATACAATTTTGAGATAGGTTTTCACCCAACAATATACAGTTAAAAGCCTGTAGCATCACAACTAATTGTAGCCTTGTGCAGTAAGTAATAAAGGGTCAGTGTGCGGAAAAACTTGGTCTCTGTACAAATTAAAATCTACGGCCTTTCTTTCTTTTCCTACTATTGTTTTTCATATTTTAATTCGGTTTACAGACCTGTCATAATTTTTGAGAATCGAATGGATTTCAGAATGTTTGATTTGAACCTTAGCTGTACAACACATGTTTTCTGATTCATGATTTTTGTTTTTATGCAATTTTAAAGTTGAAGGTAATTCACCAATACACTTCCAATTTGTTGCATTTTTGTGGATGATGAGTCTGCAAACCATCGTTGTATCGATTCCTAAAGGATTTTTGTTATTATGCAATTTTAAATTTGAAGGTAGTTAACCAATACAACACTTCCAATTTGTTGCAGTTTTGTCGCCGTTGTTTTGTCGATTCCCTAAAGAGCTCTTTCTTGCTGAAAGTTCTAACATACAGTCTTAGATCACCAATGGCTAAACCCTAAGTAACCCTAAAATCATATGAGATGACCGGTTAGCAAAAATATTCCCATTAAACAAAGAAATAGTTTTTGAATTATTTATTTGTAATTTACTCTCGTAAAGATTAAGTTCAAGCATTACTATTGGGAACGTTGAGGTTTAATGTAATGAATGAGAAACATTGATTTCATGACAATATATTTTTCTTACTTTCATTTTTTCATTTTAATACGAATCTAAATTTTTTGGAATACGTTTTTCCATAGTCGCCATTGAAGAGAGTTTTCTGTGTGAGATTTATTTTCTGATATATGATGGCCTTCAGAATGATAAAGAACATTTTTGAGAACACGCTCTCATAACCCTCTCATAGTTCTTTATATTGATACTGGATTTAAATTGTTTGGGATACTGGATCTAAATTGTTTGGGATATGTGTTTTTCGATAGTCGCTATTGAAAGAGAGTTTTATGTGTGAGATTTATTTTCTGATATATGATGGCCTTCAAACTGATAAAGAATATTTTTGAAAACACGTTGTCATAATCTTTTCATAGTTATTTATATTAATAATGGATCTAAATTGTTTGGGACATGTGTTTTTCCATAGTTTTCATTAAACAGAGTTTTGTGTGAGATTTATTTTATGATATTACGAATATAGTGTGCTTACACAATCATGATGGCCTTGAAAATGATAAAGAATATTTCTTAGAACAAGCTGTTATAAAGCTCTTATACTTATTAATAATGACCATGATTTTTATATTAATGTTGATTAAATGTGTTATATATATATATATATATATATATATCTATCTATCTATATCTATCTATATATATATATATATATATATATATATAATTGGGATCATGTCTAATGCCATAAAGTCTAGTACAAAGGATTTCTACAAATAAACAGTTTATCAAGCTAAAATGATTCTCATGCATCTTTGACATAGGAGCAATCTTCCAGATTAACTGCCTACAAAACTGCAAAAAATAAAAAAGATGCACTTGTTTAACATAAAGAGACTAGGTTGTGGAGAAAGTGTACCATACTGCTTCTCCAATCGAGTGTTGAGATTGGCGGTTGGTCAAGGAGATGCCATATTTGATTTCAAGCGTAGAGTGTGCCTATACTCGGGCCAACATTTGCTCGAAAAACAAGACCTTTACGATTATCACCCACCTCAGCTCTCAGTTTGAATGCATTGGCTTCCATTCTTGTAACATATGCAAATTTTTTATAAACAAACTAAAATACCGTGGTTTTAAACAATCATTAGGATGATCAAGCAGTAAAACACTTACTTGAAACAAGGAAAATGAAAACATGGAGAAACAACTCCTCCCAACCATAGGAGAGAGAAACACCATTGTTAGCCCAACTCCACCCCCGAGTTGGATCACCACCATTCACTAGAACGCCAAGCAACACTTCCATGCAGTAGTCTCTCTCAGATTCTGTAACAAGCAATGATGGACTTATGAAAGAGAGAAACATTCAACCATAGTTTATCCATGCACAACACGTCATCCAATGCTATCTCAATGCACCAATATATATATAGTTTTTCCCAAGTCTTGTGCCATCCCAATCAAATCTTCAATCAATCCTTTAATCCATATGATTTAGGATCTTGTGTGGTAGTTGAGCTTCGCTCTCTTTCTAGTGCATGCATCCAACCTTATTAGGCATGCTGCCACGAGGTAAATGTCTGAAACAGGCATGGTTCAGTCCAGAAATTGGTAACTCACCATTCTTTGGGAGCTATCAATTTTCTGTCAGAGCCTTCACTAAAAACTTATTCATTTTAACTAATCTTTTCAGAGCTTCTTCACATGGTCTCAAAGCTTTTTACTCATAATCCATAGAGGCACTTGGAGGCCACCTCTATTAGCCCTTCCTCCTTGAGAAACAATGGTCCCCATTGAGTAAAGTTCTTGTACCAAATGGGGAACTTCTGTTGGATCTGGTTCCTCGTAAAACACTTGTCCTAGTGAAGACGCTGCATTAACTAGATTGATAATTCAGTTTGAAAAAAGACCCTTCTTTCGGGGATAAAATCTAATCATCATTGTGAATATGCAATAAATATTCTAGCAATCATCAAAGTACAACTTCATAAAATGACCTTATTATGGTGGTGGGTAATGAATCCATCCCACCTGTTTTGCTCTTTGTTATCATATCATCATTGTGAATCTCGAATAAATATTCTAGCAATCATAAGAGGACAACTTCATAAAATGACCTTATTTTGGTGGTGGGTAATGAATCCATACCACCTGAATCAATCCCTTACATATTACTCTGAATTATATATACCAACAAGATCGATTCATAGGAATAATAGGAAGATATAGAAACAAACTGTATTTCTCCGAAATATTCCTTTAATGAATTCCCATTTTTCTTCGTAGGAAACGTGAGCCCTTTATCGGACTTGAACCGATGACTTACGCCTTACCATTGTGTTACTCTACCACTGAGTTAAAAGGCCCCCCCATTATATATTAATGAGTAAGTCTACTACAGTATATGGACAACAAATTGGATGAGTTAAGGAATAAAATCCATGACTCATACATATATGCTCATGAAGCAACCAACATGGCTTAATGTCTATCTTCATATTTATATGGGGTAACTTCTCTACTATCCTCTTGGCTATGTAATTTTTCTAGGGTGTTGCTTAAAAACTTGAAGGAATAAATGAACTAGTGAATTTTTATCACTCCATCCTCAGTAACTATTTCTTGGAAACTTATCTCAGTGATTACGCAGCAAAGGAATCGCCAATGGAAATGTAAAAACAGTCCTAATTGTTTCATTTAAAATGGACTGTTGATAATGCTTTCCAATCGGCTGTGTTTGCATTAATTGATATTTCATTTTTACCAGTGATTGGTCTACGTGTTGCACTTTCCTCTCCTGATGGCTGGTCAAGTAGCAAAAATGTTGTGTTTTCGGTAAGGTCAGAAACAACTAATATATTTGAATTAACAAATATATTTTGTAAGAGGGATTGGTAATACTTTCTATTGATTGAATAGATTTGGTCTTATACATACATATGCGAGGAAGGTAATAAAAAAGGAATAAAATAATTATGTTATTCCTTCTTTATCACTTAGGAACCCATGGGAGATTCGAGTCCCATGCACGGTTCTTGGAAAGAGAACAATATTTGCGTACATGTATTCTATGAAGAAGGACGAATATGACCGCTCATTTGGTCCCATCACTTATTTGTTCTTATAATAATTCCTTCGAATCCAATTTGGTGAGATTGTTAATTCAAATCCTTTCGCATCGAGAGCGCCTTATAAAGCTCTTTGACCTTAGAATTCTTAGTACGTTGCTTTTACGCGATCTATGCAAAAGCAATCCATATTTTTTGTAGAACTAGTCGAGGAACTATAACTATAACTCTTAGATTACCAAACTTCTTATATCTTTGGGTCCTATTTACTTTTTATGCTAAACTCATCAGACTATAATTTATTTTACCATGTTGAGGGAATTGACCTTTGGATCAAAGTGTTGTTCACTAAACTGTTGCAAAGATTATCCGAGTGAATTCTATGGGCCCACTGGCCTAGAAGCCTCTCAAGCTCAAGTGTTTACTTTTCTTGTTAGAGACCAACGTCTTGGAGCTAGTGTGGGATTTTCTCAAGGACCTATTGGTTTAGGTAAATACCTTATGCGTTCTCCAACTGGAGAAATTATCTTTGGGGGGGAAACTATGCGTTTTTGGGATCTCCGTGCTCCTTGGTTGGAACCCCTAAGGGGCCCTAATGGTTTGGACATGAGCAAGTTGAGAAAAGACATACAACCTTGGCAGGAACAACGTTCGGAAGAATATATGACTCATGCTCCTTTAGGTTCTTCAAATTCTGTGGGTGGTGTAGCTATCAAAATCAATGCAGTGAATTATGTCTCTCCCCGAAGTTGGTTATCCACCTCCCAATGCCTTACAAGATTTTTCTACTGGAATTTGATTGGTAAAAATATCCCTTGCTTGCTTTACACATGTTCTTTGTGCCATGGTGGTGTCCCCTCATTTAGCTAGACTCTCCAAGTGTCTTTTTCTTTTATTAATAATAAAATAAATAGTTTGTTGTGCAAAAGTGTCACTCACACCTCTTGTGAGTTTTTTTGAGTTTTTGAATAACTCCTACAAAAATAATTATTTTTTTAAAATATTATCACAAATATTAAATCAAAATAAAATAATAATTTGTCTTAGGGGTATCACATTTCTTCCCCCCTTATTATTGACACCATCCCTGATGTTCTTTTTTATTCATATCTCTCTTTATCATTCTAGAACATGGAAGGATATGCCTCTCGCATTTTATCCTCTATTTCCCATGTTGCCTCTTCAGGGATGAAGTGCTTCCATTGCACTTTTATTTGAACGATGGCTCGATTCCATAGCATGCATTCCTTCCTGTCTAGGATACACAAAGCTTCAGGCTAGAACTCACCTTCAGGTTCTACCTGAATCATATTCCAATCAATTACATGAGTACCATCATGCACATATAATTTTTGTTTAACAAAGAAACATGAAACACATTTTGTATTTATAATATAGCAAGGGGGAATGCAAGCTAATAGGCTACCAGGGCATTTCATATCATGATCCCTCTTGAACTTACTTTTCTTGGTGTGTGCTATGAGAGCTTGATCTTCATTTCCCATCTTTTCTTCTCGGGCCACAAGCCTAGCTTCTTCCCGTGAACATTCCTCCCACAGTCTACTGAAAGAGATCATTTTCTTTCTTGCACATATACCTGGGATGAAGGAGTCCCATGACCTAGGTAGGCCATTCAATGTGGTCATGAAAATTTCTCCATTCTCCACTACTTCATCCACAGCTTCAAGTTGTTCTTTGATTTGAGAGACCTTAGTAAAGTAGGATTGGATGGTATCTCCATTCTGGATCTTTACCCCTTGCAATTGGTTCCACGGAGTCATCTTTCGATTTATATTATTTCCTTCAAACAACTTGGTCAAGGAGTCAAACATATCCTTAGGTTTCTTTAGGGAAGACACATGGGGTATGAGATGGTCTTTGATAGAATAAAAAATGATTCTCTTGGCCTTGACCAAGTTCTTCTTGTGTAAGGCCTTAGCCTCATCTCCCTCTCGAACTGGAACCTCTTCACTTATGTAGGTGTCCAATTCATTCTCTTCTAGGATTAACCCAATCCTATACTTCCATGCTCGAAAGTTATCAGCCCCTTCAAGATTATCCTCAAGATTGGTGTGGTGAGACATCTTAATGAGAAACTCAAATGGAAATAAAAGATCTAGGTCTTACCACTTGATTTGTTGAGACTAGATCTGGAGTTGGATTAGGGTTTGTCAGAGAAAACCTAAAAATTCAAACTTCTGATTGGATGGAAAGATGTGCCTTGCCGAGTTGATCAAGCTGGTATACTTCAATTTTGAAATCTACAAAATTTGACCCTTCAAAATTGATTTTGAAACTTTTAGATCTGTAGTTTTTGGTTTTCTCGTCAAAATCCTGAACTAGGGTTTGATAGTGCTCGGGGTTCTGCCCAACCAAAAATTTTGATCTTGGTCTCTAAAATTTGATGTTTTTGAGGAGAATCCAGCCGTGGTCTCAGATTCCAAAAATTCCAACTTTCTCCAAAACCCTAATTTCCCGCAGAAGTGATAGGCCAAAAACTGAAAATGCTCAAAATTGAATTCTGTCTCGACAGAAAGATGCGCCCTTGCTAGGAGAGTTAGTCTAGCCTCCTACCTTTGATGAACTGTGGAGAGAAACCCAAAAATTAGGAATCCCTAGCTTCCGTAGCTACACAATGTCTTCTTCTTAGTCCCACTCTCATACCATGTTAATTTTTCGATAATTTCATTCAATATTATCTAGGATCACTAAGAGAATAACAAGCACAACATAACAATCACAAGAGACAATTGACACAAAGCATTTCACCAAGGAAAACCAAGAAGGTGAAAAACCCCGCAACTTCCTCAGAGATAGAATAAGCCCCAATACAAAGATCACAAAGATCAATCCCCAAAAGGTAGATGTCTCTGGCAGCTATTCCTCCTCCACTTGTGTGCACTCCTCTCTCTCAACTATGCGAGTTGGATGAGTGAGTGAATTAATAGAATGAGAGACACACACCCTCTATTTATACAATGACTTGAACTTCCTTTAACCCTAACTGGGCCGACTTCCTAAGGAAGCCTAATAACCCATCCACATGACACATTCAGGGCCGACCCCACACAAGTGGTCTAATAACCCATCAAACATAAGTTACGGCACTTACAATGTAACTTGCGACACTTGCAAATACAAATGACGACACTTCCAATCGGAGGAATAATACATCTCCGTTGGGGATACAATAAAGTACAAATCTAATATACAAGTGAATATCTTCCAAAGTTACAAATACATCAACAACTTCCATGAACTTAACCATGCTCATTAGCAGGCGCATAATGCTTGGAGTGGGAATTGGCTTACCAAATCAGGTAGGGTTGTATGGATTTTGATTTCAAGGGTTTTGAAAGCGTTTCGTCATTGTGAACTCAAAAATTCTTAGATAACTAGTAGTTTATTAATTTGTCTTTTTGAATGACTTGTTTTAAAGTTTGAATTGCAATGCCTTGGGTTTACATATTGTTAATTTGAATTTGAACGACTTGGGTATAGATTGTCTTCTTTTAAGATTGAATATGAATGAATTGGGTTTACATTTACATAACAGGTAGTGACAGAGGGGCCATTGGTCCATAGCCACACTTTTAACACACATTATTCACATTGTGAGCGCAAATTCACCTACAATTATTGGTCTTGGGTGTGTTTGTAACATAGGTGAAGTTACGATTTTGACCAGGTGCTCTTCTGTCTACTCCATATAAAGAAGAAGAAGGTTGAAATGGGTTGGCCAGTTGGGTTTACCAGCTATACTTATAAGTGACGAGAGAGTGGAGGGGAGAGCTCTATTTTCAAAGGGAACATGATGTTTAGAGTGAAAGGGGATAGGGATAGGAATCAAATCGACCCAAATGCAGGAGAGTATGAAAGCTCGCACACATATGACCCCAAGTCTCACCAGAGAATAACATAGATCCCGGGGACACCAACCCCTACTTTTGCAAGGGCCAGTCACTTCTTAGAGAAAAAAAAAATAAAAAATGGAATTATCCCAAAATTTGTTGAGCCTACCAAGCAAATAACAACCCTACACAGAAAAGGCATTGAGATAAAGTGGGGTGATCTTTCCCAGGAGTCATTTTTAGCCATAAAGAAATATTTGGGAGAGACTCAAGTTCTAAGGGATCATAATTATTCCAAGGAGCTTATTGTTTTCAATTTTTGTGGGGTTTCCCTTGAACTACATTTCTATAGCCATACAATACCTCACGCTAAGCCCATGTTTATAACCGTTTCAAGAACAAAGGTGCAAATCGGTAATGGGTTTCTTGGTGGTGGTTGGAAAACTATTTTTGGGGTTTCTTTTCGATTCATGATGATGAAAAAATATGCCCGGATTTGCAAATATACCGCAGGTTTTTAAGAATGTTTTTTTTAATGGTAAACCTTGTAAAAATACTTAGAATTTTTTTATACCTTGTAAAAACCCTTCAATTTCATGTCCATTTATCTCTGTATCGTTATTAATATCTAAACCCTTGTCCTCATATGTGCATATATGTTTTATTCTTTGAGGAGCTTGGGGTTTGGCCTTGATCAACTATTCAATAGCCCCTTTTTCGCTGCATCTCTTGAGACAAAGGATGCCATTGGCACTTAGGTAATAGCTTGTGTGTATCATAGATGTCTTAACTTGCTTCCTCTTTCATTTCATTGCATGGTAGAATGATTATTAGTTGTATAATATTCAGTGTTGTCTTTCATGTTCGTTGGGAGGGTTTTGGTTAAAGCTAGGGCATTCCAATAATTTTTTACAAATATTATATTATTCAAATCAATTCATTGCTATCAATCTTTTCTTTTGTTTATAAATAGTTGAGATTACATTAAACATGCTTTGTCTAATCCCTTAATTTTTTTACAAGCACATAATGAGTTCCATGAGTCCCATCAAATATTTATTTTTCTCTACTTTCTTTATGTTCTTGCTTTTTAAAGAACTTTGATATGTTGTTGCAGACTAGAAAAATAGACTATTTTGTGTTGATTTTGATTAGCCATTGTTGCAATTTAGTTGTATCCCAATTCACTAAGAAGTTTTTCATATATATTTTTAATGACCAAGACTCCAAAGAGATGTACTCACCGAGTCAATACGCATATTTATATGTTGCACTTATTCACTTCCATGCTCTCCCAAGAACAACTGCACAGTAGTCACCTGTGTAGCCTAAACATGTAATTCAAACAAGTTTCTTTCTCATGGTAGTGAGGATATATTTTACTGTCTTTAGCATATAATGCAACTCTTCATTCTCTCTGTTGGTATACTATAAAAAAAAATTTAACTCCCAATTCTCGTCCTGAATTTTCTGGTTAATTAATAGCATTCAACTCACCAAGTCTTTCTCTCTTCAAAGTGTTTCCCATGGTTTTCTTGTTATAGCTTGTATTTAGGTCAAGGATTGGCTGCTTTTATAGCAGATTAATTGTCATCGATCATCCTATGGCCAACTTGATTCATCAGCAAATTGTCTTCTTTCATTTTTTTAATTCTGTATTTCTGCATTATGTTCCTTATTTGTGATTAATTGGGGTTATTTATTAACTTATTAGTGCTACAGTTCATAAATAAAAAATACAGTGGAACAAAAATTTCGTTTTTTGCCATTGGGTTTTTGTGTACGAAGAAGTGATTTATGTTTGTTTTTATTTTTGCAATTTATGTATTGGAGGTGTTGCTGGCCCCGGCAGCAACTGAATTTTATGCCTTACTATAATTGCGAGGAAATTCCATGCAAAAAATCATGTCACTTGGCTACTTCATGGATTTATTTCAAAGAACTGGAGTAGTCTTGTTTATTTATTGGATACATATTGATTTTTTCCTTTTTTTTTCATATCATCCCATCTTTATGTACCTCTACTACAACGTCGTGTATCACATCAAAGCATATTGGAGCAGACTCAATTTTTTTAAGCAACTCACTATCTTTCTCTCTTTTCTTAAAGGATCATAATAGTTTAGATTTATTGAGTTTTTGCAAAATCAATGATAGAATCATAGAACGCTCACCATGTTCCCATGTTCCTCTCATTTGTTAAATGAATGGAATGTTATAGAATGCTCTCCATGTTCCTCTCCTTTGTTAAATGAATGGAATGTTATGAAATGTTTCCTGGCCATTGGGAAAAAAATTATTTAAATTTCCCGTCCCT
Organism: Larix kaempferi; assembly: GCA_027924585.1. Taxonomy (NCBI): domain Eukaryota; kingdom Viridiplantae; phylum Streptophyta; class Pinopsida; order Pinales; family Pinaceae; genus Larix; species Larix kaempferi. Next base: position 7,493,588 of record BSBM01000434.1, read on the forward strand.
ATGTTTAATTCACTACCACTTTCTAATGGTTTGTTTTTATTACTTTTAATGTGTTGTTCTACAATTACATGAAGAGAAGAAAGCATTTGTCTCTAGTGCATTGATCGTGGAAGGGTATCAATGACAACGTATTAACATTATGATGACAATGTGATTCATATTTAAAACGTTCCATTCTCCATATACTTGAAATTCAAATTCAAAATTATTGATATTATAACCAATAAAATTGTGTTAATGACCTACAGGTATATGCATGTCATAGAATTTGGAATATTGAAGCTACAACGATCAAACCATTTTAGTCAAATTCCGGTAAGTTCATCTACTATTTTTTCCCAAATTTGGATAGATCAATATATCAATTTCGATGAAATTTTATGAAATTATATCTAGTCATAAAATATGTTGTTTCAAATTGAAACAAATGTCACTATTACACAGCATAGGTTTTAAGACAATTTTTTAAGACAAACATTTTATATTGTCTCTAACTTAATACTTTTATTTTTTATTTTTTATATATACTATTAAAACCACTTAATTTTTGGTCGGTAAACACCGATAATCCATAAGTTAAGTGCCACCAATAAGTTATCTCTTACTTGTTTGAGACTTTTTCTAGTTACCAACTATCCATGCATAAGTTTCGAGTTATTTTTTAAATTTTTTTTCTTAATTGTATATTGAATTTGGAACTACTGCCATATAACTAATGTAAAGATATAAACATCAATTAGTGCACGATTGGACACCATCAGTCATTCACTGCAACCAACTACAACTATTTAGTGAACTCCATTATTTTAAGGATATCGATGGTTATATGCTCTCTACATGGCTATCCCACGATTGTATAAGAATGACAACAATAGGTCTTGTCAATAGATAAGTTCCTTTCCATTTTTTTACCGGGTTTATACTCAGTGTAAGGAAAAGAATGTGTGTAAGCTAGATTACTCTTGTTTTAAGTGTTATTAATGGTATGAAGTTCATTGCATTGATGTCTAACATTTTAATTTTCTCATTCCAAGGCCAAGGAATCACATAACATTTTGTGTCTCTACTCAAATCATCTTCCATATCCACCATATGTTAGGGTTGAGGAGCCATTTTCCCTAATTTCCGCTACCAAAGATGGGGTCCTCGAGGTAAAAATTCGTTGCATGAGAGCATGTTCTTCAACAACCACAATTTAATTCGATGATATATCTTCTAAGATTTGGCCCCAAAGAATGTAATGTCCCTTGTTAGGAATTTTATTAAAATGGAAATTTTTCACTTTTTTTCCTAGTTAGACCTTTGACTAGTTTTGAGCTCTAGGTCCCCAAATAGCTCCAATTGCTCCCAAATATTCTGAGAAGGTATATGGATGATTTTAGAACATAAATATGTGTTTCAGGGATGCTTTTAGATATTTAAAATACTTCTTCAAATCCTCTTTCAATTATGGCCAATGTAGGGAACTTTACTAGCAATTTCCCTTTGACTAGTATTGGTCTCTAGGTCTCAAATTGACTCCAAATGCCTTCAAATATTCAAGGAAGGTGTATGAATGATATTAGGACTTGAATATGATGTTCATGGATGAGATATGTCCACCAAAAGACCTCTGCAAACTCTATTAATATTCTGGACCAAGTATGCAATTTTACTAGTAATTTGGGGTTCAAATCCCCCTGGGGTAAGTATTGAAAATGGTTTCCCAAATGCCACAAAACCCACTCAAATTTATAAAAATATGTATGGGATGTATCAAGGATGTTATTAAGGTCTCATGTGCATAATTAATTTATTATTATCTCTGTTCCAACCCTCTCCCATTCAGCTGCAAAAATCACCAATTCGACCCTTGGGGAAATGGCACTATTTCTTCTTCCAATGCAATTAAACTGAGTAAAAATACTTCAAATGCTCAAGTACAGTAAATGAAACTTGAAAAATACATATATGGAAGTATATTAATCATAAATGTATCATAGAACTATCCATTCATTCGAAATCATCATCATTTTCATGCTATACATCAATGTGGTGGGGAAATGGCATTGTTCTTTCATTAAAAATGAGATTTATACATTTCTACTTGGAATTTAGACCTGAAACTTTATGGAGATGAAGAACAAAGTATTTATTTCATATTACAAAAGAAATGGGGCATGAGAATCTCCCCCAAATAGTACAATATCTCACCAAAAACGCCCTCCCTCAAGGATCAAGAATATGCCATCAAAACTTGAAATGGTTGAGAGAATGTGTTGCAATAGAAGAAACCATGAGCTTCCCTTTAGCTTACACCTGAAAATATAGACTCCATTAAAGCTCCAAATTAAAGGTCTGAATGGCCTTTCCAATTACCAACTTGGACAGGAATCTTTCACCCTCGAAATTGGCTAAGGCAAGAAACTAGTCATCCACTAGCTCTCCCTCTACACAAATGCAATTGCAAATTATACAAATGATCAAAAGCCACTTTCATTATTTGTTATTGACATTTATAAATTTCTAATGTCCTCCATGGGTCGAATTCCTTCCAAGAGACTCATGCCAACTCAAGTTGGGAAGAGATTCCAAAGGACACCACTTGTACAACAATTGCTAGTCTCCCACTTCCACCAAATCACATGTGCAAGCATCTTAGCTGCCCTAATACCCTTGAGCGCCCTCTTGGATTCTATGTTTAGCCCTGATATGTCATATATGTCATATGTCATCCTTCAGGTCTAATTTGTGTCATAGGTGTCATAGCATCTTCATCATTGTTGTCATAAAGTTAGGGAATCTAGCCCAAGTGTCTCACTAGCTCCAAATTGCCTCTTTCTCTTCCATGGAAGTTACTCTTCCTCTATATTTCGACCTCATTGACTCATGCCAAGTATTATTTACCTTATAACTCATCCCAAGAACATTAGTCTTCCCATGGATTCGAAATTGCAAGAAGAGGATGCCACGTGGCACATAAATTCTAGCTTGTGTGGGTCCCACTTCCTCCATGTGTCTTCATGATCAAATGTCACTTTGATTTTCAATTGTATATATTTATTTATCTAATTTATGAAATATTTATTCCATCCTAATGTTCCAACATCATTTATTATCCCCATTATTCCAAATCCCAAAGCTTCCACCCCAAACATAGGAAACTAGTAATTTTCCTCCTTGGCAATTATTTGACCTTTAGCATCAATTTGACAAACTCTAATGAATAGGGCCAATTTTCTTAGGCCATTGTGACCCAATGAAAAATTTGGGACATGAAAAATCACCCCCTTTCCAATATTGCTTGTCCTCAAGCAATTTCAAACATGGGTGTTGAAGAACCTACTTTCTGTATAATTCTTTGAAGTTGCCATTGAATTGCCCAACCTTGAGTCTTTTAGTTTCCATGAAGTTTTTCGAGAGGAACCACCATGCATGCTGCTGCACTACTCTGATAAAAATAACTTTATTAAGTGGGAAATACATCTCCCATACTTCTTGTTTCCCTAATAAATTGAAACCAATGAGACAAAATTTATTCCAGGGTCCCATTGCTTGTATTGCACCCCAACAATTAAGAGTGCTCTCCAACCCACAACATTAGATAAGAGGATTCCTGGATCCCATTTTCTTGTATGAATTATTCCAAACATCATGAGTACAAAATATGTATCATCAAAGTACATAAAAACATAATGAAAATGTACATCAAGGAGGTGCTCCATCAAAGAATCAAGAAAGTGCTTATACCTCAAAGCAAGTAGACCGCCATTTTCCAAGTGCATACAAGCTTCAAGTGACCAATCAAATCTTCTCCAATGACATAGGTGAGGATCCCATGTCCTCTAATGCTGCTCCAAAAGGATTTTATATGCATCAAAATATTCAGCCATGTATCCTTTCATCCAAGAAGTGAATGAAGAATCTCCACTAAAATCTGAACCAAATAATGAGCAGAAAAAACAAGGAGACTTCAAATGACTCAAAGAAGTCTGACCCATACATCCCTAAATGTGAGAATCATAAAGATATAACAAAGTATGTGGCTTTAAACAAAAATGTTCTCCAATCATAAATCTATTCACCCAAGTGTTGGACGAAGTTCCTCCAACATCAAATGAATCAAGTGTTGAGCAAGAAAAACCATGAGTCTTCAAGTGACTCACTCAAATGCATATCATAGGTGCATCCATGTAGATGTGCATCATCATAAAGTAACAAATGATGCTGCTGCAAATGTGAATAAGAATGTGATACAACCATATCATCATAAAAAGTAAATATAGGAGTTCCATACTCCTCATGTGGCACCATCAAAAATAACCCTTTCACCCATTCTTCATTGAGACTAATGCTGCAAAACATGAAATTGTAGGATGTAGGAGAATTAACTAAATCACCCAAATGATCAAAAAGTGCAGAAGTTTCATCATGGAAGGATCCATATGGTTAGTATCATGCAAATCCTTCAAAAGTGTGAAACCTTTGTTGTAGATTAGTTCCAATGTAGAGGAATTATGCTATTCTTTAAAAATTGCATAACCTTCATCAAGAGACAATTCAAGTTCCTCTTCCACCACATCAAGTGTTTGTATCTCTTCAAGTTCATCTTCAAACACATTAATCACATTCAAATTTTCACATTTCTCATGATCCACCATGTCATGAGAATCCTCCAAACAATCTACCATTTGACAATCTGAAATATAGGAGGAAAAACAAGTATCTTGCAACTTTTCAAGAAGTTGCTCATTTTGAATTTTGAGCTTATGATTATCCTCATTATTCTTCAAGTATGCATCATGTAACAATTCATTAAGCTCAAACAAATGGTTTCTATCGAAAAGTAAATACATGAAATTACCTTTGATGTGGCACATTGCTCTTTGAATCTTCTACATGTCTTCAAGGAAGGATGTTTCCTCCAATGAAGTAGCTCTCCAACAAGATTTTGACACCAATGCTTGAGTGTCATGTAGAATGCTGAGGGACTCTTGCATCTTCTTTTCATTCATCTTTAAGGATCTTTCAAGAAAATGAGGCTCTTGCAAATGAACCTCCTCATCTTCTTCATTTTTGCTTGGACCAAATTCATGGAGCTCAAGTGGTGATGGGGAAGTTGATCTTGGTTCTTCTTCAAATGCTACAAGGTCTTCATTTTCATGTTTAATGGAACTTGGCCTTGCAACAACACTTTTAAAAGTGATCTCTATGTCACCAACATAGAGGTGAGAGCACCCATCAGTAGGTACTCCTTCATAGTTTAAGCATCCATAAATAAATGCCCTTTGGTTCATGTCTAAGCTAGAAGGTGTCTAGAAATGATCTTCCATATTATCAATAGAATATTGTTCATGCTCTTGTGATGTATCTTCCTTTTTATCCTTTAAGCGAGTTGATGCATTTTGCCCCTTGTTTTCCTTAGGATCAATATATTTGGAATCTCTTTTTTAAGAATTCCCAAAAGCTCTCCTTAAGTAGGACATCATTTCCTGCACACATATATGATATTCTCTCCAAGGTTCTTTACAAGAAGGGCATAAACCTTTCTTTACTGACTCCACATCTTCATTTTTGGGCTTATTTTCAAAAATATGTTCAGCAAAGTACTCAAAAGACATGCCATTTTGTGTATTTTTGCTCAAAGAAAGATATGGCAAGGTGTTATATGTTGCTTTCCATCTTTGGAACTCATTCATAGAATTATCCTTGGTTCGTGTGACACCTCTTCCTTGTACCATTCACGTTCTACTTCATATTGCTCATAAGCATTTGCATATTCCTCATAAGAATTGTACTCATAGGATTCATCATAATAGTAAGACATGGTTGCCAATTATTCTTGAATGTATGTACCTAATCCAGAGGTGCAAGGACCATGCTCTTATACCACTGTAATGTCCCTTGTTAGGAATTTTATTAAAATGACAAATTTTCACTTGTTTTCCTAGTTAGACCTTTGACTAGTTTTGAGCTCTAGGTCCCCAAATAGCTCCAATTGCTCCAAAATATTTTGAGAAGGTATATGGATGATTTTAGAACATAAATATGTGTTTCAGGGATTCTTTTAGACCTTTAAAATACTTCTGCAAATCCTCTTTCAATTCTAGCCAATGTGGGGAACTTTACTAGTAATTTCCCTTTGACTAGTATTGGTCTCTAGGTCTCAAATTGACTCCAAATGCCTTCAAATATTCAAGGAAGGTGTATGAATGATATTAGGAATTTAATATGATGTTCAAGGATGATATATGGCCACCAAAAGACCTCTGAAAACTCTATTAATATTCTTGACCAAGTATGCAATTTTACTAGTCATTTGGGGTTCAAATCCCCCTGGGGTAAGTATTGAAAATTGCTTCCCAAATGCCACAAAAACCACTAAAATTTATGAACAGAGGTAGGGTATGTCTCAAGGATTTTACTAAGGTCTCATGTGCATCATTAATTGATTATTATCTCTATTCCAACCCTCTCCCATTCAGTTGCAAAAATCACCAATTCGACCCTTGGGGAAATGGCACTATTTCTTCTCCCAATGCAATTAAACTGAGTAAAAATACTTCAAATGCTCAAGTACAATACATGAAACTTGTAAAATACATCCATGGAAGTCTATTAATCATAAACATATCAGAGAACCATCCATTCATTCGAAATCATTAACATTATCATGCTACACATCAATATGCTGGGGAAATGGCACTGTTCTTTCATTAAAAATGAGATTTATAAATTTCTACTTGGAATTTCGACCTGAAAAATTTCTGGAGATGAATAAAATAGTATTTAATTCATATTAAAAAATAAATGGTTCATACTAAGCTCCCCCAAAGAGTACAATATCTCACCAAAAACGCCCTCCCTCAAGGATCAAGAATATGCCATCAAAACTAGAAATGGTTGAGAGAATGTGCTACAATAGAAAAAACCATGAGCTTCCCTATAGCTTACACTTACAAATAAAGACTCCATTAAAGCTCCAAATTAAAGGTCTGAATGGCCTTTCCAATTACCAACTTGGACGGGAATCTTTCACCCTCAAAATTGACTAAGGCAAGAATGTAGTCATCCACTAGCTCTCCCTCTACACAAATGCAATTGCAAATTCTACAAATGATCAAAAGCCACTTTCATTCTTTGTTATTGACATTTATAAATTTCTGATTTCCTCCATGGGTCGAATTCCTTCCAAGAGACGCATGCCAACTCAAGTTGGGAAGAGATTCCAAAGGACGCCACTTGTACAACAATTCCTAGTCTCCCACTTCCACCAAATCACATGTGGAAGCATCTTTTCTTCCCTAATACCCTTGAGCACCCTCTTGGAGTCTATTTTTACCCCTAACATGTCATATATGTCATATGTCAGCCTTCAGGTTTGATTTGTGTCATAGGTGTCATAGCATCTTCAACATTGTTGTCATAGAGTTAGGGAATCTAGCCCAAGTGTCTCACTAGCTCCAAATTGCCTCTTCCTCTTCCATGGGAGTTACTCTTCCTCTATATTTCGACCTCATTGACTCATGCCAAGTATTATTAACCTTATAACTCATCCCAATAACATTAGGCTTCCCATGGATTCGAAATTGCAAGAAGAGGATGCCATGTGGCACATAAATTCTAGCTTGTGTGGGTCCCACTTCCTCCATGTGTCTTCATGATCAAATGCCACTTTGATTTTCACTTGTATATATTTATTTATCTGATTTATTAAATATTTATTCCATCCTAATGTTCCAACATCATTTATTATCCCCATTATTCCAAATCCCAAAGCTTCCACCCCAAACCTAGGAAACTAGTAATTTTCCTTCTTGGCAATTATTTGACCTTTAGCATCAATTTGACAAACTCTAATGAATAGGGCCAATTTTCTTAGGCCATTGTGACCCAATTCCAAATTTGGGACATGACAAAGAACCACAATTTCTTCTTTGTTTTTTATATTTTCATTCTTCAAATTTCTATGCATCGTACCAAGTTCTAGATATTAACATGAATAAAACTACTTATTCTAATTCATTATGATACAACTGTGTGGAGTGGACACGTAAGATACGGAATTTTTTCCCAAGCATTTAAGTTTAAGATAATATATACGTGTCTATAATGAGTGTGCCATTGTCTAGTGATTGAATGTCTATATTTCCCTATCCCTTCTCTTCCACAGTAGGATCGCGACGACTCACCTTCAATTGATCGAGTAAATGAATGAATTAAAGAGGTTGAACCTAGTTCAATTCAAATTGCATCTTTGAGATTGATTTCTATTAAACTGAAACTGGTTGAGGGATTGTGCATAAGTTTTTAGGGCATCATTTTAGGACCTGAGTGTGGATAAATGAGGATATTGACCAATTGATTCATTTCAGATTTATGTTATCTTATCTCTTTATTCAAGCCTAAAAAGAAAAACTTTATTTATTATAGTAACAAATGCATCCTATAAACATTGAAGGTTTGGGTGTATCAATTCCGTGAATGAATGAGCTAGAGGTATCAGTTCAAGCATAAGTTTAAGCCCTTTTAAATTCTCCAAAACAAAATCATGTGACCCTACATAATTGTCATACTCCTTGTGCCTTCGAGACCTGTGAATGAGGTTTAGGGTTATTGCTAAGATAGGTGGAGTTTTGTGATTGATGAACGAAGTGGTTTGGTGCAACTCAAAAGCATACATATGTAGAAAAAAAAGCGATCTATGTGCCCATATTTTAGATTTTCTCATCCACTCTCTTTTCATTTCAACATTTCTGATCTACTAGCAGGTAACAATTCAAATATACAACCCAATGAGTGGAAAAGAGTTCAAAAGTGGTGTGAGGAGAATGTTTCTCGAGCACTGTTAGTAGTTCCTTTTCAAAGGAATGAGATATGTTGCTTAGAGAAAATATTAGTTTACATGATAGATATTTGTTAAATAGTGATGATAGTAATCTTCTTTATAATGGTTGTTAACACCAAAAAAGTGCACACTAACTCATCCCTTTGGACATACACCTCTGTTGACCAAATTTCCTACCAACCTCGCCTCCAAAACCCCATAAAACCCAAATGGATATTAAAAATACCCAAATATTCCCTCAAAAACATACTAAAACCCCAAAAGAGGGTCAAAATCAAACAAATAGGGAATAAAACCCAAAAGAAAAAAAGAAGAAGAGAAAATAGGGAAAAAACCCTAAAAAATCCCTAAAACCCTAATCCAAGTTTATAAAAAGGGGTGGAGGCCTCTCATTTCAGAATCCCCAATCACTCTACCCTCATGTTGCTGAATTTTCTCAAAGACTTAAGCCATCCCTCTTTGTGCCTTTTGGCCTCCCTTGAGACAAAAATTTTAGCCACCTTCCAAGCATTGGAGAGAAGAGTACCAAACTAAGGAGCTCTGGAGCACACCGCCAGAGCTCCACCAGTCTCATCTTTGAGGTAAATATATTTATTGCAAGACCTTTGCTTGCCCGTAGTAAAAAAAATTATTCTTTATTTTACAGTTTTTGCAAGTGTATCGTTTGTTGCTCCGAGTTATATTTTTTTACATGCGCACGTTTAAGTTTAGATTTACTGTTTAATGTCATTTGCTTCCATTATTTGTATTTAGTTTACTGTTAATTACTTCCACGATGCTGTTAAGGATTCCATAATCCTTAACAGGTGCTCGCTTGCACAGGTAGGGGCTAAAACCCCAGCCACAGTTTGGCAACTCCGCTATCTGAACCCCTCTCCGACAAGTTTAGTTTTATTGATATTTCTATTTGCAGTCTTGTTTTATGTTTTTACTTGCTTAGTTTATTAGTTCAGCAGGTTTTCCTGTACGGTTGTAACCAGTTTGCAATCGGGAATAAAATCGCATGTTTTTCACTGATAACGATGGTCCAAACCGCAGCTGTTCCTCACCATCGCGCAGTCTGCACACCGTCTCCTTAGCCTTTTGCTGCGACCCAAAACGCTAGTATTCCTTACCTGTTTGCGGTCCCCACTGCATCTTTTCCTCATCTTTGCGCGGTCTGCAAATCGGCTTCTTAGCCTCTCGTTGCGACCTAAAACACGACTGAAGCTTACCTGTTTGTGGTCTCAACCGCAGTTATTTGCCACTTTCATGCGGACTGCACCACATAGATACCTTGTCCTGCTAGCAGACCACACCGCAACTCGCACCAATTTTCCCGTGGCCTCGTCCCCACACCAGAGCGATGCTGCTCACTACAGCGATCTATATGCGATCCGCGCCGTAGGCCAGACCAGCCACTAGTGTGGTTTCCACCGCAGTAATCCCCGCGTGTATTTCACTGCAAAACGCAGCATTCCTTGCTACCTGCGCACTACCACACCCCACCTGCACCGCAAAAAATCTCACAAACAATGCATTGCACACCGCACCCTCCGACCCATAGTTTGCGCTACAAACCGCGACTTTCTCGCTAGTACCCGCACTGCATCGCACCCAAATTCCTGAAAATTGTGTTGTACACCATAGCTTTCGGTGCCATAGTCGCATTGCACACCGCATCGTGCAGGCCCTTAGCCACGCTTTGATTTCCACTTTTTTCTCAATTTTAGTTGTTTCAAAAAAAAAAAAAATATTTAAGTCTTTGAATCAGCATTCAATTTCCAACATTGTTTCCATTTTTCTAGCATTTAAAAGCCATATTTTTATTTGGTAGTTAACTGCCAATATTATCATTGCACACACTTTGACACCTAACTCAAGTGAGCCTTAAAAAACTACTTAACTCAACCAACTTTTAACCCCACTTGGGGAACACAGAAGAATTTGGTAGCTAGGTAGGGAAAGGGGGATAGGTATCCAAATAAAACCCCTTTGCCGCTTACATCTGAGACATAGTTGTTGTCATCTAGGGTGCCAAAATCCCTTATTATTTTTTGACACGGTTTAAAACCAATTTATCGGGAAGGCCTCTCCCTTAGGAGGGTTGAAGTAGCGAGACTGGTTCCAGAATCCTGAGTGGAATACCGCAATCCATTCAGTAACTGAAGGATACCTTTCATAGTTCTCGTTGTACCACCCTTATGGGAGTACAGCGGTGATAGAACAAAACTGTAGATTCACCCAACCGAACGTGTCATGAATGGGGTATCTTAGTTGCCTTTCTTCTAGGATTGTCTACCCGGTGTCCCTCCCGGTAGGGGGATATCATTGGCCTTTGATTCCACTTTTCATATTGTCTGACCAAGATTTCATCACCCTGCAGAGGATATGTCGAGTTCGAATCAGCATACCTTCTAGATTAGGTGTTGGCATGCTCCATTACCTCCCCTGAGTCTAGTGAGTACACCTTTTTTCTCTTTTTAGGAGCCTTTGTCTGTTGGTATTTTGACCATTTTTTACCGCTCCGTGTGATTGTAGCACAGCTGTTGCAATGCACGTTTTGAGCATTGTTGTTAGCCTGAGCGTCTCCTTTTTTACGCTCTCCTTCTACACACACGGTTGCACTACTATTTTTTGAGCTTTTCACTCATCACACCTCACTCGGAATACCCTCATTGTCATCATTGAGTCCCAAAGACAGTTCCGACGCCAATGGGGCCAACCCCCACAGCACGGTCTACTTGGCTCTCCTCATCACAGACGTAAAGCCTCACTCCCTGATCCTGATGCCCCTTATACCACATCTGATTCAGAACCAGAACACACCACATAGTCGGCTCCATCTAGCCCCTTAGCCAGCATGACGTCCAACCCCTTTTTCGGTGGGATGGTTAGCGGAGGACCCACCAGTCATCCAGCTACCACCTCAACAGTCACACCGTCTACAAGCCCTCATGATCGAACAACCCATGCACAATGCTCCTACATCGTTAGTCTCCACAATTGGACCTGGATTATACTTGGAGTCCCCCATGACTTCCACGTTCCAATCCATTCCGCCCCCTCTAAAGATAACTAAGATATCGGATCTTTGCACAATTTCCTCCAACCACACAGCACTAAATCAACAACCGCCTTTACTACCACAACCACAATCGGTACCAAGTTACATCGGGGCAACACCCATACATACAATCCCGTTTTTATTTCCACCATCTGGAGTGATAAGTACATTGGTGATGGCCACTTTAAACCTCCTTGGATTAACCCTAGGGCTACCCGTATGGTATTTACCCGTCCCTAATCCTACACCAACACCACAGGTCGTCCTTTAGCCAGTTCAACCTATTAACATCTCCAAATTCCCACCACCAGGTGTCGTGAACATACCCAACCATCCCCATTCTAACACAGCATCCACATCTACCACAAACCCTCCCCCACCACCACCAAAAAACACTGGGGGTAGAGGCCCGCAAAGCTATACCGCCCCACCAGCAAGGAAACCAGTAGTACCCCAACCACCCCCGCGATCTCCCCCCAAGTGCTCTTTATGTGATGATATTGGTCATGCTACCCACAATTGCCCTAAATTTCTCAATCTCCAAAAACACATGCAGACCTTGGACGATGACCCCAACATACCCGTAGTCGTACTAAAACCCCAAGCCCATCAGCGCAACAAGGAATTATGTACTATTCACGCTTGCACCATCTGTGGAATATATGGTCACTACTCACACCACTGTCCCGACCTCCCGGATTACAGAGCATCCCTCTACGAGTTGAATAATGTCGACCTAGAGACATTCCCTCCTACCATTGAATAAATTTACCACCCAACATCTCCCCCTCGGAAGAAGTCAATACCATATACATGATCTCTATGGTCGATAGGGACGACTCTCCTTCAACACCTACCCTTCTCTCATATGACTTGATCACTCAGCACTTCTGCAGCGACGAGGAAATCCTCTAAGCCCTTACGGAACCAGACTACCCATGGGATGACATGCACCATCGATCATATTTCATCTCCAGTGAGTCCACCCCTATCACAGCCAACCAACTGGCAATTGAAACCAAAGACTTCCTCCCCGAGAAGGTTGATTGGTTCAAGAATCCTATTTCTGCCCCTGACGCCTTCGAGGAAGGAAAAATGGCAAATATTTCTCCCATCAAACAAGTAGACATTGCTCGCCCAAGTGGCCAACCCGAGATCATCACCTTAGGGGTCACTTGTACGGAATACGAAATCGGGGAAGCCAAAAAACTTTTTCAGGAGTTCCGTGATATCTTTGCGTGGTTCTATACCGAGATTCCTGACCTAGATCCTACTATCGTAGAACACCACATTGACACATGGCCAGAGGTCCCACCTGTATGCCAGAAGCAGAGACCAATTCACCCCTCCAAACTCCCTGCAGTCAAAATTGAAATTGAGAAGCTCCGGAAAGTCGGATTCATCTATCCCAACGCTTACAGCACCTGGGTGTCCAACCCTGTACCTATCAACAAAAAACAGGACACTCTCCGTGTTTGCACAGATTTTTGAGATCTCAATCAAGCATGTCCCAAAGACAACTTTCCCACTCCTTTCATCGACAAGCTCATTGATGCTTGTGCCGGACATGAAGTCCTCTCCTTTATGGACGACTTTTCCGGGTATAACCAAATACATATTCAGAAAGAAGACCAATATAAAACTGCGTTCACCACCCCATGGGACACCTTTTCCTACCGGGTCATGCCATTTGGTCTAAAGAACGCGGGTGCCACTTTCCAATGAGCTATGACATACTGCTTTCACGACCTAACCCACATCATCCTGGTTTACCTAGATGACCTTACTGCTCACTCCAAAGAACGATCTAACCACCTAAATGACCTCTGGCAAGTTTTTCTCTGGTGCCGTAAATACAGAATTTGCTTGAACCCTCTCAAGTGTGTCTTTTTCGTCCCTGTAGGATGGTTGTTAGGATTTATCATGTCACATAAAGGGATAACGATTGACCCCTTAAAGGTCCAGGCCATCTTGGACCTACCCCCCCCTCGCACCGTACGTCAGTTACAAAGTCTACAAGGGAGAGCCAACTTTCTCCGCTGCTTTGTTCTTGAATATGCCAAGATAGTCTATGGCTTCCTCTGCTTACTCCGCAGCCATAGCCCCTTTGTCTGGGATGAGCAAGATCAAGCAGCCTTTATAGCCCTCAAAACAACCCTAACTAATTCCCCTTTGATCTCCCCACTAGATTTCTCCAAGGATTTTATCCTCTACATTTCGGCATCCGAATACGCCGTCTTTGGGGTGCTCATCCAAGAAGATAGTGCATGGAAAGAACATGTAATCTACTATGTAAGTCAAACCTTGTATGGCCCACAGTTACATTACCCTCCTGAAGAGAAGTTGGCCCTAGCTATCGTCTTCTCTGTACAAAATCTCTGTCACTACATATTGCTAAGCACAACTACTATAGTGGCCAACTCTAATCCTATGGTTTACCTACTGAGTGGTCGTCTACTTCAAGGCCGTGTGGCTAAGTGGGTCGTTAATATCCAAGAATATGACCTCACGTTTACAACACCAAGGAGTGTCAAGGCCCTTGCTTTGGCACAACTTATGATAGACTTGCCATCGTCATCCAGTTCAGCCCCCATTCAGACCAATCTCCCGGATGATCATTTATTTATCATTTCTTCAGATGACCCGTGTTACAGTGATATCTTGGTGTACCTTCGCACTCAGAAATTTCGACTGGATCTCAACCGCGATGAGTGTCAACGCATACGTCATCACGCTCCATTTTACCTTCTCCTAGGAGATGTGTTATACCATCATGGTATTGACACCATTTTGCGTTGCTGCCTCACCCATGATGAGGCCAAACAAGTCATTAATGATTGCCACAGCAGAGCTTGTGGCGGACATTTTTAAGGGATGGACACCGCCCAGAAAGTCATCCGTGTCGGATATTTATTTCCCTCCCTTTTCACCAACTGTATCACCGCAGTAAAACATTCTTGCAACCGTCAGCTCTTTGCACCCAAGGAAAGGACCCCACCCGGCCCCCTCCACCCAGTCGTCACTATTGGCCCCTTTTGCAAATGGGCCATCGATTTCATGGAATGCAACCCAACCTCGACAGGTGGCCATAAGTACATCATTGTTGCTATGGATTACTTCACCAAATGGGTTGAAGCCATGCCCACATTCAACTGTAAAGCCGACACCACATCTTGTTTCTTCTTTAATCATGTCATTACTCGGTTCGGTGTCCCCCAACAACTGGTGTCTTACCACGGCAGCCACTTTGAAGACGCCATCTGGAAGAAATTGTCTATCCTTCTTAAATTCAAGCATCAATACTCTTCCGCCTATTACCATCAAGGTGTTGATGTGTATGTAACTTCAGAATGTATTTCATCTATGTATTTCATCTATATTTATTGTACTCCTATAGAGATGTGTTATTCCTCTATACGGAAGTGTCGTCATTTGTATTGACAAGTGTCGCAAGTGTGTTAACTTGCCGATGGGTTATTAGACCTCCTGATGTGGGTGTCATCCTGGATTAATGTAACTAGAGGTTATTAGACTAAAAGAGACAAGTCGACCCCATAAGGTCTTAGGCAGGTCATACAAGTATAAATAGAGATCGGGATATCTCTACTTAGATCACTCATTACTCATCTCTACTTCACTCAAAAAGTGGTGCACTAGTTGAGGAGGAGGAGTAGCTGCTAGAGGAAGACTATCTCTTTGGTTGGGTTGTACTTTGGTTGTACTTTGGTTGAGCCATTGCTCTATCTATCTCTGAGGAAGTTGTGGGGTTTTTCACCTTAGGGTTTTCCCCACGGAAACTCTGTGTTTCTATTGTCTCTCATGCTTTTGATTCTTGTGATGATTGACATGATTGTTATGATTGATATGTATTGATATACTATACATGTTGTTCTCTCAGTAAAGATCCTAGAGTATTGTGAATTAATGCTCAAAATTTAACATGGTATCAGAGCTAACCTGAGAAGAAGACATTGTGCAGTGACGGAAACTAGGGTTTATTGTTTATTGGGTTTCTCTCCACGAATTTTGGAAAAGAAATATAGTAGATTGACTCTACTCATCAAGGAGAATCTATCTGTCCAATTAGAATTCAATTCCGAGCAGTTTCATATTTGCCCCTAAAACTTAGGGTTTCCACAAAAATAGGAATTTATGTAATCTGAAGACATAGCTGGAAGTGCCTTGCAAAAATCGAAGTTTAGAGCTTTGGATCGAGATTTTTGGTTGGGTAGATCTCCGGGAAACTCAAACCCTAATTCAGGGTCCTCCCTAATGAACCCAGGAAGACAAAAAGGCATTTATGAAGGATAAATCTTTGCAGATCTCAAATTTTGAATACACCAGGCTGATAAGATCATCAAGGTGCATCTTTCTATCCTTTCAGAAAGTTGAAATTCACATTTTGAATATTTAGGGTTTTTTTTTCTTTCGACAAACCTTAATCCGGGACCAGATCCAGTTTTTAGCAAATCAAGTGGTAACATCTAAATCTTTTCTATTTCCATTTGAAGTACTCTTTAAATATGTCTCACCACACCAAGCTTGAGGATAAGCTTGAAGGGGCTGATAACTTTTGAGCCTGAAAATATAAGATTGGGTTAATCCTGGAAGAGAATGAGTTGGACTCATACATAAAAGAAGAGATCCCTATCCCAGAGGATGAAGAGGCTAAGGTATTGCATAAGAATAAATTGGTCAAGGAAAAGAGAAACATTGTTGATTCTTTCAAATACCATCTCATACCACATGTGTCATCTCTGAAGACACCCAAGGAGATGTTTGACTCTTTGACCAAGCTATTTGAAGGGAAGAACATAAATCGGAAGATGACTCTGCGGAATCAATTGAAAGGGGTCAAGCTGCTGAATGGAGAAACCATTCAATCTTATTTCTCCAAAGTATCTCAGATCAAGGAACAACTTGAAGCAGTAGATGAAGTGGTGGAGAATGGAGAAATTGTGATGACCACTCTGAATGGCCTACCTAGGTCATGGGATTCCTTTATCCAAGGAATTTGTGCAAGAAAGAAATTGATCTCCTTCAGTAGACTATGGGAGGAGTGCTCACAAGAAGAAGCTAGGCTTGTAGCTCGAGAAGAAAAGATGGGAAGTGAAGATCAAGCTCTCGCAGCTCACACCAAAAGAAGCAAGCCTAAGAGGGAGCACTCTCAGCAAAAGAGATCCACTCACTATCACCAAAAGAATAAGAAGGACCTAAGGTGCTTCACATGCAATGAGAAGGGTCACTTTGATTCAAAATGTCCCAGGAACAAAAGGGATAACAAAAACAACAACAACTCCAGCAAGAAGAAGAAGGGAAGCAAAAGAAAGTTCCATGCTCATGCTGCCGAAGATGACGAACCTCCAAAGAAGAACGCTAGGGCAGAAAGTGATAATGATTCATCAAGTGAAGAAGAGTATGTTCTAATCTCTGCTCTCACATGTACTATCTCTCATGATTGTAATGATTGGCTTATTGACAGTGGGGCTTCCAAAATCATGACTGGGTTTAAAGAATCTTTTGTAAATCTATCTGAACATGAATCACCCCATAAAGTGAAACTTGGGGATGACTATCAATACCGCATCAAAGGAAGTGGTGAAGCCTCCTACAACCTAGATTCTGGAAAATCTTTGAAGATGAAAGAAGTCCTTTATGCACCTAGGCTCAAGAAGAACCTTCTCTCCATCTCTGCATTGGATGCAAAAGGCATGAGGGTTGCATTTGTAGATGGCCAAGTCTTAATGTGGCCAAAGGGTAAAACTATTGATGATGTAGTGGTGATTGGAGAGCAAGAGGAAGGATTGTACAAATTGAAGGGACAACCTGAACATGCCATGGTGACATGAAGACAAAGATTCATCCATAGTCATGAATCACATAGAGGTATGTATACATTGTTTTTGCAAAGGTTAACTTGTGAGTTATGTAGGTCATTGAAGAGAACAAGAAAACATTGCTAGACATAACTAGCAAATATGGTGGCCAGGTATGTGTTTCTTATATCATAGGATCTCTTATATAAGTATGCATGACATGATTGATAATGATTATTCATGAAGTCATAGGTTTGAATAATCATGGGTGTATGCATATTATGTTTCTTACCTTAATTGATGATATGACTAACCAGACGAGTCATAGGGTTGAGTAATCACGGATTTAGGTATATTATGACTAACCATAAGAGTCCTTGAATAGTAATACTTATTATTTCTGTTTGAAATGATCATGACTATACATGTTTAAGATTATTGTGTTTTGATAGTATCAAGATTATACTAATGAATGTGTGATTATGTATGAGACCTCGAGGATAACACAATAGTGATACTAATAAGCATGCATAGAGACCAAGGATGAATATAAGTTAAAGGAAAGGTAATCCAGGAAGCAAAGATCAAGAGGGAGCACACTCCAGTTGCCCCTGCAAGGAAGCAAAGATCAAGAAGAAGCACACTCCAGTAGTTTCTGCAAGGATGCAGAGATTCAGAGGGAGTTGACCATCTTTCTACATTCCACAACATAAAGGTGTAGAAGAAGCTAATTCAGCAGCTCCTGCAAGGAAGCAAAGACTCAGAGGGAGTCCATCCAACAAAAAAACAAAGATAAGTATTTCAATTATCATTTCTTGCATATTTGTTTGTTTAAATAATATTGTTCAATGATGTATATGCTTATGTTCCTAGACTTAGGATATGTATTATGCATATTAGAATGATTGCATTAATGAACAGTATACTACTAATATGCATGTGATGGGTAAGTGGCCTATGGCACTGTACAACATTCCATTGCTACTTATCTAGAATGAAACCTCTTTGCTGACATGTTGGCAGTAGTGCAAACTCTTAACAATGTTCTGGTAGAGATTGGAAGGGATCTAGAAAGTTACAGGATATGGATGAATGTTGTATTGAGGCATTAGCTAAAATACTTCCATGATTGTATGACATATTTCTTTATGTGTAAGAATTTGTTCTGAAAATTATGAGATGTTTCTAATCATGCAATTTAACTTGTTTTGTAGGAAAGATCGTATGCCATCACCTACAAAAGAAGAACTACAACATTTGTTCAGCAACAAAATTATCTATTGAAGATATTGAAGTTCCCAGGATATGGGAAGAATGCCATGATCTGTCGATCATGAAGAATGATGTTTGGGATGTAGTCCCAAGACCTGAAGGGAAGTTTGTTATGACTTCCATATGGATCTATTAGATCAAGCATGCTGCAGATGGCAGCATAGAGAAATATAAAAGTGATGAAATAGAAGATACACCAGATGGATTTCAAGACATCTTTCTTGAATAGTGTAGTTGAAGAAGAAGTGTATGTGGAGCAGCCAATTGGTTCTGAGACACATGACAGGACATCATATATGTGCAGAACTTGGTATGGTAGGATAGGAAGCTTTCTATCCAGTTTGGGCTTTACCAAGAGTAAAGAGGGTTCCAAACCTTTACTACAAGGTTGAGGAAGGCAATCCAGGGATACTCTTATTGTATGTGGATGACCTGTTTGTAATAAGAGATGATAGATTGATTGCTGGCATGCAGCGGAAGCTTGCAGCCAAGTTCGAGATGAAGGACTTGGGGATGATGCACTATTTTATTGGTATGGAGGTGTGGTAGAGTGCAGATGGAATCTTCCTTGACAAGGGAAGTATGCAGTAGAGATCCTGAAGAGGTTCAGGATGATGGACTGCAAGGCCATGACCACACCTATGGCATCAAACCTGAAGCTTCTATGTGATGCTTCATTTGAGCTGGTTGATATCACTATGTATCGTCAGATGATTGGGTCCTTGATGTACCTAACGAACAGAAGACCACATATTTGCTTTGCGGTGAACACATTGAGCCAGTTCCTGACGGATCCAAGGAGTGTTCACCTGGTTACTGTAAAGCATATTCTGAGGTACCTGAAGGTTACAGTTGATTATGGGCTCAAGTATGATGCGAATCAAAAGTTTAACCTACAGGGTTATGTTGATTAATATTGGGCAGGTAGTGCTGCAGATAGGAAGAGCACTTTTGGGTGCTGCTTCAATATGGGATCAGGTGCAATCTCTTGGTTTAGCAGGAAGAAGTCCTGCGTAGCACTGAGTACAGTCAAAGCAAAGTATGTTCAA
The DNA here is from genome assembly GCA_027924585.1 of Larix kaempferi. NCBI lineage: Eukaryota > Viridiplantae > Streptophyta > Pinopsida > Pinales > Pinaceae > Larix > Larix kaempferi. The sequence continues at coordinate 7,513,598 of BSBM01000434.1, forward strand.
CTTGTTCGGCTAGTTGTGAGGTAGTATGGCTTCGGAATCTACTGTCTAAGTTATTTGATCTACCACTGGAGGCTACTAGTATCTTTTGTGACAACTAGAGTTGTGTGAAGCTGTCTGAGAACCCAGTGTTCCACGATAGGTTGAAACACATAGAGATCAAATATCACTATATTAGGGATATGGTGTAGAGAGGTGCAGTGAAGCTCCTATATGTTGCGACGGACGAGCAGATTGCAGATATGCTGACGAAACCACTAGCTAGAGTGAAGTTCGAGTACTTCAGGGAGAGGCTTGGTGTTCTTCAGATTGACGACACTTCTAGGAATAAGTGATGGACACATTTGCGGAAGCCATTCCAAGCATGTTGGAAGGAGGATCCTTCACATGGTTGTGGATGTAAGTGTTGGATGATGAGCATCAGGACGATGCTTCAGTTACTGCTCTATATATCCATCAAGATGATGCTGGATATGATCAGTTGGATCATTTATATGTATATGTATGTACGCATCATGTTGGATGCTGGATATGATCGGTTGGATCATTTGTATGTATTTGTATATACATCATGTTGGATGCTTGGACCATGTATCTGTATATGTATCAGGAGGATACTGTGTATGATCAGGTAGATCATGTATGTTGATATGTATCAGATGGGTACATTGTGTGGATCATGTATCTGTGTATGTATCAGGTGGATACTTTGTATGATCAGGTAGATCATGTATGATGATATGTATCACGTAGATACTTGGTATGCATCAGGTGGATGCAGTGTGTGATCAGGATGATCATAGATGACGAGCTTCAAGATGTTGCTCCAGATGACATGCAGCAGGATGTTGCAGTGATGATTATCAGGATGATGTATGATGAGTATCAGGATGATACTTTGTGGCTGTGGATCAGGTTGTGCAGATGAGCATGTTTGGGAGATCCTATGGGTCGGAGTTGTGTACCCGTAATAGCCTGGAATGCTCTTTCGAGACATTGCTCTGGGAAGACATGTAATTTGTGCCCTGGGAGATTTCAGGTCAGAGTTGTGTACCCGTAACATCCTGAGATGCTCTTGCGAGGTTTTTTCCTATGGCATGTAATTTGTGCCTTGGGAGATTTCAGGTTGGAGTTGTGTACCCGTAACATCTTGAAATGCTCTTTCGAGGTTTTTCCATGACCACATGTAATTTGTGCCCTGGGATATCTTTCAGGTCAGAGTTGTGTACCCGCAACATCCTGAGATGCTCTTGCTAGGTTTTGTGGTTACCACATGTAATTTTTGCCCTGGGAGATCCTTCAGGTTGGAGTTGTGTACCATAACATCCTGGGATGCTCTTTCGAGTTTTTGTGGTGGGGTCACATGTAATAATTCCTGGAGATATGGACAGGATGAAAAAGGCCTCAGATGCTCTTTAGGGTTCTTGCTAGTCAAGAGACTCTTTTAAGGTTTTGTGACGCACGTAATAAGTCTTGAGAATTCCACAGTATGGCCAGTGATGATGAAGACCTGCAGGTGGTGGGCCTACATCTAGTATGAAAAAAGACTAGCTCTGTAGAACTTCCTATGACGAGTAGATTCAGAGATTGGTTGAGATAGCAGTAGCAGTGACGATGACGATGATTCGAGGTTGATGCATTGATGACGATGATCCAGAGAAGAAGACTTGTGATAGATGATATGTGTCGAGAAATACCTTCCTAGTTAAGAGGGAGTGTTGATGTATATGTAACTTCGGAATGTATTTCATCTATGTATTTCATATATATTTATTGTACTCCTATAGAGATGTGTTATTCCTCTATACGGAAGTGTCGTCATTTGTATTAACAAGTGTCGCAAGTGTGTTAACTTGCCGATGGGTGATTAGACCACTTGATGTGGGTGTCAGCCCGGATTAATGTAACTAGGGGTTATTAGAATAAAAGAGACAAGTCAGCCCCATAAGGTTTTTAGGCAGGTCAGACAAGTATATAAATAGAGATTGGGATATCTCTATTTAGATCACTCATTACTCATCTCTACTTCACTCAAAAGGTGGCGCACTAGTTGAGGAGGAGGAGTAGCTGCTAGAGGAAGACTATCTCTTTGCTTGGGTTGTACTTTGGTCGAACCATTTCTCTATCTATCTCTGAGGAAGTTGTGGGGTTTTTCGCCTTAGGGTTTTCCCCATGAAAACGCTGTGTATCTATTGTCTCTCATGCTTTTGATTCTTGTGATGATTGACATGCTTGTTATGATTGATATGCATTGATATACTGTACATGTTGTTCTCTCAGTAAAGATCCTAGAGTATTGTGAATTAATGCTCAAAATTTAACACAAGGGAATGGTCAAGTCGAGGCCATCAATAAAATACTGAAGACCATTCTTCAACGCACCGTAAATCGCCATAAGTCCAATTGGCACCATATGTTATTTCCAGCACTTTGGGCTTATCGCACTTCCATTAAGACAGCCACAGGGTTCACCCCTTTTCACTTGGTCCATGGCGTTGACGGTTCTCCCCATAGAGTGCCAGATTCCCTCTCTACACATAGCCGTAGAACTCCTTCCCGACACCTCCCCACTTGAGAAGCACCTAATCCTTTTGGAACAGGCTAACGAGGATCGTCGGAGGGCCCTTCAAACCATCGAAGCTACAAAAAACCGCTCCAAATTAGGTTATGATAAACACGTTCACCCACGCAATTTCAGGGAAGGAGACCTTATCCTAGTCTATGACCAAGCACATGATAAGACCAAGAAAGGAAAATTTGAATCCATGCGGCAAGGACCATACATTGTGCATACCTGTTTGGGACATGGGGCATACATCCTCACCGATTCTGAATGGAACCCTTTGCGCAACCCTCGGAATGGGTTGTACCTTAAACGCTTCTACCCATAACACCTTTTTGAGGACCCACCAGTCCCCTTTTGTACAGTTTCATTAACTTGTTTCTTCCCACCCTTTTTTATCTACGACCTTACATTTTGATTAACCTGCATGATCACAGATGGGCTCCCCCCCACTACAATATGTTGGTTTTGCTAATGGCGCAAGTCGCTGGTCCCCGAACCTCGCCTCTGCAGCATGGGTCTTATATTCCCCCTCACATGATCTCATCCACCTTGATCGAGTGTGCAGAGGCGTTGCTACCAACAACCAGGCTGAGTACGATGCCATGGCCGGTCTACTGATCGCTGCCCTCCATATGGGCATAAGTCACCTCCGTGTGTTTCTTGACTCCTAGCTACTTGTCGCTCAACTCAACAACTGTTACCAAGTACGGTATCCCTGCCTTTTTAGAAATTTCCTGTGCACTAAACAAATGGTTAGACAGTTTGAATCCATTACATTCACTCATGTCCCACACAATCAAAATAATGTAGTAGACCAAATCGCTAATAATATTCTAGACTAGCACACGAATCACCCTATGTAGGGCACCAATCATACATACCATCCACATGTACATAACAATATCATTTAAATATATATATATATATATATATATATCAAAAAGAAAATTAACCATAAGTGCATCCACGTGCATAACTATAAATCACATCCACGTGCATAAACATAATTGCATCCATGTGCATATAACACAAACATCATGCTAGGTGCATCCACGTGCATAGAAAGCAAAACATCATCACAAAGGCATCCACGTGCCATAAATAAATAAATATATATATATATATATATATATATCATGAAAATGTCATAAGTACCCACTGTACCAAAATATACATATAAACACAGCGAGGAGCCCCAACAACATCCTCGGTAAATATCATAAGCCGTATATACAAAAACCCCACATGATCATCACAGTGGGGGTAGCCCTGTCAACTGCCTAGTCAGACTCCTCCTGGTAGTCCTCATCATCATCATCTCTTGTGGACCCACCTGCCTCAGCAGTAGAAGCCGCAGCTGCCCGTGTTGCCTCCTCATCCTCTCCCAGCTCCTCCTCATGCAGCCCCTCCTCGGGATCCTCCTCCTCGGGCTCCTCATCTTCCTCATCCTCCCCAAGATAAGGTAAATCCCCTCGAGCAAATGCTCTCACAGTTTGTCTGGCCATCGCAATGCACCGCATAATAGGCCTCCACTCCCGTGGAGCATCATAACAAATATAAATCAGCTCCTGATACAAATGCTGCCAACCATCGCTCACGATCCCTTCTAGGAGTCGATCAATCCCTGCCTCAAAACATCTAGAGTAACAGCAGCACTCCGCCGACGACCCTGTCCAGGCTGGACTGGGTCCACCCCTTCCACATGCCCTCGCCGTAGCCTATAACCTGGCGGTGGTAATGGTCCCACATCTTCCAAACAAAAACACCAAAAGGTCAATACAAGTCCAACAACTACAAAATCATATCATACACAAAACCTGTCGAGCTAAAATAAAACAAACATACCATCTGGGCCCCAATCCTGGCCAGGAGGTCTCGGAATCTCGGGATCCCCATGAAAGTCCATCCCGGCGTATGGATAATCCTTGATAGATACCAGTATCTACATCCATTGTAGAAACAACTCCTCGGTGAAAAAACGGCCCACTAGCCCTCCACCCCTACGAGTCATCATCTCGCCCCATCGCTGCATCTGCGGCTCGGTCGGGGGCACCTCTCGTATCGCTTGGTGAGGCCGAAGCGTCTAAACCCGCTTAAAGAAAAAGGGACACAAAAAAGATGGGAAACAAAACTCCCTCCCCAGGTGTCGGACCTTGCTCAGCTCTTTCCAAACAACGGTCAAGTACATTTGTCCCCATGCATAGTACATCCCGTTAAGGATTCTCTCGATCAATAACATCTACCCTCCCGTGACCCAGTTAAGGCCATGGGAACCCAAAAATCGTACCACTGCCGCTGCAATAGCCTGTGTAATCCTCCTCTATGTCACATAACATGAGTGAAGACCCACTCACCACTGCCATAGGTAAACAGTGTCTCTCCAGTAAAGTCTCCATGGATATATTCACCGGCCTCCTCGGCTGAGTCTCGACAATCATACCTAACCGGGGAAACCCAGTCAGGAAATATACATCAGCTAGGGTCAGATCTAGCCACTTGCCCTGGATCATGAAAGCCTCGATCTCAGAATCCCAGAACTCAACTAACTTCTTCAGCAATAGAGGTGTTGAACGCATATATGGGATTTGTGCAAACTTCAGGAGCCCACTATCAGCAAGTGCCTCCCAAAACCCCCGGTCTATTCGGATGCTCCTCCAGATGTTGGGAAGAATCTCCTACTCTCACCATCCAACCTCTGGCATCCTGTCAATGACAACAATAAAAATCATTAGATCCCCATATATAAAAAAAAAACACAACCCTCTGGAGCACGCTTTCTCCTCTAAAACACGTGCTCCAGAACGCATACATAAAAGCATCCCCCTGCGGTTCAAACCGCGCTTTCCTCTCGGAAAGCTACGGTCCACACCACAGACCAAACCACCTCGTGGTTGCACCCTGAAGCGTATTTTCCCCTTCGAAAGCTGCGCTTCAGAGCACAACCATCATGGGTCCACCCGCGAAACACACCGCAGTGTTTTGGATACCTCGGCGCGGCCTAAACCGCAACTTTGGCCAAGAAAACCGTGCTTTGCAGCGCATATATCCCCTCCATTGCCATGATCCAGACCGCACCAAACCACCCGGAACCCGCGCTATGCCATGTAGGTTCCCTTTTATGGCCGGTATGACCCCCGATAGACCCAAAAAAATACAAAAGCTCTTAAATGACAATGCTAAGGACATGGGCTCTTACCTGCAACTCCCGGAATGCAAATCTATCAGTGAAATCTCCCACAAACTCAAATTTTACCTATGACCTCCTCTATTGCTCTATAAAACTCACCACACACAAATGACACCTATTATGGGGACCACTTATTATTTATATACATTGGCCTTATTTTCCTTTTGCCATTACGGGATCATCCGAGGCCTGTTTCTCAAACCGTTGATACCAATGCACTCAGCATAGTTAGAACTTCGCGATGGTCCGGTCAGTTTCCATTTTTCACCGGCACCCTGTTGAGTCCTATTTTAATGTCCCTCATCACTTTGCATGCCACTTCGGCCGTTGTTTGTTTCCAACGTTCTTTATATCGCTGGATTTAGTTTTGCACACTCATGATGATGCTTGAGATCATTTCTCGCTCTCACCTCAAAATCTTCCGGACATTTTTCACATGTCCCTCGTCACCTCGATTTGCATGCCACTTCAGTCGTTGTCCATTTATGACGTTCTTGATATCACCAGATTAAGTTTTCCGCGCTTGTGATGAAGCTTGAGATCATTTCTCGCTCTCATCTCAAAATCTTCCGGACATTTTTCACATGTCCCTCGTCACCTCGGTTTGCGTGCCACTTCGTCCATTGTTCATTTATGACGTTCTTTATATCGCCGGATTCAGTTTTCCGTGCTTGTGATGATGCTTGAAATCATTTCTTGCTCTCACCTCAAAACCTTCCTAACATTTTTCACATATCCCTCGTCGCCTTGATTTGCGTGCCACTTCGGTTGTTGTCTGTTTCTGATGTTCTTTATATCGTCGTCTTCAGTTTTCCATGCTCGTGACAATGCTTGAGATCATTTATTGCCCTCACCTGAAAAGTGTTTTTGACATTATGTCCTTACACGTTTCCACCTTGGTTTGCGGGCCACATCGGCCTCTGCCGAATCTTTACGAGTTTGTGAATCACAACCTATCCATGATCCATCCACTCCATCCATACTGCAATCATGACGTTGTTTTGCTATCATTCATCAACCTGCAAGGAGGCCCCATCAGTGTTCCCCCTCCCCTATCACTCTGCTGGATACCCATATTTATCCCTTGATCGAACACTTCCTCCTTGCCTCGCCATCACTTTTGTTCGGTATAATTTTATCCCTTTTTCGGGCCGAGCAATTCCTTTACGAAAAAGGCACTTAGGGAGTTTCTGTTAAGCTCTTTTCTGAATCTAAAACAATGAAAAGATCATCGAGCAATCTTCCTTCCTTTCATGCTCTCTAAAAGTATCTGAAAGGGCGTCTACCTGGTATAAGGTTACCCCTTTTCCAGACCTTGTAGACTAATTACGAAAAAGGAATACTCTAGCCACATTGGCTAGAAGAGTTCTTCACTGCATCCTTTTACGCCTTTTCGGGCTTTGAAGACTAACACATGAAAAAGCACCCCGCTAGAGTCCTCTTACTTCTTTTAGAATCTCTAAAAGTGAAAGCAACCATGAGCAATCACCATCCTGGGCTCGTACAAATCCACAAGACGGTACATATCCACCATTAGATAGTTTTCTTACCGCTTTCAGACTCCTTAAAATTGAAAGCACTTATGAGCATTAACTATCCTGGGCTCGCACAAATCCACACGACAGTACCATTTTTTGAGGATACTTTCACCCCTTTCTCGAGTCCCTTAAACCATGAAGAAGGCCCCACTGTTGCCTCTCGGCGCCACACCAAATCACATATATAAATGCACTGTCACGACAGCTTCCCCATCTTGGCCGCCTTTATTCAGAGCATTCTGCAAAATGTCACCTTCAGAGTCTCCAGATATGATCCTTTAGTAGATCCCCCTGAGTCTTTCCCACTGCAGTACTTATCCCTTATCCCTTAAGCTATGATTCCCATACCTAAAAGTTCGTTGCATAAGCTTCCAGGTCATACATGTCATCATGCTCTGAATAAAGGAAGTTTGAGTCCTCCTACTCCATTGACCCTAGTTATTCCCCGTCCCCACAGTACGTCAGTCCTGCCATTCGTACTATCACATCTCAGTTGTACACCTCGCGCTCCTATCAAGGAAACATCATTTCCTTGGTAGTTGTAAGGTCTCCCTCTATCGTCGCCAACCAATCCATTCCAGAGGATAGACCCAGAGGTCCCTGTGCCTTGGACTCACCGCCATCAACAGTGAGTGCCTACAGATCATTTGGAAAGGAGTCCTTAGTGCTTCTCTAGATGATTGTTTCTCGCATGCTCGACGCCAACACCTTGATCGCATTGTTGAGATTCGTATAGGGTATCGGTCATTTCAGTGATTAGTAGAAGACCCCGGATGTTACCTGACTCCAACACATTTGTGAGTCTACTAGAGGAAACAACCAGTCATATGTTCCTGTAGATATTCAGGATGCGCAGGGTGACAGTTTCATGAAAGTACTCCAGTAACATGCTTCCTTGACTCACAGTTATTGGACACCTCTAGATCCAACATTTTTACCAGTCATTTCGGTACCACAATCAGAGTGACGAATGTTTTCCAGCATATCAGTTTTTTCACAACAACCATGGTTAGGCCATGGGTATGTCCCATATTTGCGTCCCCTCTAGACCAATATGATGTACATAATAGTTTTCTCATGTATTGTTCTGGTCCCCCTTCATGGAACCCATTATTATATTTTGACAACGAGCATGGGTATGCCCTCCTCGTCCATATGTTCAGATACTCATCAATAAGACATGTATTTTTAGTTCTTGGCATTCAGTACAAACCCCGTGTTCTGATCTCCAACAAGTTCACGCTCTTCTCTATCCCAATGCTCATCACCCAGGAAAACCACAGTACTTATGATGTCCATCGGCCATAAGATGAGCTCCTGCCCTCACACATCAGGGGGCAATCTGTTAACACCAAAAAAGTGCTCACTAACTCATCCCTTTGGACATACACCTCTGTTGACCAAATTTCCTACCAACCTCGCCTCCAAAACCCCATAAAACCCAAATGGATATTAAAAATACCCAAATATTCCCTCAAAAACATACTAAAAACCCCAAAAGAGGATCAAAATCAAACAAATAGGGAATAAAACCCAAAAGAAAAAAAAAAGAAAGAAGAGAAAATAGGGGAAAAACCCTAAAAAAGCCCTAAAACCATAATCCAAGTTTATAAAAAGGGGTGGAGGCCCCTCATTTCAGAATCCCCAATCACTCTACCCTCATGTTGTTGAATTTCCTCAAAGCCTTAAGCCATCCATCTTTGTGCCTTTTGGCCTCCCTTGAGATAAAAATTTTAGCCACCTTCCAAGCATTGGAGAGAAGAGTACCAAACTAAGGAGCTCCGGAGCACACCGCCAGAACTCCACAAGCCTCATCTTTGAGGTAAATATATTTATTGCAAGCCCTTTTCTTGCCCGTAATAAAAAAAAAGATTCTTTATTTTACAGTTTTTGCAAGTGTATCGTTTGTTGCTCCGAGTTATATTTTGTTTCATGCGCACGTTTAAGTTTAGATTTACTGTTTAATGTCATTTGCTTCCATCATTTGTATTTAGTTTACTGTTAATTACTTCCACACTACTGTTAAGGATTCCATAATCCTTAACAGGTGCTCACTTGCACAAGTAGGGGCTAAAACCGCAGCCACAATGGCAGTAATAATTACCATAGACGGCACTTGCAAATTAAAATCTCATATGGTTTGTGGTCCTTAAAGCTCACATGGGTCTTGGTAACAATTTAGGCCACAATTTGAAATCTCATATGGGTCTTGGTCCTCAAAGCTAGGGTTCCACGACTACTCATCCAATCGGTTTTAGCTTTTAGGGTGATTTAGATCTGTTGAGAAAATTTGTGGGTTGATTTCAGTCCTCGTTGGAATGCCCTTTTTGGGGGTAAAAAATGGCCATGGGAAAAGCATAAATTCACCCACTGGATATCATTTGTTGTTTTATTGGAGTTGATTGTCGTATTCATACCATTAGGTTCAAACTCCTGCTCTTTCAACTAGAGGGTTTCTTTTGCATATGATCATCACTATCACCATGATCATGGAGGTCACAGTCATGGATAAATGAATGTGTAGTTGATGAGGATGGCCCTTTAGATAATCATGGATGCATACATTCCCATTTCCATCATCATCACAATGACCACTATAACTACCACCATGAATAAGAACATATTCCCGAATCATTAAGGCTTCCAGAAGAATTAGAAGAAGAGGGGGGATCTGAGACTGCATGGATTTCATTCTCACTTTCATGAGCATGGAGACCATGAGCATGAACACCTATCTACAACAGGTATTTGGCTGCAAGTCATGGGGATCTCATTGTTAGTTTGCATGGCTTGACTTATCTGCGTTATGATTCTCCCTTTGATTCTCTTACAAGGAAATCCTTCTAAGATGGTGGTTGACTTATCTTGAGTTTGCTCACAAGTCGACTCTAATATTTTTCTTGAAATTAAGTTGTCCCAATTGGAATATAATACTTTTTCCAACTCTATGGGCATACCATACCTTTGTGAATATTTTCCTAGGTTTCACCCCATTCCAACTCTTACATGGCATAGAGGCATTATGCTTGATTAAATGTAAAATCTCTTCTTTGAAACTTGTTGTGGAGCTCTTGCCTCATACCCAAAGTAGGAGCATTTTGTTTACCTAGAACACCTTGATGAACACAATCGAGATACAACCACGATGAATTAGGCTCTTAAGTGTAAACACTCAATATGATAGAAGTGTCCATGCTTGGGTCTCCTTTTAAGGAGACCCAGTCCTCACTAATGATCGAGATAAAAATACTATAGGGGCATGTAAATTTGAATCAATGTAACATGGCCCTTACATTCTGAGGTGTGTTCTTTGGGAAGGAGCTATGAGTTGGTTGATTATGAGGGGAACCCATTAAATGAGAAGTACAATGGGCTAAAGAGGTATTATGTGTAAGAATAAATTCCTTGTGATACCTTTTTATATGTTTTAATATTAAAATTTTCTATAAAATGATATTAAAGTTTGATTTTGAGTTGTTTTCTTTATTTTATTTTTATACTTATGCTTATCATGCTTTGTTCCATATTGGAAAGTATGATCAGATTTCCATGGAGACGTAGGATTTATGGACGGTGCTAGTATATGCACCCATAACCATGCTTCGTGGTGTGGTTTATTTACTTTCTGACTGGTTAATTGTTAAGCTTAGGTGGAATGTGCATTGGCCTTACAACCAACAATGTTGTTGAGTATAGTGCAGTCATAGAATTGTTAACTCAAGCATCATGCTCAGTATACAACATTTGGATTTCCATCTAGACTCACAATCGATTGTGTTCCAGTTGGAATCTATTGTGTTTGTAATCCTAAGCTTATCCGGAAGTAATTACGAGTGAGAATCCTTGAGTGACATTTTTCATTCATTACATATGTTTATGTCCCTCGGAGACTTAATGATCTTATAGATTCATTAGAAAATGAAATTATAGACTGACATTTGTTGTATTTAAAGAAAAGAGCATGGATGTACATAGAAAATGGAAATAATGGCAATCACATCATTTTAATCTATAAGTAAGGCCAAATAGTTTATATACATAGATGAAAGTGTTCATCATATCAAAAAATGTTTAATGTCAACTAAAATGAGGCTCAACAACCTATAATGATCCAAAATGTGGCATATCTGCTTAGAAAAATACTTCAAAGTGGTAGGAGGACTAATCCTTTGCAAGCCCAACACAATAGTAGATGACCCCTGTCATTACATGCCATATGAGTCTTTTCCACAAGGTACGAAACCCTGCGACATAGTGTTGTAAGTCCAATGGAATCTGAGCTAGTAATGCCCCGCAGACACCTAGATTGAGCCCCTCGAGCTTGAGTTTCTCTTCTTGAATTACTACTCTTGCATCTATAGGATCCATGGGTCCGATTGGTACTGGTGCTGCTCCCACGAGATAGGATTCCTTTTATGGCTCCTTTGGCCTCAGTGAGTGACAACTTATTGAGAAACCATATGGTTGTACAGGGCCTATATCTGCATCATTATACAACGGTATAAGTTAACATTACATTAAAACAATTGTATATCTTACATAAATTTAAGATATTTAATTGGAAATGAAAATATTACCAATGGGCCCCATTGGGATCCAGGAGGTAGGGAAAGGTTTGGGTCTTGTATAAAGTCCATTCCTGCATATAGATAGTCCTATATGGTGCATATATGTAGTCCATCTTTTCAGCCTACTAGTCAAATAAATCATTGGTAAATGCTTTCCTGACTTGGCCTCCTCCAAGGTTGTGCATGGAATCTATCCATCTATGTTATAGCTTGAAATGACACCTCTCCGTCCGTGATGACACTTGCTTCCCTTGGTCGCATGACCACACTTCTTGAGATCAAGTTCAGTCACACAACAAGAAACTTGTGGATTGAGGGGTCATTTGGGACACTAAAAATGGTTGAAATTACCTCATTCTTGACCCATTTGATGATTACAATCCTTGGGAACATTTTTCCAGACCAAACCATCTCTTGAAAATGAGCAGAAAAGCCTGTTTTTGGCCATTTTTCAACATGGGCGCTGGTACACAGGCATGATAGTAGCGTGTATACCCTACTCTGCTTCATTAAAGTAGCGCCCACCTCCACCTGTATGCTACTTTGTCTACTGTAGAGTAGGGTACATTCCTGTACAAGTCAAAATCTTGAAATTTTGGGAAGTTAAGTTGGTTGGGGAACCTCCTGAGCGGTTATAACTTCTTTTCCTCTCCTTCACTGACTATATAAGGAGGGTAGAAGGGCCATGTGAGGGGACCAAGTCTATAACATCGTTATGCTGGAGGAATGGAGACCTTCATCCCCCTCTCTTGTGCTTAGTTTCTAATAAACCCTAGCGCTGCTGGTTAGAAGCTGGGATCCTTGGAGAATGGAAGCAGGAGACCTTGAATCTAGGTTTCGTGAAGTGCCAAGCTTGAAGGAAGGTATAACTTTATGTACTTGCTTTCATTCATTAATAAAGATCAGATGTTCTTCCCTTTCCAAATATGACTTATTTATGTGTGTCTTAGATTTGATTATAGTTTGCTTATAATATGATATCTTCTTCTATTATGAATATCAATCTTATATATGTAGTCAAATCTATTTGAGAAAGGTATCAAGTTGTTTTGCAGGTCTAGGTATTGCGACACTGGATAAGCAATGAAGAGCGAGGAAGGCAAAGTTAGGATCAAACTTCTGAATGAGGTGGCTACATCTCTAAACCCTAATCTCTTCACTTATTTGTTGTACTTGCAGAATGCTTGTAAGTCTCTCTTTATCACCGTAAGTTGGTAGTTTCTCCCCTGAACTATAGGTGCATTTTCCTCACAACAGAATGGCGACTACGCTGGGGAAAGCCTAACTGCTTAGGGGTATCCAAGGTCATTTCTTTAGTCTTGTTTGATTGTCTTTGTTCATTTTCTTGATTAGGATTAGTTAGTAGGCTTTGTTTGACCCTCCTTGGCTTTTTACAGACCCTTCCTAGCCCTTGCAAACCCTTGTGGACCTAGTTGGGGAGTTTTAACCCCATTTTTTCAACTTTTCCCACCTGTACGCTACTGTTGTGAAGCACAGTATCAACCATACGCTACTTTTCCTCTGCACAGTAGCGCCCAACCCTGCTATGGGCACTGGTATGCCTCATATACAGTAGTGCCCACAATCTGGGTTTGAATTTTTTGAGTTTTTGGGTTGTGGACCCAAATCTAGGGGCTGTGGTTGCATTTTTTGGGATCCCCAATGACCCTAGGTCTGAGTTAAACCACTGTAAGTGGTCTCCCATCCTTGTACTAATCCTACATTCATGATTTGAACCTCTTTTGATCAATTTGGGCTTGTTTGGAAAGTTTTGGGGCTTGTGGACCTAAGTTGGGGGGTTGTGGACCAGTTTGGTGTTTTGTACCCTAATTTGAGTCTGAATGAACCCTCTTGCTCCATTTCCACTGGATTTGAAACCTATTGAGTCTACTTGACCCTGTTTGTATCTATTTGAGTGAAATTTCTCTTTAGATTGGTTTCTTATCCTCCCTTATGCTTTTAGTTTTCTTTTGTAGTGAAAGCTCAAGTGTTTTGGTTGTTGTTCAAGACCTTGTTTGCATTGTTTATGTGCAGACCTGAATTTACCAAACCATACTTCTTTGTAGTTCATTTGCTGCGTTTGGGTCTAAAAGTAGTTTTCGTACTCTTTTCCCAGTGTTTGGCATGCTTACATATTTAAGTATGTGAAAGTCATATTTGGTAGCTTTTACTGTTCCAATAAAGAAAACTTGAAAGTTTCTTTGCTTTGCTTTGATAGTAGGTTAGTTTCAGTTTTGTTTCTTACCATTGAAAAGCATATTGAATTTTTATTCATTTTCTCAATAGAGTACCTTGCAAGTGCCTTAAAAGATTTTAGAGTGCTTTGCATAAAAAAGAACAAGTTTTCTTTTGCATACATATTTGTTTGAGTAGCTGCATTCTTAGGTTTTGAGTTTAATTTTGTACATTTAGACTTTATTTTTACCTTTTTTGCATTCGAAAGATTAAAAATTGCATTTGCATATGCATTCTAGATCAGAATTTAAAGACTTGCATTGAAAAGAAAAGATTTGTTTGGTGGTAAATATTTCATTTTCAGTACTCTATCTCTATTATAACCACTCTCACACACCCACTACCTTTTTGAGTAAGCAAGTAACCTTTAAAATGAACCATAATAAAATGTACTAGTAACATTTTCTTTTCTAGGTTACACTATACACCAACTAGTCTTGGTTAGGATCTTAGTTTTAAAACACCTTAAACCACCCAAGATCACACATTACACAAAAATCGTAGTTCGACTATCACAGGTAAACCCACTTCATTCAAAGATTTCCTAGGATCTATGCAGTAGGTCTTGTGAGATCAGATTGTTGGGAATACCCCTCCTACTTTTTGTTTCGAGCATATACCAGGATTGGATTCCGTTTGGGGACTCTTTTGAGTTTTGGGCTCAGTTACCCTACCCACGCCTTCTGATTCGAACAGAGACTGTTCCCCCAGGAGTTTTCGGTGTGGTGGTATCCTTAGTATCTGACCATAGGTTCATACACAGGTGACAACGGAGGGTATATCTGCTATACATAGGACAAACGTGGGACGAAATCCCTTGCCGGTCTTTGGGAGGGCGGTTGGGTGATTCCAGCGCTTGCACCCTTAGTCATTGTATTGTGGACCCCGGGTAACTATTCTTCATCCTTCGTTGATCTGTTCTGGGCCCTCATCATCCCAGACTCTTCTCCAAAAGGCATCTGTTTGCCTGGTTTGATTTACCTAGGACCTTTTTAGTGGTGTGCTCTTTGTGCTACTGGTCTTAGTTTTCCTTAGAGAACTTCTTGCTCATTTGAGCAGGAAACTATGTCTAGCGTTTCGGCGAGTGCCAATCAAGGTACCCCTGTTCCAGGGGATCCTTGTGTTGTTCCATTCATTAGAAACATTGGTGCTTCCTTAATGGATACTCTGAATCTTCATGGATTCACGATTGGGCTGCCGGTTTGGTTGTTTTCCACTCTGAATTCCTTGCATGCTCCTGACGCTTCTTTTGTGAGCACCTCAAATCAAGAGCATCAGAACCCTGGTCCTTCTTTGCCAGTAACATCTTCTCCTCCTCCTTCTACCTCATGTGGCGAAAGTAGCAATACTAGTAACCAGTAGCCTAAAAGGAATATACGGGGGAAGAATAGGAAGAAGATGCCAAAACAAGGGGCCAGCAACCCAGCCTCTGCAATTCATGCTGGGGGCAAGCACCCTGCCTCTGTAAATCATGCAGGGGCACCTACCCAGCCCCTGGAGGTCATGTTGGGAAAAAAATTTTAGTCACTGAAAATCACACTGAAAGTTTGTCTTCAACCACTGTCAGTCATGTTGGGGACACGTCATTGACCACTGCTAGTCATATTAATGACAAGTCACCAGTTCCTGTGAGTCATACTGGAGACACCAGATCAGCCACTGCAAGTCATGCTAAGGGAGTTGACATTGTCAACAAACCAAGCAAATCGAAGCTTAAGTTCCCTTGCAAGTTTTGTGAGGGAGACCACCTTACTTACATGTGCCCTGTACTTCTGGAAGTGCAAAAAGTGTGGTCCTTAGTTCAAAAGTCTTCTGCTTCTGAGCAACCAGCCACTGCAAGTCATGCTGGGGGAAATCTATCAGCCAATGCTAGTCATGCTAAGAGTACTGACGTTGGAAAGGAGTCTCGACCTATAGGACGGAAACCAAAGTTCCCTTGTAAACTTTGTAAGGGAGATCACCTTACTCACTGATGTCCTGCCATTCCAGAGGCACGAAGAGTGTGGTCCATGTCTGAAGGAACCTCTGTTCCTAAGTTGTCTATAGATTCCCTACAGTGAGATTAATATTTGGTCGACTCCACTCTTCCTTCGGAGAGTGAAGTGATCAAATCGATGCAATATTCGATCGATCCCATTAGTCCTGCAAAGACTGATGCCCTTACTGCGGAAGTCTTTTTCATTACCAATTTGGATGTTTCTGAAAAAGGGGACACTTCATCTGTTCCATGTGAACCCCTACCAAGCCCTAGGATTGTTTCCTTTGATTGGAATAGTCTAGCCGAGCCTCGTCTTCCTTCTTCGACACCTTTCCAGATAAAGGTTGATATCGGGAACCATACGGTTGATCGATGCATTACAGATGAAGGAGCTTCTGTTAGTATCTTATCTGCTTATGCTTGGACAGATTTGGGTTTCCCTAATGTTATTCCAGCTGTTAATTGGCCGTTGACCTTCGATAGAAGACCTAGTGAACCGATCGGATTCCTCCGTCAGGCACCTGTTACCTTGGGTGGAAAAATAGTCTTAGTTGATTTTATGGTTTTAAAGGACCCTATGGACTTTGATATGATCCTCGGGTGTGATTATGTTTATGCTATGCATGCTGTGGTTTCTACGCTCTTTCGTGTGATGCATTTCGCTCATAACGAAAGCATCGTCACTATCGACCAGCTTGCATTCATTTATCCTCCTTATTACCCAACTGTAGACCAGTCTGATCTCTCGTCATTAGGAACTACTATGTCACATGGCGCTTATGTGGCATATTGTTCCTTGAGTTCAACTGCTACTGAGAAGAAGTCTCTGAGTTCATGCTTACCTTCTCGGGACTTGGTCCCAGGTTTTGACCAAGTGACACCTCCATCTGAATGTTTAGATATGTGTTCTATCTGGGACGATATACTTCCTTCCGATGAAGTTTTCCTAGAGTCCATAGTACAGTCTGCCATTCATTTGGATGTTGATCCAGTCGCAGTTATGTCCAGCTGGTTTGACCTTAAAGTATGATCTTCCTACTGTTGAGTCTTTGGACTCTCCTATAGATCCGCTAATCAGTGTTCCTGCTGAGTTTGATTCTGCTTCTAGAATTTTCAACTCCCGTGATGATGAATTTGTTTCTGCAGACTCCATCATGTCCTTCAGCTTTGATCTTCATCCTGAAGTTGATCTTGTTGATTTTAAGTCCTCGGGCTTGGGTACCATAGAGTCTACATTTGAAAACTTTGCCTTGTTGATGCCTGTTGTTGATGATAGTGAAGTTGAAAGTATTTCTACCACAGTGACTTGTATCGGGTCTTTCCTTACATATGTTTTAGATATGATCCTGGTACTAATGTTTCTTGGAGACATGATTCTTAACTGGATTTATACTCGCTTACTGGTCCTTTTCAACACCTTGTGCGACCATGTCAGGTATATTCAGAACCTTGCATATAGGTTTAGGCTTCCCCGCTGTTATGTTGCATTTGAACCTTTTGCCATCCGAATTCGCCATAGGGTCGAATCTGTTGGATATTGGTGTGTTAGCCATCTATTTATGCATTGTGCACCAGTCCGATAGCAGAGCCTACCTAACATGGGTCACCCTAGTCAGCACCCTTATGCCATTTTGGTGCCCATGCTAAGTTTTTATCATAGGCTCGGCAGCCTTTTTAGATTTACCATGACTTTGAGAAGAAGCCTCATATCGTTCTTCCTCATATATTTCTAGCCATCCCTGATAAGGCTCCCATCTTTATGTTCAAGTTGCATATGCATCTGTTATGATCCTGCTTGCGTTAATGAGCCTGATGCCGGCTTCCACGCTTTTAGCTCGTTATATAAGCCTCCATCTATGATCTCATTTCCGCTAAGCCCTGTATCATTTTTCCTTCGCAATTTGACACCTTTTCCCTAGAAGAGACACACCTTGAGTGTCCTTATCTTGCTCATGTTCCTTGCATTAGGCATAGCTTTGTTCCATGCGCTTGGAGCTAGTTTCACATGTCCCTGACACTCGTCTCCTCCCATTTCAAGCATTCTTCTTTTACGTCGAGCTCGTTAAAAACAATAAGTAGGTTTCGAGCATTCTTCTTTTACTTCGAGCTCGTTAAAAATAGTAAGTAGGTTACGAGCAATCTTCCACCTTTCCTTCGAGCTCCTTAAAAACAGTAAGGAGGCTATGAGCATTTCTTTCATCTTCAGTTTGAGCTTGTTAAAAACAGTAAGGAAGTTATGATCATTTTCTGTATCTCCTTTGAGCTCATTAAAAACAGTAAGGAGGTCATGAGTTTACTTTTTCGGACTCGTTAAACCTTTACGGAAAAGATCCCTATGGAGTTCTTTTAAGCCCTTTTTAGACTCCTTAAATAGGAAAAGTTTGCCGAGCATAGTTGTCTTTTTGGGCTCGTTAAAATAACTAAACTGACATCCACTTCGGTATAGAATTACCCCTTTTCCGGGCCTTGGTGGATAATTTACGGAAAAGGTATACTCTAGGTATACTCTCGTATGCACTAGAAGAGTTCTTCTTCCATTATTTTACACTTTTTCAGGGAAGGAGACTAACTTTACGAAAAAGGACCTTTGGAGTCGTCTTTAGGGTTTTCAGACTCTCGAAATGTGAAAATACCAAGTGAGCACTCACCTGCTTGGGCTCGATATTAAAATCCACGAGTAGGTGTATAGAGGACTGTTTAAGTTTTTCAACTCTATAAGCAAGAAAACACCACCGAGCACAGAGCAATTTGGGCTCGATATAAAATCCACAGATAGGTGGATAGAGTTTTCTTCTAGGTTTTTCAGACTCCTTAAATATGAAAATACCATCAAGCATGCTTTAGTTCTTTGTCAAGCTCGTTAAAAAACGAAAAAGGAAAGGGAAGGGAAGAATGTTAAAATATCTTTCAATATGATGGCAGCAAGTCTACTATTTCCTTAAACAAAGCACCTATTTTGAGTCTATCAAACAAGTTGGGTTCTAGTGTTAGCCTTAAGATAAACCTGATCTCAGAGTTCTTACTCCTCCGTTTGGTTAGTCTTCCAATCATATGGAGAATCTGTTAATGTGTCCTACATTGCAGATTTGCATCATGGTCTCTTTATGTTCAAAGATTCCTAAGTCACTCTTGTGTCGTGCTCATTGTTCAAGGATATAACCCGTGTCGGCCATTCTGCAATTGCCTTAACCTCATGTGTCGGCCATTCCTTGGTGTCAGTATGTTTCATCATGTGTTCAGTCCTACTCCAAATCAGCTCATACCTATTGAGTGTTCCTCGTGTTGGATGATGGAGGATTCCTTAAGGCCTCCCTTCCAACGGAATTCTTCCCATCGACTTCAACTCATTGTGCTCTAGGAATGAATTTTAGAGTTTCGGTTAGTACCTTGGGGATTGCAATCATTAGTGGCAGTTTCCCTCGCTATTGGATAGATGGGAATACATCAATGTCTCCTATCTGATGGATTCTTCAAGTGCTCGACGACAAGACCATCTATTCGCACTTGCTTGAATGTACTAGGTACTTTGGGTTCCATTTTCATTATTGGTGGACACCCTCGCGTTTGTTAACGGTATACATCAATGACCGGTAATCAAACGATACCTCCCATGTTCGACAACAACTCATTTATTCGCATGGATAGGATTGTACCTTGGGTTGTTTTTGGATGAAGACCTTGGGATCCTCAATAGCATCACCTCATTTATGTTATCACCCAAGTTTCGCAAGAATGAGCCACACTTTTTTGGGCTCTTGATGAGACATAGATCCAGCTTGTTCTCTATGGCTATGTTCTCCAGTTTTCACATAGATCCACCTTGTATTTATGTGGCTATGTTTACAATTATGTTCCTCATGGATCCATGCTTGTATTTTAGTGGCCATGATATATGCATCAGTATTTGGATCATTATTGTATCCTCTTGGAGGTCATGTTCCACTATTTGAACATGGACAGTTACCCCAAGGATAAGTTTGTTTGACATTGCCTTTGCTTTCAGGTACTTCATTTGAGCCTAAGATTCTTGGTTTCTCCATTCCTCCATGATTCAACTCTTTGTTATTTATAATGTATTTCGGCCATCATTTCCCGCACTCCCTGTGACCTCATACATTAGGGGGCATCTGTTATAGCTTGAAATGACACGTCTCCGTCCGTGACGACACTTGCTTCCCTTGGTCGCATGACCACACTTCTTGAGATAAAGTTCAGTCACACAATAGGACACTTGTGGATTGAGGGGTCATTTGGGACACTAAAAATGGTTGAAATTACCTCATTTTTGACCCATTTGATGATTACAACCCTTGGGAACATTTTTCCAGACCAAACCATCTCTTGAAAATGAGCAGAAAAGCATGTGTTTGGCCATTTTTCAACATGGGCACTGGTACACAGGCATGATAGTAGCGTGTATACCCTACTCTGCTTCATTAAAGTAGCGCCCACCTCCACCTGTACGCTAGTTTTTCTAGTGTAGAGTAGGGTACATTCCTGTACAAGTCAAAATCTCGAAATTTTGGGAAGTTAAGTTGGTTGGGGAACGTCCTGAGCGGTTATAAATTCTTTTCCTCTCCTTCACTGACTATATAAGGAGGGTAGAAGGGAAATGTGAGGGGACCAAGTCTATAACATCGTTATGCTGGAGGAATGGAGACCTTCATCCCCCTCTCTTGCGCTTAGTTTCTGATAAACCCTAGCACTGCTGGTTAGAGGCTGGGATCCTTGGAGAACGAAAGCAGGAGACCTTGAATCTAGGTTTCGTGAAGTGCCAAGCTTGAAGAAAGGTATAACTTTATGTACTTGCTTTCATTCATTAATAAAGATCAGACGTTCTTCCCTTTCCAAATATGACTTATTTATGTGTGTCTTAGATTTGATTACAGTTTGCTTATAATCTGATGTCTTCTTCTATTATGAATATCAATCTTATATATGTAGTCAAATGTATTTGAGAAAGGTATCAAGTTGTTTTGCAGGTCTGGGCATTGCGACACTGGATAAGAATTGAAGAGCGAGGAAGGCAAAGCTAGGATCAACCTTCTGAATGAGGTGCCTACATCTCTAAACCCTAATCTCTTCACTTATTTGTTGTACTTGCAGAATGCTTGTAAGTCTCTCTTTATCACCGTAAGTTGGTAGTTTCTCCCCTGAACTATAGGTGCATTTTCCTCACAACAATCTATTCATCCCCAGCTCTCTTGTCCTGTCTACTGCAACCATATTGTAAAGAGCAGATAAAGGGGAAAAAAGCACCATTGTGATTGATTTCTTCATCAATTTGTTCCTTTTTAAGTAGTGCATCATATTTTTGGCTTGGAAAGGGAAGATTTGGGGTTAGTTTGAAGAGGGAATTGATTAAATTTATCAATGGGGGCCAAAAAATATGTTGCGTCAATAGAATAAACAATTGCAATAGTTTCAAATTAGCTCCAAACCAAGTGCACGAATTTGGTAGTGAGTTAAAGGCCTCTTTTCTAGAAGGATTTGATAGAGGGAAAAGTAGTAAGTTTAATTGTTGAAGAAGTAATAGTTTTCACCTCAATTTTGGGGCACACAATTTGCCCCTCCCAGCTCTCTATTAAGGATATATTTATCTTATTTGCAAAGGTAAGGGATCAGTGAGGTTCATAGCAGCAACAAAGACGGAAAAAGAGAGGCAAGAAGCCATAATTAGAGACTTAATATCATCCCAGGTCGAAACTATTTTTACAGCAAAAACATTCTTAATCTTATTCTCCTCTTTCATTCCTTTTATCCTTGTAAGCACTATTTGAGCTCCAAAATGTGTAAAGCGATGTAGTGAGCCCAAATATGAGATGAATTAATCCATTTTGGTTAGCTAGTTCTACGAAAGAAACATAGGTAATAAATGTGGGATAGATATTTTGTAGTCCCAACCCCCTTAACCTCTATTGTAATCTATTTAAATGGTGGTTTTACTTTTGTAGTCGGGACTGGGGCAAGTTTACCACTATATGAAGCAATGGAAACTTTGGCTTGTTATGATGATCTTACTTTGTATATTTATTTACATTTTGCAGAATGAATAAATGGATCTATACTTAGCTTCGCCCATTGATTTTCTATCTAATGAATGTGTGTGAAGAGAGTGAAGAGTTTACCTCCTCCCAAGCTCAGATTCGTTCATTTTCCTTCAGTTAGTTTCCCTTGCAAAACTAGGTTATGGGGTGCTTGGTGCAAAAGATCATGACTATGTTTGAAACCTATTGAGACCCCCTTCCAATTGGCTTTATGGTCACTCAAAACCAATACAATACTTTTTTCTTTTTTTGTTTTACCCAAGTCCCAGAGGCAAACTCCCTACGGTACTCGTTGGAAGAGATGCTAAATATAGAAAGACTAGTATAGTTGGGAGTGGCGTGGGTAGGTGGATGTGTGACCATTCCTAAGTGATCATTTAGTGCCAATGTTCTTGGAAGACCGTCTAGTCATTCCACCTTTCAAGACTATGGTAGGAAAGCTGCTCATAGGCTTCAGAGTCTACAAACCTAAGGATACAATCTCACGGGACACATATACCTACGTCTGTGGGCTTTTTATCCTCACTCCAACTTAATTTCAAGTGGTGACTACACACTAGGGGTTAAATTTGAGGGGGCGACGATTTCATTTCCAAAAATGGCCTGCATATAACTTTTAATAAATTTGTTTACCCTTATTTTGAAATTTATTATTAAGGCCAAGAAGTTGTAGAAGTCACGCCAACTGTTTCCTTATTTTTCTCTGCATTGGAAACTGGGACTATTGTCATTGGTGTTGTTTTAATATTTTGAGAAATAATAATGTATAATTTACATGAACTACATTTCATTTACTGAAGTGTATAAATATATCGGTTCAGGTTTGGTTCAAATGTAGCTCATAACCTATAACATAACAATTTTACAACATATATATAACGATAAAATGAAACAAATAACGATATATATGTTCAACAATAAGATTTAGCAATTACTAGTTGAATGACATATTCAAATAAAAACATTGCAATGATGTAACATAGTTATAAAGGACATAAAACACAATGAGCAGTGACAACAATTAAATAAGGGAATAGTAGCGTTACTTCCTAACGAAGGGGGGCCTGCCTTCTTCGGAAGCAGGCTACGTAAGAAATTAAAGTACTAAAAGTAGGCAACACCATTGATTCATAACAGATAGATTTGCATTAATGTCTTAAAAGAAAGTGTATTACAAGTTCAATAATTCCAGAATTCCGAATATTATTTCAGCGTACTCATTAACATACTCATGAGCTGGGAGAGGGTCAAGATTGAAGTCTAAAGGAATAAGGATCTAGCACATGATGTTGCAACAATCCATCTTGGCAATAACTTAAAAGTTGTTGTTGTACAGAGCATTGGCTTTTAGGCATAACTTTCAATTTGTTTTACGGATCACTTTTATTTTCTATAGAATTATAATTTATGACATGCCTACAAAATCTAATTTCTGATCAACCATACTGAATAGATGCATTACATTGCAATCTTCAAAGTAAGCAAAAATTGAAGGGTCTCTGTACAAAGTGATATTTGTTCCTACTAGTGAAGTGTTACAGTGGAGATGTGTTCCATATACCTTTATCCATTGGATTCCCGTGAAGTGTTATAGTTGAGATGTGTGCCATATACATTTATCCATTGGATTCCCCTCCATTGACATAGCGGTATTGAAGAATTCCATGTTGAAAGCATCATGTTATCCTCAGTGGATTGACCCCTAGAGTGTTCTTTATCTCCAACAATAAAGTTGCATCATGTATAAGCTGGGCAGTAGTTAGCAGCAGAGGCATCCATCATAAGATGTTGAATACAAAAGAGAGATTCAACGCCATCATTGGCTCTGAAACTCCCAAACCCACTTGATTAATCGACTTAATGGATGTTTTGATCTTTTTTAATCGAGAGCTTGTGGGATTTTACGTACATTTGAGTGCATGGGCACTGGGAAGCCTCCATAATCCTCCTTTATTTAAGAAATTCAATAAAATTATTCAAAAATATTAATTATGGCATCCATAAAACATAGGCTTTGAATAAAAATTCAATTGAAGTGGAGGATACACATTCAGTAGAGGTGAGCGGCAGTTGTATACACTTGAATTCAGAGATCCATGAAGAAAAAAAGGAAGAGATGGAATGAAATCTGATCATAGGATATCTGACTGTAGCAGGAAGATGGGTAAGGTGGGCTAGAAAATGTTTTTATATTATTGCAGTGATGGATTATTACTATGGGGAGCTGGGATGTTTTTTGTATTATTGCAGTGGTGAATTATTACTACGTGGAGCTGTGATGTTTTTCTATTATTGTAGTGGTACTGGTGAATTATTACTATGTGGAGCTGGGATTTTTTTTCGATGCGTGAGGAGCACACTGCTCTAGGGTTTGAACAATGTTTCTCATCGAATGCTTTTCTCTGATGCATGAGAAGGAGCACACTGCTTCAGGGTTTTAGACAACATTTCAAGCTTTTCAAGGTTGCACTGCAGTACATTTAGCAGTTGGGTCCTCTCCAGTCCCTCTGCTCATACTGTAAATGCTGAATATGGGTTGAAGATTGAGTGGGATTTGCCAAGTAACTACTCAAACATCAGCTTCTCTCCTAATTCACGATGTGTGGAGGAAACCATCATCAAGGGCAGTGTTAGGTGCCAGTGTGATTCTGGATATGTAGGTGATGGAATTACAAATGAAGAAGGATGTTTCAAAGGTAAGTCTAACCCATTTTTGGAATATAAGTTTTCATCATGCATGTCCTTCCATTATTTGCTACACTGGTAGAAACCCATCTAGACTCGGGTCTGATTTGCACCTCGCAAAGCTCGAGGTTGAGGTTTCCATTACCAATATCTATTTATGTGAATTGGAGATTCCATCCTCCAGCTTCGCAACTCAATCCCATGATCCCATATTCAATGCACCCAATGCGACGTCCAGATATAATGCATCCAATGCGGCATCAAGATACCCCATTTCACCAGGGCAATAGAGCACCTCGCTTCTCCCTATGTAATACTTTTTAGTCTTTGTAAATGTAGAGCTATTGTTTACTTTCAGGTTGAAGGGGGCTTGGGAAATGACCAAATCCTTTGTAGGCTGATAGCTTTTGGTGTTGTAGCCCTAGTTTTCTGACTTTCGTAGGTACTAAGCATTAGAATATGTGATTCCATGGGGACTAACGTTCTGTTCAATATTGGCAATTGCCACCCATTAACTGTGACGCTGTAACCTTTGAATCCTGATATGGATATTTATTTGCTTCTACCTTTTCATCTTTTGCCTTAGCGATTTTAACCGTAGCTGGGCGAATTTTCTTTTGCCAGACAAGTTCATTGGTTTTTGGACGAAGTTGAGGTGCTTGTTGTGAGTTTTGAAGTTCCTAGGGCGTTTTTATTATCATTAAGAAAAAATTGAAGTGCTTGGGAAATGCCTGGGTTGTTTTTATCATTCTTGGGCGAATTTTGAAGTGCATGGGCAGAAATTGAAGTGTCTAGGTGTTTTTATCATGGTTGGGCGAATTTTGAAGTGTCTGCGAAAATAATGAAGTACCTGGGGCGTTTTAATCATGGTTGGGCAAATTTTGAACTGCCTGGGAAAATATTGAATTGCCTGGAGCGTTTTTATCATAATGGAGCCAAATATTGAAGTGCCTAGAGCATTTTTATCATCATTAAGCGAAATATTCAAATGCCCAGGGCGTTTTTATCATTGCTGGGCAAGTTACCAAATGACTACGTGAATCCTCTTATTGGGAATTTTTATGCATTGATGTGCAAATTCCTTGTTGGGTGAATTCACAAGGCTTCAATCCCTTCTAATAACTAGTTAATTCCCTTCCTTGGATTCTCGCTTAGTCTCAAAGATCAATGGCTCGTGTTACAGAGTTGTTGCAATTAATGAGGAGGTTTCTAAATTGGTCACTTTGGTGAACGTTTTTCTCTTTGATGGGAATTTATTTCTTGCAAACAAACCCGTTTTTCTCATTGCCAACGTTCTCCCATTGCCAAGAATTTAATTCCTGGAGTAAATTTGTCTTCTCTCTTTGCTGGATGGTATCCCATCTCCTCCGACATGCTGGGCAAATTCCAGCCGAACCTTAAGCTATCCAATGTCCGAATGCCCCCTCTGAATCGAATTCCAATCTCTACAATTTCCCATGCATCCATACGCAATTGTACGAGTCGATACATAGTTGTGGGAGGGCGTTTGTCTGTTGGGAGAAGCACATTGAATTGCTTCTTCTCTACATTGATTGTTTATCTTTTCCTTGGAGAACATTTTCTATGGGAGGATTTCAAAGATGATTCATGTAACAATTGGATTGGTTAGTACTTAGTAGACATGCTCTAAAAATATGAGAATGAGTTAACATTTAGCCTCTAGGTCTGAAATTGCTTTCTCAAGCCGTTTAATCTCCATTTTGGATGCTTTCGTGTATGAGTATGGGGTTTTGATTGACAAATAGAGTTCAATGGTAAAGGTTTCTTGTTGGTCACTAAAGCAATTGGTTTTACAAATACAATTGAAGGCTCTTGTTGCAACATCCTTTACACATGGCATTATCTTTGCATAGGTGAGTGAGAATGATGATACTCTGCTTAACGTCCGAAATTATAATGTAGAAAGAATCAGGTTCCATCAAGAAGGTAGTCCATATAATTGCACATGAGGAAACTACATTTTATTTTTCGAAATCTCATTCCACCTGAAATCTAGAAGTTCATTGAAGTGTGAACATGACGATTACATCTCCTCAATGTCTTTTTCTTTACCACAAAACCAAAAATTGAAACCTAAGTCCTAGGTTAGGTTACTACCTTTAGCCATAACATAATTTGGTTTAGTTACGTTGTTTAAAGAAAAAATTTCAAATCTAGAATCAAGTACTCCGTCAACATGCCTTGGTCATGTCAATAACCAGACATTAAGATGTCAGCTGCTTCAATTGATATCCATATTATAATGTTATATTTTAGTTTTCTTTATTTTTTGATTTAGGATATATTGCACATGCTACTATTCATTTATATCTTGCTTTGTGAAATTTCATGTCCCTTGTGTTGCCAATGTGTTCTTATATTTTCATTATGATGTCCTTTTGTTCTCATTTATCTCCATTATGGTTTAGACGTGAAGAAAAGGTGGCAGACTTAGAATGTTATATTCAATCCCTTTTCTAGAAGCAGAGTATGGTTGTGTCTACATATAGTTATATAGTTGATTTAACATTCATATTTATTGGAGAGTGAGATGTGATAAAATTATATACATTCATGGTTTATCTTCATATGAAACCCCTCTTTCTTTGGTATGGTGGAAATTGGCTCTTTTTTTAGAGTTTTTGTGTAATCAGTCTTAAACCTGCTTTGCATTGACTAAAGTTTGGAAACATGTGAAAAACTGACCTAGGGCTTGCACCTAGCCTCATCTCTCTAAGAAACCATGTTAGCATAGGGATAACACTGTCTGGTTTTGAACTAAGTCATTATCATTGTAAGAATTCAAAATTTTCACTTCGACTATGCCTGAACACTAGACACACACATAGTTGCACCTCTAGCTTAACAACATTTTTACTAAGATCCAAGCAATTTCCTTTCATTAACTCATTACTCCATTTTTTTTTATTTTTTTGTTCTGAGAGCATATAACCATGGAGTTTCATCTCCAACCAACTCGCTAAAATGACTTTTGGTGTTGTTACCATACCATAGTTATTTCCTTAATAATACACACTAAAGGATACTTCTCTTCTCAATTTACAATCCTATTGCTTCTTGAGATGAATACCATTGATGATGGAGTTTCATCTTCAAGTATTTTTTATTAACTTCTCAAAATACCTATGAGTGTTTTGTTCTTTTATTGGTGTTTTCTATCGCAATAGATGCAAATGATATTATATCTTTTCTTAAATCAACTAACCTAGTACCTCTTATCTTGAGTTTCATCATGATGTATATTGAAATAACTCAAAATGGTATAATTGTTGCATTTGGTTGATCATCACTAGAAATTTTAGTATCTTATTGATCTTATATATTTCTTTAGTACAACTAGCTACATGCATTGATTAAGTATTTCTTTAATAATAATTTAAGTATTGATTATTGTTTCCCATTAAGTACAAAACCCAATGAACAACCTAGTGTGCTTGCCAATGGCATATAATATTCCAAGTAAACTTGGTTCTCTTAAGGGGAGGAAAGGTCTTTTAGCATCGAGAGGTAATTTAAGGGGCTAGTCTTGGCTATTTTGACGAATACGAAAATCAAATGGGGGTTCTAATTTTTTATTGCACTAAGAGGTACATTCTACGATGGAATACATGGGAGATATGTCACTTTTGTCCATAACATTGATGATATGTCATCAAAATTATTACTTAAAAGCTTAAAAAATAATAACAATAAATATGCTATCCTAGATCCATCTTAAGACATGACCTATTAAACATTGAGGCTTCAAATCTATCAAGTTGCAAACGTTTTTTAGAGTGCCAAAAATCGAGGAAGGGTTTGCATCTTCAGGGATTTGATCCCTCTCAGTGGTAAGTAGATCAACGCTTAAAATGGAGCATTTTTTGGAGTGCACAAATTTGACGAAAGGTTTGTACCTTGAGAGATTTGATCCCTCTCATCACTTACTAGATCATGGGATGGATCTTGCATGGTAATGCATAGTCAGGGCATTATTTGTTTTGCACATATTTGCAAGAATTGTGTATCTGAATTGATTAGAAACTTTATGGGTTTTGGTTACTGCAGCCTGAAGTAGTTAGGATATTGGAATAGCGGATTAGGATTGTAGTTTGGTTATAGGAGGCCCAATTGGATTAATGTTAGGATCAACAATGTTTATGTTCCAGTTTTAGATAAGGTTTGTCAGACTTCTGTAACGAGCCTCACTTTTAAGGCTAGTTTTTATTATAAGGCTAGATTTTATTTTAGTTAGATGATACACTTGTCACATGGCTCATTTGTGAGTGTCTGTAATACCCCTACCCTGCCTTAGTAATTGTTGGCCTCAATGTAAATATTGTGTTTGTGCAATGTGTGTCGACCCTAGTGTGGAGCTCAAGGCCAACGCCCCACTAGTGGATTCTTAAGGTTTACTTTCATAGGAAAGTATTTGACAGTGGAACTATGCATCTGCTATCAAGCCATGAAATTTTGTAATCGACGTAAATGTTTAGTATTGCAATGAAATGTCCAAAACTGGAAAAGTGAGGTAGCTAATGAGAAGGGGACGAAGGTATCCACTAATGAGAGGTGAGGGGGTTGTGGGATGGTGACCCATGCTGCCACTTGGGCAAGAGGTAACCGATTTGATTCCCTGTATGAGTACCGATTTAGTTACAGAACGTGGAGAAGGACAACCGACAGAGGATATTCGTAGGAGATAAAAACAACGTTGAGATCTGAGAAGGGGGTTGGTTCATTGTGGGTTGCGAGGGGGGTTTCCATTCTGGGATGGGTTTCCATTCTGTGAGGGGTTTCCATTCTATCAGGGGGTGTGTTGCTATGTGCAGAGGAAGCCAGAGGAAACTTGTTCTTGCTATGCGCTAGTGATCCAGACTCCTTCGGATCCAGGAACACAGAGCTAGCCATGAGATAGAGGAAGAAGACGATATTTCCTATGTGAGCCGTAGTAGTAGAGATGAATGCGATAGGAATACCGCGTGTATGTGTTATCTATGGGTAGCATGTTGCAGACGAGCCCGAAGGTGGATGACAGGGCATGAGTATCTTGAGGAAGTTGCATGAAGCCTAAAATCCGCGAGCATAAAGTCGAGTTGTGGGACAGAGCTTAGTCCGCAACCCTAGAATGAACTAGCTTGTTTAGCAGATGTAAAAGATAGGGTTTAGGGTTGGAATGCTTGATAAACCTAGTGAAGACTGTGATCTCGTAGAACTAGTAGTTAGACCTTCTTATGCCTACCCTGATTAACACTAGAAGGGAAGGGGCCTTGAGGGAATGTGTAGCAGAGAAGAGGGCCTTCCTTGTGTTGGGTGAGGTGGATAATGTGGGTTCCTTATCTACTAAGTGATTGAGATGTTTGTAGCTCTGTGGTTGAGCTCATTGGCTTAGCAATATGCTCCTTGTTTCCCTGCATGCTTGATAAACCCAACTGCAGGTTGGATTAGCATGTGTATGCTTGATAAACCCAACTACAAGGTGCCTTAGTATGAGTATGTTTCCGGGATTGCTTGATAAGCCCATCTATAGTTTGGATTAGCATTGAAGTGGATCTTGACTATTAGAGATCCTACCTAGCCCTCCTTAGTGGATACACAGCCCAGCTCGAGGGTGGTCTCTCAGCTGAAAGAGTATAGGTTGGAAAAAGACCTAAGGTTGGGTGAAACGTTGCTCTCACTTAGCCAGTTGTTGGGGAAACTTCAAAATACAAAGATAAGTGCTCTATGGAATGAATGATGCTATTTCACGTTATTATTATTATGTTGTTTTTCTTAAACTATTGAATGAATGTTATATGAATGTGAGTAATAATTAGACCATGTGTAAGACTGAGTGGAAGGCTAAGTGCAGGTTGAATGCTTCATTCAGTTGCATGAGTTTAATGCATTGCTAATTTTACATGTGCTATATGTATGGTTAGCCTTAGCTTCATTTATTATATGTGTTTTTTCATGAGATTCTTACCCTTGTAATGGGTCGTTTAACCTCACTTAATCACGGGGGAAGTTTTATATGGCATGTGGCATTCTTAACCCTCTCTGTGAGTCAGAGGGAAGATGGGTCTATGACTGGGGACAGGTAGAGATTTGTTGAAGAATGGAAGGCACCCTAGAGGATTTAAAGACAACATTTCAGAGTAGAAAATCATGAAGTTATATACCTTAGTTGGGCGGGGTGTTCCGCCGCCTGATAGAGCTCTCCAAGATCTTTCCAACAGTACCAACCTTGCCTCATTTGGACCCAGGATGAGGAAATTATGACCCTTGGAAGTTGCCTTGGAAACTCACTGGAGTAAGGGCCCTGAGACTTATCCTTTCCGCATCCACAATGCGGATTGCAGAAGGTCGTTTGGAGGAGAAGTTGGATTTCTGCGTTTCCGAATCCATAATGCGGATTGCGGATTGTGGAAGGTAATTTCATGGAGAAGTTGGATTTCTGCATTTCCACGTCCGCAATGCGGATTGCAGATTGCAGAAGGTCGTTTAGTGGAGAAGTTTGGTTTCCGCATTTCGACGTCCGCAATGTGGATTGCGGATTGTGGAAGGCGGTTTAGAGCGGTAGATTGCAATTCTGCATTTGTGAATCCCGGAATGCAGATTTCAGATTGGGGATTGCGGAAGGCCATTTTGAACGGTAAATTGCAGTTCCGCATTTCCGAATCCCGCAATGCAGATTGCGGAATTTGGAATGTGGATTGTAGATTACGCAATGCGGACTGCGGATCACAATCGTAAATTGCGGATCCGATCCCATTGTAGCTATGTGTAGTTTTGGAATTAGAGAAGAAAAACAAAAGTAATGAAGGATCTACGGTGGCCTCTGAAGACCACAAGGGAGGTCTGGGGACATTACATTGTCTTACTAGTTTTGAACTTTTTATACAACTCAACATTCTTTTCTATTGGCAAGTCACATATCTAGGATGAATTTACCCTTCTAACATGTACTCAAAAATTGATCCTTATAAACCATTTGGGAGAATCCTCAACTAAGATTCAAATGTATTTATCATGGAATTTCATCCTAAGTAATGGACTACTCTATTAAGTGACCCTACATTTCATTTTCCATAAGTCTATACTCTATTAAGCTAGTCAAGTTTGTTTCTTAATTTAATGTTTTGTTTAAATGTATTGTAATGATGAAATAATTTGTAAGCATAGTTAGCTATAGGATTATTTTCAATTGAAACAGATGTTGGTGATATTGTAATTTGGGAAGTGGGATCATGTTAAAAGTTAGCTCATAGGTCATTCAAATTTTGGGATTCCTTAAACTGCACAACGGATGCACAAGTGTAAATATTGTATTTAGTTTCCATTTTAAGTGATTCAGGTTAAGGGAAAGATTTTATGTTTTATTTGGCTGCAATACACGTGCTTTAAATAAGGTGAGTCTTAGCAACACAGAAATTTGGATGACTCGCATTTTTTGTTATCCTTGCTTAGGTGGCCCATAAGAAAGAATTAGCCATGTTAGTGAACAAGTATATTTGGAACCCAAATGGAGTATTGGTTGGAATGTCAATATTCCTTCAAGGTGTCAATGTTATGTTTCATGAAAAATTATTCATATGGTTTACAGATGAAGCCACTATTATTATAACAATGTTCAAGACAATTTCTTCATATGGTATACAGATGTTATGGGATATATTGTTCGCTGATATAATCTGATTTGTAGGACTGGCATTTTCCAAGCATATTGTTCACATCTATTCCTATATTTCCACATGCCATCTGAGGTGACAACTTTAGGTCCATATTAAAGCTCAAAGAAGGGTTTCATTTTGTGGTAGATTCCTTTTGTGATACATGGCTATAACCACAATACTAATACAAATTTGCATATTGGTGGTGTGAATAAGATTTCCTTTGTATACCCGAACAAACAACTATGTGTTGTAACTTGTGGGGATGATATGACCATCAAGGTAAATTTAGTACATGCTTCTTTACTTATTAATTTTATGCATTCCCAATGATCACTTAGTGCTATCAGAAGTAGCCAACTTGAAGTTATTTTACTATCGTGCATGTTCTCCAGTTTGATCATTTGCTAAATGGGCTTGTTATCTATTTTGTAGGTATGTGATGCAGAAACATGTCACAAATAGTATACACTTGAGGGTCACAAATCACTTATATGTTGTGTTTCGCTTAATCATAAAGAGAATATCCACGTACTTGATTTATCAAGTCTTTTGTTAATTAGTAATTATAGTAGTATGAAGATGAATGAAAATATTTTTCCAAGGGGGTTGAATTTCAAGAGTTGGCATTTAGGTAGTATGCGGATTACTTGTAATTATTTTTTGTAAATATGTAACTTGTAAGGCTCAAGTAGCATTAAAATGTACTATTTGAATTTTTTTGACATTTATAATAATCTTAATTCATTGCCTTAATATCTATGTTCCTAAATAGATTCTAGGCTTACATATTTGTGAAGATACAATTATTTGTGATGACATGCAAAGAGGGATATCCAATGGAAAAATAAAGTATCACAACAAGTATGTGTGGTGATCATATTGAAAATTGTTTTAAAATATGGTTAATGTGCACAAAATTCATTACTATTTTAAAATAATTCTTAAAATACTCATTTTGAAGGGGAGATGACTGTTGGACCCACCAAAAATATCTTCATTGATGAACTCTCAACAAGACTTGACAACTCTATCACATATCATATAGGTAAATGTTTGTACCAGTTTACCCGAATGCAACAATTCTCATGTCTTTATTGTAGCCAACACCGAAATCATTTGATCTCTTTGATGACATAATATTCTTAACCGGATGCAACAATTCTCACGTCTTTCTTACAGCCAACACCAACATCATTTGATCTCTTTGATAGCATAATAGTATTATCAAGTTACAGGTTACTCTTATCAGGTTACATTATACTTGCATTTCCTTTCCAATATTCCATGGTTATAGGTTCCATTTAAGAAGGATCAAGAACAATACTAGGCAAACAATAGATGGCATTATGGCTATGCACATGTCCAGGAATTTTCTTTTAGATTCAAGTAGTTTAACACAATTTCAGATTTGGAAAATGAGTTATCAAACCCTTATAGGAAGAACATAAATCACTAAGAATATTTGGTGTTCAATGGAACCCATTGTAACATCCCTCAAATTTGATCCCTATTATTATTATTTTTGTAAATGTAATTATAAATGTGCAAGTGGCCCTGGTGAGGAGCTCAAGGCCAAGGTCCCACTAGTGGACCTTGAAACTAGTGTATGTTCATAAGTATTATTTTAGACTTAAGAGACGAATAACGGCGACGCAGCTAAACGACGAATACTTAGAAAAGAGTAAAGTCATTTGCATATTAACCTTAAAAATTATAAGTATCGTCGTCGTCATAGATCGAGGAGAGTAATTACTCATTATAACCTTTTTTATAAGTAATAAGGGTTATCTTTTAATATAAAGATAGCTAGGATTAAAGAATCCTAAGTTAACTAAGAAGTCATTCTATACCTAGCTTAACAAAAGGTAAGGGACATATTATTATGTTAAGAATCCAACATAAGCAAAAAGGGGATTTTTTCCTAAAAAGAAAGTTATAAATGTAAAACATTATATTTATCTAAGTGAAATGCATATATTAATATGCATGGAAAGGGCAAGTGAATATATATAAAATATGGATATATATATATAGTCGAAGCTCTTGGAGTAAGCCAAGGACACACCCTCTTATACTAAGATTTTATATATATTCCACTTTTAATTTGTTACTTTAATATAAATATTCTTTGTGATAATATTTCTTTAAAATAAATTGACATAGTATCTATGTTACGGGCTTTTATATATATATAAAAGACAAACCACATAGTTGAGATAAATACAATGGATGTATTTTTGTATGATTATAACATTATTCACATAAAAATTATTGGTACGGGGGAATACTATCTAAAGGATGTATATGGTGGAATTCATATAAAATATCTTTGTAGTTACCTAATACAGAGTGGATTGAGGATGGACATTCATGAGTAAGAATTAGTTATGGTAATGGTGATGGTTACCAGCCTAGATCGAAATCCTAGGCTCTATCAAACGCCGAGTGGGATCAAATATTCCCAGGTGCAAACCTATCCTTGAATAGCTCCTTGAGTGCAATACCGAAAGTCTCTAGTTTAAGTATCATATTTAGTTTTTACTTTGTATTATTCTTTTTTGTTTATGGCCGACATAATATTTATTACTTTTTACTTTGTATTATTCTTTTTTTTACTTTGTATTATTTTGTTACTCGACAAACACTCTAAAATCTCATATTTACCTTTTACTTTGTATTAAAAGTAAAAAGTAAAGTCTCTAGTTTAAGTCTCATATTTACTTTTTACTTTCTATTATTCTTTTTTGTTTATGACCGACATAATATTTATCACATAATCCTAAGCTCTAAAGTCTTTAGTTTAAGTCTCATATTTACTTTTTACTTTGTATTGTTTTGTTACTCCACAAACTCGATACATGTTACAAGATATCCAATGTAGAGCGCCTCTCGGCGCAAAAATACCTCAGAGAGCATCATCCCTAGATTTTTGGGAAGTTTTGTCTCCACCACTCCTACTAATGGAGCAGAAAATCGTTACTTAAGTGGAGAATGAAATATCCATGGGGTGACAAGAGTGGAGTGCTAGCAGAAAATCGTTACTTAAGTGGAAAATTAAATATCCATGGGGTGACAAGAGTGGAGTGCTAATTGTAATATTAGTGGAGAGTTTGGTGGAGGATGTCTCCTTAGTGGAGCGCCCATTTCCAAGCTGCCACTACTTGTCCCCAATTGGTGAGCCAAGTGGACGGTGATCATGTTGTTGGGAGATTGGGGAGAAACCATACTCGCGCAGATCTGAAGAATTCCAAGGGAGAATTCAGTTTCCCATTCGAGGGAGAGTCGAGATCGAAACTCTATAAGAAGGATAGGTTTGATCCTACGGGGCATCTCGGCCATAGGGGAGGATTTTTTGGAGATAGTTTGCAGCATGAACCATGGACACCTCTGGACAGAGCCGGCCTTTGGTTGCTCAAAGTAAATACTGTTTTCTTCATAAGTGTGTGGCTACGGATTTTACCATGTCTCGTCGAAGAGTGAGGTGATGTTCTTCTACATTTCGTTCTTGCTATTTTTGTGATATTTAAAATTGCTATAGTAGTGGATTGCGTGTCTAAGGTATGTGATATACTTTGGTTATGACATATGATTGCAGTTAATTTATTATTACTCTTAGTGTTGATTCTTAACCCCGCATTCTTGTGTTAAGTTTCATATACCTCCATTCATAGCATCTACGCTATCTGTGCATTGGTTGCATAGTATAATGATTTCCATTTTTACATTGTTTCCAATTCATGATGGAAATAGGATCGACTAAAAGAAGCCCAAAACCCCTGTGTGATAGTTTGATGGTCTCTATAGCAATGCATATATATATATATTATATTATTAGTTATGGTTGTTAAGTCTCATACATGGGACGAGGACTGGAGATATGATGGCTGTGACAACCTGATCCAAAGACGGTGATGCCTCAGTATAAATTTTCTATGTTGATCCTTGAAAACATTGTTTCTTCTATAAATTTTATAAACCGAGACAATGATGGGATAGAACGATAACCTCTGTGCACTATTTTTTAGTTTTATGTTGTTTGGGTAAGAATGGGACGGGTACGGCTGGGTAACCCTACCCCAACGTTGGTGAATAACCTCGACGCCATGGTTATGAAGCTACTGCGAATTTTTAGGAGTGGATCATTGTACCCATGCCTTGTTTGTTTACATGTTTTTGCTTGTGCTACCATATTTTTTTGCATAGTATTATTTAGATTGATATGTAGGTCGACTTTCTCTTGGAAGAGATAACGGTGATAGAATTATGATTTATCAGCATCATTTTTATTTGCATCGAATAGATGAAATCTGAGCAATATTTTCTACATGTCGTTTTTGCTCTTATAGGTCTAGTTATGCTTATTTTATTGCACCTAGTGTAAACGAGGTGCTTACAACCCAGTATGGGGGAGATCCTGTAATGGATGTCACATGTCACATGTCATATGTAACGTTTTCAAAAGTAATAAAATGTAAAAAGTAATAGTATGGGGGAGATCCTGTAACGTTTGTCACATTTGTCACACGTTACTTTTTTCCGCTCATAACTTATAAAAAATCAAAAGTAATTAAAAATTTCATGTTTGCTCATAACTTATAAAAAAAAAAAAAAAAAATTAATGGATTCCTCTCTATGCTTGATAAATCCAGGTTTGAGATGAATTTAGGCTGGTTTATAAAGATCTGTAATCAGCTTACATTATGAGCCTCGGTGTTGTTAAGTGTTAGATCCCTATATTTATACATAGAGCTGAAATCGACGACCACTAAGCGTAGAAAGGAGTGGCTGGGTAGCCGATCCCAAACTAGCAGAACCCTGGGTGAATTGTTTTTTTTTTGTTTTTGCTCGGAGAAAGGATCTATGTGGCAGAGTTGTATATTCTGTGGAATACGCTTTCCCGAGAGTTTATTAGTTTTTCTTTTCATCTTACATATCTGCATAGTGAAATCCATGCATTCTATTGATGCACACACATTGATCTATGCCTCCAGGAATGGATGCGCCTGCATGTTGAATTTTGTTGTACTCTGCCGATACCTACACCGCTATATTCCTTCGACAAGTATATGTTTTAGCTTGATAGAAAAACTATAAAATCTACATTCTTGGCTTAAGATTTAGGTTCTAGTTTATTCAGGGATTGTCTCTGTGAAGACGTAGAGTATACGGTTTAAACACAGCGTATACAAGTTAGTTTCTTGGCTGAAAACTATGTTTTTAATTTATAATTACAGATCATAGGTTGGCTATGAAAAACGTGGTTTATACGAATTTAAATCCATGGTTTAAAACTATGTTTTATTTTATTATAAAAAGAGAGTTGCAGGTTCTGTAAAATTGTAGTTAAAAATCCAAGCTCGATCTCTGTCTAAATAGTGGTCACACGCAGTTATAAGAATGATAAATATTTATATTTTAAGATCCACTTAGCCTTTACAAAAAGAACGTTGTCATATAAATATGCGGCTTGGCTAAGAACGTGTTAATTGGTAAGCAATTTTGAGTCGTTCTAGAGCATTATTATGGAAGTTCTTTAAGAATACAACTCAGTAAATTTATGCGGGATCTCTTTTGATCTTATGGTAGAATGCTTTAAGAACTCTGTTGAGTTTTATAGATCCCGGTCATAATATATATATATATATATATATATATGTGGTATGGATGAACCTCTTGGAATATGAAAGTAGTACTATGTTTATGTTAGTGCCGGTTGTCTTGAGAATGCTCTCTTCAAGAGAGGCCTCGAGAAGATGCAATGTAATTGTTGCAACAACTTTGTTAAGGTTGTTTGAATAATAATATCACTTTTTTTTGTGGACGTAGTTTAAGTTTGGGTGAACCAGGTGAATATAATCTTGTAAATGTGTGTTTGTGATGTAAATGTGTGTTTGTAATGGTTTTGATATTCATATATGAATGCATGCTGGTGTCAAATGATCCTTTGATATGAGATATGGTTTTGTTAATTATATTTATATGATGATTATAAAGATGTACTTCCAAAGCACAATTAAGTTCCTTGCTACTTGGATAAGACTTCCATGAAGACAATTAAGGTAAAAGTGGTAAGCACTGACTATGAATTAATGTAATTAAATGGTTTGTTTTATCTTATATAGTTACCAAATTTGATTGAGGAAATATACTATTTAAAAAAAATAAAAACATAGTATACACTTGTAATGGGTCCTTGTATATAAATTCTTCAAGGCAATACAAAGAGTCTTAGATGTATTACTTTTAGATAAAAGACTTGTATAAATTTCGAAGTTTTTGATTACTCATAATTGATGAAATTAAATGAGTTACGCATGTTGACTACTTCCTTGTATGAATCATATTTTATCAATGCAACTATGGTAGACATTGGTGCTTCACACACATAAAATCTATTGAAAGGGTCTTTTATGTTATGAAAAGTTTTCAAAAATTCACGAATTTACTAACCCGGAAATTTGGGTTCGTGACAAATGGTATCAGAGGTTTAGGTTATAGCACTCGGGCCAAATGGGCTCAACATGAAATAAATAATTGTGAAGGCTAATCAAGTTGTTCTTGTTTTGTTTTGGCGCATGGACTGGACTGGATGAGGGAAATATGTTAACGGAGTTAAATTTCAAGATCTCCAAAATAGTAAAGATAAGTCTTTTTCATCATTAATGTTCCTTACAAAATTGTGAGTCAGGTATGTTCTCATTTTATCGTGAGTTGTCCCAATGTTATCCCAACGCCAACCCCAAGTTGTATCACCACCATGCACTAGAACGCCAAGCAACATTTCCATGCGACACTCTCTCTTAGAGTCTGTAACAAGCAATGATGGAGTTATGAAAGAAACACTCGACTATAGTTTTTCCATGCACAACACGATGTACCATGCTATCTCAGTGCACCAATATATATAGTTTTTCCCAGGTCTTGTGCCATCCCAATTGAATCTTCAATCAATCCTTCAATCCCTATGATTTAGGATCTTGTCTGGTAGTTGAGCTTTTAGATTGAATTTGATTGGTAAAAATATCCCTTGCTTTCTTTATACATGTTCTTTGTGCCATGGTAGTGTCCCCTCATTTAGCTGGATTCTCCAAGTGTCTTTTTCTCTTATTAATAATAAAATAAATAGTTTGGTGTACAAAGTGTCACTCACACCTCTTGTGAGTGTTTTTGAGTTTTTAAATAACACTAACAAAAATAATTGTTTTTTTTGAAAATATTGTCAAGAATATTAAATAAAAATAAAATAATAATGTCTTGGGGGTATCACAATTTTGAAGCCATTCCTGGATCGAAGGAAATGAATTGAGATACAACTAGCATATATCCATCTTAAAAGGGGATCTACCAAGCGCCTAGAGGGATCAAATCTCTCACATGTGCAAACCCCTTTTTAGACTACAAATGTTGAGAAAGTGTGTAATGCAATGTTGATGGTTTTAATTTATCTAATGTGTGATGTTTTATATATATTCCATTCTAAATATTTTAAATCTCATTTGAGGTGACATGTTAGTTTTAATAATATTTTATTATTTTTTATAAAGGACACAGAAGGAGTTACACATCTCCCCCTACTATCTTGTAGAATGCGCTTCTTCGACGCAATGGGACCGAATAACTTAAGCCAGAAAATGCCCAACACTCCATAATTTCTTATATTAGAAAGGAAGCGAGAACAGGCCAATGAAATCCATGAATGGAGAAAGAAGACCATAAACCATATCTCCACATACATTAAAATCGTGGAGGGAGACAGAAGAAAGGGGTTCTCCCTTGCAAACTTAACATTCCATAGTCTAATTTGACGCCTTGGTTCGCTAGACTATTAGCTACACCATTTAGCTCATGCAAGATATGATATGGAGAGACAGAGTGAAACAAGGAGCATAATCTATGAATTCGACCAATTAGATTGTAATTGGAAGAGGAACTGCCAATTTGTAAAGATCAAAGTGCCGATATGGTGAGATAAGAATCGTCCTTGACTAAAACTGAGTGAATACCATTAGATTTGAGTAAGGAGAGCCCCATCCAGAGGGGCCACTACTTTTCTTTGTTGGTCGTCTGTTTAAGACCCCAAGAAAAAATTTATTGGGTTTCATCGGGAAAGAGGATAACTGCTCCCGCTCCCACCATGCTTGGATTTATTTTTGATGCTCCATCAAAAAGAAGGATGGGAAACTACTGTTACTTAATGCATTACTGAATTTCTTGATCAACCATCCTAAGCTCCCAATGTGGACCTAAAGGAGGGAAAAAATTGATTACTTTCCATGTATGGTCTTTAATTCAGGGACCTAGGAATTCCAATGGATGGAGAGGGAAGAATGAACAAAAACTTAGCAGCCATGCACAAAGAGAACCTCAAAAATAAAAGATTTGGTTGATTGTGCTATACTACTGGGGATGGGGAGTTCATTATGGAAGACGACTTTGTTTCAAGACAACCAAATATTCTAGCATAAGTATTTGGGCATGGAGAGGGTTTTTGGTGTGAGGGGAGCTCGGGAAGGAATGTGATTATATAACAATAGCATAAAGTTATCATTATTAATGATATTTATATCTATATTAATAATAATGATAATAATGATATTAACATTAATAATAACTTTAATTATAAAAATATTATTAATATTAATTATAAGTTTAATGTTTATAATAAATTAATATAAATATTAATGTTAATTAATAATATTAATAATGCATTTATTGTGTAGCATATTGTGTTAATTTTATTAAATATTAACAATAAATTAAATAATAATGTTAATGTTCATTTTATGCTTTTATATTTTTTATTTAATTCAAAATATTTAAATTAAGAAATAACCTTATAATATATGGTAAGGTTTTTTTTTTAATGTAAAATTTTGAGATCCAAATTTAATGGCAACTCTATATGGCATCATTCTTATTTTATCAATACAATATTATATATAATATAGCTAATTTAATTTAAGAAAGCTAATTTAATTCAATCTTAGTTTGAAATATTTTAAATATAAAATAATAGATTTTAATTTATTAGATTTATTTAGATATATATAACATAAAAATATAATTCTAGAAAAAAATGATCATGTTGATTAAATTTAT
The DNA here is from genome assembly GCA_027924585.1 of Larix kaempferi. NCBI lineage: Eukaryota > Viridiplantae > Streptophyta > Pinopsida > Pinales > Pinaceae > Larix > Larix kaempferi. The sequence continues at coordinate 7,555,153 of BSBM01000434.1, forward strand.
ATAATTTAAAAATCAAACTTGCAATATAAATGAAAATTGATATATCATTTTTTTAAATAATGTTAGTTATTATCTTTCAATTGTAAAATTGAATTATTATAAATTAAAATACTTTTCTTGCAATAATTAAAATGATGCATTGTGTGTTTGAGTGAGGAACATAACAATTCAATTACTGGAACCATAAATAACTATAGTCAACCATTATTAAGCTTGATTAACTATCATCAACAATAGACACCTATGAACAACCATAGACAACCATGGTCAACAATTTACAACCATGAATGACAAGGGTTAACCATGGTCAAACATATCTTGAAATCAACCTTGGATTGATGTCAACATTTGCTTAAAGTGAACCTTGGATTCAAGTCAAACATGGATTGAATTCAACCTTGAATTGCAGTCAAAGTCTCCACGGATTGAAGTCAACCATGGATTGAATTCAAACTTGGATTGAATTCAACGTTGATTACAAGTCAACTATGGTTTGAAGTTAACCTTGGATTGATGTCGACCATGGATTGAAGTTGACCATGGATTGAATTCGACTTGGGATTCAAGTTAACCTTACTTAAAATACAATTATGGATTGAAGTCAAATATCGATTGATGTCATGCTTAGACTGAAGTCAAGCATGGATTTAACTCAACCATGGATTGAGGTGAGCTATGTATTGAACTCGAATGTGGATTGAATTCGATGTTGGATTGAATTCAAAATTGCTTAGAAGTCAACTATGGATTCAAGTCAACCTTGCTTAAAAGTTAACTATGGATTGAAGTCAACCAGTTTTCAAAGTCAATCAACTACTTTTAAAAATGTTGTTGTGGATTGAAGTCAACAATGGTTCAAAGTAAACTTTCAAACCATAGTTGACTTTTAATCAAGGTTGACTTCAATCCAAGGTTGACTTCAATTCATGGTTGACTTCAATCCAAGGTTGACTTCAATCTGTGTGTTTATGTCTACCATGGATTGAATTCAACTTTAGATTGAAGTCAATCTTGATTAAAAGTCAACTATGATATGAATTTAACCTTTGATTGAAGTCAACTATAGATTGAAGTCAATGTTGGATAGAAGTCAACAATGGATTGAAGTTGACTATAGATTGAATTCGACCTCGGATTGAAGTCACCTTTGGATTAAAGTCAACCTTTCGTCAAAGTCAAATATGAGTTGAATTCAAATATGACTTGATGTCAACCTTGGAGTGACGTTGACCTTGGGTTGAAATCAACCTTCAATTGAGGTCTACCATGGATTGAAGTCAACATTGGATTGAATTCGACCTTTCTTAAGAGTCAACTATGGATTGAATTCAACTATGGATTGAATTCAACCTTATATTGAAGTTGAACTTGGAATGAAGTTGACCTTGGATTGAAGTCAACCTTACATAAAAGTCAACCATGATTCAAAGACAATCAACCACTTTTAAAAATATGGTTGTGGATTGAAGCCAACCATGGAGTGAAGTCAACTCTGGATTGAATTCAAGCATTGATTGAAGCCATTAATGTTAATATTATTAATGGATTGAAGTCAACAATGGATTGAATTCAACCTTTGCTTGAAGTCAACCTTGGATTAAATTCATTATTTTATTCAAACTTGGACTGAAGTAAACCTTTAGGTCAACCTTTGATTAAAGTCAACCTTGGATTGAGGTAAACCTTGGATTGAAGTCAACCTTAGATTGAAGTTAGCCATGGATTGAATTCAAGCTTGGATTGAATTCAATGTTGGATTGAAGTCAACTATGGATTGAAGTAAACCTTGGATTCAGGTCAACCTTGTATTGAATTCACCATTGGATTGAAGTCAACCATGGATTGAATTAAACCTTGGATTAAAGTCAACCTTGAAATCAACCTTTTGATATCAACAATTTATTATATATTGGATTGAAGTCAACCATGGATTAAATTCAACCTTGGATTGAAGTCAACCTTTTGATATCAACAATTTATTATATTTTCCAGATAAGAGATACTTAATTTTGATAGATACTAGATGTCATGTAAGAGTCTAAATAAAGTTTGTCATTAAAAAATTGATAAAAAGATTATAGAGGATGAGCTATATATATAGTTTTTATCTTGAGAGGTAAGACCTTATCCATTTTGTTGAATATCAAAAAACTGTTTTTGTTCGCTATAAAAAAAAATAGTATTCGTGCCAAATCCATGAGTGAAGTGACTAAATATCCATGGGGCCCTATATATTTATAAAAAACAATATTTCAATAACATAAAGACATCGCAAGTTTGAGTTGCTACAAGGTCAGAAGCCACATGAATTTGATGCTTTGCTTATCAATTTGTACGATACACCATCCATTATTTTGTGAGGGGATAAGAAGGTGAAACATATTTGAATAAATGGGATAAGAAATGAGCCCATGACATTATTATTTGTTATTATAGTATTACTTGTTTTCATCTAAATCATAGTATTTTAGACATTTGAACAAAAGTGAGTGAGGTGTAGTTGCACTCTGTTATTATTTGTTTTCATTTAAATCATAGTATTTTAGACATTTGAACAAAAGTGAGTGAGGTGTAGTTGCACTAAGTCATCGTTGTTAATACAATTATGGTTGGATTTTATCATATTTGATAAACAAATTTAATAAATTATGAAATCAAATTTAATTAAATTACTAATATATATATTAAATATCTTCTTTAGAGTGAAAACAATTGTTAATATATGCATGATATGAAGAATAAAGGTAACCTTAAATTTTATTTCATATTGAATGTATTTTGTTTTATTTTAAATTGATAGTTTAATTTGCATAGAGAGTAATTGAAATTGGAACATTATCATTTTGAGGATTATGAGTAATTTATTAATGTTTATGATTCTTTGATTATTAAATTTTTTCTTTTGAATGTGAATTTTTAAATAGAACTTTAAGTTTGGTATTTAAGTTTTCATATTTATTTAAATTTAGCTTTTATTTTGGAAATTTAGTGTTTTGAGAACTAATTTTGATTATTCAAAATTAAATTATTAGTTTTGATAATTTAATTTTGCAAAATATTTATAATATTTGGATTAATAATTTTTTAAAGTAATTACTATAAATAATAATTAACTATAAAAATACAAGTCAATTTGATATAATTCATTGTTCTATTTTTTATTTTTTATTTTTAGTCTTTATACTCACCATAAATGTGGTGATCTACTAAGAGATTTAATTTAAGGTTTTTGGAACATTCAAATAAAATTCATGTGGTGATCTACGAAGAGACCTATCTTAAAGTTTTTGGAACATTCAAATAAAATTCTTAAAAGAAAAGTGATTCATTACTTTTTCTTAAGGTCCAATAAACTAAAATTGACATCACTAAACATTAATAACAATCATTATCAATATCAAATAAATGTAGACAAAATTAATAAGAAATAAATATTCATTACTATAAAATGTAAAATGAATCAAAATCAAAATATATAATCGTCATCAAATTTCTAAAAAGTATGAAAATATGCATTTATTGAATTATGAATTGAAAAATATATATTATTATTTCATTCTATTTTACTTTCCAAAATCTATTTTACTTAGAGTTTACATTTATTTTTATGAAAAAAATATAAATTATTAAATTATTAAAAATTAAATTACAATATTATTTAAATTTCAGCTTTTGTTTTAACAATTAAATTTTATTAATAATATTTAGCTCATCTTTTAAATTTTAATAATAATATTTAGCGAATCTTTAATTATCAATATAATTAAATATTCAATCAATAATAAAGTACGAGATTCCCCTAACACGCACAAAAAAAAGTAACTAATTATAAGTAAATTTCAATAAATAATTAGTTTGCACAATTTTAATTGCTATTCTTTGTCACATCCCAAAAGCATGTTTGTACTATAAGGGTCCGCAATAGTTTTTCTATGATTTATAAGGCAGAGAACGCATGATGTACCGAGAGGGTCACCATGAGAGTGAGAATAATATCATGTTTTTGGCAAGGCCTATCATACCATTTTTACCAATAAATATATATAGCGTGAATGGTCTTCCCAACCTTCAACGTTCTATTTAGTGAATGCACATTTGAATGGCTTATTGGCAGTTCACTTGATATGAAGTTACATGTTGTAAATTAGAGAGTCTCCAGATTCCCCTAACACACAAAAAAATACCTAATTATAAGTAAATTTCAATAAATAATTAATTTGGACAATTGTAATTGCTATTCTTTGTCACATCCCAAAAGCATGTTTGTACTATAAGGGTCCGCACTAGTTTTTCTATGATTTATAAAGCAGAGATGACCATCCAGAACGCATGATCGTACCGAGAGGGTCACAATGAGAGTGAGAATAATATCATGTTTTTGGCTACCATTTTTACCAATAAATGTATATAGCGTGAATGGTCTTCCCAACCCTCAAAGTTCTATTCAGCGAATGCACAATTGAATAAGAGAGTCTTTCAATGCACCTTGAAGCTTAGCATTGATGGACTTCCCTGAGAATTACGAGACAATCTTTGAGAAACATGTAACTATTTGTTGTGCACGAGGCATAACATGTGTTGAGTGTTCTATTGAGCGAATTGGAATGGGTGGAATTGAAAAGAATGTTATGGGTCGAAGTCTCTCACTGTGGTGTAGAGTCATGAAATTATTGCCACAAGACTTTCATACATATGAAAGGATGTTTGAGACTAGTTGCATAATACACTGAATGAAAGACATAGAATGTGGACCACTTTACATGCCAATGGTAACCATTACAGAAAAAATACACCAAAGAAAGTGCATATATAATGTAAAATATAACGTTTTGTGACAAACCATATTTTGTATTGTAGGCACTCTGATTGAAGAGTAATAAGAATCCTACATCCTACATGGAAAAAAATATTATTATGCTTATTTGTTATTTTGAAGAGTGAGAGAATTAGAACATAATATAAATGCATAGAAGATTAATCTAATTACACGATGGGTATATATATTTTAACATAGGGTGGGGGTTCGAGGTTTTTCCCATTTTTAAAAATTGAATGGTTAGATTTCATAAATTAAGTTGGGTGCATAATAGATTTCAATCGACACCTTGATACCTTTTGGAGAGTGTTTAATTTCCTGTTTTGATAATCCACTAATGGTTAATCCAATCCACTTATTTACAGTTATTAATAATTATTTGAGGTTATTTGAACTCGTCATGACACTATCGCATCGACTTCTTCCACGCTGAGATGCCCGAATTCGATTGAACCCCTTTCCCAATGGTTGATCAATTTCATTCCCTGTGAAGTAGAATTTTCCGATCAGTTTCATTCCCTGTGAAGTACGATCCTCTAGTGGTAGTCAACCATTTTCGGAACTGGATCTGGATCTGTCTATTGCCGCTAAACCTTGAAATCTGCTTGCTTATTATCGATGTACAGGCCTGGTTGGTGACGGTGATGTTGATATGGGTTGATCGCTTCATTTGGGTATGGGGTCAATGGTTCGGGACTTATAATATTCTGATCTCATTTCGGAAGTTTCTCAGTATCGACAGGGGCTTAACTTTCTCTTTCTTCGATTCATGAACAGTATATGTCGTTTGCTTATATTAAGCATTGTAGTATTTGATCACGACCTCCTACGCCTCCAAGGCCTGGAGATGAGGAAGAATCCATTTTTTAATTTGATGGCAAACACTAATAATGATTTATTTCTTGACAGTAATCAGATCTACGTTTTCTCAACTCTTTATGCATAACTGTAATAAATAAATTATATACAATTTTGAGAGTGCCCATGATAGCCAGGTTTTCACCCAACAATATACAGTTAAAAGCCTGTAGCATCACAACTAATTGTAGCCTTGCGCAGTAAGTAATAAAGGGTCAGTGTGCGGATATACTACATAATAATAAAAACTTGGTCTCTGTACAAATCAAAATCTACGGCCTTTCTTTCTTTTCCTACTATTGTTTTTCATATTTTAATTCGGATTACAGACTCATCGAATGGATTTCAGAATGTTTGATTTGAACCTTATACAATAATCATGTTTCCTGAGTCATGTTTTTTGTTTTTATGAAATTTTAAATTTGAAGGGAATTCACCAATACACTTCAATTTGTTGCATTTTTGTCGATGATGAGTCTGCAAACCATCGTTGTATCGATTCCTTATGCGATTTTAAATTTGAAGGTAGTTAACCAATACAACACTTCCACTTTGTTGCATTTTTGTCGATGATGACTCTGCATACCGTCGTTTTATTGATTCCTTAAAGAGCTCTTTCTTGCTGAAAGTTCTAACATACAGTCTTAGATCACCAATGGCTAAACCCTAAGTAACCCTAAAATCATATGAGATGACATATTAGCAAAAATATTCCCATTAAGCAAAGAAATTGTTTTTTAATTATTTATTTGTAATTTACTCTTTACGATTAAGTTCAAGCATTACTATTGGGAACGTTGAGGTTTAATGTAATGAACGAGGAACATTGATTTCATGACAATGTATTTTTCTTCCATGTGTTACTTTCATTTTTTCATTTTAATATGAATCTAAATTACACATCTCATTTTTTCATTTTAATATGAATCTAAATATTTTGGGATATGCTTTTTCATAGTCGCCATTGAAGAGAGTTTTCTGTGTGAGATTTATTTTTCGATATATCATGGCCTTCAAAATGATAAAGAAGATTTATGAGAACACGCTCTCATAACCCTATCATATTTCTTTATATTGATAATGGATCTAAATTGTTTGGGATATGTGTTTTTCCATAGTCGCTATTGAAGAGATTTTTATGTGTGAGATTTATTTTCTAAGGCCTTCAAAATGATAAAGAATATTTTTGAAAACACGTTGTCGTAACCTTTTCAAAGTTCTTGGGATATGTGTTTTTCCATAGTTTGGGATATGTGTTTTTCCATAGTTTTCATTAAAGAGAGTTTTGTGTGAGATTTATTTTTCTGATATTCTGAATATAGCGTGCTCACACAACCATGATGATTTTGAAAATGATAAAGAATATTTTTTTAGAACAAGCCATCATAATGCTCTCAGAGCTAGTTATTAATAAGTGAGAATGATTTTTATATTAATGTTAATTAACATTATCATAAAATTCACATGCTTTTTTATATTAGAAAAATGAAATTATCTCTTAAATTATTTTTATATTAATAAACATTAAATATAATTATATAAGATAATATGACATAATTTTTATATTAATGGTGATTAAATGTATAGTTCGACAGAACTGCAAAAAAAAAAGATGCACTTGTTTAACATAAATAGACTAGCTTGTGGAGAAACTAGACCATGCTTCTTTTGACCAGTCTAACGACATTACCGAATTGTCCACGGGGTTGGCTGGGATGCCAACGCACTCATTGATTTCCTGATTAGTTCAGGAGTGAACTCCATCATCCACCACACCTTGATCTGCGCTCTAAAAAATCAAACTACCTCCAGTCGAGTGATGAGACTGACGGTTGGTCACGCGAGAGGAGGCCGATGAAGGAGATGCCGTAGTGGAGTTCAAGCGCAGAGTGTGCCTGTTTGCGCGGACGAAAGTCCCCAAATCCATTGTAAGAGTCATCCCAAAAAGGACACCGCGAAGAACTGGGGCCAGCATTTGCTCGAAAAACAAGACCTCCACGATTATCACCCACCTCAGCTACCTCAGCTCACAGTTGGAATGCTTTCTGGATGGAAGGAAATGAAGTGAGATACAATTAGTATAGATTCATCTTAAAGGGAATCTACTAACTTACCAAGGTCTAGAGGAATCAAATCTCTCACACGTATCTTCTGTTATAGCTTACATACCCCAATGTTTTTCCTATGAAACTCAAACAACTCTTTTTCCATAGGTTTTGTAAATAGGTCTGCAAATTGATTTTCTGATCTGCAAAATTCCATAGTGATTTCATTATTGTTTATCAGTTCTTGAATGAAATGATACCTTGTATCAATATGCTTACTTCTTTTATGAAAGGCGTGATTTCTTGATAGTGCAATCGCTGATTTGTTGTCACATAAAATCTGTGTTGGTCCATCTTGTTCATGCTGCAACTCAGAAAGAGTTCTTCTCATCCACATAGTTTGACATGCAGCTACTGTTGCTGCAACATACTCTGCCTCAGCAGAGGATAGTATCACTATGGGCTGCTTTTTTGAAGCCCATGCTACCGATCCCGATCCAAAACTGAATACATATCCAGATGTACTCTTTCTATCATCTGTAGAAACTGCAAAATCACTGTCACTATATCCAATCAACTTAAAATCTGAGTTTGATGTATACTGGATATCAAAATTTGTTGTTCCAACAATATATCTCAGAATCCTCTTTCAAGCTTGTCAATGGGTATTCTTTGGGGACTCCATAAATCTTGAAATCATACTTACTCCAAACACTATATCAGGTCTTGTTGTAGTCAAGTACATGAGACTTCCTACCAATCTCTTATACATCGTTGGAACAACTTTTGACCCATCATCCTCCTTACTGAGTTTTGTACCAGTTGCAATTGGTGTTATAGCTGGCTTACAATTCATCATTCTAAATCTTTTCAGTACATCACTTGCATACTTAGTTTGATTTATAAAAATACCATCCTTAGACTAGGTTACTTCAATATCAAGAAAATATTTCATCATTCCTAAATCAGTCATCTCAAATTCTGTTTTCATGGCTTTTCTAAACTCATCTACTGAAAGATCTCCAGTGAAGATCAAATCATCAACATATAAACAAACAATCGGTATTTTACCTTCTTGGTTTACCTTTGTATACAAGGTTGGCTCACTTGGACTTCTGCTGAATCCTTCACTATTCAAATATTCATTAATCCTGTTGTACCAAACTCTAGGTGCAACAAATATTCATCTCTAAACTTTGTCACCATGTCCATCAATTTCATATCCAGGCGGTTGTCTCACATAAACTTCTTCTTCTAAAGATCCATTCAAAAATGAAAACATTACATCCATTTGATATACATACCATTTATTATGAGCAACAATAGCTAATACCATCCTTACCGTATCAAGTATGGCTACAAGTGAAAACGTCTCATTATAATCAATACCAGGTTGTTGACTAAACCCCTGAGCTACAATTCTTTCTTTGTATTTTTCAACTTCACCATCAGCATTTAACTTAGTCTTATAAATCCATTTGACACCAATACAATTTTTGGTATGAGGCAGATCTACAAGATCCCAAGTAATACATCTTTCTATGGAATGAATTTATTCATCTATTGCTTTTATCCAAACATCATTTTTAACTGCTTCATCAAAACTTACAGGATCACATGCTATGAATGCAAAATTTGAAACTTGATCTACATCTTCATTTTCCTCATATAGTTCTCTTAAACTTCTAGTCCTCTGACCTCTATCTTTGTTTCTTAATGAAGCTAGTGTAGGATTTGATTCATTGCTTACCTCTGATCCTGTTCCTTGCCATCCATGAACACTTGATGGTTCACCACGTTCTTAAGTTCTGGGAATTCTGGCATGTGTTCTTACTACTGGTGTATCTGTATGTGGAGTTAAATCTCCACCCTGTACGTCCTGCTCATCACCTTCATCTTCTGCGTGAGATGTAACAGTGTCCTCTGCAACCAACTTATCTATGCTGCCATCCCATGCTTTTTCTTCCTTAAACATCACATCTCTGCTGATCACATACTTCTTGGTGATTGGATTATAGAGTCTATATGCTTTAGATTCTTCACTATATCCAACAAAAATATATTTTTGACTCTATCATCTAACTTTCTCCTCATCTCTTCAGGTACATGTGCATAAGCTACACAACCAAAAATTCTTAAATGAGATATGCTGCTACACTTACCATTATATGCTTGCTGTGGAACTCGATCCTGCACGCTCTTAGTTAGACTTTTGTTCAAGATGTACACTGTAAAAGTAGCATCGTCTCCCCAATATTCATCTGAAAAATGCTTCTCCTTCATCATACTTCGAGCCATGTTCATAATGGTTCGATTCTTTCTTTTTGCTACTCCATTTTGCTGTGGAGTGTACCGAGCTGTACACTTTCTCTTAATTCCATGATATTTACAAAATTCCACAAACTCATTCAACATATACTCACCTCCTCTATTTATCTCAAGAATTTAATACTTTTGTCACTCTCCTTTTCAAGCATAGCTTTAAAAATTTTAAACACATCGAATGCTTGAGATTTATGTTTCAGCATATACACCCAAGTTTTTCGACTGAAATCATCAATGAAATTCATAAAGTAAACATTACCAGTCAAAGAAGGTGTTTGCATCGGTCCACACAAATCTGTGTGTACCAGCTCCAATGGTGCTTTTCCTTTGTATGAGACTCCAGAGATGAATTTCTCTCTATGATGCTTTCCCAATATGCGACTCTCACATAAGCTTGTTGGCTGCTGGATATTGGGCAACCCTTTTACCATATGCTTCTTTTGTAATAGATTTAAGCCACCAAAATGTAAATGGCCATACCTCAAATTCCATAACCATGACTGATCTAAACTCTTAGTTTTATAAGCATTCAAAGAGTCAGTCAAATCATTTCTTATAATCAGCGGAAACATTCTATTCTTTTTCATCTCTACGTTGGCTATCAACCGCTTACTTGAAAATTTGTCATAAACAGTAGATACCTTGTTCTTAAAGAACACTCTGTACTTCTTCTCCAATAACTATCCCACATTTAGTAAATTACACGTTAAACCAGGAACATAATAAACATCATGAATTGTTCTTCTTTTACCATTCTTGGCATATACAGCAATCGCAGCTTTACCATTAACTTTTACCTTACAGTCATTACCCAACTTCACTTCAGACTGAATGCTTGTATCTATACTTGAAAATAACTCCTTCTTTCCAGTGATGTGATTGCTGCATGCACTGTCCAAGAACCATATATCCTTTGAACTTTGCTAGGTGACATTACAAGTTAAAAACATAGGTTTCTCTTCATTTTCAGCCTCCTCTGTAATGTGCGTAGACAGCTTACAAGTATCAGCTTGCTTCTTCCAACACTTGTTAGCATAATGACCGAATTTCTTGCAATAGAAACATTGAACTTTAGATCTATCATACCTTTTATTTCTTGGCTTCCACATTCTGCTGATACTCCCCCTTACGCTAGGAGTATTCTGCTGTAACTTCTCTTCAGATTCCGAATCATTTCTGCTGTCACAATGATCAGCAGTTCGACCTCCTCTTCCTCTGCTACTAGACCTTCCTCTACCTCTTCCTCTAGTAACATGTAAGTGAGATTTAAAAGCATTTTCTAATGGAGTGTCATCATACCTGTTCATTCTTGATTCATGAGCAATCAGGGAACCAGTCAACTCATCAATGTGCATTTCACTAAGATCTTTAAATTCTTCAATAGGAACAATTACTACCTCAAACTTCTTTGGCAAACATCTAAGCAATTTCTGAATCACACGCTGGTCTGAGAGGTCTTCACCATACTGTCTCAGCTGGTTTACAGTACTCATAACTTGAGTTATAAAATTATCAATAGTTTCACTGTCCTTCATCTTATGATTTTCAAAGTCCCTTCTCAAGTTCCGCAACTTAACATTCTTCACCTTGGTCACACCTTGATAGCAGGTTTCAAGAGTGTCCCGAGCTTTCTTCAAACATTCAGCACATGATATATTCGGAAATATGGATTCACTTAGACCTCACTAAATAAGGCAAGGAGCTCTATTGTCCTTCTTCCTATTCTCCTTCAAAAGAACACACTCGGCATTTGACAGAGCCAATTCAACATCTTGATCAGCTGGCTCTAGATAGCCAATCGTAACAAACTCCCAAATAGCCTGAGCACGCACGATAGTTCTCATCTTAATAAACCAAGTGTCATAATTCCTTTCAGTCAACATAAGAATTGGTGGCTGCACTGAACTGCTGTTAGTATCCATCACTAATTTAAATCCAAATTACTCAAAATAAAAACGAGAAATAAACCTTAACCAAACTCTGATACCACTGTGAGAAGGTAGGGGGGTGTTGCAGCTACTTCTAGCAACACACATTGATCTCCGAAACTCTGAAAATTCACCTACAGGACAATCACAGTTGACAGTAACAGCTTACTGTTTTAGCTAACAGTCACCTACAGGACTGTTGCAATTGTGTCGCAACTGACTATTGCAGCTGCGTTATGATGACCCCTGCATTCACAAATTTGTCTAATAAAAAGAAAATATAATTAAATATTAAAATATCATAAATCTCTTAAGCTGATACAACAAACTAATATTCAAAATATTTCTGAGTTTACAAACTCATGAAATAGAGCATAACAGAAAAATACACAGTAAAATTCTGAGATTGATTTCAACTTTGTTCATTCACTTCATATTACTTAAAAATAATGATTACAATGCTGGGTATATATAGTTCTTTAACCCAGTTGATCATTAAATGTTAATTGCCCCTTCATTACAGAATTTAAGTGCTGTACTACTCTATTAAAGGCTGTTACAGACTGACAAATAAAAAACTGCGTTGGCCCTTCAGAACAGAATCTTATCTTCATAAATAAATGTTGTGATCTATTATAGTCTTGATAAGATGAAATTTCAGGCTGTAGGTGCCTCTTCAATATTTGACGATCCATCAGCCGTTAATGCTTAAGTTGGTTTAAGTGGTGGATGTCTCTTCAACAATTTGAGCGATCAACCAAATCCGATCTGATTTGTGTCTTTAATAATTTCTGAATTTGATGATAGCCTTTCTAATATATTATTTCTAGGCGGTGTGGGCGTGGCAAGACTTCAAGAACTTTGGGGTTACAAATAAGGGCGGTGTTGCCTCTTCAAAATTACGGTGTTCATATATCTCAACAGTGGAGTAATTAATTATTTCTAACATTCTCCCCCTTAATTACTAGACTGAAAAAAACAAAATTTTTAAATACTATCTTAATGTTATAGCTTACAAACCCCAATGTTTTTCCTATGAAACTCAAACAACTCTTTCCCCAGAGGTTTTGTAAATAGGTTTGCAAACTGATTTTCTGATCTGCAAAATTGCATAGTGATTTAATTATTGTTTATCAGTTCTCGAATGAAATACTACCTTGTATCAATATGCTTACTTATTTTATGAAAGAAATGATTTCTTGATAGTGCAATCATTGATTTGTTGTCATAGAAAATCTATGTTGCTCCATCTTGTTCATGCTGCAACTCAGAAAGAGTTCCTCTCATCCACACAGTTTGACATGCAGCTGTTCTTGCTGCAACATAGTCTGCCTCAGCAGAGGATAGTGTCACTATGGGATGCTTCTTTGAAGCCCATGCTACTGATCCCGATCTAAAATTGAATACATATCGAAATGTACTCTTTCTATCATCTGTAGAACCTGCAAAATCACTGTCAGTATATCCAATCAACTTACAATCTGAGTTTGATGTATACTGGATACCAAAATTTGTTGTTCCAACAGTATATCTCAGAATCCTCTCTCCAGCTTGCCAATGGGTATTCTTTGGAGACTCCATATATCTTGAAATCATACTTACCGCAAACACTATATCAAGTCTTGTTGCAGTCAAGTACATGAGACTTCCTACCAGTCTCTTATACATCATTGGATCAACTTTTGACCCATCATCCTCCTTACTGAGTTTTGTACCAGTTACAATTGGTGTTACAACTAGCTTACAATTCATTATTCTGAATCTTTTCAAGACATCATTTGCATACTTAGTTTGATTTATAAAAATACCATCCTCAGACTGAGTTACTTCAATACCAAGAAAATATTTTATCATTCCTAAATCAATCATCTCAATTTCTGTTTTCATGACTTTCTTAAGAATCTACTGAAAGATCTCTAGTGAAGATCAAATCATCAACATATAAACAAACAATCGGTATTTTACCTTCTTGGTTTACCTTTGTATATAAGGGTGGCTCACTTGGACTTCTACTGAATCCTTCATTATTCAAATATTCATCAATCTTGTTGTACCAAACTCTAGGTGCCTACTTCAATCCATACAATGCTTTCTTTAATTTGTAAACATTGTCATCATGTCCATCAATTTCATATCTAGGAAGTTGTCTCACATAAACCTCTTCTTCTAAAGATCCATTCAAAAATGTAGACATTACATCCATTTGATATACATACCATTTAATATTAGCAGCAATAACTAATACCATCCTTACCGTATCAAGTCTGGCTACAGGTGCAAACGTCTAATTATAATCAATACCAGGTTGTTGACTAAACCCTTGAGCTACAACTCTTGCTTTGTATTTTTCAACTTCACCTTTAGCATTTAACTTAGTCTTATAAATCCATTTGACACCAATACAATTTTTATTATTAGGTAGATCTACAAGATCCCAAGTATTACATCTTTCTATGGCATCAATTTATTCATCCATTGCTTTTATCCAAACATCATTTTTAACTACTTCATCAAAACTTACAGGACCACATGCTATCAATGCAAAATTTCAAACTTGATCTACTTCTTCATTTTCCTCATATACTTCTCTTAGACTTCTAGTCTTCTGACCTCTAACTCTGTTTCTTAATGAAGCTAGTGTAGGATTTGATTCATTGCTTACCTATGATCATGTTCCTTGCCGTCCATCATCACTTGATGGTTCACCACGTTCTTGACTTCTGGGTGTTCTGGAAGGTGTTCTTATTGTTGGTGTAGGCGTATGTGGAGTTAACTGTCCACCCTGTACGTCCTGCTCATCACCTTCATCTTCTGCGTGAGATGTAACAGCGTCCTCTGCAACCAACTTAACTATGCTGCCATCCCATGCTTCTTCTTCCTTAAACATCACATCTCTGCTGATCACATACTTCTTGGTGATTGGATTATAGAGTCTATATGCTTTAGATTCTTCACTATATCCAACAAAAATACATTTCTGACTTCTGTCATCTAACTTTCTCCCCATCTCTTCAGGTACATGTGCATAAGCTACACAACCAAAAATTCTTAAATGAGATATGCTGCTACACTTGCCATTCCATGCTTGTTGTGGATATCGATCCTTCATGCTCTTAGTTGGACTTCAGTTCAAGATGTACACTGCGCAATTAAAAGTGTCTCCCCAATATTCATATGAAACATGCTTCTCCTTCATCATACTTCGAGCCATGTTCATAATGGTTCGATTCTTTCTTTCTGCTACTCTGTTTTGCTGTGGAGTGTAGCGAGATGTAAACTGTCTCTTAATTCCATGATATTTACAAAATTCCACAAAGTCATTCAACATATACTCACCTCCTCTATCTGATCTCAATACTTTAATACTTTTGTCACTCTCCTTTTCAACCATAGCTTTAAAACTTTTAAACACATCAAATGCTTGAGATTTCTTTTTCAGCTAATATACACCCAGTTTTTTCGACTTAAATCATCAATGAAATTCATAAAGTAAACATTACCCGTCAAAGAAAGTGTTTGCATCGGTCCACACAAATCTCTGTGTACTAGCTCCAACGGTGCTTTTCCTCTGTATGAGACTCTAGAGATGAATTTCTCTCTATGATGCTTTCTAAATATGCAACTCTCACATGAGCTTGCTGGCTGCTGGATATTGGGC
The DNA here is from genome assembly GCA_027924585.1 of Larix kaempferi. NCBI lineage: Eukaryota > Viridiplantae > Streptophyta > Pinopsida > Pinales > Pinaceae > Larix > Larix kaempferi. The sequence continues at coordinate 7,570,783 of BSBM01000434.1, forward strand.
AACCCTTTACCATCTGCTTCATTTGTAACAGATCTAAGCCACGAAAATGTAAATGGCCATACCTCAAATGCCATAACCATGACTGATCTAAACTCTTAGTTTTATAAGCATTCAAAGAGCGAGTCAAATCATTTCTCATAATCAGTGGAATAATTCTATTCTTTGTCATCTCTACTCTAACTATCAACTGCTTACTTGGAAATTTGTCATAAACAGTACATACCTTGTTCTTAAAGAACACTCTGTAATTCTTCTCCAACAATTGTCCCACACTCAATAAATTACACATTAAACCAGGAACATAATAAACATCATGAAGAGTTCTTCTTTTACCATTCTTGTCATATACATCAATCACACCTTTACCATTAACTTTTACCTTACATTCATTAACCAACTTCACTTCAGACTGAATGCTTGTATCTATACTTGAAAATAGATCCTTATTTCCAGTGATGTGATTGTTGCATGCACTGTCTAAGAACCATATATCCTTTGAGCTTTCCTAGGTGACATAGCAAGTCTGAAAAATAGGTTTCTCTTCATTTTCAGCCTCCTCTGTAATGTGCGTAGATAGCTTACCAGTATTAGCTTGCTTCTTCCAACACTTGTTAGCATAATGCCTGAATTTCTTGCAATAGAAACATTTAACTTTAGATCTATCATACCTTTGATTTCTTGGCTGCCACGTTCTGCTGCTACTCACCCTTAGGCTAGGAGTATTCTGCTGTAACTTCTCTTCAGATTCTGAATCATTTCTGCTCTCACAATGATCACCAGTTCAACCTCCTCTTCCTTTGCTACTAGACCTTCCTCCGCCTCTGCCTCTAGTAACATGTAAGTGAGATTTGAAAGCATTTTCTAATGGAGTGTCATTGTACCTGTTCATTCTTGATTCATGAGCAATCAGGGAACCAATCAACTCATCAATGTGCATTTGACTGAGATCTTTAAATTCTTCAATAGGAACAACTACTGCCTCAAACTACTTTGGTAAACATCTCAGCAATTTCTCAATCACATGTTGGTCTGAGAGGTCTTCACCATACTGTCTCAGCTAGTTTACAATATTTTTAACTTGAGTTATAAAATTATCAACAGCCTCACTGTCCTTCATCTTCATATTTTCAAATTCCCTTCTCAAGTTCTGCAACTTAACATTCTTCATCTTGGTCACACCTTGATAGTAGGTTTCAAGAGCGTCACAAGATTTCTTCGAATATTCAACACTTGATATCTTCGGAAATATGGATTTACTTAGATGGTGCTGAATAAGGCGAAGAGCGTTGTTGTCCTTCTTCCTATTCTCCTTCAGCAGAACACGGTCAACATTTGATAGAGCCAATTCAGCATCTTAATCAACTGGCTCTAGATAGCCAATCGTAACAAACTTCAAAATATCCTGAGCAAGCAGCATAGTTCTCATCTTAATAAACCAAGTGTCATAATTTCTTTCAGTCAACATAGGAATTCGTGGCTGCACTGAACTGCTGTTGGTAGCCATCACTAATTTAAATCCAAATTACTCAAAACAAAAACAAGAAATAAGCCTTAACCAGGCTCTGATACCACTATGGGAAGGCAGGGGGGTGTTGCAGCTACTTCCAGCAACACACACTGATCTCCAAAACTAAGAAAATTCACCCCATAGGACAGTCACAACTGACTATAATCCTTAGCACAGTCACAGCTTAAAGTAACAGCTCACGGTTTTAGCTAATAGTCACCTACAAGACTATTGCAATTGTGTTGCAACTGTGTTATGATGACCCTTGCGTTCACAAACTTGTCTAATAACAAGCAAATATAATTAAATTTTTAAATATCATAAATCTCTTAAGATGCTACAACAAACTAATCTTCAAAATAATTTTGAGTTTACAAACTCATGAAACAGATTATAACAGAAAAATACACAGTAAAATTCTGAGATTGATTTCAACTTTGTTCATTCACTTCGTATTACTTAAAAATCACTATTACAATGCTAGGTATATATAGTGCTTTAACCCAGTTGATAATTAAATGTTAATTGCCCCTTCATTACATAATTTAAGTGTAGAAATAACTACTCTGTTACAGGCTATTACAGAGTGACAAATAAAAAACTGCGTTGGCCCTTTAGAACATAATCTTATCTTCATAAATAAATGTTCTGATCTATTACAGTCTTGATAAGATAAAATTTCAGGCTGTAGGTGCCTCTTCAATATTTGACGATCCATCAACTGTTAATGCTTAAGTCGGTTTAAGCGGTGGATGTCTCTTCAACAATTTGAGTGATCAACCAAATCTGATCTGATTTGTGTCTTTAATAATTTATGAGTTTGATGATAGCCTTTCTAATATATTATTTCTAGGCGGTGTGGCGGTGGAAATACTTCAAGAACTTTGGGGTTACAAATAAGCGAGGTGCTTCCTCTCCAAAATTACAGCGGTCATATACCTCAACGATGGAGTAATTAATTATTTCTAACATTCTCCCCCTTAATTACTACACTGGAAAAAACAAAATTTTGAAATACTATATTTCTGTTACAGCTTACAAACCCCAATGTTTTTTCTATGAATCTCAAACAACTCTTTCCCCAGAGGTTTTGTAAATAGGTCTGCAAACTGATTTTCTGATCTACAAAATTCCATAGTGATTTCATTCTTTATTATCAGTTCTCGAATGAAATAATACCTGGTACCAATATGCTTACTTCTTTTATGAAAGACGTGATTTCTTGATAGTGCAATCGCTGGTTTGCTGTCACAAAAAATCTGTCTTTGTCCATCTTGTTCATGCTGCAACTGAGAAAGAGATCCTCTCATCCACACAGTCTGACATGCATCTGCTGTTGCCACAACATACTCTTCCTCAGCAGAGGATAGTGTCACTATAGACTGCTTCTTTGAATCCCATGCTATTGATCCCGATCCAAAACTGAATACATATTCATATGTACTCTTTCTATCATCTACAGAATCTCCAAAATCACTGTCAGTATATCCAATAATCTTAAAATCTGAGTTTGATGTATACTGGATACCAAAATTTGTTGTTCCAACAATATATCTCATAATCCTCTCTCCAGCTTGCCAATCGGTATTCTTTGGGGACTCCATAAATCTTGAAATCATAATTAATGCAAAGACTATATCAGGTCTTGTTGCAGTCAAGTACATGAGACTTCCTACCCATCTCTTATAAATCGTTGGATCAACTTTTGACCCATCATCCTCCTTACTGAGTTTTGTACCAATTGCAATTGGTGTTACAGCTGGCTTACAATTCATCATTCTGAATCTTTTTAGTACATCATTTGCATACATAGTTTGATTTATAAAAATACGATCCTCATACTAGGTTACTTCAATACCAAGAAAATATTTCATCATTCCTAAATCAATCATATCAAATTCTGTTTTCATGACTTTCTTAAAAATATACTGAAAGATCTCTAGTGAATATCAAATCATTAACATATAAACAAATAATCAGTATTTTAACTTCTTTGTTTACCTTTTTATACAAGGTTGGCTCACTTGGACATCTGTTGAATCCTTCACTATTCAAATATTCATCAATCTTGCTTTACCAAACTCTAGGTTCCTGCTTCAATCCATACAATGCTTTTTTTAATCTGTAAACTTTGTCATCATGTCCATCAATTTCATATCCAGGTGGTTGTCTCACATAAACCTCTTCTTCTAAAGATCCATTCAAAAACGAGACATTACATCCATTTGATATACATACCATTTATTATTATCAGCAATAACTAATACCATGCTTACCGTATCAAGTCTGGCTACAGGTGCAAATGTCTCATTATAATCAATACCAGGTTGTTGACTAAACCCCTGAGCTACAACTCTTGCTTTGAATTTTTCAACTTCACCATCAGCATTTAACTTAGTCTTATAAATCCATTTGACACCAATACAATTTTTATTATTAGGTAGATCTACAAGATCCCAAGTATTACATCTTTCTATGGAATCAATTTATTCATCCATTGCTTTTATCTAAACATCATTTTTAACTGCTTCATCAAAACTTACAGGATCACATGATATCAATGCAAAATTTGAAACTTGATCTACTTCTTCATTTTCCTCCTATAGTTCTCTTAAACTTCTAGTCTTCTTACCTCTAACTCTGTTTCTTAATGAAGCTAGTGTAGGATTTGATTCATTGCTTACCTATGATCCTGTTCCTTGCCGTCCATCAACACTTGATGGTTCACCACGTTATTGAGTTTTGGGCGTTCTGGCAGGTGTCCTTATTGCTGGTGTAGGCGTATGTGGAGTTAACTCTCCACCGTGTACGTCCTGCTAATCACCTTCATCTTCTGCGTGAGATGTAATAGCGTCCTCTACAACCAACTTATCTATGCTTCCATCCCAAGCTTCTTCTTCCTTAAACATCACATCTCTGTTGATCACATACTTCTTGGTGATTGGATTATAGAGTCTATATGCTTTAGATTCTTCACTATATCCAACAAAAATACATCTTTGACTTCTGTCATCTAACTTTCTCCTAATCTCTTCAGGTACATGTGCATAAGCTACACAACCAATAATTCTTAAATGAGATATGTTGCTACACTTACAATTCTATGCTTGCTGTGGATATCGATCCTTCATGCTCTTAGTTGGACTAATATTCAAGATGTACACTGGGAAATTAAAAGCGTCTTGCCAATATTCATTTGAAAGATGCTTCTCCTTCATCATACTTTGAGCCATGTTCATAATGGTTCGATTCTTTCTTTCTGCTACTCCGTTTTGCTGTGGAGTGTAGCGAGCTGTAAACTGTCTCTTAATTCCATGATATTTACAAAATTCCACAAAGTCATTCAACCATAGCTTTAAAAGTTTTAAACACATCAAATGCTTGAGATTTATGTTTCAAATAATACACCCAATTTTTTCGACTGAAATCATCAATGAAAGTCATAAAGTAAACATTACCAGTCAAAGAAGGTGTTTGCATCGGTCCACACAAATCTGTGTGTACTAGAGCCAATGGTGCTTTTCCTCTATATGAGACTCTGGAGATGAATTTCTCTCTATGATGCTTTCCCAATATGCAACTCACATGAGCTTGCTGGCTGTTGGATACTGGGAAACCTTTTTACCATCTGCTTCATTTGTAACAGATCTAAGCCCCCAAAATGTAAATGGCCATACCTCAAATGCCATAACCATGACTAATCTAAACTCTTAGTTTTATAAGCATTCAAAGAGTCAGTCAAATCATTTCTCATAATAAGTGGAAACATTCTATTCTTTGTCATCTCTACTCTGGATATCAACTGCTTACTTGGAAATTTCTCATAACTAGTACATACCTTGTTCTTAAAGAACACTCTGTCATACTTCTCCAATAATTGTTCCACGCTCAATAAATTACACGTTAAACCAAGAACATAATAAACATCATGAATTGTTCTTATTTTACCATTCTTGTCATATACATGAATCACACCATTACCATTAACTTTTACCTTACATTCATTAACCAAATTCACTTCAGACTGAATGCTTGTATCTCTACTTGAAAATAACTCCTTATTTCCAGTGATGTGATTGTTGCATGCACTATCCAAGAACCATATATCCTTTGAACTTTCCTAGGTGACATTGCAAGTCAGAAACATAGGTTTCTCTTCATTTTCAGCCTCCTCTGTAATGTGCATAGACAGCTTACCAGTATTAGCTTGCTTCTTCCAACACTTGTTAGCATAATTCCCGAATTTCTTGCAATACAAACATTGAACTTTAGATCTATCATACCTTTGATTTCTTGGCTGCCACGTTCTGCTACTACTCCCTCTTACGCGAGGAGTATTCTGCTGTAACTTCTCTTCAAATTCTGAATCATTTCTGCTATCACAATGATCAGCAGTTCAATCTGCTCTTCCTCTCCTACTAGACCTTCCTCCGCCTCTGCCTCTAGTAACATGTAAGTGAGATTTAAAATCATTTTCTAATGGAGTTTCATCGTACCTGTTCATTCTTGATTCATGAGCAATCAGGGAACCAGTCAACTCATCAATGTGCATTTGACTAAGATCTTTAAATTCTTCAATAGGAACAACTACTGCCTCAATCTTCTTTGGTAAACATCTCAGCAATTTCTCAATCACACGCTAGTCTGAGAGGTCTTCACCATACTATCTCATCTGGTTTACAGTACTTTTAACTTGAGTTATAAAATTATTAACAGCCTCACAGTCCTTCATCTTCAGGTTTTCAAAGTCCCTTCTCAAGTTCCGCAACTTAACATTCTTCACCTTGGTCACACCTTGATAGCAGGTTTCAAGAGTGTCCCAAGCTTTCTTCGAATATTCAGCACTTGATATCTTCGGAAATATGGATTCACTTAGACCGTGATGATTAAGGCCAAGAGATTTGTTGTCCTTCTTCCTATTATCCTTCAGCAGAACATGCTCAACATTTGACAGAGCCAATTCAGATGCTTGATCAGCTGGCTCTAGATAGCCAATCGTAACAAACTCCCAAAAATATCGAGCACGCAGGATAGTTCTCATCTTAATAAACCAAGTGTCATAATTCCTTTCAGTTAACATAGGAATTTGTGGCTGCACTGAACTGTTGTTAGTGGCCATCACTAATTTAAATCCAAATTACTCAAAACAAAAACGAGAAATAAACCTTAACTAGGCTCTGATACCACTGTGGGAAGGCAGGGGGATGTTGCAGCTACTTCCAACAACACACACTGATCTCCAAAACTCAGAAAATTCACCTATAGGATAGTCACAGCTGACTGTAATCTTCAGCACAGTAACAGCTCACTGTTTTAGCTAATACTCACTTATAGGACTATTGCAACTGTGTTGCAGCTGATTATTGCAGTTGCGTTAGGATGAATCCTATGTTCACAAACTTGGATAATAATAAGCAAATATAATTAAATCTTAAAATATCATAAATCTCTTAAGCTGCTAGAGCAAACTAATCTTAAAAATAATTCTGAGTTTACAAACTCATGAAATAGAGCATATCAGAAAAATACACAGTAAAATTCTGAAATTGATTTCAACTCTATTCATTCACTTCGTATTACTTAAAAATCACAATTACAATGCTGGGTATATATAGTGCTTTAACCCAGTTTATCATTAAATGTTAATTGCCCCTTCATTACAGAATTTAAGTGCAGAAATAACTACTAGTTTGTTACAGGCTGTTACAGACTGACAAATAAAAAACTGCGTTGGCCCTTCATAACAGAATCTTATTTTCAAAAATAAATGTTCTGATCTATTATAGTCTTGATAAGATAAAATTTTAGGATGTAGGTGCTTCAATATTTTACGATCCATTAACTGTTAATGCTTAAGTCAGTTTAAGCGGTGGATGTCTCTTCAACAATTTGAGCATTCAACCAAATCTTATATGATTTGTGTCTTTAATAATTTATGAATTTGATGATAGCCTTTCTAATATATTATTTCTGGGCGGTGTGGCGGTGGAAATACTTTAAGAAATTTGGGGTTACAAATAAGGGCGTTGCTGCCTTTTCAAAATTACGGCGGTCATATACCTCAACATAGGAGTGATTAATTATTTCTAACATTCTCCCCCTTAATTACTACATTGAAAAAAACAAAATTTTGAAATGCTATCTTTCTGTTACAACTTAGAAACCCCAATGTTTTTCCTATGAAACTCAAACAACTCTTTCCCCAGAGGTTTTGTAAATAGGTCTACAAACTGATTTTCTGATCTGCAAAATTCCATAGTGATTTCATTCTTGTTTATCAGTTCTCGAATGAAATAATACCTTGTATCAATATGCTTACTTCTTTTATGAAAGACGTGATTTCTTGATAGTGCAATCGCTGATTTGTTGTCACAGAAAATCTGCGTTGGTCCATCTTGTTCATGCTGCAGCTCTGAAAGAGTTCCTCTCATCCACAAGGTTTGACATGCAGTTGTTGTTTCTGCAACATACTTTGCCTCAGTAGAGGGTAGTGTCACTATGGGCTACTTCTTTGAAGCCCATGCTACTGATCCCGACACAAAAATGAATACATATCCAGATGTACTCTTTCTATCATCTGTAGAACCTGCAAAATCACTATCAGTATATCCAATACACTTAAAATCCGAGTTTGAGTTATACTGGATACCAAAATTTGTTGTTCCAACAATATATCTCAGAATCCTCTCTCCAGCTTGCTAATGGGTATTCTTTGGGGACTCCATAAATCTTGAAACCATACTTACTGCAAACACTATATCAGGTGTTGTTGCAGTCAAGTACATGAGAGTTCCTACTAGTCTCTTATACATCGTTGGATCAACTTTTGATACATCATCCTCCTTACTAAGTTTTGTACCAGATGCAATTGGTGTTACAGCTGGCTTACAATTCATCATTCTGAATCTTTTCAGTACATCATTTGCATACTTAGTTTGATTTATAAAAATACCATCCTCATACTGAGTTACTTCAATACCAAGAAAATATTTCATCATTCCTAAATCAATCATCTCAAATTTTGTTTTCATGACTTTCTTGAAAATCTACTGAAAGATCTCTAGTGAAGATCAAATCATTAACATATAAACAAACAATCAGTATTTTACCTTCTTGGTTTATCTTTTTATACAAGGTTAGTTCACTTGGACTTCTGCTGAATCCTTCATTATTCAAATATTCATCAATCTTGCTGTACCAAACTCTAGGTGCTTGTTTCAATCCATACAATGCTTTCTTTAATCTGTAAACGTTTTCATCATGTCCATCAATTTCATATCTAGGAGGTTGTCTCACATAAACCTCTTCTTATAAAGATCCATTCAAAAACGCAAACATTACATTCATTTGATATACATACCATTTATTATTAGCAGCAATAACTAATACCATCCTTACGGTATCAAGTCTGGCTACAGGTGCAAATGTCTAATTATAATCAATACCAGGTTGTTGAATAAACCCCTGTGCTACAAGTCTTGCTTTGTATTTTTCAACTTAACCACCAGCATTTAACTTAGTCTTATAAATGCATTTGACACCAACACAATTTTTATTATAAGGTATATCTACAAGATCCCAAGTATTACATGTTTCTATGGCATCAATTTATTCATCCATTTCTTTTATCCAAACATCATTTTTAACTGCTTCATCAAAACTTATAGGATCACATGCTATCTATGCAAAATTTGAAACTTGAGCTACTTCTTCATTTTCCTCATATAGTTCTCTTAAACTTCTAGTCTTCTGACCTCTAACTCTGTTTCTTAATGAAGCTAGTGTAGGATTTGATTCATTGCTTACCTACGATCATGTTCCTTGCCGTCCATCGACACTTGATGGTTCACCACGTCCTTGAGTTCTGGGCATTTTGGCAGGTGTTCTTATTACCGATGTAGGCGTATGTGGAGTTAACTGTCCACCCTGTACGTCCTGCTCATCACCTTCATCTTCTGTGTGAGTTGTAACAGTGTCCTCTGAAACCAACTTATCTATGCTTCCATCCCATGCTTCTTCTTCCTTAAACATCACATCTCTGCTGATCACATACTTCTTGCTGATTGGATTATAGAGTCTATATGCTTTAGATTCTTCACTATATCCAACAAAAATACATTTCTAACTTCTGTCATCTAACTTTCTCCTCATCTCTTCAGGTACATGTGCATAAGCTACACAACCAAAAATTCCTAAATGAGATATGTTGCTACACTTACCATTCCATGGTTGCTGTGGATATTGATCCTTCACTCTCTTAGTTGGACTTCTCTTCAAGATGTACACTGCGCAAATAAAAGCGTCTCCCCAATATTCATCTGAAAGATGCTTCTCCTTCATCATACTTCAAGCCATGTTCATAATGGTTCGATTCTTTCTTTCTGCTACTCCGTTTTGCTGTGGAGTGTAGCAAGCTGTAAACTCTCTCTTAATTCCATGATATTTACAAAATTCCACAAAGTCATTCAACATATACTCACCTCCTCTATCTGATCTCAAGACTTTAATACTTTTGTCACTCTACTTTTCAACCATAGCTTTAAAACTTTTAAACACATCAAATGCTTGAGATTTCTGTTTCAGCTAATACACCCAAGTTTTTCGACTGAAATCATCAATGAAAGTCATAAAGTAAACATTACCAGTCAAAGAAGGTGTTTGCATCAGTCCACACAAATCTGTGTGTACTAGCTCCAACAGTGCTTTTCCTCTATATGAGACTATAGAGATGAATTTCTCTCTATGATGCTTTCCCAATATGCAACTCTCACATGAGCTTGCTGGTTGATGGATACTGGGAAACCCTTTTACCATCTGCTTCATTTGTAACAGATCTAAGCCACCAAAATGTAAATGGCCATACCTCAAATGCCATAACCACGACTGATCTAAACTATTAGTTTTATAAGCATTCAAAGAGTCAGTCAAATCATTTCTCATAATCAGTGGAATACTTCTATTCTTTGTCATCTCTACTCTGACTATCAACTGCTTACTTGGAAATTTGTCATAAACAGTACATACCTTGTTCTTAAAGAACACTCTATAATTCTTCTCCAACAATTGTCCCACACTCAATAAATTACACGTTAAACTAGGAACATAATAAACATCATGAACTGTTCTTCTTTTGCCATTCTTGTCATATACATCAATCACACCTTTACCATTGACTTCTACCTTACATTCATTAACCAGCTTCACTTCAGACTGAATGCTTGTATCTATACTTGAAAATAACTCCTTATTTCCAGTGATGTGATTGCTGCATGCACTGTCCTAGAACTATATATCCTTTGAACTTTCCTAGGTGACATTGCTAGTCAGAAACATAGATTTCTCTTCATTTTCAGCCTCCTCTGTAATGTGTGTAGACAGCTTACCAATATTAGCTTGCTTCTTCCAACACTTGTTAGCATAATGACCGAATTTCTTGCAATAAAAACATTGAACTTTAGATGTATCATACCTTTGATTTCTTGGGTGCCACGTTCTGCTCCCACTCCTCCTTACGCTAGGAGTATTCTGCTGTAAATTCTCTTCAGATTCTGAATCATTTCTGCTGTCACAATGATCAGCAGTTCAACCTCCTCTTCCTCTGCTACTAGACCTTCCTCTGCCTCTTCCTCTAGTAACATGTAAGTGAGATTTAAAATCATTTTCTAATGGAGTGTCATCGTACCTATTCATTCTTGATTCCTGAGAAATCAGGGAACCAGTCAACTCATCAATGTGTATTTGACTGAGATCTTTAAATTCTTCAATAGGAACAACTATTGCCTCAAAGTACTTTGGTAGACATCTCAGCAATTTCTCAATCACGCGTTGGTCTGAGAGGTCTTCACCATACTGTCTCAGCTGGTTTACAGTACTTTTAACTTGAGTTATAAACTTATCAACACCCTCATTATCCTTCATCTTCAGATTTTCAAAGTCCCTTCTCAAGCTCCGCAACTTAACATTCTTCACCTTGGTCACACCTTGATAGCAAGTTTCAAGTGTGTCCCAAGCTTTCTTTGAATATTCAACACTTGATATCTTCGGAAATATGGATTTACTTAGACGGTGCTGAATAAGGCAAAGAGCTTTGTTGTCCTTCTTCCTATTCTCCTTCAGCAGAACACGCTCAACATTTGACATAGCCAATTCAGCAGCTTGATCAGGTGGCTCTAGATAGCCAATCGTAACAAACTCCCAAATATCCTAAGCAAGCAGGATAGTTCTCATCTTAATAAACCAAGTGTCATAATTTCTTTCAGTCAACATAGGAATTCGTGGCTGCACTGAACTGTTGTTGGTAGCCATCACTAATTTAAATCCAAATTACTCAAAACAAAAACGAGAAATTAACCTTAACCAAGCTCTGATACCACTGTGGGAAGGCAAGGGGGTGTTGCAGCTACTTCCAGCAACACACACTTATCTCCAAAACTAAGAAAATTCACCTAGAGGACAGTCACAGCTGACTGTAATCTTCAGCACAGTCACAGCTGACAGTAACAACTCACTATTTAAGCTAATAGTCACCTACAGGACTGTTGTGACTGTGTTGCAGCTGACTATTGCAGCTGCGTTATGATGACCCCTGCATTCACAAACTTGTCTAATAACAAGCAAATATAATTAAATATTAAAATATCACAAATCTCTTAAGATGATACAACAAACTAATCTTCAAAATAATTCTGAGTTTACAAACTCATGAAACAAAGCATAACAAAAAAATACATAGTAAAATTCTGAAATTGATTTCAACTCTGTTCATTCACGTCGTATTACTTAAAAATCACGATTACAATGCTGGGTATATATAGTGCTTTAACCCAGTTGATCATTAAATGTTAATTGCCCCTTCATTAAAGAATTTAAGTGCAGAAATAACTACTTTGTTACAAGCTGTTATAGACTGACAAATAAAAAACAACATTGTCCCTTCAGAACATAATATTATCTTCATAAATAAATGTTCTGATCTATTACAGTTTTGATAAGATAAAATTTCAGGTTGTAGGTGCCTCTTCAGTATTTAATGATCCATCAACTGTTAATGCTTAAGTCGGTTTAAGCGGTGGATGTCTCTTCAACAATTTGACCGATCAACCAAATCTGATTTGATTTGTGTCTTTAATAATTTCTGAATTTGATGATAGCCTTTCTAATATATTTTTTCTGGGCGGTGTGGCGGAGCCAATACTTCAAGAACTTTGGGGTTACAAATAAGGAGGGTGCTGCCTCTTCAAAATCACCGCGCTCATATATCTCAACGGTGGAGTAATTAATTATTTCTAACATTCTCCCCCTTAATTACTACATTGAAGAAAAAGAAAATTTCGAAATACTATCTTTTTGTTACATCTTACAAACCCCAATGTTTTTCCTATGAAACTGAAACTCTTTCCACACAGGTTTTGAAATAGGTCTACAAATTGATTTTATGATTTGCAAAATTCCATAGTGATTTCATTCTTGATTATCTGTTCTCGAATGAAATAATACCTTGTATCAATATGCTTACTTCTTTTATGAAAGATGTGATTTCTTGATAGTGCAATCAATGATTTGTTGTCACAGAAAATCTGTGTTGGTCCATCTTGTTCATGCTGCAACTGAGAAAGAGATCCTCTCATCCACACAGTCTGACATGCATCTGTTGTTGCCACAACATACTCTTCCTCAGCAGAGGATAGTGTCACTATGGGCTTCTTCTTTGAATCGCATGCTATTGATCCCAATCCAAAACTTAATACATATTCATATGTACTCTTTCTATCATCTGCAGAACCTCCAAAATCACTGTAAGTATATCCAATCATCTTAAGATCTGAGTTTGATGTATACTGGATACCAAAATTTGTTGTTCCAGCAATATATCTCAGAATCCTCTCTCCGGCTTGCCAATTGGTATTCTTTGGGGACTCCATAAATCTTGAAATCATACTTACTGCAAACACTATATCAGGTCTTGTTGCAGTCAAGTACATGAGACTTCCTACCAGTCTCTTATACATCGTTGGATCAACTTTTGACCCATCATCCTCGTTACTTTGTTTTGTACCAGTTGCAATTGGTGTTACAGCTCGCTTACAATTCATCATTCTAAATATTTTCAGTACATCATTTGCATACTTAGTTTGATTTATAAAAATACCATCCGTAGACTGAGTTACTTCAATACCGAGAAAATATTTCATCATTCCTAAATCAATCATCTCAAATTCTGTTTTCATGACTCTTTTAGAAATCTACTGAAAGATCTCTAGTGAATATCAAATCATCAAAATATAAACAAACAATCAGTATTTTACCTTCTTGGTTTACCTTTGTATACAAGGTTGGCTCACTTGGGCTTCTGCTAAATCCTTCACTATTCAAATATTCGTCAATCTTGTTGTACCAAACTCTAGGTGTCTGCTTCAATCCATACAATGCTTTCTTTAATCTGTAAACTTTATCATCATGTCCATCAATTTCATATCCAGGCGGTTGTCTCACATAAACCTCTTCTTCTAAAGATCCATTCAAAAACGCAGACATTACATCCATTTTATATACATACCATTTATTATTAGCAGCAATAACTAATACCATACTTATCGTATCAAGTCTGGATACAGGTGCAAACATATCATTATAATCAATACCAGGTTGTTGACTAAACCCCTGAGCTAAAACTCTTGCTTTGTATTTTTCAACTTCACCATCAGCATTTAACTTAGTCTTATAAATCCATTTGACACCAATACAATTTTTATTATCAGGTAGATCTACAAGATCCCAAGTATTACATCTTTCTATGGAATGAATTTATTCATCCATTGCTTTTATCCAAACATCATTTTTAACTGCTTCATCAAAATTTATAGGATCACATGATATCAATGCAAAATTTGAAACTTGATCTACTTCTTCATTTTCCTCATATAGTTCTCTTAAACTTCTAGTCTTCTTACCTCTAACTCTGTTTCTTAATGAAGCTAGTGTAGGATTTGATTCATTGCTTGCCTATGATCATGTTCCTTGCCATCCATCAACACTTGATGGTTCACCATGTTATTGAGTTCTGGGTGTTCTGGCAGGTGTTCTTCTTGCTGGTGTAGGCATATGTGGAGTTAACTATCCACCGTGTATGTCCTGCTCATCACCTTCATCTTCTGCGTGAGATGTAACAGCTTCCTCTGCAACCAACTTATCTATACTTCCATCCCATGCTTCTTCTTCCTTAAACATCACATCTCTGTTGATCACATACTTCTTGGTGATTGGATTATAGAGTCTATATGCTTTATATTCTTCACTATATCCAACAAAAATACATCTCTGACTTTTGTCATCTAACTTTATCCTCATCTCTTCAGGTACATTTGCATAAGCTACACAACCAAAAATTCGTAAATGAGATATGTTGCTTCACTTACCATTCCATGCTTGCTGTGGATATCGATCCTTCACGCTCTTAGTTGGACTTCTGTTCAAGATGTACATTGTGCAATTAAAAGCGTCTCCCCAATATTCATCTGAAAGATGCTTCTCCTTCATCATACTTCGAGCCATGTTCATAATGGTTCGATTCTTTCTTTCTGCTACTCCGTTTTACTGTGGAGTGTAGCGAGCTGTAAACTCTCTCTTAATTCCATGATATTTACAAAATTCCACAAACTCATTCAGCATAGACTCACCTGTTCTATCTGATCTCAAGACTTTAATACTTTTGTCACTTGCCATTTCAACCATAGCTTTAAAACTTTTGAACACATCAAATGCTTGATATTTCTGTTTTAGCTAATACACCCAAGTTTTTCGACTGAAATCATCAATGAAAGTCATAAAGTAAACATTACTAGTCAAAGAAGGTGTTTGCATTGGTCCACACAAATCTGTGTGTACTAGCTCCAATGGTGCTTTTCCTCTGTATGAGACTCTAGAGATGAATTTCTCTCTATGATGCTTTCCCAATATGCAACTCTCAAATGAGCTTGCTAGCTACTGGATACTGGGCAACCCTTTTACCATCTACTTCATTTGTAACAGAATCTAAGCCACCAAAATGTAAATGGCCATACCTCAAATGCCATAACCATGATTGATCTAAACTCTTAGTTTTATAAGCATTCAAAGAGTCAGTCAAATAATTTCTCATAATCAGTTGAAACATTCTATTCTTTGTCATCTCTACTCTGGTTATCAACTGCTTACTTGGAAATTTGTCATAAACAGTACATACCTTGTTCTTAAGGAATACTCTGTAATTCTTCTCCAACAATTGTCCCACGCTCAATAAATTACACGTTAAACCAGGAACATAATAAACATCATGAAGTGTTCTTATTTTACCATTCTTGTCATATACATCAATCACACCTTTACCATTAAATTTTAACTTACATTCATTAACCAACTTCACTTCAGACTGAATGCTTGTATCTCTACTTGAAAATAACTCCTTATTTCCAGTGATGTGATTGCTGCATGCACTATCCAAGAACCATATCTCCTTTGAACTTTCCTAGGTGACATTGCAAGTCAAAAACATAGGTTTCTCTTCATTTTCAGCCTCCTCTGTAGTGTGCGTAGACAGCTTACCAGTATTAGCTTGGTTTTTCCAACACTTGTTAGCATAATGCCCGAATTTCTTGCAATAGAAACATTGAACTTTAGATCTATCATACCTTTGATTTCTTGGCTACCACGTTCTGCTACTACTCCCCCTTACGCTAGGAGTATTCTGCTGTAACTTCTCTTCAGATTCTGAATCATTTCTGCTATCACAATGATCAACAGATCGACCTGCTCTTCCTCTGCTCCTATACCTTCCGCCGCCTCTGCCTCTAGTAACATGTAAGTGAGATTTAAAAGCATTTTCTAATGAAGTGTCATCATACTTGTTCATTCTTGATTCATGAGCAATCAGGAAAACAGTCAACTCATCAATGTGCATTTGACTGAGATCTTTAAATTCTTCAATAGGAACAACTACTGCCTCAAACTTCTTTGGTAAACATCTCAGCAATTTCTCAATCACACGCTGGTTTGAGAGGTATTCACCATACTCTCTCAACTGGTTTACAGTACTTTTAACTTGAGTTATAAAATTATCAATAGCCTGACTGTCCTTCATCTTTATATTTTCAGAGTCCCTTCTCAATTTCTGCAACTTAACATTCTTCACCTTGTTCACACCTTGATAGCAGGTTTCAAGAGTGTCTCAAGCTTTCTTCGAATATTCAGCACTTGATATCTTCGAAAATATCGATTCACTTAGACCGTGCTGAATAAGGCCAAGAGCTTTGTTGTCGTTCTCCCTATTCTCCTTCAGTAGAACACGCTCAACATTTGATAGAGCCAATTCAGCAGCTTGATCAGCTGGCTCTAGATAGCCAATCGTAACAAACTCTCAAATATCCTCAGCACCCAGGATAGTTCTCATCTTAATAAACCAAGTGTCATAATTCCTTTCAGTCAACATGGGAATTTGTGGCTGCACTGAACTGTTGTTAGTAGCCATAACTAATTTAAATCCAGAGTACTCAAAACAAAAACGAGAAATAAACCTTAACCAGGCTCTGATACCACTGTGGGAAGGTAGGGGGGTGTTGCAGCTACTTCCAGCAAAACACACTGATTTCAAAAACACAGAAAATTCACGTAGAGGATAGTCACAGCTAACTGTAATCTTCAGCACAGTCACAGATGACAGTAACAGCTCATTGTTTTAGCTAACAGTCACCTACAGGACTGTTGCAACTGTGTTGCAGCTGACTATTGCAGCTATGTTATGATGACCCCTGTGTTCACAAACTTTTCTAATAACAAGCAAATATAATTAAATCTTAAAATATCGTAAATCTCCTAATCTGCTACAACAAACTAATCTTAAAAATAATTCTGATTTTACAAACTCATGAAACAAAGCATAACAGAAAAAGACACAGTAAAATTATGAGATTGATTTCAACTCTATTCATTCACTTCGTATTACTTAAAAATCACGAATACAATGTTGGGTATATATAGTGCTTTAACCCAGTTGATCATTAAATGTTAATTGCCCCTTTATTACAGAATTTAAGTGCAGAAATAACTACTCTGTTACACGTTGTTACAGAGTGACAAATAAAAAACTGCGTTGGCCCTTCAGAACATAATCTTATCTTCATAAATAAATGTCCTGATCTGTTACAGTCTTGATAAGATGAAATTTCAGGATGTAGGTGCCTCTTCAATATTTGACGATCCATCAACTGTTAATGCTTAAGTCGGTTTAAGCGGTGGATGTCTCTTCAACAATTTGAGCGATCAACCAAATCTGATCTGATTTGTGTCTTTAATAATTTTTGAATTGCAAGATAGCCTTTCTAATATATTATTTCTGGTCGGTGTGGCGGTGGAAACACTTCAAGAACATTGGGGTTACAAATAAGGGCAGTGTTGCCTCTTCAAAATTACGGCGGTCATATATCTCAACGATGGAGTAACTAATTATTTCTAACATTCTCCCCCTTAATTACTACATTGAAAAAAACAAAATTTTGAAATACTATCATTCTGTTACAGCTTACAAACCCCAATGTTTTTCCTATGAAACCCAAACAACTCTTTCCCCATAGGTTTTGTAAATAGGTTTGCAAACTAATTTTCTGATCTAAAAAATTCCATAGTGATTTCATTCTTGTTTATCAGTTCTCGAATGAAATAATACCTTGTATCAATATGATTACTTCTTTTATAAAAGACATGATTTCTTGATAGTGCAATCGCTGATTTGTTATCACAGAAAATCTATGTTTTTCCATCTTGTTCATGTTGCAACTCAGAAAGAATTCCTCTCATCCACGCAGTCTAACATGCAACTGCTATTGCTGCAACATACTCTACCTCAGCAGAGGATAGTGTCACTATGGACTGCTTCTTTGAATCCCATGCTACTGATCCCGATCCAAAACTTAATACATATCCATATTTACTCTTTCTATCATCTGTAGAACCTTCAAAATCATTGTCAGTATATCCAATCAACTTAAAATCTGAGTTTGATGTATACTGGATACGAAAATTTGTTATTCTAGCAATATATCTCAGATTCCTCTCTCCAGCTTGCAAATGGGTATTCTTTGGGGACTCCATAAATCTGGAAATCATACTTACTACAAACACTATATCAAGTCTTGTTGCAGTCAAGTACATGAGACTTCCTACCAGTCTCTTATACATCGCTGGATCAACTTTTGACCCATCTTCCTCCTTACTGAGTTTTGTACCAGTTGCAATTGGTGTTACAGCTGGCTTACAATTCATCATTCTAAATCTTTTCAGTACATCATATGCAAACTTAGTTTGATTTATAAAAATACCATCCTCAGATTGAGTTACTTCAATACCAAGAAAATATTTCATCATTCCTAAATTAATCATCTCAAACTCTATTTTCATGACTTTCCTAAAAATCTACTGAAAGATCTCTTGTGAAGATCAAATCATCAACATATAAACAAACAATAAGTATTTTAACTTCTTGGTTTACCTTTGTATACAAGGTTCGCTCACTTGGACTTCTGCTGAATCCTTCACTATTCAAATATTCATCAATCTTGATGTACCAAACTCTAGGTTCCTGCTTCAATCAATACAATGCTTTCTTTAATTTGTAAACTTTGTCATCATGTCCATCAATTTCATATCCAGGCGGTTGTCTCACATAAACCTCTTCTTCTAAAGATCCATTCAAAAATACAGATATTACATCCATTTGATATACATACCATTTATTATTAGCAGCAATAACTAATACCATCCTTACCGTATCAAGTCTGGCTACAGATGCAAACATCTCATTATAATCAATACCAGGTTGTGGACTAAACCCATGAGCTACAAGTCTTGCTTTGTATTTTTCAACTTCACCATCAGCATTTAACTTAGTCTTAGAAATCCATTTGAGACCAATACAATTTTTATTATCAGGTAGATCTACAAGATCCCAAGTATTACATCTTTCTATGGAATCAATTTATTCATCCATTGCTTTTATCTAAACATCCTTTTTAACTGCTTCATCAAAACTTACAGGATCACATGCTATCAATGCAAAATTTGAAAATTGATCTACTTCTTCATTTTCCTCATATAGTTCTCTTAAAATTCTAGTCTTCTGACCTCTAACTCATTTTCTTAATGAAGCTAGTGTAGAATTTGATTCATTGCTTACCTATGATCTTGTTCCTTGCCGTCCATCAACACTGGATGGTTTACCACGTTCTTGATTTCTAGGCGTTCTAGCAGGTGTTCTTATTGTTGGTGTAGGCGTATGTGGAGTTAACTGTCCATCATGTACGTCCTTCTCATCACCTTCATCTTCTATGTGAGATGTAACAGTGTTCTCTACAACCAACTTATCTATGCTGCCATCCCATGTTTCTTCTTCCTTAAACATCACATCTTTGCTGATCACAAACTTCTTGGTGATTGGATTATAGAGTATATATGCTTTAGATTCTTCACTATATCCAACAAAAGTACATTTTTGACTTCTGTCATCTAACTTTCTCCTCATCTCTTCAGGTACATGTGCATAAGCTACACAACAAAAATTCTTAAATGAGATATGTTGCTACACTTACCATTCCATGCTTGCTATGGATATCGATCCTTCATGCTCTTAGTTGGACTTCTGTTCAAGATATACACTGTTCAATTAAAAGCATCTCCCCAATATTCATCTGAAAGATGCATCTCATTCATCATACTTCGAGCCATGTTCATAATGGTTTGATTCTTTCTTTCTGCTACTCTGTTTTGCTGTGCAGTGTAGCGAGCTATCAACTGTCTCTTAATTCCATGATATTTACAAAATTCCACAAAGTCATTCAACATATACTCACCTCCTCTATCTGATCTCAAGAATTTAATACTTTTTTCACTCTCCTTTTCAACCATAGCTTTAAAACTTTTAAACACATCAAATGCTTGAGATTTCTGTTTCAGCGAACACACCCAAGTTTTTCGACTGAAATCATCAATGAAAGTCATAAAGTAAATATTACCAGTCAAAGAAGATGTTTGCATCGGTCCACACAAATCTGTGTGTACTAGCTCCAACGGTGCTTTTCCTCTGTATGAGACTCTAGAGATGAATTTCTCTCTATGATCCTTTTCCAATATGTAACTCTCACATGAGCTTGCTGGCTGCTGGATACTGGGAAACCCTTTTACCATCTGCTTCATTTGTAATAGATCTAAGCTACCAAAATGTAAATCGCCATACCTTAAATTCCATAACCATGACTGATCTAAACTCTTAGTTTTATAAGCATTCAAAGAGTCAATCAAATCATTTCTCATAATCAGTGGAAACATTCTATTCTTTGTCATCTCTACTCTGGCTATCAATTGCTTACTTGGAAATTTGTCATAAACAGTACATACCTTGTTCTTAAAGAACACTCTGTAATTCTTCTCCAACAATTGTCCCACACTCAATATATTACACGTTAAACCAGTAACATAATAAACATCATGAACTGTTCTTCTTTTACCATTCTTGTCATATACATCAATCACACCTTTACCATTAACTTTTACCTTACATTCATTACCCAACTTCACTTCAGACTAAATGCTTGTATCTATACTTGAAAATAACTCCTTATTTCAAGTGATGTGATTGCTGCATGCACTATCCAAGAACCATATATCCTTTGAGCTTTCCTAGGTGACATTGCAAGTCAGAAAGATAGGTTTCTCTTCATTTTCAGCCTCCTCTGTAGTGTGCGTAGACAGCTTACCAGTATTAGCTTGCTTCTTCCAACACTTTTTAGCATAATGCCCGAATTTCTTGCAATAGAAACATTGAACTTTAGATCTATCATACCTTTGATTTCTTGGCTGCCACGTTCTGCTGCTACTCCCCCTTACGCTAGGAGTATTCTGTTGTAACTTATCTTCAGATTATGAATCATTTCTGCTGTCACAATGATTAATAGTTTGACCTTCTCTTCCTCTGCTACTATACCTTCCTCCACCTCTGCCTCTAGTAACATGTAAATGAGATTTAAAAGTAGTTTCTAATGGAGTGTCATCGTACCTGTTCATTCTTGATTCATGAGCAATCTGGGAACCAATCAACTCATCAATGGGAATTGGATTGAGATCTTTAAATTCTTCAATAGGAACAACTACTGCCTCAAACTTCTTTGGTAAACATCTGAGCAATTTCTCAATCACACGCTGGTTTGAGAGGTCTTCACCATACTGTCTCATCTGGTTTATAGGACTTTTAACTTGAGTTATAAAATTATCAACAGCCTCACTGTCCTTCATCTTCAGATTTTCAAAGTCCCTTCTCAAGTTCTGCAACTTAACATTCTTCACCTTGGTCACACCTTGATAGCAGGTTTCAAGAATGTCCCAAGCTTTCTTCGAATATTCAGCACTTGATATCTTCGGAAATATGGATTCACTTAGACCATGCTGAATAAGGCCAAGAGCTTTGTTGTCGTTCTTCCTATTGTCCTTTAGTAGAACACGCTCAACATTTGACAGAGCCAATTCAGCAACTTGATTAGCTGGATCTAGATAGCCAATAATAAAGAACTCCCAAATATCTTGAGCACGCAGGATAGTTCTCATCTTAATAAACCAAGTGTCATAATTCCTTTCAGTCAACATAGGAATGTGTGGATGCACTGAACTGTTGTTAGTAGCCATCACTAATTTAAATCCAAATTACTCAAAACAAAAACTAGAAATAGCCCTTAAAAAAGCTCTGTTACCACTGTGGGAAGGCAAGCGGGTGTTGCAGCTACTTCCAGCAACACACACTGATCTCCAAAACTCAGAAAATTCACCGAGAGGACAGTCATAGGTGACTGTAATCTTCAGCACAGTCATATCTGACAGTAACAGCTCACTGTTTTAGCTAACAGTCACCTACAGGACTGTTGCAACTGTGTTGCAGCTGACTGTTGCAACTGCGTTATGATGACCCCTGCTTTCACAAACTTGTCTACTAAAAAGCAAATATAATTAAATCTTAAAGTATCATAAATCTCTTAAGATGCTACAGCAAACTAATCTTCAAAATAAGTCTGAGTTTACAAACTCATGAAACAGAGCATAATAGAAAAATAGACAGTAAAATTCTGAGATTGATTTCAACTTTGTTCATTCACTTCGTATTACTTAAAAATCACGATTACAATGCTGGATATATATAGTGCTTTAACCCAGTTGATCATTAAATGTTAATTGCCCCTTCATTACAGAATTTAAGTGCATAAATAACTACTCTGTTACAGGCTGTTACAGAGTCACAAACAAAAAACTGCGTTGGCCCTTCAGAACATAATCTTATCTTCATAAATAAATGTTCTGATCTATTACAGTCTTGATAAGATAAAATTTCAGGCTGTAGGTGCCTCTTCAATATTTGACGATCCATCAACTGTTAATGCTTAAGTCGGTTTAAGCGGTGGATGTCTCTTCAACAATTTGACCGATCAACCAAATATGATATGATTTGTGCCTTTAATAATTTCTCAATTTGATGATATCCTTTCTAATATATTATTTCTGGGCGGTGTGGTGGTTGAAACACTTCAAGAACTTTGGGGTTACAAAAAAGGGCGGTGCTGCCTCTTCAAAATTACGGCGGTCATATATCTTAACGGTGGAGTAATTAATTATTTCTAGCATTCTCCCCCTTAATTACTACACTGAAAAAAAACAAAATTTTGAAATACTATCTTTCTGTTACAGCTTACAAACCCCAATGTTTTTCCTATGAAACTCAGACAACTCTTTCCCCAGAGGTTTTTTAAATAGGTCTAAACTGATTTTCTGATCTGCAAAATTCCATAGTGATTTTATTCTTGATTATAAGTTCTTGAATGACATAATACCTTGTATCAATATGCTTACTTCTTTTATGAAAGACATGATTTCTTGATAGTGCAATCGCTGATTTGTTGTGACAGAAAATCTGTGTTGGTCCATCTTGTTCATGCTGCAACTGAGAAAGAGATCCTCTCATCCACACAGTCTGACATGCATCTGCTGTTCCCACAACATACTCTTCCTTAGCAGAGGATAGTGTCACTATGGGCTAATTCTTTGAAGCCTATGCTATTGACCCCGATCCAAAACTGAATACATATTCGTATGTACTCTTTCTATCATCTACAGAACCTCCAAAATCACTGTCAGTATATCCAATCATCTTAAAGTTTGAGTTTGATGTATATACTGGATACCAAAATTTGTTGCTCCAGCAATATATCTCAGAATCCTCTCTCCAGCTTGCAAATCGGTATTCTTTGGGGACTCCATAAATGTTGAAATCATACTTACTGCAAACACTATATTAGGTCTTGTTGCAGTCAAGTACATGAGACTTCCTACTAGTCTCTTATACATCGTTGGATCAACTTTTGACCCATCATCCTCCTTACTGAGTTTTGTACCAGTTGCAATTGGTGTTACAGCTGGCTTACAATTTATCATTCTGAATCTTTTCAGTACATCATTTGCATACTTAGTTTGATTTATAAAAATACCATCCTCAGACTGAGTTACTTCAATACCAAGAAAATATTTCATCATTCCTAAATCAATCATCTCAAATTTTGTTTTCATGACTTTCTTAAAAATCTACTGAAAGATCTCTAGTGAATATCAAATCATCAACATATAAACAAACAATCAGTATTTTACCTTCTTGGCTTAGCTTTGTATACAAGGTTGGCTCACTTGGACTTCTGTTGAATCCTTCACTATTCAAATATTCATCAATCTTGTTGTACCAACCGCTAGGTGCCTACTTCAATCCATACAATGATTTCTTTAATCTGTAAACTTTGTCATCATGTCCATCGATTTCATATCCATGCAGTTGTCTCACATAAACCTCTTCTTCTAAAGATCCATTCAAAAATGCAGACATTACATCGATTTGATATACATACCATTTTTTATTAGCAGCAATAAATAATACCATCCTTACCGTCTCAAGTCTGGCTACATGTGAAAACATCTCATTATTATCAATACCAGGTTGTTGACTAAACCCCTGAGCTACAACGCTTGCTTTGTATTTTTCAACTTCACCATAATCATTTACCTTAGTCTTATAAATCCATTTGAAACCAATACAATTTTTATTATCAGGTAGATCTACAAGATCCCAAGTATTACATCTTTCTATGGAATCAATTTATTCATCCATTGCTTTTATCCAAACATCATTTTTAACTGCTTCATCAAAACTTACAGGATCACATGATATCAATGCAAAATTTGAAACTTGATCTACTGCTTCATTTTCCTCATATAGTTCTCTTAAACTTCTAGTCTTCCTACCTCTAACTCTGTTTCTTAATGAAGCTAGTGTAGGATTTGATTCATTGCTTACCTATGATCCTGTTCCTTGTCGTCCATCAACACTTGATGGTTCACCACGTTCTTGAGTTCTGGGCTTTCTGGCAGGTGTTCTTATTGCTGGTGTAGGCATATGTGGAGTTCACTATCCACCCTGTATGTCCTGCTCATAACCTTCATCTTATGTGTGAGATGTAACAACATCCTCTGCAACCAACTTATCTACACTTCCATCCCATGCTTCTTCTTCCTTAAACATCATGTCTCTGCTGACCACATACTTCTTGGTGATCGGATTATAGAGTCTATATGCTTTAGATTCTTCACTATATCCAACAAAAATACATCTCTGACTTCTGTCATCTAACTTTCTCCTCATCTCTTCAGGTACATGTGCATAAGCTACACAACCAAAAATTCTTAAATGAGATGTGTTGGTACACTTACCATTCCATGCTTGCTGTGGATATCGATCCTTCACTCTCTTAGTTGGACTTCTATTCAAGATGTACACTGCACAATTAAAAGTGTCTCCCCAATATTCATCTGAAAGATGCTTCTCCTTCATCATACTTTGAGCCATGTTCATAATGCTTCGATTCTTTCTTTCTGCTACTCTGGTTTGCTGTGGAGTGTAGAGAGCTATAAATTGTCTCTTAATTCCATGATATTTACAAAATTCCACAAACTCATTCAACATATACTCACCTCCTCTATCAGATCTCAAGACTTTAATACTTTTTTCACTCTCCTTTTCAACCATAGCTTTAAAACTTTAAAACACATCAAATGATTGAGATTTCTATTTCAGCTAATACACCCAAGTTTTTCGATTGAAATCATCAATGAAATTCATAAAGTAAACATTACCAGTCAAAGAAGGTGTTTGCATCGGTCCACACAAATCTGTGTGTACCAGCTCGAACGGTGCTTTTCCTCTGTATGAGACTCCAGAGATGAATTTCCTTCTATGATGCTTTCCCAATATGCAACTCTCACATGAGCTTGCTGGCTGCTGGATACTAGGAAACCCTTTTACGATTTTCTTCTTTTGTAACATACCTAAGCCACCAAAATGTAAATGGCCAAACCTCAAATGCCATAATCGTGACTGATCTAAACTCTTTGTTTTATAAGCATTCAAAGAGTCAGTCAAATCATTTCTCATGGAAACATTCTATTCTTTGTCATCTCTACTCTAGGTATCAACTGCTTACTTGGAAATTTGTCATAAACAGTACATACCTTGCTATTAAAGAACACTCTATAATTCTTCTCGAACAACTGTCTCACACTCAATAAGTTACACGTTAAACCAGGAACATAATAAACATGATGAATTGTTCTTCTTTTACCATTCTTGGCATATACACCAATCACACCTTTACAATTAACTTTTACCTTATAGTCATTACCCAACTTCACTTCAGACTGAATGCTTGTATCTATACTTGAAAATAACTCCTTATTTCCAATAATGTGATTGGTGCATGCACTGTCCAAGAACCATATATCATTTGAACTTTCCTAGGTGACATTACAAATCATAAACATAGGTTTCTCTTCATTTTCAGCCTCCTCTGTAATGTGCATAGACAACTTACCAGTATCAGTTTGCTTCTTCCAACACTTGTTAGCATAATTCCCGAATTTCTTGCAATAGAGACATTGAACTTTAGATCTATAATACCTTTGATTTATTTGCTACCACGTTCTCCTACTACTCCCCCTTACACTAGGAGTATTCTGCTATAACTTCTCTTCAGATTCTGAATCATTTTTTCTGTGACAATGATCAGCAGTTCAACTTCCTCTTCCTCTTCCTCTGAGATTTAAAAGCATTTTCTAATGGAGTGTCATCATACTTGTTCCTTCTTGATTCATGAGCAATCAGGGAACCAGTCAACTCATCAATGTGCATTTGACTGAGACCTTTAAATTCTTCAATAGGAACAACTACTGCCTCAAACTTCTTTGGCCAACATCTCAGCAATTTCTCAATCACACGCTGGTTTGAGAGGTCTTCACCATACTATCTCATCTAGTTTATAGTACTCATAACTTGAGTTATAAAATTATCAACAGTCTCATTGTCCTTCATCTTCAGATTTTCAAAGTCCCTTCTCAAGTTCCGCAACTTAACATTCTTCACCTTGGTCACACCTTGATAGTAGGTTTCAAGAGTGTCCCAAGCTTTCTTCGAAGATTTAGCACTTGATATCGTCGAAAATATGGATTGACTTAGACCTTGCTGAATAAGGACAAGAGCTTTGTTGTCCTTCTTCCTATTCTCCCTCAGTAGATCACGCTCAACATTTGACAGAGCCAATTCAACAGCTTGATCAGCTGGCTCTGGATAGCCCGTCGTAACAAACTCCCAAATATCCTGAGCATGCAGGATAGTTCTCATCTTAATGAACCAAGTGTCATAATTCCTTTCAGTCAACACGAGAATTTGTGGTTGCATTGAACTACTGTTAGTAGCCATCACTAATTTAAATCCAAATTACTCAAAACAAAAATGAGAAATAAACCTTAACCAAGGTCTGATACCACTATGGGAAGGAAGGGGGTGTGGCAGCTACTTCCAGCAACACACACTGATCTCCAAAACTCAGAAAATTCACCTACAGGACAGTCACAGCTGACTGTAATCTTCACCACAGTCACAGCTAACAGTAACAACTCACTGTTTTAGCTAACAACCACCTACAGGACTGTTGCAACTGTGTTGCAACTGACTGTTACAGCTGCGTTATGATGACCCCTGCATTCACAAACTTGTCTAATAACAAACAAATATAATTAACTCTTAAAATATCATAAATCTCTTAAGTTGTTGTTCGGGTACACAGGGTACTACCAAAGGACCGAACACCAAGAGAAACCGCTTCACACAAACAGATCACAGATCAATACACCGATGTTTTGACGTGGTTTAAACCCTCTTGAGGGAAACACTCCACGGCCCCAGCCAAATAGCTTCTACGGGACAATTTATTATGCAAAGAAAGAAAGTTACAAATGAGCTTCTCATAATCGATCAACTAAACAATGACCCTCCATGCTCTTTAAATAGAGATCATGGACCAATCGGGTGTTAAGCCACGGATCAAGGTTAGGTTTGATCTAAGAGAAGTTTAGCCGTCGGATCACTCTATGTCGGAAACATATCGTGACCGTCGGATTAAGTATTTACAAATGCATACTAATGCATACTAA
The DNA here is from genome assembly GCA_027924585.1 of Larix kaempferi. NCBI lineage: Eukaryota > Viridiplantae > Streptophyta > Pinopsida > Pinales > Pinaceae > Larix > Larix kaempferi. The sequence goes on from BSBM01000434.1 coordinate 7,598,879, forward strand.
AGAAACACACTATCCCTAACGGATATATTACACAAGTTGATCTTAACTAACTCCTAAGTGTCTAAATATCCTAACATCCCCCCTTAAGAACAACTTGGGATAGGATTGAAGGATTTACAAAAGTGACACTATTAGGAGAAGGAAGGAGGCATTAGAGCCTATCCCCCCTTAATGACAAGTTCCTGAACTCCTAACATAGATCGAAGTTTAGAAAACTTCGCTTCTGAAAGAGACTTGGTGAAGATGTCTGCAACTTGATCATCTGTAGGGCAAAAGAGCACTTCAAGAACACGATCATGAACAAGATTTCTGATGAAGTGCATATGTCGCTCAATGTGTTTGCTGCGTTGATGTAGAAATGGATCTTTGGCAAGCTTGATGGCACTTTGATTGTCGCACCAAAGTGGAGTAGGCTGCTGCTGCTCGAATCCAAACTATGAAAGGATCTATCGAAGCCATAAAGCTTCCTGACTGGCATTAACTGCTGCTCGATATTCTGCCTCTGTTGAAGAAAGAGCAAGAGCTTGTTGTTTCTTACAAGCCCAAGTAATAGGTCCAGATCCCAGACTGAAAACATAACCTGCAGTAGACTTTCGATCATCAGGATCGCCGGCCCAATCTGAATCAGTGAAACCAACCAACAAAGGTTTCCCCCCTGTACTGTAATGAATCCCAAACTAAACTGTACCTCGAATATATCGAAGTATTCTTTTAGCTGCTTTCCAGTGACTTTCATGAGGTGTCTGCATATAACGGGCAACACGACCAACGACAAAGGAAAGGTCAGGACGGGAATGAGTCAAGGATAAGAGACTACCAACAAGCTGACGATACAAGGTGGCATCGACTTCAGGTGAAGTACAAGTGGCAGAAAGTTTGACTCCAGACTGGAAGGGAGAAGGGGCTGGTGTACAATCTTCCATGTGAAAGCAACGAAGAAGGTCACAAGCATACTTAGACTGAGAAAGAAAGATTCCTTCTTTGGTTTGCAGGACTTGGAGACCAAGAAAATAATGCAAATGTCCTAAGTCTGACATTTCAAAGGTTGGTTTAAGACTGGATTTCACATGGGTTATAAGCTTAGGGTTACTACCAGTAAGAATAAGGTCATCAACATATATAACAAGTATGATGAGATGGTTTCCTACTTTCTTGGTATAGACATTGGGGTCAGAATGACATCTAGAAAAACCAGTGTCAAGGAGAAAGTTATCCATTTTGGCATACCAAGCTCTAGGAGCTTGCTTAAGGCCATATAAGGATTTCTTAAGGCGGCAGCCAAGGCTAGAGTTATTCTGAACATAGCCAGGAGGTTGTTCCATGTAAATTTCCTCCTGTAAATCACCATGTAAGAAGGCAGACTTGACATCCATTTGATGGACTTCCCAGTTGTGTAAGGCTGCAAGGGAAAGAACAAGGCAGATGGAGTTCATTTTGGCGACGGGAGCAAAGGTTTCATTGTAGTCAATCCCTTCAACTTGGGAAAAACCTTTGGCAACTAACCTTGCCTTAAGTCTTTCAACACTTTCATCTGATGCATACTTAGTTCTGTAGACCCATTTACATCTGACAAGTTTTCTTCCTTTTGGAAGAGGTACAAGATCCCAAGTATCGTTCGCCATTAAGGAACGATATTCTTCATCCATGGCTGCATCCCAATATGGATTCCCTGAAGCTTCTGCAAAAGTTTCTGGATCATGATTCTCGGAAACTTGAGCCAAAAGAGAAGAGGCTCGCTGAAACTGAGAACGTGTTCGACGTTGATCTCTAGGATCACCGGAAAGATCACCAGCTGCTTCACATGTTCAACGGACCCATCGAGGAAGCACTTGTGCTGGTGCAACTGGAGGAACATGAGCAGGCGGAGGTGGATTTTCATCCTCACTGTCATCATCAGAAACTGGAGTTGGAAACCTGTCAAGGAAGTTGGAAGAAGAAGAAGAAGGCACAAACGCCGAATCAGGCTCGCAGGCCAAAGATGGCACAATCGACCTGTTGAGGATCTTTAAAATCCTTGATTACAACTTGGTGAGGTGTAAAGGTCACAGTTTTACCTTCACCAGAATGAGTGATCTGATAGACTGATAACAAATTGCAGGAAATTCTTGGAACACATAGTACATCACTAAAATGACCATTATCTACTGGAACTGTTCCAGCTCCTACAACACTTAGAGATCTATCATCACCAACAAATATTTGTTTGGTGTTACATTCATGCATAGTAGAAAAGATGGCTTGATCCTTAGCCATATGATAAGATGCTCCAGAATCAATGAGCCATTCATTTGAAGTAGAAGAAGAAGATGCATTATAAGAATAACCAGAAGCACAAAGTGCATGTCCATGAGAGGTAGATTCTGAAGACGAATCTAGGATGATGTGGTGCTTCTTCATTGCTGCTTCCAAGGCTGCCATCTTCTTGAAACACTTAGATTCATCATGATTATCTTTCCCGCAATAGTTGCAATGACGCTCAGTCTTCTTGCCTTTTGGCTTGGATCCTTTGTCATTTTTTAAAGAAGGAGCTGACTGAGAGGGTTTGGGACCCTTGTTTGACTTATTATTGCGAAAATTTTGTGTCTTGGGAGGCTTGGACTTTTCTTTCTGTTGGGACAATAAGGCTTTCCCAGATGTATCTGCATTGTTGATTATTCCAAGATGAATGAGTTTATCTTGTTCTCTAATCAGGGAATCACAAAAGGATTCAAGACTAGGCTCTTGATAGCTAGCTGCATTCAAGGATGCTTTCATGGAGTAAAATGTAGATACAAAAACAGAATATGCAGGTCCAAGTTTGGAAAGAATATGACAAATGCACTGTTTGTCTTCCCTCTCAATCTTACATTCTGCACATAAGAGTTTAAGAGTTTTGTACTTAGATAAATAATCTTGAATGCATGAAAAGTCACTTGGATTTAAAGAAATCAACTCATTTTCGAGTTGATGACCTCGAATTTCATTGTGTTTACCAAACACAGTTTCCAAGTTGTCCCAAGCAACATTAGGTTCATCAATTCCAGATATATGGAATCGCAAATCAGTAGAGATTGACATCCCAATCAATCCACGAGCTTCATCACATCTATTTGCCCATTTTATTTTCTTATCATCATCAGTGGGTTCTTTTTCTTTCCCTGTGGTAATTCTGAAAAGTCCCCTACTTCGTAGAACATCCTCCATACGAGATTTCCATGAGAAATAGTTGGAACTGTTAAGTAGAATATCACAATGGGCGGCCATATTTGTAAATTCATGGCTGTAAAAGAAGAAACCAATAGTCTGGATGGGAAGAGCTCGAAAAAATAGGCGGTTCAAAAAAAACGGCACTGAAAACTGACTCTGTATGATGAAGTTATGCTTGAACAAAGAAATTGTTGAAAATGTTCCCAATAGTGACGTGGCAGCTAGAGAATGTCCAGCAAAAAAAGGAACCCCCCTCTTCCCAAGATGAACCTTTTGACAATCACTTTTCAAGAAAGTTTCTTTAAGTGAACCACTTTTGTAAAATAAGTGATTGCATTTTTACAATGATATTACTTTTAAATAGTGCAACAATAAAAAAAAAACTTAAGTGACTTACTTGTATTTTTATTTTTTATTATTTAAGTGAGATGCACTTTTACAATAAAGTAACTTGAAATTAGAAATTGCATGCACTTTTTCTTTTAAAAGTAACTTCCTAAGACTTGAACTCAAGACCTATTAAGGAATAAAGCAACTTTGAACCAAGTGAGCTAGATTAAAAGGTATGTAAAATATGGGAATGAGGAAGGGTTTTTTTTTTTTTTTTTTACTCTTCTTGCTCGGTTTGAGTGCTTGCCCTTTTTCCTGCAAAACAAACCACAAAACCAAACAAAAACAACTTTTCCACACTTATGGAGTTAGATCTTGTTAGCTTGCCCGGAAAGTCTACGTTTTCTCTCTGTTTCTGATTTGTCGAGATCGCGCAAGGTGCACGGCAGAGAGCATACGCAGCCGAGAAAAACCCTTTCCCTTTCTGTTTCTGATTTGCCGAGATCGCTCAAGGTGCATGGCAAAGAGCATACGTAGATGGGAAAGCAACAATCCGAACCAAAAAAAATCTAACAGTAAAAAAAAGATGAAATATGAGATTTTTTCTTTTCAAAAAACGAAATAAAAAAATGCGTCACTGTAACATTATACCTTCAGATCTGATGAAATACGCGTTTCTGGAGCAACCGGGAACCGTCTTCGATCAAATGAAAACTATTTCCCAATGGAAACGACGCTCCGGACGCAACGGAACACCTCCCACAGCCCAGAAATGCACAGAAATACCAGAACTAGAAACCCTTTCGAGTTTCGGCAACAACAGTTCAAGATCTAGATCATAACCGGAAGCGACACTTCATAAAAGCTCTGATACCATGTTCGGGTACACAGGGTACTACCAAAGGACCGAACACCAAGAGCAACCGCTTCACACAAACAGATCACAGATCAACACACCGATGTTTTGACGTGGTTTAAACCCTCTTGAGGGAAACACTCCACAGCCCTGGCCAAATAGCTTCTACGGGACAATTTATTATGTAAAGAAAGAAAGTTACAAATGAGCTTCTCATAATCGATCAACTAAACAATGACCCTCCATGCTCTTTAAATAGAGATCATGGACCAATCGAATGTTAAGCCACGGATCAAGGTTAGGTTTGATCTAAGAGAAGTTGAGCCGTCGGATCACTCTATGTCGGAAACATATCGTGACCGTCGGATTAAGTATTTACAAATGCATACTAATGCATACTAAAGAAACACACTATCCCTAACGGATATATTACACAAGTTGATATTAACTAACTCCTAAGTGTCTAAATATCCTAATAGTTGTTACATCAAACTAATCTTCAAAATAATTCTTAGTTTACAAACTCATGAAACAGAGCATAACAGAAAAATACACAGTAAAATTCTGAGATTGATTTCAACTCTATTCATTCACTTCGTATTACTTAAAAATCATGATTACAATGCTGGGTATATATAGTGCTTTAACCCAGTTGATCATTAAATGTTAATGGCCCCTTCATTACAAAATTTAAGTGCATAAATAACTACTTTGTTACAGGCTGTTACAGACTGAGAAATGAAAAACTGCATTGGCCCTTTAGAATAGAATCTTATCTTCATAAATAAATGTTCTGATCTGTTACGGTCTTGATAAGTTAAAATTGCAGGCTGTAGGTGCCTCTTCAATATTTGACGATCCATCAACTGTTAATGTTTAAGTCAGTTTAAGCGGTGGATGCCCCTTCATCAATTTGAGCGATCAACCAAATCTGATCTAATTTGTGTCTTTAATAATTTATGAATTTGATGTTGGCCTTTCTAATATATTATTTCTGGGCAGTGTAGCAGTGGCAACACTTCAAGAACTTTGCGGTTACAAATAAGGGCGATGCTACCTCTTCAAAATTACGGCGGTCATATATATCAACGGTGGAGTAATTAACTATTTCTAACATTCTCCCCCTTAATTACTACACTGAAAAAAACAAAATTTTGAAATACCATCTTTCTGTTATAGCTTACAAACCCCAATGTTTTTCCTATGAAACTCAGACAACTCTTTCCCCAGAGGTTTTGTAAATAGGTCTGCAAACTGATTTTTTGATCTACAAAATTCCATAGTGATTTCATTCTTGTTTATCAGTTCTCGATTGAAATGATACCTTGTATCAATATGCTTACTTCTTTTATGAAAGACATGATTTCCTGATAGTGCAATCGCTGATTTGTTGTCACAGAAAGTCTGTGTTGGTCCATCATGTTCATGCTACAACTCAGAAAGAGTTCTTCTCATCCACACAGTCTGACATGTAGCTGGTGTTGCTGCAACATAATCTTGCTCAGCAAAGGATAGTGTCACTATGGGTTGCTTCTTTGAATCCCATGCTACTGATCCCGATCCAAAACTGAATACATATCGAAATGTACTCTTTCTATCATCTGTGGAACCTGCAAAATCACTGTCAGTATATCCAATCAAATTAAAATCTGAGTTTGATGTATACTGGATACCAAAATTTGTTGTTCCAACAATATATCTCAGAATCCTCTTTCCAGCTTGCCATTGGGTATTGTTTGGGGACTCCATAAATCTTGAAATTATACTTACTGCAAAGTCTATATCAGGTCTTGTTGCAGTCAAGTACATGAGACTTCCTACCAGTCTCTTATACATCGTTGGATCAAATTTTTACCCATCATCCTCCTTACTGAGTTTTGTACCAGTTGCAATTGGTGTTACAACTGGCTTACAATTCATCATTATGAATATTTTCAGTACATCATTTGCATACTTATTTTGATTTATAAAAATACCATCTTCAGACTTAGTTACATCAATACCAAGAAAATATTTCATCATTCCTAAATCAGTCATCTCAAATTCTATTTTCATGGCTTTCTTAAACTCATCTACTGAAAGATCTCTAGTGAAGATCAAATCATCAACATATAAACAAACAATCAGTATCTTACCTTATTGGTTTACCTTTGTATACAAGGTTGGCTCACTTGGACTTTTGTTGAATCCTTCACTATTCAAATATTCATCAATCCTGCTGTACCAAACTCTAGGTGCCTACTTCAATCCATACAATGCTTTCTTTAATCTGTAAACTTTGTCATCATGTCCATCAATTTCATATCCAAGTGGTTGTCTCACATAAACCTCTTCTTCTAAACATCCATTAAAAAACGCAGACATTACATCCATTTGATATGCATACCATTTATTATGAGCAGTAATAGCTAATACCATCCTTACTGTATCAAGTCTGGCTATAGGTGCAAACATCTCATTATAATCAATACCAGGTCGTTGACTAAACCACTGAGGTACAAGTCTTGCTTTGTATTTTTCAACTTCACCATCAGCATTTAACTTAGTCTTATAAATCCATTTGACACCAATACAATTTTTATTATCAGGCAGATCTACAAGATCCCAAGTATTATTTCTTTCTATGGCATCAACAGATTGATCGTAGTTCAGGCGAAATAATTTCACTCAATATCAATAGATGTAGGCCAAGCCATAAATGTTGTCATTAAATTTGCATTCTACCCAATGTTCATAAATTTATTTTTGATTGATGGATTTTTTATATACTAAATCCTGAAGATTGATATATGAACCGTTGAATGATGTTTCCTTACAAGTAATTCAAGTTATCAATTTGTTTTAATGAATCTAATTGGTAGCTGATAATTTCCACGTATCCTGTCTCGAGTTTCCAATAAACAAATTAGTTGGGAAAGTCGGTTTCTCACACTAACTATGTTGCAATTGGAAATAGGAATGCATACCTTGATTTGAACGAATAATATAATCATCATGAAAGAGCATGTAGATCATGCTCACCAACTTTTTTTTTGTATCAGTTTTGGGGGAAATACAAAGAGAAAAAAGGGTAGAGAAGTTCACTGAATACATTAGAAATTAGGTGAAGATGAATTCTAAGGATGAACAATATATCATGATCTCATATTTGTGTGATTTCAAATAAGACCTTTCATGACTAACCCTTCAAGCAAAGGGAAGGTAGAATACCTTGCCTAAGAAAGGGTTGGTCTAGACCAGTATAACCCCTATCAAAGTTGGTCTTATAGGGATTGTATTGAAAAATCTTATCCAACTTAGTATGGTGCTGATCAGTGATAAAACCTTCTAACAAAGTGTTTCTCCTAACTACAGTACAATATTGAAACAGGCCCAAGGTCCTAGACCACAGTTATGTAGTCACTAGCCTTACTAGGTTGGTTCTTATTGCTACATGCCAGATTGGGAGTCACAAGTAAGGCTGATGGATGATTGATAGATGGATATGCAAGAGTGTATAGTAATAACCTGACAAGCATAACGTTTGAACCTTGCAATGTTGTTTGAAGGAGGAAAAACTAATGTTTCCTTTTTCACACAAGTAAGTTAGTATAATACAATTTAATGAATATGTTTTTTTATTAAATTTATATATGGTTTTATACATTATCAAAAAATTAAGCAAGTCTTCATAATGTTCAATAGAGCTATTTCCATGATATATTTTGGTTCATATCAAATATGGGTAATTTATTCAATAAGCCAAAATGATCAAACATTGGGAATTGTGAATTAGGTAGGTTGTGAATCAAGAAATTAAAGGAGGGATACAAATGCTTTAAATTCGGTCTTTGGCTATCAAAGGAAAAAATTTCATCCTCAATAATGAAGCATGTTTGTCATTGATGTAGTTAATTTACAAATCTAAAATACACTTAATATTTAATATTGTTGGAAAATTTTTGCCTCATTAGATTCACAGCTATATGTCCAAAACATTGTCCTGAAAAGATCAAAGAAATGTCCCCAACCAAGTATAGAATGATTAGGAAAAAAGATGAACCGTTGATCAATCTTCCCATCATTTGTAAGGGGGAATATATATACCATAGGTGTAGGATTACTAACCTAATTTATATGGAAATAAACCACAAATGTTTGAATGTGATTGTTTTAGTGCTCACAAGTAAAACATCCAAAATAATAGTTTTACTCGACAACATTAGTCATTCATGAACACACAAGTTCATGTGGAATATCATAGTAATTCTCATCATCATTCTCATCCTTATCATGATGATGCTAACATCATCATCATCATTCTCATTCAATGATTTTTCATTTTAATTCCAACTCATTATTCTTTCCAAAGGATTATAATTAGGAGTAGAGTCCCCCTTTTATATATGAAGATATTTGGATTTTTTCTTTTGGTGCTTCTTTATACAAAGATATTTGGTCCATATTATTTGTCTAGATCAATGATAGGTTTCTTTATTCCATATTGTACACATGTATCCATATCTACTTTAGTCAAAAGAGAATTTTTGAAGGGTTATATGTAAACAAAATGTTTTGTGAATGTTTCACCATGCCACTTTTGAAATATCTACTACAACTATACTCTTTCATCAATGAACTCTCATTTCAATTCACAAAAAAACAATGAACTCACAGGAAGCAATTCACTTACTTGGAATCAGTGTGCACTCAAGGAGATTAGCATAGTGAATGTAGGAAGATAGGCTTATGTCAATTCACTAAACTATCAGTACCTTTAGGAACCCTAACAGATTATTCAATTATTAGGTATGGGGACTAAAACTATGGCCACCATTTGAATAAAATAGTCAATATATGGAGAACAATATCATTGAATCTATAGCAGGTCAAAAATTTTATATAAAGAATATTACAACCATCAACAAGTACTTGGTTTTCCAGAATAAAAACATGATAGAGAATAAAGAAAAGATAATTATAAAGGATGTTGTGTCTTTATTGAGAAAACTTTAATATTTTCTTCCATCCATACGAAATCAAGAGCTTGAAGAACGACCTACTTTGACAGAGTATCTAACTCATTGTTTAGTTCTTTGACTATATGGGTGAAGGTAATCTAATCAAACTGAGAAGAATGCTCCAACAATTGTGTTTCTAATTCATGCAAATTTACATTATGCAATATGTATAGCTTGTCCCCTTCTCATCCATTTAATAACTAAGAGAGAATCACCAAATGCATGTAGCTTCTGAATTATTCTTGTATAAGAGCTAATTTCACTAGTGCACTTAGTGCCATAAATTCTACTCTATTGTTAGTCTCTTTTCCCAATACTTAAACCTAATAAAATTTTCATTTATTGAGCATAAAAAATGGACCATAATGAAAATGAACCAACCCACTAGAGGGGATTCAATAGTCTAGAAAGAAAAGGTGATGGCTCTCCATTTGGTAGGTAAATGCCTTGTCTATAAACTTGGTAAAGGAAACACAATAAAAATAGGTGAAGACCCATGGTTGGGATGCTTGTAAAATGTTGGGCATGGCCCAAGTAGACACAATTTTGATAAGGATACAGTTGTGGGAAGTTGCGTAGCTTTTGGACTGCGACGTCAGAAGACACAAATTTGAGAAATGTTCAGCTTGCAGTGCAGATGCAGTTTTGACACAGGAGTGCAGATGCACAGGGCCTACACAACAACTACAATTGGTAAAGAAGTATAGAAGAAGGTTGAGCCGAGTAAGCGACCTATTTTGGATAAGGAGCAGAATGAAGGACGAGGAAATCGACCTGTCTAAGAGAGTGGTGGCAAGAAGTTGAGAAGCTAGGCCACTAAGTCGGCGGTGACAGGAAGGCTAAAGGAGTGGAAAGTGATAGGCCACGATGCAGTTGTAACCATTTTGTTGATGATTGCGGCTATCAGGAGAGCGTCAGAGCCACGAGTGGTCCATTAAGGTCTCCAAAGCGAGTGGAGCAAGCTGTCGACGATGACAGGCAGGGTGGCGGGTATCCGCACCAACTTTGGGAACCTTAAGGTTTATTTCCATGCATTGTAAAGACATGACCTATGGGCATGATCTATAAATAAGGCATTTTTGTATGGGGAAGGTGACTCTTCATTTTGTGTTTCTCTTGTTATTAATTTGATAAATCTCTGTTGAGGAACATTTTGTAAAGGCTCTGCAAGCTGTGTGCGCAGAGGCCTATTGAGAGAGAAGAGAGTCTACAACTGAGTGCGCAGACAAAGAGCTGTTGTACCCTTCCCAAAGACTAATACAACAAAATTTCTTGTGGACGTAGCCTCCATCCAGGGGGCGAACCACTTTAAATATTGTGTAGTGTGATTGTTTACATTTTGTACTTATCTATTTGCTTACGTGAATGCTTGTAGTCCCATTTTCCAGTTGTTATGTTAATGCTTTTATATGTATTTGCCAGAGGAGAAAGATGGGAATAATATGTTAAGTGTTACGTGTTGAAATATTGTAACTTCTAAGAATATTATATTTGTACTTTATTATTCCGGAGATGTTTCATTCCTCCATGAAGACCTTATTGTATATTTGGAGATGTTTATTCCTCCGTCGGAATGTGGTGAATTGGGTTATTAGACTTCCCTAGTGGAGGTCGGCCCTGTATGTGTTATGTGGGTCAAAGGGTTATTAGACCACCCTAGAGGGGTCTGCCAAGTCAGTTGTAATGGGGTGTTTAACCCAGTTTTTAAGTTGGGGCCGACCTAGTTAATATAAAATACAAGTCGGAGATGTGTATAAATAGAGGAGGTGTGTTACTCATTTAACACAAACTACACTCACTTGTGAATAGCGCATAGGTGAGGGAGAGGTATTCTATGGAGGAGAAGGATCTCATGTCTATGGTTTACATATTTGTATTTGCTGGTCATCTATATTGAGGAAGCTTTGCTAGGTTTTCTACCCCATGAGGGTTTCCCAGGATAAATCTATGTCTCTTGTGTTTATGCTGTGCTTGTTGTTCTTTCAGTGATCTTGTATATGCTATTGTTGTGAAATGGAATGTAATGCTAATAGTTTATGTCTTAGCATATTGAATCTTAACATGGTATCAAAGCTAACCTGAAGGAAGGCAATGTATGGCACTTATGACAATTGCTTCACTTGCGACAATTTGAAGGTTAGGGTTTTGTATAGAAAAAACCAGTCATCGTGGAACTTTCGCTATAAATCCATTTTGGAGAAGTTTCAGGATCTGAAAACGTTACAGGTTGTATATAACATCCCCATGTACCTTGTGTCCAAAGTACATACTCATATTCATTGTGCTTTGTGATTTATCATCAGTACAAGTTAGGGTTTATGCCTCTTCCAGATCTCCCTCATAATCAGGTGACCTAGGAAAAAAGGTCATAACTTGGTCTAGGAAGCTCAAAATGAAATTTCGTAAAAATTGACAGGTAGTGCATAGATTGTATTATCTCAAGTACCTTTTTTAGAGGCCGAATTTGAACCAGTGACATGTGGAACGTCGTACAAGTTCGCTCTCTTGTTTTATCCCATAAACAGGTCACGTTGTGACACTTGGCATAAATATCTCTCACATAATCCAATTGAGGTCAGACCTGTGGGGTTGGAAAGAGGACAGGTCAAGCTACCACGGGAAGAACTTTCAGACCCCGTGGATTCATAATTTCGAAGTTACACCAGAAACAATCAAGTGCATATTTCTGTCAAAACATATTTGGATTTTGAGCACCTTCATTCTTGAATCGTCACTGTTGTGGAAAATTAGGGTTTCGGAGAAAGTTGGAATTTTTGGAAGCGGAGTCCATGGCTAAATGCTACTCATAAAAATCTAAATTTATAGATGAAGATCGAATGTTTTGGTTGGGTAGAAGACCGGGCTTGATCAAACCCCAGTTCGTGATTTTGATCGGAAAGGTGGAAAATTAGGGTTTCTGCAAAAGTTGGAATTTTTTAAGTCTGTGACCACGGCTGGAAGCTCCTCAGAAAAAGAAGATTTTAGAGATTTGGATCAAACCTTTTGATTGGACAGAAGGGTGGGCTTCATCAAACCCTAGTTCGGGATCCTGTCAAGAAGATCTTGAAGTTTCAAAGGCAATTTTGAGGGGTCAAATTTTGGAGATTTCAAAATTGAAGTGTGCTAGTTTGATCAGCTCAGCAAGGCACATATTTCCATCCATTCAGAAGTGTGAAAGTCAAAGTTTGAATTTTTAGGGTTTCTCTGACAAACCCTAATCGAGCTCCAGATCCAATTTCAAGGGGAGATGAGGCTAAGGCCTTACATAACAAGACTACAAGAAATATCGACAGGTATGACTTAAGAAGATACATGTATGTTTTGAAATCTGATTCTTGATTAAGTTCATAATATGGTTGTCTTCATATTATTTAGGTTAGTACAATCTTGATTAATGTAAAAGTATGAATGCATGAGAATGATAGAAGACATTCTTTGATCAAGGTTATATGATTGTACTAATGCACCTGTGGTGTTGTATGAGGATGATGTTGTCTGCTAACAAAAGATAGGTACATCAAGAAAGATAAATCAAGTTCTATGACCACGATGACATAAAGAGAAAGACTTATCCATAGTATTTAGAAGCTCTACTTACGAGGTATGTATGATTTATTTCTACTATGCTTAACTTATGAGGTATGCAGGTTACTATCACAAGGTCTCTAAATAATTGAAGAGACTAAAGATATTGTTTGGGTATGTTAGAAATAAATAAGCATATATCTAATCCAGGTATGTCTTCCTATGTTAGAATCCTACTTTGTGCTTGGATCTTAGATACCCATGTATTGAATGATCATGACCATATATATTCAAGATTATTTAGAATTATAATGTTTTGATAATATTGAGATTGTACTAATGAATGTATGTTTGTGTATGAGATCATGAGGATGACACTAGTGCACACTTGAGCATGCACAGTGGTACATAATTAATAGAAGTTCAAAAGACATATAGAAGATCAAGCGGTAGGCAACCACACAAACATAAAAGATAAGTATTTGAGTTGTTATTTGAATCTCTGAAATAGTAAATGATATTGCTTGTAATGGTTGTATGCATATTTTTATTTCTAGAATATATCATGCTGAGTGTAAACACTCATATAGCACTGAACAATATACTACTAATATGCATATGATTGATAAGTTGGACAAACATTCCATTGTTGATTGCCTAGAATGAAACCTCTTTGCTGACATGCTGAGAGCTGTGCACGCTCTCGATAGTATGTTCTGGTAGAGATGGAAGGCATCTAGATAGCCACTGTATGCATATAGGATATGGAAAAGTGTTGTGCCAAAGTATTGGTCAAGATTGTTGCATAACTATGAAAATCATATTTGTATGCATAATAGGTTATCATGTCAACATGATTTGATGATTATGAATTATTACTAATCATGTACTTAATTTTGATTTGTAGGAAAGATAATGAAGAATGATGAACACTAAACAAGTGATGGATGTTCAACAAGAAGACTTACAACTCAAACATACTATAGTAAGCTCATGGCTAGAAGATTCTCTTGGAAAGAGGAAGAGGATCATGACGAATGTTTGCTCCAAGTGGCTAGATAAGAGCATTCTCTTAATGGTGTAATTGAATAAGAAGTGTGAATCAGGCTCTGTATGGGTACTCAGGATCGATAGTCATTTGATGAGCTTAATGATCACCATGGGTAATGTGGATCCCAACCTTTGCTACAAGGTTGAAGATGGTTTCTATATACGGATGACATGGATGCAAGAAGGAACTCACCACAGAGTTCAAATGATATTGAGTCTCATATCAATATACCGATCTGACGAGAGATGGCACGGATAGATATGCAAAAGATCACTCAATGCAGAGTGTGAATGATGTTTAGTCATAGAGGGAGAATTGACAACTTCTTAACAAAGCTTGGGATTTACCAGAAGTAAAGCCGATCCTAACCTTTACCTTAAGGTTATGGATGATGAACCTGTCATACTATTATTGTATGAGGATGATCTCTTTCTGACAGGGAATGAGAAACAGATCATGGAAAGCAAGAAGAAGATGGCTACAAAATTTGAGATGAAAGATCTCAGATTGATGCATTACTTCCTAGGTCTGGAAGTATGGCAAGGCCCAGAAGGAATCTTTCTCAACCTCGGAAAGTATGCTATGGAAATCTTGAGAAGATTTGATATGTTGGAATGTACAACCATGGCCACTCTCATGGGTTCCGACTTGAAGCTTTAGCTGATGACTCATCAGAGTTAGTGGATGTGACTCTATACAGACAGATTATTGGGTCATTGATGTATTTGAAAAATACTAGACCAGACATATGCTTTTCCGTAAATACCTTGAGTCAGTATCTAGTGGAACCTATAAGAGTTCACTTAATAGCTGCAAAGCATGTGATGAGGTATCTAAAGGGTACAATAGATTTTGGTCTATATTATCTTGGAGATCATGACTTCAGATTACATGGCTACTCAGATGTTGATTGGGCAGGAAGTGTCTCAAAAAGGAAGAGTGCATTAGGTGGATGTTATTGTCTTGGATCTGCCATGATCTCGTGGTTTATCAAGAAGCAGTCTAGTGTGGCTCTCAGCGCAACCGAAGCAGAATATATAGTTGCTTGCTCTACTAATTGCAAAATGGTATGGCTTCAGAAGTCATTATCTGGTTTATTTGATTTAGAGATGGAACCCACTGAGATCCTATGTGAAAACCAGAGTTGTATCAAGATGATAGAAAATCTAGTGTTCCATGATAAGTCAAAGCACATAGAGATCCGATATTTATATATACGGGATATGGTGCAGAAAGGAGCTATCAAGCTCGAGTATGTAAGCACTTACGAAGAAGTTGCTGATATATTGACCAAACCTCTGCCTCCAGTAAAGTTTGAGTATTTCTGAGACAAGCTTGGTGTAGTTCAGAAGGACCCTCCTTGAAAGGGGGAGTGATATGGTCGTTGATGATGAGATTGCCTGCATCGATAGTGAGGTCGATGATGTGGATACCTATATTGGTGATGCCGACAATGAGGTTGGTGAATGGTCCTTAGACAGGGTCTAAGTTGACGAGGGGATTTGCATCATCCTTGAACACATGTTCTAAAAGGATCCGTAGACATATGTCTCCGAGAAAGAAGAGGGATTGCATCATCCTTGAACACATATTATAAAAGGATCCATAGACATATGTCTCCGAGAATGTGGTCCTTAGTGGACAGGTGGGGATTGTATCTTCCCCGGACATCGGTCCCAGAATTGATTCGTAGACAGATGTATTCAAGAATGAATTCCTTAGTGGACAAGTGGGGATTCTATCTTCCTCGGACTTCGGTCCCAGAATTGATTCGTAGATAGATGTCTTCAAGAATGAAGTCCTTAGTGGACAGGTGGGGATTGTATCTTCCCCAGACTTCGGTCCCAAAATTGATCCGTAGACAGATGTCTTCGAGAATGAGGTCCTTAGTGGACAGGTGGGGATTGTATCTTCCCCGGACTTCGGTCCCATAATTGATCTGTAGACACATGTCTCTAAGAATTGATGATAGGACTGCATCGTCCCTAGACTCTTGGTTCAAAATGTACGTGATGGGATTGCATCGTCCCTAGACATGAGACTTGTCTTAAGGTGATAAGGATTGATCCTCCTGGAATTTGATCTGGATTGCTTCGTCCATAGACATGAGACTTGTCTTAAAGTGATAAGGATTGATCCTCCTAGAAGTTGATCTGGATTGCATCATCCATAGACATGAGACTTGTCTTAAAGTGATAAGGAATGATCCTCCTGGAAGTTGATCTGGATTGCATCGTCCATAGACATGAGACTTGTCTTAAAGTGATAATGAATGATCCTCGTGTAAGTTGATCTGGATTGCATCGTCCATAGACATGAGACTTGTCTTAAAGTGATAAGGAATGATCCTCCTGGAAGTTGATCTAGATTGCATCTTCCATAGACATGAGACTTGTCTTAAAGTGATAAGGATTGATCATCCTGGAACTTGATCTGGATTGTATCATCCATGGACCTATGTCCTAAAGAGAGAGGAATTGATCATCCTATAATTGGATCATGTGTATTGAAGAGTATGCTACTATGATCCAGATGCTGTAGATCGAGATGATCCAGATGGTGTAGATCGAGATGATCCCGATGCTGATGATCGTATGATAACGATGTTGATGATCGTATGATGACGATGCTGATGATCGTATGATGACAATGCGGATGATCATATGATTATGATGTCGCTTATCGTGATCGAGAGATCCAGATGATGCTGTTGATCAGAGGATCCGATGATGATGATGCTGTAGCTGTTCAAATCCTGTAGAAGACGAAGATTCAATATGGAAGATGTTGATGTTCCAATATTGAATATCTTAAAGATGTTCCAGTAACTACTTGAGTTACTGATGATGATGTATAAAGAAAGATTCCAATGATTTATATATGTATCATGTATGATGTAGTCGATGACTCCTTGCTCCTACAGATGTTGTTATAATATCCTTCTCGTTAAGGGGGAGTGTTTAAATATTGTAACTTCTAAGAATATTATATTTGTACTTTATTATTCCAGAGATGTTTCATTCGTCCGTGAAGACCTTATTGTATATCCGGAGATGTTTATTCCTCCGTCGGAATATGGTAACTTGGGTTATTAGACTTCCCTAGTAGAGGTCGGCCCTGTATGTGTTATGTGGGTCAAAGGGTTATTAGACCACCCTAGAGGGTTCGGCCCAGTCAGTTGTAATGGGGTGTTTAACCCAGTGGTTAAGTTGGGGCTGACCTAGTTAATATAAAATACAAGTCGGAGATGTGTATAAATAGAGGAGTTGTGTTCCTCATTTAACACACACTACACTCACTTGTGAATAGCGCATAGGTGAGGGAGAGGTCTACTATGGAGGAGAAGGAGCTCATGTCTATGGTTTACATATTTGTATTTGCTGGTCATCTATATTGAGGAAGCTTTGCTAGGTTTTCTACCGCATGAGGTTTTCCCAGGATAAATCTGTGTCTCTTGTGTTTATGCTATGCTTGTTGTTCTTTCAGTGATCCTGTATATTCCATTGTTGTGAAATGGAATGTAATGCTGATATTTTTTGTCTTAGCATATTGAATCTTAACATTACGTGAATGAATTAATGTTGGATGCACAGTATCTCATGTTTGTGGAAGTATCAGTTTGATGAATAATCACAACGAGATGTAGAGTTCACTTGAATAGCTCCTTCGACGTGCAGCACTGGAAGTGCACAGTATTATGTGTCTTGTTTGCTTGTATATGTTATGAAGCTTAATAATCTAAGGTGGTAGAGGAATGACCTGTTGAAGTAAAGCCTTCATAGTGGTTAAGTTAGGAAGAGGAAGCGTATAAGTCAGTTGCGTTGTTCTGGGATTCACATTCTATCCGAACCGCGCAGTCCATAGATGAGTTGGTTGCATAGGTACCTTCGCTTGCAGAAGTAAGGACCGCGACGCAGTCTATCGTCATGTATTCCTCAGCCCGCAGTGCAAGTCTATTAGTGCTCTGCGCAGTATTCCTATCTGAACAACTCATCACATCACTGTGGAAACCTAATTCCACAGTGCCCCCATAGCTACACCTCGGGTGAGACCTCAGCCTATTCGCAGGTTGTTTCCGAAAGGGTCAGTGAGAAGGGGTTTTGTTGGTTCCTCGAACCACTAAAGAACCTGGGTCTATATTGGAAACCTCTAGAATAGTTTATAAGCCAACTAATGGTTCCATTGCCTTGCTAAGAATCCATGATGAGTTGAAGTCGTTATGTGTGAAGTAGAACAAGTTGAGTTGGGCGTCGACTTTTGGTACCTAGAGAAAAAAGAAATCTGGGCTTGGTGTGACAAGACAGAGAGAGACTTCACAAGGAAAGAAAACAAACACCCACATCTCTCTGATATTCAGTGGTTGAATAAATACCTATGGAAATATGTGCACGAATTTTTCTGGACGTCTTTTGGGAATGAGTTACACGAGTGGTTGTCAAGGCTCGTAGAACACAAAAACTGTATCCCGCAAAGCGTACTAACTCAGTGGACACCAGAGCTTATTGAAAGGCTCAAAGCACTAGATAGTCTATTCATACGAGTAGTCGACGTTTGGGTCGATAGTACATTACAAAGTTTTGTGACGGATTTCGCTTGGACATGATAAAGTCCTACAACGCAGCTGAAAGAGATTTTTTCAAGGGATTCAGAGGTAAGTATCTTAACAACCTTAGTCTATACATTAAAATGATTTTAGGTAAGAAAGGTGTTTTTAGAATGCAGTAAAAATTTTGGAATCTGTAATGGTCAATAGCATTTTTAGTGAGTCAGACAAAGAGACACATAATCTAAGAAGTGGGAAAAGGTATAAATATACACCTAAGAAGACTGCTAGTGGACCTAGATTCCGCGTAGAAATTGATTCAGAAGAGAAACCTGATAGCCAACCCACACCTCTATCTTCCACCTATCAGCCTATTACTCCACAAAATCCACCGGGTGGGAGCACTATGCCTTCCATTGCACAAACTCAACCAGTCCATAATGTTAAATTTTTTATAATTGCATTCAATATTATCTAGGATCACTAAGAGAATAACATGTACAACATTTCAATCATAAACACAAGAGACAATAGACACAGAGTTTCCTTAGGGAAAACCAAGAAGTTGAAAAACCCCGCAACTTCCTCAGAGATAGAATAAGCCACAAACCAAGATCACAATGATCAAACCCAAAGACATGTCTCTATCATATACTCCTCCTCCTACTTGTGCGCAACTCTCTCTCTTAGCTTTGTGAGCTTGAGAAGTGAGTGAATGAATAGAATGAGAGAGGCACACCCTCTATTTATACACTGAATTGACTTGCCAATAAACTAACAGGAACGACTTCCTAAGGAATTCTAATAACCCAATCACATGACCTAACTAGGGCCGACCCCACACTGGTGGTCTAATAACCCATAAATACAAATGAAGACACTTACAATGTAACTTGCGACATTTGCAAATACAAATGACGACACTTCCAATCAGAGGAATAATACATCTCTGCTGGATATACAATAAAGTACAAATGTAATATATAAGTGAATATCTTCCGAAGTTACAAATACATCAACACTCCCTCTTAACTAGGAAGGTATTCTTTCAACACAAGTCATCAATACATATCGGCGCAAGTCTTCAATTCTGGAGCCGGATCATCATCACTAGATCACAGAGCATCATCATCATCACTGCTGCTGTAACCGACATGTCAATCACTGGGATATCTCTCATGAATTCTTCTTGTCATAGGAATTTCTACAGAGCTAGCCCTTTTTCATGTTGGATATAGGTCTAGCCTCCTGTAGGTATTCATCATCTGTGTGAACGGTCTGATAGAGGTGGAATCTCAGGACTAATTATGTGCTAATGCAATACCTGACAAGAGCATCCCAGGAACATTTATGTGCCTAAGCACGACCGACAATATCTCCCGGGACTGATTACATGCATCCCTTCACAATACCTTTAAAGAGAATCCCGGTAAAATTTATGTGCCGCAACACGACCGACAAGATCTTTAAAGAGCATCCCACAACTTATTACGAGCACACAGCTCAACCTATCGGATCTCCAGGACTGATTACATGTGAATAGGAAATATCTTTAAAGAGCATCCCAAGAACATTTATGTGTTGTAGCATGACCAACAAGATATCTAAAGAGCATCCCAGGACTTATTACAAGCACAAATCTCAACCTATCGGATCTGCAGGACTGATTACATGCTTCCATAGCAAAACCTCGAAAGAGCATCCCAGGACTGATTACAAGCACACAACTCAACCTATCGGATCTCCCAGGATCTTTTACATGCTACTGCACAACCTTCCACATATCATCCATGACCTCGAAGTATCATCTTGATACTCATGATCCAATTGATCATCATCGCACGGTGCATCAACTTGATGCACACCATCATCACATGATCATCCTAATCATCATCATAGCATCATCCTGATGCATATCATCCAGAGCAGCATCCTGATACTCATCACACATAATCATCCTGATCATTGTCATAGCATCGTCCTGATGCATATCATCTTGATACTCATCACACATGATCATCCTGATCATCGTTATAACATCATCCTGATGTATGTCATCTGAAGCATCGTCCTGATGCTCATCACACAGCGCTTACATCCACAGTCATGGGAGGATACTCCTACCACCATGCTTGGAATGGATCCTGCAAATGTGTCCCATCACTTCTTCCTCGAAGTATCTTCTATTTGAAGATCACCAAGCATGCGGACTTCACTCAATAAAAAACTATCATAGCACGTTCGTTCGTGGCATATGAAACAATACCCCTAATTTCATTAAATATTGGAAAATACCTTCCAAAATCGTTTTTTTTTACCCCCTCCAAATATGCCTTCCCAATTTAAAAAACCTCTATTTTCACTAGATATTGTATGTATCAATTTTTTCATTAACATTTTTTATACCCCTTTATATTTCTACCTCGTATATTGATATGATACCCCTCTTATGACCCCACATGCGTTCTACAATGCACCTTGCTTCTTTCGATGTATATCGTGGATGCACATTACTTCACCCACAATGCAATTACTCAACCACATATCATTATGATTTGCAACATCTAATGGTCTAATGAAGAGATAGGAGATCACTTCTTGTATGTCACTAGAGCCAATGCACATAGTACAACATTTAGATTGCATGTTGTAGTTCCCCAATCGCTGACTAAGCCTGTTGTGGGCTAGGTATCCAAGCCCCCAGAGCCTGTAACAAGCTCTAAGAGGCTGACTAAACCTCCCAAGGCCTGTAATAGGCACAAGTGGTTGGGTATTCAATCCCCCAAGGCCTATCGAGGGCCTATAACAGGCCCTAGAGGCTTAGAGCCTCCCAAGGCTATTGCTAACAACCGGTTGAGTGTTGTTGTAACAATTGGCTGTCAATGACCACTGTCTCTTGACTATGATCGACTGGAAACCCACTTCACGATGAAATCCCTGGCCTCAAACATGCCTCAAGACGTGATTTCCCTGCGTACTTGTAAGCCCGAGCCTTGCCTCAACCCGATTTCTCATACGGCTGTGATCCCGCCATCTCCATTTGACGGATATTTGTTAGCCCGCCCATATAAAAATACCCCAAAGTATTTTTGTATTGTTACATTAAATAAAAAAACCCTTTTCCCCTTAATATATAAGCAATATAATTTTTAGGTTTTCATGAATATTTAATACCACAATATGAATGAACGTGATATTATATTTCCTTCTAGTGAAGCCCCTGTGAAACCAAGACTCTCTCTGAAGTACTCAAAATTCATTCTGGCTAGTGGTTTGGTCAACACATCTGCAATATACTCATCCGTTGCAACATACAGGACCTTCACTGCTCCTCTCTATACCATATCCCTAATATAGTGGTATTTGCTCTCGATGTGCTTCGACCTGTAATGGAACACAGGGTTCTTTGACAACTTCACAGAACTATGGTTGTCACAATAGATACAGGTATCATCCAACGGGAATCAAATAGCTCAGACAGTAGCTTCCTAAGCCATACTGCCTAACAACTAGCCGAACAAGATGTGACATACTTTGCTTCGATTGTTCTCAGTGCTACTCAAGATTGCTTCCTGCTAAACCAAGAGATCACACCTAATCCCATACTGAAGCAACACCACAAAGTGCTCTTCCTATCTGCAACATTTCCTGCCCAATCTAAATCAACATAAACCTCTAGGTTAAACTTTTGATTCACAATATACTTGAGCCCATAATCAACTGTACCCTTCAGGTACCTCAGAATATGCTTTACAACAATCAAGTGAAAATGTCTAGGATCTGTCAGAAACTGGCTCAAAGTGTTCACTGCAAAGCAAATATCTGGTCTCGTGTTCATTAGATACATGAAGGATCCAATCATCTGACGATACACCATGACATCAACTGACTCATATGAAGCCTCACATAATATCTTCAGGTTCGATGCCATAGGTGTGGCCATGGCCTTGCAGTCCATCATCCATAACCGCTTCAGAATCTCTACTGCGTACTTCCCTTGTTCAAGGAAGATTCCATCTGTACTATGCCACACCTCCATGCCTCTAAAAGTAATTCATCAACCCCAAGTCCTTCATATCAAAATCGGTAGCAATCTTCCTCTTTATGTCAGCAATCAACCCATCCTCACCTGTAACAAACAGGTCATCCACATACAGTAGTAGTATCATTGGATTGCCTTCCTCAACCTTGTAGTAAAGGTTAGAATCAGCTTTAATCTTAGTAAAATCCAAACTGGATAGGAAACTATCTATCCTACCATACCAAGTCTTGGGAGCTTGCTTCAAGCCATACAAGGCTTTCTTCAACCTGCACACATATGACTCCCTGTCATGTGTCTCAAAATCGAGTGACTGATCCACATACACTTCATCTTTGACTACACCATTCAAGAAAGTTTTCTTGACATCCATTTGGTGTATCTTCCACTTCATCACTGCAGCCAGGGAAAGTATTGTTCTGATGGAGGTGTATCTAGCTACAGGAGCAAAAGTCTCTTTATAATCTATTCCCTCTTTCTAGGAGAAGCCACGTTCTACAAACCTCACCTTGTATTTCTCTATGCTACCAACTGCAGCATGCTTGATCTTATAGATCCATTTGGAAGTCACAACATACTTCCCTTCAGGTGTTGGGACCACATACCAAACATCATTCTTCATGATCGAATGGTATTCCTCTACCATAGCATCCTTCCATTATTTCTTTTCGGCTGCTTCTTCATAACTGGAAGGTTCTTTGTTCATAATATCACAGAGCAAGGCAACATAGCTAGTGTGTGACCTTTTCCTTTTCCTTTCTCTGTGTTCCTCTTCTAGAATACCATACCTTTCTACATCTTGGATGAGCTGTCTAGCCCATGCAAGTTTCCTCTTGTGAGAGTTCTTCTCATGGGGTGGATCTACAGGTTCTTGTGGATCATCAATTTCACGATCTTCTTCTGGAATTGCTTCATTCAAAGTAGTGTCTTGAATTTTGGTTACCCTTGGTTCTTCATTGTCTTCAACAGGTATTTTTCTAGATTTGATGTAAGTTGAGTCTTCATCGAAAGTCACATCCCTGCTGATGTCAATCTTCTTGAACCCTGGAAAGTAGATTATGTAATCCTTCGAGCTTTCACTGTAACCCACAAAGATGCCCTTCTTTCCTGAAGGATCTATATTTGTCCTCTTTTCCTTTGGAATGTGTGTGTATACTTGACAACCAAATATTCTGAGATGGCTAACTTCTGGTTTCTTACCAGAAAAAACTTCTTTGGGTGTTTTGTTGTCAAGTATTTTGTGAGGTGTTATGTTCTGCCCATATACATCTATCCTTGTTGCTTCTGCCCATAGGTGCATGGGCAGATCCTGATCATGCAACATTTCCTGTGTTGCTTCCATGATAGTTCTATTCTTTCTTTCTGCAACTCCATTATGTTGTGGATTGTAAGGAGTAGTCAACTCCCTCTTAATCCCTGATTCACTGCATAACTTCTTGAAGTATCCTGAAGTGAATTCTCCGCCATTGTCAGATCTGAAGGTCTTGATCTTCTTATCAGTTTGATTTTCTATCAAGGCTTTGAATTCCTTGAACTTATGAAACACTTCATCTTTGTTCTTCAATAAATAAACCCAAGTCGTCCTAGAGAAATCATCAATGAAGGAAACATAGTATACATACCCACTCAATGAATTGGATGACATTGGTCCGCATACACCAGAGTGGATAATCTCCAAGATTCCTTTTGCTTTGCTTTCACTGCTTGGAAATTCCTTCTTGGTGTTCTTTCCTCTTGCACATCCTTTTCCAATACCTTCATGCTTTGACTAGATTTCAGGAAGACCCTCTACTGCATTGCTTGCTATTCGAAGTTCTCTATAGTGCACATGAGCAAGCCTGCTATGCCAAAGTTCACTTGGCTCCATGGATTCATGTACCATGGCATGTTCAGGTTTCCCATTTAATTTGTACAATCCTCCCTCTTTCTCTCCAATCACCACTTCATCATTTATTGTCTTACCCTTTGGCCACATGAGTACTTGGCCATCTATAAATGCAACTCTCATTCTCAAGAAATTTCTTCTTGAGTCCAGGTACATATAGAACATTTTTCATCTTCAAATACTTTCTAGAGTCTAGCTTGTAGGAGGCTTCACCACTTACTTTTATAGGATACTGATAGTCATCCCCAAGTTTCACCTTATGGGGTGACTCATGTTCAGATAGGTCTACAAAGGATTATTTAAATCCCGTCATGTGTTTCGAAGCCCCACTATCAAGAAGCCAATCATCACATCCATGAGAGATAGTACCTGTGAGAGCAGAGATCAACACATATTCTTCCTCACTTGAAGAGTCTTCACTTTCTGCTCTATTTTTCTTCTTGGGAGGTTCATCATCCTTAGCAGCATGAGAATGATGCCTCTTCTTGATGTTCTTCTTCTTGAATTTGTTGGTATCTTCTTTTCTTTTTTTGGTACATTCTGAGGAAAGTCTCCTTTCTCATTACAATTGAAGCATCTCAGATCTTTATTCTCTCTATGATAGGGGAGAGAATATTTCTTGTGGTGAGATGGCTCCCTCTTGAACTTGCCTTTCTTGGTGTGAGCTGTGAGGGCTTGATCTTCACTTCCCATATTTTCTTCTCGGGCCACAAGCCTAGCTTCTTCTTGTGAACATTCTTTCCATAGTCTACTAAAGGAAATCAATTTCTTTCTCACATAGATTCCTTTGATGAAGGAGTCCCATGACTTATGTAGGCCATTCAATGTGGTCGTTACAATTTCTCCATTCTCCACCACTTCATCCACAGCTTCAAGTTGTTCCTTGATTTGAGATACCTTAGAAAAGTAGGATTGAATGGTATCTCCATTCTATATCTTTACCCCTTTCAATTGGTTCTTCATATTGATCTTCTGATTTATGTTCTTTCCTTCAAACAACTTAGTCAAAGAGTCAAACATCTCCTTAGGTGTCTTTAGGGAAGACACATGGGGAATGAGATGGTACTTAATAGAATCAACAATGATTCTCTTGGCTTTGACCAAGTTCTTCTTGTGTAAGGCCTTAGCATATTCTCCCTCTGGGACTGGAACCTCTTCACTTATGGAAGTTTCCAACTCATTCTCTTCTAGGATTAACCCAATCCTATACTTCTCAACTTGAAAGTTATCAACTCCTTCAATCTTATTCTCAAGCTTGGTGTGGTGAGACATCTTAAAGAGTACTTCAAATGGAAATAGAAAGTTTTATGTCTTACCTCTTGATTTGCTGAAAATTAGATCTCGAGCTGGATTAGGGTTTGTTAGAGAAACCCTAAAAATTCAAACTTTAAATTTCAAACTTCTGAAAGGATAGAAAGATGCACCTTGCTGAGCTGGTCAAGCTAGTATACTCAGATTTTGAGATCTACAAAATTTAACCCCTCAAAATTGCTTTTGAAACTTCCATATTCACTAGACAAGACCCTGAACTAGGGTTTGATTTTCCCAGAGCTTCACCCAACCAAAACGTTCGATATTGTGCTCTAAAATTTTATTTCTCTGAGGAGCTTCCAATCGTGGTCTCAAAATCCAAAAATTCCAACTTTTTTCGAAACCCTAATTTCCCGTAGTAGTGATGGGCCAAAAACTGAAAATGCTTAGAATTGAATTTTGTCTCGACAGAAAGATGCGCCCCTGCTAGGAGATTCAATCTAGCCTCCTTGCTTTGATTATCTGTGGAGAGAAACCCAAAAACTAAGAAGCCCTAGCTTCCGCAGCTGCACAGTGCCTTATTCTTAGGTCAGCTCTGATACCATGTTAATTTTTTGATAATTTCGTTCAATATTATCTAGGATCACTAGGAGAATAACATGTACAACATTTCAATCATAAACACAAGAGACAATAGACACAAAGTTTCCTCAGGGAAAACCAAGAAGGTGAAAAACCCCGCAACTTCCTCAGAGATAGAATAAGCCACAAACCAAGATCACAATGATCAAACCCAAAGAGATGTCTCTAGTAGATACTCCTCGTCCTCCACTTGTGCGCAAATCTCTCTCTTAGCTATGCGAGCTTGAGAAGTGAGTGAATGAATAGAATGAGAGAAGCACGCCCTCTATTTATACACTGACTTGACCTTCCAATAAACTAATAGGGACGACTTCCTAAGGAAGTCTAATAACCCAACCACATGACCTAACTAGGGCTGACCCCACACTGGTGGTCTAATAACCATCAATATAAATGACGACACTTACAATGTAACTTGCGAAACTTGCAAATACAAATGATGACACTTCCAATCAGAGGAATAATACATCTCTGTTGGATATACAATAAAGTACAAATGTAATATACAAGTGAATATCTTCCGAAGTTACAAATACATCAACACAGGAGAATATCCCTAGCACTCAGACCATTCCGTTTATCTTTTCTGCTCAGCAACCTGCGCATAATCCTCCACCACCTAGAAGAAGCATGACCAAGGATATTAAGCTGTCGATATTCAAAGGAACGGGTCTAGAAGACCCTGATCAACACTGGTTTCTATGTGAATCCATTTGGATTGTTAAACAAGTACAAGATGATGTTTTTAAGCAAGCACAGCTCATCACCACCTTTAGAGACAGAGCCTTGCATTGGTTCATGAAATACTCGCAAGGACAACCGAGAACCCTGGTAGAAATCAAGGCTGCACTCTTAGCAGAATTTAGGAAGCCGAAGTCAGAGTCACAATGTATCACAAAGTTGAAAGAGATCAAACAGAAACCTAATGAAATGGTCTAGGAATTTGACAAGAAGTTTAAGACACTGTTGGACCAAGTAAGCTTCGTAATAGCACCGCAACAGCATAAGGAGTGGTTTATAGCCGCGTTGTTTCCCCATATTAGATAGTCGTTGATGCAGTAGAAAGTGGCTTCTCAGGCATAAGCCTTGGAGATCATGATGAAGCTGGAAGCTTCACCCATGGGAGAAACTAGCACTGGCATGTCGCAAATTCAGAACCAGTTAACTACCCTGACACTACAGTTACAAGATATGAAGAAACGAAAATAAGAAAGACAGGAAGTCTGGTGTATAGGTTGTAAGGGCCATGGTGTGAAATTTACATAACAAGAGGACAACGACCAGAAGACTGCCACATGATACAAAAATACGTAAGAACCCCAAAAAACCTCTATTGTAATTTATGTAAGTCAGTTGGGCATGATGAGTCCAACTACAACACATATGAGCTCACACTAGAAAAAAATAAATATATTGAGCATATGTATGGAGGAATGTACAGAGTCCAAGGAGAGACTCTGTAGAAACAAGAAAATGCACCACAAGATCAGGGAGCATACAGAGGCTGCGGAGGATACCGCGGGAGAGGAAGGAATAATGGTCCAGCGTAGGGATGGGTCGAGGTCAAGTAATTTGTTATAATTGTGGCCAAGCAAGCCATGTATCTAGAGATTGTACCAACCCATGCACTACATGAAATTATTGTGAATCATTTGATCTTGTTATTGAAGACTGCCCAGTGTTGGAAGTAGAACTGTAGAAAAGGAAGCGGCCAGAGGCATCGAAACCAAATATCTAGTTGATCGCAACAGAAAGGAGACCTGCGGATCCAAGTATCATCACAGTGATGCGAAGTGTCACTGCGATAGGAAGAGATAGAGGAGAAGAAGCTTCGACATTAGGAGACTTTAACACTAAACAGACTCCTCTTGAAACAATATGGATAAGAAAACCTATTGGGAAAGCACCTGCTTTCGACTTGAAGAAAAACAAAGAAATATTTGAAAAAGCATGGGATATCTTCAAAGAATTAGCACCTAGATCACTGAGAATCCCGTTGCACAGCGAGATACCGCATATGGAATATATGCCACATGCTTATAACAGAACGAGTGTCGCAGCAGAGACATGCACCTCTGTTGCGCAGTTTCTCAGGAGCTGCATGAAGTTGTTGAAGAGTCCAAATGCTATAGCAGAGTTGTAGAAGTTGTTAGACCAGTATGAACTGCGTAGTGACAATGAAACTACTGATAGCGTAGTTCATCACATCAAGAAACACAAGAGAACGGGAAGAGAAATGAGACTTAGTGCACAGATAGGAGATTATGAAATGGATGAGATCATTCTTGATCTGGGATTAGAAGTAAATGTCTTAGCCAAGCAGACATGGCAGCAGATGGGGAGACCAAAGTTGTTATGGTCACCTATCTAGTTGAGAATGGCCAATAAAGAGAAAGTCATACCCTTTGGACGGTTAGCCAACATGATTGTTGACATTGATGGAGTACAAAGCCACGCAGATTTCGAGGTTATCGAGATTGTGGATGATAGTCAGCCTTTCCCTGCACTTTTGGGAATTGAATGGGCTATCAATAACCTCGCTATCATAAACTTGAAGAAAAATAAAATGATCTTCAAAGGAAAACATCTCAGGGTCATCGCATCATTGGACCCTGCAGATGGAGATAGATATAGCGAGTCGATTCAGGAAGAATCGAGGGCTCAAGATTTGGACAGACTATATAAGATGACTATAAACCAGGAAGATTACATTAATCCTACTGTGGATGGAACACTCAACTGGAGATGCGACAGTTATTACATCTTAGCCTCTAATGTAGGATTGGAAAACTGGCAAAGTCGCATGCACGAAGTATCTGCAAGGAGATGTGCATAGGTTACAAAGTCACTATGCTGGATTGGAAAGGAGGTAAGCCCAATTCCCACATATGATGGTTTCGCTAACATTTATTCCTCTATCAAAGAATATACTGCAACAATTGTAGATGAACATTGCTTACCAGCATTAGACATGGCACTGCGCAAGACACCTGCCAGATGGTGGGCTGCACATAAGAAGACATTGACCACATGGTATCAATGCAGAATTAAGATGTAGATCAGGTTTGTTGATAAAGTTACAATACGTTTGAGAAATATAATGGACAAACATATCCAAGGGATCATATTGTACTCTGTTCACAAGCATGGGAGGAGAGACCAAAGACAGAATGGGTGCACCTGTTTGTGCACACCTTGGAGGAAGAAATTCTGAAGAAATGGTACCTAGACCTGGAGTTGCGCAGTGGAACCACAGATTGGGCCATGCTGACTGGGAACTTCCAAAAGGACTTCAGTTTTGAAGATGAGAGCCTGACCATAAACGAAGCTTTGCAGATTATTAAAGAAAGAATATTCAGACCAGACTACACACAGAGAAATATGACACATGAATAATTCTTTGGAGCTGACTGCGTACGTACTAAGTTGCAGCAGGAATGGACCAAACAAGAAGAACATGCTATGGAATGTTATAAATTAGCTTAAGAAGATGAAGGAAAAGCGGACAGTGATGAGGAGGACCCACGCAACACTAAGATACCTGAGTTAGAAGGTGTGTGCGACATAGAGGGACCTCCGTTGGAAATTCCATACATGAGCAGACCTGTGAAAACAAAGAAAGTAAACATTGGAAACAGTGAAGAGCCAATGTTCGCGTCTATTGGAGACTACTAGGATGATCATACTGTTGCAGAGATTGCAGATACATTACACAAATATCAGGAGTTGTTCCCGACAATTCACAGAGATGAAGCACATTTTGGGAGACTTAGGAGGGATGAAGATACCTTTTAAGCCAGTTGCCAAGACTATTAAGAAAAGGACATATCGACTGAACCCACGATACAAAGAAAGAGTGAGAGAAGAACTCGATAAAATGCTCGACGCAGGGATCATCAAGCCAGTCGAAGAGTCTGAGCGGATAAGCCCTATGGTTGTCCAGGATAAGAAAACAAAAGGTGAGATCAAGATTTGTGTGGATCTCAGAAAGTTGAACGATGCTTCAATGCATGACCGATTTCCAACTCCCTTTACTGATGAGGTACTTGATAATGTTGGAGGAAATGATGCATACTCTTTCACGGATGGATTTTCTGGATATCATTAGATCAGGATTGATCCAGCAGATAGACACAAAACTACTTTTTCTACAGAATGGGAGTCGTTCCAATACACAGTGATGCCATTTGGACTTAAGAACGCTCCTGCCATCTTTTCCAGAGTCATCATCACACATTCAAATATTTCATGCATAAATTTTTAGAAGATTATTTTGATTATTGGACTGTGTTCGGATTGCTGAAGAACCATTGCGCAAACCTGAGAATGATGCTGGAAAAGTGTAGACAGCAATAGATCTCCTTGAATCTAAAGAACTGTGTTTTATGTGTTCCCTATGGGATTCTACTGGGACACATTGTCTATAAACATGGTTTGATGGTTGACCCTGCGAAGATCGTAGTTATTGTAAACCTGCCCACACCAAATTCAGTCAAACAACTGCGCACTACATTGGGGCATACCGGTTACGACAGGAAATTTATAAAGGGGTATGCGCAGATAACCGCAACAATGGAGAAGCTGCTGAAGAAATATGTGTCGTTCATTTGGAACACAGAGTGTGAACAAGGGTTTGACACCTTGAAAGAGAAAATGGTCACTGCTCCTATCCTAGTTTTTCCAGACTGGGAGAAGCCATTCCATGTACATGTTGACGCGTCATGCATAGCACTGGGAGCTGTTTTAGCACAACCTGGAGAGGGACGTATTGACCATCCCATCGCATTTTCGAGTAGGAAGCTCTCATCTGCAGAGAAGAATTATACCACCACTGAAAGAGAAGGCCTCGCTATGGTCTATGTACTGCAGAAGTTCAGGCACTACTTGCTTGGTGCACACTTCTCTATGTTCACTGACCATTCTGCTTTGAAATACCTTGTCAACAAGCTAGTGTTAGGGGGGTGAATCTGGAGATGGTTGTTACTCTTTCAGGAGTACGACTTTGAGATAATAGTTAAACCAGACAGATTGAACTTGGGACCTAATCATCTGTCAAGGATCGAGTAAGGAGAAGAGCCTATGAATCTTGAAGACAATCTACCTTACGCGTAGTTGTTTTCTCTCCAGATAGCTGATGATTATTATAAACACATCATAGACTTTTTGACGACTGGGTTAGCACCCATAGAGTTCACTATGCAGCAAAATAAGAAACTCGTAGTATGAGTAGCAGACAACTTCACCATTATCGCAAGTCAATTTTATAAATTGGGACTGGATGAAGTACTACGCAGGTGTGTGTTAGAGCATGAGAAACCATTCATACTGGCTGATGCACATTCAAGAGAAGCAGGAGGTCACTACGCATAAGATATTGAGGTCAAGGCTATGGTGGCCTGCAATTCATTAAGATGCGAAGGAGCACTGTCAGAGCTTCGACGTCTGTTAGAGGAAAGGAAGGCCATTGCGAAGAGACGAGATGCCATTGAATCCACAGTTGACATTATAGGAATTTGAGAAATGGGCAATTGATTTTGTGGGACCTATAAACCCACTAGGAAAGAGAACTAGTGCGAGGTACATTATTACTGCAACTGATTACCTTACCAGATGGGCAGAAGAAAAGCCAGTAAAGGATTGTAGCATAGGTACTGCCACATAGTTCATATTTGAAGACATCCTTACAAGGTTTGGATGCCAAAATATTTTGATGAGTGATCAAGGCACTCACTTTTTGAACTGAACCATTGAGGCATTGACAGAAAAATTCTGCATTCATCATCAGCGAAGTACACCGTATCATCTGTAGGCGAATGGAACTGTTGAAGCATTCAATAAAGTACTCGAGAATGCACTGACCAAGGTATGCAATATGAATCGGGATGACTAGGATCTACACATTCCTGTTGTGTTATGGGCATACAGGACCACATGCAAGAAGTTGACTGGCCATACACCCTTTAGGCTGGCCTATGGGCAGGAAGCAATAATGTTGATGGAATATATTTGTACCAGCTTGAGAATAGTTGTGTTTACAGGAATGGAAGATCACGACGCGCTAGAAGAAAGGCTTCTACACTTGGTTGGACTGGAGGAGGATCGCTTCATCATAGGCTTTCACCAACAAGTGCATAAGGAAAGGGAAAAAGCATGGCATGATTGCCATATCAAAAACAAGACCTTTCAGGTAGGTGATCTAGTCCTCCTGTAGGATAGCAAGTTTATGAAGTTTACTGGGAAGTTTAAAATGCATTGGCTTGGCCCATATACTGTTGTGCATGTTAATAATGGTGGCGAAGCTCAGTTAGCCACGTTGGTAGGAGACAATTTACCTGGATTAGTCAATGGTAGTAGGCTAAAACCTTATCGGGATAGTCTTGCTTCTTAGAACTTGTGATGATCAGAAAGAGGGAAGTATCTAAGTGCCAAGTACAGTTGAAATTGGGAACTAGAAAGGGGAAAGAGTCTGTACGCAATGTATGATGAGGAACATGTATATACCGCGCAACACTGTTAAGATGTGCCACTGCACCAAAAAAAAGAAGAGAGAATTGCGCAGCTCAATGCTGGAAAGGTAGTTGTGCTGACCAATGGAGCATTTAAGGAAAGTTGATCTGACTCAACATGTTTTACGGCGGAAAAATATCGAGATGCCAGCGAGATATCGTATAGCACACCTAGCACTTAATGCCTAGTCTAGCCATTCCCGATACATTGAATGTCACATAAGGTGCAGATCCAACCGAGATTTTTGAAATGGATGCAACATTTAATATCTAATTATTCGACGAAGACAAGCCGTCGGGTAGTGGCTTTATAAATATTCGCCAACTCTCCCTTATGCATGTTACTGTGAGTTTGAAATTTGACAAATTGTGAAGAGTGTAAGCACTTACCAACTAGAGTATGAGTATTTGCCGAGTTTATTTCCGAAGAGCTGACCTTAGAAGAGATTCTTGGCACTTTCAAACATTCTAGTATAAGCGGAGTAATGAAGACGCCGTCGAAGTAGACAACACCAGAACGGGGTGGCCCGTCCAAGATCCTGAAGCCAAAACGGTCGAAACAGCAAAGCAAAGGCAAGCACCCGACTCTCACCCCAAAAAAATAAAAGGTACTAGATGTTTCTAAGGTGGTAGCTCCACAAGGGAGCCCGCCACCACCTATATGGATCATTCGTGAGTATATCAGTCTACAGAAAAGTGATTCCCCAGAGAGGCACTTGGAGAAGAATGTGCAGTACAAAATCCCAATGCCTCCGATGTCGAAGCACTTCCAGATGAAGGAGGATTTACTTGGCAGGATCTCTACCTACAAGTTTGATGACCATGATCTAATGGAAGCGGAGAAATTCCCTCACTTGCAGCCAGATAAGTTCATGAGTAGCAAAGAGGGTGCAACCGGAAAAAATATTGAGGTTGTTCCAATGGATTGGGCATTGCCATTGGCCCAGTCTGGTCTGCTCAACCTGCTAAGAATCCCACATTTTCACCGCAGCAAAGAATGAAAAGCTATGGTGCATACATTGTTATCTTGTACACACCAAGGATACATTTGGTTGGACTTCAAGGTCAATATCACGGTCGACTTGATAGCAAGGATTAATGGGTTAAGTAAGAAGGGAGACGAACCTGTTGTAGAATTTGTCGGCAAGAAAGACGACTAGGAACTAGCCGCAAAGATAAAGGCGGAGTTCAAATTGAACAGAGGCCAATGGGGATATGATACTGATCCGATCATGATTGAACCCCTGCAGTTCACTATTCAGTTATTGGCAGGAAGTCTACTGAGAAAAGCACATCCAAAGGAAGTAAACGCATCAGTTGTTGCACTAGCAGCCAAGGCCATGGATGGACACGAGTATAATTGGGAAAACTTTCTCCTCAATGAGTTGTTGCTGGATATCGAGGATACCGAGGACAGGGTCTTATCCTTCCACTTTAGCTAGATAGTAATACTTATTGCTTTCGTAGGTTGGAAAGAACCTACGCATCAGAACGGCCTGCCGATAGCAGCAGAGGACTGATGTGCAGCCCGCTTCGCAAACATGTGGGCGTCCACAAGATCAAAGAAGCAACGATTTAAAAATCTACAATTTCTGACGTATTTTGAGCAGTTATGCGCAGTTATAGAGAAGACCCTGCACGTCACAAAGGAGGTGACAAATAAGTATCGGCCCAAGATTATTTTCAAGGCCACCTCACACTGTATCCAAATACAGTCGTGCCTGACAATAGAGAAATGGTTCGATGGCCAGTATCAGCTTGGTGCACCAATGATTGAACTGATCATTGAGGATTGGCCCGTTGAATGGAAGGAGGATGCACCGGAGAGTGTTATCACTACATCTTTGGAAGAAGAGGAGGATGACCAAACAGATAAGAACCCAGAGGTATAGAGCACACTAGTCCAAACACTTACGCCACAGTTAGGAGAGAAAAGGAAGGAACCGGCTATCCAGATGCCGGAGAAGCCACAAAAGAAGAAGTCTAAAGCTAATAGACAGCCGCTCGAAGCAATGCTTCATGATGATGACTATGAACAAATAGCATTGCGGGTGTCAACACACTTAGAAGATAAGGAAGAACCGACGCAAGAAGAGGTCAGGGAAAATATCAATAAACTGACAAGTCTAGTCTTACAGATGGAGCAATTCCATCGTAACTTGACCAAGGAGACGGACCATGATGATCACTTGGGGGATCCAAGTGAGGCAATGTGCAGGTTACCTGCCTTCACAACACGGATGCACATCGTCAAGATTGCGTCAGGATCTATTATGTTCCCAATAGACGAGATGACAGAATCGGTGAGACTGCTCCAGCAGCTGGAATTGACTATAGCTATGCTACCAGCTGAAGGGTTGCACTAGTTGCACACCCAAATATCCCATGAAATGCATGGGCGATACATTGTCTCACATAATCAACGCCTTCAATATGAAGATAATTACAGGAAAGTACAAGGGGAATGTGAGCAGAAAGAAAGGGAGCTTCAGCGCACTCAAGAAAAATAACGCAGGATAAAAGGAGCTATGTCAGCACTATACATGCGGCTCCCTGAAGTTGAAGAAGAATCGAAAGTTGAGGCGACTATCCTAAAGATTGGCGCTGTCATTGATATTTTGCAGGAGAGAATGAAGGGATTGGAAATTTCCCACGTGGAAAAGATAATAGAGATGGAAACCGCCCATCAAGCAGAAATCGTAGAACTAACGGCACGACGGCCAGTCGATATGTCGCAGCAACCACAGGAAGCTAGAGAAGACGCGTTGAGGGATTCTACGCAGGGCATTTGCGCAGCAGTCGCGCGATGCCAAATCCTGTTAGATGATGTTTCAAACATTTGGAGCATATTGCAGGATGAGCCAGAGCTGCAAAAGATCCATGATGGCATTCAACGAAAGCAGCAGGAAGTGGACTGTATGGATGCTTCCATGAAGGAGTTGCCGGTCCGACAGAAGAGGCATGCCTTTGAGAAAACCAAAGTAGTAAGGAAAGAGCTTGAGGCTTTAAGGGAAAATGAAGCTGAAACCTCTGCGAGGTTAGAGCCATTGCAGGAAGAAGCACTCACTTTGACAGATGATATTGAACTAAGGTTGCAAGACCTTTAGGTAGCAGAGGCCAAAGTTAAGGAACAAATTGCAGAGTCGGCCACGGAGGAAATGCTAAACATGGCTAAGGGATATGAGCAAGAAGTAAAGGCAGTAGTTGCAAGATTGAGTGCAACTGTTCACGACTTCACTACCCATTCAAGAATTTCAAAAGAGGCACAGATGGAGCAGCTGGACTGAAGTGGCTCGGGACAAGCCACAAGTCAGTGTTAGGGGCCTGTTGGGCGTGGCCCAAGTAGGCAAAATTTTTGTAAGGATACAATTTTGGGAAGCTGTGCAACTTTTGGGCTACGACACTAGAAGACACAGTTTTGAGAAATGCGCAGCTCGGAGTGCAAATGCAGTTTTGACGCAGCAGTGGAGATGCGCAGGGCCTGCTCAACAGCTACAATTGGTAAAGAAGTATAGAAGAAGGTCAAGCCGAGTAAGTGACCTATTTTGGATAAAAAGTAGAATGAAAGATGAGGAAACCGACATGTCTAAGAGAGTGGCGGCAAGCAGTTGAGAAGCTAGGCCACTAACTCGACGGTGAAGGGCAGGCTAAAGGAGTGGAAATTGACAGGCCACGATGCAGTTGTAACCATTTTGTTGATGACTGCGGCTGTCAGGAGGGTGTCAGAGACACGAGTGGTCCAGTAAGGCGGCAAAAGCAAGTGGAGCAAGTTGTCGATGGTGACAGGAAGGGTGGCGGATATCCGCACCAATTTTGGGAACCTTAGGGTTTATTGCCATGCATTGTAAAGACATGACCTACGGGCATGATCTATAAATAAGGAATTTTTGTATGGGGAAGGGTGACTCTTCATTTTGTGTTGTTCTTGTTATTAATTTGATAAATCTCTATTGAGGAACATTTTGTAAAGGCTCCGCAAGCTATGTGCGCAGAGGCCTATTGAGAGAAGAGAGTCTGCAGCTGAGTGCGCAGACAAAGAACTGTTGTACCCTTCCCAAAGACTAATACAACAACAGTTCTTGTGGATGTAGCCTCCATCCAGGGGGTGAACCATGTTAAATATTGTGTAGTGTGATTGTTTACATTTTGCACTTATCTATTTGCTTACGTGAATGCTTGTAGTCCCATTTTCCAGTTGTTATGTTAATGCTTTTATATGTATTTTCCATAGGAGAAAGATGGGAATAATATGTGAATTGTTTCATGAATGAATGAATGTTGGATGCACGGTATCTCATGTTTGTGGAAGTATCAGTTTGATGAATAATCACAAGGGGATGTAGAGTTCGGTTGAATAGCTCCTTCGAAGCGTAGCACTGGAAGTGCGCAGTATTATGTGTCTTTCTGCTTGTATCTGTTATGAAGCTTAATAATATAAGGTAGTAGAGGAATGACCAATTGTTGAAGTAAAGACTTCATAGTCAATAAGTTAGGAAGAGGAAGCATATAAGTCAGTTGCGATGTCCTAGGATTCACATTCTATCTGAACCGCGTAGTCCGTAGATGCACTGGTTGCATAGGTACCTTCGCTTGCAGAAGTAAGGACTGCGACGCGGTCTATCGTGGCGCAGTCCTCATCCCGCAATGCAAGTCTAATAGTGCGCTGCGCAGTAGTCTTGTCCAAACAACTCATCACATCACTGTGGAAACCTGATTCTGCAGTGCCCCCATAGCTACACCTCGGGTGAGACCTCAACCTGTTCGTAGGTTGTTGCCAAAAGGGCTGGTGAGAAGGGGTTTTGTTGGTTCCTCGAACCGCTAAAAAACCTGGGTCTATATTGGAAACCTCTAGAACGATTTATAAGCCAACATAAAATTATAGGATTTTAGAGAATATTTCTTAGTAAACAAAAAATTTATGCTAAAGAGAATATTGCAGAACATATAAAACTTGATGGAGTAATCATTATAGTTAGTGTAAAAATATGTAAAAAGAAATTTGTAGTTAATCCAGAAGGGGTTGTGAATGAAACCGT
This sequence comes from Larix kaempferi, assembly GCA_027924585.1. NCBI lineage: Eukaryota > Viridiplantae > Streptophyta > Pinopsida > Pinales > Pinaceae > Larix > Larix kaempferi. The sequence continues at coordinate 7,636,729 of BSBM01000434.1, forward strand.
TGAAAAAATTGCATATGCTAACCATATCATACTCAAAAATATTGATTTGGTCAATGAAGTAGAAATAAAGGCCCTAATGTAAATTGTACAATGAATCAATGGAATGGCCTATGTTATATGAACACTGATATTGGTGTTGTTGATATGGACTATGTCCTTGGAGTTGTTGTTTTTGACTTGGAATCAAAATTGAAACAAAAGTGCCTACATAAAAATTAAGTCAAAATCACAATGCCCATGAACATAAGTATGAACATGATCATTATGACCATACTTATTCACTTATATCATGATTATTTACCTATTTCACATTATGAACATAAGTCTGAACACGATCATCATGAACATACGTATTTACTTATTTCACTCTTGAGTGCAGTTTTGGTAACTTGGGAATGAAAACAACCTCATATATTCCCTCTTTATAATTCTTGGCACACTTAGGTGAAATATGAGCATAATTTTCTAGGCTCTTGGTATGAACAACCCTCAAACAATCTTAAAACAACAATAAATTCATATTTTGGCAGCCTGGAATTATGTGCATATTCCAAGTGGATATGGGCATTTTTCACCATGAAAAGAGGTGTAGTCAAGACTGATTTTGATTAGGATCATTCACGAATTTGTAAAATAGTGATGGATCAACATTTTGTGCATAATTAAGGTAAGATTAATAGTAAATAACACATAAGTGTATTTTTCCTTGTAACAATAGTAAGAAAACAACACTAATATCAAAATATATTATTTTTGGGTAGTACCGAGTTGATTCTTGACAAGTAGGTGGTTGAAGAAAACCATGGAACAATAGAAATTAGTCTCACTTTAACATCGGGGCATTGATAGGGAATATAGAGTAGTTCCATTCTAGTGATTGGGGTGTCATTGGTTATCTAAGAACTTTGTGTTATTTGAAGAGAAGGCAACCCATTCCTTGCATGTTTCTATTCGAATTAGATCTCGTGTTCCTTTATTAGCTTCAAAAAGGACAAAACTCCAAGGTTATTAGGGGAGGTATAAGTGTATATATTACTAGCTTGGATTTTCTTTCACAGATACTGTCAAGGCCCAATCTCAAAACGTGGTGTGGGATTTATTTTATTCCTCTCATATTCAAACTTCTTTCAGATGAAACCAAACTTGTGGTAGGGGACAAATAATTTGGGAGAATTGAAAGAATTATTTCTCTTTTTATAGTTTGCATTATATAAGGAAGTTGATACTCTATAGGCCTTTGAGGATTCTACACTTGCAATCAATGGGATGTCCAATAAGTTACAAATTATGAGAAAATATCCTATCCCTCTATCTAATTAGTTAAAACAAATAATAGGTCTCTTATAGTGCATAAGTTCAAGCATGTGCTTAGGGAACAAAACATGTGTGATAATAAGATTTCAATGGAGGGCCTAGATCTTCCTCACAACATGGGTGCTTTATAGAAATTTTAGGATAGTCAGGATTTGGATTGTAGGTAGTTTTATTTCAATCATTTTTATTTAATATTCCTTGTTGGTGGTAGATATATTGATTCAAGGTGATACCTTGAAACTCTTCTGCATGATAAAAAAGAAACAAGTGCACCAAGTATGCCTGCTATATGAAATAGTTCAGAGTAGTGAAATTTTGCAATTGAGAGTGAATGTTATCATGTATGTATCGAGCATATATGCAATTAGGTATTGGTACTTCTGGTTGATGAACCAAGTAGAATACAAATCCCAAGACCCTATCATTGATCTCTTTGTCACTGTCCATATTTCTTATCTTTTTAACCTTTTTTGTAACAATGATTTACTATTGGTTGGGATATGAAGGATCCATAGTAGGATTAGACATTAATTAGGCATACAAAATATCTCAAATTATATTCACTATTGGTATGGACATACACTATCTACTATCATAAATGATGGTGTCTCTGAAATCATATGATGCCGATCTAACACTAAAACTTATCCCTATGCACAAGAAAATATTATGGAGAAATTTTATGAGAATAGGCTTTAAGATTAGCACTAAACGATGATCTACCTTATCACGGTGAATGTGCAAAGAGGTAGAGGGACTATCTATATATGCATGATAAGTGATATTTTTTTCTTAAAATGACTCTCCAGTCATGCATAGTAGCCCAAGATTCCAGTTAGATTGATTTCCAATCAAAATAAAAATTCAATATGTATGTGACCAATTGTTTTATAAGACATTCATTTAAATTTTGAAGGTGGTCATGTGCATAGTTAGACAGCTAGATAGTTGGTTGTTTCTTTTTTCTTATAGTTGTTATCATGGATTTTGATTAATGTATTACATATTAACTATTGAGCACCATCCTTTTAGTACATTTTCCCAATTTAAGGAAACCATTTTGAAAACCATTCTCCTTCAAAAAAAATTACGTTCAAGTAATTGTTCCTAAATATGAACTATATGTTGTTCCTTAATAAATATGCATTTTATGATGGTATTTTATAACTTCAAACACCAACGATGTCATATATTTATTAAAAGGTAGGAACAAATAAATTGTAATGAAATATAGTGGTTCCATGCCAAATAATGTGGTATTTTTTACCCATACTAACATTGTTTCAGAATTAAGAAGAATAGAGTCTTCTTGTGTAGCAAGAAAAAAGTGATGCATTCTTTAACAAAATAGTGCATTGATAGTAATTCTCTATGGAGCAGTTAATGTTCTTGATTTCCTACCTGATTGTCTTGTCTCATTATATTTTCTTGCAATACAATGTGCTATTGTACTAATTTTATATCATTTTTCTGATGTGGGCTTCACTTATGGTTTCTATATCGATTTGGAATTTCAGTTGTGGAATATTAGGTAAGATTTCAAACATCGATCATGGAAAGAAAAATAAAACACCGAGACAAAAGGATGTAATATCATATTTTCAAAAGCCTCGATACAATAATTTGCATCATATTCATGCTTCAAGCTCTCTTGAGCAAGGTACCAGTGACACAGATGTCAACACTTTTGAGAATGCATTTGCAACCCATACAATGGATTGCAAAATACATTCCTCTAGTGATCAAAGTGAGGAAAATGTATTTTCATCAGAAATTGGTAGTTCAAATGTTGAAATTTTTTTCCTTGCAAGGTGACACAATCCATTCATAGAAAAGGAAATAGGTCTAATAAGACATAGGGAGATTCCAATTTTATTGGGTCTCAAGATTCCCATTTATTAAACCAATACCTCTAGCAAATGATACTGACACCTCACGAGAAGTTAAATGTATTTCATGTAGTTGAAAACTTGGCAAGGTAGTGAAATTGTAGATGAAGTTAGACACAATAGAGAAGCATGTTGGAAAGGTGTATGATAAGGAAAGTGTAAATGATGAGAAGAAATATACTGCTAGATTGAAAACTCTTAACCAATGTTGACATCTCCAATATGAAGAGGAATATAATAAATTCTTAGTAAATAAGAGAAAACTCAAGGAAAGTGGAGGAACCATCACATCTCAATTTGGAAAGATGATGGAAACAAAATTGTTACCGAAGATGATACAATTAAGCACTTTATTTCACACCTATTCAATGGTCATCCTATGAGAGATTATCCAAAAATGATGAAATATCTATCTTTTATTCAAGCGTCACAATTTCCATCTTCTCATTGGCCTTTAACGAGTGGTTGGGAATGTGGAAAATATCTAGCTCCAATAGAAAAGGATGATATGAATGAGAAGATTGCAAATGCTACATTTTTGTCACTGTGTTTGGATGAGGTTACGATTATTGATGATACTTCATGGATTTGCATGAGTATTGATATGGTCAACGGACATGTCACGCATTCCTATCTACTAGGAATTCATAAAATGAGCAAAACTTATACTTCAGAAAATATTTATGAATTTGTTATAAATAGTTTGAAGGAAATTGGTGTATGGATCATGCAATGATCATAAGAATGTTGGTATTTGTTGGAGAATATGGAGCAACAATAATGTAGGGATAAAGGAATGAACTTTTTGCAAAAATACAACTCTCAGCTTCACCTTATATGCTTAGTATTCATTACATAGCACACAGGGTGAATCTAGCATTTAAAATAAAGAGACACTTTCCATTGGTTTAAAAAATTGAATATCTTGTATGTGAGGTTTATGCATACTTTTGTTGAAGTGAGAAACGATTTTTAGAGCTCAAATTTTTTTTCGACAGTGTTACAAATGGAAAAAAAAACTATTAAAAGATGTTGATACAAGATGGATCCCATTGAAGGGACCAACTGAAATATTATTCTATGAATATGCATCCTTGGTAGGGGTGATGAATGAACATACCTTAAGTTTAGAAAAAGATCAAACTCTTCTCTTTCTACTAATTGATATAGAGACATTATTAACATTGGCTGGATTCTTCCCATGCTTCATGAAATGAATAACATTGTGAAGATGTCTGAGAGTTGCATGATGCATATTGTTGAATACAGAAATGCAAGAAAATTATCACACCTTGCAATGGATAATTTTTATATGATGGTAGAGTCTTTTATAGGTCTAGCATTTACAAATTGGACTAAGATAATAAATATATAATTTTATTTTTTTTAAGTTTGATGAAAAACGGATGCTATGTATGGTAGTGCATGGGCATATGGTTCCTTTTTATTATACTAATAAGATTGGAAGAACCACCAAAAAGACACTTGTGTCAAGAGAACGATTTGACAATGTTGTGAATTCCATGAGACACAAATTGATTGAAATTGCAAAATCTTTATCATAAGAGATAAGAGAATGATTTCCACGAGATGATTTGCTGGAGGCCATGTCTATGGTAAACCCTTAATATTGGAACAATTGTCAACATTCAAACCCCTTAAAGGTTGACTTTATATGTAAATGCAAGACTTTGCGAAACCATGTTTGTCGAGAGGATGAGATACAAGGAGAACATATTCAACGTATTTTAGATTGGAAAAAATTATTAGATCAATCTGAATGTTTTGTTGAGAAAATGTGGTCACAATTTTCTCTATTGGAGAATCCTCTAGAATATGGTGTAATTACAAGATTATCTAGACTAAACTTAGTGGTAGAGAAATCCTACTGCAAAGAATGTCAGAATATTTCAAATTAGTTCATTTATGTCAAACCATGATTTTGGAATAAATGGAGGATGAGAGAATGTTTAGTGCATTGTCATTCTTGAAGTCAAAGTTGAGAAATAAGCTTGATAAAAATGTGGATACATGCTCAATATTATATGTAACAAAGTATGAGGTTGACAATTTTCCATATGAAATAACACTAGCTATTTGGCTATTAGATCATGAAAGAAGAGGAGAAAAATATAACAAATTTCTTCAATGAACTTGATATGGAACATAATGATGGCTCATTTGGAGAATATCATGTTCAAAATGTTGAAAATGATGACCATGGTCGTGATGCGAATTAAAAAATTGATTTAAGCTAAAATTGTATATGATCCAATATACATGAGGGACTCCTGAGTCTTATTCTGGTGTAGGTGTTCCATAGACCCTTGTTGTCGATCACTATATGTGAATTTGAGGTTGTGTTGTAGGTAAAAATAAATTATACATTGTACTTATTTGTTGCCACATTGATGATTTGAACTAAATTTATTTGATGCAATTGATTTTAAGATTGATGTTTTGGTGTTTTATCTCTTACATTGTCTCTTTCTTCTATGTGACAGGAAATGACGTTGGAATTTGACAAAGCTAGGATCTATCTCTTCAAATAGATAGTCTCCTAGAATTAAAGGGTAAATAACTAATTTGGAAACAATTTTGCTAAGAAAGAATGGTCTCATTCATGTACATGAAATCATGTTGGTTCTTAGCTCTAATATCTTGAGAGATTTTTATGGTTTGTTTATTTCTTTTATTTGAAGCATTTTGTCGATTTTTTAAGTTTGTTTGTATTTTGGTTAAATATTGTGTTAGTCCATTGAATGCTTGTAGTTCTCATTTGATGTTTGATTGAATCCTTTGTTGTAGCTTGGTGCACGATTGGTTTTAGTTTATTTCCATTGATTCAACATTTTAGGAAAGACGATTTTATTTAATTTCAGTTGCATGAATTAATTGTCTCGACTTTTTCGAATATATTATGCTGATTGTATACTTTATTTGTAAATGCTTATCATTATTTAGAAAAATAAATCATGTCTACATAAATAGTGTCCTAGTAATAAATGATAAGTAAATAATTTAACAAGACTTCAACTATGTGAGAATGGGCTCATTCTAGTACACAAAACCATGTAAATGTCTAGCTCTCATACCTTGGAAAATTTCTATGTTGTTTTTATTGCTTACGTTTGTAGTATTATGTCGATTGTAGAAGTTTGGGTTTATTTTGGTTAAATATTATGTTAGTCCCTTGAATTCTTCTAGTTCTTATTTGATGCTTGACTGAACCCTTTGTTTTAGCTTCATTGGTTTCATTTGATTTCTTTTGCTTTAATGGTTTGAGGAAATATGTTTTTGTTTCCTTTAACTTCCATGAATGATGCATATTCACTTTTTAGAATGTATTTACTTATTTCATATTTTGTTTGAAAATACTTATCACTATTCGAAAGGAAAATGAGCTTTGCATAGCTAAGCGAAGAGAGAAATGGTCTATGTACTAGGTTCCTATGCATTCATCGTAGGATACCTATTAGCACGAGACCGACATTCCTCTAATGTTAACACTGTTCCTACTAACTTGGGATAGATTTTTATTACATAAGCTCATAAGCTCATAAAGTGCGACCTAACAATGCCAATTGGACTTGCTGAATTGCAATCATGTTATGATTTGTTTCTTTTTACTCGTAGTTAGAAGAATTAGTAGAAAGTGATAATTCCATTAGCTATGGTTTATGTGCCCTTGAAGAGTTTCACCTTGAGTAATGCTTTTGTGTTACCATAAGCAATTGGAATTGGATGTAGTTGCCATACAAAATCAATGCAAATATTTTTGAAGGTTCTTCTCTTTTAGTCTGACCAAGGACCAGGAAATAAGATGCTCTAAAGCACATTAATAAAGGATTTTAAAAAGATATGATCTATACTCTAAGGAATCCATTAGATTCTTAACCTAGTTATTGAATAGGTAATAAATATCATGTTATAATTCATTCAATCGAACAACAGGATGAGTTGTAATGACATGTAATAATAGAAGCATGTTATGATCACCTACTTTTTCCTTGATATAAATTGTTATTGGACTTAAATGATATTTTCATTTGTACCCAAGCACAAATGGTGTTAAATTTAAGGCATATTCAATGTTAAGTATTGGCACAAAAATGGGAATACGCATCATATTACTCCATTTAACTGTTATAATCTATGTATTGTTAAAACACTTAATTTTGGTTCCATTAGCTCCTAATATTTCATTTTCTTGATTTTTTTTCCCTCGTGAATACAAGCCAAAGTTTGATGCACTCGTGAGCACAAATATAATATAGTACCTTTTATGTTCAATGACTGATTAATGTTGCATAAATTAAATCATGTCGGATATCTATCATGTCTTGATTAATTCTGAACCCTAATTATAAGTTAAAGGTCGAGCAATTTTAGCATGATCATGACCTAAATATTTTCTTACACTATTATCTTTTATTAGAAAATCATCCAAATTTCTGAAATTCCGTAAAACATTAAAAAAATAGTTAGTAGATTGGAACGATAGGGATCAAGCATTCCCTGTGTATTGTAGAATGTTTTATGAATTGCATGTGTTAAATTTCTTCTTCTTCCTCTTTTTTTTCATCATCATGAGAATTATGCCTAGAAAGTATACACAAGAAGCCTTAGAAATTTATGAATCTTATCGTAATGGAACCATCTACAAATATCGTAATGGAACCATCTACAAATACGTTTCATCAATAATTTTTGAAATTTTCTAAAATGTTAAAAATATCTGGTCAGTAGACTGGAACGATAGGGATTAAGCATTGGTGTTGTAATATGGAATGTTGAATGAAAATGATGTGTGTACTTCTTTTATTATTATTATCTGTGTTTTCTTTTGTTACACATATATGTTTAGATGTTTTATTATAATTTCTAAAATTTCTTAAAATATTAAAAAAATATAGTGAGTAGAATGGAATGATAGGGAAAAGATTTGGTGTTGTACTTTGGAATGTTTTATGAATTACATTTGTGAAATTTATTTAAGTCTTCATCTTGTTATCATTATCATCATCATCATCTAGCATCATCATTTACTCTTTTATTTTTAACAATAATAGTATAATTCATAACAGAAATTGTTGTGTTTCAACTAAATAGCTTTACAATAAAAAAAGCGAAAAGATGACCATGACCAAATGTCTAAAATGTATATTTGACTATCCAGTATTCTACTGAATCTGGCTTCTCTATTCCATCCTCTTGGAGATTGACATTTTTGTGTCCTCACATATTATTGACAAAGCAAAAAAATATACAACAAGAGATATAGAATAATGTAAAGAAAGCCACTATTTCCTATATTCCCATGGTAAGTGTGAAGTTGTGAGTAGGATGTGTTAATTGTTGGAGTAGCCAACGACTACTCACAACATTTTTTGAGTGGGTAAGAGGAGTATGGGTATGTACATAGCTTGGGGGGAGTTACTAAAGCCTATTTTTTGAGCCTGGCATGTTTTGGAAGAAGAATCTGTCTATTGCAGGTACTATAGTGTTTATTCCAGGTACGATGGTATCAGGAGAAAAAGTAGGTAGAGTTGTTGCATAATGGAACTTAATATAAAAGGTGGTGTTGTAATCAAAGGTGTCTCCAACCTGAAATTATTAGTATTAGTTTAGTATTACGGACAATTGTTGCAATTTTCTAACCTGTAGATAGATTGTTATTGAGTAGACCTTTAGGGATTGAAACTCTCATGTTCTAACTAAGATGAATCTCTACTAGAAAGGGCATCACCTATTATAGGTTTTCTATTGGTTACAAGGAATATTGAACTTAAGGTGTGATTTCTCGCATAGTTGTTACTAGGGTTGGAGGCTGGTTTGTACTAGAGTATTTTTGGTATTTATTAAAGCTTGGATTTCTAGATAATTAAAGAGCCCTAAATGATTCTACTTCTATATTATATGATTTTATAATTGATGAAGATTATTCATATGTGTAATAGTCTAAATAATATTAAAGGAAAATGAAGCATTTATGCTAGTTCATACTCTATTTGACAATAGTATACAAATATTTGGAGGACAAGAAGAGATAGGGGGATGATATGTCATGACTTGTTAGAGGGACCCTTTGAGCCTCTAAACTGTCACCATTAATTTATGTTATGTAGTTAACAAATAAATAGTTGGAGCAGGTGTAACTGCTCCAACGACTTCTTCTATGCATAAACATTATGACAATATGAATAGAAGCCAATTGAACGCTCAACTCAATCAGTGCTCTTCTTATGGTTTATGTGTGTGTTCTATTCTCTCTCCTTGAATGACCATGTAATATAGTAGATTACAATAGTAGCATCGTTGCTTTCTTTGTCTGGTCTGGGTGACAACAGCAGTGGATGGAGGCAGTGTGGACCTAGAAGAAATTGAGATGGTCCTACGAAGAACCTGCAATAAAAACTAAAGACTACATGTGCGTTGATCCATAAATATTATGTGAGAACGACTGCTTGTGTGTTGATACTTCTGCGAAACGAGATAATATATTGTTTGTTTTCTTGTATTTCACTTGTCATGTGAAAGATTATAAATCTCTATTGAGGAACATTTTGTAAAGGCTCCGCAAGCTATGTGCGCAGAGGCCTATTGAGAGAGAAGAGAGTCTGCAGTTGAGTGCGCAGACAAAGAACTGTTGTACCCTTCCCAAAGACTAATACAACAACAATTCTTGTGGATGTAGCCTCCATCCAGGGGGTGAACCATGTTAAATATTGTGTAGTGTGATTGTTTACATTTTGCACTTATCTATTTGCTTACATGAATGCTTGTAGTCCCATTTTCTAGTTGTTATGTTAATGCTTTTATATGTATTCGCCATAGGAGAAAGATGGGAATAATATGTGAAGTGTTTCATGAATGAATGAATGTTGGATGAACAATATCTCATGTTTGTGGAAGTATCGGTTTGATGAATAATCACAAGGGGATGTAGAGTTCGGTTGAATAGCTCCTTCGACGCGTAGCACTGGAAGTGTGCAGTATTATGTGTCATGTCTGCTTGTATCTGTTATGAAGCTTAATAATCTAAGGTGGTAGAGGAATGACCAATTGTTGAAGTAAAGACTTCATAGTCATTAAGTTAGGAAGAGGAAGCGTATAAGTCCGTTGCGTTGTCCTAGGATTCACATTCTATCTGAACCGCGCAGTCCGTAGATGTGCTGGTTGCGCAGGTACCTTCACTTACGGAAGTAAGGATTGTGATGCAGTCTATCGTCGTGCAGTACTCATCCCGCAATGCAAGTCTAATAGTGTGTTGCGCAGTAGTCTTGTCCAAACAACTCATCACATCACTGTGGAAACCTGATTCCGCAGTGCCCCCATAGCTACACCTCGGGTGAGACCTCATCCTGTTCGCAGGCTGTTGCTGAAAGGGCCGGTGAGAAGGGGTTTTGTTGGTTCCTCGAACTGCTAAAAAACCTGGGTCTCTATTGGAAACCTCTTGAACGATTTATAAGCCAACATAAAATTATAGGATTTTAGAGAATATTTCTTAGTAAACAAAAAATTTATGCTAAAGAGAATATTGCAAAACATATAAAACTTGATGGAGTAGTCATTGTAGTTAGTGTAAAATATGTAAAAAGAAACTTGGAGTAGTTAATCCAGAAGGGGTTGTGAATGAAACCGTTGAAAAAATTGCATATGCTAACCATATCATACTCAAAAATATTGATTTAGTCAATGAAGTAGAAATAAAGGCCCTGATGTAAATTGTACAATGAATCAATGGAATGGCCTATGTTATATGAAAACTGATATTGGTGTTGTTGATATGGACTATGTCCTTGGAGTTGTTGTTTTTGACTTGGAATCAAAATTGAAACAAAAGTGCCTACATAAAGATTAAGTCAAAATCACAATGCCCATGAACATAAGTATGAACATGATCATTATGACCATACTTATTCACTTAAATCATGACCATAATTATTTACCTATTTCACACTATGAACATAAGTCTGAACATGACCATCATGAACATAGGTATTTACTTATTTCACTCTTGAGTGCAGTTTTGGTAACTTGGGAATGAAAACAACCTCATATCTTTCCTCTTTATAATTCTTGGCACACTTAGGTGAAATATGAGCATAATTTTCTAGGCTATTGGTATGAACAACCCTCAAACAATCTTAAAACAACAATAAATTTATATTTTGGCATCCTGGAATTATGGGCATATTACAAGTGGATATGGGCATTTTTCACCATGAAAGGAGGTGTAGTCAAGACTGATTTTGATTAGGATCATTCACGAATTTGTAAAATAGAGATGGATCAACATTTTGTGCATAATTAAGGTAAGATTAATAGTAAATAACACATAAGTGTATTTTTCCTTGTAACAATAGTAAGAAAACAACACTAATATCAAAATATATTATTTTTGGGTAGTAACGAGTTGATTCTTGACAAGTAGGTGGTTGAAGAAAAACATGGAACAATAGCAATTAGTCTCACTTTAACATCGGCGCATTGATAGGGAATATAGAGTAGTTCCATTCTAGTGATTGGGGTGTCATTGGTTATCTAAGAACTTTGTGTTATTTGAAGAGAAGGTAACCCATTCCTTGCATGTTTCTATTCGAATTAGATCTCGTGTTCCTTCATTAGCTTCACAAAGGACAAAACTCCAAGGTTATTAGGGGAGGTATAAGTGTATACATTAATAGATTGGATTTTCTTTCACAGATACTGTCAAGGCCCAATCTCAAAATGTGGTGTGGGATTTATTTTATTCCTCTCATATTCAAACTTCTTTTAGATGAAACCAAACTTGTGGTAGGGGACTAATAATTTGGGAGAATTGAAAGAATTATTTCTCTTGTTATAGTTTGCATTATATAAGGAAGTTGATACTCTATAGGCCTTTGAGGATTCTACACTTGCAATCAATGGGATGTCCAATAAGTTACAAATTATGAGAAAATATCCTATCCCTCTATCTAATTAGTTAAAACAAATAATAGGTCTCTTATAGTGCATAAGTTCAAGCATGTGCTTAGGGAACAAAACATGTGTGATAATAAGATTTCAATGGAGGGCCTAGATCTTCCTCACAACATGGGTGCTTTATAGAAATTTTAGGATAGTCAGGATTTGGATTGTAGGTAGTTTTATTTCAATAATTTTTATTTAATATTCCTTGTTGGTGGTATATATATTGATTCAAGGTGATACCTTGAAACTCTTCTGCATGATAAAAAAGAAACAAGTGCACCAAGTATGCCTGCTATATGAAATAGTTCAGAGTAGTGAAATTTTGCAATTGAGAGTGAATGTTATCATGTATGTATCGAGCATATATGCAATTAGGTATTGGTAGTTCTGGTTGATGAACCAAGTAGAATAAAAATCCCAAGACCCTATCATTGATCTCTTTGTCACTGTCCATATTTCTTATCTTTTTAACCTTTTTTGTAACAATGATTTACTATTGGTTGGGATATGAAGGATCCATAGTAGGATTAGACATTAATTAGGCATACAAAATGTCTCAAATTATATTCACTATTGGTATGGACATACACTATCTACTATCATAAATGATGATGTCTCTGAAATCATATGATGTCGATCTAACACTAAAATTTACCCCTATGCACAAGAAAATATTATGGAGAAAGTTTGTGAGAATAGGATTTAAGATTAGCACCAAAAGATGATCTAGCTTATCACGGTGAATTTGCAAAGAGGTAGAGGGACTATCTATATATGCATGATAAGTGATATTTTTTTCTTAAAATGACTCTCCAGTCGTGCATAGTAGCCCAAGATTTCAATTAGATTGATTTCCAATCAAAATAAAAATTCAATATGTATGTGACCAATTGTTTTATAAGACATTCATTTAAATTTTGAAGGTGGTCATGTGCACAGTTAGACAGCTAGACAGTTGGTTGTTTCTTTTTTCTTATAGTTGTTATCATGGATTTTGATTAATGTATTACATATTAACTATTGAGTATCAACCTTTTAGTACATTTTCCCAATTTAAGGAAACCGTTTTGAAAACCATTCTTCTTCAAAAAAAATTACGTTCAAGTAATTGTTCCTAAATATGAACTATATGTTGTTCCTTCTTAATAAATATGCATTTTATGATGGTATTTTATAACTTCAAACACCAACAATGTCATATATTTATTAAAAGGTAGGAACAAATAAATTGTAATGAAATATAGTGGTTCCATGCCAAATAATGTGGTATTTTTTACCCATACTAACATTGTTTCAGAATTAAGAAGAATAGAGTCTTCCTGTGTAGCAAGAAAAAAGTGATGCATTCTTTAAAAAATAGTGCATTGATAGTCATTCTCTATGGAGCAGTTAATGTTCTTGATTTCCTACCTGATTGTCTTGTCTCATTATATTTTCTTGCAATGCAATGTGCTATTGTACTAATTTTATATCATTTTTCTGATGCGGGCTTCACTTATGGTTTCTATATCGATTTGGAATTTCAGTTGTGGAATATTAGGTAAGATTTCAAACATCGATCATGGAAAGAAAAATAAAACATCGAGATAAAAGGATGTAATATCATATTTTCAAAAGCCTCAATACAATAATTTGCATCATATTCATGCTTCAAGCTCTCTTGAGCAAGGTATCAGTGACACAGATGTCAACACTTTTGAGAATGCATTTGCAACCCATACAATGGATTGCAGAATACATTCCTCTAGTGATCAAAGTGAGGAAAATGTATTTTCATTAGAAATTGGTAGTTCAAATGTTGAAATTTTTTTCCTTGCAAGGTGACACAATCCATTCATAGAAAAGGAAAAGGGTCTAATAAGACATAGAGAGATTCCAATTTTATTGGGTCTCAAGATTCCCATTTATTAAACCAATACCTCTAGCAAATGATACTGACATCTCATGAGAAGTTAAATGTATTTCATGTAGTTGGAAACTTGGCAAGGTAGTGAAATTGTAGATGAAGTTAGACACAATAGAGAAGCATGTTGGAAAGGTGTGTGATAAGGAAAGTGTAAATGATGAGAAGAAATATACTGCTAGATGGAAAAATCTTAGCCAATGTTGACATCTCCAATATGAAGAGGAATATAATAAATTCTTAGTAAATAAGAGAAAACTCAAGGAAAGTGGAGGAACCATCACATCTCAATTTGGAAAGATGATGGAAACAAAATTGTTACCGAAGATGATACAATTAAGCACTTTATTTCACACCTATTCAATGGTCATCCTACGAGAGATTATCCAAAAATAATGAAATATCTATCTTTTATTCAAACGTCACAATTTCCATCTTCTCATTGGCCTTTAACGAGTTTTTGGGAATGTGGAAAATATCTAGCTCCAATAGAAAAGGATGATATGAATGAGAAGATTGCAAATGCTACATTTTTGTCACTGTGTTTGGATGAGGTTACGATTATTCATGATACTTCATGGATTTGCATGAGTATTGATATGGTCAACGGACATATCACGCATTCCTATCTATTAGGAATTCATAAAATGATCAAAAGTTCTACTTCATAAAATATTTATGAATTTGCTATAAACAGTTTGAAGGAAATTGGTGTATGGATCATGCAATGATCATAGGAATGTTGGTATGTGTTGGAGAATATGGAGCATCAATAATGTAGGGATAAAGGAATGACCTTTGTGCAAAAATACAACTCTCAGCTTCACCTTATATGCTTAGTATTCATTACATAGCACACAGGGTGAATCTAGCATTTAAAATAAAGAGACACTTTCCATTGGTTTAAAAAGTTGAATATCTTGTATGTGAGGTTTATGCATACTTTTGTTGAAGTGAGAAATGATTTTTAGAGCTTAATTTTTTTTTCGACAGTGTTACAAATGGAAAAAAAACTATTAGAAGATGTTGATACAAGATGGATCCCATTGAAGGGACCAGCTGAAATACTATTCTATGAATATGCATCCTTGGTAGGGGTGATGAATGAACATACCTTAAGTTTAGAAAAAGATCAAACTCTTCTCTTTCTACTAACTGATATAGAGACATTATTAACATTAGCTGGATTCTTCCCATGCTTCATGAAATGAATAACGTCGTGAAGATGTATGAGAGTTGCATGATGCATATTGTTGAATACAGAAATGAAAGAAAATTATCACACCTTGCAATGGATAATTTTTATATGATGGTAGAGTCTTTTATAGGTCTAGCATTTACAAATTGGACTAAGATAATAAATATATAATTTTTTTTTTTAAGTTTGATGAAAAAGGGATGCTATGTATGGTAGTGCATGGGCATATGGTTCCCTTTTATTATACTAATAAGATAGGAAGAACCACCAAAAAGACACTTGTGTTAAGAGAACGATTTGACAATGTTGTGAATTCCATGAGACACGACTTGATTGAAATTGCAAAATCTTTATCATAAGAGATAAGAGAATGATTTCCACGAGATGATTTGCTGGAGGCCATGTCTATGGTAAACCCTTAATATTGGAACAATTGTCAACGTTCAAACCCCTTAAAGGTTGACTTTATATGTAAATGCAAGACTTTGCAGAACCATGTTTGTCGAGAGGATGGATACAAGGAGAACATATTCGACGTATTTTAGATTGGAAAAAATTATTAGATCAATCTGAATGTTTTGTTGAGAAAATGTGGTCACAATTTTCTCTATTGGAGAATCCTCTAGAATATGGTGCAATTACAAGATTATCCAAACTAAACTTAGTGGTAGAGAAATCCTAGTGCAAAGAATGTCAGAATATTTCAAATTAGTTGATTTATGTCAAACCATGATTTTGGGATAAATGGAGGATGAGAGAATGTTTAGTGCATTGTCATTCTTGAAGTCAAAGTTGAGAAATAAGCTTGATAAAAATGTGGATACATGCTCAATATTATATGTAACAAAGTATGAGGTTGACAATTTTCCATATGAAATAACACTAGCTATTTGGCTATTAGATCATGAAAGAAGAGGAGAAAAAATATAACAAATTTATCCAATGAACTTGATATGGAACATAATGATGGCTCATTTGGAGAATATCATGTTCAAAATGTTGAAAATGACGACCATGGTCATGATGTGAATTAGAAAATTGATTTAAGCTAAAATTGTATATGATCCAATATACATGAGGGACTCTTGAGTCTTATTCTGGTGTAGGTGTTCCATGGACCCTTGTTGGCGATCACTATATGTGAATTTGAGGTTGTGTTGTAGGTAAAAATAAATTATACATTGTACTTATTTGTTGCCACATTGATGATTTGAACTAAATTTATTTGTTGAAATTGATTTTAAGATTGATGTTTTGGTGTTTTATCTCTTACATTGTCTCTTTCTTGTATGTGACAGGAAATGACGTTGGAATTTGACAAAGCTAGGATCTATCTCTTCAAATAGATAGTCTCCTAGCATTAAAGGGTAAATAACTAATTTGGAAACAATTTTGCTAAGAAAGAATGGTCTCATTCATGTACATGAAATCATGTTGGTTCTTAGCTCTAATATCTTGAGAGATTTTTATGGTTTGTTTATTTCTTTTATTTGAAGCATTTTGTCAATTTTTTAAGTTTGTTAGTATTTTGGTTAAATATTGTGTTAGTCCATTGAATGCTTGTAGTTCTCATTTGATGTTTGATTGAATCCTTTGTTGTAGCTTGGTGCACGATTGGTTTTAGTTGATTTCCATTGATTCAGGGTTTTAGGAAAGACGATTTTATTTAATTTCAGTTGCATGAATTAATTGTCTCGACTTTTTCGAATATATTATGCTTATTGTATATTTTATTTGTAAATGCTTATCATTATTTAGAAAAATAAATCATGTCTACATAAATAGTGTCCTAGTATTAAATGATAAGTAAATAATTTAACAAGACTTCAACTATGTGAGAATGGGCTCATTCTAGTACACAAAACCATGTAAATGTCTAGCTCTCATACCTTGGAAAATTTCTATGTTGTTTTTATTGCTTACGTTTGTAGTATTATGTCGATTGTAGAAGTTTGGGTTTATTTTGGTTAAATATTATGTTAGT
This sequence comes from Larix kaempferi, assembly GCA_027924585.1. Taxonomy (NCBI): domain Eukaryota; kingdom Viridiplantae; phylum Streptophyta; class Pinopsida; order Pinales; family Pinaceae; genus Larix; species Larix kaempferi. The sequence continues at coordinate 7,653,975 of BSBM01000434.1, forward strand.
CCCTTGAATGCTTCTAGTTCTTATTTGATGCTTGACTGAACCCTTTGTTTTAGCTTCATTGGTTTCATTTGATTTCATTTGCTTTAATGGTTTGAGGAAATATGTTTTTGTTTCCTTTAACTTCCATGAATGACGCATCTTCACTTTTTAGAATGTATTTACTTATTTCATATTTTGTTTGAAAATACGTATCACTATTCAGAAATGAAAATGAGCTGTGCATAGCTAAGCGAAGAGAGAAATGGTCTATGTACTAGGTTCCTATGCATTCATCGTAGGATACCTATTAGCACGAGACCGACATTCCTCTAATGTTAACACTGTTCCTACTAACTCGGGATAGATTTTTATTACATAAGCTCATAAAGTGCGACCTAACAATGCCAATTGGACGTGCTGATTTGCAATCATGTTATGATTTGGTTCTTTTTACTCGTAGTTAGAAGAATTAGTTAGAAGAAGAATCACTGGTTCTTTTTATGTGCCCTTGAAGAGTTTCACCTTGAGTAGTGCTTTTGTGTTACTATAAGCAATTGGATGTAGCTGCCATACAAAATCAATGCAAATATTTTTGAAGGTTCTTCTCTTGTAGTCTAACCAAGGACCATGAAATAAGATGTTCTAAAGCATATTAATAAAGGATTTTAAAAAAATATGATCTATACTCTAAGGAATCCATTAGATTCTTAACCTAGTTTATTGAATAGGTAATAAATATCATGTTATAATTCATTCAATCGAACAACACGATGAGTTGTAATGACATGTAATAATAGACGCATGTTATGATCACCTACTTTTTCCTTGATATAAATTGTTATTAGACTTAAATGATATTTTCATTTGTAGCGAAGCACAAATGGTGTTAAATTTTAGGCATATTCAATGTTAAGTATTGGCACAAAAATGGGAATACTCATTATATTACTCCATTTAACTGTTATAATCTATGTATTGCTAAAACACTTAATTTTGGTTCCATTAGCTCCTAATATTTCGTTTTCTTGAGTTTTTTTCCCTCGTGAATACAAGCCAAAGTTTGATGCACTCGTGAGCACAAATATAATATAGTACCTTTTATGTTCAATGACTGATTAATGTTGCATAAATTAAATCATGTCGGGTATCTATCATGTCTTGATTAATTCTGAACCCTAATTAGAAGTTAAATGTCGAGCAATTTTAGCATGATCATGACCTAAATATTTTCTTACACTATTATCTTTTATTAGAAAATCATCCAAATTTCTGAAATTCCGTAAAATATTAAAAAAATAATTAGTAGATTGGAACGATAGGGATCAAGCATTCCCTGTGTATTGTGGAATGTTTTATGAATTGCATGTGTTAAATTTCTTCTTCTTCCTCTTTTTTTCATCATCATCAGAATTATGCCTAGAAAGTATACACAAGAAGCCTTAGAAATTTATGAATCTTATCGTAATGGAACCATCTACAAATATCGTAATGGAACCATCTACAAATACGTTTCATCAATAATTTTTGAAATTTTCTAAAATGTTAAAAATATCTGGTCAGTAGACTGGAACGATAGGGATTAAGCATTGGTGTTGTAATATGGAATGCTGAGTGAAAATGATGTGTGTACTTCTTTTATTATTATTATCTGTGTTTTCTTTTGTTACACATATATGTTTAGATGTTTTATTATAATTTCTAAAATTTCTTAAAATATTAAAAAAATATAGTGAGTAGAATGGAATGATAGGGAAAAGATTTGGTGTTGTACTTTGGAATGTTTTATGAATTACATTTGTGAAATTTATTTAAGTCTTCATCTTGTTATCATTATCATCATCATCATCTAGCATCATCATTTACTCTTTTATTTTTAACAATAATAGTATAATTCATAACAGAAATTGTTGTGTTTCAACTAAATAGCTTTACAATAAAAAAAGCGAAAAGATGACCATGGCCAAATGTCTAAAATGTATATTTGACTATCCAGTATTCTACTGAATCTGGCTTCTCTATTCCATCCTGCTTCTCTATTCCATCCTCTTGGAGATTGACATTTTTGTGTCCTCACATATTATTGACAAAACAAAAAAATATACAACAAGAGATATAGAATAATGTAAAGAAAGCCACTATTTCCTATATTCCCATGGTAAGTGTGAAGTTGTGAGTAGGATGTGTTAATTGTTGGAGTAGCCAACGACTACTCACAACATTGTTTGAGTGGGTAAGAGGAGTATGGGTATGTACATAGCTTGGGGGGAGTTACTAAAGCCTATTTTTTGAGCCTGGCATGTTTTGGAAGAAGAATCTGTCTATTGAAGGTACTATAGTGTTTATTCCAGGTACAATGGTATCAGGAGAAAAAGTAGGTAGAGTTGTTGCATAATGGAACTTAATATAAAAGGTGGTGTTGTAATCAAAGGTGTCTCCAACCTGAAATTATTAGTATTAGTTTAGTATTACGGACAATTGTTGCAATTTTCTAACCTATAGATAGATTGTTATTGAGTAGACCTTTAGGGATTGAAACTCTCATGTTCTAACTAAGATGAATCTCTACTAGAAAGGGCATCACCTATTATAGGTTTTCTATTGGTTACAAGGAATATTGAACTTAAGGTGTGATTTCTCGCATAGTTGTTACTAGGGTTGGAGGCTGGTTTGTACTAGAGTATTTTTGGTATTTATTAAAGCTTGGATTTCTAGATAATTAAAGAGCCCTAAATGATTCTACTTCTATATTATATGATTTTATAATTGATGAAGATTATTCATATGTGTAATAGTCTAAATAATATTAAAGGAAAATGAAGCATTTATGCTAGTTCATACTCTATTTGACAATAGTATACAAATATTTGGAGGACAAGAAGAGATAGGGGGATGATATGTCATGACTTGTTAGAGGGACCCTTTGAGCCTCTAAACTGTCACCATTAATTTATGTTATGTAGTTAACAAATAAATAGTTGGAGCAGGTGTAACTGCTCCAACGACTTCTTCTATGCATAAACATTATGACAATATGAATAGAAGCCAATTGAACGCTCAACTCAATCAGTGCTCTTCTTATGGTTTATGTGTGTGTTCTATTCTCTCTCCTTGAATGACCATGTAATATAGTAGATTACAATAGTAGCATCGTTGCTTTCTTTGTCTGGTCTGGGTGACAACAGCAGTGGATGGAGGCAGTGTGGACCTAGAAGAAATTGAGATGGTCCTACGAAGAACCTGCAAGGAAAACTAAAGACTACATGTGCGTTGATCCATAAATATTCTGTGAGAACGACTGCATAAATATTCTGTGAGAACGACTGCTTGTGTGTTGATACTTCTGCGAAACGAGATAATATATTGTTTGTTTTCTTGTATTTCACTTGTCATGTGAAAGATTATAAATTTGGGGCGATATTGATACTCTCTGTAATTTATTTTACTAGCTAAATTGGGATTGTTACGAGATGCTATGCATAACATTTTAGCATAAGATTATAAATATTTTTGAGATGTTAAAACAAGCCAAAAAGACGTTGACTTTGACAATCGACCATGCAGTTGTCGATCTCATACCAAGGTTATCGCTTTCAGCTGAGCCAACCCTCCACCAGTTACTCCATTAATGAAGTTGAACTCTGCTATCCATCGAATCTATTTCCTATTTACACATTTATTCCTTTCTGGATATTATTTTATTTGTCTGAGAAGATGGATATTGAAACAAGAAACACCACCGATTTAAAGACCTCAATATTGCCTATGAATTTCCTCAACTCGTCGACTATCTTCATCATTGAAACAATTTTTCAAACAATGCATGCCTAAAATTCCATCGGATGCCTATCATTCCCTGCACTCGACATCCCCACATCTTTCCCGACGACTTAGAAACTTAATGCACTTAACTGACTGGTGAAGTCGGATGGCCACAGGTGCAGATGACGACCCTGACAATTGACTATCAAGTAGCCAACGGGGTGCTAACAATTGTGAGAAATCATGGTCACTCATAATATGATGTCGACGATTTACAAAAAAACACATGAAAAAGGATTTCATTATCATTTTTTTTCTTTATTAATTATTGATAATACTGGCTGTGGTGCTAAACGGGTGAAGTTTCAATTGAATTATTCTAAAAAGTTTAAAATCCGTTGATTGGCATGAAGGCTTTTTTTTGGCATTAACCGTATTTTAAGAATGTCGACTCTTGAATTCAATAGACTTCATGCCTTGGTATTATTTGATAAGGTTGTTATAAAGTATGTGTATTTTTCCAATGAGAAGCATGTATGGTCTAGTTGAGTCTTTTACAAATATGGGTTGAAGAAACTATGTAATCGAACTCATGTTAATAACACTATAACTACGTTGGCGAGTCACTAATTCCGATGTGAATTTAATATTGAAGTTGATTTAGAAGAGGATAAACATGTGTCTCTCTCGAGGCAGACGATCTCCACTACTTTTGTAATGAAGTTGGTCTCTTGACAACTTTGCCACTCACGACGAGTTAAGTCAATCGGGTCCATAGCAATTGACAACTTTGCCACTCACGACGAGTTAAGTCAATCGGGTCCATAGCAATTGACAACTTTGCCACTCACGACGAGTTAAGTCAATCGGGTCCATAGCAATTGACAACTTTGCCACTCACGACGAGTTAAGTCAATCGGGTCTTGGCTAGGACCAATATCACACATAAAATTGGCCACGACCAATATCATGCACATGAAAAGGAAGCACAACATATTTTAGTCACTAATAATCCTAATGATAGATGACGTCGAATGCATTCAAGCAGAAGACAGTTTAAATCACAAAAAAAAACTTATTGATAAAGATGGTGATGCAAAGAACATTTGAACTGATCGACCCCCCTAGTGAATAAATGTAGAAGTATTTCTTGGATGGTTACTTCAAAAGACAAAGGAAAATAAACGGTATGGAAAGAAGAGCCAAAAGACCTTAGTTTTGAGCCATTGAAGATGAGTCGATATAGATGATTAAAGGGTGAGGCTTCGACCGAATCTTACCTGATTGAAGAAAAAGGATGAATAATCTCAGGTCAAGGATGTTTCTACATGCTTGTTTGCTTTAGGGATGAAGCATATTTTGTGAGCGGGGGATATGTTGGAGGGACTCTTTGGGCCTCTAAACTTTCATGATTAAATTATGTTATGTAGTTAACAAATAAACAGTTGGAGTGGGTGTAACTACTCCAACCACTTCTTTGATGTATAAACACTATGAAAAGATGAATAGAAACCAATTGAACATTCGACTGAATTTGTACTCTTCTTGTAGTTATTGTGTGTGTTCTATTATGTGCTTGAATGACCATGTAATCTAGAAGAATACAACATGACTATTGGTATTTTGTGTGTGGCAATATAATGATTTTCCCGACTTTGTCAACGTGCCTACACTCTTTTTATGTGTGTCTGCAATAAAATCAATGTTCTCGGTTGCATGTCAAATTTTAGCATGAGTGGATTTTTTGCCTACACCACCAGGATGTAGCATTGGATTGCAACATTGGCATTGTAGTGTGTTTGTGAAACAAGATTGTTTGTCAATCCAATGTGTGTTGAAAGTTAATCTTTGCAATGTGCACTTTGCACTAATGTTACTACTTTTTACCACACCTTTGATAAAAAGGTGAATTCTGCATGCCCATATTAAGATGAATCTTCATTGAATATTTCTTTAGTGAGAACCCAATTATCCTTGACCAGTTGAATATCTAACCCCTTCTTGGCTTATATGATATATTTAAACATAAAATTCAAGGTTAAAAGAAGTTTGTTCACTGTGGTCAATGTTCAATATTGAGCTTTACATTTATAACACAAATTTCAACTTAACAAATAATTGGCTATCTAGAAACATGTGTAGTGTGCTTCTCTTATGGAACTTCACAATTGAAGAAACAAATTAGATGCTAGGGAAACATGGTGATGTAAAGTTGTATAGAAAAGTTTCTAATACCATCTAGACATTAGGCATGTTGGCTAATGATTCATTACCATTTTGTAACTTGTTTAAGTAAGGTTAAGGACTCATTACCATTTTGTAACTTGTACAAGTAAGGGTAGGTCAATCTTAATTCAAATTACTTTGTACTAGTTTTTATGTTACTAAAGGGAAGAATCCAATCTATGCATATCAAATAGGGCATGCAGGAGACACAAGGGGTTCACTAGCGAGGCAATATCATATCACGTCCATTCAAATTGAGGATTTGAATACACTTAAAGACCTCAAAAATATATTGCATTGTATTAAGGGGTCAAGGAGGGTTTTTAATTTGACATATTAATATAAATATTGGGGTTTTTTTTTTGTTGGGTTGGCTAAGGAATAACCTCAAAATATAGGGATGGATATTTCATACCTCCAAATCATAGGCTTAATTCATACCTCTAAATTGCAGGTTGGATTCATATCAGTCCTAGTTTTTAATAATGAATAACTTCCAATTCGCAAACTAGATTCATACCTCCAAATTGTGGGATATATTTATACCTCCAAATCATTGAACTTAAAAAGTATTTTTTTTAGAATAATTTTCTTCATGAATGTGATTTATTTAAGCTTTCATTGGCCCTAGACCCCGATGAAGTTGGGTAATAAAAAAATTAGAAGAAAATAATAAAATTCATAAATGTGATATTCCCCTTGATGAGATGTGCTCTTAAATTCCTATTCATTTTTTCCTCCATCCATAAATGTGATCCATCATTTTAAATTCCTAGTGTTTTTTGAATAATTTAATGTGATTTGTGCCTCCATTCAGTTGTTGAGGTTCACATTTTTATGGCACAAGCAATTTTACCATCCATATTTTTTCACCCATTGAATTCATCATGGGGCCTTCATAGTTTTCTATTTATTTTATACCACTTTTATTCCATTTGGGAAGGAAATGTTCGAGAAACTCATGTCTCCATAGTTTTTTATAAATATATCAAATTCTAGTGCTCCTCCATGGATCTGCCACAAAGATATTTAAATCAACATATACAAATTTTCTACGGGTTTAAATTTTCTACTCAACTGCATCGAACTCAATGATTGAACTTATTTTTTAATTTTTGCATGAAACCCGATTTACATTTATGTGGTTGTTACAAATTAAAAAAATGTCATCCTTTAAAAGCATCTTCCCCCCCAAAAAAAAACTTATTTTTTATGCACGAAAGGGCCAGTTCATGTAGAATTAAAAAAAAAAAAAAGAAAGAAAAAAACCTATTCCATCTCTTTGATATATGCATACCTTCTTCCCTAAAATTGCTCTTAAACATCTATATATACTTTTCTTTTGCAAAAAAAAAAAACAACAGAGAATTGGGAGAGCTCCAATGCTCAATGGTTGTTTCTTTGGAAATATGAAGGATGCGGTTGGAGATTTCCTCCCATGCCACTTTAAAACAATTTCACAAAAAAAATGATGGCATGAATTGAGTAAGGGTGGTGAGAAATTACTAGTTGAATTCATTTATCTGACCATCATAGTCGGTTGCTTCAATTGCCCCTAGATTTGGTTGTGTACACATCTCAACTAGCATCCTCTTCAATCCCCATGAGGCATCCATTAATTAAGCACATTTTGGTGACTTCTGATATAATATGTAGAGTCCATACTTCTTACTAAACTCTCAAATTCATCCTCCTTAGTGACATGTATGCAAATAAATGGTATCCAATGACCATAGCCATCATAACAATTTTCCATTTTTTCCAAAAGAAATTCTGGCGTATATTCCACTTTATTCCAAAACCTATTTGCCCAAATTATATGGCCAAAATTTCCTATAAACAAAATAAATCCTTCAAAATATAGAGAAATAATTTTTAGTTTGCATTTTAAGAATTAATAAGATTCACCATAATTTTTGTATAGGATAATCAGATTAGCCATCTGTGTATATTTATAGCTATTGCATGCTTGGAAATTAACAATGGATATTTTTCCCTCTCTTTTAAAGATACAGAAACTAGATATAACCCAAGAAAAGGTAACTAAATGTTGTTAATTCCCTTGATTTCAAGAATAAATGTAGAGGAAGTGGAGGGAAGTCATTTCATCTTGTGAATGACCCAAATCCAATCTATGCACATGATCATATCGTGTTATTGGAATGAAAGAGGAATGTTTCTATGCTCATTTCGATTCAAACATAAATGATTTTTTATTTGATAGGAGGGTAGGGAAGTCCATCCAAGAAAGGGTTTCAATTTTGCATTTTTATGGAGCTTAATTTATTAAGCTTATAGAAAACATGATCTCTAAGGCTATACTTGTATTACATGATATAAAATTGGTATAATATTGGTAGGATGTGTTGTGAAACATCCTCAATACTAATTTTTTCTAAGCATTGCACTAATTGTTGGACTACCAGTCTTTTGCATTCTTTGTTACATTGATTTCTTGACTGGGTTGCCTTTTATGCATTTTTTCTTCCCCATTATTATTTCGTTGGGTCTTCCACTATCCAATGCTATAAATTGGTCAGTCGTCCTTGTAATCCCAGTGGGATCATTATTAGCATTATACTATTATTTTATTTAGCATCATGTTTGATTATAATAATATGCGTTAGGGCTCATGTTTGTCACAACTTGATAATATGATATAAAGGGGTATTAAAAATGGCTTGATAAAAATGGATACCTCCAATATCTGGTGAAACTAGGGGTTTTCTTAATTGGAAAGGTATATTGGGAGGGGGGGTTAACAATACAATTTTAGGAGGTATTTTCCAATATTTAGTGAAATTAGGGATATTCTTTAATATCCCGTGAACGATCATGCTATGTAACAAGTTAACTGTGAACCCCCCGTGGCAAGAAAGTAGACATTAATGAATGTTTGTGAAAATGCATTGCATGTTTCTTTTATTTTAGTTTACTTGGTCTAGAGATATGATAATTCATTGTTTTATTTTTTTTTAACATCTTGCTCGTATCAATTGGAACCAAGGGCATGAATTAGTTTAGTGTTTAAATTTTTTATATTTTGGGAATCATACATGTTATTTTGTTGTCATGAATCGAAGCTAATCAATTTTCCATGTGGTATGTGATTTTATCATTGTTTTCACTCTGTTTAGATGAATGTTATTCCCTTTTCCTTGTGTAGGTGCTACGAAAAAAGTACCCCTAGTTTACTCAACAACATAGTGGTCTATTTATGTAATGGGTTTGTTTCTGTAAAGATATCTCGGATATATGTTTATACTACGTTTATGTAGGTAAATCTTGGTTACAAGAATGATATTTGTATCATAATATAACTAGATGATATTTATATTAGTCGTCGTTCTTGTATTTTTAAAGAAAATTTCAAGTGTGTTCTATAATGGCTCTATCTAATCTTTTCTCTTAGGTAATGAATTTCTCATCTTCCTAATTGGGGATATTATGTGATGAGTTTTTAGTTGCACCTTGTTTAAAGTTTATGTTAGATTTGCATGTATTGTCTTTCATATGTTTATTGCTAGCTATTTTATATAAGATGTTATTGCACGATGTAGAGGAATGTTTGACTCAACTTATCTATACATTATCACAATCACTTAAGTCGCCATATTCGAGGTGAGTCTCATAATACCATCTGATGAATATTATGGTATGAGGGAGATGAGAAAATATGTCTGTGCCTCTTCACAAATACGGAGTGGAAAAAAACATTATTTTGATCAGATCTATTCATAACAAAAAAATGAAACTCAAATGCAATGATTATAGATGTGAAGTTAGTTTATATCCTTTGGAGATCTGCTAGATTTAGAACAAACTATGAAATATTGTGACAAATTATAATGTGATTTTATTGAATTGACCAGCTGTGACATGCAACCTGAAAAACTAATTTATATTAAAGTGCACTTCAATTCATAGTAAAGGAAATAATTTCATCTCGTATTTTATGTTTTCATTGGATTTTGCATTACAAATTCAAGTTAAATCTTAAAAGACTTTCATAATTGCTATAGCTGTAGGAAATTAGAGATCACATATTGATGAAGAGAGATATGTATAATTTATTTTATTACTCACATTGAAACCATGCATCTCTCACACATTTTATGTCTCGATCGACACATTTATAGTACTCTTAGGTCGCTTAGGTGGCGTAATAACCTAAACCTACCCTCAAAATTTAAATGTTGTATATGGAGACATATGCAAGATAAAGTGATACATCTTAATGTCCCAAATATTATTGAGGGTTTCTATTCTTAACACCCCAAATTAACATAAAAATATATTGTAGATTCCCCCTCCCCCTTTCAATACAATATAAGTTCTAAATTTTATCATTCATAATTTTTACAAAGATGACTACAAATTTGTTTAATACCACATCGTTCCACCACCATTCCCACTTAGATCCTTGTTTAAACTCGCTATTTATTTAGGATGGTAATATGGTTAGTTATGTTGTACAAATAAACATTATTATATGGAATGGATGTGATGAACTTGAAAAAAAAATCAGAATACCATTCACTACTTTCAATTTTGTAGATAAATCCAAAGAGTGGTGTATTATTAAGGGAGGCCCAAACACTCTATTTAGAACTTCATTTGTAGTAAATTGGGGTTTTTGTGATGGAAATGGAAATTGAAATAATGGACGCCCGATATGGCATTTAAAAAATATGCAATTCAACTGAAATGCTTCAGTCAATTATCATAGATACTATCGACATGGATCAATATCTCAACCCGGTAATGCATTACCAACATGTTGATGTATATGTAACTTCGGAATGTATTTCACATATATGTATATTGTATTCCCATAGAGATGTTATTATTCCTATATACGGAAGTGGTTGTATTCCTATAGAGATGTTATTATTCCTCTATACGGAAGTGTCGTCATTTATATTGTAAGTGTCTTAACTTATACTTGATGGGTTATTAAACCACCTTGTTGGGGTCGGCCCTGTATAAGTCATGTGGGTCAAAGGGTTATTAGACGACCCTATTGGGGGTCGGCCATGTGGGTCAAAGGGTTATTAGACCACCCTAGTGGGGGTTGGCCCTGTCAGCATTATGTTAAGTGGTTAAGTTGAGGCCGACCTAGTTGAGTAAAGGTCAATTCAAGTTAGTGTATAAACAGAGAGTGTGTCTCTCTCATTTTACACATTCTATTCTCTCACTCACACTTTGGAGAGTGGCGCACTTGTGGAGGAGGAGGCTCTGCTGCTAGGAGAAGACTATCTCTTGTATTCTGGTTGTATCATTGCTCTATCTATCTTTGAGGAAATTATTGGGGTTTTTCACCTTTATGGTTTTCCCCAAGTAAACTCTGGGTCTCTTGTGTGCTTGCATTAGTGTCCATGATTGATATGCTGCATATTTGTTGTATATGTTATTCTCTCAGTTAAGATCCTAGATTAGATTGAAGTAAATTATGAAAATTTAACATGGTATCAGAGCTAGCCTGAAAGAAGGCATGATATGGCATGTATGACACTTGTTGCATTTAAAATGTTAGGGCTTGATATACCAAAAACCAGTCATCGTAGCACTTTCGCTATAAATCCGTTTTGGCGAAGTTTTCGGATCTGAAAATTTTACAGGTCAAAGATCAGATCCCCATGTACCTTGTGACCAAAGGAAAACCTCTAATTTGTTGTAATTTGTGATTTATGATCTGTACAATATAGGGTTTCTGCCTCTTCCAGATCTGAGTCAAAATAAGGTGACATTGGGAAAAGGTCATAACTTGGGATAGGAAGCTCCAAATGAAATTGCGTAAAAGGTGATAGGTAGTACACACACTTTAATATCTCAAGAAAATTTTTAATAGGACGAAGTTGAATCAGTGACACGTGGCACGCCGTACAAGTTCGCTCTCCTGTTTCATCCCATAAACAGGTCACGTTGTGACACCACGGGGGGTTCACTAGTGAGGCAATATCATATCACGTCCATTCATATTGGGTGCTTGAATACTCTTAAAAACCTCAAAAATATATTGCCTCGTATTAAGGGGTCAAGGGGGGCTTTTAATTTGACATAGTAATATAAATATTGGGGGTTATTTTATTTGGGTGGGCTGAGGAATAACCTCCAAATCATGGGATGGATTCATACCTCCAAATCATGGGCTCAATTCATACCCAACTAAAACTTAATGACCCTCCATTTTTATTTCATATTGCTTGTGATCCTAAGTTTTGCATAAATATGATAATATTGTACCAATGATAATATCGATGGAAGTCTCTTCAGATTAATGGCCTTGATCCATAATCATTCAATAACTTATTTAGGATTAAAATTGATACATTATATTGTTTTTCATCTTTAAGTTAAGAGATGTAGCTAATTGGGACTTTCATAGTTGAACAATTATATTTTATTTTTGGTAGGGATTCGAGTAAAATATCTAACTCTTCATTTTCTAGGTTGGGGTTTAGGTGGGTATTGAGATTCAATCAAACCTTGCTCCATGACAACCAAGAAAAGTGAGATCAATCTTTCTTGGCTCACTCGAACCAAGAAAAGTTAGATCAATCTTTCTTGACCAATTATTTCTTTCAACTTTTTGTATTCTTCTTTAACATTTTCACATTGCCAGTTATGAATAGTTGTTAGATTGAGTTATATTTGGAGCATTCATAATTGTAATTTCAATTCTTATAATATGCAAGGAATTTGTCTTAATATTGTATTGGAACTAACATGAACATAGGTATAAATATAAATCCTTATTTACATACCCTATGTGTTATCGTTACCATGAAATGGTATCATATAACTCTCTCCATCTGTGTATCTTTATAACTATTGCATGCTTGAAACCTAACAATGGAGATTTTTCCCTCTCCTGTTAAAAAAAAAAACTAGATATAACCCAAGAAAATGTAACTAAATGTTGTTAATTTCCTTGATGGCAAGAATAAATGTAGAGGAAGTGGGGGAAATTCATTACATCTTGTGAATGATCCAAATCCAAGCTATGCACATGATCATATGGTGTTATTGGAAAAGTAAGAGGAATTTTGTTATGTTCATTTGGGTTCAAACATCAAGGATGTTTGTTTTGATAGGAAGGTAGGGGAGTCCATCCACGAAAGGGTTTCAATTTTGAATTTTTATGGAGTTTAATTTATTAAGATTATAGAAAACATGAGCTCTTTATGTCTATACTTATATTTACTTGATATAAAATTGGTATATTGACAGACTGTGGTATGAAACATTTGTAATTCTGCTCTTTTCTAAGCATTGCACTAACTATTAAACTATCAACCTTTTACATTCTTTGTTATGTTGATCTCTTGACTAGGTTTCTTTTTACGCATTTTCCTTCCCAATACTATTTCATTGGGTCTTCCACTATCCAACGCTACAAATTGATCAGTCACCCCTGCAATCTTGGTTGGATCATTATTAGCATTATACTATTATTTTATTTAGCATAATGTTTGCTTATTCTAATATGTGTTAGGGATCCTATTTGTTACAACTTGATAATATGATATAAAGGGGGTATTAAAAATGGGTTGATAAAAATGGATACATATAATATATGGTGAAACCAGGGGTTTTCTTAATTGGAAAGGAATATTGGGAGGGGGGTTCAGTAATAAAATTTAAGGAGGAATTTTCCAATATTTAGTGAAATTAGGGATATTCTTTAATATCATGCGAACGATGGTGCTATGTAACAAATTCACTAAGTGAACCCCCCGTGTGCGACACTTGGCATAACTCTCTCTCAGAGAATCCAATTGAGGTCAAACCTATTGGGATGGAAAGATGAGAGGTCGGGCTATCTCAAGAAAAGTTTTCAGACCCTGTGGATCAAAAGGTTCAGAGTTACACCAGAAACAATCAGGTACATATTTCTGTCAAAACAGAAGTATTTTTTAGCACCTTCATTCATGGCTTCCGAAATTTAGGGTTTCGAATAAAGTTGGAATTTTTGTAATCGGAGACCACGGCTGAATGATACTCATCAAAATCAAAATTTAGAGACCAAGATCAGAATTTTTGGTTGGGCAGAAGGTCGGGCTTGGTCAGACCCTAGTTCGGGACTTTGATCATAAAAGTGGAAAATTAGGGCTTCTGCAAAAATGGGAATTTTTGAAATCTGTGACCACGGCTGGAAGCTCCTCATAAAAATAGAAGTTTAGAGCTTTGGATCAAACCTTTTGATTGGGAAGAAGAGTGGACTTCATCAAACCCCAGTTCGGGGTCACATCCAGTGAATCCAGAAGTTTCAAAGGCAAAATTGAGGAGTGAAACTTTGCAGTTTTTAAATTTTGAACATATCATCTTGATCAGTGCATCAAGGCACATATTTCTATGATTTCGGAAGTTTGAAATTCAAAGTTTTAATTTTTGGGGTTTCTCTGACAAACCCTAATCCAACTCCAGATCCAGTTCTTGCAAATCAAGTGGATTGGGTTAATCCTAGAAGAAGATGGATTGGTCACCTGCATAAGTGAGGAAGTTCCTGTTTCAAAGGGAGATGAGGCTAAGGCCTTACATAAGAAGATTACAAGCAATATCAACAGGTATGACTTATCTAGGTATGTTTTGAGATTTGTTCATGATTAAGTTTATGGTATATTTGTCTTCATATTATTACAGTTAGTACAATCTTGATTAAATCTAGACTTGTCGTATCACCTTAATAAAATTATGAATGCACGATAGAAGATATTCATTGATTAGGCTGTTGAAACTTATGATTGTACTAATGCATTATGGTGTTGTATGAGGTTTATGTTGTCTGCTAACACAAAAGGTACACCAAGAAAGTCAAATCATGTTCTACTTCAAGAACATATGCTCATGGTGACATGAAGACAAAGATTCATCCATTGTCATGGATCACATAGAAGATCTACTTTCGAGGTATGTATAACTTGGTTCTACAATGGTTAACTTATGAGACATGCAGGTTACTAGCACAAGTCACTAAAGAGAACCAGAAGACATTATGCGGGTATGTTAGACATAACTAGCTAGCATGCTAATCCAGGTATTTTTTTCCTATATCAAGCTAGAATCCTACCTTGTGTTAGGATCTTATACTGTTGTGTTGTTGATAATGATTATTCATGAAGTCATAGGTTTGAATAGTCATGGTTGTATGCATATTATGTTTCTTACCATAATTGATGATATGACTAACCAGAAGAATCATGAAGGTATAGGTTTGAGTAATCACCGGTTTATGCATTGATGATTTAACTAATCAGAAGAATCCTATGATCAAATAAGAATATACATGAGTAAAAGAAGACTTCCCTGAAACCTTATATACTAATGTTTATTATCTTTGAATGATTATTGTGTTTTGATAGTATTAAGATTATACTAATGAATGTGTGATTATGTAAGAGACCTCAAGGATAACACAATGATGATACCAATAAGCATGCATAGTGGTTAAGGATGGATATAAGTTCAAGGATAGGTAATCCAAGAAGCAAAGATCAAGAGGGAGCACACTCCAGTTGTTCCTACAAGAAAGCAAAGGAGCACACTTCAGTAGTTTCTGCAAGGATGCAGATATTCAGAGGGAGTTGACCATCTTTCTACATTCCACAACAGAAAGATGTAGAAGAAGCTACTTCAGCATCTCCTGCAAGGAAGCAAAGACTCAGAGGGAGTCCACCCAGCAACCAAACAAAGATAAGTATTTTTAATTATCATTTCTTGCATATTTGTTTGTTTAAATAAAATTGTTCAATGATGTATATGCTCATGTTCCTAGACTTAGGATATGTATTGTGCATATTAGAATTATTGCATTAATGAACAGTATACTACTAATATGCATGTGATGGGTAAGTGGCCTATGGCACTGTACAACATTCCAGTGCTACTTATCTAGAATGAAACCTCTTTGCTGACATGTTGGGAGTAGTGCAAACTCTTAACAATGTTCTGGTAGAGACTGGAAGGCATCTAGAAAGTTGTGGAACATGGATAAATGTTGTATTGAAGCATTGGCTAAGATAATTGCATGACTATATGACATATTTATTTATGTGTAAGAATTTGTCTGAAAATTATGAGATGTTTCTAATCATGCAATTTAACTTGTTTTGTAGAAAAGACCGTATACCTTCACCTACAAAAGAAGGACTACAACATTTGTTCAAGCAACAAAATTATCTATTGAAGATATTGAAGTTTCCAGGATACGGGAAGAATGCCATGATCCGTCGATCATGAAGAACGTTGTTTGGGATGCGGTCCCAAGAGTTGAAGGGAAGTCTGTTTTGACTTCCAAATGGAACTATCGGATCAAGCATGCTGCAGATGGTAGCATAGAGAAGTATAAAAGTGATGAAATAGAAGATACACCCGATGGATTTCAAGACAGCCTTCTTGAATGGTGTAGTCATATATGTGTGCAGAACTTGGTAGGATAGATATCTTTCTATTCAGATTGAGCTTTACCAAGAGTGAAGCGGATTCCAACCTTTACTAAAAGGTTGAGGAAGGGAATCCTGTGATTCTACTTCTGTATGTGGATGACCTGTTTGTAACAGGAGATGACAGATTGATTTCCGACACATAGCGGAAGCTTGCTTCCAAGTTTGAGATGAAGAACTTGGGGATGATGCACTATTTGTTTTTTGGCATGGAGGTGTGGTAGAGTGCAGATGGAATTTTCCTTGGACAAGGGAAGTATGCAGTAGAGATCCTGAAGAGGTTCGGGATGATGGATTGCAAGGCTATGGCCACACCTATGGCATCAAACCTGAAGCTTCTGTGTGATGCTTCATCTGAGCCGGTTGATATCACTATGTATCGTCAGATGATTCGGTCCTTGATGCACCTGATGAACACAAGACCAGATATTTTCTTTGCGGTGAACACATTGAGCCAGTTCCTGACGGATCCTAGGAGTGTTCACCTGGTTGTTGTAAAGCATATTCTGAGGTACCTGAAGGGTACAGTTGATTATGGGCTCAGGTATGAAGCGAATCAAAAGTTTAACTTGCAGGGTTATGTTGATTCAGATTGGGCTGGCAGTGCTGCAGATAGGAAGAGCTCATCTGGATGTTGATTCAGTATGGGATTAGGTGTGATATCTTGGTTCAGCAGGAAGCAGTCCTGTTTAGCACTGAGTACAGCTGAGGCAAAGTATGTTGCAGCCTGTTCAGCTAGTTGTGAGGCAGTATGGCTTCGGAAGCTACTGTATGAGTTATTTGATCTCCCGTTGGATGCTACTGGAGTTGTGTGAAGCTGTTTGAGAACCCAGTGTTTCATGACAGGTCGAAACACATAGAGATCAAATATCACTATATCAGGGATATGGTGCAGAGAGGAGTTGTGAAGCTCCTATACATTGCGATGGAGGAGTAGATTGCAGATGTGCTGATGAAGCCACTAGCTAGGGTGAAGTTCGAGTACTTCAAGGAGAGGCTTGGTGTTCTTCATATTGATGACACTTAGAGGAAGAAGTGATGGACACATTTGCAGAAGCCATTCCAAGTATGTTGGAAGGAGGATCCTTCACATGGCTGTGGATGTAAGCGCTGGATGATAAGCATCAGGACGATGCTCCAGTTACTGCTCTGTATATGCATCAGGAGGATGCTGGATATGATTAGTTGGATCATTTATATGTATATACGCATCATGTTGGATGCTGGATATGATCAGTTGGATCATTTATATGTACATGTATGTACACATCATGTTGGATGTTGGATATGATCAGTAGGATCATTTGTATATGTTTTGTATATGCATCATGTTGGATGATTGGACCATGTATCTGTATATGTATCAGGTGGATACTGTGTATGATCAGGTAGATCATGTATGTTGATATGTATCAGGTATGATCAGGTGGATCATGTTTTTGTATTTGTATCAGGTGGATACATTGTATGATCAGGTGGATCATGTATGATGATATGTATCGGGTAGATACTTGGTATGCATCAGGTAGATGCATTATATGATCAGGATGATCATGGATGATGAGATTCAGGATGTTGCTCCAGATGACATGCAACAGGATTTTGCTCCAGATGACATGCAACAGGATTTTGCAATGATAATGATTAGGACGATCATGTGTACATTAGGATGATGTATGGTGAGTATCAAGTTGATACTCTGTGGTCGTGGAACAGGTTGTGCAGATAAGCATGTAATTTGTGCCCTGGGAGATTTGCAGATAGTCTTTTGAGGTTTTGCCTATGGCATGTAATTTGTACCCTGGGATATCTAGCAAATGCTCTTTTGAGGTTTTGCTTGGGAGGACATATAATTTGTGCCTTGGGATATCTGCAGATAGTCTTTCGAGGTTTTTCCTATGGCATGTAATTTGTGCCCTGGGATATATTCCAAATGCTCTTTTGAGGTTTTGTCCTATGCCATGTAATTTGTGCCCTAGGAGATCCGATAGGTTGAGACGTGTGCTCGTAATCAGTCCTGGGATGCTCTTTCGAGGTTTTTCCATGACCACATGTAATTTGTGCCTTAGGAGATCTGATAGGTTGAGCCTTGTGCTCGTAATCAGTCCTCGGATGCTCTTTCAAGGTTTTGTGGTGACCACATGTAATTTGTGCCCTGGGAGATCTAATAGGTTGAGCCTTGTGCTCGTAATTAGTCCGGGGATTCTCTTTCGATGTTTTGTGGTGGGGTCACATGTAATAAGTCCTGGAGATCTGGACAGGATGAAAAAGGCCTCAGATGCTCTTTATGGTTCTTGCTAGTCAAGAGACTCTTTTAAGGTTTTGTGACGTACATAATAAGTCCTGAGATTTCCACATTATGGCCAGTAATGATGAAGAGCTGCAGGTGGTGGGCCTACATCTAGTATGAAAAAGGACTGGCTCTATAAAACTTCCTATGACGAGTAGATTCAGAGATTGATTGAGATAGCAGCAGCAGTGACGATGATCCAGAGAAGATGACTTGTGCTAGAAGACCTGTGTCAAGAAATACCTTCCTAGTTAAGAGGGAGTGTTGATGTATATGTAACTTTGGAATGTATTTCACATATATGTATATTGTATTCCTATAGAGATGTTATTATTCCTCTATACGGAAGTGGTTGTATTCCTATAGAGATTTTATTATTCCTCTATACGGAAGTGTCGTCATTTATATTGTAAGTGTCTTAACTTATACTTGATGGGTTATTAGACCACCTTGTTGGGGTCATCCTTGTATAAGTCATGTGGGTCAAAGGGTTATTAGACCACCCTATTGGGGGTCGGCCATGTGGGTCAAAGGGTTATTAAACCACCCTAGTGGGGGTTGGCCCTGTCAGCATTATGTTAAGTGGTTAAGTTGAGGCCGACCTAGTTGAGTAAAGGTCAATTCAAGTTAGTGTATAAATAGAGAGTGTGTCTCTCTCATTTTACACATTCTATTCTCTCACTCACACTTTGGAGAGTGGTGCACTTGTGGAGGAGGAGGCTCTGCTACTAGGAGAAGACTATCTCTTGTATTCTGGTTGTATCATTGCTCTATCTATCTTTGAGGAAGTTATTGGGGTTTTTCACCTTTATGGTTTTCCCCAAGTAAACTATGTGTCTCTTGTGTGCTTCCATTATTGTGTCCATGATTGATATGCTGTAGATTTGCTATACATGTTGTTCTCTCAGTTAAGATCCTAGATCAGATTGAAGTAAATTCTGAAAATTTAACACAACAACTAGGGTTTTTAATGTTTTGATATTTCTTAGAATGAAATATTTTGTTAGTCACAAAGATCTAAAGTACAAACATTACCTTGCTAGTTACAATACTCCATTCAACATAGTTACAAAAATTAGCTCAACTTAAGACTTAGTGAGGCTAGAGTAAGAGTTCAACTTGGGCTTGACATAAAATTTAGATAATACAAATATTATAAAAAGATACTATTATTTCATTAGAGAAAAACTTGGCATAATATCAAACTTGGGAAAACTTTGTGAAAAACTCTTCTAATGCACAAGTACTTGTGAGTGAAACTTGTTGTTGATAAGGGAGACTCATTGGAATTGAGTTGGAAATACTGCAAGATTAACCTTTCTGACGAGTCATACTCATTGGAAGCAAGTTTGAATAGATACTATATTAACTTTTCCTGTTTTGTGGATCAAGTTGAGTTTTAGTTGCTAGTTTGGGTAAAACCAGATGAGTTTTGTAACATTGCTACCTTGTAGTCAATCATGTAAGACAAGAAAACTATTTCAGGAATTCTTGAGTAAAAATTAATTTATGGGTTTACTCTTGTTCCAATACTTGTAATATCATATAGCTTGGAATCATTACAAAATTAGACTGATCCAATATAGAAAAATTAGAAAACTCTATTCATCTGCAATTTTATTGCTAGATATCATCCCTTGAAGGTTTTTTTAAAAGGAAAGAGAGGGAAAAAATAAATATTGACTATGTTCAAATAATGTTGAATTCATGTTATGGTGGGAACTTTGATATAATTGAGTCTCATATTCTTTGTCATATATTTATTACTAGTTCGGTAGACATTTTTGTCCTTGATTACTTCTATAACTTCTAAGATAGTTTTCCCTCTCACTCATGAGATTCTTTGTAATTTGTATCCCTACACTCATGAGATACTATGTAACTCTTTAGCCCTAAGGTTCTTTGTAACTCTCAGTTTTTGTATTAAGTAACTCCCACTTGTAGGTGTCACTGATTGTAACTCCTCTTTTCCTTAACAGTGTTGTCCTAGAGAAACTTTCCAATAGTAGTCAAGATAACACCAAACAACATCACTAGAGGTGATTCATAGGATACCTAGAGAGAAATAAACTAATGCACACGAGAGAAAAATGTCCAAGCACAAGTGAACACCAAATATATAGGTTCACTTACTAGTTCACCTTAAATACAACCCAATAATATAATAAAAGGTTACATTAATTCCTAACCAAAACCATTAATGACACAATATGAGTAGACCATAGCTAAATGTGAGGGTTACACCATTCTTTACACCCCTTGATAAGTTGTGAAGACTCTAGAGGGCTAGATAGAGATTACGAGAGTTGGTTTATGTATACCCAACTCGATATATAGCCGTCCATATTCGAACATAGGAGTGGGGTTGTGTGAATACCCAACTTAATAATGGTTAGACATAGCTGCAATAGAAATGATAGTGGGTTTATGAATGCCTGACTTGATTCAAGTGATAGTCAATTTATGAGTATGTAACTCGATAAAAAATATAGTTGGTTGATATAGAGGTGTCATCTTGAATAATTATGGGACCACATATAAGATGACTATTTTGGCTTTAAACATAACCAAATGTTTTAATAAAATATTGAATTAATGCCTAACCAAATGTGTTAGTGACACGATATGAGTATACCATAGCCGAATGTTTTTCAACGTCGCTTGATAATTTTTATAGAGGGATACAGAGCAATGATGAGAGTAGGTTTATGGATAACCAAGTCAATATAGAGTTGTCCATAGTCGAAAATCAGAGCGGGTTTGTGTGAATACCCAACTTTAAAATGGTTGGCCATTACTAGAATACAAATTAGAGTAGGTTTATGAAGGGACTTTAATGCGTGAAATACACCACTGGTTTCATTCAAGTGTGAACATATGATTCTAGTTTGCATATGTTGGACTTCCCAGGAAGCCTCAAAGTAAACATCAGCTCCGACTGATTGTTGAAATGTAAATGGAACCAATGCTTTGTGCATAGGACTTGTAATTTGGACCTATTTATGTCATATTTTCTGCTGCACACATCTTCATACATTTTGTAGATCCAAAATATCCTAAATAAATAATCATGGAGTCATCAAATTGTGCCCTAGACAAGTTCATTTCTAATTAGTTTTGTTAACTAGTTTGTGCTAGCCAAAATTGTGTTGTTACATTTTAAATTTGGTATAAAATTCGACTCCAACCTGATCAGGGATATTACATGTTTAAAGCGAAAAATAGTCATCTTATATGTGGACTACTCTCATTTGTATTGATTTGGGTACTCCTAAATAGACTGTCACTTGTATTAAGTTGGGTATTGAATTATGTATAAGAGTTAGGGAATTTGGGATGCTCTGGGTGACTTTGGGGGCCAAAGGGTCAAGTGCACTAAGTAGGACTTCCCAACAAGCAGTTTTCCAAACTCTCCCAAATAGGTTAAGGTGTCCTAGAATTCTCACGAACAAGGTTTTAGATGATTTAGTATTTTCTCAAGAACCTCAAACAACCATCAAATCAGAAAATAAAATCATACATAATTTTTATTGGCAAAAGTGGTAAAACTAGTCATTAAAAGATGCATAAAGAACCAGTCTTCCATTTTCTTGATCCAAATTGCCTTATAGGCTTACAAATTTCACTTCTGGAGTAAAGGAAGGTTCTGATATAAGTTATTGAACAACATCAGGTCAAAATCAGAGTTCTTGAGTAGGTATTAAATACATTATTACATTTAGTCCTTCAATTGATCTTTAATGCTAGAAAATATTACAATATTGAGAGAATAAGTATGAGAAGAGAAGAAGGAGATGAAATTATGTACTGTATCTAATAGGAGGATGAAATAAGGGCTGATGGATGTATATTATTGGAGCATTGAATCTTCTAAGCTTCTCATGGGCACATTCATCAACCGAAACTTCACACATGCGCTCCTTAACACTGAAACCTTGGCTCTGGTGGGAATGATTGTATCTTGGTCATACAGACACCTTTTTAAACAAGAAAAAAGGAATTTCTTACTGGAAATGACCCTAAGGATGTAATGGAACAGGTCTCACAACCCATAAATGGTCATAAATGCTAAACCCATAACCTCCATTTCATCCCTTCCACATTATTCCCACTGAATGAAGGGAACGAATAGAGATTTCGAACTGGGTGCTTGATATTCGTTCTTATGATTCTCAAATAAGGTTTAATGGAATTCAGGACCTACACATCATATTTCCATGGCTTCAAGAGAAGGAATAATATCGTAGAAGAATAATTGAAGAGAAGGAATGGGGCACATCTCCCACTCGTTGGCTAGGGCACATCTCCTTGCCTTGGTAAGATAAAGTGCTCACACACAAATTCAATAATGATCGAAATTTGTGAAAAGGATTTTCTTGTATTCTTTTATAAACTTTTTATGACCTACTGATCAAGTTGATGTGCTTGGTGACCTATGAGATCCCTTCAAAATTTTCCCTCCTTGAGTGGATAGGCCTTCCTGCTTTTCCTCTCTTATAACTATTCATCCTTTTAGAAAATATGCCCTCCTTGACTTGAGATGTTTCGTACTTTGTAAAATAGTTTCCTTCTTTGTAAACTGGCCTCTAATTTGGAAACTGTTCCCTCCCTTGGATTTTTTGGATGTTTCTAATTTCCTTCCTTTGGAAACTTTTTACACCTTTCCTTTTTTTCATCTTTTGTTATTTTCTTACCTCCAACTCCCTTTTAGAAACCTTATCTCCATGAGGGCGCCCTCTTGGCCCACTTGATCAAGATTTAGGAATAATTATTTATAAAAATAATTAAAAATAATAAAATAATTATTTATACTAGACTTAGGATAATTTTTATTCTAAGCATACATAAAATGAAATAAATTTATCTCCCTACGGGTTATTTTGTCCCCTTTTCCCTCGGGAACTAAATGAGCCAAAATTGGGTACATGGCAGTACTCCCTTCCCAAAATATCTTGTCCCCAAGCAATTGAAAACAACTCCAACTAAATATGAAGCCAACCAATGACTTCACTCTTGAAAATATGTTGCTGGTTGTCTAGAATTGGAATCCTCCAATCCAAGTTGAACTACCAAGGGTCCATCATGTTTTGGTTACTCCACTGTAATTATAGTCATTCTCAAAATGACTAATGTTTTTTTCTTCTAACAAAATTTTCAACCCAATTAGGATAATTGAGTAGAATTCCAGGATCCCACTGCTTGCTCTATAAGCACCTAAATTTTTGTGCCACCTTTGGAAATATGTCACTCCAAGGAATGCAAGGATCCCAAGATATCAATTGCATCCTCCCAAACATCAAAATCACTTGATAGTGTCTATCATCAAGCATGATGCCCAGATCACACCACCACATTGAAAGTTGATAACTTCCAATGAAAAACTGAATATCCGTGATAATTTTCCACCAAATATGGAACTCCTCAATAAGGGGTTGAATCATATCAACTCTTCCTAAGGAATAGGTGGTGACCAATGTCCATCCAAGAATACTGAGAGCATCATCTAGAAACCCTAGATTCCCATGTCACTACTCACATGAGATACATGTTATCGCTAATGAATCTTTTCTTATGCAAGCAATAAATTTACCTTTGGGGTTGCTTACCTCTAACATTTATCCACTCATAAAATCAATATATGAACAAAAACCACATCTAATTGGTCCAAATGAACTTAATCTAGCTTCCCCATGTGCTAGCCTTGTTGTGGTGCAAAGGCTCAACATTCTACAAAATATTCCACCTAGTTGGCCCAAGTGCAACTTCCATGCATTCTTGTGCATGATGGAGCCATCCAAGAGATTCCTCTACTGCTTCTTTTCAAACTAGGAATGGAATGGTGCACTTGTCAAACCATGTGGTTTGACCATTAAGTCATCAATGGGATATGTGAGAGCCTTTTTCTCCTCATGGGGCACCAAAAGAAAGATTCCCTTTACCCAATATTCATCCCTATGTGTGTTGGATTCCATATGTGTGTGGGATGGAGAATAATGAACCAAATCTCTAAAACATTCATCCATCAGACTTGAGGTTGGATCAACTATAGTGAGATAATGTGCCTCCTCCAAAACTGTGTAATAATATCATAGAGGCAACTCATAATATATTTGCAAAAGAACAGGTGCTTGGCCTTCATCTTGCTTAACTTAAAACTCCCCAAGCACATGCAAATCAGAATGTACTTCATGTGCCATCATCACATGAAGTTACTCCTCTACACCATGAATACAATCAGCCATATGAGAATGACTGTCTACAATGTAAGAAGTGAAAGGTTTTGGATTACTACTTCATTCTTTAACTTTCTTGTACTGACCTAGGTTCTTTGCGTTTATGGGGCCAACAATGCCACTTCTCCACCGGCCCTTTCAAAAACAACTAATGAACAGGATGAGGTCTCACTCGTGGCGAAGTTATGCGAGATTATAGAAGCAGGTTTCTGTAATAAGGTGATGCGCGGTTTTGAAACTGGCTAGAGCAAAGTTCTCCCGACTTCGCATGTACTTTGTGAGTACTGCGCACATATGTGACTGCGTGCTTAGTAGCTCTTACCTTACAATACAATACAATACAACAACGCAACTCTAGGATTGTGCTTCTATTCCATTAAACACCTTACAAACTCCGTTGACTTAGTGTTTATCCATAAAACTTATACACTCAACATGCTCAGAATTACTTGCATATTCAGCCATACAGGTTTTATACTTAACACATTATTCTCATCCACCATACATGTGAAAATACATATAAAAGCATGAACACACATAAGCATAAGTATGAATGTAAACATAAACACAAGCATTCACAATCACACTCATTCAATCACATAACACACTTATTTACGTGGTTCACCCCCAAGATGGGAGCTACGACCACGAGAATTGTTGTTTATATTAATGGGAAGGGTCAACAACTCCAGTCTGCTCACACAGCTGCAAAGCCTCTTTCTCTTCTTCAATGGGTCTCTTCGCACACAATTGCCGAGCCTCTTTACGATACTTAGTCTTCAAAAGACCCAAAATAAAAACAATAAGGACCTACTATCACCAACCCTTCCCTTACAAAATTTTCCCTTTTATAGATCGTGCCCGAAGGTCACATATTTACAATCATTGTGAGCCAAAAACCCTATAGTACAAAAATTCCCCAAAATTGGTGCGGTTACCCTGCTAACCCAACCTATCGTAGTCGACAACTGCTTCACTTGCCTTCGGCCACCTTTCTGCACCGCTTCTGGCTCTCACGACTCTTCTAACAGCTGTAGCTCTAACGGAATGGCTCTAACTACATACTGACATGTCCCTTTCCATCGCTCTAGCTCTTTTGTCACTATTCATCCGTCATTCTACCTCTAACAGTTTCTTCTGTTTTGGATGTCTCAGTTGTCCTGGTCATTCTTAGTACTCTTCTTAACTAAGAAGGAGATAGGTCCCTTTTCCTCTAAAAAAACGTCATGCCATACCCTTCGCCCGGGAATTACGGAGACACTTTCCCAAAATTAGGTTATTACCAGCCTTTGTTGAATCTGTACTTCCTTGAAGCTATTGTACTTTTACTTCGCTTCATCGTAGCTTCGCCTAATCCCCAAAACTGCGTTAACTTGTCCTCAAGTTATGCTTCATCAAAATTGCGCTTCTCTTGAGACTTTTTTGCACAATTACATGAACCTTGGAAAAATTGCGCACGCCTTGGGCCTCGCCCAGCAGGACCCTTACAATTACTCGTGGATCTTCCCCGATCCACTTTCACTGGCTGACTTCGACGGCGCGCCTTCTAAGGCACTCAACTTCGTAGTGAATTTTTGCAGAGTTGCGCTAAGCTTCGCAACCGTGCCCTTAGCTTCATCCTCAAACTCTTTGATAGTCTCCAGCATTGCCTACGAGACTTATTGTAATGTCCCCTCCTATCATACCAGCATGATAGAGAGGATCGTGATACTAAACCGGGCAACTAGCCCCATGAACTTTTAACTAAGCATTCACATAATATAAAAGCCATATGGGATGTATAATTATAAGAATAACACAGCGAAAATAATATCAGTAACACATCCCTCATATATTCAAGATATTCATCAAATATAATTGCAAAGTTAACACAAGAGAATACTTATCTTAACAAAGTAGTCCCAAGCAACCAGCTATGCATCTGCAACGTTCCACCCAACCATAGGCCAGTTGTGCTTATCAACGTCTTGATGCAAGTGCCACCCCCGAGTTGGGCATGATCTCTACAAGGAATCAGGGAAAAGCAGACTCACACATAGCCAAGCATACACCAAGATGAGCCAAGCCAATCTACAATTGGGTTTACCAGGCTGCTAGGAAATGGAAAGGAAGAGTGGCTAAGCTAGTGAGCTCAAGCACAGAGCCAGGGGTAACCTTACAAGATCTATCTAGCTTGGCACCCACAATACCTACACACCCAACACAAGGAAGTATTCTTTTCACTATTGTACAGTCCCTCAAGCCATACCTTCCCATTCTAGAGTGTCCCAGGTGTGCATAGAAGAGTAGCCAGCCCTCTTGATCTTCTACAGAGGTTATTCTCCCCACTAGGTTTATCAAGCCAATTTTGTCCACTACCACTCCAAATATTTTGCTCACAGGTTTAGACCAAAAATAGGGATGCACATAACAACAGAAGTATGAGTGCTGGGCATGAAGAAACGTTTTTACAGTGAGATGCCCAAAGATGGGGTTTCTACCAACCCAGAAAAACGTGGGAAGACCCAAAACGAAATGGCAATTGGGGATTCAACCCTGGAGAGCAAAGACCATTTTTAGAAAAACGCCCATGGGTATTTTGGGGCAAAAATGACCTCTATAAACCCCCAAAATGTGACTCCCTTTCTCCCTGCCACTTTGCAACACAAAAATGAGCTCCCAGCTATGGTAAAATGCAGGAAATTGGTAAAAACGTGATGGGGAAAGACCCAATAGTTTTTTTGACTGCGTGAGAGAGGAAAGACTATATGTTCAGAATGGCTTTGGGCACCATTTTTTGGGTGATTTCTTGCCCCAGAAGCAAAAACATGGATTCCCAGGTTGATGGCTTGCCCATGCATGAAATTGGCTGCCATACCTCTTCATTCCCAAGGCATTAACTGCCTCAACCAACTCTTGGAAGAATTAAATGATTGGGTCCATAACCCAAAATGGGTAGTTGAGGGTTTATGGGTTTTCTCATTGACACATGGATTAACACCATTGGCTCAAGGGTTTGAATAATTTCCCTCCCTATTCCTTGTAGAATCATGCCCCATCTCTTTGTTGCATTGCATAGCTAGTTGTGGGTATTTTCATTAAAATTCGTATTTACATGATGTCTTATTTACATTGTGCCTATCTAGCACAAGAACCTATGCATCTATTTGTTTTAATTGCCGATACATAAAATGCTAAATCAATGGTGGGGCCTTGGCCTTGAGCTCCTCACCATGATTAAATTACAATATTTACATCATTTACAATTTAATGCAAAGGGGGTCAAAATGGGGACATTACACCTATCCCTGAACTTGTTCTTTAAGTGTTCCTTCTGTTGCTTGAAGTTCTAGGAAATTCTCATCTATGTGCTCCAACAACATGAGCGCTTCTTCTTGCATTGGCTGCAACTTCACTGAAGTGACAGCCTCTTTTTCCTTTAATGCTTTTAGTTGCTTCTGCATCTCCTTTGTCTCCGTGAAATTTTGTATCTTTTGAGTTGGCGACAAATTCTTCATTGCTACGTTCATAGAGTCTAGCTCTTTCTATCTGTGCTATAGGTTCTCTTGTATTTTCTGTAGGTCTGGATCTTCTTGCAGCATAGCCAGCACTCTAGTGGCTTCCTTGAGCAGGTCCTGACATCTCGCCACTTCCGCGGAGACGTTTTCTATCGTGAACTTTACTTCTTCACCTCGAGCTACGCTATCGTCCTGAGGAGTGGTAGGATGGTGAGATTGTAAATCAGCAATCTATTCTTTGTATGCAACTTCCATATCCATCATCTCTACCTTGATATTTTCTACTGCGGCCCCAATCTTAATTATAGTGGCCTCAACCTCAGGTTCTTCCTCTCACTCGAGGTATTTTTACGCATACTACTGATACTGTCTCTTTAAGTCTACGGTTCTTCTCCTAGGCGTTCGACAATTCTCTTCTGATTCACGTAGATTCCTTCTTCAGCTCATCATAGCTCTTTTCTAGCTGTATGTTCTTTTTGTAACCGGTGATTTCCCTGTCGCGTATCTCCTCCACAACATGTAGGTGCGTATTGTGTAAGTCTTCAATGGGAAACATCGTGACATTAAGGTCGAGGTGTGCCAACTTCTTTGCTTCTTCCGCTAGTACGTCATTTGGAAATATGAGGTTTACTGGCTCAATCTTTACCAAATGAGGACACAAGGTCAAGGCATGTGATTGTGTCTTCTTTTTGTTGGATTCACCTGACTGACCCTTGAAATCAGATTCTCGCACCAAGTCCTACTGGACTTGTTCAATCTTTGCAACGATACTTTTTATCTCTGCGAGGTTCAGAATGAGGTTTGCTTGTACCTCCTCACTTTTAGTTTCCTTAACATTGAACGCTTCGTCTAAGTGCTCACTAAATTTCCTTGCAATGACCTCGTAGTCATTGTCATGCAATTGCGCTTCAAGCGACGTCTTGGTGGCTTTATGCTTCTTTCTGTGCACTTTCGCTGGTGAAGAGCTTTCAGGTTCTTTTCTTTTCTCCCCTTGTGTTCCTATACCAGCATCATGTTGCTTTTATTTTTGCTTCGCACTTGATGTGCCTTCGCCATTATTTTCATTCCCACCTCCACTTTCCTTGGACGTGGTGTTGACTTCCTCTGCTGTGTCCACCTTCCATTCTAGCGGCCAATGTTCTATCATTATATCAATCTGCGCAGCATCCAGCTGATAGAACCCTGGGTACCATAGTGTTTGTTCCTTATCATCCCTTGGATGAATATATATAAATTCCACGTTTTCCTTAAATTGGAGCCTCTGAATATACGCGGTTGTCACTGGCTTGGAGATGCGTTGAGTGCGCTAAAAGCCATCACACAACTACTCGTAATATGTGTATAGTTGCTTGTTGTTTACGTGGTATCTGTCTAACTTTGTGTTTTCCCACATGTTGGAAAACCGTGTTCCTCGGCATTCTCCAAAGAAGACTGGAAGGCTTTGATGATAAAGTGGCTCTTTCCAACCCACAAATGCAATTAGTACCAACAACCAATTGTAGTGGAATGCAGATCCACTTTTTGAGTCTCTCAAACATCGTCAAACAACTCATTCAACAAGTATCGTTCCCAGTTATATGGGGTTCCATCCTTAACTTTTGATGCTAGGAGAACAGTTGCGGCAGGAACCTCTGTCGGTCTGTATTTTCTGTACACCTTCCCTTCTAATAACTGAATAGTGAAGCATCTGGCATCGTCCGCAATGCCAAATGTGATCTATCCACGGATTCCTTTCTGTAAGCTGAATTCTTCCTTCATCCTAGTCGCGAGCTCTTTATCTTGAGACTTCACCACGAAGTCTACTAACGGATTCGTGCCTCGCTTGTTGAGTAGCATGATCACATATATGAGGTCAATGTTCAAGTCGATCTTGCCATCTAACTGGTGAGATCTTAGAATGGATGCCTAATAAGGGAAGTTAGACCAAGAGCCTACTTTAATTATCAACCCGGGGGACCTACAAACTTCAGAGGTGCTGGCACTATATGTTCTCTTATAGGATAGTCTTTGTCATGGTTGGTTGTTGGTATCAATGTTTAAAGGTTTTCCTAAAAATAAATTGAATAAGCTGTGAAAGGATTGACTAATTTATGGATGAGAAATTCCTACGCTAAGAAATTTAAATGTTGAAGACAGTAAATCTATGTTAAAAATTGCTGAAAACAGTAAATATACCTTAAGAATTAACTTGCGGAAAATAGTAAATATATACTATGAATTTGAATGCTGAAAACTTGGCAAATCTATTCTAAAATACCGAAAGATGGCTCTCTAATCTAAGAAGCAAATATTGTAAATCAAATACATAAACTAGAAATCTGATCTAAAATATTCAAACGCCAAAAATTAAGTTCAGAATGTAATTATCCAATGCTACGAATTAATCATTAATTAACCAAAGTACTGAAAGTAATCAATCTTCATGAGCAACTATAATAATGGAAAAGTGCATGAGCTTCAAGATATAGATCGTTGTTTCATAAGTAATGCAAGCACACAGGAAAATAAGTGTCGAAATATGTCTTGGCAGAATGCTGCTACAGAACTACGGAAACAGCGTTACCAAACTACAGAATGCGCTATAACCAACTACGGAATCAGAATGGTTGCTTTACTACAGAAATCAAATCATGCTATTTAAATGCCATCAAAAATACTTTCATATGTGATATAGATTAAGTCAATACAAAGCACATAATGAAAAATACCTGAACAGTAAAGTCTCCTGACTTACATGTTGGAGGGGCCCTCTCCAACCCGTACTCAGGAGTGGAGAAAACTTATAGACGTTGAATTGAAATAAACATCAATATCTTTATTCAAAATAGTAACTTCATGGTTTAATAAAGGTCTGTAACACAAGCTATCTCAGCAGTACAAAACATAAAAAAATGGTTCCCAAAAATGCCAACAGGATCCCCTCGCTACCCGAGAGGTCCATATACATATGCCTCTAATGCTTAACCTAACTATATGTCTAATTGTCGATCCTGCTGAACAGAAGTTCTCTCTATAAATTAGGGAAAAAGGCATTGATCTTTGTATGATCTTTCAGTCCTTCACTTGATTTGCATGTTTGTCTCTTAGTGTACCTGTACCTGCTCAATCATACTCATTTTTCATATAATTAGTTTATTGAACACGCTTTCAAACATACAAGAATAATCTTTAAAACAACTTCATTAAATAATCAAGGTAAATCATTTCCCCACAAAACAAGTGTATTTCTTCAACCATTCTTGTGCTTCACTGTGGGAAAAAGGCTATTAGATACCTGTAATTTGTTGAGATATTGTAACTTCAAAGAATATTATATTTGTACTTTATTATTCCGGAGATGTTTCATTCCTCCGTGAAGATCTTATTGTATATCCGGAGATGTTTATTCCTCCGTCGGAATGTGGTAACTCGGGTTATTAGACTTCCCTAGTGGGGGTCGGCCCTGTATGTGTTATGTGGGTCAAAGGGTTATTAGACCACCCTAGAGGGGTCGGCCCAGTCAGTTGTAGTGGGGTATTTAACCCATTGGTTAAATACGAGCCTACGTGTACTTGTGTAAAAGATATGCCAGAGTAGTGTATAAATAGAGGAGGTGTGTTCCTCATTTGACACACACACTCACTTGAGAGAGAGGCGCACTTGTGGAGGAGAGGTCTGCTATGGTGGAGGAGGAGATCATATCTTTGGTTTGCATCTTTGTATATTGCTGGTCATCTATATTGAGGAATCTTTACTGGGTTTTCTACCCCATGAGGGTTTCCCAGGATAAATCTGTGTCTCTTGTGTTTATGTTATGCTTGTTGTTTCTTTAGTGATCCTGTATATGCTATTATTGTGAAATGGAATGTAATGCTGCTATTTTCTGTCTTAGCATATTAAATCTTAACATAATTTGGACTCATCATCTCCCCTATGCTTGAAGGATTCACTCGTCCTTGGGTGACATATTCATCTCTTCGACAACTTCTCTGATGTCCCATGCAACTACCCTGGGGGTCCTTGCCTGCTTGCAGTATCCCATGCTCTGATCCTCCTTGACCCATGCTCTCCTCTCTTCTTCCTCATTAATATGTTCCTTAATAACCAGAGGAAGGAAAAATGGGGGATTTAGCCTCATTCCAATCCATCTGAGCTGATTCTTTATCAAGGATTCCCTGTATAGTTTATCCTTGACGAGAGCAGCTTCAAGTCTGAGAGGGGAGTGAGGTTATTTTCTTTTTAGATCACTTGCTACTCTGCGCCATCTTTCATCAATAGACTCATGAACCTCTTTATGTGTGTTATGGAGAGTAACATCAAAGTGTGCCATAGCCTCCTGCTGCTTATCAAGGAGAATAGGGATCAACTCCTCATCTTGGGTGATGTTCCTATGGTTGTAAATTATTCTTTCAGGGTGATTCACCTCTGCTCTGACCCATAATGGATTTTTCCATTTTGTTGCAACATAAATGTGGTAGTCATGAGCTCGTTCAATATCGTGATTCGTCCATGAACAAAGTGTCCTCAACTGGAAATCGCCCATGTAAGGGTTTGGAGACCAATTGGGTGAGCTAGGAACTATGAAATTGTGCAAGAAAAAATCACTTAGCTGGTCCTTCTCCAAATCTATGGAGTTTAGAGATGTATCCACAAATTCCTTGGGGGAGTCTATCTCTATCGAGAGTCCCTGTTTTAACCTTTGGAGATGGAATTTGCCCCACTTTTCTTGTAGATAAACTACATAAATTGTTGATGGCAGCCTGAGCTCCAGTAGTTTATAATATATTTTAGTGGTAGTAGCCAAAATGTCCGTCAATTGAACAATCTCCTGGTCCTTTTTGGCTAACTCCTCTTGTGCCTCAGCCAATTTCTCTTTAAGTGTTGAATTTTGCTGCTCAGCCAATTTTAGCTCCCCTGCATGATGCATTTTCAAAATTTGTGTCTTTTCAGGTGAAAACAGTGGAGAAGTTGGCTGGCTTCTCTGCATTCTGGATTCAATTTTCAATGTTTCCAGCTCCTCTCTAAGCTTTTATAGTTCTTCCCATGCCTCAGCGAGTTGGTCAACAACCCCAGGGTTTTCATTATGCTCAGGAGGGTTCCACTGGAAATCATCTTGCTCTTATTGTGCCTTTTGTTCTTCTTCTACAGCCTGCCCTTTTTGTTCATCCTGCTCTTTTGGTGTAGAGGGATCTTCCTGATCTATCCCAAGATCATCATCATCATCAGACACATTTTGAATTAGGGGGTTGGGTTCCCTTTTTACCTCTTTTGTATGCTTGATCTTGGCTGACTATGTTAACCTCTTGCTTCTCCTCTTTGTCCCTTGCTCACTGATGGAAACTCCTGACTCCTTTTGGGAGTCATCTCTTGAGTGCTTGATTTTCATCAGGGTATCTGCCACGCTATCCAGGTCGATTTTCCTCTTTGCTCCTGATGTAGAAGTGGTATTTTCTTTCAACCCATAAACTAGGGGTATGTTTATATTAGGTGTTCCCCTCATCCTCTGTACATCATCCGTTGAAACCACTACAAACTCCTCCCAAGAAATTTCTAGGATCTGCACTTTAATTCTTCACAAATGATCAATTTGATCAGCCCATGGTGGGCTAACGCATCCTCTTTTCCTTCAATAACTTTCCTGCTCATTTCTCCCAGAGACAGGAGAAGATAGTATGGAATGCTGATGTTGTTGTTCGGTAGAAGTTGGCCCCTGTGCCTCAGCAACTCCAGAATTCGAAAATGAAAAATAAGGACATAACTCAGCCTACCAGTGCATGTAATGTATTTCTAGACAATTACATCCATTTCCTCCCATGGTACCGGCATGGAGAGTCTTTTGAATCCATTTTTATCTTCGTTGTAGACCTCTCCTTGCTCGAAGAATGTTGTATTGCTTTATGGTCTTCCTCCCGGTCGTCTCTACCCCAATGCAGACCCATTGGTAGACCAGTGTATTTGGCAATTGCTTCATCGTCCAACCTTATACGTAATCCCTTCACTCGGGTGATGAACTGTTCATCCTTGATGTGCTTTAAATTTACTACAAATTCCAGAGCCACCTCTATATTGTGTCCTTTCAATCCTAAGATGAAAGGCATCCAACCCGCATTGCGGATGATTGGTAAGATTCACGGGCTCTGATAAATAGCGATGTGTTCCTCTGGTTATATCTTTTTGAACCCTTTTGTCATCTTAAAATATCCTCTATAATCAAACAAAACCAAAAACTTTGAATGTGGCTTTTACCTCAACTGGTCGGGATTGATTACTGGCTTGAGGACTGGATTGCTGGCTGAGTGAACACACCAACTTTCGGTTTCTTTCTTCTGGAGAGTTTCTGAGAGGGTTGTATTTGCAAAACTGGCTCTTTGGAAGATTAGGCTACCTTACTTAACTGCATTTCTACACTTATCCTCATCATCGCTCATTGTAAGTGTCGCTTTATCCATTCCTTTCCATAATCGAGCCCTGCATTTCATTTCATCATTGCATATTGCCCCTTTTGCTCTGATCATTGGGGAATACGGTAGCTAGATGCAGTTTTATCATTTGCTGATATGACGAAGGTGGGTAATCATGATCTTGTGAGGTAGTCTGAACCTTGCCGCTGATTTAATCTAAAAGTTGTCCTCAGCTTCATAAATAACCGTCTTGCGGGATAATGATTTGACCTTAAAAAATAAAACAATTATGTTTAGAGATTACCTCGTTATGTTTTAGTGTACCTAAGTTCATGATCTGGCCCAATTTTTATGTGCGCTAGATTCTGTAGTAGATTTGGCATTGTCCGTAGTAAATTTTCACATGTCAGTAGTTATGTGTGCTTGCTTCTTTTTCCTTTGGTTCATTTGAATTTGTTGTATCACATGCTTTTGAAATTCGCGCCATTTTCTGATTTGACTTTTTGATGATGCTTTTGCATTGGGTTTCTAATTCTTTCCTGTATTGTTTTAATCTATGTTGGCTCACTTGAATAGATGGCTAGCTCGCGTGAAGATATTGCAGATGTGATTGAATAGTTTGTTTGTTGTGAATGAATTCTGTAGTAGTTGATACTTTTGCTTTCTTCCTTGAATACATGGCTTGTTTGTTGATAAGCTTCACACTCTATTGATTAGATTGTTGGCTCACTTGAGTCATGACTGATTCGTTGATAATTTTCTCGCTCACTTGATTAGATTGCTGGCTCGCTTGTATTCTGATGACTGGCTTGCCTGATTTTATTTATTTGCAATGTGCATGATGCTTCTTCATGGGGATGTATGATGCCCTGCAATTTTACCTATTATTACCTGAATGGATCATGTTGGATCTTTCTTTCAGTATTGTCTCTTTCTTCTTTTTCTCTTCTTTTTCTCTCTTTTTTCATTCATTTTTTCTTTTGCTCTTTTTTTTCATATCATTTTTCATCATTTTTTTTTCATTTTTCATTTTTTCTTCCATTTTTTTCTTTTTATTATATTTTTTTCTTTTTATTATTTTTTCGGAATTGGAATTCAATGATATTCCATATTCTCTATCAGCATCAATTGTTGCTGGTAGAGTACTTGTGTGAATTCCTCCCTTGACAGTGGTTTTTTGTAAAGTTTTAGCCTATGTCCATTCACTATCATGGGAAACTCTTCTTGATCAATTGTAATAATCTTGACAGCTCCATTTTCATAGATTTTATCAATGATGTATGGTTCGATCCATCTAGTTGTTAGTTTTCCCTTGAAAGTATGGAACCTAGAGTCATAGAGTAGTGCCCAATCACCTTCCTTGAATTTTTTATCCTTTATGTGTTTTTCATACCACTTCTTCATTTGTTGCTGGATGATTTCAGTATGGGCAAGTGCTTGTTGGCGCTGTTCATCCAATTGGTTTAATTGTAGCATGCATTCCTGTTGGATTTCTGAAAGTTCCATATTCAACTGTGCTGCAATTCTTAATGTTTGTATTTCAAATTCAATTGGAAACATAACTTGCTTTCCATAAACTAGTTCATAAGGTGTAAATCTTGTTGTTGTCTTCCATGTGGTATTATAAGCCCAAATTGCCTCACTTAGTCTGTCAGCCCAATATCTTTTGTGGAGTTGGACAGTCTTTGTCAAAATCCTTTCTAATTCTCTGTTGGTTACCTCGGCTTGACCATTTGCTTGAAGGTGATTGGAGGAATCTCTGTGCTTGACATTGTTTCTTTTAAGTAAGTTTTCTATTAGATTTGATGTAAACTGTGGGCCTTGATCAGAAACTAGTTCTCTTGGTACTCCAAAGCTGTGAAAGATATGCTTAGTGAATAATTTTGCCACGTTGGTTTCATTTGCTGTAGCAAGTGCTGATACTCAGTACACTTTGTAAGGTAGTCAGTGCATACTAGGATGTAGCTCTTCTAATTTCTGTGGGTTTATTGGACCAACAAAATCAAATCCCCATTTTTCGAATGCCTCCAAGGAGATTTGTGGATGGAGAGGCATTTCTTCTTTTTGTGTTGGTTTCCCCATTCTTTGGCATTCATCACAGTGTGAAACATATTCATAAACATCCTTGTGGAGTGTTGGCCAATAATACCCTATTTGCCAAATTTTATAGGCTGTCCTCTTGGCAGCATAGTGTCCTCCACATGGTTCATTGTGAGTGGCATGCATTATGTAATGCATTTAATCTTCTCTAATGCATCTTCTGAGTATTTGATCTGGTCCTTGTTTGAATAGCATACCCTCTATCCATGTGTATGTGGCACTTTGCCTTATTACTTTATTCTTTTCTTTGTAGCTATAGTGTGCTAGAAATTTTCCAGACACTAAATAGTTTTCTATGTCAGCAAACCATGGGATCCTTGTAGAGATTGTGAAAAGATGCTCATCTAGAAAAATGTCATTTACCACTTCATTGTCTTGTCCATGAGTGAGCCTAGATATAAAGTCAGCCACTACATTGTGTTTTCCTGGCTTTTCCAAAATTGTGATGTCAAACTCTTGTAGGAGGAGTAGCCACCTAATGATTCGAGCACTTGTATTAGGTTTGTTCGTGAGATAAATTATTGCTGAATGGTATGTATGGACAAAGACTTGGTAACCTGATATGTAGTGCCTGATCTATAAATCGTGATTTTCTTCCTGGAATGTCCACTAGTGATCATCATATTACCTAATCTTCAACCTATGTAAGTATATTCAGTTGCTAGCCAAGGTCTTCCTAGTATGATTGGATAACCACTAAGTTTACATTTTACTTCTATGACTATGAAATCAGTTGGGTATTCCCAGTATTCAATATTGATAATTATGTCTTTGAGCATTCCTTCGGGTTTCAGAGTGGATGTGTCAGCTAGCTGGAGTACTGTAGTTGTTGGTCTGACCATTGATTGGAGTCCTAGGTATATCATGGTATCCTTAGTCATCACATTGATAGCAACTCCCAAATCGATTAGGCTTCTATCTATTTGTTTGTTATTGATGGTCACGTTTACTACTGGGTTGTTTGGATCAAGATATTTAGGGTTAATAATAATACCCAACATTAAATCTGCTAATTGTCCCACTACATTTATGGTTGGTGGGTCACATTTTCTTCTACAAGGTTTCTTCAGACAATTTTCTTTAATAAACTTGTTACATATGGGCACATACCTTATGGCTTGCAAAATCATAATTTGGATGTTTAAGTGCTTCAATTCGTTTAAAATTGCATTTTCTTCTTCATCTTTTGTACTTCGTATAAGTTTCTGTGGAAATTGAGGGTTTTTTCTTCG
Organism: Larix kaempferi; assembly: GCA_027924585.1. NCBI lineage: Eukaryota > Viridiplantae > Streptophyta > Pinopsida > Pinales > Pinaceae > Larix > Larix kaempferi. The sequence continues at coordinate 7,692,116 of BSBM01000434.1, forward strand.
TGTGAGTGGTTGAGTTTCTTCCTCCTGAGGGTTTGGCTCATCTCGATGGTGAATATGGGGTTGTGTCGTTTGTTCATGAGCCTTAGGTTCTTGGATATTCTGCGTGTGTGTATTTTGCAACGTTTTCCCAGACCTGACGTTTATTTCGTTTATTTCCATGGTGTCTACTACATATGTAGGGAATTCTGTGATTTCAGCGTTATAGGTCTGTTGCTGTTGTGCAGGTCTGTTATTATTAGGGTTTGGGATGGGTTAGGTTGGAAGTGGTGGGGGTCTGGAGGGTAGTTGATTCTGTTGGGGTGGCATAATAAGTGGATATTGTAATGGGGTTCTCCAATTTGATGGATGGGGGTATTGATTTGCATAATTCGTGTATGATGGAGGAAACGGTGGGGGGTATGGAGGGAAAGACGGTGGGTAATAAGGTTGTTGATAGGCTGGTTGATAAGTTTGTTGATTTTGATGATAAGTTTGCTTATTTTGCTGCCACTGGTTTGGATTTGGCTATGCTTGCCATGGAGCTAGTGCAGAGTTCCAATTGTGTTGGCCCTGATTATAGTAGGCTTGATTGCTAGGTTGGTATGGTCTAACAAAATTACTCCTCCTTTGATTTACAAAACAGAGTTGTTATATTGCACCTTCAGTTGCGGGATCTTGAATAGCAGCCTTACATGAGGGTAAGAGAGGACAATTATCAGTGGAGTGATCGTCAGTGCAGAGACCACATATTTCTATGGTGTTTAATGTGCACTACCCCTTCTCATGTTTCTTTCTACAACGAGGAAAGAATACTGCCAAGGCTTGGTTAATTTCATCCTGCTTCTTCTTTATTTGGATTGCATCAAGTTGCTTGGCCATGGATTGTAGGATTTTAGTTTTCATGTCATCAAGGAGGTTCCCTAGATTAGATTTTGTAAGGTTTGGTCCTGAAGATGATGATGATGATCCTATGGATATATGTGTATCTCTTGTCCCATTTTTCCTTTTCCTAGACCTTGAATGGATTTTGAAGATCTATAGTATCTGGTCATAAATTTTATGGAATGTCTCCATCTCCTAAGAGGTTTAAGATCTCAAAATTCTCTTCTTTGATCCCTCTAAGAAGGACAAGTTTTAGTGATTCAGGGTCTAGGGTGCAATGGTTAGCTCGTTTGTAGTTGAGCTGAAAATGCTAGGCATAGTCTTCTAAGGATTCATAGTCTCCCTGCTGCATCCTAAATATTGCATCCCCTGTATCCTTTGCTTTGCAGTAGTCCCTATATTTTTCTAGGAATGCTTGTTTCATTTGGTCCCAGCTAAAAATACTATTTCCTTATAAAATCATGAACCACCTATGTGATTGATCTTTCAGTGTGGAGGGAAAAAGCCTCAGCTTTTGTGCATCAGTAGTGTAATCAAAGGATCTGCAAACTACCTCAAACTCAAACAAGAATGTGTCAGGATCTTCTGAAGTCAAACCATGGAATTTTGGCAGATTGTTAGGGTTGATATTCTTCATCCTGACATCTCCAAGAGGTATGCTAATGGGAAAGGTGAACAACTCTCTAGGTTCCTCTTCTTCGTCTACCATTGTGGTGTTTCAGCTGGAACTAGAAAAGGAGTTGTCTCTGTTTGGATCATATGTAGAATCAATTTCGTCTTCAAAGTTTAGGAATTCACATTGAGAGTGGTCAAAACTGTTGTTACCGTTGTTACTCATAGGACGCCTAGGAAGAAAGCGTCCAAACCTATCCCTCTGTCGACGAGGCATTCATTGGTAAAATATTTATGTTTTTTTTCGTGTTTTATGTATGTTTTTTTTTTTTAAGATGTCTCCTAAAATATTTAACACCTCCCCGAAAATGGCACCAAAAAGTTGTGAGCTCTTAGAATGGATGCCTAATGAGGGAAGCTAGACCAAGAGCCTACTTAATTATCAACCCGGGGGACGTACAAACTTCAGAGGTGCTGGCACTATATGTGCTCTTATAGGATAGTCTTTGTTGTGGTTGGGTGTTGGTATCAATGTTTAAAGGTTTGCCTAAAAATAAATTGAATAAGCTGTGAAAGGATTGCCATGGATGAGAAATTCATACGCTAAGAAATTTAAATGCTGAAAACAGTAAATATATGTTAAGAAGTTAAATATTGAAAACAGTAAATATACCTTAAGAATTAACTTGCGGAAAACAGTAAATGTATACTATGAATTTGAATGCTGAAAACTTGGCAGATCTATTCTAAAATACCGAAAGTTGGCTCTCTAATCTAAGAAGTAAATACTGTAAATGAAATACATAAACTGGAAATTTGATCTAAAATATTCAAATGCCAAAAACTACATTCAGAATGCAATTATCCAATGCTATGAATTAATCATCAATTAACCAAAGTATTGAAAGTAATCAATCTTCATGAGCAACTAGAATAATGGAAAAGTGCATGAGATTCAAGATATGGATCACTTTTTCATAAGTAATGCAAGCACACAAGAAAATAAGTGTCGAAATATGTCTTGGTGGAATGCTGCTACAGGACTACAGAAACAGCGTTACCGAACTACAGAATGCGCTATAACCAACTATGGAATTAGAATGGTCGCTTTACTACAGAAATCAAATCGTGCTATTTAAATGCCATCAAGAATACTTTCACATGTGATATAGATTAAGTCAATACAAAGCACATAATGAAAAATACTTGAACAGTAAAGTCTCCTAAGTTACGTGTTGGTGGGGCCCTCTCCAACTCGTACTTAGGAGTGGAGAAAAATTATAGACGCCGAATTGAAATCAACATTAATATCTTTATTCAAAATAGTAACTTCATGGTTTAATAAAGGTCTGTAACACAAGCTGTCTCAGCAGTACAAAACATAAAACAGTGGTTCTCAAAAATGGAAGCAGGATCCCCTCACTACCCGAGGGGTCCATATATATATTCTTCTAATGCTTAACCTAACTATATCTCTAAGTTTCAATCCTGTTGAACAGGAGTTCTCTCTATAAATCAGGGGAAAAGGCGTTGAGATTTGTATGATCTTTCAGTCCTTCACTTGATTTGCTTGTTTGTCTCTTAGCGTACCTGCACTTGCTCAATCATACTCATTTTTCATATAATTAGTTTATTGAACATGCTTTCAAACATAAAAGAATAATCTTTAAAACAACTTCATTAAATAATCAAGGTAAATCATTTCCCCACAAAAAAAGTGTATTTCTTCACCCTTTCTTGTGTTTCACTGTGGGAAAAGGCTATTAGATACTTGTAATTTGGACTCTTCACTAACCACAAGTAACCTGAATGTGTGCCTGAAAGCAAAGCTCACACTACTGCTGTAAGCTCATAGCTTTTTTCGAAGTGCGGGATGCACATAATATTTACCAACCTGGATGGCACTATCGGCTTGAGCCAATCCTGCACATGCAACTCTTCATTTCCCGTCTTCTCATTAAGTTGGCAACACATGTACTATTCATGTTGAAGCTGTAAATACTTTGGTGACTTGGGATCCTTCCCTTTTAACAAATCACAGTCCACAAACTTGCAGTCTTGAATCTTTCCCAATAGATGCTTGCAGGTATGAACATGACTTGAAATCGACGGTAATGGGATCGCATAGTGTGCATTCCTCATAAGTTGAATGAGTGGTGCATCATATCTTCTTGGTGGGATGTATTCATGCATCAGATGAATGGATTGGTCATGGGATGGTTCTGGTGGTGGTGGCCTTGGTACATTCGTTGTTTTCTGCTTCTCATTCTCTTGGGCTGACTGCTTGTCTTTCTTCCTCATCTCTGATGTGTTTCTTGGTGAGCTTCGAGACGGTGCACCTTTTTCTGGTATAGACTTCTTGATAGGTGTTTTCATTAATCCTTGAAGACCAAACTGTTTGAATCCTCTCAAAATATCTTCAAGCGTGAATGCTTAGATATTCACATACAAAATCCCTCGACGTATTCTTGCTAGTAAAACTTGGAATTTACACACAGTTAAATTCTAAAATCATGGTAAGGCCAGTAACTTCTTGGCTAATTTTAATTATAGGCACTTCTTGACCTAAGATGCTTCCATTAACAGCTAATTAGGCATTAAATGTCGTGTCCGTTGGCCTAGATCTCGCTGATATCTTGGTCCTTTCCGTTATTAATTATGCTCGAGCAGACAAGATTTTCTTTAAATGTGGGATTTTGTCGGTGCCGACATACTGGATAATGATTATATCTCCGACTGACAATTGTAATGGTTATCTTTCTGACCGACAATTGTAACGGTTATCTTTCCCTTATCGTCGCAATTGACCATGGAACTCTGGGGTTCACTGCGTATTTCTTATTCTTGGCTTGTAACTTTGCAGTGAAAGCCTTCGCTTATGTGAATTGCGAGGTTCATTGTGCATTCCCTTTTCTTGTTCTTAACTTCGCAGCATGAGTGTTCTGGTACTTCGCAATTCAAATTCCTTTGCGTGCTTCACAGCACAACTTCCATTTCTGTAAACACTTTGCATTTTATCAAAATTGTGTGCAGACTCTTATTCTTACATTCTTAGTGTCCAATTTCAACTGCACATGACACTTATAATTTTCTTCGCTTGTGATCAATGAGGGTCTAGCGAAGTAGGACTATCCCTTTAGGGTTTTAGTCTACTTCCATTGATAAGACCTGGTAGGTTTTCTCCTACTAATGTGGCAAGCTGAACTGCGCCACCATTAGTAACATGCTTGACAACATATGGCCCTATCCAATGCATCTTGAATTTTCCAGGAAACTTCATGAATTTATTGTCATAGAGGAGAACAAGATCTCCTACCTGAAAGGATTTATACTTGATGTGGGTATCATGCCATGATTTTTCTCTGTCTTTCTGCACTTGCTATTGAAATCCTGCAATGAAGCGATCTTCCTCTAGTACATTGCTAACTGCAGTAGCCTTTCTTCCATTGTCTCATCATCTTCCATGCCTGTAAATGCTGCAATTCTCAAACTTGGTACTATGTATTCCATTGGAATCACAACTTCCTATCCATATGCTAATCTGAATAGTGTATGACCTGTCAACTTTTTTCAAGTTTTCATATATGCCCATAACACGGCTGGTATTTGCAAATCCCAATCATCCCTATTTGTATTACATACTTTAGTCAGCGCATTTTCTAACACTTTGTTAAAAGATTCAACAGTTCCATTGTCCTGCAGATGATATGGTGTGCTCTTCTAATGGTAAATATGAAATTCCTCATTCAGGGATGCAATAGTTATATTTAAGAAGTGGGTTCCCTAATCGCTCATTAGGATCTTTGGACATCCAAACCTTGTGAGGATGTTTTCAAAAATGAACTGCGCGGAAGTAAGTGCGCTACAGTCCTTTAATGGTTTTGCCTTTGCCCATCTAGTTAGATAGTGTGTAGTTGTAATGATATATCTTGAACCAGTTCGCTTTCCTGGTGGGTTGATAGGTCCCACAAAATCAATAGCCCATTTATCAAAGGCTTGCAGTGTTAGTTGTGGCCTTAATGGCATCTCATCTCTATGAGATGGCTTCCATGTTCTTTGGCAAGCATCGCAACTACGACAATGCTCCTTTGAATCCTTGTGGAGTGTAGGCCACCATATCCCTGCTCTTAATATTTTCTACGTAGTGGCACTTCCTGTGTAGTGGCCTCTAGACACCCATGAATGTGATTTAGCAAGTATCAATGATTTCTCATGTTCTAGTACACATCTACGCAATACTTCATTCGGTCCTAGCTTGTATAATTATCCTACAATTATGGTGAAGTCAACTGCTTTAACTACCAACTGTTTCTTTTGTTGTGTAGTAAAATTTGTAGGTGCCAACCCCGTGGTCAATAATTCCACAATATCCTTATAATAGTCATTTTCTATTTGAATAGCAAACAATTGCGCATCTGGTAGATTATCTTCTAGGTTGGTAGGTTCTTTGCCTGACTCAATTCTGGAAAGATGATTAGGTCCTAAGTTTAGACTTCCTTGATTAACAACGATTTCAAAATCATACTCTTGAAAGAGTAACAACCATCTACAGATTCTTCCCCTTAACATTGGTTTATTGACCAAGTATTTCAAAGCTAAATGGTCATTAAAGATACGGAAGTGCGCACCTAGCAAATAGTGACTGAACTTTTGCAGTGCGTACACCATGACTAAACCTTCTCTTTCGGTTGTGGTATAATTATTTTCTGCTGAGGACAGCTTCCTGCTTGAGAATGCAATAGGATGGTCAATTCCTCCCTCACCTGGCTGAGCTAGCACAATTCCAAGTGCGATGGAGAAAGCATATACATGCACATGGAATGGTTTACTCCAATCCGGAAAAACTAAGATAGGCACAGTTACCATCCTTTCTTTCAATGTGTCCAATCCTTTCTGGCAGTCCTCAGTCCAAATGAACTTCGCTTCTTTCTTCGACAATTTTTCCATAGGTGCAGTTATCTGTGCATATCCTTTAATGAACTTCCTATAGTATCTTGTGTGTCCCAATGTAGTGTGTAGTTGTTTTATTGAATTAGGTGCTGGAAAATTCACAATAACTGTGATTTTAGCTGGGTTGACCATCAGTCCTTGCAGTTTACAAACAATGTATCCCAATAGAATTTCATAGGGCACACAGAAGATGCTTTTCTTCAAATTGAGGGAGATCTGATGTTGTATACACTTCGCTAACATCATTGTTAACCTGGCCTAATGGTTCTTTAGTAACCTAAATATTGTCCAATCATCAAAATATACTTCTAAAAATTTATGGATAAAATCCTTAAATGCAGAAACAACTACGCTCGATAAAATAGCAGGTGCGTTCTTCAGACCAAAGGGCATAACTGTGTACTGAAATGCGCCCCATTCAATGGAAAATGTGGTCTTGTGCATGTCTTTTCTATCAATTATGATATGATGATATCTAGAAAATACATCATTGAAAGAGTATGCATCATTCCCTCCAACATTGTCTAACACTTCATCTATGAATGGAGTAGGAAATGGATCATGTAGTGATGCGTTGTTCAACTTCCTAAGATCTACGCAGATCCTAATTTTTCCTTTAGTTTTATTTTCCTGGATAATCATGGGACTTATCCATTCTAAATATTCTACGGGTTCAATGATTCTTGCTTCAATCATCTTATCAAGCTCTTCTTTTTATACCCTTTCTTTGTATCTTGGATTAAATCTATAAGGTCTCTACTTAATGGGATTTGCATCCGGCTTGAGAGGCATTTTCATGACTCCCAAGTCGCCCAAAATTCCTTTCATTTTGGAAAAAATTGTAGGAAATAAGTCTTCATATTCGTGGAGTAAATATGATAATTGTGCAACTATCTCCTCATCCCAATAATTACCTATAGAAGCAAACTTCGGTTCTTCCGTAGTTCCAATGTTCACTTTTCGAGTTTTCACAAGATTGCTTAAATATGGAATTTCTAATGGAGGTACTTCTACTTCGCATTCTCCTTCTGAATCAGGTATGTTAACATTGCGCACGTCCTCATCTTTGCTTTCCTCTTCATCATCGTCTAATGCGAAGTTATAACATTCCATGGAATGCTCTAGTTGTCTTTCTCATTCTGGTTGTTGATACACAGGTTCTGATGTGTCATTAAATACCTTCTTTTTGATGATCTACATTGCCTCATTTATACTTGGACAGTCATCCTAAAAAATGAAAGTTGCTTGGAAGTTCTAAGTCATGACGCACCGTTCTATTGTCCCTATGCGGAGCTCTGTTTCTATGTACCAATTCTTCGGAATTCGCTCCAATGTGTGCACAAACCGATGGACCCATTCTGTTTGTGGTACATGTGTCCATGCTTTCGTGCAAAGGTCTATGTGATATCTAGGATCAGTTTGTCCATTATATTTCTCTTTTACAAGCTCATTTTCTTCCATAAATCTGATATGCATCATGTGCTTACATTCTTCCCATGTGGTCAGATTCTACTTATGAGCAACCCACCATTTAGCAGGTGTAGCACGCAGTGTTGTATCCAATGTTGTTGACTTATGTTCAGCTAAAACTGATATACGATATTCTTGAAACAATGCATGAATATTACTCAAACCATCATAAGTAGGGATTGTACTTACCTCTGTTATGATCCAGTGTAGTGATTTAGTGAACTGCGCACATCTCCTTGCAGATACTTCGTGCATTCTGCTCGCCAGTTTTCTAGTCCTACATCTGATTCTGATAAGCAAGAACTGTCACATCGCCAACTCAATGTTCCATCATCAGTTGGGTTGACGTAATGTTCCTGATTCACTGTCATCTTGTAAATATGATCCAGATATTGAGCTATGCATTCTTCTCTTATTGGTTTATTATATCTAGGTCCTTTTGCAAGATCCAATGGTGCAATGACCCTGATATCTGTTCCTTCAAATATCATCTGCTTCTTTTTCAAAATCATAATTGTGAGGCTATCAATTACCCATGCTATGCCTAGTAATGTAGGATATCGATTGCTATAATCTATAATCTCAATAACCTTGAAGTCTACTTAAATTTACACTCCATCAATGTCGACAAGGACATTTGATAATCTCCCAAATGGTAGAACCTTTTGTTGATTAGCTAGCCTCAGTTGTATGGGTGACCATGATAACTTCGGCTTCGCCATTTACTCCCATGTCTGCTTTGTCAATACATTCACTTTTAAGCCTAAGTCGAGGATAATCTCGTCCATTTCAAATTTCCCGATCTGCGCACTTAGTCTCATTTATCTTCTGGTTCTTTTATGATTCTTAATATGATGAACCATTCTATGTGCTTCGTTTACTACTTTTCACTGCTCATAATGACTCAGCAGGATTTGTAATTCTGCTAATGCTTTAATAACTTCATACAACTCTGTATAAGCTACGCAACAGGACTCATCAGGTCTGTTGTAGTACGCGATCGATCATACGAATTTGGAATATCCATCACAGGTGCAGTATCACTTCACAACTTGATTCTTGGAGTTACAGGTTCTGATTCTTTGGAGGTTTCACTTGCTTCCGCGAAGACTTATTTTTCTTTATTCAGGTTGAAAGAAAGTGCTTTTCCCGTTGATTTTCTTATCCAAGCCCCTTCAGTAGGATTTTGTCTAGCATGGTGATCGCCATAAGTCGAAGCTTCAGTTCTTTGATCTCCTCCTGTGGTGGCTCCACTTCACGTCACAACATTAATGTTGCAATTTGTATTCTATTTTTTAGCTGTGATCATCTGTATGTTCTGATTTTGTGCTTTTGGTCTTATTTCTTGCATTTTTTCTTGCAAAAGAAGGCATACCTCAATGACATGCTCCAATGGTTTACAGTATTTACAGGTAGTGCAGGGTTAGTGCAGTCTCTAGCTAGATGTTCTAGTTGGGTGCAATTATAACACACAATCTAACCTCTTCCTCATCCTTGTCCAGTGTTTCTTCCTCTTCCTCGGAATCCTCCACGTCCTTTGTATGTGCCTTGATCATACTGCGCATTTTCATTGTTGTTCTGCATTTCCCCTTGAACTCTATAGACATCATGTTTTCTATCTATCATGAGGTCATATGATCTATAGTTGTTATCATCATGGCCAACTGACTTACATAATGTGCAGTATAGGTTCTTTGGTGTTTGCACATATTTCTGAATTAGGTAACAATCTTCTGGGCGATGTCCTCTACATCGGAAAATCTTACACCATGGTCATTGTTGTTGATATAATGGATTTGGTGCTCCACTAGTGATGTAATCTCTAAATACCGGACAATGTTCTGTGGAGTGACCTTCTCCTTTACACTTCGTGCACCAACCCTCTTCTCTGGTTTCTTTTCCTTTCTTCATATCTTGCAGGTGTAGTGTCAAATTTGTTAGCTGGGTATGTATCTGAACCATACCTTCTCTAGTCTCTCATATAGGAGAAACCCTATTGTTTCATTGCAATTTCTAGGGCCTCTGTCTACGAAGTAACCTTTTGTTGCATCAATGGTAACCTGATATGTAGCAACAACGCGGCTATGAACCATTCTTGGTGTTGTTGTGGTTCTATTCAAAACTAACTTGATCTAAAAATGCTTTGAACTTTTGATCAAATTCCCATACTATATCACTCGGTGTTTGCTTGATTTCTTTCATCTCTGTGATACACTACGATTCTGACTTAGGTTTTGTAAACTCTCTGATGAGCGCAAGTCTGATATCCACTAGTGTCCTATTCTGTCCAACAGAGTACTTCATAAACCATGTTAAGGCTTTGTCCCTGAATGTGGTAACTAGTTGTGCTTGTCTAATAACATCATCGTCTACTTGTTTAATTCCATACGGCTTCACAAAGAAACCAATGTTTCTTTGGGTCCTCAAGACCAGTTCCTTTGACTATAGGCAACTTGATTTTGTATGTCATTCTTCTTCTGGGAGGTTTAGTGTTCTGTTATGTCTTACGTATACTGCTACTTGGAATGTTCTGCATACTTGCTCCTGCGATGTTACTACGACTGTTGTTCTTTGGGTTAGTAGTATTTATGTCGTCAGCTGGAGGTTTCTGCGGAGTAATGCACTGATAAGTAGTTATTCTAGGCTCTGTTTCACTATATGTCTCAACCAGATATGAGTCCCTATTACTTCCTAACTCAGTTTCTAGAGATGTGCGAGGTTCATGTTCATTAGATCTCTTCTCGGTACTATACTTGTATCTTTTACCACTTTGTAATGTGTAGATATTTACCTCAGTATCACTTTCTATATTACTGAACATTACAGATTCAAGTTTCTATGAATCTTATTACATTCATAAGACACCTTTCTCTGCTAACAAGATTTTAATGTATAGACTGAGATTTTTCAGGTACTTCCCTCTAAATCCTTTGAATAAATATACCTATGCTCCACTATAAGGCTTCAAAGTGTCCACAACAAATTCTATAACATAGCCTTCTAGTACACTGTCTAGCCAAAAGTTTACTGCTCTTGAGATTGGGCTATCCATTTCTTTCAGTATCTGAATCAGTTCTGGAGTCCAAATTGTAGGTTCTCCGTCTTTAAAGAAATTTTTTCGCTCTGCGAGCCTCAATATCCACTCGTGTAGCTCGTTGCTGAAGGATGCGAAGAAAATTTCGTGTATGTCAGAGAAAATATATCTTTGTAACCACTCTACCATAGACAAGCACAGATGCATGTTTTATTTCTTTGCAAAATCATTCTCTGTCTTAGTTACCCAGTTCTATATCTTTGTTCGCTCAGGATTCCAGTTATCGGAGCACATCACCAGTTCAAGCTAGAAAATGGAACCATTTGTTGGCTTACTACTTTGTTCTTTAACTTTCTTATACTAAACCAGGTTCTTCGCGATTATGGCGCCAACAATGCCACTTCTCCACCGGCCCTTTCAAAAACAACCTGTGAACAAGTTGAGATCTCACCCGAGGTGAAGTTATGGGATATTACAGAAGCAAGTTTCTGTAATCAGATTATGCGCGGTTATGATGAAACTGGCGCGAGCGAAGTTCTCCCGACTTCGCATACACTTTGTGAGTACTGTGCACTTCGCAGCTCTTACAATACAATACAATACAACAATGCAACTCCAGGACTGTGGTTCTATTCCATTAGACACCTTATAGAATCCACTGACTTAGTGTTTATCCATAAAACTTATACATTCGACATGCTCATAATTACTTGCATATTCAGCTGTATAGGTTCTATACTTAACATATTATTCCCATTCGCCATACATGTGAAAATACATATAAAAGAACGAACATACATAAGCATAAGTATGAATGTAAACATAAACATAAGCATACAAAATCACACTCATTCAATCACATAACACACTTATTTACGTGGTTCACCCTCGGGATGGGAGCTACATCCATGGGAACTGTTGTTTATATTAATGGGAAGGGTCAACAGTTCCAGTCTACGCACACAGCTGCAGACTCTTCTCTCTGTAGTTGGTATCTACGTACACAGTTGCAAAGCATCTTTCTCTTCTTCAATGGGTATCTACACACACGGCTGCAGAGCCTCTTTACAATACTTAGTCTTCAAAATTCCCCAAATAACACCAATAAAGACCAACTATCACCAACCCTTCCGTTACAAAATTGCCCCTTTTATAGACCATGCCCGGAGGTCACGTCTTTACAATGATTGTGGGCCAAAAACCCTATAGTATCAAAAATCCCCCAAAAGTGGAGTTATTACCCCACTAACCCGACCTGCCTTAGTTGAAAGTTGCTTCACTTTCCTTCGGTCTCGTTTCTACATTGCTCCTAGCTCTGACGCCTCTTCTGACAGCCGCAACTCTGACAGAATGGCTCTAACTGCATACTGACATGTCCCTTTCCATCGCTCTTTGCTCTTCTGTTGCTATTGATCCCCCGTTTCCGTCGCCATGGCTATCTCATTTTTCCTGGTCATCCTTAGTACTCTGCTTAACTAAGGCAACAGGTCCCTTTTCCTATGACAACATGTCATGCAAATGCCCTTCGCCAGAGAATTACGGAGATGCTTTCCCAAAATTAGGTTATTCCCAACCTTTGTTGAATCCGTACTGCCTTGAAGCCGCTGTACTTTTACTTCGCTTCATCATAGCTTTGCTAATCCCCAAAAATATTCTAACTTGTCCTCAAGCTACGCTTCATCAAAACTGCACTTCTCTTGAGTCTTTTTAGCACAATTGCGCAAACCTTGGCAAAAATGCGCACACCTTGGGCCTCACCCAACAAAAAGTGACCCTTGCAACTCCTCATCAAGCTGCTTAATCTGATGCTTAGATTCATGAAGTGCACAAAGAGCACTCCTCAAAGAATCCTGGGTGGTCTTCAACATGTGAGTGAGCTTGTTAACCTCTTCTTCATGTTCCAGTGAAGCACTATGATACATCTCCACAACCTCCAGTAAATTATATCTATCAGAAAGCAAATGCAGAAAATTACCTCTGATGTCTGTCATTGCTTTCTGAATGGTATCCAAGTCTTCAATGGACGATGGATCCTCCATCGATGAAACTCTCCAACATGATTTTGACACCCATGCAGTAGTGTCATGCAGAATGTTCAAGGCCTCATAAATATTCACCTCAGTCGTTTTCAAAGACCTTGTAACAAAATTTGGTTCTTGAGGAAAAACATCCTCTTCTTCCTTCATTTTATCAACTTCATGATGAAGCTTAGGGGGTGAACGAGAAGTTGACCCGTATTCATCTTTCCCAACTGCAAGATCTTCATCTTCACGGGAAATATCTCTTGCAACAACCTCTTCTACACATCTTCCTTCCCCATTCATATCACCTTGCAGTGACTCATGCTCCTCCAATGATTCATCTCCATTACTTACTTCATAATTAACACCAAAAAATTGAGCCTCCATATCAAAGGAATCAACCATTCCAACCTTCTCATTGTAAGTGGCTGCCATTTCAGAATGAAACAAAGAGACACAAAAATCAGAAATGTTACAATAGCTTTGTATCATGTCTTTCTCTTCATGTGGTGGAGCTATGGTGGCTTGTCCTTCCACCAAATATTTTGTTTCGCATCCAACTAATCTGTGCTTTCCTTTTGATTCCTTATGAAACTCAAGTGGTGACTTTGAATCTGATTTATGTTATTCTTTTGGATTAGATCCAAAAGATTCCTCACCATCATCAACATGCCCAATCATGGAAAGAATTTTTTGTTGGTGAACCTCCTATTTTGCTTCTTGCAATTCAATCTCCTTTGATTCATGAATCCCAATAATGGAGGACTAATCCAAGCCAATCTTCCCACTAGAAGTGGCTTCCATATGGGGCTACAACAAAGGCATACAAAAATCAGAATTGCAGCCATACCTTTGTGCCCAATTCTCCTTCTCATGTGATAGCCTTATGTCAGCAGGCTTCTTCTCCAATTTTTTTGATTCACATCCTACTGATATGTGCTTGTTCCATTCTGGATTAAATTGTTGTATGCTTGTTCCAAGTTGGTGTTAGTTGACTAACAAAGTGGTGAAGTTTTGTGAATCCTTAACTGATTGCCTGAATGTTAAGATTCCTCACTATTAATTCAACTCGAGTATAGTCACTTATGAATCCTATTGTAGTCCATGTGGTCTATTCACTAGTAGAAAATGAGAGATAAATGACCAAGTGACCAAAAAATTTGGTCACCACTGTTTTTTCAAGGTATAAATGACCAAACTTGAGTGATCCAACTAAAAATGACCATAGGAATGACAAATTGGGTCATAGGATAAAATATATGACCATATAACAAGTAACTCAACTAAAAGTGACCACATAACAATAAAATTAAGAATATGAATTGGCCATTGCTAGTTGTGTCACTCTGACAATGGAAAATTGCAATTTTGACAATGAATTTATACTATTTACTAAAGTTTAACACTGCAGATGGGTTCATAGGCCCTGTTATCACCTAAACTGTAGTTACCCCTATGGATGAATCCACTCATGGATGGCAATAGGGAAGGTAAACTCAAAAGGTGCAACCACGATCACCTCTACCTCCTATAGATGGTTGTCATGCCAGTCGAGGCAACCTTCACTTTATGTTATCTATCCCAGACAACAAAGGGGGAGACCCGATCTACTCCCGATAGGAGAGGTCAAAACCAAGACACCAAATCAAGTTAATTCTAAGTGAAGTAAGGTGTATGGTTTATCCTAGACCTTAGGATGAAGTCACAAGACAAATGAGGGGTTTAGTGAGTATAGCTTTGGTTCATTATTAATGTGAGAGTGACTTATGATATGATCCAGGATTAAAGTACTAGTTCAATGTGAGAAAATCCACTGCCTTGGGAACCATGTCTAATGCAGGGTAGTTTAGGGGTTGAATTGGGGCTAACTAGTACAAGTGACAAGCTTGATCATGATACATGAGGACATCAAAGGGTTTAGTTCACCATACAAAGGTCAAACCACAAGTTAATCCAACAATCTAGGAAAGTCGAATTTACTTGGAAAGAAACTAGTGCCTTGGGAATTGGGATAATGGATTCAAAGTAAGGTTAACTTGTGGTTAAGGAATACTATTGCATGAGACAAGTGGGAAATTAAAGTCTTGATGGATGAATAGGTCTAGATCTAGAGATTTAATTTTTTACCCTAAGTGGACCACAATCCCTTAAAACAAGGAATCCTATCCCCAAGGCAAGATTTGACAAGGTGACCTATTAGACCTAGGTTTTGAATTATGCCCGTTCCAAATCCACAAAGATCTCATGTACCCATGTCCTAGAAGTGGGACAACTCACTTCTCCAAGGTGGTGCGACTTTACCCAAGGAGGCCTAAAAGTGGGATAAGTGGGGTCAAGACAAGTCCAATGGCATCCAAACTTTAGATCCAAGTGGTTTAAGCAAGTGAGAGTATGGATCTACAATTTCAAGGCAATCTAATGGCTAGATCTTACTAGATCTGAGTTTGAAGATACCAAGTGGTCCAAAATGGGGATTAAATCCCTTAAAATGTGGAATAGGGCCCACAAGGTAGAAATCAGAAAAGTGGCAATCTGGGGGTAGGTTATTGGATGTGTAGATCATGAATCAAGCGGGATCTGAACTACCCACATACTAGATCTAGGTCAACCCACCAAACTAGGAAGTGCGCCCTTGCTTGGAGAGGCTAAATGCCTTGGGAAGAGGGTCAAATGGAGGCCAATCCTCACCAAACTATAGATACGGGATGCCGTGGATACTATAGAGGTGGATTTTCAATACCTTACCCAAGAAGCCAGTAGATCTTAGTAGATCTGAAAAAATGTAAAAATGGGGTTTTGATTGATTAGGGTTTTAAATATTTTAGACAAGTGGATAGATCATGGAGATAGAACTTACCTTGAGATCATACCTGAGTGATGAAGAGAGATGCTTTGATGTTGAGGAAGATTCCCGCAGAGATCAAATGAGAAATTCTTGATTTTGCTTGCCAAATTGATGCCCTAGCCCACAAGTGCGCCCTCCTCTACCTATCAATCCAAGGAAAATTGATTTCAATCAGAGAGGTCAAGTATGGAGGAAATACAGGTAAATTGCAATGATAACATAGAATAGAAGGTCCTGGGACAGTAATACTCCTTGTTAGCAACGAAGAGATCCAAAGAAGAAGTAGGGAGAGTCTTCCCCTACCAATACTTCCTCCTTAAAGCAAATCGGCCTCCACCTGTAGACGCAAAAACGTGGTACAAAAGATATGGAAAACAAGATCTCCAATAACTCAGTGCAAAGGAAGAACCAATGAACGAACACCAAAAACATTCACCACAACACTGGAGATAGATGCAATAATAATTTTCTATTCCAATAATCCAGAGCCACCAGTCCCTTTTACAATGAGAAGCTCTCTCCTTTAAATAGGAAGGAGAGGCATCAAAATCCTAACCACTTTTTGAATAAGTGGCTAAGATTAAAAGATACAAATGTCTAATCAATGGTTGAGATGAGCTCAACAATAAAATACATGGATCACTAATAAAATATAACATAAGTGGACAAAATCGCCCTAGGAGAGGTGAATCCCACAATATCATGATGAAAAAATATAATAAGAAGCTTATGGTGGGTCCAAGGGGTAATTTTAGCCACCCTTGGTCAATCCCCATAGCACAATAATAATAGAATAGTCATTAATATACCAAATCGTGCCTCTATGGACAAATCGTAGGCCTAAAAAATCATCAAAAAGTGCCATAAATGATGGATGCGGGCCCCGATGAAGCTGAAACTGCTGGAGGAGGTGTGGAAGACATCAACCCATCATCACTGATCATCACATGCCAAGACATTTCCTCAGTAGACCAAATCGAATTCCTCAATAACCATTTCTACCAATCCTGAAATGCCTCGGGAAGCGTGAAACTACCCCGAACTTCCTCCTAGAGTGCCTGCGCTGTCAAGGTGAGGGCACCAGTGTGTCTGGGAGGGGGGTAATATGGTAAAAAAAAGTGGCTGGACCACCCCCTCCAAGCACAGCGCCCTAGTTCAACCAAATAAAAATCCTCTTTGCTTTGACAGGGTCTCCGACAGATCAAAACTACACTGGGATAGCCTACTGAGGCTCAATCATCACTGTAAGTGCCTGGAACTGAAAATAAACTATCTCATTGGACTCAGAAGGTCCAAATCCATCCAAGATGTGTACTCATACACCATATGAGTCTCTGCATGATCATAAAATATATCCAATATACCGGAACAGGTGAAATAATAATAATCTGTAAATTATCAAATAATGTTGTAAACCATGAATCATCATCATAACCCTGTAGCTGCTACATAGAATCATCATGTACATGTACATAGACCATATATCATCAATCCATATCATCACAAGGTCCAACCATCTCATGTCCTATGGTTGACCGTGGTCAAACTAGGTCTATCCAAGTCAACATGACCAAATATAACTCATACCATCATCGGAAGTTGCTGCAAAGTGTCAAAGGTTAATGCATGCTCTACAACTTATTCAAATAACAATTATAACACAAAGAAATCATTACTGGCGATCTAAATCCAAATATATATAATGTCATTAGTTATTATTATTACTCAGACTAGACTTTCAAGATCATACTCACTTCATAGCTATGATCAATTTGCTAGTGAAGGGTGAAGGCTAAAATAACTGGCTAGGCTAAGGGATGACTTGACCGACTTAACTTTGTGACACTTTGGCAATGGGAAAGGGAATACACACCATAGTATATACTGAATGAGCAACAACACAGGGAATGGCGGTGTCTCACAAATGGATAAGTTGTTTAGAGAGTGCTTATTCAACTTAGGCATCATGTCTATATCAAGTTGATCCAGGTTCATTAGGATCATTCAATTTCATTTCATGGCCTTTTTGGCCTACATAACCCTTCGGATCTCAGGTGTGCTGATAAGCACAACTAGTTGCATCTTGCATCTAGGGCATGTTTTTCGTACATATATAAGGTCAACAATTGTGTAGGTATAGCTTTTAAGAATCATTGCTTTTTGGACCTTTCTTATACTCTTCGAGGAGTATTTTTCAGCAGTTCATCGCTCTTGCCCTTTTTAGTTTCCATGGGAGAATTTATCAGTTTCCATAAATAGTACATGAGCTTTCAATTTTAGCCAACAACATCTCAAGTGACTAAGGGGAGTTCGAGCCAATGCCAAACATCGGGACAACCGACCATAATGATTTAGGCCTACAATCCAACTCACCAAAGGTAAGTTTTGTCACCAACTCAGAGCCAAGACACAATAAACAAGGAAGCTCATCCAATATAGAGGCTACAGTGGGGAAAAGTCCTCCATGCCACTAGTCAAGTAGTAAGTCAGGGTGATAAACTAAAAGGTAGGAAATGGATGGATGAAGGCAATGAATAATGGAGCCAACACTAGCAAGCCATGGTATGGTGGAATGATCACCTCTATTCTCCCTAAGGAGGGTAAAACCAATGAGTATGAATAGTGAAATTCTATGTCTGAGTAGGGACAATATAATATATATAATAAGATCAACCAGGTCCACATATCTATATGATCGCCAGATCATGACACTAAGTGATAAGACATGCTATAAGAATAAGTATAAAAGTAATATAACCATAACACAATGATATACCTGCTGAGTCATAATACCTGAATGCTCATCAACCTGTACCATCATCTGTCCTCTGAAACTGCTGCTGTAACTCTGGGCACTACTCACTGCTCTGTACCAATGGGATAATGGCTACATCGGTCATCTCTCTGAGTGTCCTGAGACTCACTCATGGCATGGCGAATACATACTGCTGTCCAAAATTTGATAATGATCCAATATAGATGCTCATCTCAGCATCTCAATGTAAGGGAACTGGATGAATAGTGTACTGGCATCAAAAAAATAATGTATGATAGCCCGGCTACTATATATGTGATAACATCTGGCTCCGGCTGGGACAAGTGCTCTGCTGAAATGAGTGCTTGAGAAACTCAGAATCTCTGGTCCTCGAACTCTGCTACTCAAATCCTCGATCCAGCACTCTACCGTTTTGCTCCCTGCTTTCATTTTGCAACCTATTTCTGCATTCACAAACATCAAAATACCTCCTGCCGCATGTGTGGGAAAAATATAAAACCAACTGAAATAAAATATATTCTATGTCAGAAATATAAATGCAGAAAGAAAATTAAACTACTAACATAATTTGCAAAATTTGAAATTTATTGTGCAGGAAAAAGAAAAGTGACATGTACTCAATTAAACTAGGAGCTTACAATGGAGCTTAGAAATAAACAAGGTGCCAGACTCAATGGCTGAAAAGACTAACTACTGCCCAAGTAGGCTTATTTGGTTTCCTACCTCTCTAATCTATCAGGCAAGGCAAGACTTGGTCATTCAAGGTTGATAGGAGGAAAGTAATTTTTCAACATCCTCCCATTTACAGGCAACTCAACTTCATCTCCATCCAAAGTTTCAAGGACAAAACACCCTTTTCCAGCCATACTACTTATTTTATACGGACCTTTCCATAAAATTTCCTACTTCGTGTGATTTCTTGGTTTCTCCTTATGCTTATCCCACAATAAAACTATATCTCCTATACCAAAGGTAGTACTTCTAGTATTTTGATCAAATGTGCCTTTTACCCTTTCTTGTTCTATGAGCATCTTATCGAGTGCATTCCTTCTCTTTTCATCCAGTTCAACCAATTTATCAATTCTACCTTGCATTACTTATGTATCTGAGGTGCACTGCTGCAATAATACATAAACGGGTATTTGCAAATTTATTGGCAGTCTACAGTCTTGTCCATATACTAACTCAAAAGGAGATTTTCCTCTAATGCTTTTCACTGTTGTTCGATCTGCCCACAAAGCATATTTTAACTTTACGTCCCAACTTTTCTTATTTTCACCCACCATTCTTTTCAAAAGCCTAATTAGATTTTTGTTACCTGATTCAGCGAGACCATTTCCCTTAGGGTAATAGTTTGAAGAATGAGAGAGGGTGATTCCATGATTCATGCAAAAGGTAGACATTTCTATTTTATTGAAAGCTGGGGCATTATCTGTTGTTAGTTTTACAGGGAAACCGTATCTTGACACAATATTTTCTTCCAAAAACTTCACAACAACTTCAGCTGTGGCCTTCTTGGTTGGAATAGCTTCTACCCAATGAGTAAAGTAATCCGTGCAGGTCAACATGTACTTATATCCATTGCTTGAATTTTCATTAAAAAGGCCTACAAAATCCATACCCCATTGTTGAAAAGGAGCTTCAACCACTACCGGATTTAAAGGTAAGGCAGGCAATCTTGGTTTTCCTGAGAAAAATCGACATTCTTGGCATACCCTAATATAAGCATGTACATCCTTAAAGAGTGTTGGCCAGTAATACCCTGCTCTCATGATTTTTGCAGCAGTTGTTCTTGGAGCATAATGACCACCACATAATCCTGAGTGCATCTCCTTTATAATGGTTTTGGACTCTTCCAGGTTAACACATTTCAGGATTATCCCATCAGGATTCCTCCATCCTAACCCATCCTAGGTTAAAACATACTTTTCAGCTTTTAGCCTTAATGCCCTTCTTTGATGATCTACCTGGTGATCAGGACATGACAAGTTTCTCAAGAAATATACAATATCTTTGTACCATTCATGCTCTTCATCAATGTTTAAAATACAAGGATCCCTTTCACTTATCATATTTACCATGTTGTCTCCCTTTTCAGTTAAAAGTTGAGCTAACCCTTGACCTTTCACAATCTTGATTGGCTTAATCTCTAAATCATATTCTTGTATACGTGAAATCCAATTTCCTCTCACACCTATACCATCTGCTTATGATAGAACATCCTTTATTGCTTGATAAGGTACATATGCCTTAATTTTGGAATATCCCACATAAGTTCTAAAATGTTTCAAGGCTTTAACCAAGGCATAAGCTTGCTTTTCAGTTGTGGTATATTTCAGTTCAGCATCTCTCAAATTTTTACTCATAAAGGCTATAGGTTGTTCATGGTTTTCATTATTTTTTGTAATAACACACTAGCAATAGTATCTTCCAAAGCATACGAGTAAATCATGAACTCTTTATTGTAATTAGGACAAGCTAACAAAGGGGAGGTCGAAATGGCCTTTTTAAGCTTGGTAAAAGATGATTCACACTCTTTATCCCATACAAACTTCACATCCTTTTTAAGAAGGGCATTTAATGGTTTGGCCAATTCTGCCAAGTTTGGAATGAATCTTCGGACAAAGTTTATTTTACCAAAGAAATATTGCAAGGTGGCCACATTATGGGGTGCTGCAATAGCATTGATGGCCTAGACACGTTCTGGGTCGATTATGATACCTTCTTTTGACACAATATGTCCTAATAATTTACCCTCATCTACTCCAAAAGTTGACTTTTTGGGATTCAAAGATATGCCAAACTTTCTGCAACACTCAAAAACTCTTCTCAAATGTTCTATATGGTCTCCCCATTCCTTGGAAAACACTGTTAGGTCATCTTGATAAATGGAAATGATTTTCCCAATCAAATCACTAAATGCTTGATCCATAGCTCTTTGAAAAGTGGAACCGGCATTTAATAACCTGAATTCCATTCTTATATATTGGAAAGTTCCCCATGGAGTAGTAAAAGTTATCTTATCTCTGTCTTCCTTTCTAATACGTACCTGATTATACCCCGAAAAACCATCCAACATTGACAACATACCTGCCCCAGTAACACTCTGCAACAAATTTTCCATATTTGGCAAAAGGTAATTGTCCTTAAGGGATGCTTGGTTTAGGTTTCTGAAATCAATACATACCCTGATTTCACCACTTTTCTTTCTTACAATCACCGGGTTAGAAACCCAAGTAGTGTGTCGAACAGGTTGGATAATTCCAGCCGCCAACATTTTCTCAAGCTCTTTCTTAATCAAGGGAGCAAGTTTAGGATTGACATTTCTTAACTTTTGCCTATAAGGTTTAGCTCCTTCATGCAAAGGGATAGTATGCTCAATAATTTCAAGATCAAAAGTTTTGAGTTCATCATATGCCCAGGAAAAAATATCTCTATACTTCCTAATTAGGTTTACAATCGCCTTTCTTTCTTCTGGGGAGGCATTCTTTCCTATCTTAATCATTCTGGGAGAAACTGAGGTTCCAATATTTATCTCTATAACCTCATCTACCGGTTCAGCTCTTTTACCTTTGTATTCATCATGCCTATTGAAATTTTTCTCCAGAGGTATTGCTAATTTCATAACATCAAAATTTTGAATAGAAGAACCATTTAATTTATCTTCCAAATTCACATTGCAATTCTGAAAATTTTCAGTGTTTTGCAAGAATGCAATGATCTGTGCATCATTATCAAATATTTTCCAATGATCTTGTTTATTAGGAACCGATGGTCTAAATATTACTTCAACCTTATACTCTTTATCCCTGAGATGATCTGGAGTTTCAAAGGTACATGCTATTACTGATAATGCATCGGCCAGGGTATTCTCTTCTCTTGGGACCGCTCATATTGCAAAGGCATCAAACATTTCTATGGTATCCCAAATAGCATTTCGGTAATCCCTAAGCCTATTATTTTTGGCTGCAAACTAGTTCTTCACTTGGGACACAATCAAATCAGAGTCTCCTATTACATTTAGACATTTAATCTTTTGTCAGTGGAAAATCTATAACCCTAGAAGAAATGCCTCATACTCAGCTACATAGTTTGTGCACTCAAATTCAAGACGATATGCAAATAATTTTTCTTCCCCAGAAGGCGATGTAAGGACAATTCCAGCTCCAACACCATGCCTAGATTTAGCCCCATCAAAATGCATTTTCCAAACCTGACTAGGAGGAAAAGGATGTTGCCGGGGCTCTTCCCAAAAGTTATCCATCACCATATAATTTCCAACTTCCTCAGTGGGACGCATAGCCTCGTCAAACAAATAGTTGGGGGTTTCTACATGCTCAGTCATAGGTTTTTCATTCATCAATCTATAAGAAGCTTTTCCCCCGATAGGAATAGTTGCGTAAGACAAATCCATTTGGATACTTCCTCCTAGTTTGGCATCCCATTCCCTTGATAGAAACATCCCCCATGCGTCAGGAATATATAAAACTAGAACATTCATACTTATTTCAATTGTAGGATAAGCAGCCAATTTCATCTTGAGATTCTCAATCATACCTTCTGACTTAAAAGGCCTAGAATCCATCCCACACACATTTCTATATTCTCTGGATGGTTTTAGCTCCAATTGTTCCATGACCTTAAGAGGCATAACATTTACCTTTGCTCCTGAATCTAGCATACAATTATGCAATATCAATTGATTGATCTCCAAAGCAATATAAAAGGGGGGGTGACCCCTACCCTTATCAAATACACTTTGAATCATAACGGGTGGATCTTTCTCTGTTGTTAATCTCACAGGATTCTTGACTTTAGGCTCGATTCCTAAGAATTTAGTTGCCTAATTAAAGTATGAAGGGATTTTCAAAAGTCCCTCCAAAGGCACAGGGATATTGGGTTTGGATAAGAAATTACTTAAATCAATCTTTAAGTTGCAAGCCTTTTCTTGATCCTTGGTATTCATTTTTAAACCCAATAAATGCATTACATGTGCTCTAACAAAAGGGATTACTACCAAGTCTTTCAAAGATAACATGACAGAGGATCCAGAGAGTTTTACCAATATATTCGAATTCAGCTTTTCTTGTGTTATAGGGGAAAACTATTTGCTAGGAGTATCCACTTGCTTTCTTTGCATTGGCTCCCTAGCCTGGGGTTTAGCTGGGCTCGAACTTGTTACCTTCTTGGTGACTTGAGGAGACAACCTTCTGGGCTGATCATTTTTCTTTAAAATTACTTTAGGAGGAATGTTTGGAGTTTGAGTGGGGACTCTACGAGTGATATTCCTTTGGTCAAGGGAATTTTCTTTCACAGTAGTTTTTCTCTTATCTATATCTTTCAAGTTATTCTTTGCTTGAGACCTAGTTACCACTCGACCATCAGAAGCTTTGCTTGTAGACTTAGTTTGAAGATATTCATTGGTATACACACCCTCAAAGGTTTTAGAGAAAGGTTCATAGCGTTTGATATTCTCACTTTGTTTTTTGAGAACTACACCATTCAGGTTTCGAATTAGACCACTCATTTCAGTCATCATTTTCAAAATCATATCGTTCTTTGAATAAGTGATGCAAGGCATAGTTCTAGGTGTTGTAAGAATGTAAATGAGCTCGCTCCTCAACGGAGTCACGATTGAGAGTCGCCAGGTAGATTTAAACTCTTCTACCAAGATATGTGTCGTTGTATATGCAGGAGAGAGTGAATAATGACTACTAGTTTGTCCAAGGTAAACCTATTCCCTTCAATGCCAAAATGTTAGGTAGGAAGAACGGGAGTAAGTCTTGAGAAATATATGTCAAACCAGAGTAAGCTATTGCCTCCCCGGAAACGGCGCCAAAGGCAAAGAGAAAGGGAGGAGAGCTTTAAAAAAATAATATATCGAACCACGGTAAGCCTATGCCTTCCTCGACAATGGCGCCAAAATGTTAGGAAAAGAGAAAGGGAGGAGAGCTTTAAAAAATATATATATATATCGAACCAGGGTAAGCCTATGCCTTCCCTGGCAACGACACCAAAATGTTATCACCTAACCTGTAGTTACCCCTATGGATGTATCCACTCATGGATGGCAATAGGGAAGGGAAACTCAAAAGGTGCAACAATGATCACCTCGACCTCCAATAGATGGTTTTCACACCAGTTGAGGCAACCTTCACTTTATGTTATCTAGCCCAGACAACAAACGGGGAGACCCAATCTACTCCCGACAGGAGAGATCAGAACCAAGACACCAAATCAAGTTAATTATAAGTGAAGTAAGGTGTATGGTTTATCCTAGACCTTAGGATGAAGTCACAAGACAAATAAGGGGTTTAGTGAGTATAGCTTTGGTTCATTATTGATGTGAGAGTGAATTATGATAGGATCCAGGATTAAAGTACTAGTTCAATGTGAGAAAATCCACTTCCTTGGGAACCGTGTCCAATGCAGGGTAGTTTAGGGGTTGAATTGGGGCTAAATAGTATAAGTGACAAGCTTGATCATGATACATGAGGACATAAAAGGGTTTAGTTCACCATATAAAGTTCAAACCACAAGTTAATCCAACAATCTAGGAAAGTCGAATTTACTTGGAAAGAAACCAGTGCCTTGGGAATTGGGATAATGGAGTCAAAGTAAGGTTAACTTGTGGTTAAGGACTCCTATTGCATGATAAAAGTGGGCAATTAAAGTCTTGATAGATGAATAGGTCTAGATCTAGAGATTTAATGTTTTACCCTAAGTGGACCACAATCCCTTAAAACAAGGAATGCTATCCCCAAGGCAAGATTTGACAAGGTGACCTACTAGACCTAGGTTTTGAATTATGCCCGTTCCAAATCCACAAAGATCTCATGTACCCATGTCCTAGAAGTGGGACAACTCACTTCTCCAAGGTGGTGCGACTTTACCCAAGGAGGCCTAAAAGTGGGATAAGTGGGGTCAAGACAAGTCCAATGGCATCCAAACTTTAGATCCAAGTTGTTTAAGCAAGTGAGAGTATGGATCTACAATTTCAAGGCAATCCAATGGCTAGATCTTACTAGATCCGAGTTTGAAGATACCAAGTGGTCTAAAATGGGGATTAAATCCCTTAAAATGTGGAATAGGGCCCACAAGGTAGAAATTAGAAAAGTGACAATCTGGGGGTAGGTTATTGGATGTGTAGATCATGAATCAAGCGGGATACCCACATACTAGATCTAGGTCAACCCACCAAACTAGGAAGTGCGCCCTTGCTTGGAGAGGCTAAATGCCTTGGGAAGAGGGTCAAATGGAGGCCAATCCTCACCTAACTATAGATCCGGGATGACGTGGATACTATAGAGGTGTGTTTTCAATATCTTACCCAAGAAGCCAGTAGATCTTAGTAGATCTGAAAAAATGTAAAAATGGGGTTTTGATTGAGTAGGGTTTTAAATATTTTAGACAAGTGGATAGATCAAGGAGATAGAACTTACCTTGAGATCATACCTAAGTGATGAAGGGAGATGCTTTGATGTTGAGGAAGATTCCCGCAGAGATCAAATGATAAATTCTTGATTTTGCTTGCCAAATTGATGCCCTAGCCCACAAGTGCGCCCTCCTCTACCTGTCAGTCCAAGGAAAATCGATTTCAATCAGAGAGGTCAAGTATGGAGGAAATACAAGTAAAATGCAATGATAACATAGAATAGAAGGTCCTGGGACAGTAATACTCCCTGTTACCAACGAAGAGATCCAAAGAAGAAGTAGGGAGAGTCTTCCCCTACCAATACTTCCTCCTTAAAGCAAATCGGCCTCCACCTGTAGATGCAAAAACGTGGTACAAAAGATATGGCAAACAAGATCTCCAATAACTCAATGCAAAGGAAGAACCAACGAACGAACACCAAAAAAATTCACCACAACACTGGAGATAGATGCAATAATAATTTTCTATTCCAATAATTCAGAGCCACCAGTCCCTTTTACAATGAGAAGCTCTCTCCTTTAAATAGGAAGGAGAGGCATCAAATTCCTAACCACTTTTTGAATAAGTGGCTAAGATTAAAAGATACAAATGTCTAATCAATGGTTGAGATGAGCTCAACAATAAAATACATGGATCACTAATAAAATATAACATAAGTGGACAAAATCGCCCTAAGAGAGGGGAATCCCACCATATCATGATGAAAAAATATAATAAGAAGCTTATGGTGGGTCAAAGGGGTAATTTTAGCCACCCTTGGTCAATCCCCATTGTTAACACCCAAAAAGTGCTCACTAGCTCATTTCCTTATTCACCTGACCCATTTGTCTACTTTTTCACCATTTGAGCCTCTAAAGCCACCAAAAGGTCACCAAAAGACTTTAATACACCCCTTTTTCCACTCAAAATGAATATTTTTCCTCAAAAAGCATAAAAAACCCTCAAAAAGGGTCTAGAATTCCCAAAAATATTAAAAAGGGAATAAAAATATTCAAAATATTCAAAAAAGAAAAAAGGAGGGAAAATGCACCTAAACCATGTTGGTCAATACCATTGGTTTCCTCAAAACCATAATGGTATTCCCCACCACCAAAAACTATAAAAAAGTGGTAGGGGCTCCTCACTTTCCATCCATCCATCATCCTATCCTCATGCTGCCAAAATCCCCTTTGAGCATTGCCCACCTTTTTGAGCCTTGCACAAGCCAGGAAGCATTGGAGAAGAAGAGACCTTTGGAGCTTGGAGCTGCTCACCCTTGGAGCTACTCAACAATATTCACCACTTGGAGGTATTACTATTGCAAGCACTTGCTTGCCCTTATTCTTAATACAAAAAAAACTTCTTTACATATTGTCAATCATTTTACTTTCCATAATATTTCCATTATTTGCTTCATAGATCCATGGTTAATGTAGTTTAGATTAATTTGTTATTTATTTCTATTGAAACTGCTGCTACTAGTTAGCAGGTGCCCATTGCACTAAGCTTGGTTGCAAAACCAAGCCAACAGTTTTTGGCGACTCCACTGGCTTGAATTCTTAGATCTCAAATTTTATTTATTGCTTTAAATCTTAGTTTTTGTTAGTATTAGTCAGTTTAATTCATAGATCTGCCACCCTAGACAGCAGATCCATTGCTGTTCTAGATCTTCGCCCATTCTATTGCCATTAACAGCCCGAAA
This sequence comes from Larix kaempferi, assembly GCA_027924585.1. Classification (NCBI taxonomy): domain Eukaryota; kingdom Viridiplantae; phylum Streptophyta; class Pinopsida; order Pinales; family Pinaceae; genus Larix; species Larix kaempferi. The sequence continues at coordinate 7,719,801 of BSBM01000434.1, forward strand.
TTTTCAATTTTCGGGTTCGTTTTTCGGCGTCCGTGTATGGCTTTCGCCTCGCGGCTTTTTGCCCAATAGTCGTGCGGCTCATCACGACTGCGCGGCTCACCGTGGCTTCGTGGCCAATTTGAGTGCTGCACATCGCGGCTTCACGGCCATTTTTCGCACTGCACATCGCGGCTTCGCGGCCATTTTTCGCACTGCACATCGCGACTGTGTGACAAAATCCTGCGCTGCACACCGTGGCTTCACGGCTGAAACACGCGTTGCCCATCACGACTGTCTAACAGAAACCCGCGCGTTCCATCGCGGCTATTGTGCCAAAACCCGCGATGCAAGTTTTTTCAGTTCGGCCAATCCGTTTAAAAAATTAATTTTTACTGTATTTTCTGCCCACTTAGCTATTTTACAGTATTAAAATTCCTGCATTTTTTACAGCCATAGAAATATTTTACTATTTAGAATGCTCCTTAAAAAGTCTTTTTAAAAAATTTCAGAAATTGAAAGAAGGATTTATTTGCATTTTATCTAGATAAAAAAATTTACTGTTTACTTTCTTGATATTTTGCCCATAGAAAATTTTAAAAGAAATCCATTTATTTCTTGAAGAAGTCATATTATTTGCTTTCCTATTTCAAAAGATCCTTTGTTTTTTGAATATTTTCTGCAAAGCATTTACATTTTCAATTTCAGTTTAAAATACCACACGTGCACCCACTCAAACACATAATTTAAACTGAGCCTTAAAATTTACCCTAACTTCAACCAACTTTTAACCCCACTTGGGGATCACTTAAAAGAACTTTGTAGCTAGGTAGAATTGAGGGGATAGGTGTTCCAATAACACCCCTCATTTATTACATTTGAGACATAGCTGTTGTCCATTAGGGAACCAAAATCTCCTAGTATTTTTTGGCACGGTCACAACCAGTTTATCGAAAGGCCTCTCCCCTAGGAGGGTTGAAGTCACGAGGATGGTTCTGGAAGCCTGAGTGGAATACCGAAATCCATTCAATAACCGAAGGCTACCATTCGCAGTTCTCGGGATATCGCTATATGGGGGTAATGTGGTAAAAGGACCAAACGGTAGATTTACCTTTTCTGGACGTGTCATGAACGGAGTATCCTAGTTTCCATTCTTTAGGATTGATTACCCGGTGTCCCTCCTGGTAGGGGGATATCTAGCCGTTGATTCAACACTCAATATTGTCTGACTTGGATTTCATCACCTTGCAGAGAATATCATTTGTTGATTGACAATACTTTTAGTTAGGTGTTTGCATGATATATTCCACCTTTGGTCTAGCAGCACCTCTTTTTTCTAGACGCTATTTGACTGTTGGTATTCTGACCATTTTTGTTGCATCCCTCCACTTATTATAGCACAGCTGCTATAATAAGTGCTTTTTGAGGTTGATTTTTTGGCCTGAGAGCCTTTATTTTCACTCCCCTTTTTGCACCCTTGGTTGCATTAGGGTTTCGAGTTTTTTATACATTACTATCTTACACCAAAAATTTTTGAACAAAAAACATATTTCTCACCATTGAGAATTTTAGACGATCTCGTCGTCTTTAGGGTGAACCCCTAGAGTTCAGTCTACTTGGCTCTCCACGTCACCGACGTCGAGCCTTATCCCTTGACTCGACACGTCATCGGGAAAACATACAGTCATTCGATTCTGACACGCCTCACTTCACATGTGATTCTGAGGTTGAATCCGAAAACCCTACCGAGTTATTACCAACCAACCTCATGGCTGGAACACAATTCGACCCACTTTTTACCAGTACCATAGGAGATACATCCACAAACCCTTCTACTGCTGTGCCATCCATGGCAACAACCACCCCCCTAGGTATGCCTAATATGGGGGACACCCCACCTTTAGGAATGCCCAACACAGGACTACCTCCTATTATGGGTATGCCAAACATCGGGGTCACACCCCCTCTCATTACCACAACCCAGATTCTAGGAATTCCTACTACTATTCCTAACCCCGGTGTAACCCATGTTGCACTTGGAAGCGTTGGACCATACCAAACCACAACTGTTGGAGGACACATACCTTCAATACCTAGCATACCATTAGGGGCTACTGGACCACTACATTATGCCACCATTAATAGTCATGTCCCAGTCATTTCGCCACATCCATCTGCTAGTTTACCTTACATGGCGAGTCTGAACTTACCAGACTTAGCCAGGCTAACCAACGATCCTATCAGACACGACCCTGCGTGGCCTCACATGCCCACCAAACTCCCAACCGACATCCCTAAGTTTGAGGGCAAGGCAGGTGAGGACCCCCAGAACCATATTATGTCCTTCCATCTATGGTGTTCCTCCAACTCCATAGTGGACGACTCTGTCCGCCTCCGTCTGTTACAGTGCACCTTCACTGGCTCTGCAGCTAAGTGGTATATCGAGCAGCCCCATGGGACCCATGCCACCTTTACCTCCCTTGCCTCGACCTTCCTGCAGTTCTTTCAGTTACCTGTCCGCTATGATGCGGGAGTCGAGATCCTACTGTCTTGTAGACAGAACACTGCTACCCACATCACGGACCACATCCATGAGTGGCGCAAGCACCGTAGCCTCTGTAAGATTAAACTAGATGACTGGATATTTTTGGACTGGTTCCTTAAATCACTCTTACCCCTCATAGCAAAAGACGTCACTTCCGAACGACCCCAGTCTGAAGAAGAGGCCATCTTCAAAGCCCAACAATTTGACCTCATTTACTCCCAATCGGGTTATCTGTATACCATCATACCAGACGCCCCACGAGGCCATTCTTCACGCGGTGACGCACCGGGGGCATCACATGCCACCGATGGTATTATTGGCCAAGTCACACCACAAATTAAACCTTTTAGCATGGTGAACACCATAAATGCCCCGGACCTCTCTAGGGCTACATCAAATTCTGGAGCGACAACTTCCTACGCTCCAACGACTCATCACACTTATGGACCCTGTTGTCCACAACATTGCTATGGGAAAGCACCATCGGCATATGTACCTCCCACGTACTATAACCAGCTGACCACGCAGAACCCGACTCAGTTCCCGCAACAACCAATGTACTACCCACAGCAAACTACGACAGCTAACCCAACACCTCCAATAGCTCAGGGTTACCAACAACCCCAGCAGGTAACTGGACCACCTCCAGCCCCACCAGCTTATTATCCACCACAACCTGCTCCCGCACCTGCGGTAAACCAAAATCCTACCACTGCTCAAGGGCAAGTGTACACACAACACAACCATCCCCAACATCAAAACAACCAGCGCAACCAGGGTGGGCAACAAAACCGTGGAAGAGGACGTAACCACGGCAACAACCAACAACATCAGCAAGGTCCACCACCTCCCAATCCTACGCATAACAACAACGCTGCTCCTCCCAACCAGAATCCGGATCGTCATCCCAAGCAGCCTAAAAACAATAACCTCAGAACAAACCACCCTTGTTCTATTTGCGGGGTCTATGGCCACTACACACATGCTTTCCCACATTTGGAGCGAGCTCGACAACTCTGGACTGATGATGCCCATCGCCAAGGGCACGCAACTCCTCAGGCACCACCCAAACCCCCACCCCCTCAACAGCAACCCATGGTGCTACAAAACCTCCTACCAACCCAAGGCGTAGTAAACACTCAGTCGTTGGCTCCTCCTCAAGGCAACGCACCACAACAACAACATATCACTTATGCCGCTCCTGATCAACCCATGTTCGATTCAGGTACCCACCACTTGTTAATGATGTCATCCGCTGATGTCAACCTCCAAACACGTCGGAACAAATATGGATCCACCCCTGAGGACCCTCCCGCTGACAAAAGCACTAACGCTCATCCCATTGATCAGACGTTACATATACCCCCGGTTACACTCGATGGCGCCATTAAAGCACCTCGCTTCCCACTTCGTCGCATCAACAATAAGCCCAATGCTCACGCCGCGTCAAATTACAACATTGTAGATGACTTATCGTAGTTTCCAGCAGCCATGTCTGCTTTAGAAGTCTTAAAAATTGTCCTTCACAGCGCAAGACTTTGCTCTCTGCCATTGGCGCTATTGACCCTAATGATTCACAACTGATGGCATTCGATTCGGACCAATCCGAACCATGCCTCCCTTCCACTTTAGCATTCCAAGTTTCTTTTTTCGTTCAGAATCTAGTCATCCATTGGTGCATTATCGATGAAGGTGCCTCTAAATGCGTTATGTCCACATTCGTTTGGCAGAAATTGGGATCCGCTACTCTCCAGCAGTCCACCACTGCGTTGCGAGCCTACGACGGCCGTTCGGCTCAACCCAAAGGTCTGTTAACTAATGTCCCCATCCAGCTGGCTGGTAAAACCGTGCTCATTGACATAGAGGTCATCAATGCCCAACTCGATTATAACCTCTTACTTGGTCGCAGCTACATGTATGCCATGCGGGTGGTTGCCTCATCCGTTTTTCATACCATGATGTTCCTCCATGACGGACGCGTGGTCAAGGTCGACCAACTCACCTATTACGATCCCAAGGCCCCCGCTACACCCGAAAATGTTCTCCCCATGGTTGAACAACCTGTTTGTGGTGCAACTACCTCGTTTTTTTCCTCCGTGGCACCCGGACTTTACTCCGACACGCCGATGACTTCTACATTCCAATCCATTCCACCCCCATCACTAGCACCCAAAGTATCTGACTTATGTACCCTGTCCCATAATACACAACCACTCAACAATCAACTGCCCTTATTACCTAAACCACCATTGGTCCCTAGTCACATTGGTGTTACACCCATCCACACAATCCCATTTCTATTCCCTCCATCGGGAGTAGTAAGCGCCCCAGTTATTGCTACCCTTAGTCTCCTCGGGTTAACGTTGGGATTACCCATGTGGTATATTTCGTCTCCCGTTCCCCCGCCGACACTGAATGTTGTCCTGCAACCGGTGCAACCCATTGTCACTACTACTCAACCACCTCCCGGTGTCACTACCCCTTCATCTTCTACAAATCCCCCTCCTCTTATCAAGCCCACTGGGGGCAGAGGCCCACAACCATACACTGCGGTACCTCCTCCCAAAGCAGTTAAACCGCCCCTCGTGTTTCGTGCTCCTCCTAAATGCTCGTTGTGTGATGAGTTAGGCCATCCAACTCATCAATTCCCACAATTACCCACATTACAGGAACACATGCAAATGCTTGATGACGACACCAACATTCCAATAGTCAAACTAGAACTCCCCCCTCATTCTTGGGATAAATCACTGCGTACCAACCACCCGTGTGCTATATGCGGTATTTGTGGCCACTACTCTCATCACTATCCTGATCTCCCAAAGTACAGAGTATATCTCTACGAGATGAATAATTTTGACCTTGAGACGACACCCCCCACAATTGAGGAGATCTACCCTTCTGTAGCATCCCCATCCGGAGAGATTAACACCCTCTACATGATCTCGACAACATACAAACTAGAACCCGTTGATTTATGGTCGAATTACTTCCATAGTGATGAACAAATTTTAGAGGCTCTTACTGCCCCTGATTACCCCTGGGAAGACATGCACCATCGTTCATACTTCCTCCTAGAAGAGTCCTCCTCCACCACATCTACCCAGTTTGCAGTCGAGTCCAAATATTTCCTCTCCACCAAAGTCGACTGGTTTAAGGATCCTATTCCTGCCCCTGATGCCTTCGAGGAAGGGAACATGTCGAACATTTCCCCTATTATCCAAATCGACATTTCCACCACTCCTGGAAAACCTGAGCTCATCTCGCTAGGTGCATCTTGCACTCAAGCGGAGACTCAGGCATATAAGAAACTCTTCCAAGAGTTTCGTGATGTCTTCGCCTAGTCTTACAACAAGATGCCTGGCCTCGATCCCAAAATTGTGGAACATCACATCGACATGTGGCCCAATGTAACTCCTGTCCGACAAAAACAACGGCCCATTCACCCATCCAAACTCCCAGCTGTTAAAGCTGAGATTGAAAAAATTCAAAAAGCAAGATTCATATATCCTATTGCCTACACCACCTGGGATTCAAACCCAATACCAGTAAACAAAAGAGTGGGCACTATAAGCGTTTGTACTGATTTCTGAGACCTCAATCTCGCTTGTCCCAAGGACAACTTCCCCACACCTTTCATTGACCAATTAATTGATGAATGCGCAGGACACGAGGTCCTTTCATTTATGGATGGTTTCTCCGGATACAACCAAATAAAAATACATAAAGAAGACCAGTATAAGACGGCTTTCACCACCCCATGGGGCACCTTCGCCTATTGCGTCATGCCTTTTGGCCTCAAGAATGCTGGAGCCACCTTCCAACGCGCCATGACTTATTGCTTCCACGATATCCACAAGATCATAAAAGTTTACCTGGACGACCTCACAGCTCGATCCAAAAAGCGATCTGACCATTTAGACGACCTTCGACAAGTTTTCATGCGTTGTCGGAAATACAACATCCACTTGAACCCCCTCAAGTGTTTCTTTTGCGTCACATCAGGTTTCCTACTGGGGTTTGTTATCTCAGAAAAAGGCATCACTGTAGACCCCTTAAAAGTCCAAGCCATTCTACAGTTACCGTCACCACGCACATTAAGACAACTACAAAGCCTACAAGGGAGGTCCAACTTCCTCCGCCGCTTTGTCCCTGACTATGCCACAACGGTCCACGGTTTCCTACGACTATTACGTCTGCATACCCTTTTCATATGGGACCAACAAGCAGAGACAACTTTCACTGACTTAAAGAAAGCACTCACAAATGCCCCGTTGATTTCTCCTCTAGATTTCACCAAAGATTTCATCCTCTATGTTTCAGCATCCGAACATGCTGTATCTGTAGTGCTTGTACAAGAAAATGACGCTCGCCAAGAGCATGTCATCTACTACGTGAGCCAGACCTTGTCCGGCCCACCCCTCCGATACCCACATGAAGAAAAGATGGCCCTCGCCGTCGTTTTTTCAGTGCAAAAGCTGAGACATTATATTCTCCTAAGCCACACCACAGTCATAGCTAATTCCAATCCTATGGTGTACCTCTTGACGCGTCGCCTTCTTCAAGGCCGCGTAGCTAAATGGGTAATTATCCTACAAGAGTACGACCTTACTTTCAAGACCCCAAAGAGCACCAAGGCCCTAGCACTAGCTCAACTCATCACGGATCTCCCATCCTCTTCGTCATCACCCGCTATCAAAACGGATCTCACTGACGACCACATTTTCATCATCTCGTCCGATGACCCATGGTACGGTGATATTTTGTTATACCTTCGCACATAGAAGTTCAGACCCCACATCGATCGCGACGGACACCGTCGTATCCTACACCACGCCCCCCGATACCTCTTGTTAGGGGATGTACTTTATCGACGCGGTGTTGATACCATCCTATGACGCTGCCTATCCCATAGCGAGGCAGAACAAGTCCTTAATGATTGCCATAGTGGTGCCTGCGGAGGCCATTTCTCTGGCATGGCTACCGCCCAAAACATAATCCGCGCAGGTTACTTTTGGCCTTCATTATTTATTGATTGCATCACTGTAGTCAAACATTGTCAAAACTGCCATCTATTTTCCCCAAAAGCAAGAACCCCACCCGCCCCCCTTCATCCAGTCGTCACTGTCGGACCATTCTGCAAATGGGCCATCGATTTCCTCAGTTGCAATCCCATGTCAGCCGGCGGTCACAAACACATCATTGTGGCCGTATATTATTTCACCAAGTGGGTGGAAGCCATGCCAACCTACAATTGCAAGGCCGAAACCGCAGCACGGTTTTTTCTGAACCATGTGATCGCTCGTTTTGGAGTGCCAAAGCAACTAGTCTCAGACCACGGCTCTCACTTCGAAGACGCCGTCTGGAGAGAACTATCAACTTTACTGAAATTTGAACACCATTTCTCCTCCGCTTACTACCCCCAAGGAAACGGCCAAGTCGAGGCAATCAACAAAATTTTAAAAACCATCCTCCAGCGCACTGTAGACAAACACAAATCAAATTGGCACCACATGTTGTTCCCGACACTATGGGCATACCGCACGTCAACCAAAACCGCCACCGGTTTTACCCCTTTCCACTTAGTTCACGGTGTCGAATCCGTCCTCCCCATTGAGTGCCAGATCCCAACCCTACAAATGGCCGTTGAACTCCTACCGGACACTTCCCCAATCGAGCAACACTTACTACTCCTGGAGCAAGCCGATGAAGATCGGCGCACAGCCCTTCAAACCAAGGAAGCAGCCAAGAACCGATCCAAATTGAATTATGATAAAAATGTCCACCCAAGAACTTTTATTGAAGGGGACCTTGTCCTCGCCTACGATCAGGCTCATGACAAAACCGAGAAAGGAAAGTTTGTATCCATGTGGCAAGGCCCATATATTATCCACGCTTGCCTCGGACAGGGGGCATACATTCTAGCTGATTCAGAAGGAAACCCCCTCCGCAACCCACGCAATGGGTTGTACCTCAAGCGATTTTACCCATAGTAAATCTGATGGACACCACCGTCCACTATTGTACAGTATTATTTTCTTTTTTCCACAAAAAATTCAAAAAACCTAAATATTTTTTTTCTCTTCATGACCACAGATGGATCCTGTTCCACTCTGCTACATCGGCTTCGCTGATGGTGCAAGCCGTTGGTCCCCCAATATGGCCTCCGCAGCTTGGGTAATATATTCACCTTCACATCATTGAGTTGATCCACATCGACAGAGTGTGTTTAGGTGCTGCCACCAACAACCAAGCTGAATACGATGTCGTGACCGGTCTCTTGGCCGCAGCTCTCCAAATGAGCATACGTCACCTTAACGTTTTCCTGGACTCACAACTCCTTGTTTCCCAGCTCAACAATGATTACCAGGTACGTGACCCCTGTCTTTTCAGAAAATTCCTGCACACTAAACAAATGGTTAGACAGTTTGAATCAATTTCATTTACACACGTCCCAAGGAACCTCAATAGTGTAGCAGATCATATGGCCAACAACATTCTAGACTGGCACACTAATCACATCATATCATAAACAAATAATTCATCCACGTGCATAACATGTACCTCCAAGGGCATATATAAACATAAACAAAAATCATCCACATGCATAACACGTGCCTCCACAGGCATATATAAAAAATAAAAAATGTTGCATCCACATGCATAACATGTGCCTCCACGGGCATACAGAAAACCAAACATGCCTCCACGGGGGAACAAAAAGACAATAAATGAATCCATGTGCATACACGACTATAGACCAACATCATATATATATATATACATCATCATATAGTTAAAACATGTCATAGGTGCCCTCAGCACCCAATATACAAAAATACATCAGCCGTACAAAAAGAGCTTCCCCATATGCTCATCAGCATTTGGGGGCAAATACATATCATCTACTCGTCACGGTCCCTGGGCTCCTCTGGTGCCTCCTCCGCCGGCCCCGCTGGATCATGCCGAGCCCGAACTCTCCGCTCTGCCGGCCCCGCTGGGTCGTCTCGTAGACGAATCCTCCTCTCCGCCGGCCCTGCCGGATCATCCCGACCAACATCCTTGCACTCGGTCGCCCGCAACGCTACCCTCAGCAGGATCGAGCGCCACTCATGTGGCGCATCGAAACATCGCTCGACGATGTCCCGATCTAAGTCTCTCCACCCACCCACTGGGAATCCTGCTAGAATCATATCCAATGACTCTCGGGACACCATCGATAGCATCATCTCGAGGGCCAGCCCCTCGACCACGAGCCCCAAACCCTCGACCATGTGGAGGCAGTACAGTTTCCGGAGGTGGAGCAACCACCATCGCTCGTCCTTTGCGAGCCACATAGTCAGCCAATGGAACAGGACCAACATCTGCACAATGCAAATAAACCATCATATATATCTAACTATGATCATAACAGATAAATCTAGAAACACATGATATAGTAGAGAACAAATCACAGAAACGTACCATCTAAACCCCAGGCCTGTCCCTGGGCTCGAGGCATCTCCGGATCTCCTCGATAATCCATACCAGCGTATGGATATTCCTCAATAACCAGGGGGATCTGCTCCCACTGCTCGTACATCTCCTGTGAGAAGAACCCCTGGATACCACCACCACCGCGAGGCATCATCTGCCCCCACCGCACCATGCGCAGCTCGCTCACCAAACCATCACGAATGGGCACCCATGGTCGTAAAGTCGGTACCCACTCAAAGAAAAAAGAACACAGAAAGGAAGCATAACAGAACTCTCCCCCCTCCCGACTGGCCTTTTCCAGATCTCTCCGGACACCAGCTAAAAACATCTGACCCCATGCATAATAGGTCCCCCTCAGCACAGAATCCACCATCATCGTTTGTCCCCCTGACAAACGATGTGGCGCAGCGGCACCCAACACCCACAGAACACAAGCTCCGATAGCCCGCATGTCCCACTCTCGCAGTGATCTCAGACTCAGCACGCTATTCTACACAATCGACCCAGCGACACAGAAAGTCTCCAGGAGATCCTCCATGTCAACACCTGCCGGGATCCTCGGCAGAAGATCCCCGACCTCCCCTAACCGAGGAAACCCAGTAAGAAAATAAACATCTGTGAGGGTGATCTCCAACCTCTCACCCCCAACAACAAAAGCACCCTCTGCAGGTACCCACCAACTCACCAACTTGTTCAGTAACGGTCTTACTGAACGCATTGGTGGAATCTAAGTGAACTTCAAGAGTCCACTCTCCACCAGAACCTGCCGAACATGCTGATCAGTCCGAATCCGGACCATCAAATCTTCCTCCATATCTCGCTCTCGCCACGACGTCAATGGCCTCCTCAGCATCCTGCCAAAAAAGCAAAGAAATTTTTAGCACCAACAAATTTTTTTCCAAAAATACCATCGCGGCTTTTCCATCAAAATCCGCGATACCCATCGCGGCCTCCAGACAAGAACCCGCCATGAACATCACGGATATAGGCCAGACAGTCGCGATGAACATCACGACTGTCTCTCCCATACTTGCGATGAACATCGCGGGTTATAACCTGACAGTCGCGATGAACATCGCGACTATCAGCCCCAAACCCACGATCTCCATCGCAGCAAAAGAGCCGAAACCCGCGATATTCCAGGTTGGAAGGCCAACATGCAATTTCGCAGCCTTCAGGGGCCCGCCGCTAAAAAAAAAGACATAATTGAAAAGGCTAAGGAAAATAAGGTTACCTGAAACTTGCAGAATCGAAAACCAACAGTCAAATCTCCCGAAAATCAAGAAAGAGCTCTGACTGCTCTGCCAAACTCGCACGTAACAATGACACGTCGTATGGGCCCCATGCCCTATTTATAGAAATTCCACCATTTTTCAAACAACCATTCCGGTCTCATACGACGTCCGTTTCTCAAACCGTTGGTACCATTGGAATCAGCACAGCGAGAACTTCATGATAGCTTTTTCCTTTTCCTGTTTTCATCAGGTCCATTTTTTGACCATTTTTTGGACACCCTCGTCGCCTCAATTTGCATGCCACATCAGTCGTCGTCCATTTTTGGCGAGTGTTATATCGCCGGATTCAGTTTTCCGCGCTCGTGATGATGCTTGAGATCATTTCTCGCTCTCACCTCTAGATTTTTTGGGCATTTTTTCCCATGGCCCCACGTCGCCTCGATTTGCGTGCCACATCGGCCGTCGTCCATTTTTGACAAGTCTTATATCGTCAGATTCAGTTTTCCGCGCTCGTGATGATGCTTGAGATCATTTCTCGCTTTCACGCCCAGATTTTTTGGGCATTTTCTCCCATGCCCCCTCATCGCATCGGTTCGCGTGCCACACCGGCCGTAGCCCCATTTTGACAATCTTTATGTCACCGGATTCAGTTTTCCACACTCATGATGATGCTTGAGACCTCTTCTCGCTCTCATCAATCCTTTGTTGTTCAGTATAGTTTTATCCCTTTTTCGGGCCGAGCAATCCCTTTTTACGAAAAAGGCACTTAGGGATTTTCCGTTAAGCTCTTTTCTAACTCCTAAAACAATGAAAAGATCGCCGAGCAACCTTGCTTCCTTTCATGCTCGCTAAACGTATCTGAAAGGGCGTCTACCTGGTATAAGTTTACCCCTTTTTCGGACCTTGTAGACTAATTATGAAAAAGGAATACTCTAGTCACACCGGCTAGAAGAGTTCTCCATTTACATCATTTTATGCTTTTTCGGGCCTTGGAGACTAACTTACGAAAAATAACAACAATGGAGTCCCCTTACCGCTTTCAGACTCTCTAAACATGAAAGCGCCCATAAGCAATCACCATCCTGGGCTCGTAAAACCAACAGGACAGTACTCACAACCACTGTAGAGTCTTCTTACCGTTTTCAGACTCCTTAAAAATGAAAGCACCAATGAGCATGAACAGTCTTGGACCCACAAAATCCACAGGACAGTACCATTTCAGAGCACACTTTTATCTCTTCTTGGAGCTCATTAAAACTACGAAGAAGGACCCAATGGTGCTTCTTGGCTCCACAACAGATCACGTCTACTCATATGGCAGCTTCCCCATTTTGGTCGCCTTTGTTCAGAGTATTCTGCAGTATGTCACCCTAAGAATCCCTCGACAGCACCCATCAGCTCATCCCATCAGTTAATACATACCCTTCAGTCCCTACAAGTCAGTTCCCTACGCTGCCAGGTCAACCATGTCATCATGCTCTGAACAAAGGAAGTTTGACTCTACCCACTATATGACCCCAGTTACTTCCCATCCCCACAAGTATGTCAGTCCTACCATCAGTAATACCAAAATTCAGTTCTACACCTCGCGCTCCTATCAAGGAAACATCATTTCCTTGTTAGTTGCTGGTCTCCCTCTGTCGACGACAACCAAATTTATTCCAGAGGATAGACCTAGAGGCCCTGTGTCTTGGACTCATCACCATTTATGATGAGTGCCTACGAATCATTCCGAGAAGAGTCCTCAATACCTCTCCAAATGGTTGTTTCTCACATGCTCGACTTCAACACTTTGATCGCATCGTTGAGACTCGCACAGGGTATTGGTCCTTTCAGTTGTTAGTCGAAGACCCCGGATACCTCCTGACTCTTCCACATTTGAGAGTCTACTTATGGAAACAACCAGTTACATTTTTTCTATAGATATCCGGGTTGCGGATGATGACAATATTCAGATGTACCCCAGTTTTATACTCCCTCGAGTATACAGTTACATGTACATGTACTTCTCAGAGATGACTCCCAGTCATTGAGTCCCTACAGATGTTGGACACCTTCAGTTTCAGCAGTTCATCAACCCTTTTGAGACCTTTGTCAGAACAGTTGTTGCTCTATTCCAGTGTATCAGTTATTGAGATCAGTCGTGTTATGATCATGTGTACATCCCAAAATAATGTCCCCTTTGGACCATTACGATGTACCAGCAAATTTTTTATGTATTTTTCAGGTCCCCCTTCTTGGGACTAATTGTTATGTATATGTCTTGATATGAGCATGGGTATTCTCACCTCGTCCATTATCATAGATTATTCCTCATTCATATTGAGGCCATGTAATATTTTTTGTTCTTTGCAGCTTCCAAGGGCCATGGATCCAGTCTCCAAACGGTCTCCTCTCCTCCCCAAACCCAGAAAAAAGACAAAAGAACTATGATGTCTATCGGCCATACGATGAGCTCCTGCCCTCACACATCAGGGGGCAATCTGTTAACACCCAAAAAGTGCTCACTAGCTCATTTCCTTATTCACATGACCCATTTGTCCACTTTTTCACCATTTGATCCTCTAAAGCCACCAAAAGGTCACCAAAAGTCCTTAATACACCCCTTTTTCCACTCAAAATGAATATTTTTCCTCAAAAAGCATAAAAAACCCTCAAAAAGGGTCCAGAATTCCCAAAAATATTAAAAAGGGAATAAAAATATTCAAAATATTCAAAAAAAGAAAAAGGAGGGAAAAGGTACCTAAACCATGTTGGTCAATACCATTGGTTTCCTCAAAACCATAATGGTATTCCCCACCACCAAAAACTATAAAAAGGTGGTAGGATCTCCTCAATTTCCATCCATCCAACATCCTATCCTCATGCTGCCAAAATCCCCTTTGAGCATTTCCCACCTTTTTGAGCCTTGCACAAACCAGGAAGCATTGGAGAAGAAGAGTCCTTTGGAGCTTGGAGCTTCTCACCCTTGGAGCTACTCAACAATCTTCACCACTTAGAGGTATTACTATTGCAAGCACTTGCTTGCCCTTATTATTAATACAAAACAATCTTTTTTACATATTGTCAATCATTTTACTTTCCATAATATTTCCATTATTTGCTTCATAGATCCATGGTTAATGTAGTTTAGATTAATTTGTGATTTATTTCTATTGAAACTGCTGCTACTAGTTAGCAGGTGCCCATTGCACTAAGCTTGGTTGCAAAACAAGGCCAACACCCATAGCACAATAATAATAGAATAGTCATCAATATACCAAATCGTGCCTCTATTGACAAATCGTAGGCCTAAAAAATCATCAGAAAGTGCCATAAATGATGGATGCGGGCCCCGATGAAGCTGAAACTACTGGAGGAGGTGTGGAAGACATCAACCCATCATCACTGATCATCCCAAGCCAAGACATTGCCTCAGTAGCCCAAATTGAATTCCTCAATAGCCATTTCTACCAATCCTAAAATGCCTCGGGAAGCGTGAAACTGCCTCGAACTGCCTCCTGGAGTGCCTGTGTTGTCAAGGTGAGGGCACCAGTGTGTCCGGGGGGGGTAATATGGTAAAACAAAGTGGTTGGACCACCCCCTCCGAGCACAGCGCCCTAGGTCAACCAAATAAAAATCCTCTTTGCTCTGACAGGGTCTCCAACAGAGCAAAACTGCACTGGGATAGCCTACTGAGGCTCAATCATCACTGTAAGTACCCGGAACTGAAAAAAAAAACTATCTCATTGGACTCAGAAGGTCCAAATCCATCCAAAATGTGTACTCATACACCATATGAGTCTCTGCATGATCATAAAATATATCCAATATACCGGAACAGGTGAAATAATAATAATCTGTAAATGATCAAATAATGTTGTAAACCATGAATCATCATCATAACCCTGTAGCTGCTACATAGAATCATCATTTACATGTACATAGACCATATATCATCAATCCATATCATCACAAGGTCCAACCATCTCATGTCCTATGGTTGATCTTTGTCAAACTAGGTCTAACCAAGTCAACATGACCAAATATAACTCAGACCATCATCAGAAGCTGCTGCAAAGTGTCAAAGGTTAATGCATGCTCTACAACTTATTCAAATAACAATTATAACACAAAGTAATCATTACTGGCGATCTAAATCCAAATATGTAATGTCATTAGTTATTATTATTACTCAGACTAGACTTTCAAGATCATACTCACTTCATAGATGTGATCAATTTGCTAGTGAAGGGTGAAGGCTAAAATAACTGGCTAGGCTAAGGGATGATTTGACCGACTTAACTTTGTGACACTTTGGAAATGGGAAAGGGAATACACACCATAGTATATATTGAATGAGCAACAACATAGGGAATGGCGATGTCTCACAAATGGATAAGTTGTTTAGAGAGTGCTTATTCAACTTAGGCGTCATGTCTACATCAAGTTGATCCAGGTTCATTACGATCATTCAATTTCATTTCATGGCCTCTTTGGCCTACATAACCCTTCGGATCTCAGGTGTGCTGATAAGAACAACTAGTTGCAGCTTGCATCCAGGGCATGTTTTTCATACATATATAAGGTTAGCAATTGTTTAGATATAGCTTTTAAGAATCATTGCTTTTTGGACCTTTCTTATACTCTTCGAGGAGTATTTTTCAGCAGTTCATTGCTCTTGCCCTTTTTAGTTTCCATGGGAGAATTTATCAATTTCCATAAATAGTACATGAGCTTTCAGTTTTAGCCAACAACATCTCAAGTGACTAAGGGGAGTTCGAGCCAATGCCAAACATCGGGACAACCGACCAGAATGATTTAGTCCTACAATCCAACTCACCAAAGGTAAGTTTTGTCACCAACTCAGAGCCGAGACACAGTAAACAAGGAAGCTCATCCAATGCAGAGGCTACAATGGGGAAAAGTCCTCCATGCCAATAGTCAAGTAGTAAGTCAGGGTGATAAACTAAAAGGTAGGCAATGGATGGATGAACACAATGAATAATGGAGCCAACACTAGCAAGCCAAGGTATGGTGGAATGATCACCTCTATTCTCCCTAAGGAGGGTAAAACCAATGAGTATGAATAGTGAACTTCTAAGTCTGAGTAGGGACAATATAATATATATAATAAGATCAACCAGGTCCATATATCTATATGATCGCCAAATCATGACACTAAGTGCTAAGACATGCTATAAGAATAAGTATAAAAGAAATATAACCATAACACAATGATATACCTGCTAAGTCATAATACCTAAATGCTCATCAACCTGTACCATCATCTGTCCTCTGAAACTGCTGCTGTAACTTTGGGCACTACTGACTTCTCTGTACCAATGGTCTAATGGCTACATCGGTCATCTCTCTGAGTGTCCCGAGACTCACTCATGGCATGGGGAATACATACTGTTGTCCAAAATCTGATAGTGATCCAATATAGATGCTCATCTCAACATCTCAATGTAAGGGAACTGGTTGAATAGTGTACTGGCATTAGAAAAATAATGTATGGTAGCTCGGCTACTATATATGTGATAACAAGCCCCTTACTAAATTTTACACTACATATGGGTTCAGAGACTCTGAACCCATCTGCAGTGTTAAAATTTAGTAATTTGTAACATTGTAGATGGATTCATATAGTATGTAGTTCAATGTTCTTATCATTTTCATATCTTATTTCACCACCTTTTTTTTATGTATTATCCCTTTGGTAGATCCACCAAGTTGCATCATGTGTGTCATCATAGTGTGTTAGTTGAGTTGAGTCTTGGATATTTGTCATATTTCCCTTTGGGAATTGTCATGTAATGAAATTGGTGTGATTGTGTTTGGCTTGTCGTATTGGTCGCGTTCATATTTTATTTGAACAAAACAATTGCCATTTGACCTTCTCGGCAGTCTATTAAAGTTTCAACAAGTTCTTGTATTTTTTGTCATGTTAGCTAAAACTTGTTAATTTCACAACCTCCATTAGTTCTACATATGCATCCATTTGTCATGGCTCTCCTCGCACATGTCATGTCATGAATTTGGTGTCATTGTGTTTGTCTCATCGCATTGGTTACATTCATATTTTGTTTGAAAAACCGTTGTTGTTTGACCCTCAGTAGTCTATTAAAGTTTTGGTAACTTCATGCATTTTGCATCATGTAATTTAAAACATAAAAATTCAATAGTATATAATATATTCATATAAAAATATCTATTAATATCATATATATATATATATATATATATGTAACTAACAATTATATATATATATCAACATTATTATATAACAATAAATTTTTTTATATAAAAATTATAATATATGAGAATGTTATATATAACAAAAAACAACACAACATGTAATAATAATAATAAAACATAAAAAAAAACATAACATATCGATTTAGTCCCCGACCTAAAACCCAAATCCCATAACAATATGGTGCAAGCTTCTAGCAAGTATTCCACAGTTATGAGAGACATAGGACATTCATGCCTTTATCTCCTTCACATTAAACTAAAATATTTCTATACCAATCAAATTTCCCTATAGAACTAAGGCAACATAGATCACAGGTCGAAGGAGTGGGGTTTGGTGGCTAGGTTTTTAATGATAGTGTCAAACCCCTTGACATTTGTCGAAACCAAGTTCCAAACCCTAGACCAAGTTCTCATTTTGGAAGGCCTTCTTGAATAAATTCATTGAGGTACTTGTCGTTCCTCAATATCAAACTCTTTGAATTATTGTCCCTTCTCTCTACTCAACCAAACTAAATTAAAAAACACAACATTGCAAAAGAGCATAGGAGGAGGAGGAGAAGAAAATCATTCCATTAAAACCCAAACGAAGATGGGCATCGAGGGCGGATCATACATGAATGGTGAACTATCCAATAAAATCAACGACCATTGTAATGCAAAAAAACACTCCATTATTATTGGACCCTCTCCATTATTAGAAGATGGGTGTGAATTCCCCTAACAATTTAGGCACGTTGCTTGGGGTTTGAGGGTCTTCAAAGGGAAAGGTTCCATGAGTATCTCTATAGCGAGATTAAGTTTAGAGGTTCCCATTTGGGTTTAGGTTCTAAAGAGATGGGTGTGAATTCCCCTAACAATTTAGGTACAATTTGGGTTGTAGAATCAATGTATTGGTTACCTAAACCTACTTACACTAGTTATTTTAATATTTCTTTGATAAATAGAAAATATAATAATTACATCTTCATGAAGAAATCATACACTATATTAATTTGGTTTGGGTTGATGGTCCCTACATATGAAGATATGGATTTTATAATCAATTTTTATCTTTTTAACTGAATACAAGTGACAACCATAATTAGTTAGGCCCATGTGTTGTTGTGAGAATTTGGACACTTATTGATGATTCCTACATATGAAGTTATGGGGTTTGATATTCAATTTTGACATAGCTAATTACAATCCTAGGCCCATGTTATGATGTGAATACTGCAAATTTGATTGATGGTTCCTACATATGAAGATATGGGGGTCGATATTCAATTATGGGGGTTGATATTCAATTTTGACTTTTTCATTGAATATCAATAGCTAGTTACAATCATGGTTAGTTACTTAGGCCTATGTTTTGATGTGACTATTGGAAAAATTTTTATACAATTTGTTATATATTACATCTCTTCATTGGAAATATCAAGCATTAATAAAGATATTTTTTTCCATTTTTTCTATATCATTCCACTCAATGAAGTGGTGAAAAAGTGGTGGTTGTACATCATTCCACTCAATGAAATATTGCAAAATTGGTAGATGCCATGTAAATCCCTAAAGTTTCCATGTAATAGGTACCATGTAGGTTGACATGTAATTGTGAAGGTGTACATAAATTGTTTTTTATTTTTTAATTATTTATTTTTAATAAATAATATTATTTTCCATATCACGTTTCTCACAAAGGAAAAAAAGGAGAGAAATCAATAAACCATAAAATGTACTTATTTTGAAGAATTTATCAGGTTATATTTTTGTCTAGTTGTCGATGTGAAGGTTCAAATGTAATGAATAAAAGTATTATTTATCACGTGAAGGTTCAAAGGTCCAAATCTAACTGCTTTTCCAAGGTATTTGATAAAAAGACTCAATTCTAGACTTAATCTCAACCATCAATGTAATAGATCCAACGATCCTCAACAGCTCGGGAGCGATGAGATAGGTTTATTTTGTCTTTTTCCAGAATTTGTAGAAATAGGTCAACACTATCACAAATTCTCAAACAAACATACATCTCTACTATACCTTTTACATCAGAGCTGCAGCGTCTTGATTTGAATTTATGGTTTAAACAAAGTTTGCATCGCCTTCATGGTATCGACCTATGTTTCAATGCATTCAACAAAACCAATTTAAAGAGAAATTGCTCAACCCTACTCTAGTTGATATGGGTTTTGAAAGTTAGAGAGTCCTTTCCCTCAAATCGTTGGAGTAATGGTTAACCTAATTGATTAGGGAGTCACAGTTTCATTGCATAGGGTCTAACCTTAAGTGTTGTTCAATCTTAATTGTTGAATATGGTTGTCATTGATGTGAAAGGAGTTCAATAATGACAAAGGAATAACCAAGGACATAATGTCGAGGTGAACTCAGAGGAAGGAAAAGGAATGACAAATGCAGTGATGACATGGCATGATGATATGGCATGTAAGTGATGACATGCAATGTATGATGATATGACATACCTGGTGAGGATGGAAAGGAACATGATGGTGTTCTGGTGCTATCATTAAGTCAGTGTTGCAATCTGACATCATTCTGGAAAAGAATGGCAAGTTTGTGAAACTTTGGAAATTGACTAAGTATGAAAAATTAGTCAAAACTGCTCTAGGAGAATACTTGCCATAATTCATGGTTTGAGAAAAATGCTTGCACCATCATACCAGACTATAACTTGTTGAACTGGATATCTATTCATGGTCTCATTTTTCCTTAATCGCTTCCGAGGAGAAAGTTATAGGTCTACCAAAACAGGGTTTTGCACCAGCGGAAGTAAAACTACCTAAGTGGCCTCGGGAAAATGCCCACCATAAATCATAATTTAAAGTAAATGCCCGCAACATATGGTCAGGCTGTATCCCGTTGATTTGTCTACCTGACCATGGTATCATTTTTCCTTAAGCATGTATGAGGAGAAAGTTATAAGTCTACCAAAATAGGGTTTCAGGATAAATTTTGGAGAAATTCCTGAAAATGACTAAGTGTTGGAAAACGGGTTCAGGTGGCCTTGGGAAAATGGTCGTCATACCTCATGGGAGAATGATAAAAATTATCTGGAACTATCATGCTCTATCTTTTCATAGAGGCTATATTCACATGGTCTTATTTTTCACAGAAGGTGTTTTCATGACAAAGATAACAGCCTGCCAAAATAGGGTTTCATGTTGTTTTTACACCAAAATAGCAAAACTACCTAAGTGACCTCAGGGAAATGCCCGCCATAGTTTGTGGGTTGAAGAAATGCCTGCACCATATGGTCGTCTTGTAGGTTCTTGTTTTTTCTACCTGACCATGTTTTCATATTAACTTGAAATTTCCTAAGGAAGAAGTTATGGATCTTCCAAAAAAGTGTTTCATGCAGATTGGACCAAGTCTAGGAAAGTGAAAAAACTGTCTCCGTGTAAAATCACTAAAACTGCCTAAGTGACCTCAGTCAAATGCCCTCCATGTCTTATTTTTTATGTCTTAAATCATTTTGAGAGTATGTATATCTAGAATGTTGTATGGTGCATCCAACCATATCATTGTCCAAAGAGTCTCTGAGGAAGAAGATATTGATCTACCAAAAGTGCCTCTCAGCTTGATTTCCACTACTCCAGTAAAATTCCCACCAAGGAGAGAGAAAGAGGCTTCAAGAGTTTAAATTGGTTTAGATGAAGTCACCTTGTTGGCCTCTATCCATTGGGTGTCTCACACTTCAAAATTGTTGAAAAGAAAAATCTCAATATATTAACCTAGGGTTTGATAATTTTTCCTAAGTGTCAGATCAACAGTTTGGAAGACCACTTTCAAATTCCCACCAAATGATGGGTATGTGTCACTAAGTTCATATTTGGACATGGTCTTATCCATTGTTGAAGAGGCTATCCATTCATGCTTGTAGTTTTCTTTATGGTGATCACATGAGGAAAAAAGCAATCTGCCAAAGTGAAAGAAAAAGTGATTTGCATATTAAAGACAAAAATTTGTCTTAGTGTCAAACTCACATGGCTAAGAGGCCATTTGGAAATGCCCACAAGGAGGTGTCCTTGTGCTGATAAAATGAATCATATGGCATAGGCTTTCTCTTTGTTAAATTGGTAATCTATCCATGGGCTCAGAGTTTCCTATGGAGTAAACACGTGCGAAAAACAAGCCTGCCAAAATGAGAAAAAGCTTGCTTTTACTGTTCAAATGAAGGTTGAAGAGGAATTTGGAAATGTCCACAAGGAGGTTTTCTTGTGCTGATAAAATTAATCAGGTGGCATAGGATTGTTCCCTGATGACTTGGCAATCCATCCATGGAGTCATTTTCCTCCTTGGTGCTCACATGTGCGAGATTCAGGCCTGCCAAAATGGTGAAAAATAAAGTTAAAAAAACAGCTTATATTATGCCCACAAGGGATTAGGAAGATGCCTGCAAGGGCTTATGGGATGCCCGCAAAGGCTTAAGGGTAAGCCCACAAAGGCTTAAGGTTAAAGGCCGTAGGGGCCTAGTTATGCCCGCAAAGGATTATGGGATGCCCACAATGGCCCTAAAGGATAAAGTTCCCAAGAGCTTTACTATGTTCGCAGGGTCTAAATAAATGCTCACAAAGATTAAATAGATGCTTGCAGGGGCTTGATTAAGCCCAAAGGGGCTAAGGATGCCCGCCATGGATAAATATTCCCACAAGTGCAAGTGAAAATCCTGCAGAGGCTTAAATGCTCACAAGGGTTTGTTTTATGCCTACAAGGGTCGAGGTTAAGCCTGCAGGGGCTTAGGGGTGCCCTCATGGGATAGGTTAAAGCCCGCAAGGGCTTAGGAATTCCCACAGGGGCCTAAGAATGCCCGCACAAGGGATTGATATGCCTGCACAAAGGGCTTGATACACGGGGGGTTCACTCAGTGAACTTGTTACATAACACGATCGTTCGCATGATATTAAAGAATATACCTAATTTCACTAAGTATTGGAAAAGGCCTCCTAAAATTGTATTGTTGAACCCCCCTCCCAATATACTTTTCGAATTAAAAAAACCTCTAGTTTCACCAAATATTGTAGGTATCCATTTTTATCAACCCATTTTTACTACCCCCTTTATATCATATTATCAAGTTCTAACAAGCAAGATCCCTAATGCATCTTAGTATAAGCAAACATGATGTTAAATAAAATAATAGTATAATGCTAATAATGATCCCACTAGGATTGTAGGGGCGACTAATCATTTTGTAGCATCGGATAGTGGAAGACCCAACGAAATAATAATGGGAATGGAAAAATGCATAAAAGGCAACCCAATCAAGAAATGTAACAAAGAATGTAAAAGACTAATAGTTCAGTAGTCAGTGCAATGCTTAGAAAATATGAGAATTGCAGATGTTTCACACCATAGCCTGCTAATCCACCAATTTTATATCTTCTAAATACAAGTATAGTCATAGAGAACTCATGTTTTCAATAAGCTTAATAAATTAAACTCCATAAAAATGCAAAATTGAAACCCTTTCATGGATGAACTTCCCTACCTTCTTCCTATCAAAACAAACATCATTGATATTTGAACCCAAATGAACATAGAAAAATTCCTCTTACTTTTCAATAACACCATGTGATCATGTGCATAGATTGGATTTGGGTCATTCACAAGATGCAATGAATTGCCTCTACTTCCTCTACATTTATTCTTGCAATCAAAGAAATCAACAACATTTAGTTACTTTTTCTTGGGTTATATCTAGTCTTTACAGGAATTAAAAAAATTCTTAAGTATAATGATAATATTATAAAAAAATTATTTGAAATTAAATATTCTAGTTTAAAATGTTTTCATATGCAACAATTATATATATAATTATAATTTTTGTATATAAAAACATTTTATATTGGAAAATTTAATTTTATTCTAGTATATTTAATAAATATTCTAGTATAAAATGTTTTCATATACAACAATTATATATATATATATATATATATATATATATATTCTAGTATAAAATGTTTTCACACACACAAACACACATATATAAACTAAAATTAATAAAATAAATTATCAACATAATTATAATATTATAAAAATATTATTTTAAATTAAATATTTTAATATACAACAATTTTATGTGAGGTTAAAATGTCATTTTTCTTGTAGTGCAAGGATGTGTTTGCATTCAACATGGAGACTATTATGATGATATTAATTGTTTTTTTTAACTAATAAATATGGTAATTAACTATATAATAATTATAATGGACACAGAGAAAATCTAATGCCATGTACACTAAGGGAACTTGAGGTACCTTTTATTAAAGGACTTTGCCACCTTCACTTGACTGAGTGCTTGAGGTGACAAGGTGGCCTACAAAGCAACCATGTAAATCATGAAATGATACCATTGACTAACAAGAGATAAACGTTTACAACAATTTGCTAAACAAAAAATATATGGTGGTTACCTGTAGCATAGGACTTGATAGCAGAACAACCAAGAAATGCGCTAGCTAGCATGATGACTCCAAACATGCCTAAAATAACAATGCAATCATTAAGAAAATGAAAGCATACATATTTACTAGAGAAAAATAAGATACAAGTAACTCTGTCTATGGTTTATTTACCAGAGAAAAATAAGATACTTTGTCTATGTATATGTTTTGGTGTAACTACAAGAATAAATGATGAAACATTTGGGTTACATAAGTTGTCTTCTTTTAATGAGATAAATGCATATGTTGCATAATGATTATTTATGTTGATTCACTACCCTTGAGAGGATTATATGTTTTCTATCGAGTCTTCTTTTCTACTATTGAGTAAAATCCTCTATTCAAATCATTTAAAATGATGGATTGAAAGTCTTATAAAGAAACAATCATTTTTCCTAGTCAAGTTGCATACTCATTTAAAACCCTACAACTCGAGAGACAATCAACAATAATGCACAACACATTATTGTTTCTCTCCTGTCTATAGGAAAATTATTTGTATGGAGTTATGGGTTCCATGTTAAAGGGGATCCAAGAGCTTCTTATTATGTAGTTATGTCACAACACATAGAGCTAGGCCAATATTTCTTTTAGTTGGAATGATCTTTCACATACAAGTTGTAATGAAACACTGGAATTGTAATAATTTTTTTATCAATAAATTTATATTGTTCCAACGTATTCAAACTAGGGTTTAATTTAGGCATTCATTAAATCCTCACTGAAGAAGCACCCACTCAAGGGGACAAGTTAATGAATATTTTTGTTATCTATTTTTATGTTTCAACATAGTGTGATTGCATTCCCAACATTGTGGTTTTCTTATATGTTTTTCATTAATACATGTATGTTCCTTTTTAATTTCATTATGTTGTTATCCTAATCGTAAGATATTATTCAAATTCATATAATTTTGAATGAATAGTTATTAGTTATATTGATTCTCAAATGGGCATGATTCATGAAAGAAAATTGAAAAACTCTTGGAGGGATGATGAAGGGGAAGATGGACATTATCCCAGGTGAGGATTTAAGTAACTCGTGTGTATTAGAGGATGCAAAAGGTTCAAGAAATGAATCTGACACCCACAATGAAAATTTGACAATGCTACTAGGGATGGAGGTCAACATTATGGGTACGATATCTGCAAAAGGTTACGCCACTTCCTCTTTTATGATTAGTAGGTAGGTACCCATAATCCTAGCTTCTTTTATTTTTGGAAAGGACTATGCTACTTAATGAATGTAAGCCATCGAAGAAAGGATAATGCACTCCTATTTATGATCACTCCCAACTCTTACCTTCTCATACTCTGTCTATGGTTTATATAATAGGAGATAAAGTACATATTTGTTAGACAAAAGAATTCTACACTTAACTGTAAGATTCCTATGGATTATCTGTTAATAGGATTAAAATGCAGAAAATGGTCTATGCATATTTGTACTTATGAATTTTACAAAGATTTATTGTGCATAATAATGCTCACCCATATATGTTATTTATATGGATTTAGAACTATATAGATTCAATATGCAAACATATATCAAAATGAATAAACTATGTAGGAAAAAGAAAAGCATTTGTTTAAAAACTTGTTAATTGCTTTATTGGCATTTAGGATACATCCAACCAAACCATTATATTATTGGCAGGATCCCGCCTAATTGTTAAGAGGCATTGCCTGTATGAATGGATTAATAAATTGTTTTAATTGCAACATAAAACTCTGAATTTATCCCTAAGAATTGACCATCATTATTAGGAAATCATTATAGTTTGATTCAACCTATGGTGGTTATGCCTATTGTTGCTTTTGAAATTGATTCCCTTGGTTAAAATTATAAATGAAATAAAAAGAATGGAAAAAACATGAGCGACAGCCCTGGTTTTAAAGTCCACATCCATGTGTATTAGCACAAAATTCTAACTATGTAAAATATGAGCAGCCTACATGGATCAACTCTCCTACACTTTGTTTAACAAAAAAATTCCATTAAGCAGGTAAAGACCGGGAACAAGGTACATTTTACAAAAAAAAAATCCATTAATCAGGCAAAGACCTGGAACAAGGTACATTTAATAAAATATAGATATCCATTTTTTTAAGCCAATATTCAATATGCTTAAAATCCTATGGGTTGATCTAATTCCAAGAGAGAAGACATCCTCTGACTCAGAGCAACTTATTTATGAGAAATTATCATTTAGAGCTTAGAATCATTTATGGTGAATTGATGGAAATAATCCCGTGGAGACATCGAATAACAATATATCTTATAATTGAATACAAAAAGAAAAGCACTGAATTTTAAAACCCCAGGGAAGTGCCCCTATCCTGGAGTTGTAAAATAAAAACCCATTAAAAATTAAACTATCGTTAAAGAAAACCATCCATTAAAGATAAGAAAAATCATAAATTGAAAATTTAGAAGAGCAACCTCATTGGGATCTATTGCTGGTCTTTGCTAGTTGACCTAGAGCCGCTGGTCCTGGATCAACTAGTTGGGAAACCAGAACATTCTCTGGTTGATCGATCGGGTACTCGACAAGAGCAGCCCAGGATATATTTTCGCAATCTGGAAAGGGGTCATCCTTTGATAGGGTAAGGGCATAACCAAGGTAGCTAGCGAAGGTAGAGTCATTAGGTTAAAATGCGAGAGCAAAGAAAGGAAAGGCGACATCCATGGATTCACTTGACTCATCAATTGAAGCAATCGATATTTTGAACATTTATGAAAACACCTATAGCAAATGAGCATTGTGTTTACAGATGGGGTTTGTCAGGAAATTGTTGTTCTTGTAACCAAGAAAACAATGGCCAATTAAAATTTCAACCTAACAATAAAAAACAATGTCACCCAAAACAAATGCTAAAAATTAATATAAAAATTACTGTGGCCATGGAAGCATTCAAGAAGATTTCAATCAATACGCAGATATGCAATATCATAAAATACCAAAAAAATATCAAGATGACTATTCCATTGAGAGGGAGATCGCCTTATTCAAGAATTCAATCATCACCAGGCCTGTCAGAATTATCAAAATTTCAAGAATCTATATAAAAACATGGGTAGCCTAAGCTTACGAGGGAGATCATCGTTCCAGTTGCTAGGACGATCCCTATATTCCCTGATACAAAATAATATATCTCCTCTATGGAAAAAATCCATACTCGAAATGTCGTATATATAGACAATATGATATATGTCAAAAATATATATACGATTAAAATAATGCCACAGTACCAAAGCTGAGCAAACCAGGAAATAATGTTGTGTGTGTAAACTAGGAAAGAGCAAACTGAACATTACCGAGAACGAATGAAGATTCCATTGAGCTTATCTAATCAGTATGCTTAAACTCCTTTGTAGAAAGAATGCTGGTGGTATGGAGTGGTTCACCCCAACCTCTTCAATGAATGGATAACACTAGAGGGAAGGAAAACTCAGAGTTCGAACAAAGCACACAAAACAAAATTACAGTCAAAGTGACACAAGTGCCAAGAGCAAGTGGTAAATTGGTGCCCATTCCTTCAACCATCATATTAACTGAGCTCAGTACTGACGAGACTGAAGCCCTTTCGTATCATGCATTGGTAGGATCTAGGCCGTGGATCATAGGCGGGCTTACCAAGTCGACCATTTGGATGTTAATGCAACTGTTCACTTGTGCTAAAGCTCAGAGCTTAGGTTCCATGCCAAGCAGGTGTAATAAATAAACAAGTTTTTCTATGGACGTAACGTGTATGGGGAATCAATGGAAAATCTTACTGCTATCTACTCAAGTATAGCATGGCATAAATTTGGAACTCGTCCATTAAATGTAATGTAAGATTTTATATAATAAGTTATGAGAGTGTAGCAAGGGAAATAAAAATGTTATTTGGTTGCATGAAATTATAAATCAACTCTTTTGGTCTATAATCAAAATTCATACATTAGAGTATGTCATTCATCAAATATTTAATCTTATACGAATGCTCAAGTGTGAAAGGTAACACCTATGTATATATTGTGCATGTGATAATATGGGTGGAGGAATTCAATAAATGTATGCCTCTTTTGGTCTATAATCAAAATTCATACATTAGAGTATGTCATTCATAAAATATTTAATCTTATACAAATGCTTAAGTGTGAAAGGTAACACCTATGTATATATTTTGCATGTGATAATATGGGTGGAGGAATTCAATAAATGTATGTTTTAAAAGTATGAATTGATCCCTCTTTAGGGTGATAATTAGAAAGGATATAAGCTTAATGTATGAATTGAATCCTTTTTGGTTGATAATTAGAAAGGATATAAGCTTAATGTATGAATGGACCCCTTTTTGGGTTGATAATTAGAAAGGATATAAGCATAATATATCCATTAGAATGAGTTGGATTTAAAGTATACGTATAATAAGACTTATATGCTTCCTTTATGGCAAGTGTAAAAGAATTATATATGTATATATTTTGGGAATGAAAAATATAGGTGGGATTATAAAGGTATGTTTTATATAGAAGTAATCATAAAAGATTGGGATTAATTATTACAATATCTGTAGCATAAAATGGATGTTAAATAATGTGAATGTTAACTAAAAATAATAAGAATTATGAGTCATGCAATCATAGTTCTGAAGATTAAGGATGCAAGTTTCTTTGGGCATTGCGAAACTTGCATATGAAATAAGGAACAATGAATATATGCATCGACAAATTATAGTTTACTTCTGCAAAAAAAAAAATATGGCACACGGGGCATAGAATAGATGGTGAATGGGTGTACTATTAAGGCACTCTTTGTGTTAGGTCACTGGTTCAAAACTATGTGGGTGCTTACTTACAACAAACAAAATTATGACTAAATTGACTATACATTTGAGTGTGTTACATCAAAATACTAACAAGAGCAGGAAGTTCAGGTGAATAGAATGAAAATAAATCATTTCTGCATTCTATGCAAAGAATACCTGGAAGCTGAGCGGATTCCTATCCCCGATTGGCCTTGGGACCAATGATAGCACCTTTCAATCGTTGACTCAGTAAACCCCTTACAAAATTCAGGAATTTGGGGGATGGAGGGTTCTGAAGAATTTTAGGAATTTGAACTAGTGGAGATCCAAAGCTCGTCTTGATAAAGAATCAAGAATAAATTCAAAAGCAAAAGTAGAATAGGAAAGTATTGGCAGACACGAAAAGAAGAAGAGAAAGGCCATTAAGGGTAGTAAATTCCAAATCTACAACAAGGGGATCGAGGAGGATGCCAATTGATATGTGTACACAATCAAATCTAGGGGCAATTGATGCAACCATATAGGATAGTCAGAGCAATGAATGCAACTAGTAATTTGCTCACCACCTTCATTCCATTCATGACGTAATGTTTTTGGGTGAAATTTGTTTTAAAGTGGCATGGGAGGAAATCTCCAACTACATCCTACATATTTCCAAAGAAACAACCATTGAGCATTGGAGCTCTCCCAATCCTTGTTTGTTTTTGTTTTTTTTGCAAAAGAAAAGTATATATAGACGTTTAAGAGCAAATGCAGGAAATAAGGTATGCACATATCTAAGAGATGGAATATGTTTTTTTTTTTTACATTAAATTGGCCCTTATGTGCATAAAAAGTAAGCTATTTTTTTTTTAGACATGCTTTTAGAGGATGATTGTTTTTTTGTTTTTTAATTTGTGACAACCACGAAATGTAAATCATGCTTCATGCAAAAATTAAAAAATAAGTTCAATTGTTGAGTTTGATGCAGTTGAGTAGAAAAGTTAAACCCACATAAAATTTGTACAAGTCAATCTACACATATATGTGGTAGATGCATGGAGCAGCACCAGGATTCGATGTAAATATAAACAACTATGGAGATAGGAGTTTCTCGAACATCTCCTTTCCAACTGGACTGCAAGTGGTATAAAATAAATAGCAAACTATGAAGGCCCCACGAGGAATTCAATGGTTGACAAAATATGGATGGGAAAATTGCATGTGTCATAAAAATGTGAACCTCAACAACTGAATGGAGGCACATATCACAATAAATTATTCAAACAACACTAGGAATTTAAAAGGGCAGATAACATTTATGGATGGAGGCACATTTGACTAGGAATTTAAGAGCACATCTCATCAAGGGGAATATCACATTTATGAATTTTATTATTTTCTTCTAATTTTTTTACTACCCATTTTGATGGGCCTGGGCCAATCAAAGCTTATATAAATCCCATTCATGAAGAAAATTATTCTAAAAAAATAATACTTTATAACTTCAATGATTTGGAGGTATAAATACAGCCCACGATTTGGAGGTTATTCTCTAGCAACAATTACGATTGATATGAATCCATCCCATTATTTGGAGGTATGAATCTATCCCGTGGTTCGGAGGTTATTCCTTAGCGGAAATTAGGATTGATATGAATCCAACCCATGATTTGGAGGTATGAATTGAGCCCATGATTTTGAGGTATGAATCCATCCCACGATTTGAATATTATTCTTCATCCCACCCAAATAAAATAACCCCCAATATTTATATTACTATGTCAAATTAAAAACCCCCCTTGACCCCTTAATATGAAGCAATATATTTTTAAAGTTTTTAGGAGTATTCAAAACCCCAATATGAATGGACGTGATATGATATTGCCCCGCTAGTGAAGCCCCCGTGGCAAAAGGTTCAAGAAATGAATCTGACACCCACAATGAAAATTTGACAATGCTACTAGGGATGGAGGTCAACATTATGGGTACGATATCTGCAAAAGGTTACGCCACTTCCTCTTTTATGATTAGTAGGTAGGTACCCATAATCCTAGCTTCTTTTATTTTTGGAAAGGACTATGCTACTTAATGAATGTAAGCCATCGAAGAAAGGATAATGCACTCCTATTTATGATCACTCCCAACTCTTACCTTCTCATACTCTGTCTATGGTTTATATAATAGGAGATAAAGTACATATTTGTTAGACAAAAGAATTCTACACTTAACTGTAAGATTCCTATGGATTATCTGTTAATAGGATTAAAATGCAGAAAATGGTCTATGCATATTTGTACTTATGAATTTTACAAAGATTTATTGTGCATAATAATGCTCACCCATATATGTTATTTATATGGATTTAGAACTATATAGATTCAATATGAAAACATATATCAAAATGAATAAACTATGTAGGAAAAAGAAAAGCATTTGTTTAAAAACTTGTTAATTGCTTTATTGGCATTTAGGATACATCCAACCAAACCATTATATTATTGGCAGGATCCCGCCTAATTGTTAAGAGGCATTGCCTGTATGAATGGATTAATAAATTGTTTTAATTGCAACATAAAACTCTGAATTTATCCCTAAGAATTGACCATCATTATTAGGAAATCATTATAGTTTGATTCAACCTATGGTGGTTATGCCTATTGTTGCTTTTGAAATTGATTCCCTTGGTTAAAATTATAAATGAAATAAAAAGAATGGAAAAAACATGAGCGACAGCCCTGGTTTTAAAGTCCACATCCATGTGTATTAGCACAAAATTCTAACTATGTAAAATATGAGCAGCCTACATGGATCAACTCTCCTACACTTTGTTTAACAAAAAAATTCCATTAAGCAGGTAAAGACCGGGAACAAGGTACATTTTACAAAAAAAAAATCCATTAATCAGGCAAAGACCTGGAACAAGGTACATTTAATAAAATATAGATATCCATTTTTTTAAGCCAATATTCAATATGCTTAAAATCCTATGGGTTGATCTAATTCCAAGAGAGAAGACATCCTCTGACTCAGAGCAACTTATTTATGAGAAATTATCATTTAGAGCTTAGAATCATTTATGGTGAATTGATGGAAATAATCCCGTGGAGACATCGAATAACAATATATCTTATAATTGAATACAAAAAGAAAAGCACTGAATTTTAAAACCCCAGGGAAGTGCCCCTATCCTGGAGTTGTAAAATAAAAACCCATTAAAAATTAAACTATCGTTAAAGAAAACCATCCATTAAAGATAAGAAAAATCATAAATTGAAAATTTAGAAGAGCAACCTCATTGGGATCTATTGCTGGTCTTTGCTAGTTGACCTAGAGCCGCTGGTCCTGGATCAACTAGTTGGGAAACCAGAACATTCTCTGGTTGATCGATCGGGTACTCGACAAGAGCAGCCCAGGATATATTTTCGCAATCTGGAAAGGGGTCATCCTTTGATAGGGTAAGGGCATAACCAAGGTAGCTAGCGAAGGTAGAGTCATTAGGTTAAAATGCGAGAGCAAAGAAAGGAAAGGCGACATCCATGGATTCACTTGACTCATCAATTGAAGCAATCGATATTTTGAACATTTATGAAAACACCTATAGCAAATGAGCATTGTGTTTACAGATGGGGTTTGTCAGGAAATTGTTGTTCTTGTAACCAAGAAAACAATGGCCAATTAAAATTTCAACCTAACAATAAAAAACAATGTCACCCAAAACAAATGCTAAAAATTAATATAAAAATTACTGTGGCCATGGAAGCATTCAAGAAGATTTCAATCAATACGCAGATATGCAATATCATAAAATACCAAAAAAATATCAAGATGACTATTCCATTGAGAGGGAGATCGCCTTATTCAAGAATTCAATCATCACCAGGCCTGTCAGAATTATCAAAATTTCAAGAATCTATATAAAAACATGGGTAGCCTAAGCTTACGAGGGAGATCATCGTTCCAGTTGCTAGGACGATCCCTATATTCCCTGATACAAAATAATATATCTCCTCTATGGAAAAAATCCATACTCGAAATGTCGTATATATAGACAATATGATATATGTCAAAAATATATATACGATTAAAATAATGCCACAGTACCAAAGCTGAGCAAACCAGGAAATAATGTTGTGTGTGTAAACTAGGAAAGAGCAAACTGAACATTACCGAGAACGAATGAAGATTCCATTGAGCTTATCTAATCAGTATGCTTAAACTCCTTTGTAGAAAGAATGCTGGTGGTATGGAGTGGTTCACCCCAACCTCTTCAATGAATGGATAACACTAGAGGGAAGGAAAACTCAGAGTTCGAACAAAGCACACAAAACAAAATTACAGTCAAAGTGACACAAGTGCCAAGAGCAAGTGGTAAATTGGCGCCCATTCCTTCAACCATCATATTAACTGAGCTCAGTACTGACGAGACTGAAGCCCTTTCGTATCATGCATTGGTAGGATCTAGGCCGTGGATCATAAGCGGGCTTACCAAGTCGACCATTTGGATGTTAATGCAACTGTTCACTTGTGTAAAGCTCAGAGCTTAGGTTCCATGCCAAGCAGGTGTAATAAATAAACAAGTTTTTCTATGGACGTAACGTGTATGGGGAATCAATGGAAAATCTTACTGCTATCTACTCAAGTATAGCATGGCATAAATTTGGAACTCGTCCATTAAATGTAATGTAAGATTTTATATAATAAGTTATGAGAGTGTAGCAAGGGAAATAAAAATGTTATTTGGTTGCATGAAATTATAAATCAACTCTTTTGGTCTATAATCAAAATTCATACATTAGAGTATGTCATTCATCAAATATTTAATCTTATACGAATGCTCAAGTGTGAAAGGTAACACCTATGTATATATTGTGCATGTGATAATATGGGTGGAGGAATTCAATAAATGTATGCCTCTTTTGGTCTATAATCAAAATTCATACATTAGAGTATGTCATTCATAAAATATTTAATCTTATACAAATGCTTAAGTGTGAAAGGTAACACCTATGTATATATTTTGCATGTGATAATATGGGTGGAGGAATTCAATAAATGTATGTTTTAAAAGTATGAATTGATCCCTCTTTAGGGTGATAATTAGAAAGGATATAAGCTTAATGTATGAATTGAATCCTTTTTGGTTGATAATTAGAAAGGATATAAGCTTAATGTATGAATGGACCCCTTTTTGGGTTGATAATTAGAAAGGATATAAGCATAATATATCCATTAGAATGAGTTGGATTTAAAGTATACGTATAATAAGACTTATATGCTTCCTTTATGGCAAGTGTAAAAGAATTATATATGTATATATTTTGGGAATGAAAAATATAGGTGGGATTATAAAGGTATGTTTTATATAGAAGTAATCATAAAAGATTGGGATTAATTATTACAATATCTGTAGCATAA
Source organism: Larix kaempferi (assembly GCA_027924585.1). Classification (NCBI taxonomy): domain Eukaryota; kingdom Viridiplantae; phylum Streptophyta; class Pinopsida; order Pinales; family Pinaceae; genus Larix; species Larix kaempferi. Next base: position 7,753,906 of record BSBM01000434.1, read on the forward strand.
AATGGATGTTAAATAATGTGAATGTTAACTAAAAATAATAAGAATTATGAGTCATGCAATCATAGTTCTGAAGATTAAGGATGCAAGTTTCTTTGGGCATTGCGAAACTTGCATATGAAATAAGGAACAATGAATATATGCATCGACAAATTATAGTTTACTTCTGCAAAAAAAAAAATATGGCACACGGGGCATAGAATAGATGGTGAATGGGTGTACTATTAAGGCACTCTTTGTGTTAGGTCACTGGTTCAAAACTATGTGGGTGCTTACTTACAACAAACAAAATTATGACTAAATTGACTATACATTTGAGTGTGTTACATCAAAATACTAACAAGAGCAGGAAGTTCAGGTGAATAGAATGAAAATAAATCATTTCTGCATTCTATGCAAAGAATACCTGGAAGCTGAGCGGATTCCTATCCCCGATTGGCCTTGGGACCAATGATAGCACCTTTCAATCCTTGACTCAGTAAACCCCTTACAAAATTCAGGAATTTGGGGGATGGAGGGTTCTGAAGAATTTTAGGAATTTGAACTAGTGGAGATCCAAAGCTCGTCTTGATAAAGAATCAAGAATAAATTCAAAAGCAAAAGTAGAATAGGAAAGTATTGGCAGACACGAAAAGAAGAAGAGAAAGGCCATTAAGGGTAGTAAATTCCAAATCTACAACAAGGGGATCGAGGAGGATGCCAATTGATATGTGTACACAATCAAATCTAGGGGCAATTGATGCAACCATATAGGATAGTCAGAGCAATGAATGCAACTAGTAATTTGCTCACCACCTTCATTCCATTCATGACGTAATGTTTTTGGGTGAAATTTGTTTTAAAGTGGCATGGGAGGAAATCTCCAACTACATCCTACATATTTCCAAAGAAACAACCATTGAGCATTGGAGCTCTCCCAATCCTTGTTTGTTTTTGTTTTTTTTGCAAAAGAAAAGTATATATAGACGTTTAAGAGCAAATGCAGGAAATAAGGTATGCACATATCTAAGAGATGGAATATGTTTTTTTTTTTTACATTAAATTGGCCCTTATGTGCATAAAAAGTAAGCTATTTTTTTTTTAGACATGCTTTTAGAGGATGATTGTTTTTTTGTTTTTTAATTTGTGACAACCACGAAATGTAAATCATGCTTCATGCAAAAATTAAAAAATAAGTTCAATTGTTGAGTTTGATGCAGTTGAGTAGAAAAGTTAAACCCACATAAAATTTGTACAAGTCAATCTACACATATATGTGGTAGATGCATGGAGCAGCACCAGGATTCGATGTAAATATAAACAACTATGGAGATAGGAGTTTCTCGAACATCTCCTTTCCAACTGGACTGCAAGTGGTATAAAATAAATAGCAAACTATGAAGGCCCCACGAGGAATTCAATGGTTGACAAAATATGGATGGGAAAATTGCATGTGTCATAAAAATGTGAACCTCAACAACTGAATGGAGGCACATATCACAATAAATTATTCAAACAACACTAGGAATTTAAAAGGGCAGATAACATTTATGGATGGAGGCACATTTGACTAGGAATTTAAGAGCACATCTCATCAAGGGGAATATCACATTTATGAATTTTATTATTTTCTTCTAATTTTTTTACTACCCATTTTGATGGGCCTGGGCCAATCAAAGCTTATATAAATCCCATTCATGAAGAAAATTATTCTAAAAAAATAATACTTTATAACTTCAATGATTTGGAGGTATAAATACAGCCCACGATTTGGAGGTTATTCTCTAGCAACAATTACGATTGATATGAATCCATCCCATTATTTGGAGGTATGAATCTATCCCGTGGTTCGGAGGTTATTCCTTAGCGGAAATTAGGATTGATATGAATCCAACCCATGATTTGGAGGTATGAATTGAGCCCATGATTTTGAGGTATGAATCCATCCCACGATTTGAATATTATTCTTCATCCCACCCAAATAAAATAACCCCCAATATTTATATTACTATGTCAAATTAAAAACCCCCCTTGACCCCTTAATACGAAGCAATATATTTTTAAAGTTTTTAGGAGTATTCAAAACCCCAATATGAATGGACGTGATATGATATTGCCCCGCTAGTGAAGCCCCCGTGGCTTGATATGACTGCAAGAAAAAGAATAACGATATGCACACAAGAGCTCGCAAGGGTGCTTAAGGATATGCCTCCACAAGGGAGGAAAGTTGAGCCCGCAAGGGAGATCCCGCATGGGTGATGCCCACATGGGTGATACTTGCATGTGTGATTCATGCATGGGCGAGCCTTCATTGAGGGAATCCCGCAGGGATCCCGTAAAGGAGAAAAGGAAACCCGCAGGCATGAGATAGACGAATCCCATAGTTTGAGAGAGAGGAATCCCACAAGCTTAAGATGGAAGAATCCCACAGGCCTGAGATGATCAGAAAGTTTTAATTAATTAATTAATTAAAAATCAATAATAAACATAGTTATAAATTAAAGGTTAATTAGCATGGATTTGAAGAGACACGAATGTGAAAAGACACATCTTCAGATTGAAGAGATACATTGTTTCAAAGATGAAATAGATAATATATAAGCAAGCATTTGAAGTGAAAAAAAGATGTCTCAGTTGTTCAGATTGAAGGTACATCAAGAAAAAAGAACTGAAGTGAATGCTGGGCTTTGAGATGAATACTTGAAGCAGTATTGAGATAAAAATGTTTGCACATGCAAGATGAAGAATGGAATAACAGAAGTCAGAGAATAGATGGGAAGAATAGAAGTTGTCTGCAGCCCAGATTTATGTAGCAGCAAGAGAAGAAGAAGGAGCAAGAATTATATATGACAGAATTGAAGAAGGAAAGATATGGAAGTTATAAAAACATATCAAGGAGGTAGGGTGGTGCTAGGGTAGGCTGCATTCCTGCAAGCGGGTTGTAGCCTCCTTCCAGTAGTGGCTGGTAAATAGGGTGTTGGTGCATCCTATCAGTTGTAGCTGACAAAACAGGGTGTTGGTGTATCCTTCAGTTGTAGCTAAGAAATTGGGTGTTGGTGCATCTAGCAAGTTGGTGCTTGCAAACTATTGTAAACATAATTTTGCAGTATAGAAAGAGTTTGTGGCTTTCCCAATTGGGTTTCCACGATAAAATATGTGGCTTGTGTATATTTTTTATTCCATGTAATTTTAATTAAGTTTAATAAGTGGTTTAAAATCGTAAAAAGTTAACAATACTGATTCACCCCCCCCCCTCTCAGTATTGATCAATATTCCAACCATTGGTATCAGAGTAGGATCCTTCAGTATAGTCTAAACCACTAGAAGGAAGATCCCATTAAAAAACACTATGGATCAACAAGAAGGGATTGCACCCTGCAGAGCTACATTACTTGATAAAGAAGAGTATGCATATTGGAGCATGAGAATGAGTGTATACTTACAATAATTAGGATGGGGTCTATGGAATTTAGTAATATATGATTATATCCCACCAAAAAGAATAGGGACTACATCTCAGAAAGAGTCCAAGAAAAATAACTCAATAGCAATGGAGGCCATACTTGATGGACTATCTCAACCCATCAAATAAAAGATAGGAAAATGCATCTCAGCAAAGGAATTTGGGTCAAATTGGAGAAGCTTTATTCAGTCAAAGAAATAGTAAAAGAAGACCTTGCTATTTTCAAGAGTGATAGTGAGGAAACTTGCAGTCATAAGGAAAATCAAAAGAATAAAATCATATCCAAGAAAAATTTTAATGACAGGAATAAATTCTTTTATTCCATGGAAGATAATGAAGATTAAGAGATTTGTGAAGATGAATAAAATTTATTCATGGAGACAATAACTTCAGAATATGATTTAGATGTGGAAGAAGAGGTAGACCTAGAGGCTGAACTTAATGTGTTGTTGAGGAAATTGAAACATGTAGAAGGAGGAACAAATATTTGAAAGGACAATTATCATAATACCAAGAAGAACTAAATTCAAAAGAAGAGGAAGTCAAGACCCTCCAAAAGGAGCTCCACAAGCCAAAGCAACAAACACTGGCTAGTATGAAAGAGGCCGAGATCTTAAAACATGAAGTTGCTAAATTTAAGAAAGAAGTAAAGAAGCTAGAAGACCAGATGAAAGAGGTTGAGAGATTAGAACATGAAGTTTCTAGCTTCAAGGAAGAAGTAAAGAAGCTAAAAGACCAGCAGCCCATTAATGAGAAGCTCAAGGAGAGAATACAAGAATCTAAAAGACTCAAAGAAAAAGTTACAAAGCTTGATGAAGAATCTATTAAATCAAAGTTTGAGAACAACTCAAAGGTTTTAGATGAAATCTTAATTAGCCAAAGACCATCAAGTGATAAAACTGGATTAGGTTATGACAAAGAAAAAAATCCAGAGTGTTTGTCTCCTACACTCCAAGATAGAAATGAAAGAAGCTGTGTTGCTGCACTCAAAATACCGATTAAGAAGGATAGTCAGAAGTCTACTCCCTCCTCTCATAATAAAGACAGAACTGATATGATACCTAAAAGACCAATGAAAAGCAGGGTCCAACAGATATTTTTTGGTCATTGCTACACATGTCATAATTTTGGACATATGGCTAGAGAATGTAAGTTGAGGAAGAATAATTCAATAGAAGTTCAAGAACAAAATAAGGGATGGAAGAAGATGGAAGTTGTGAAGCAGAAAGATCAAATATTCCTCAACCATAAAGGAAGATTTTGTGGATATTGTCACTACTGTCACAAGTTTGGTCACAAGGCTATTGATTGCAAAACCAATAGAAAATATCTACACATGGAATCGAAGAAACAAACAAGGTCAGTAAGCAGGGTACCTCATGGAAAGATGTGGAGAAGAAAGGAAGACTACAAGGAGTGAGAGGAAACACAAATTCGAAGCATCAATGAAGTTTTCAAAGATGATGTTCAGCATAATAGTGTTGTAGATAATAATGACATCCATTATGATGGAAATCAAGATGAAGATGAAGAATACACCAATGGAGAGAAGGATTATGAAATCCTTTTCTAAAAGTCTCTCGTGACTTAAAAGAGAACCCTGAAGGTAGCATTAGAAGGGATCATATACTCAGGGGGAGTAAAATATCAAAAAATTGCAATTGGTAATTGAAAGTAGTTAAGATAATTTGGTAAATATAAAAGTCTATCTTAATCAAGGACATAAGAAGTGAGTGGCTCCTACAAGAATTGTGTATATACTCTAAAACACAGTAAGGAAGGATTGTTGAAAAGAGCACTTGGAATTTAGACACATATCAATTGATGAAGCTCTTTCTGAATTTTCCTCTTGGAAGTATGTATATGAAAGCATAACAAAGGCTATTGTTGAAAAGTGTACTAGAAAGTTTTTAACATCAAAAGAAAAGTTTTGATGAGTAACAAAGATGACATTGTGAGACTCTCAGTGAGATGATGTGCAAAGAAGTGCATAGAAGTCCAACACTACTCACATGTAGAAATCTTTCTTTGGATATTAATCACATTGATTTGAAGTAACTATGAAAGACTCATTAATGGAGAAGAAGGCATCACTATGATAGGGGGAGTCTATGAACTCATCATCCAAGTCCTCATTCAAAGACTAGCTACAAGATGATAACCAAGTTATCCTAACAAAGTGGTCAGTACCAAGTCCAAAAATAACAGGAGGAAGAGAAGCAAAAGAAGGGCATTTGTCAAAAGGAAGAAGGATAGAAAATTCTCTATCAAGATGGTTACAACAAAGTGCATAAGAGGTTATCCTTTGTCATTGTTGTCAAAGGGGGAGAATGTTTAGATGTTGCCATCAATGCCAAAGGGTGAGAATGTTGAATATGGTTTTCATTGATGTCAAAGGAGTTCAATAATGACAAAGGAATAACTAAGGACATAATGGCAGGGTGAACTCAGTGGAAGACAAAGGAATGACAAAGGAAGTGATGACATGGCATGATGATATGGCATGTAAGTGATGACATGGCATGTATGATTATATGACATGTGTGATGAGGATGGAAAGACACATGATGGAATTCTGGTGCTATCATTAAGTCAGTGTTTCAATCTAACATCATTCTGGAAAAGAATGGCAAGTTTGTGAAACTTTGGAAATTGACTAAGTATGAAAAATTAGTCAAAACGGATCTAAGAGAATGCCCGCCATAATTCATGGTTTGAGAAAAATGCCCGCACCATCATACCAAGCTATAGCGTGTTGATGTGGCTATCTATTCATGGTATTATTTTTCCTTAATCACGTTTGAGGAGAAAGTTATAGGTCTACCAAAACATGGTTTTGCACCAGAGCAAGTAAAACTGCCTAAGAGGCCTAAGGAAAATGCCCGCCATAAATCATAAGTTAAAGTAAATGCCCGCAACATATGGTCAGGTTGTAGCCTATTGATTTGTCTACCTGACCATGGTCTCAGTTTTCCTTAAGCATGTCTAAGGAGAAAGTTATAAGTTTGCCAAAATAGGGTTTTGGGATAAACTTTGGAGAAATTCCTGAAAATGACTAAGTGTTGGAAAACGGGTTCAGGTGGCCTTGGGAAAATGGCCGTCATACCTCATGGGAGAATGATAAAAATTATCTGGAACTATCATGCTCTATCTTTTCATAGAGGGTATATTCACATGGTTTTATTTTTCACAGAAGGTGTTTTCATGACAAAGATAACAGCCTGCCAAAATAGGGTTTCATGTTGTTTTTACACAAAAATAGCAAAACTGCCTAAGTGACCTCAGGGAAATGCCTTCCATAGTTTGTGGGTTGAAGAAATGCCCGCACCATATGGTCGTCTTGTAGGTTCTTGTTTTTTCTACCTGACCATGTTTTCATATTAACTTGAAATTTCCTAAGGAAGAAGTTATGGATCTGCCAAAAAAGTGTTTCATGCAGATTGGACCAAGTCTAGGAAAGTGCAAAAATTGTCCAAGTGTAAAATCACTAAAATTGCCTAGGTGACCTCAGTAAAATGTATGCCATGTCTTGTGTTTTATTTCTTAAATCATTTCGAGAGTATGTATATCTAGGATGTTGTATGGTGCATCCAACCATATCATTGGCTTGTCCAAAGAGTCTCTGAGGAAGAAGATATTGATCTGCCAAAAGTGCCTCTCAGCTTGATTTGCACTACTCCAGTAAAATGCCCTCCAAGGAGAGAGAAAGAGGCTTCAAGAGGTGAAATTGTTTTAGATGAATTCACCTTGTTGGCCATTATCCATTGGGTGTCTCACACTTCAAAATCGATTAAAAGAAAAATCTAATTATATTAACCTAGGGTTTGATAATTTTTCCCAAGTGTCAGATCAATAGTTTGGAAGACAAATTTCAAATGCCTGCCAGATGATGGGTATGTTTAACTAAGTTCATATTATTGATTGTTGAAGAGACTATAGAGACATGCTTGTAGTTTTCTTTATGGTGATCACATGAGGAAGAAATCAATCTGCCAAAGTGAAAGAAAAAGTGATTTGCATATTAAAGACAAAAAAATGTCTGTGTCAAACTCACATGGCTAAGAGGCCATTTGGAAATGCCCGCAAGGAGGTGTCCTTGTGCTGATAAAATGAATCAGATGGCATAGGCTTGATCTCTGGTGAATTGTTCATCTAGCCATGGGCTCATATTTTCCTATGGACTACACAAATGCGAAAAACAAGCCTACCAAAATGAGAAAAAGCTTGCTTTTACTGTTCAAATGAAGGTTGAAGAGGCATTTAAAAATGCCCACAAGGAGGTGTCCTTGTGCTGATAAAATTAATCAGGTGGAATGGGCTTGTTCCCTGATGACTTGGCCATCCATCCATGGAGTCAACTTCCTCCTTGGTGCTCACACGTGCGATATTTTGGCCTGCCAAAATGGTGAAAAATAAAGTTAAAAAAACACCTTATATTATGCCCTGCAAGGGCTTAGGAAGATGCTCACAGTAGATTAGTTATGCCCGCAAGGGATTATGGGATGCCTGCAAAGGCTTAAGGGAAAGCCCACAAGGGCTTAAGGTTAAATCCTGCGGGGCCTAGTTATGCCCGCAAGGGCTTATGGGATGCCCATAAGGGGCCTAAAGGATAAGGCTCCCAAGAGATTTATTATTCCCTTAAGGGCTAAATAAATGCTCGCAAAGACTAAAGAGATGCCCACAGGGGATTAATAAGCCCAAAGGGGCTAAGGATGTCCTCCATGGCTAAAGATGCCCACAAGGGCTTGTGAAAAGCCCGCAAAGGCTTAAATGCCTGCAAGGGTTTGTTTTATGTCCACAGGAGCTGAGTTCAAGCCCGCAAGGGCTTAGAGGTGCTTGCAGGGGCTAAGGTTAAAGACTACAGGGGCCTAAGAATGCCCGCACAAGGGCTTGATATGCCCGCACAAAGGGCTTGATATGACCGCAAGCAAAAGCATAATGATATGCATGCAGGAGCCCGCAAGGGTGCTTAAGGATATGCCTGCACAAGGGAGGAAAGTTAAGCCCACAAGAGAGATGCACGTAGGGAAGATGCCCGCAAGGGAGAGCCTGCATGGGTGATTCCCACATGGGTGATACTTGCATGGGTGATGTCCACATGGAAGGAATCCCGCAGGGATCCCGCAAAGGAGAAAAGGAAGCCCACAGGCATGAGATAGAGGAAGCCCACAGTTTGAGAGAGAGGAAGTCCGCAAGATTAAGATGGAAGAATCCCACAGGCCTGAGATGATCACAAAGTCTTAATTAATTAATTAATTAAAAATCAGTAATAAACAGAGTTATAAATTAAAGGTTAATTACGAGGGATTTGAAGAGACACGAGTGTGAAGAGACACATCTTCAGATTGAAGAGATACATTGTTTCAAAGATGAAATAGATAATATATAAGCAAGCATTTGAAGTGAAAAAAAAAAAGTTGTCTCAGCAGTTCAGATTGAACGTACATCAAGAACAAGAACTGAAGTGAATGTTGGGCTTTGAGATGAATACTTGGAGCGGCATGGAGACCAGAATGTTTGCACATTCAAGATGAAGAATGGCATAACAGAAGTTAGAGAATAGATGGGAAGAATAGAAGCTGGCTGCAGCCGAGATCTATGTAGCAGCAAGAGAAGAAGAAGCAAGAATTATATATGACAAAATTGAAGAAGGAAATATCTGGAAGTTATAAAAACATATCATGGAGGTAGGGTGGTGCTAGGTCAAGGTACAAGCTTGCAAGGGGGTTTTAGCCTCCTTCTAGTAGTGGCTGGTAAATAGGGTGTTGGTGCATCCCGTCAGTTGTAGCTGACAAAACAGGGTGTTGGTGCATCTTTCAGTTGTAGTTGAGAATTTGGGTGTTAGTGCATCCAACAAGTTGGTGCTTGCAAACTATTGTAAACATAATTTTGTAGTATAGAAAGAGTTTGTGGTTTTCCCAATTGGGTTTCCACGATAAAATCAGTGCCTTCTGAATCTTGTTGATTCCATGTTTTACTTAAGTTTAATAAGTGGTTTAAAATGGTAAAAAGTTAACAATACTGATTCAACCCCCCCTCTCAGTATTGACCAATATTCCAACATTACTAACAATGGTTTTAGGTGCTCTTTTGTTTTAATGGATGCATGTTATAGCACTGTGAGGTAATGGCAATTTTTTCTCTCGTTTGCGTAGATATATGTTTCTAGTTTTGCATTGTTATTTCAGTATGTAGAACTTTGGTTATATGCTAACAATGGGTCCTTGTGTGTTTTGGGAGGGAGCCCATCAAGTTGAATTGCATTTAGCCTGTGCCCCTTTCCATGCTGACTGAAGCTCTTCGTATCTATCAAACAATGTCTAATGCTTGTTCCTACACTGATGTAATGGATTAAGGGTTGTACCCTTGTTCGTGCTGGTAGAATTTAATCTCCTATGTAGATTTTATAGCATGTGATTGTTTTCATTATTATGGTTTACTAACTCATGCTGTTTTTGAACAGGGACCACCGGGTTTTGAGTTTGGATTACTCTAGTTGGTGGATGTGACAAGGGAAAATGACATCACTCAGCTTGTGATCCTGCAGGTATTAAAAAATCAGGCTTCTTTGATTTCACATTTTTGCTTCAATGATCCCTTTCAACTGTTACAGGGTTATGGGAACCCTTGATTGGATGGTCTATCAACACAGTGTCATTCTATCTGCATATCAACCCTCAAATGATATTTTCCTGTGGATCTGGATAACTGCTGCCATAATTACCATCATTGGATTAACCACCAAAAGCTTCCTGATTGTCAAGCTTCAATAAGATTGTCTAGAAAGGTCTGCAATTTTATGTCTTAATGATTTTTTTGTGGAGGCGACATGCTCCAAACTTACCCTTTTCATCGATGGCTCACACAGGCTTTCCCAGAGTGCAAATTCATGGCCGTGTGAGGGCTGGAATGTGCCCAGAACTCCTTTATTGGGGCTGTAACACAACGACAGAGAGTATGGATTTACCCTAATGCTGGCGAAGTTCCTCCAACAAAAGCTCTGACAGTGAATCATCCTCAGCAATAGGTGATTTCTTCTTCATCTTTATGACTCAGGGCTGGTCATAGATTTGGAATGAGGGCTAGAATTTACTGTGATAGAAATACTTGCAGGTATAGTTGACGCTTCCTCTATTTCACTATGAATCTCTTATGGATTGCTTGTAATGGAATTCTAGCCTTCCTATATTTCACTATGCATCTCTTCTCGATTGCTTGTAATGAAATTTTATATGGGATATATTTTTTGGATTGATTGTAATGGAGTTTTATATGGGACCAATTTTCTGGATTGCTTGTAATGGAATTTTATATAAGACATATGCATAAAGAAAAAATTGTAGTGGAATTTGCACAACAAAAATAAACAAAATTGAAATGGAATTTTATATAGAGTATATGCAAGGTTTACCTTCGATCTAAAATAAATCCATTGAAATATGGATTCAGATCTAATCATCAAATAATGATCTTTATCTGGAATTACATGATATTTTGGTCAAGGATTTGACTCAGATATTCAAAGACTTCTTGCTGCCATCTGCTTCTAGAATCCTGTAGCTGCTGGAAACAGGTTTTTAAAAATCAACCAACTTAGGAGTGTTATGAACCTTGTTTGCCATTCTTCCAATTGCTATCCTTACCACCTTACCTTGATTATAATACCTAAGCTTTTTTATATCTTCAAACTTCAAAATTGTTAGGCCATAACATTTCTCATTCTTTTGATACTCATTCACAATTTTATCCAAACCACACAAAAATTGTAAAAATTGTAGATGGAATTTAATGCATTTACACCAAGTTTCCCACTATTTTAGAACTAAATGTAAATGTAAAGGAGGACATGAAGAATGGGGAGCCATTCTTATAAATTCTTCTGGAAGGGCTAGGATTCATCGCATGTACTCTTTTGTGGCACAATAATATTCTATTTTTGAAGTCTTTATTGCAAAACCCCGTCTCTTCTTTTACAATAGCTCACAATTGCAATGGTGACAACTTTTAGGAAAAAAAGAAGGAATCTCAAGCTTTAATTTAGTCCATGGTCGAAGTTTGCCAAGCTCTACTGCTTGTTTGGTTTTTTCTAATGACTTGCTAAAGATCATCCTCCACACCAAAAATAGCATCCCATCTTCATCTATCTTTGTAAACCCAAAGCGATTTTTTTTCCTCGACGAGGATGGAAAGGTACAATAATTGTAATCGAGGGTAAGTTTTCATCAATTGCTTGTGGATTAAAATAATTACATATTTCAAATCTCCAGCTTAGTTAATGGAAAATGGAGGTGCTCCAAACAATTGAAAAATGCACTGCTTGATCACGTAAATTGCAACCATTCCTTCATCATTCCATGTAATGAAACAAGCTGTCTCAATCTGAAGAATAATGTCAACACTTAGAAGCTTGACTCCAACACCTGTCTCTCTTAATCAATGTTTGGACAGGACACTGGCATTCACTGGGCGCACTTTAGATTTGTCTTTGATGGAAATTATCCGATATGCATACGAATTGGACTATTTAAGCACTTTATAAACACAGGTGTAACAGACATTTGCCATGGCTCCTTGTGGTCTCGTGTGTGGGCGCTTTGATGATGACTTGGCTTTCGAAGCTTGAGATGTTTGGTCTTGTGGACAAATGGATAATTTGGAGTTTGTGCTTAATGGTTAACGCTCCAATAACATTTTGCCCAATCCAACAAAATAAGCTTGAGAACACATGTAACTTGAAAATTGACAAAATAAGCTTGAGAACACATGTAACTTGAAAATTGGGTTCCCAAATCGACAAAATAAGCTTGAGAACACATGTAACTTGAAAATTGGGTTCGGCTTTGGATTAAGCATGGTTAATAGCACAAATACCCTTTTTTTTTAAACAACCAAACCCCCCCTTTTTTAAATATAAAACATTATTTAAAAACTATAAAATTAAAAATAATATTATTTTATATTTATATTTATTAATATTATTTTATAATACTTGGTTTGGTTTTAAAATAGAAATGGGAGCTTGATTTTTCAAAAACGATCACGCTAACAAGGAATTTTGGAAAAAAAAATGAAACTTCACCAAACTAACAATTCAAAGTTATGAGAAACTTCAACAAAGCTGGCACAAGACTAGTGAGAATGACAAAATGAGCACAATTTTGAAAAGGATTCAAACTTTTGACAAGGTAGAATTTGGAATTAACAGGTTCAATTCACTTCATAAATCCACCATAGGAGCCTTGTTGTTATGCAATTTGGGATGAAATAGTATATAAAGTCTTAATTTGAGATTTTTTTATTTATGGTAGTGTTGAAGTGGTTGAATTTTAATAGTGTTGGAGGAGTCAAGGTTCATTGAATTTATCTAGCTAATAACGAATTATAACTTTCTTAACAAAGGTTAGTTATCAATAGGATAATTATTGAGGTGAAAATTGTTATGAGCCTTGTGGTTAAACTATTTTGGCATGGCGAGCTAAATATACAAGATGAGGTGACCTTATATGAAGTGGACACTTATGTGAGTGCATGGTTTAGAGGAGCAAACCATTTCCTCAAAAATAAAATAAAACACCATAGACAATTCATTGGATGATCAAGAGACAAGGAATCATGCGTGGCCCATGATTCCCTTGATAATGGAATGGCCTTAGACACTAAATTTTGACCATAATCCATGTTCAAAACCATGATAACTATTCTCATTGTTAAAAATATTGAAGCTGCCATTGTATACTACCTATATGCCAATGATTCCTTGCACAGGGCTTGTGTAATGTCTCAATTATTCACACATAGCTCAGTAGTCCCAAACGAAAATTTTATGGACTTAGACTCTAGATTTGGCAATATACTTTGGTAGATTGTTGAGAGATTTACCTTTAAGTTTTAAGTGGGTTTTATTCCCATTAAGTGTTTATTGCAATTTCGAGAATGTCATGAAGTAGATACTAAGTGGTTAAGGATGCTACTTGGGGATGTGTCTAATGTACCAATTTGGGAGGATATTATTCATCGTGTTGTCCGATGGCAGCTAGCAAAAAGACAAGTATTACAATCATTATGATTTATTCTAGTATACTGATTTTGTTTCCCATCTTCAGATCAAAAATAATATTTTGCGGTAACTATACAATTTTCATTGTGCCCTATTTATGATGCATTTCCAAACTAAGTTTTACAATCTATTCTTATTACATTCTAAAAATTAAGAGAGAAAAACCAATACCAAACCTTGTAAGTCAACAACAAAGCTTTTTCATTATCGATCCTTTGAAGGTGGAGATAAAGTGTATCTAAGAATAATGTGATGGGACTCCAAATTGTGCATTATTTTTATCGTCTTATGTATATAGTTGATGCATTTTTTTTAAGCCTAGACCCTCATGTTAAACTTTTCTTTGTCTCTTTCAGTTCTACTTTTATTCATAGATAGACTTCTATAGTAAAACATAGTACTAGTTGTTTTACACTATTTTACATCAATTTTGAGATTTCTTTGCATTATTGAGCAACACTTATGCTTTCTCACCTCAAATGCTTCTTTTGAGTAGTTTATCTTACAGTGTCCAACACTTTGAAGTCAAGAAACATGATAGATATTTTGTCCTATTTTCTGATTAGTGGGGAATTTTGGTCATGCATGTTCATTCTCTACTATTTTCAGTTGCATAAATATCCAACACACACACACACACACACACACATTTCTTAACACAACTATTTTTAGTTGCATAAATATCCAACACACACACACACACACACACACTTCTTAACACAATTTGATGGATATGGCTCAGGATCTCATGATATTGGATACCAATCCGATGCTCCAACCCTACCAGTTATTGATCCTAGACGTAAATAGGCCATATATATGTATCTAGGTTTTATCTGTACTGGAAACAAGATAAAGTGTGCCCTTATCCTTAGCTAGCTATATTTTTCAATAGAGACAGTGATACACCAAGCTTCTTACATTCCAAATCCTCCATGGAAACCAAATACAGTAAACAACCCACAATACATGTGGTATTTTTTTCACCTTCAACAAATGCTAATGTGTTTTCAACAGGGAAATTTAGACCCTTCTTCCTATATGAACATTTTTACTCTTCCTAAAGTACCCCATACAAATTAGGATAGTTAATCAACACAAATTACTCTGATTTCCATATCTTTGAACATACCTTGGCAGGCTACAAACAATCAGTGGAATCCCTATAGGACCTGATTACTGTTATGGCAGCCCTGCTAGGGCTTAAAAAAATCCATGGTATCCCTACTAGGGCATGATCAAACAACTTCCCCATCAACCACTTGCTTGCATACCACTCTTAATGATATAAATGCATATAAATATATACTTAAGCAAGTCCACTTTCATTATACTATCCTTACTCATTTGCTTTTATAGCTATTAACAACTTTCAATTATGATATTGGAATCTAAGAAATATCTCTTTCTCTTTATGATATTGGAATCTAAGAAATAAATTGCACGCTGCATATGCTTATGGCTTAGCATATGGTTTCACACTAATTCCCATATTGGATTATTTTTTAAATAAGGTTTTTTATTTTTGAAATTAGGTTTTTTGAGCCATTCTGATTATGTTTTCCTCTTATAAACCTTTGTAAGACTTATCCATGGCCTTTCCATAAACATAGTATAAGATTTGGAGACAAATCTAGCATAAACTTAGAATGATCCCAGTGGCAAAGTGTTTATTTAATTCTTTCTACATCACAAAGGGCCTCCTTTCTCTTAGTGTAACTCTAACCTATGAGACATCCCAAGAAAATGACCATAAACAGTATTAATGATTCAGAAGATGAAATCCAGAAAACCTCAAAAAGTGGGACTCTAGCAATGACAATCTCATCCTTGTATTCACCTTGCTCCAAATGAAGTACATTAGTAGAATTCTAATTTTGCTAGATTTCAATCACAATGACTGCCGAAACAAGATGACAAACCTATTAGTTTGAATCACATGACATTATATAAAAGTATACCTTGAACCTAGTTATTCATAGTTATAAAAAAGACGAATGGAAAGTCATAAGAATGTCAACGACACACGTTTCCCAATAGAGTAATTGGGCAATATTTTATATTGGAGGTAAGCACTTGAAAACCATTGTCGATATAAATGCCCAAATTTATTCTTTCCCAATCCATACAATGCCATTTTCCAACATGTGAATGAAATTCTTGAATGAGAACCTGTTCCAAAAAGGATTTCCTTCTAATTCTTAAGAATTAGGTAACAACTATTTGTTTTGTTAGTTAGATTAATGTATTGTTGTTCATGATTTTACTGCTTGTGTACTTTTATAGTGTACTTTTGCATCTATTATATTTTGTTCCAAATCCTAACTTTAACTTTTGTTGCATTTTGAAGAAGAGACACTTTACTTTGTGTTGTAACAAGGTCTAATAAAACATTGAAGTTGTTTTAATTTTATTTGAGAGATATGGCCTCCACAAACATGAATTAACATTTTTTGGCACTGATGTCACTACATGCAAAGATATGTCATCCTTTCCTTTCTTATGGAGATATGTCAGAATTCATATAAGACCGAAGACATTCTCAATAGATCCAAGGAGGTCACAAAACAATATTCTAGTCAGGTAGGATTGATTGGGCTAGGAATCCATTAATTCCCACCAATCTAGTTTCACTAGGTGTTTGAAACATATCATTGTTGACTTATAGGGTACTGTCAAAGTCCTGCTATCAGCAAGTGTTAAAAGAAAACCCGGATAAGAAGTGCGTCATGCCCAAGGATTTCAAAGCTAAGGGTATAGTTTCCTTTCCCTCTCCAAAGATCCACTCATATTTTTGTGGAGGCGACACTATACCTCCCAGGAAGAACTACTTATCCACACTTGACACAAGGTAACTTAGTTTCCAAACTTAGGACATCGCCAAGGAGCAATTTTGAGTGAAATTGACTCCTGAAGTGAGATATTTCTATTGGGAAGTGTTTCCAGTTCTTTCATAACATAGCCCCATCGTCGGTATAACTGGCTCTTTGTTACCTTCACTAGTCAATTGGTGTGTGGATCCCACTATCACCATCAATTGTGCTTTTGGAAGGCCCTGTTATAGTTGAGAGGAAGGACGTTAGGTCTTTTAGGGAATTTACACTTTTTTTTTTTTTTAAATACAAGTTCACTATCTCGTAATTAAAAAAAACTACATGTGGGGACTCTTGCACTAAATCGACATTGCACATCTTGTTAGATTTTCAATAATAGCAGTATAATTTTCATTTCTTTCAACCTAGAAACATATATAGGATCACTTAAAGATAATAATGCACCTAAGTCACCTAACACAAGGACAGGGGACACGAAGGACACAAAAATATGACTATCCGACACGGAAACGGTGACCCCTGGAATCAGGACACGTTTTATTTACACATATATTTTTTTAAAAATATATTAAAGTTTAAAAATATAGACATATAGATCCAAAAAAATTTAGAAACTAGAACATCTACAAATATTGAATAGAAATTAGAATAAAAACACATTAATGATTACATATTTGTCATTCACAAATCACAATGAGACACATAGATGCATTGAAATTTGATAGGCATTGGGCAATAGCTCAAGATGTCAGAACCATATTTCTCATTAAGTCATCAAAATCAAAATGTATTACATAGATGTCAGAATTCCACTAGCCACTGACAAATGCCAAATAGACCAATAGTAAATACAAAAAGGGGTGGATCAAGATGGAAGAATCTCATATGTCAATTTTCCTCCTCCATGCCTGAATCACCAAACTCATCACTCGCACTACCCTGATCCTCAGCCTCCTCCTCCTCCTCCTCCTATTTTCCCATCTGACGACCTGCATCTGTTGGTGTGGAGGATGACCCCTCCATATGATCACCATCATCAAAAGTGACTGGCTCTAGCACTGGATCATTAAGATCCATGTTGGCTAATGACAACTCAGTACTGCTGTCCAAACCCATATCATCAGGAAAGACATCCCACATCTTTGTATTTCCCTTTGTTAGTTTTTCAGAATTTTCAATTTGATCTAGGATCTTAACTGAGAGAATAACATGTACAACATATCTACAGCATATCCATCATGGACACAATAATGCAAGCACACAAGAGACACCGAGTTTCACCAGGGAAAACCAAGAAGGTGAAAAACCCTGCAACTTCCTCAGAGATAGATAGAGCAATGATACAACCCTAGTACAAGAGATAGTCCTCCTAGCAGCAGATTCTCCTCCTCCACTAGTGCGGCACTCTCCAATGAGTGTGTGTGAGAAGAATAGAATGTGTAAAATGAGAGAGACACACTCTCTATTTATACACTACATCACTTGACCTTTACTCAACTAGGTCGGCCCTAACTTAACCACATAACATAATTCTGACTTGGCCGACCCCCAATAGGGTGGTCTAATAACCCTTTGACCCACATGAGTCATACAGGGCCGACCCCAACAAGGTGGTCTAATAACCCATCAAGTATAAGTTACGACACTTACAATATAAATGACGACACTTCCGTATAGAGGAATAATAACATCTCTATAGGAATACAAACACTTCCATAAATAGGAATAATAACATCTCTATAGGAATACAATATACATATATGAAATACATTCTGAAGTTACAAATACATCAACACTCCCTCTTAACTAGGAAGGTATTTCTTGACATAGATCTGCTAGCACAAGTCTTCTTCTCTGGATCATCATCAGCGAATCATCATCCCGAATCATTATCATCGTCACTGTTGCTGCTATCTCAATCAATCTCCGATATACTCGTCATAGGAAGTTCTACAGAGCTAGTCCTTTTTCATATTGGATGTAGGCTCACCACCTGCAGGTCTTTATCATCATTGGCCATACTGTGGAATCCTCAGGACTTATTACGTGAGTCAACAAAACCTCGAAAGAGCATCCCAGGACTGATTACGAGCACACAGCTCAACCTATCAGATCTCCTAGGACCTTTTACATGCTACTGCACAACTTGTCCACGACCACAGAGTATCATCCTGATACTCATGATCATCATTCACGAAGCACAACCCAGATGCACATCACACAGAACTTACATCTACGCCATGGGAGAACACATCTACAACCATGCGAGAATGACACAACACTTATATTGAAGCCATGGGAGAACACATCTACAACCATGCTCAAATGTCCCAACACTTATATCGCATCCATGGGAGAACACATCTACAACCATGCTCAAATGTCCCCAGCACTTATATCGCAGCCATGGGAGAACACATCTACAACCATGCTTGAATGGCCCTGGCAATTACATCACGACCATGGGAGAACACATCTGCCACCATGTCGGAAAATCCCAGCAATTACATCGTGACCATGGGAGAACACATCTACAACCATGTCCGAAAATCTCATGTGCATCTGTATCTTCGGAACTCATCACACATAATCCAACTGATTATGTAATGTATCCACCTGATACATGTCATTACATATGATCATCCTGATCATCATCACTGCATCGTCCTGATGCATGTCATCTGGAGCAACATACTGAAGCTCGTCATCCATGATCATCTTGATCATATAATGCATCCACCTGATGCATACCAAGTATCTACCTGATACATATCATCATACGTGATCCACCTGATCATACAATGTATCCACCTGATACATACACAGATACATGACCCACCTAATCATACAATGTATCCACCTAATATATATCAACATACATGATCTACTTGATCATAACAAGCATCCAACATGATGTGTATACAAAGCAGTAACTAGAGAATCGTCCTAATTCTCATCATCCAGCGCTTACATCCACAACCATGGGAAGGATCCTCCTCTCACCATGCTTGGAATGGATTCCAGCAAAATATGTCCATCACTTCTTCCTCGAAGTGTTGTCAATCTAAAGAACACAAAGCCTCTCTCTGAAGTACTCAAACTTCACTCTGGCTAGTGGTTTCGTCAACACATCTGCAATCTGCTCATCCATCGCAACATACAGGAGCTTCACTGCTCCTCTCTGCACCATATCCCTGATATAGTGATATTTGATCTCAATGTGCTTCGACCTGTCATGGAACACTGGGTTCTCAGACAACTTCACACAACTCTGGTTGTCACAAAAGATACCAGTAGCGTCCAGCAGGAGATCAAATAACTCAAACAGTAGCTTCCGGATCCATACTTCCTCACAACTAGCTAAACATTCTGTAACATAATCTGCCTTGGCTTAACTTAGTGCTACGCAGGATTGCTTCCTGCTAAACCAAGAGATCACACCTAATCCCATACTGAAACAGCACCCAGAAGTGCTCTTCCTATCTGCAGCACTGCCTGCCCAATTTGAATCAACATAACCATGCAGGTTAAACTTTTGATTCGCATCATACTTGAGCCCATAATCAGCTATACCCTTCAGGTACCTCAGAATATGCTTGACAGCAACCAGGTGAACACCTCTCGGATCTGTCAGGAATAGGCTCAATGTGTTCACCGCAAAGCAAATATCTGGTCTTGTATTCGTTAGGTACATCAAGGACCTAATCATCTGACGATACATCATGACATCAGCCAGCTCAGATGAAGTATCACACAGAAGCTTCAAGTTCGATGCCATAGGTGTGGCCATGGCCTTGCAGTCCATCATCCTGAACCTCTTCAGGATCTCTACTGCATACTTACCTTGTCCAAGGAAGATCCCATCTACACTCTACCACACCTCCATGCCTAGAAAGTAGTGCATCATACCCAAGTCCTTCATCTCGAACTAGACAGCAAGCTTCCTCTTGGTATCGGCAATCAAACCATCCTTACTTGTTACAACCAGGGAATCCACATACAATAATAGTATCACTGGATTGCCTTCCTCAACCTTGTAGTAAAGGTTGGAATCCGCTTTACTCTTGGTAAAGCCGAAACTAGATAGAAAGATGTCTATCCTACCATACCAAGTCCTAGGAGCTTGCTTCAAGCCATACAAGGCTTTCTTCAACCTGCACATATATGAATCCCTGTCATGTGTCTCAAAACCAAGTGGCTACTCCACATACACTTCCTCCTCGACTACAGCATTCAAGAAAGCTATCTTGACATCCATCTGGTGTATCTTCCATTTCATCACTACAACCAGGGAAAGTACTGATCTGATGGAAGTGTACCTAGCTATAGGAGCAAAAGTCTCTTCATAGTCTATTCTCTCTTTCTAGGAGAATCCACGAGCTACAAATCTCACTTTGTATTTCTCTATGCTACCAACTACAGCATGCTTCATCTTATAGATCCACTTGAAAGTCACAACAGACTTCCCTTCAGGTCTTAGGACCACATCCCAAACATCATTCTTCATGATCGACTGGCACTACTCAATCATGGCATCCTTTTACTGTATCCTATATCCTGGGAACTTCATATTCTTCAATAGATAGATTTCTTTAAACTTCGTTGCTGGAACAAATGTTGTAGTCCTTCTTTTGTAGGTGATTGTATACGATCTTTCCTACAAAGAAGTTAAATTGCATGATTAGAAACATCTCATAGTTTTCAGAACAAATTCTTACAAATAAAGAAATATGTCATACAATCATGCAATTATTTTAGCCAATTCTTCAATACAACATTTATCCATATCCCGTAACTTTCTAGATGCCTTCCAATCTCTACCAGAACATTGTTAAGAGTGTGCACAACTCTCAACATGTCAGCAAAGAGGTTTCATTCTAGATAAGTAGCAATGGAATGTTGTATAGTTCCATAGGCCACTTACCCATCACATGCATATTAGTAGTATACTGTTCATTAATGCAATTATTCTAATATGCGTAATACACACCCTAAGTCTAGGAACATAAGCATATACATCATTGAACAATATTATTTGAACAAACAAATATGCAAGAAATGACAATTCAAATACTTATCTTTGTTTGGTTTGTAGGGTGGACTCCCTCTCAATATTTGCTTCCTTGCAGGAACTACTGGAGTGTGCTCCCTCTTGATCTTTGCTTCCTGAATTACCTATCCTTGAGCTTATATCCATCCTCGATCACTTATGCATACTCACTAGTATCATCATTATGTTATCCTCAAGATCTCATACATACATTCATTAATATAATCTCAATACTATCAAAACATAATAATCTTACACATGTATAGTCATGATCATTTCAAACACAGATAATAAACATTAGTATTCAAGGTTTCAGGGAATACTTCTTTTACTCATGCATATTCTTTATTTGACCAAAAGACTTTTCTGGTTAGTCATATCATCAATCAATGTAAGAGACATAATATGCATAAACCCTTGATTACTTACATTTCTGAATTCATGAATAATCATTATCAACCATACAACAGTATAAGATCCTAACACAAGGTAGGATTCTAACTTGATATAGCAAAAACATACCTGGTTATCATATTTGCTAGTTATGTCTAGCAATGTCTTCTTGTTCTCTTCAATGACTTGTGCTAGTAAACTGCATATCTCATAGGTTAAGCATTGTAGAACCAAATTAGACATACCTCGTAAGTAGAGCTTCTATGTGATCCATGACGATGGATGAATCTTTGTCTTCATGTCACCATGGTCATATGTTCTTGAACTAGAACATGATTTGTCTTTCTTGATGTACCTTTCATGTTAGTGAACAACATCAACCTCATACAACACCACAATGCATTAGTACAATCATAAGTGTCAAAACCCTAATTAATGAATATCTGCATTCATAATTTTGTTAAGGTGATACAACAAGTCTAAAGTTAATCAAGATTGTACTAACCTTAATGAAGACAAACATACCATAAACTTAATCATGAACAAATCTCAAAACATGCCTGGATAAGTCATACCTGTCGAGATTGCTTGTAATTTTCTTATGTAAGGCCTTAGCCTCAACTCCCTCTGAAACAGGAACTTCTTCACTTATGCAGGTGAAAAATCCATTCTCTTCTAGGATTAACCCAAACCACTTTGATTTGCAGAAACTTGATCTGGAGTTGGATTAGGGTTTGTCAGAGAAAACCCTAAAAATTTAAACTTTGAATTTCAAACTTCTGAAAGGATAGAAAGATGCGCCTTTCTGAGTTGGTCAAGCTGGTATACTCAGAATTTGAAAACTGCAAAATTTCACCCCTCAAAATTGCGTTTTAGATTTCTGGATTCACTAGGAGGACCCTAAATTAGGGTTTGAGTTTCTCGGAGCTTCACCCAGCCAAATAGTTTGATCCAAATATCTAAACTTCGATTTTTCCAAGGAGCTTCCAGGTATGGTTGCGGATTTCAAAAATTCCCATTTTTGCAGAAGCCCTAATTTTTCACTTTTCCGATCAAAGTCCTGAACTAGGGTTTCATCAAGCCCAGACTTCTACCCAACCAAAAAATTTGATATTGGTCTCTAAATTTCTATTTTGATGAGTAGCATTCAGCCGTGGTCTCCGACTACAAAAATAACAACTTTCTCCAAAACCCTAATTCCTGAAGCCATGAATGAAGGTGCTCAAAATCTAATTCTGTTTTGACAGAAATATGCACCTAATTGTTTCTGGTGTAACTCTGAAATTATGAGTCCACAGGGTTTGAAACTTTGACTTGTGGTAGCCCGACCTATCTTCTTTCCAACCCCATGGGTCTGACCTCAATTGGATTCTCTGAGATAGATTTATGCCAAGTGTTGCAACGTGACCTGTTTATGGGATAAAACAGGAGAGCAAACTTGTACGGCATGCCACGTGTCACTGGTTCAACTTCGGTCTTTGAAAACCTTACCTGAGAAACTACAGTCTATATCCTACCTGTCACTTTTTACAAAATTTCATTTGTAGATTCCTATCCCAAGTTGTGACCTTTTTTCCTAGGTCACCTGTTTATGACTGAGATCTAGAAGAGGCAGAAACCTTAGATTGGATAGATCATAAAACACAAAGTACAACGAATTAGAAGTTGTGCTTCGAACACAAGGTACATGGGGATCGCATCTTCGACTTGTAATAGTTTTAGATCCTGAAACCTTCTCAAAATGTATTTATAGCGAAAGTACTACAATGACGGTGTTTTGCTATATAAAGCCCTAGCTTCGCAACTGCAACAAGTGTCATAAATGCCATACCATGTCTTCTTTCAGGCTAGCTCTGATACCATGTTAGTTTTTCATAATTTTCAATCTGATCTAGGATCTTAACTGAGAGAATAACATGTGCAACATATCTACATCATATCCATCATGGACACAATAATGCAAGCACACAAGAAACACAGAGTTTCACCGGGGAAAACCAAGAAGGTGAAAAACCCCACAACTTCCTCAGAGATGGATAGAGCAATGATACAACCCAAGTACAAGAGATAGTCCTCCTAGCAACAGCTTCTCCTCCTCCACTAGTGCGCCACTCTCCAATGAGTGTGTGTGAGAAGAATAGAATGTGTAAAATGAGAGAGGCACACTCTCTATTTATACACTACATCACTTGACCTTTACTCAACTAGGTCGGCCCTAACTTAACCACATAACATAATGCTGACCGGGCTGACCCTTAATAGGGTTGTCTAATAACCCTTTGACCCATATGACTCATACAGGGCCGACCCCAACAAGGTGGTCTAATAACCCATCAAGTATAAATTACGACACTTACAATATAAATGACGACACTTATGTATAGAGGAATAATAACATCTCTATAGGAATACAAACACTTCCACATAGAGGAATAATAACATCTCTGTAGGAATAAAATATACATATATGAAATACATTTCGAAGTTACAAATACATCAACACCCTTCACCCACTCCTCTCTCTTCCTGTAAATAAGATGAAGGTTGGAGTGCACATACACCATCGTCTTTGCCATGGACTGCTCGAGCCTGCTCTTCTTCACACTGTACAAGTTCCCATGTGTGCTCCAATTCCTCTCACAACAAGAATATGATGTAACTTGAGAGATGACCCTCAAGGCTAACTTCTATAGAATAGGGCATGTTTTCCCATAAGTTTCCCACCAAACATAGGGTTTCTTAACCCCCATGTCTCTAAGCACCTCATAGCCTCCAAATCTCCCAGTGCCAGTGGAAAAATCTACAAATCCCTCCTCCACCTCCTCAAGTAGGTCTTTTTAGATTTTATACATTCATAGCATAAAAATTCAATTACATAATTAGGATCACTAGAAGAAAGACAAAGCACAAAACAATAACACTGAATTTATGCTAGGAAACCCAAACGGGAGAAAACCCAGCAACCTTCGTATAGAGATGATAATTCCATATACTGACTATACAACTCATCTTCCTATGGGATTTCTCCCATATCTGGCTGAGTACCTATACTATAGAGGCACCTAGGTGGACCCATCCATCTACTATCTGTCTGACTCATCTGACGATGGGTTTTTCTCCCATACTTGGCTGATTACCTGGACTGTAGAGGCACCTGGGAAAAAGCAGGGAAAGCATCTTGATGTCATATTTCCCTATCAAGGAGGGAAACGTTCTCTTCGACTCCAAGTCTTCTGCGAACGTATGCAAACTTCACCCTGGGAAGAGCCTTGGTGAGAACATATGCAGTCTGGTCATCTGTCGGCACATACAGTAACTCGACCGCAACTTTTTGCACCATATTATGAATGAAGTGATATTGGATCTCTATATGCTTTGACTTGTCGTGAAATACCGGATTTACTAACATTTGCACACAGCTCTAGTTATCAGAGTGAATCACGGTCGGCTCGGGAATCTGGCCAAAAAATCCGTACAGGAGTTTACGAAGCCAAACTGCTTCTCGAGCTATTGTACTAGCATCCATGTAATCGGCCTCTGCAGTACTGAGTGCTACCGAGTTCTGCTTCCTACTGCACTGGGAAATAACTGTAGAACCCAAACTAAAGAAACATCCGGAAGTACTCTTCCTATCTGCAGTGCATCCGACCCAATCTGAGTCTGTAAACCCCTGTAATCTCAGGTCGCAATATGAATCCTATCTCAAACCATATCCCATAGTGCCATGCAAGTATCTGAGCACATGTTTTGCAGCAATCCAATGAATCTGCCTCGGTTCACACATGAATTGACTAAGAGCATTCACAACAAAACATATATCTGGTCTAGTGCTCGTTAGATACATCAAGGACCCAATTAGATGGAGATACATGTTGGGATCAATCAAATCAAAATTTGAAGCAGAATCTCTCAGCTTCTCCAATTTGCATCCATCGAAGTCCCCATGGACTTGCAGTCCAACATTCCAAATCTCTTCAGAATATCTATGGTTTACTTTCCTTGACCTAGGAAAAATATCCTTTTGCCTCTACCATACTTCTAATCCCAAGAAGTAGTGCATCAATCCAATATCCTTCATTTCAAACTCGAAGGAAAGATTCTTCTTACACCCTCCGATAAGTTTCTCATTTCCTGTGAGAAACAGGTCATCAACATATAGTACCAAAATCAATGGCTCATCATCTAAAACCTTGTAGTAAAGGTTGGGGTCTGCATCACTCTTGGTAAATACCAAGCTCACCAGGAATCCGTCTATCCATCCATACCAATCACAGGGTGCTTGCTTGAGTCCATACAATGCCTTTTTCAATCTGCATACATGAGACTCCTTTCCGTGTATAATAAACCCATTTAGTTACTCGATGTAAACTTATTCCTCAATAACACCATTGAGAAAGGTTGTCTTCACATCCATCTGATGCAAATTCCATCCCATAGCTCAAGCAATAGCAATGATTGATCTGATGAAATTATATCGAGCCACATGAGAAAAATTCTCATCATAATCGAATCCCTCTTTTTGAGAGAATCCTCTAGCGACAAATCTGGCCTTGTATTTTTCAACACTTCCGTCTGCTCCATGCTTGATTTTGTATAGCCATTTAGAGGTCACTACTGAAGACTCACTATATCCCACAAAGGTTCCCTTCTTTCCTGAAGGTTCTAACTTCAATATTTTCTCCTTGGGATCATGTATGTAGACTAGACAGCCAAATATCCGGAGATGGCCCACTTCTGGTTTCAATCCTGTGAATGCTTCTTTCGGAGTCATATTCTTCAATATCTTATGTGGACATCTATTTTGTACATATACATTGATTCTAAATGCCTCTACCCACAAGAACATTTGAAGACTTTGGTCATGTATCATAGCTTTGGCTACCTCCACAATTGTTCTACTCTTCCTTATGCAACCCCATTTTGTTGAGGGTTGTAGGTAACGGTTACCTCCCTCTTAATTCCCACTTCCTTGCAAAAATCATTAAATTTTGTAGAGGTATATTCTCCACCATTATCGGATCTCAAAATATTGATCCTCTTCCCAGACAGGTTTTCGACTTGTGCTTTAAATTCTTTGAACTTGCTGAGTACTTCTTCAGATTCCTTAGACTTGAGAAAGTATATCCAAGTCTTCCATGAATAATCATCAATGAATGTTATATAGTAATGATATCCACCCAATGAAGCAACTATCATGGGTTCGCACAAGTCAGAGTGTACCAGATCCATAATCCCTTTGGATCTACTCTTACTATCTGGAAAAGATATTTTGACATTCCCATCATGGTCTACTTGGATCCCTAGTAAACCTGTCACTATATTCTTCAGTGTTGGGAGAGCTCGATAGTTCAAATGAGCTATTCTTTTGTGCCATTATTCTCATGTAGTTGCAGCATCGTGTACTAGGGCTTGAACTGGTGGAGTGTTCAGTCGATACAAGCTCTCTCCTCTTATACTAGTAACTTTAGATGTGTTCATGTTTGAGTTCTTGTTCCAAGCAAGGGCTTTCCCTTCTGAGAAAGCTACTTTATATCCCTTGTCCTCCAAGGCTGAGATGGAGACAAGGTTTCTTTTCATTCCAGGTACATAGAGTACATCACTCAAGTGTAATGCATCACTTGATTCTAGATGAAAGGAGGTGGCCCCAGATCCCTTCACAGTGTAGTTAGCATAATCTCCAAGTACAACACGGAGATGAGAATCTTTCTCAACTAATTTTGAAATATTTTCTTTAAATCATGTCATGTGTCTAGAAGCACCACTATCTATGAGCCAAGTATCACTAGTGGTGGGAATAGTACCTGATAGA
This sequence comes from Larix kaempferi, assembly GCA_027924585.1. Classification (NCBI taxonomy): domain Eukaryota; kingdom Viridiplantae; phylum Streptophyta; class Pinopsida; order Pinales; family Pinaceae; genus Larix; species Larix kaempferi. The sequence goes on from BSBM01000434.1 coordinate 7,781,488, forward strand.
GATGATATGAAGAAGAATTATGTACGATCTCCATTTCTTTGCTTCTTGAGATGGTGATCTTCTTCTACATCAACAATTGAAACTGAAATCCCTTCCAGTCGATCTTCAACTTTCATACCAATCATATTGACTGCAGATCTAGTTCAGAAACCCTAGCAGGAGCTAGGTCAAAAAGAAAATTTGAAAATTTGAAAAACTGATTCCACATGTAGATGTGACCTAGAAAGGAGAGATGAGAGGTGGTAGGGATGATCCAAAATTGTGGAAAAAAGTTGGTCAAAACTAGAACCCTAATATCCATCTAAGTGTTATCTTCCTCCCATGTGCAATATCTCCATCCATGTGAGGAGGAACTCTATGTGAGGGCCCCAGTCCAACAGTGAGCCAATCCTGAGTGTATAACTTGGGGTTCAAGGAGTGGGACAAGCAATGCAAAGGTGTGAAATTCTTATCCCACCCGGAGATAAGAATATTCTAAATCATGGACCATGATTTCTCTGTCGATGTCCCATACTCGGGACACTCATTATCCATGAGTGGATGACATGCTGGATCCGTCCATCCATAAAAAAAAGTACTCACACTAGATGAGGCCCATGTTGATCTAATTGGATCAAGAATTTTATCTACCTCCTTCTTCGCTTTAACCGACAATGTGGTTCTAAGCTTCTCTAAACCAAGAGGCACATAACCACATTGAGACATTCCCTTTCCTGTTTGATGGTTAAGCTTGCAATACTCTCCACAAATCCACCCCCAATGCACTTGGATTACCTTGGAAAGCATTCAAATCTTCTTCACCTGCACACAAAACCCACTTTCAAGCTTCTCTACACTTGCAAATGACAAAAAAAATGTATTTTTATTTTTAAACTCACCCCAGGCGCCCTTTTTCCCGGAAAATGTGTCCTGGAATCGAAACACGAGCCACACAGTCGGGGACACGGTGGTAAATCGTGTCCGAAACAACTTTTGATCGTGTCCAAAATAGGGACACAATCAAAAGTCATGTCGGACACACTTTCCCATCGTTTCCATGTCGGACATGCCCCCACAGGACACGTAGCCCCTTTAGATCGAATCTCGTACAAATCATCCACATATAATAGTAGTATCATAGGTTCATCATCTAATATATTATAATAAATAATGGTTCTAATTGAGGTAAGCTACACCATTATGCTGTGGATTATAGGGAATGTTAAGCTCCCTCTTAATCCCTACTTATTTACAAAAATATTTGAAATTACTTGAAGTGTATTCCCTCCATTATTTGTCCTTAGAAACTTGATCCTCTTTTCAGAGAGGTTTTCCACAAGAGATTTGAACTCTTTAAACTTTCCAAAAACTTCATCTTTACTTCATATTTAATGCATCTTGGTGGATTCAGTAAAGGTCTTGTAGTATGTTGAGGTGATGTTATGAAGATCAATACTGCGATGATCTCCCGACAAGAAAATGAAGAAAAGAGGACTCTCATGGCTCCCACAAGGTCCTAGGTGCTAGCCCCCCCCCCTTGTATGTTGGGTGAAAAAGTCTATTTTTATGCATGAGCCACCTACCTAGGGCTTCCACATACTTTCTAAAGGTTTCTTCAGTTGTTTAGAGGTTGTCGTCCATAGTGTTGGCTGTCTTAAAGAAGCCACGATTTGTCTAGGGGTTGTTTTTGCATGTTTGAGGGTACCACTACCTCTTTTGGAATGTTATGAGGGTGTCGAATTCGGTGTTAAGTCTGCAAAATCCTATTTGTGGATGTCATCTACTTCAGGGTCTGTCCTGGACTCCTAAGGATGTTTGATGGATGTTTCTTCCTTGATGAGGGTCCCGCTACTTGTTAGGGTCACGTTGGAGACTGTCGCTACCCTACTAGGCATAAGATTTATCAATCAACACAATAGGAACAAGATTTGTGTTGCCCTCTGTTAGGGTTTTCCTTGAATTCATCCAATATTGTGAGGGTTTTGGGAACAACCATCCACCTTTGTGAGGTTTTTGTGGTCACCATTCTTCATTGGGAACCATTAGACAAAAAAATTTTAGGGTGTCTTCATTGAAACCATTATGTGCATTTCCCGTAATGATTATGTTCCAGAATACAACATTTCGTTCACCCATTTTACCAAACACCTCTTTTTCATCCTATATGCTTCCATTTTTGGCATGCATATCAACAAGTGCACTCCCCACCATGTTAAATAGATGTTAGATTGACATACAAACATTGAAATAGTCATTTTCTAGAATTAGTACTCATGCTCAAATTACCATGTTAAATCATCATTGCAGATTTAGTATTTAAATTGTTATGTTTTTATATTTTATATGTTTTTCATAATTTATTGTTTCATTTTACTTGTAACTGCAGGTTTAGTTTTGTGCTAAATGGAAAATCTAGAAAAAATATCTGATGAAGGAAATAAATACACTATTATGATTCAGGTGGATCAAAATATGGCACCATTACTGAAGATAAATAGTCCTAAAATATATGGTGTAGATGAAAACAAAAGAAGAATAGAAGGGGAAAAAAACATTGACTTGTGGGCAAAGGGAGAACTGTTTCCAATAGATCCTATAACAAATTCTCGCCCAAACATTAAAAATGTAACAGGACTAGTGAATTTTTTTTGTAATGGAAAGAACAGATTGCTAGGATATTGTGAAAATATAGAAGGAAATTTTAAACACCTTGAGGAGAAGTTCAATAATTTTCACAAAACAATCTATGATTTGGAGTACAAAAACTACAAGTTGGTTGAAAGCATTAATCAAATTCAGAATATAAATTTGGTTGCAAATAATGAAAATACGAGTGTACGACAAACCATCACCTTGAACAATCAAAATATTGTGAACAACCTTAAAAAAAACTCCAGAGTGGTCAAAGAGAGACAATGTATTAGTAAAGAGGTGGATAACTTAAAATATAAGGTTTCTATTTTAACACACTGTTTGAAAACAATTAAGAAAACACCGTTTGGAGGAAGAAATAGGGTTAAAAATTTTACTAGCATTTCTTCTTTGATATCCATGGGGGTGCTATGAAAAAGAGGGTACATGCTATTAAATCTCTCATGAAGTCAAACAAGACAAATGAGATCGATGATAGTGAAACCCTATCTTATATATTAAAGTCCATTTTCAATGAAAATGAGATAATCTCTATGATTGGACAAGCTTGTTTTAGTTCGCTTAGAAAATCCCTTGTTGATCAATTCATAAATCAAATAGCAGATGACATTAATGTAGAGAAAGTCCAAAGTGTTTGTGATGTTACCGAGATCAGTAGACAAGATTATCAAACACTCTTCAAATGCTTACGAGAAGGATTAATAAACGCAGGAATCACTAAAGTTGTCATTCCTCGTCCTTTTCATGTAGCAAATGCTCGCACAATAAGTAATAGAAAAATTGTTGAATTCATGGGTGACATGTATCATAGAGAAGCAAAGAAGGAGATAAAACAAAATGGTGGGAAAAAATAGTCAAAATGAAATTGTTATATGAAATCCAAAGAACATGGTTAGATCTAGAAAAAACCTTACAAGCTATGGTCAAATTCTATGATATTTCTATGGAGGAAGCAAAAGGAAAATTGATTTTTGTCATTAAATTGGATGAGATGGAACTCATGAATAATGAGAAATATGAAAGAAGTTATGTTACATTAATGAATAGGGCCATGGATCCTAATATTGAAGTAACTGACAACAAATATTTTTCTGTCCAATCTGAGAATCACATATGGTGGTTGGGGTTGTTTTGCATTTCTAAGGAGACTCATGAAACATTAAAATGGTTTTTTAATCAAACTTCATTACCCACAACAATCACTTCACATAGAATGGGAGAAAATATTGAGGTTGATGGTTATGGTTCATATGAAGTTGAATGGCAACTAGCAGCTAATTTAAAAACATTAAAGTGCATGTATAATGTTGGCCATGGTGCTAATGCAAAGCATAGCTACATTTATTGTATGCACACAAGGAAAAAAGAAAAATTACCAAGTGGTGGGTGGTCAAATAGGATTATGAGTTGTAAACAAGACATTGTTCCAAATCGAGATGAGATAGATAAAAATATGGATCCCATACTACCTATACCACTTACAAGAGTACATATATGTACACTATATGGGTTTGTGAGAATTGTTGATAAATTAGTGTACCTTTCTATTCTATTTGCTTGGAATAAGAGGCCACACGAAATTTCTCAAACTTCAATTGAAACAATTGAAAAGGTTCTTTCTAATGATGGTTTGCATGGAGGCAATGTAAAAATTTGTAAAGATACAAAATTGTCAGGGGCTCGAGGTAATATTCCTTCTAAACCATCCATTGGTGGGGTTAAATCAAGACAGTTTATAGCAGATGTCAAACCATCAGGAAAAGGTCAGTGGAAAATTTATAAGGACATTAAGGACCTAGCCCAATATTAAATGGGGATCCTAGTTCTAAATCAAAATTTTGTAGGGAAACACATTATGATGTGTAACACACAGCATCTTTCAGGGTCGATGCGAGTGTAAGCTATGCGTAGGTGCATCAATGTTATGTTGTATATGAAGCCAGATCACATCGAGGACAACATAGAATTTTTTCTCAAAGATAAAGGACAAAGGATACTAGAAATCAAAGGATCCAAATGGAATTAAGGTGTTAGAGTTTATCTGGATCACCCAGTGACTCGGGAAGACCAAATTTCAGTAAGCAAGACAAAAACAAGTGACAAAATAAAAAATAATCCCAAGGAAAAACAATACATATCTAGGGATCTTATCCCCAGTTTAGTTGCCAATTTTGTTAGTGGATAAGTCTACAAGTGGGGAAACAATTGGACCTCCCTAGTTTGAATGAGTTGAATCTAGAACAAAAAAAGACAATGCATACACACCTTCCCCTAAATTAATCAAGTATTGATGAGAGACAAAGAAGAGAAAAATAACCTCTAGAACAAATTTTATCCTCGCTATCCTTCAACTGCTACAATCCCAACTACTACAATCCAACTTCTTGGATGAAGAACTTGCAAGAAATTCACCACAAACAAAGAACAAGTGGATTTCGATACAAACAGTTTGACTAATCTAAGTAAATGACCAAGGACATTTACGATATGGGAAATTAAACGCATTATTGTATTATCAAAGAAGAAAGAACTACAACCATAGCATTGGTGTTGTAGATCCCTTCTGATGGATTCCTCTCACTCCAACTTGTCACCCTTGTCTTAGAAGAATGGGCCTCAAGAATCTAATTGTTTGGTACTATTCCTCCAACATCTACTTACGATCAATTCCTCCTTCCCTTCACCCATGTCCAAGATATTCATTTATAGGACAATGAGGATAAGGGGGAGTTGAGAATATTGGGGAAAAAGGATGAGACAACATACCCACAGTTGTGGAACTCGAACAATATCCAAGTAAAGAGGAGGGAAAAGTAATCCAACAAGATTCCTTTCTAGAAACCTCTCGAACACCTAATTTTCTTCCCATATAGAGGTTGACACGATTTGCAGTGGAGCAACATGCGTCTGTATGGGTCAACGTGGTTTGTTGTATTGGAAAGGAACGACATCGATGCAAGTTGAAGTGATACACACTGCGTCTAGGGGGTTGCAACGCAAGTTTCTAGGAGAGCATTGAGGTTGCAAAATAAGATGATTGACAAGCCAAGGAAAACAAGGTTCGTGTTCCATGATAACCTCTTCGAGGATTGTGACAATGCTAGGTTACAGGATTCATAATACTGACGAAAATAATGTGTAATAGATGGTAAAAAGTACTATGGTTATTTCTCTCCCAAATAATGTTCCTCGTAATGGATTTTGTAGAGAATGTCTAATGGAAAGCATCATCAAGCACCCTTCGCTTCCGAGAAATCATGGTCAGCATAGTAACAACTAGAACTTGTTTGCAATGATTTTCGCTACATGAACAAACCCTCATTAGCAGGTGTGAAGTATAGTTTGACCTTAATTTGTGATTTCTTTATACTTATGTTGGTAGATATTTCTTGATGAATAAGAGTAATGTGTTTGAAAGATTCAAGGAATTCATCACATTGGATGAAAAGCAATTTGAGCAACCTATCAAATGTTTGAGATTAGACAATGGTGGAGAATATGTGAGTCAATAGTTTGAAGAATATCTCTTTCAAATGGAATTTCTTGGTAGAGATATGCCCCTAACACCCCTCATAAGAATGGATTAGAAGAGAAATGGCTCTATTCATACTATAGACCAAAGACCTCCTAACTAAATTTGGCGTACAATTTGTTTATTGCTCAAACTATGTACCAAATCTTGTTTCAATTAAAGCTAGCAATGACATGACTCTGGTCTAGAACCAGAGAGGAAGAAAACCCTTTGTTGTCCACCTTAGAAACTTTGCATGTGTTGCTTCGGCACATATCAATGATAACTACAGGAAGAAATTGGATGCATAGAGTCATGCTTGCATCATGATGGGATATTCGAATGAATAAAAATCCTACTAATTGGTTGAACTCATCTAAAAATAGATCATTTTGAGCAGAAATGTCATCTTTGATGAGAATATTTCAGGTACTAAGTTATTGAACTCCTGTTTTGATCTATTGCACAGTGACCTATTTGATATTACTAAAGAATCTATATCAATTGTACACTTCTTTGATGTTTCGACTAGACAATTGAACTCTACCCCTTAGTCGATTGGTATTTGGTCTACATTGACAGAGAATATCAACACACATGCTCATTTTACTAACAATCATCAACCTAAATCACCATCGACTTGTATACCTCGGTGGGATTCTAAAACAATTGAAGTTGTTGCACCTCATGCTAGAGATTCTAGTACTTGTCAATAGATCTACAATCAGAAACAACATGGCAGTGTTGTGCTAATAGCATGTGTTCTTGAGATCTATGATCCTGATACTTTTGTTGATGCTAAATGAGTGCCTTAATTGGAAAATGCTATGGCTGTTGAAATTGATTCTTAAAGAAGAATCAAACTTGGGAACATGTAGTATTTCGATTGCAAGAAAATAATGTTGTGAAGTGTCGATAGATTTACGAGACCAAGTTTACTTCTGACATTGATATTGAACACCACAAGGATTGGATGGTAGCCAATGGATTCTCTTCGCAATAAGGCATATACTACACCAAAACCTTTGCTCATATTACAAAGATGGGAACTATGATACTCATTCTTTCTCTTACTGCTAATTTTGGATAAGATATTTATCAAATGGATGTTAAAATTGCTTTTCTTCATGGACACTTATCTAAATAAATATATATGGAACAACCTCCTAGTTTTATGACAGATTCTAAAATTGTTTGTCGACTTAAAAAATCATTGTATGGTTTGAAACAAGAACTTCATTCCTCCTATGAGAAGCTTTATCGTTTGTTTATCTATATTTGATTTAGACATTGTGAATCTAATCATATTATTTATGTTTACATGTTCATGCTGATACTTTGAATGTGTCATTGTTTGTTGATATTTTAGTCATAACTGGAAATGATGTCAATATGATTTTTGGTTTGAAGAAACAACTTGCAGGTACCTTTGAGATGACTGATCTCAATCTATTATATTTCTTTTCGGTATTCAAATTTTGCAAATGGATAAAAATATCTTCCTTTCTTAACTGAAATATGCTTTGGATCTTTTAAACTGATTCAAAATGGATAGCTATAAGGTTTGTGTTACACCTTATCATTCAATCGTTAAATTGTCTAAATATTGTGAATCTCCTCAAGCTGACGCCACCCTTTATCAACAATTGGTCGGTAGCTTGATTTGCTTAACTAACAATTGACTTAATCTCTCCTTTGATATCTATTATTGTGATTTCTTAGTTCGTGTAATATCCCCCAAAAATTCACTCAAAAGATGCAAAGAAAATTGTTATCTATATTAAAGGAACTTATTAATATAGTATTAAATATTCTCGTAGTACAAAACCACTGGTCAGGTTTATTGATTCCAATTGGGGAGGTGACATTGACGATTGAAAGTGAATATCTGATTATGAGTTTCAACTTAGTTCTAGACCCTTGGTTTGGTTGTGTAAGAAAAAGAAGATAGTCTCTCTTTCAACTACAAAAGCAGAATATCGTGGCATTGTCAATGTAGTTATAGAGGCAATTTGGGTCCATCGTCTTTTGGAAGATCTTGGTTTTCTTGTTCAAGCCTCAATAGTTATCCATTGTGAGAGTGAGAGCACAATACAAGTTGTTGATAATCATGTTGCTCATAGAAAAATAAAGAATGTAGAACTTCATGTTAACTACTTGAGATAGTTGGTATAGGACAATGTTATAACTCTTGTTTATTGCAGGATATATGATCAGATTGTTGATATCTGTATGAAGTCTCTACCAGAAGGTAATTTTGTTAAACTTTGGGCTATGCTTGGGCTTCATGAAGCTACAATTGCTAGATCCTCACTTCAAGGGTGTTTGTTAGATCCATAGACTATAAAAGAACAACCCTATGGGTTGTATTTTTATATATTGACATGAATCATGAATTGAATTGAGGAATGCATTGTGATGTTCTGATCATAAATCACTGTGCTTAAGTTTTGTAAAAAGTGTCTCTAAACACCACCTATATTCGTGGGATACTTATGATTTCTGCTATTTTCTTTTATGCTCTATTGTTCAAAGGGGTGGCTCCCAAACATTCCCCTATTCTAGTAAACTATATTCTTAAACAATAACCATAATGTATAAATGGTAAAAACCTTGAATATGTTCATTCAAGTAACATTCAAGTAACTAAGCTAGATAAATGAAATTTGGAAAAACAAGACTCACGATTAGAATAACAACGAAATCTTTAAACTCTCTAATATAATTTTATTCCATGACAAAGCACACATAATTACTAATGAAATAGACAAAGATAATTTTGGTTGTCATAACAAAGATTGCTTCTACATGTATATAGGAAACAAATGATTTTAACTCCAAGTTCAAGACAAACGAACAAGGTTATGGTTCTAACCTCGGCTGCATGGCTTACAAACTCTGTAGGAAAGAGAATCTAATTAAAAGAAATGAAAAACACTATTTTCACAAATGTAAAAGCCCGAGGGTGAACACCCATGGCCAACAGGCGGCATGCCAATCAAGAATATAATGAAGAATATAACCTAACTCTGTGGAAAAAATGCAAAACAAAACAATCATTTCAATTTATACAATTACAAAATGTAAACAATATAAATATAAATATAAGTATATATATATATATAACTTCAAAAAATTTCATAAACGAGGGCGATGGGCCTATAACATTCCATCTAGCATATTCAATATACATTCAAGTGTGGTTACATCAACCTAGTCCGCAACGTTTGTTGGGAAAGTTGAACTATTTTTCATAGCAAGGAAAACTAAGCCAATAGGCATTCGATACAGATTACACAAACACTAACGTGTCGAACTGTCCATCCAAAAAGAGGCAATCAAGGCCAAAGTATCTAGAAGAGAATCCATTCGAGAGTACACACAGTGTAAGTACCCGTAATAACTTTCTATAGAAACATAAAGATTGAAACCCCGGTACCTGAGTTAGGGCAACAAACCCTATTAGGGTAGCCTAGAGCCCGTTAACCAAGAACGTAGTCAATAATTTGACAAGTGATGAATTTCCGCCCAACGCCATTAATGTAGAATGCTTAAGGTTTTATGTGTTCCCTCATTTAAAAAGAAGAGACCCATCATTAACTAAATAATCAAATATTTCAAAACCATAAATAGTAATCAAACCCAAATTCTAGATGAACATCTAAGCTATTCTAGAGAAAGAGCAAGGGATGCAATGAACACAAGGTTCCCTTAGAAGCTAGGAGAATGCATGTATTGGAGCGACAAGGGTTCCAATCGAACTGCTAAAATAATGTCAAGGCTAAAGCCATATTGGAGGAGAACCCTACGATAAGCCACTAAGAATAGGGTAAACTAACCAGTGCGAAGAAACCTCTTGTAATATGGAGGAAACAACCAAATGCCAGAAGGGTCTAGTAAGTCTATACCAAAACTCCAAAAACAAAAACCATGGTGTTGACAAGCTTAATTGCTCTTGAAGGCTGATGGTTTTTTCGAGTTAATCACAAATACTGTATAGTTTCATGGGAACTCGTGCTCGGATATAAAGTGTCTTGTTAATTAAAAACCATCGTTAGCTTCCATCTACTTGTGCTATGATAATAATCATAAAGCATACCCATGACTCGGTTAGCCTTTAATATATATAACTATAATGGTATTGTGACCATCGTGGTAGGTGTAAAGCATACCCCCAACTTCTAGCTACCAAAGTATATATAAACATGTTTTTATCGTGACTGTTAGCAATGTTTCGCATATTAGCTTGGACTATGTTAATAAACCATAAAGTTAAGAAACAAAATATTTAAGTAGAAGGAGTTAGCATAAAGAACATGGGTATTGGTTGTAGTGAGTTAGCATAAAGATCATGGGTATTGGTTGTAGCTTGGGTGGTTGGAAGGAATGATTGTTTCTCTCCCTATCTAGGTTCAATTCTTGTAAGTGACATATTCCTCGTGTTGAGCCACTATTGTAATGATTGTAAATAAATAAAAATGAATGACGTAGGGATATAAGGAGTTCTGAGTGTCATAAATTTTGACTCATTTGTCCATTTGGTCTCAAATTTAACAAGAAGTTGGCTCAAATTTAACAAGAATTTGCATCTCAAAGAGTTCACTACAATGATCGATAACATCAGGCTTCTAATTGAACATTTTCCCAACACTTTTATGTGGCCAAATTCCTTCATATAATACCTCAAATTGGGATTTTAGTGTTTTTGCGAGTATTTTTAAATTTGTAATTATCATTTATCGCTTAGTTTATGCACCTAATAAAAAAAGTGAGTTGACAACTAGTGTCTCTCTAGCTATCTTTTAGTTATTGATCAATTTTAGAGTCATGCAAGAATTTTCTAAAGTTAGAAATTTTTGAAAATCTCATATAGTAATTATGAGTTAAACTTTCATTATAATAGTTGGTGATGGAGAAGGAATAAAAGATAGTTATTTTTCAGCTCTCATGTGTTTGCATGGTTTTTAGATATCATCAATGAATTAAAGTTTATTAGCTACATCATTTGGTATCAATGGAGGAATATGGTTGGGAGAGGAAGAGGAAGAGCAGGTCCTTCTCAAATGCATAGAGATATGCAAAACCTCCAATGGTAAGTAGTAGATCTTACAAACGTGTTGGTTATTCATAGAATAATATGAAGAGAAGCGCCTGATGAGGAGACATACCAAGGAGATGTATCAAGATCAACATATAAAACATGAAGAATAACAATTAGGGCGCATGAATTTTGAATAAAGGATGCTCGTGGATCTAGAAGGGAGAAATCATGGAATGAAAACGGAAGTTTTTGAATATGTGGGAAGTCTTAAACCAAATGAGTTAATAGATTGGTTGAATGCCATGGAATTGTTTTTTGGATGGAAGCCTATGAAAGATTAAAATAAGGTGAAATTTGCATGTACCAAGTTGAAGGGTCATGCCATGATCTAGTGGGATCATGTGTAGAAAGACATAATGAAAAATGGAGAAGCCAAAATTAGGACCTTGAATAACATGGAGAAAAAATTGAAAGAATTTTCTTTTTTCCTTTGGACTGTGCATAGACCCTTTATCATATATTTCAGAACTTGAAGCAAAACTTGTCCATCGTGGAGGAACTCACACATGAGCTTTATTAGTTTTCCATTCATGTGGATCACTAGGAAACTGATCAGAAACTACCTGCAAGGTATGTGAATTGTTTGAAATTTTCTATTCAAGATGAATTGAGCATGTGTAGGGTTTGTAGTGTGGAAGAGAAATACCAATTAGCTTTAAAGGCCAAGGAAAACCAAAAATGGCAAATTACTCAAAGGAATATAAGAGCAAGTAGGGGTACATCGTCTACCTCATGGGGTGTTTTTAACTATGGAAGACGTGAATCATCCCAAGGAGGTGAGAAATCAAAAGATAATCGACAAGATAAATTGAATAAACTATGAGGAGGATTTTAGAGGCCCTAGAGGTTACAGTTGTGGCACAGGAAGACCTTATATTTGTTTTAGGTGTGGCGTAGAGGGTCATCAAGCATTTGAATGCTCAATTTATAAAATGCAAGAGATGAAGCAAGGACAACAATCAATTTTAAACTTTGTCCAATTTCAGAATGAAGAAGAAGGAGGTTAATCTGAAGTCACGCTCAATATGGGCGAGAATCTCATGATACGGAGATAATTGGTGATTCTTGAAAAAGTGTAAATATAGTGTAGCAACAATGCAGATTTATGGCTTTAAACAAATATTTTTTGAACCGGGTGTACTTACGGGAGAAAGGTATGTCAAGTTATTGTTGATAGTGGTGATTGTGAGAATATGGTTCCCAAAGACATGGTAGATAAGTTAAAATTCTCTTGTGAAACACATCCCCATCCTTACTAAATTGCATGGTTCAAAAAAGGGAATGAAGTCACCACTAATAAAAGATGTTTGATCAAGTTTTCCATTGATAAGATTTCTAAAGATGAAGTATGTTGTGATGTCATTCCAATATATTCATTGCTTATGTTATTAGGGAAGCCTTAGAAATATGATAGAAATTTCATGCATGGTGGAGAAAAGAATACCTACACCTTTTGGAAGGATGGATCAAAACTCATCTTATTTCCCCTTAAGGATGAAGGGAAAGATGAGAATATGTTGTCAGAAAGAGAGCTTGTTAAATAAATGAAGGAAACAAGATTCTGCTATGAATGAACAGTGCAAAAAGGATGCAGGGAAGACATGCCAATACCTATTTAATTCACCAAGGTACTAGAAGAATATCTTGATGTTATCCCTAATGAGCTACCTAATGGTCTTGCACTAGAGAGGGATATTCAACATCACATTAATCTAATCCCAAGATCATATTTACCTAATCAGGAAGCCTATAGAATCAATCATACACAACATGTAGAGCTTAAACAATTAACAAAGCTTATAAAGAAATGTGTGGTAAGAGAAAGCATGAGTCCCTGTGCTATAACAACATTGTTGACTCCAAAAAAATATAATACATGGAGGATGTGCACAGATAATAGAGCAATCAATAAAGTTACCATCAAATATCGATTTCCTATATCATGCTTGCATGACATGATGGTTGTGCTAGTTGGAGCTAAGTATTTTAGTAAAATTGATCCATGATGTGGATACCATTGGATCCAGATTCACAAAGGGGATGAATGAAAAAATGCCCTCAAGACCAAGCATGGACTATATGAATGGATGTTCATGCCATTGAGGTTTTTCAATACACCTAGTACCTTCATGAGGTTGATGAATATTGTCCTTTGACCTTATATTGGTAAGTTTGTTGAAATTTATTTTGACGGCATTCTAATTTTCAGTAACAACAAAGAAGAGAACGTGCAACATTTAAAGATTATATTGGATGTGTCGAGAACACATAAACTTTATGCAAACGTGAATAAATGTAGGTTCTTGTAAGAAAGATTGGTATTTTTCGGTTTTGTCATCTCAGAAGGAGGAGTCGAGATCAATTCATAGAAAGTGAGAGTAATTTTGGAGTGGCCTAGTCCTAGAAGCATAATAGAGGTATGAATTTTTAATGGGCTAGCCACCTTTTACAAAACAAATTCAAAATTTTAGCAATATTGTACCACCCATAACAAATTGCACCAAAGGAATGACATTCAAGTGGACCAATGAAGTTGAGGAAAGTTTTAAGTTTCTATAGAAGACGGTAATTGAGGCACCTATATTAGCCTTACCATATTTTGATAAATTTTTTGAGGTAGTCCGTGATGCCTCACATGTAAGCATTGAATCTTTACTTATCAAAGTAGGTAGACCAATTGCATTTTTTAGCGAAAAGTTGAATGAGGTAATAAAGAACTACACATATCATGTAGCATTTTATGTAATTATGTGAGCATTGTGGCATTCAAGGGATTATTTAGTCTCAAAAGAGTTTGGGTTATTACTGATGACATCGCATTAAAATATGTAAACACCCAAAAGAAATTGAACAATAGTCATGGGAAATGCGTCTCTTTCTTACAAGACTACACCTTTGTTCTGAAGCACAAATCATGAAGGCAGAATTAGGTTTCAAATGCTTTGAGTTAGCGCACTTTTCTTTTGACAACCATGGAAAATCAAGTAATTGGGTTTGTTTCATTGGAGGATCTATATGCATCTATAAATATGTTTGGAAGATCGTGCAATAGTTGGAAAATCAAACCATAGGAAACATGGATCTTATTCAGGGTGAATTTTTTTATGCAATATGGATATCTCTTCAAAGGAAAACAACAATGCATTCCAATTGATTCTATGAGAGAAAATATTATCAAATAACTTTAGAGTACTGGGTTGGAAGGAAATTTTAGAGAGGATAAAGCACTAGCCTTAATTGATGATAGGTATTGCAGGCCAAGATGAAAAAGGATATAACCAGGTATGTGGCATGGTGTAGGATCTGTCAAATGGCTAAAGGACAATCACAAAATATAAGGTTATACATGCCATTACCAGTTCCCATAGAACCATGGACATATCTAAGCATGGAATTTCTTTTGGGGCACCCAAACACAAAGTGAGGTAATGATTATATTTCTTTGGTTATTGATAGGTTCTCTAAAATGGATCATTTCATTGCTTGCAAGAAAAATAATGATGCATCAAGGGTGGTAGAATTATATTTTTCATAAATTTGTTAGATTGCATGGTGTTCCAAAAGCTATTACCTCTGATAGAGATACTCAGTTCTTGGTTCATTTTTGGAGGACTTTATGGAAGAAAATGGGGACTGAATTACATTTCACCAATGCCTATCACCTCAAATAGATGGAAAAACCAAGGTAGTAAATTGAAGTTTGGGAAACCTGTTACAAAGCATTGTTGGAGAGAAGCCAAAACAATGGGATTTGGATTTACCTCAAGAAGAATTTACCTACAATATCTAAGTGAATAGATATATAGGTAAATCACAATTTTAGGTTGTTTAGAATAGAGATCCAATGGGTGTCCTAGATTTGGTGCAGCTACCGTTTGGGGATAGAACCGGTGGGATACTTCAATATGAAACTGCGAATCATCATTAGAATGAATTGGAGTAAATAACATGATTATTTTGCACAATGGTATTACATCTATAATGAATATACATGAAGTAATCTCTAGTAAAATCATTATAGATTAGAGAGCTTAGGGATTATTTTTATGAGTTGTTATGTTGTCGATGGATAATTCATTAAACATCAATATCAATGCAAGTAGTGACGATAATGTAAAGATTGACAAAAAAATAAGTTAGGATTATGAGGTTCGTTACATATGCACTTCACTCAAGATTGGGAAATTCATATTATATACATATATTATCATTGCAAATCTAGAAAGAGATTCTATAACAAACATTTCAACTAAAGCTTTAATATATTAATTGTTAAATACATAGGAATCCTTAGAAGGTTGTTCCCTCAAAGGAGGAGTCACAATCATTCTCCAATATTTTCTCCAACATGGATGATTAGACCATCATGTGTTCCCCTTAAACATTGAGCTAGGTAAAAATGCCATTTTTCCCAATTAGCTCCTCGTGGTTAGATCGAAATCATCATCTACATCCCCCAAACTTTATAATGTGCCAATATGATAAAAAGGGTCTCTAACATATAGATTGATGTGCCTAGTGTGTAGGTACATAAACTGGTTGATTAGGCTATGTAGCCTGATTAATGAATACTTCCACTAGAGATAGTAAGTTGTCTAAGTGCAATGAGTAAGGATTAAAAAAGTATTGAATAAGAGATGTGTATGATATATCATGTAGTGGTTTCTTATGAGAGTTGAATAAATAAGCACAATGGAAAGAATCACATGAGTCTATTAGTGAAAGTAATGCATGAAATTTCTCTAATGTAGTGAAAGAAAGTTTTTGACTCATTTGTGGGAGCATGTTAACCAAATGAAAAAGTGGAGGATATAGACATATGAGTGGTGATAGTACACTCTAGAAATCTATGTACCATTGAATTTATGAAGATCTATAGAGGGAGGAAAACAAGTTGATATATTCTTTTATTTTGATGAGAAAGCATGTGCACATGGGTTGTTTGCTATGTATATTAATGTTATAGAAATGTTGAACTCGAGGGTGATAAGTGATTTCCTTGTGAGTAGAATGATGTCTCCCTGTGATGATGCTAAGCCAAGAACTAAATTATGAAGAGCGAATAACTAATTCATATGTGTACAAGAAAGAATGTTGACTGTTAGTACAAATGATAGCAAGGACTACAATAGTATGTGAATGTGTAAAACTAGCATGCATTGCCCATATATTACTTTTAATCGTTGGAGGAATATAGAGAATGTATGAGAGGCTATGTGTACCTCATGATGATAAGTGTAGGAGAGATAAACTAGAATGAGAATCTGTGTCAAGGATTTATTGAAACGAAAATTTGATGTGTACTAGAATTCTAGTGATTAATAATAGGGTAATAGAAAGACAATGTGTTGTGTAATGATGTTTCTACTCTTAGATATCAAGAAGTTCCATCAAATTGGATATGGGAATAGGTGTTTTAGCTAAATGTGTACCAAATATGCTAGAGGAGAAATAACATGTTGACATGTTGTTGTAGGAAGAGTAATGAGACACTTGACTCGAGGTGAAATAAAAAATATGGGAAGTGCCATTGGTACTTGTAGAGGAAAAAATTAATGAAGAGTGCTTTAATGAATAAGTGTATGGAAAAGTGGAATTTATATTTTTGGTTGTTAGTGATTTCCTCGAGATGGAACAAGATACTTGTGCATGGTATGATTTGGTATCTATATAATGGATTTCATTGATGTATTTGTTAGGAGGACAAGGGACATGAGGGCATGAAAAATTGGGAGAGCCAAAGGAAAGGTGAAGGGAGGATATGCATTTGTAGGCAGAGGGATCTAAAAGTTGCTTGTGTTGAAATAAGATCTAATAATTACCTTGTGGGGCTAAGGATAGAAAAACATGTTATAGGATATAGGTGATAGGAAAGAACACACACAACGAGAGGGAGAGAGAGAGAGAGAGAGAGAGAGAGAGAGATTTGCAAACTAAATTTATCAAATGCAATCTTAATTTTATAGTATTTTCTATTATATTAATTTCATTGTTGTGTAAGGAGTGGTATTTCTAGTAATGGGGGATTCCTAAGAGTAAATTGGATAGGTCTAGAGGAGAGGTGTTTCATTATAATGTGTCATATAAGGGTTCCATGGAAAAAGTAACTACACAATGCTTTTTATTGACAAGACAATAATTTTCTTGTTGAAACTATCCTAACTAATAAGGAGATAGGGTGTGGGGTATTGCAAAAATGTAGGTGATTTATGAGTATCTCAGAAGTAAGTTTTGTTTGTCTTCCATTGTTGAGGATTGTAGTAACTAGTTGATCCTTTATTTGACAATTGTGAGTGAAAGGTAGGCTTGTGGATGATATATTATTGACATGTGTCATGAAGAATGAGGAAGGATTACTGCTACTAGGGTTGGGAAGAGAAATAATTTCAAGTGGGGGATTGGTTTAGGAGAAGAAGGTTCATAACAATTTCATTGGTGTACTCATCAAAATACCACGTTTTGGACATTACTTTTCGCTGTAAGAATTGGAATTGGTCAGCATCATGGGTTTTGGTTTTACAATAATGTTACGAATCTTAAAGAATGTGAATAGGTAGGGTGGTTCGTAGGGATAAGTGAATTATGTGTTAGATTTGAATGGTGTTTTGATAAGTTACGATGTTAGGAATAGAGATAGTGTTAGGATTAGGGTTAACATTGAAAAAGGGTGCGACTCTAAGTATTTTGTCAAATTTGTGTTTGACACCTAATGCACCACGTAATGCTTAGTCTAGATTGGTGGTTTCAAATAGGGCTACTTCATTATGAAAAAAAATTAAGATACATTAAAATTTAAGTATATTGTAATGTCCCTAAAAATAGTACAAATTTAGAAATTTTCCATTATTGTAATAAACTAGTTAAGAGATGATGATTTGTAAATTAAATTCAACACTGATAAATACATGCTGCACCGGTATTTGATTTCGACATTTGAAGGGTATCAATTTCCTAAGTATCATGGTATTACTAGTTGTTATTCCTACAGCTTTGTGAAAGCGATGTAATGAGTAGAAATGTAATCTGTTGCAAGTGTACAAATGTTTAGAGTATAATTATACAAATCTCCTTCTTACTGTTTTAAGAGTCTGTGTGCATATTTATGGAAGTCTAACTGATAATTCAGGTGGGATGAACCCCTATTGATGGAGGTTGAGGCCCATGATGAGATGCTTGGTCTTTCAAGGGGCAAAGTATCCTGGCAGGGCTGTCAAGAGGTAGGGTGTAAGAAATGGAAACTTTTGACTTACTTAGCGAGTTTCGCTAATGCATTCAATTTGTACTTGGTTTGCAAGTGTACCTACGAGGCATCTACCTAGGGTTCTTACTTCACATTTCTAGCAATTACTTAAGCCTCAAGTGTGTGATGTTTGAAGGTTGGCACTTTAAAATCCTTGTTGGGGTTTGTAATACTTGTTGAACTTGCAATACTTATTGACCTTGCAATTACTTATTGGCACTATGTAATGTTTGTGGCCCTTGCAATACTCATTGTGTTTTTAATACTTGTTAATCAAGTGTGACTTTACAACTATAGAGATCGGGGTTCATATTGAAATATTTGGGGTTGGTAGTAGAATTAAATGCAACTGATACGATGGCACATGGCCAACGCTACCAGCTATGCTGAGGGTTTTCCCTTGGGTTCTACACCAATGAAGGCTCATTTTTCGTGGTTCATTTTCCCATGCTTGTTATTGGATGCGTTTGAGGGTTTCATATGTAGCGATGGAGACTGAAACAAGAAGGTAATACCATCCATGGTTTATACTGCATTTCCTGCTATTTTCATTTAAATGGAATTCGATAATAATCTCAAGTCTTTGACTTTGTATGGTTCATTGGTTTGGTAGGTAATCATGGCATTCTTCTTCTACATAGCTATTAGTTGATGGCTAACACTTGAATTTGCTGGTGTTACAAATGGTAAGTTCAGAGTTCACCATTCCTTATCTCCTCCTCTCGCCTCTGTGGAGTGGTACTGTTTGTATTTGATTAAGGAGAACTTCATGAGCGCAGTTTGGGTTTACTGTAACAATTTTTTGGTTCCTGGAGTCATCGTTGGTTGGACCATCGTGAAATGTATCTATTGGTTTTAATGGCCCTGGAGGGTTTTAATGTGGGGTTTGGCCATTCGGCTCAATGTTGAACTTTGTAGAAGTTATTTGTAATAATTTCCAATATAAACCTGGGGTTTACTTGTATGCGTATTTCATTTTGAAAGAATCCCTGGACCTGTGAATAGAGGAATGGCCTTTTACATAATACTATAAATGATTTGTATGTTGTCTAGCCCTTGCATTTTCTTATGGGTAAGACTAGTTTCGATTTCTGTGTTTGCTATTGTTGCCTCTGTTTTGAAAGTCGTTGGTTGATTATTTTACACAGGACAATCGTGATTTTTCCATGGCATGTGTTTACCATAAGCTAAGATTTACTCTTTCTGAGGAATAGGGAAATGTTGGCCTCTGCATTTTTCTATTAGACTTTGAACCTATAATGAAGATAACTAATCTCTGCATTTTCTCTATATGGAATAATGGTTAAGGGTTTTAGAACCTTCATGTGACTATCATGGCTCTGTCTGTTGAATGGGTTTGCAAAGCTTAGTTTTAGATTAGCTGCCAGAACATGATGTGTTGGTAGGAGAAGCGAAACCCTTGTCTAGTCTTCTTACATGCCTATGGGTTTTCACTTTGGTTCTTCTTGCTACGTTTTTCTGGTAGTTGTTTTAAATAAAAGCAAAGGCTTGATGTAGAAGAAATAAAGGGATTCAATCCCTTGCCTTGCATTTACGTTGAAAGACTGGCTATAAGTGTTTGCTAAATGGTAATGAAAACGGTTGGTTGTATGTGTAAATGCTTCTGTATAAAACTAATATGGTGTTTGGCTATTTTGACGATGGCATGGTCTTCTTGGAAATGTTAATGAGATTTGATATTGTGACCTTTATTTCGATGGCTAAAAGTACTATAGTTTAATGGTGTGGATTGCATTTGCTGGTAGTGGGATTCGATCCATGAGCAAAATCTGTTGTCATTTTCGATTTAATGGTTGAAATTGTAGAGATGTTGATAATGGGGAATTATACCTTGGTTGGAAAGAACAGAAAATAATAATTACTGTTAAATGGTTTATTTTACGATTTGATGTGTAGTATGGCTAAGAGATTCGAGGTTTGACTTAATGTTGTTGTCATTTCTATTTGATGATTCTTAAGCATAGAAAGAATAATAATAAAAGAATTAAAAGGCAGAGATAATCCTTGCACTACGAATTTATAAAACGATTCAAACAGAAAACATAATTATTTTTCAAACATACTAACCCTAACCTAGAAGATAATAAAGGTAAGACAATGGGAGAAACACACAGTGTTAGAAGTCCTCCGAAAAACAATAGTAAGGTTCCTAATTTTTCTGATGGGGTGTTGTCTAGCACCGGCTGGCTTGGTTAGACCTGCTAGACTCTCCAGTGGTTTCTGGGCAAAACCTCTAAGTTTATAATATTTGTAATGAGAATTAAACAATGTTGAAGCATCAATTCTAATCTAAAAGCATATGTATACTATAACTGGAAGATGGAAAATAATTAATACTACATACATGGCTGCTTTAGCACTTGATCCTTTCCTGTAGAAGCCTGGCTGCTTTGGCACTTGATCATTTCCTGTAGAAGCCTGCACACTCAAACAATAGTTAATGCAGAACCTGTTGTATTTAGCTAACCTGTTAGGATGATTTTCTTAGCTGGATAACTTTGGGGCTACCATGTTCCTCCGAGCCATGAAACTTAGACCGTTCTTGGTTCTAACTGGAACCCCCTGAGCCGGTTCCAACATGCAATGAGAGATAGAGGCCGTAGGTTCACTGCTGGTTCAGATCTGGAATTATTAGATAAGACTGCTTCAGTTTCTTGGAGCATAAAATTTCTCTCTGATTACCATAAGAGAATGATAATGAAAAAGAAAGATGAACCCCAAAACTGGGGATCTGCCCTCTTTATGTAGGGGAGTCTTGAATTATGACTATTCGAATAATTAGTTTCTTTAAATTAAATAATTAATATTTAAAAGATATTATTTAATAAATATCTAGTCTTTTGCACTGGGGCTTTTCCAATTGTTTTAACTATAAGTGATTTCTGATTTAAGCTCTTCCTAATAATTACAATAATAATATTTCTAACCTAGGTATTAATACCTTATTAATAATATTTACAAATCTGGATTCCCACTAAATATTAATACTTTATTAATACTATTAAATAATGTGGCATCTCACTATGCATAAACTATATGCAAAAAATGTCTTTTATAAATAAATAATCACATCATTATTTATTAAAATTCTTAATAATAATATTTAATCTTGTATCTTCACATGATACTTTGTTTAACAATTTAAGAGTAAGGTCCACTTCTTTGGACGGTCTTTTGGTAAGCTTGGATAGACACCTCTAGTCTCTCTCTTGCATGTTGGATTCCCTCGTTTAACATGGTAGTTCCCGCAGTATTTGATGATAGATAAAAGATGAATCATTTAATCAAATTAAATAAATGTGATAAAAGTAAAAGTGCTATTCAGAGTCTTTCTGACTCAACACTTTGAGATCCAGTAACCTTGAGTTCTCTTCAGAGCCTTTTAACTCAACACTCTCACATGAGCGTTATGCTAGTGCAATTCCAGAGCCTCTGCTCAACACTAGTGCTAGAATGTGGTTGTGAGGCACATCTAGAATATTTAAGTGGCATCAGATCTTGTATTCATTTATCAAGCTTGGAGTGCTCCAGGGCTTATGCCCAACACTCAAAGTACATCAAAGCTTACTCCTAGTACATACACATTCTTCTAAGTACATCGGGGCTTGTGCCCAGTACGTAGGTCACTTGTCTGTTTCTGAGTCCACGCTAAACACACCACATAAGTCAAATATGTAAAATCATAGTCTGCACAATAAGTAACAAAAGATCATCTCAGTATATTAGGGCTTGTACCCACATCATATTCCAAAGAACATAAACAAAACATTAGGGCCTTCTCGCCAAGTCATATACTCAATAAAGAAGTCAGTCAGGGTCCATGCCCAGTATGTCAATATATATAAAAGAATAAGTCACATGCGCTAGGGCTCATGCCCAAAATAAATCATATGTGTTGGGGTCGTGGCTCTTTGATTTGAATTTAGAGGTGGAGCTTTGTGAATACCTCCATAAATTGTTAGTCACTTTTCCCTAGAGCTCCAACCACCTAGATATTAAGTTATGTAACTGACACAATTAGTCCGATATAGTGATGCTTGTAGTTGTGTCATTGGCAATGTATTCATATTTGAGATCCAACATATATCTGAAGAAATGTTTGGTTAGACTTCCACCAGGCTTGAGCAAGTCTCTCTAATCATTACTTGCAAGAGAGAGGTGCTTGTCTCCCCTCGTACGTAGGAAGGTGTTGAAGTAGTGGCCATGTTTTAGATCTAGGAGTCCAAAAAATGTCCATGCATTTATCCACCATATTTGTTTAATGAGATTTCAATCTCTAGTTGAAAAGTAAAGGTGAAATCCCCAGGTAGGTATGGTGTGGGAGGGAAACATCGAAAGAAACCAATGCTCAAGTGAACATGGAGTAGGCCAATATCTTATTGTTTTGATATTGAATGCTAAGGCACAAATTGCTAGCAAAGATTAATAAAAATGGTAAGAACTGAAAACCTTATAGCTATTCTAAATAAAAGACAAGATATAACCATGAAAAACGAGAAAAATAAAACATATCAAAACATATCACTTAGTTTTATTGATAAAGAAATGATCCCCCTTATAAATGGTCTGCTTCTGAGTAACTGACTTGATGAAGAGATTGTGGATGTCATGATCATGCATCAGTGCATCGATGTTTTGTAGGAAAGAACCATGTGTTGAAGCTCTATGAAGTTCATCTTCTGATTATGGAGGAGGATCAAATGAATTTTTATTGCTTCTGTAACATACATAATCAAATATGAAAACATAATCAATGATGGAAAGAATATATATGCATACTCCTTCCCAAGGAGAAACAATGAGCTCAACACGATCAATTTCTTCTGTAGCTGCAATGTGTTGTACTAGTTCTTGTACTTTCTTCTCAAACTAATGTACAACCTTTCTGATATTTAAAATGAGATCATGCAGCTCTGAAATATCAGAATGTGATTCATATGGATCATCAAGGAGTAAAGATATGGATTCTCCATGATCGAGCAGAGTTTTCGTAGGAAAAGTGTGAGAAACTAGATCACCCTGACAACTGAGCGATCCTGGAGAGTGTGAGGACTTGAATTTTGAACCATGGATGATGGGGTCGAGTCCAGATGTGTGGAATACCAGTCCAAATAAATCCAAAAACATGGATTTCCAACCAATGAAATATATGAAAGACAAAAGTGCAACAGAGGCAAGTGACACAGTGTAGGAAAACATAGAATTGTGTAGTTTCTTAACTGGAGAACTTGGGGTTTGCAGGGTCTTTTGTGCATCCAAAGGTTGGGAATATGATGTGGGATATGTAATGACCTGCATATAAGACTGTAAATCATCTTCTAAATCAGAATAAAAAATATTTGAATGATGGTGGAAATACCTTTCGGAAGATAATCCAGAAGCTAGTAAAAAATGACTAGTTTTGAGAGTAGACTTTGATGAACTGACTGAAGATTGTTCCAAGGAAGAGGTGGAGGTTTCTGATTCTGATATATCAGAATGTGAATCAGTATTAGAGACATCATAATTATATTTCACTCTAGAACCCAAAGCATAAACATTAATACCTTTGGGAGAGGCTTGGAGACAGAGTTCTTGTTCTATAGCAAGCTTTCCTTGTTCTTTCTTTGCAAACTTAGGAACATCTATGTTATTCTCTTCAAGCATCTTGGCCATGATGTCCAATTTCTTCTTGAAGCAAGATTTCTCAGGATGAGTTCCTTTGCAACAATAAGAACACTTGGGATTCTCCTTCTTCATCTTCTTGGATTTGGAATCTCCATCAAAATCCTCTTCATCTAACAATATTTTCTGTTTGGATTTGTCATTCTTAAAACTCTTTGCTCCATGAGCAACAAGTGCAAATTATTTGGAGGGTGATTGATCCCTGATTTGTACCAGCTTGTCTTTTTCTTGAGTGAGTGAATCAATGAATGCATCCAAGGTTGGCATCTTCCACTTGGGAATTGCAAGTCTTGTAGAATGAAAAGTAGACACAAACACTGAGTATTCAAAGCTTAGTTTTGACAGAATGGTAAGGATTAATTGCTCATCCTTCTTCTCTACACCACATTGCTTGAGTTGAAGAAATAGGTTCTTGAATTTTGAGATGAACTCCTCCATAGAATCGAAATTACTTGGACTAAGAGAGATCAACTCAATCTCCAACAAATGACCTCTGAGCTTGTCCTGTTTTCCCAAGAGACTCTAGCTTTGTCCACACTTCATTTGGAGTTGATAGATAATCGATATGGAATAGAATATCTGGAGATATAGAGAGACAAAGTAACCCATAAGCTTCATCAATCCTATTGAACCATTTGGATTTTAATGCAACGGCTCCTGGCTCAGTTTCAAGCCCCATAGTGACTCTATACAATCCTTTGCTCTGAAGCTGTATGATCATATGCACCTTCCAGTCAAAGAAATTGAAGGGAGTGAGAGTCACAACTTTGGCTTGATTTTTCTCCATACTGATGTGCTCCTAGTGATGGTAATACCTGCAAAAAACACTCTTGGAAATTTTTTTGAATCAAGCTAGCTCTGATACCATGTGATATTTTCAATTACTAGGAACTAGATTCATAAGACAATTTCACCATGGAATATTCTAGACAATGAGCGAAGAAGAATAGAGAGAATAAATTATGGAAAACACTCTGTATCTTATTCATTTATATGATAACAATATATAATACATACTCCATGGAGAAAATTGAATTTCTTTGAAGCAATATGGAAAGAGCAAAAAGAAAAGGCTTAGAAAAGACAAAAAACCCCTAGGTGGCAAAAGCAGTTTCCAAAACTGTGCAAGAGGCTCACAAATTTGGAAAGTATGGTATGGAATCTCATGTGTGAGGTAAATGGAATGTAATGATGGATTTAGAAGGTTATATATGATGTGGAGGTCGAATTGGTCAAGTGGCAAAAGATTCCAAGTAAACTAGCTTTATCTTTTCCACTAGAAAGCAGAAAAAACAGGACAAAGCTAACTAAAATTGGATAGTGTCTTTCTAATTCATGAATGGAATAAAATTAGATAAAATCCAAGGAAATATTATCCAGAATCTATCCAAATTCATTTTTGTGAATGAGGATAGCATGTGGTCCAGTAAAAGACAAAACTGGCCTATTCTACCTAGTCAAAACTCAGGAAAATAATCATAAACGATTAATTAATTTTATCCTAAGTCTAGAATGACATAGTGGGTTTTTTAAATGTTCCAACAGAAGGTTCATGGGTTCTCTCATTGACACTTGGATTGAATTGATTGATTCAAGGGTTTGAATATTTCCTTCCCAATTCCTTGTAAAAATCATGCCCCCGTACTCTTGTTGCATTACATAGTTCGTTGTGGGTATTTTTTTAATGCATATTTACATGATATTTATGATTTCTATTGTGCCTAGCTGCACATAAACCATATGCATCAATTTTAACACTAAATCGATGGTGGGGACTTTGCCTTGAAATCATCACCACGATTTTATAACAATATTACATCATTTATATGTTAAATACAATGGGGTCGAAATCAGGATATTACAAACTTCACCACAATGCAATACTTAGCCACCAAAGATTTATCAATATATGGTATTTGAACCACATAGTACCTAAATGCCTCCAACAATAGATACAATGACACTTTTCTTTCCTACTATGGGATCCTTATGTCTGAGTAGGATAAATTATTCTAGTGTGACCCCTAACAAGGGTCGATAGGTTGCATACCTTGATAGTTTGATGGCTCTTCCCAACTCACAAAAGATATCAACAACAACAGCCAGGAGTATGTAAACGGTGAGACATTAACCTGAGTATCTGTTTTATCTACAAGAAACTAATTAAGTAGGAATGTATCCCAATTCATTTGTACACCTTGCACACACTCCTCTACCGCAACAATGACGGAGATAGTGACTTGGTTTGGTCTATTCTTCCTCAACAACTTGGTAGCTAATAACTTGGAAATGAACTAGACACCCTTGTCACTAATAGAGGCTACATCGAAGCCCTTGTTACTCTTAGACATATTATACTTTTCCTTCATTCTGGACGCAAGGTTACTATCCCATTCTTTCCCAACAAAGAATTGCGACAGGCCCACCCCGACCTTAGGTAGACCCGTGATGTTGGAAATAAAATGTGTGTCAATTGTACCTTAGTCTCTAACCACAAGAAGCCTCCATGCAAACATAATAAGAGTTGCTCCACACATGCATTGGCCTCTGCGGTGCAGCCAAGGTGTGGTAGATGTATTAGTGGCAGCATACCGGGTCTGGCCACACCCAAAACCCACTGCTGCAGTTCCAATTCAATAGGATGGCCTTCCGCTGAAACAATAGGCCTCATATAATGTGTGTAATTAAATTCAACAAACTTGCTGACATAATGTTCTACATACAACAACTTTTGAATGTTGTTCAATATGTCTCCTTGTATAATGACTCCTTTTAGCACCACAACGGTATCCAACTGGTGGCATGCATTCTTCAACAAATTAACTACTTTGAATCTCAAATTATGGGGTGGGACATACTCTGGAAAGAAAGTAGCAGATCCCAATGCGTATGCTCCAGCTTCATGATGTTCCTTTCTCCTCGGCTCTGGGTTAGGTCTATTCACCTTTCTTGTCTTCCGGGGTACATTAACAAGAATTTGAGATGACACAAATTCAGATAGCTCTGGGCTCGCATAGAAATATCCAGGCATTAGAACCTCCTTGACAAAACCTTCAGCATCATTACCAGCTGACATGAAAACCTTCATTTGGATAGCTTACGAGTGCACCATATCGTGACACAGATAGCTCAGCTTTGGTTTCTTTCACTCTACTACAGTAGCTCGATTCAAAATGAAGAACGAGCGAGGGAGAAGTGGGATTTTTAAGTTTATCCCTCGTGTGCGATTCATTTGTCATTATCAAGATAAAATAAATGTACTTGATCCTCCAATTATGAGGGTGGTAATAATGGATATCTTCACACACTTCCGTCATTTCATCATTTATTCCAAAATACCAGTAACACTGCCACTAAATATGTCATAAAAGTAGCAATAAATGCTCAATAACTGCAACTTCGATAGGTAGGAGTCACTCCAGAACTTTGATAGAGAGCCAAATTTCGATAGAAATATAACTTCGACGCAAATAAGAAGTTGGGGTTTCTAGGTGATATAAACAACACTCTGACACATTGACTTCGACAAATGACCAAATCCTACATAATAAAAAGACTTCGAAACACCAAGAAGTTGGGGTTTCTAGCTGACAATTATGGAACTTCAATAGAAAGAACCTTGACTAGAAAACTTCGTCATACCAGGAACTTGGTGTTTCCATAATGCTCCAACAGAATTGTACATCGTCATAAACACTTCGACACAAGTAACTACAACATAATCTAATTAAATTTTCTTTTTCTATGTACAAGTACGCAAGCAATCATATTCACTTCGACACCACGCAACTGTCCCAGTAGGGCTTTAGCCATATCCCATTCACCAATCTTTGAAGGATTTGGCCATCCAATGTCTGTAAATGTACACCTTTTGTAACAAAATTAATAACATATGCCCCTAGCCAATGTTTGAAAAAAAATTTGTCATATAGAAGAACTAAGTCACGTCACTGAAAGTGCTTCTTAATAATGTGGCAATCATGCCATGCTTTTTCACGATATTTTCCACTTGTTGATGAAAACTTGCAATGAAGCAGTCTTCCTCCAATTGGGTTAACTACATTAATCTTTCTTAAATAGCACCAGTATCATACATACCTATGAAAGTGAAGATTCTTAAGCTTGAGACAATACACTCCATTGGCATTACAACCTCTTGTTCATATATCAACTTGAAAGGTGTATGACCTGTCAACCTTTTACATGTCATCTTATAGGCCCACAATATTGCAGGGATTCTTAAGTCACAATTGTCACAGTTCAAATTACAAACTTTAGTTAGTGCATGTTCCAGAATTTTATTGAACGCTTCAACAACTCCATTTTCTTGCGGGTGGTATGGAGTACTCTTATGATGATAGACCTAAAATTATTCAGCAAGGGCCTCTATAGTATTATTAAAAAAATATGTACCTTGATCACTTAGTAGGAAATGCATACATCCAAACTTGGTGATGACATTCTAAAATAAAAACTTCGCAGCAGTCACCATTGTGCAGTCCCATACTAGAGTAGCTTCATGCCACTATGCAAGATAATCTATCACAGTGATAATATATATTTCTCCTGTCCTTCTTCCTAGTGGGTTAGTAGGTCCCACAAATTCAACAACCCACTTGTCGAATGCTTGCAATGTAACCTGGGGTATAAAGGGAATTTCATCTCTTCTTGAAGGCTTCCTAATTCTCTAACACACATCGCAGTTATAGCAATATTTTTTAGCATATTTGTGAAGGATCGACCACCATAATATTGCTCTTAAGATATTCAGTGTTGTAGATTTACCTGCATAATGGCCTCCCACCACTCCATCATGAGCCTCAGTTAGGATAATTGGTCGCTCATGCTCCAAAACACAACGACGCAATACTTCATCCTATCCCAGCTTATACAATTGACTCGTGATCAATTAATATTCTGCAGCCTTAACTACCAACTGCTTCTTCTGAGCAGTTGCATATCCTTCTAGTGGTACTCCCATGGAAAAAAATGTTGCAATATCTTGAAAGTAGTCATCAACCAATTTTACGGAAAAGGGATGTGCATCTGGTAAGTTGTCTTCTAATCTAGTTGGTGCTTCTCATGTTTCTAACCTCGATCGATGGAAGGGGATTGCATTTAACCTATCGGGATTGACTATGATTTCGAAATCATATTCCTGAAACAATAACAACCATTGACAGATATTCCCCCCCAACACTGGCTTGTTAACTAGGTACTTCAACGCAAAGTGGTCAGTAAACATCTTAAAATGACTACCGATCAAATAATTTCTAAACTTTTGTAATGCATATACCATGGAAAGTCCTTCCCTTTCAGTCATAGTGTAGTTTCTTTCTGCAGTAGACAACTTCCTGCTAACAAACGCAATAGGATGGTCAATAAAACCCTCACATGGATGAGTAAGTACCACCCCTAAAGTGACAAAAGAAGCATCGGCATGAACATGAAATTTTTTTTTTTTTTTTTTTTTTTTATTTTTAATTTTTTTTTTTTTCAATTGGGGAATATCAGAATAGGCATTGTAACCATATTCCAATGAAACTTTTCATCATTCTTAAGTGTTTTTTCCATTGGCATTGTTATATAGGCATAACCTTTAATAAACTTCTTGCAATATCCTGTGTGACCCATAGTTGTTCTCAATTGTGAAACTGAATTTTGTGGAGGTATATCAACAATAATGACAATCTTTATAGGATCTACTAGAAAGCCTTGATTACAAACAACATGTCCCAATACTATGCCAAATGGAGCACAAAGTATGCATTTCTTGATATTCCAAGAAATTTGATTTTGTCGACAACATTCTAACATCAATCTCAAATTGTCGATATGATTCTTCAGTAACCCATAAAATGTCCAATCATCAAAATATACTTCTAAAAAATTATGAATAAACTCCTTAAAGGAAACAATAACTACCCGTGAAAAAATGGCAGGGGCATTCTTCAGGCCAAAAGGCATTACCTTGTATTGAAAGTAGCCCTATTCTATTGCAAAGGTTGTTTTATTTCGATCCTCCTTAGCAATCATAATCTGGTGATATCCAGAGAATCCATGCACGAAGGAGTAGGGTACCTGTCCTCTAACACTTTCAAGTACTTTGTCTATAAACGGAGTTGGAAAAGGATCATGTAGACATGAAGCATTCAACTTCCGCAAGTTGACACAAATTATGATCTCTCTATTTTTCTTTTCTTGTACCACCATAGGGATGATCCACTCTGATTCTTCAACATGTTCAATGATTCTAGCATCAAGCCTTATGTCGAGATCTTCTTTGACCTTTTCCTTGTACCGCAAATTTAATCTGTATGGCCACTGCTTAACTGGCTTAGTGCCTGGTTTCAGAGGAATCTTCATTTCACCCAGATCACCAGCTATACCTTTCATTTCCAAAAATTTAGTAGGAAACAGATTTTGGAACTTATGCAGCAAGTCAGTATTTTTACCCATGGTTTCATCATCCCAGTAATCACCTATATTTGCAAATTTTGGGTTCTCAATCGAGCCAATATTTACCTTTTTAATCTTCAACGAGTGCAGGAATTTATCTGATGAAATGTTTGGCCCCTACAAATCATGACTTCCTTTGCTTTCTGGAATATGGATACCCATCGAATCATCATCTTTTGGTTCTCTGTTGATGTTGTAGCACTCCATCATTTTCTCCACTGTGGCAAGTTTGACATTAGTCCCGTAATTTCTTCAAACATTTTAGCCTTGATAATCTATAGAGCCGCATATATGGTAGGAATTTCATCTTCATAATCAAATGTGTGTTTAAAGCTTGTATCCATATTGTCCCATTCTATTGTTCCTTGTCGCAGCTCCTGCGACGTATACCAATTTCTTGGAATAATGTCAAGCGTATGGATGAACATATGTACCCACTCTTTCCTGGGTATATTATTCCAGATTGTACTGCAACTATCCAAATGATCAGAGGGACTAGTAAGTCTCATATATTTCTCTCCAATATAGTGGATCCCTTCTCCAAACCGAATTTCTAAGTATCTTCTGCACTGCGACCAACCGGGTATAGATTGCTTATGTGTAGACAACCATCTGATTGATGTTGCTTTCAGGGTGACATCCAAATATAATAAGCATTGTTTCTCAAGAAGCCTAGTTTCAAAGTCCTCAATAAACTGACCCACATTTGGCTAACCTTCATAAGTAGGGAGACTACATACGTCTATTCCAACCCAACACAACGACTTCGTCACATGAGCACATCCTGGTCCGGGTCGTGTCTAGGAAGCATGAGGGGGACAATAGTTTGACTGAATGAGTTGGCTCTGTTATGGAGGAAGCTTAATAGAAAGAATGAGCAAAAGCAGGATTACGCAATACAAATAAACACAAATACGCACAGACAATATGAAGGAATACAGACTGTTCTATTAATTGCAAACAGATCAAAACTGATATATGTTACAATTTTATACATGCTTATATAGAATTTTGAGACACTTGGGTGCCTACCTGTCACGTCCTGTTACAAAGAAGAAGTTAGAACGCTTTCAACAGTTCAATCGTTATAGTCGACTGGAAGACAGAGAGACAGTCTATCGAAGTTCGACAGTCACTAGTCGCATGTCGATGCTGCTTGTCGATGTCATGACATCTGAGTTTGTAGAACATGTCGAAAGTGCGGAACATGTCTCAGTATGTCGAAGTCGAGACTCGTCGAAGTTCTGTCAAAATCGAAAACATGTCAAAGTTCTGGAGTTGTCGAAGTCATGTCGCTTCGAAACTTGTCGAAGTTGTATCAATAGCGATGACTTGGTTAGGGATGTGTCGAAGTTAGCATCCGACAACAAATGCCAACTATGATGTGCATCAAACCTCCTTTCTTAAGAAGAAATTGACCCCATTGTTTTCTTGCGAAGGTGAGGAAACTTGTCAATTATTTCAGGAGCAGAGTACCACTTTCGTTGAGATGGGAGCTGGCTAGCTTTGGCAACTTGAAACAAGGGAATTGTGCTCGTCATTGTGAGGCGTACTCGTCGTCCCACGATACTGTTGCGAGGAAGAGGCTCCTGAACATTTGGATGGATGTCTTTGGGTGTTGCTGTGGAGAATTCGTTATGTTCCAACAAAGGTGCATGGTATGGTCGAAGTAGATCCACGTTAAAGACTAGATGCAGACCCAGGCAAGCAAGAATGTCGAGCTGGAAAGCATTTTTTCCAATCTATCGAAGAATACTGTACGACCCATATCAAAAAGGATTGAGCTTCCTAAAAGGACCAGTGAAACGCTCCTTCTTAAGATGTAGCCAGAGATTATCCCCAATTTGGAAAGTATGAGGAATACCATGCTTATCATGTCGAGCCTTAGCTTTCTCATTTTCTCTGTCAAACATATCCTGTGCTTGTCACTGAATGTTGCAAATCTGTTCTCGAAACTTGACTTCTTTGTCAACTTCTCGTTGGCTGTGATCTGAGTCGGAGTTCGGCTATGTCGAGGATTTGATCAAGTCGATAGGCGCTAAGGGTTGAAATCTGTAATAGAATTCAAATGGACTCTTTCCCATAGAGCTGTGTTGAGCACGATTGTAGTTGTGTTGTATGTAGGGAAGACTATCATCCCATGTGCGTCGATGCTGGTGATTGTACATGCAAAGCAGTTGTACTACCAAGTGATTTACAACTTTCATCTATCCGTCGGTCTGAGGATGGAAAGTTGTCGACAATGAGAGTCATGTGTCTAGCTGTTGCCGAGGGTCTTCCAAAAGATGTTGAGGAATCTGGCATCTCGGTCATAAATGATGGTTGTGGGTAAACCAAAGTGTTTCCAAACATGTGTAAAGAAGAGCTGAGCAGTCTGTTGCACTGCCGTGGTCTTTGTACATGGTATGAGAATGGCCATCTTGGAAAATCGGTCGACTACTACTAGTATCGCATCATGCTGATGTTTGGTAGTAGGATAACCCATCAATTAGTCCATAGATATAGATTCCCATGGTCGACTAGGAACTGGCATAGGTGTATACAATCCCTGTCATCGATTAGGCGGCTTAGTAATGGCACAAACCACGCATGATTGAATGTACTTGTTAACGTCATATTTAAGTGTAGGCTAGAATAAATACTTCTGTAAAATAGCAAGTGTCTTTGTTGCTCCAAAATGTCCTGCAGTCTTGTTGTAGTGCGCATCCCAAACAAGATGTTGTCGTTGCTCACTAGTTGGTAAACAAAGTTGTCCAAGCTTGTATAGCAAGGTGTCTTTCAGAAAGTAGTCAGAGTCTGAGGTCGACCACTTGTTAGTCTGTAACTGCTGGTAGACTACTGAAAATTCATTGTTTTCCTCATACAACTGTTGCCAAGTGGTCGTGTCGTATCCCTGCATACTCATCACTGTCAAAAGGAGAGTAATGGGTGGTCGAGTAAGGCAATCTGTGGCGGCATTAGATTTCCCTTTTCAATACTTAATCGCCAACTAGAATTGTTGTAGGTTATTAATCAACATGAGTAGTCGGTTTTGTCTAAAACTTTGATTTTGTCGGAGTGAACTGTAGAGGCTTGTGATCAGTGAAGATGATCGTTTCCTTGCCAAGGATGTAATGCCTCCATTTATTGAGAGCTTGCACAATGGCGTATAATTATTTTTCGTACGTCGAGTATCTTCTAACTGTGTCATTAAAAGTCTCGGAATGAAAAGCGACTGGGTGACCACACTGAGTGATCACTGTGCCCAAGGCATAGTCCGATGCGTTCGTATCAATCTCAAAGGGCTAATGCAAATCAGGTAACACAAGTACTGGTGCAGAGCAGAGCCTGTGTTTGAGTTGTTCAAAAGCTACTTGATGTGTTTATGTCCATTGGAAGATAGTTTTCCTGTTTCCCTTCGTCGACTGATTCAAGGGCTAGGCTATGTGACTGAAGCTGATTATGAATCATCAATAGAAATTCACCAAACCAATAAAACTTCTTAGTTATTGAATGCTTCTAGGAATGGGACAATCTTGGAGGATATGTACTTTGTTTGGATCGACATGAATGCCTGCAGAGTCAATTACATGCCCCAAATATTTGATGTTGGTCATTGCAAAAGAGCACTCAAGTCCATGTTTAGATAGAACTGATGTTGCTGGAGAGTGTGGAGGACTTGTCGAATATGTCCAACATGTTATTCCCATGATCAAATGAAAATAAATATGTCGTTGAGATAGACAATAAGCCATTTTACGATGAAAGGTCGTAGAAGGTTATCCATATGTCGCATGAAGGTCGCAGGTGCATTGGTTAAGCTGAAAGGCATGACTAGCCATTTGAACAATCTCTCCTTGGTCTTGAAAGAATTTTTCCACACATTTGAGGGATCGATTGGAATTTGATGGTATCTTGACTGAAGGTCAAGCTTAGTAAAGAATTTAGCACCTTTCAGATAGTCGATAAGCTCGTCTATCTGCGGCAGAGGGTACCGATTCTTCACCTATATTTTGTTGAGAGATCTGTAGTCGATGCACATGTGCCAAGTCCCATCTTTCTTCGGAACTAGGACGACTGGACTTACACAAGGATAGGAGCTGGGTCGGATATGACCTTTGTTAATTAATTCTTGGATTTATCTATGAATCTCTTCATTTTCGAGAATGGATCTTCTGTAAACAGATGCGTTATGCAAAGAACCATGAACAAGTTCAATGGAGTGTTTTACCTGACAATGTTGAGGTACTCCGTCTAGATCTTGAAAGAGGTTCTAGTACTCATCGAGAATATGATCGACTTGCTGCATCTGTCAAGAACCGCATTGGTCGCTGACTCGACTTGTTGCTACAGTCTTCTTAGAATGTTGCAGCTTGATCATGATTAATGCGAACTTCTGAGCATGATTGATGAGCTTCTTTGTTTGTTTGGATAGAGGTAAGGTTTCCCAAACAGGGCGTCGGCTACGGAGAGTGGTGCCACATCATAGAGTACTTCATCTTCAAAAGGATTTATGAAGTAGGCGAGTTTGCATTTTCAAGTGATCTGTAGTTCTTGTCCATCCTTCATCCAATCGATTTTGTAAGGCTGAGGATGCAGAGTGGTAACAAGACCTAGTTTCTTCATAAGTTCTTCAGAAACGAAGTTCTTTTGGCTCCCGTTGTCCATGATCAGATGCAATGGGTTGCTTTGGACCAATATCCATGTATGGAAGAGGCTTTCTCATTCCTCCTCGTCGACAATAGTCAAGGCTGCTCAAGTGGTCGAGGTCAAAAGGGTTGTCACATCTGGATCTGATTCTTCCATTGTCTTGTCAAACGTGTCAGAGGTTGACACTTTCGTTAGAAATGTCTTCCGAGCTTTGCATTCAGACATATCATGCCAAGATGAGTGGTGGTAATCGCACCATTTTCTAGTCGGAGGTTGTTTTCTACGTCCCCTCTTGTGAAAATGCTTCTTACCACTGTCAGGCTTTGGTGGTGTTAGTTGAGAAGATTTTGACTTGTCGAAGTCAACCGATGCCTTCTTATCAGGTGTTCATGCTGATGTCGGTTTTGTCATGAAATGTGCTTTTCCTTTCTACTTGGTTTCCAGTTTGCTGGTGTAGTGGAAAGCATCCACAAACATATTGACAGTCAGAAATACCATCTCCTACTGGATGTACTGGGACAATCTACTGGTATATTTCAGAACAAGCAATTTCTCTTCTTCTTGGATGCCAAGTCTTGCCATAAGTTGGTAGAAGTCGTGGGTGTAACTCTGTACTGATTGGTCTTTCCATTGCATTAACTGCTGCCACTTCTTATATGGTGCTCGAGGTATTTCGGCGGGTAAAATTCCTTCCAGATGTGTTCGACAAATTTATCCCATGTTTCGATGGGGTCTCTGCTTTTCTCCATCTTTGTTGAGAGGTTCTCCCACCAATAGTGCATGGAGGTAGACATATTTAAGGATGCAATGGTGATCTTTTCAGCTTCGGAGAGTTGATTTACAGCGTAATAGGATTCCAATTGCTGCACCCAATTTGCTATGAATATTTAATTAATATTATTAATTATAAATTAATAGTTTGTTAGGTTACTAAGTGAAAGGGCGTAACCCTTCATTATGCTTCCTCAATCCCTATAAAAGGCGATCTTATTGTAATTTATCAACATCATCAAATATATTATTCTTATTCATTATTCAATATGAGAGTCGGATTCGACTATTAAATTAGTGAACGGATATGTTCACCACATTTGGTATCAGAGCGGAACGCTCCTCCATCAGAGCTCGGATTCAGCTCACTCAAAGCGGACTCGCTCCTCCATCAGGTGAGCTCTGAATCAGCTCATTCCCCCACTCCAATGCCTACGTACTCCACCATCAATCCATCACCTCCGCGCTTCCCTTCACTTCCATCCTCGTCCTCCCCTTCCAGCGTCCTGCTCCAGCTCCATTATCCGCCTCCTTGCTCTCCCAACACTGCAGCTCCACGCCCCTCCACCTCTGCTCCTCACATTTCCCGCTCCCTACTACCTTGCTCCAACTCTCACACCACACCCTCCTGCATTTGCACCTTTACACAGCTCAACGCTGCTACACCTCACCTCCGTAGCCCCATACCTCTGCAGTCTCAATCTCCCCGCCACCCCCAGGCTTTCCTTTTTTCCCATCGTCGTGCGCCTTCTCCATCTCCCCCGCACTCTGCGCCTCCCCTCT
This sequence comes from Larix kaempferi, assembly GCA_027924585.1. NCBI lineage: Eukaryota > Viridiplantae > Streptophyta > Pinopsida > Pinales > Pinaceae > Larix > Larix kaempferi. Next base: position 7,818,298 of record BSBM01000434.1, read on the forward strand.
TCCTTGACCTTCTAGCGCAGATTCCTGCACACCATCTCCCTACCCTTGCGCTCTTTGCCTCCCCTCCACATCACCTCCACGCCTCTCCTCCACACCCAATCTCCCACACCTCTTCCCTCCCTCCTCCACACTGCGTGACTTCCTCCTCCCGCGCAGCTCTTCCCCGTGCTATGCGCCTCCCCTCCTCACGCACCACCCTTCACTCCAACCGCCTGCAGCTCGCCCATCCCTCCCTGCGTTCACCTTTCCCTCCATGCGCACCACTCCACCAGTGCGCTCCTCCCCCACTAACTAAATCCCTCACGCTTCTGCAACGTCTTTCCCTGCTGCATCCTTCCACCGCAACTCCGACTCCTCTCGTGCTCCCTCCACGTCAACCGGACGACCTTCATCCACACACCATCGTTGTAAACCTAATTTTTAATCAAAATTAAATATTATATTAATATTGTTATATTAATATTTAATTTTATTAAAAGTTACAATCCCAAGTTATAAAAAAAAATATTTAAATATAATAATTATTATATTTAATTATTTTACCCAATATAATAATTATTGTATTTACAATAATTCTTATTAATTAATTTAAATCCTACCAAAATTGGGTTCAATTATTTGCCACCACACTTAAGAAGCATGACGACGGAGTTAAAAGCTCAAATTGCGAAAGTAGAGAAGGATTTCCAAACTTTCAAGGAAATGACCACCAAGAGCCAAGAAGCACTTAAGAAAGAAATTAAAGAGGAAGTCATTCAAGTAATGGAGCATAAAATGGACGACAAGTTCGACATTATGAGAAAGGAACAAAAAATGTTGGACCAAAAAATGACGCAGAACCATAATACAATAATGGAGGTGTTAGAAAGACTAATGCAAAAAAAAGACCAAGTCGGCAGTCCAGATGTGCTAGATGCCTCATCTCATATTTTCACACAGGAATCACTTGCCAAGAATCAAGAAGAATTGCAAAAAGAAATAAAGATTAACAATGCGATGCTCAAGCAAGAGATAAAAACAAAAGTACTGCCAGAGATGGAGGCACGATTAAACAGCCAAATAGAAGCTATCAGTAAGATAGTAGAGAATAAAAAAGACAAAAATCACCGCCAACAACGAAGCAGTTCAAATATGTCACTTACATCATCCAGTAGTTCCGATCCACCATCAAACCATAAAGCAAAAGGGAATCAATATCACCCTTACATAGTGTATCCACCTAAGGCAAAAATAGAGTTGTCGAAATACAATGGAAGTGAAGACCAATGCGTTGCTTGGCTAAACAAAGCGGAAGAATACTTCGACATTTACAATATTCAATCTGACGAGGAGAAGGTGAAATATGCATCAATGCATATGGAAGGGTGTGCCTATAATTGGTACTTATGGTGGAAGAGAGATAATTTTTCCTACACTTGGAACTTGTTCAAAAATGATTTTTTTAATAGGTTTCAAGGAATCAAGGAAGATGAGTTTTTCAGTAAACTTACGAGATTACAACAAGTTGGAAGTGTTGAGGAATTCACACATCAGTGGGAATCCTTGTCGACACGAGTATTTGGGTTGTCTGACAAGCAAAGACTCGAAACCTATTTAGGAGGTCTTAAACCATACCTCCAAAAAGAGTTAAATTTACATGACATACCTAACGTAGAGGTAGCAAGACATAAAGCAAAAGCCGCAGAACGCAAATTGGAAGGAATAAAAACAAGAGGTGATAACCATTATCGACAAGAAAAAGAGACACAATGTAGGTACTGTGTAGATACTTGGTCACCCGGCCATCAATGCCACAAACCTCAATCATATGCCTATGAAATGGAAAATAGATCAAAGTCATCTAACAGTTACTCTGATAATAGAAAAAGGAAGAAAAACATATGTCGTCGATGCGGTGATGATTGGATCCCAAGCCATAAATGTAGGAACAATCAGACAATACAGTGCAAAATCATCAATGAAAAGGAAGTGCAAGTCTCTACACAAGAAATCACGTCTGATTCTAATACCGACATATAATCTGAATGACGAATGACGTTAGGAAAATACTCAATCTTTGAGGACAAAGCTTTCCTAAGGGGGAGGCAATGCTATGAATATTTAATTAATATTATTAATTATAAATTAATAGTTTATTAGGTTACTAAGTGAAAGGGCGTAACCCTTCACTATGCTTCCTCAAGCCCTATAAAATGCGATCTTATTGTAATTTATCAACATCATCAAATATATTATTCTTATTCATTATTCAATATGAGAGTCGGATTCGACTATTAAATTAGTGAACGGATACGTTCACCGCACAATTGTCGACGGATTCCACGTCAATCTTACCTTCAAGATTCAGTATATCCAAATTCATTTGCACTTTGAAGGGATTGATTTTATTGGAGTGAGTTCTCGTCGAGGATCCTCCGGATATCAAAGCAAATCGCAATAGAATCTCGTTGAGCTGGGTGAACATTTCAGTCCGTTGTCGAGCCAGAGCTTGCTCAATAAGCTGTGTTGTCTCGTCGGCTACATGTCTATCGTATGTTTCTTTTGTCATTTCTGGAGATCGTGTCTACTTGAATTGTTGAGATTGCGAGTGAGTTTGAACCGACATAAGTCACGTAACTTCGAGAGAAGTGTATACACAGAACTTAAGCACGAACAAAACTGAGTGCGCTCTGATACCAATGATCTGGGTCATGTCCAGGAAGCACGATGGGGAAAAAATATCGACTAAATGAGTCGGCTCTATTATGGTAGAAGCTTAATAGACAAAATGAGCAAAAGCAAGATTACATAATACAACTAAACACAAATACGCACAGACAATATGCAAGAATGCGAACTGTTCTTCTATTAGTTGCAAACAGATCAAAACTGATATATGTTAGAATGTTATATACATGCTTATATACAATTATGAGATGCTTGGGTGCTTTCCTTTTATGCTCAATTACAAAGAAGAAGTTAGAATGGTTTCAACAGTTCAACCATTACAGTTGACTGGAGGACAGAGAGACAGTCTACCGAATTTCGGCAGTCGTTAGTCGCATGTCAACATTGCTTGTTGATGTCATGACCTGTGAGGTTGTAGAACATGTCGAAGGTGCAGAACATGTCACAATATGTCGAAGTCGAGACTCATCGGAGTTGTGTCGAAATAGAAAACCTGTCTAAGTTCTAGAGATGTCGAATTCATGTCACGTTGAAACTTGTCGAAGTTGTATAAATAGTGATGACTTGGTTGAGCATGTGTTGAAGTTAGCATCCGACAACAAATTCCAACTACGATGTGGATCACATCCTCTCATGGAGACTGCATGTAACCTGTTCTGCTAGTTTTCAAGAGCTTCACCAGAATCATAAGAGAAAGAACTAATGCTCCGCTAACTGATCATATCTTCTGCTGTAGGATTTATATAATCATCAATCCTGGAGGACACATTGTAAATATTATCTCGATATCGAGCATCACAATCTCCTTGAACTCATTCTACATACCTATACCCTTCTAATGGATCCAGAAGTGCAATGACTCTAATCTCTTCTTTTTCAAATGCTAGAACTTGGCTTTTTAAAATTTATAATTGTCTGATTCTAAAATTCCCAATCAATCCCTAGTAATGAAGGATATCTAGATTAGTTTCATCGATAATCTCTATCACCTAAAAGTATGCATACGTGTGCAAGCCTTCCACTTCGACAGGGACCCAAACCATTCGATCGAATGGTATTAATTTATGTTGATTAGCTAACCATATAAATTGAATAGGTGACCATACTAACTTTGGATTACACATATTCTCCATTGTTTGCTTAGTTAGGATGTTGACATCCGAACCCAAATCTAAAATAACAAAATCCATGTCGTAATCACCAATCTATGCATTAAGTCACAGTGCTTGAATAGTCTTGAGTCTCCTCTAAACATGATTAAGAACCCTCTTAGATCTCACTTCTTCCTCAGATTCCCCAATTAAATTTTGTAGTTCTCTTAGAGAAAATTCTCATATTGAACCAGAGCTACACAACGTTTTAGGAAAGAATGAAGAGCACTTACCTTTCCTAAATTCTTATTTGGTGTAGACTTCTCAAAGCGAGGTGGCATTTCATACACAGGTCCTTCTTCAATCTTGAGCGGCGGGGAGGATGTTGACACACCCTTCATAAATTCATCACGTGCTTCAAAGAATATACTTTTCTCTTTTTGAACATCAAATTGTGGCAGCTTCTGAGCTACTGGCTTGACTCTTGGGTCTCTTAGATTATTATTGTTGTTCTTATCTCCACGTTTCGTAGCACCATCCCTCGTGACTACTGCAACAGTATGTTGGCTTTGTCGCAGTTCCGTTGGAATCTTCTGCACATTTTGATTCTGGTTCTGGTTCTGATTCTGATTTTTCTTTACTTGCCACTTCACTATAAGCTATGGAAAATCTTCAATGGTATGATCTAGTGCTTTGCAATACGTATATGATGTAGCCGGATGCGAACAATCTCTAGCATAATGTCTAGGGATGCCATAATTATAACATATCACTTGTCCTCTACCTCTACCAAATCCTCCTCATCCACGACCGGGGAATCCACATCATGGTTGATTTAATGGCGTAACACTTCTTTCAGCTTGACATTCTCCCTTCATAAGAAATGTGTCTATAGTTCGCTCAATGACGAGCTGATATGATCGACAATGTTTCTCATCATGGCCAATAGAGCCTACAGAACTTACACCATATGTTTTGAGGGGTAGTCACCATCTTCTGTAGCAAAGGATTCGAATAATTTTTTAAAATTTTATCGCATAAAAGAAAACTTATGTGGTATACAAATAGCTTTAATAAAAGTGCTTTCTTTTTAATAAATATAGAAATTATAAATATAAAAATAGAAATCAATTTCTTGCAGCTCATAAATTAGTTCTGACGTCTTATGGAGATTTGTTATCTCTTTCCTTTGCATCCTTTGCACATATGTTTACAGAGTTTAATATTTTGCATAAATTAGTTTTGGCATTTTATGGAGATTTGTTATCTCTTTCCTTTGCATCCTTTGCACATATGTTTCCAGAGTTTAATATTTTGCATAATTAGTGCTCAAAAGAGGAATCAAGTTTCAAATGGTTAGTATTATGTTACAATAGTGTGGTCTAATTTTATATTTTATACTTTTATTGTTATTATAATGATATTATATTTTATGGGAGTAGTTTATTTATTTTAAGTTTTAGATTTTATAGTGAGTTTTGGCTGAAATATCGTAATATTTTTTGATAAAATCTAAATTTAAAAATGTTTTAATTATATATTTGAATTTATAAATTAATTTTATCAAAAAAATATTATTTAAAAACTTCTAAATTTAGATAATTACCATATTTCAATCAAAACCCACCATAAAATTCAAAATATAAAATAAATACACTGCTTATATATATTTAGTTCATGTGTAATTTGTATGTACTTAATCTAAATGTTCTCTAAATATATATTTAATCTTAACTTATATTTAACATATATTTTAACTAAGGGTATTACTCGTATAATTGTTTTGATTTTAAAAATATAATATTTTAATTTATTTTTAATACATTGAATTGTTATATTAAATATTTTAAGAGTAAAATAATGATACATATCATATTTCTACATATTCACATATAAGAACTAGTCAACTATAATTTAAACTTATGGAGAAGGAGAAGATGTTTACAGAGTTTCCGAATTATTAAAATTTCGAATGATTTTCAAGTACATTCAAGCTTATACGATAACCGCAGCAATTACAATCTATGAACTAAGCGGATTGGAATGGGTAGGATTGCAAAGAATTGGATTCCAATAATGTATCGGAGGTTCGCATATTCACGCATCTGGTTTGCTTTGCTATAGTCCATATCATGCAGTTACAACAAAAAGCACATGGACTGAGCTTTCACCACTATTTTGTTTTTTGTTTTGTGTAATTGCATGTCTACTACTTTCTTGTAATGGTTCCAAATCTTAAGCGAAAATTATTGTCCATATCATGCGCGCACAACACAAAGCAATGAAGGGAAAGCAATGAAGGGAGTTTTCACCATTACAACTTTGTGTAATCATTCTAAATCTCTACTTTGTGTAATCGTTCTAAAATTTAAACCATAATTTAAAATTTTTGTTATTATATAATAAGAATTATTCAATTTTAATTTCAATTTATTTTTTAGTTTTAATTAATTAGATTATATATCTTTTCTATTTGTTTTTAACTGCAGTGCCATTTAAGCATTCCTCTAACTGTAACACAGCACTAAATTAAAAATTGAGTTTTATAAATCAATATTAATTTTGAAAAAATAGCAATAACCTATAAATAAATGAAAACGTTTAAATAAATGGAAAATCTCCTCTTTTATTTCAAACATTTTTTACGGCGTTCACCATTTGTAATGATCACTAAGTATTCTAACAAGTTATCCTCAGGATCTCCACACTTCAAATTTCAATACGCTCTTCTTATTCCATGAGCATCATAGCATCATATTACAGACTTTGACTCTCAGTGGATCGGCTTTGGAGGGCAAAGCTCATCACCACACACACAGATAGAATGTCTAGACACAATGCTACTAGCCCTTTTATCTTTCAGAACTTCTCAGAGAGCATGAATTTACTTGAAACGGCTTTGGAGGGCAAAGCTCATCACCACACACACAGATAGAATGTCTAGACACAATGCTACTAGCCCTTTTATCTTTCAGAACTTCTCAGAGAGCATGAACTTACTTGAAAACTCCCGTGATTCCAGTGATATGCCTACTAACATTTACGACAGACTCAACAATATACAGAGTCGAACCTTGGATCTCTAATGCTGTGTGTTTTATGTTTTACCACGAGGACAACCAGCAGAGCATACCTTCCTCGGCTCGCAATTATCCTCATCATTTGATGAATTAATAATGAGGTGAATTCGAGTGTCTTTTAGAGTTTTATTTGGATTCTTGGACTCCCTCAATGTAAATCGGATCATAATGGCACGTGTGAAGATGAAATATGTAATTCTAGGGACCACATGGAGTATGACAAAAATAAATTATATCAAACAATCGGCGAAACAATCAACGCAACAGATACTTCAACTCAAGATTTCATAGTCAAATGAAAAATGTTGACGATTGAACATCTAACCAATGTGGCACTTTAGGTTTTTAGTCTCTACATTGTTTCTACTGTACGATAATATAAAACGTTCGATTTTTTATTTGGGGTTAGAATATACAATTTGAGTATACTTAATATTTTTGGTATATGTTAATTCTGAAAATGGATTCTTATTAGTTACTACTTTTATTTAGAAAAAAATTAGTGGTCGTCTCACCAAAATTATAAACTTTATTTTTTCATTTTCAATAAAATGTCGAAAATTTAATATGCCAAAATGGAAAAATAAAACGTGAACTTTGTAAACTTTTTAAAATATTCGAAATTTCATCTTAAAGTCGTAAACCTATGATTCTTCCTAATTTCCATCGAATATCCGAATATTATTAATAATCCATAAAAAGCATTGCAAGTATAGTTTCTAAAACACGGTTTTCTCCAGCCTCAACGGTTCTTGGATTTGTATTTAAAAATTAAAAATCTACTTTTTTTCATTTAACAAGATGCTTTTTATATTATATTAATACAGTCACAACTAAAATTGAGTCGAGTGGTTCAAACATGTTAGCTTTTTAATTTTCTTAATGATTAATTTAGATCAACCACCTTTAAATAACATAAATGTGTCAACATATTAATGTGAACCATTTTTATTCATTTTTATTATATTAAATACTATCTAAACATATTAAGATTTAACATAAAATTTATTTTTATTATATTAAATATTATCTAAGCATATTAAAATAATTAAATGGGTCAGTGCAAGCTAATGAGGGTCACTTTTGGCACGTTAGATGCAATAGAAAACTGAAAAAGCAGGCATCCCTCAACTTACTTGGATTTTTGATTTACTTACGGAAAATATCTTGCATTGAGTAAAAAAGATTAAATGTAGGAAATTGAATCACGTTTCTGAATATATAACTTTTATGTATTGAAAATTTGCATAGCTATGTCAAGTTTCAGTTTTCCTAACAGACACTTTTTATTTTTCAAGCAAATGATAAGGTATATGTTTTTGTGGGTAGAGCCTTTGAGGGCCTAAATGATGGAATCAAGCTACAAAAATCGGCATGCATGTAGAGAACACATAGCACTTGTGCGCCATTATTTTTCGAAAATTAAATTAGTAATTTTATAATTTTTTTATAATTGTCTAAGTGATCAAACCTCAAAAATAGTACATCTTTTGTGGGTAGAGCCTTTGAAGGTCTTAATGCAAAATTCTTGAAATGGGTTTTTCATAGAACGTGGAGGTTAGTGTCCTCTTGTGCACCATACAATTTTTTTTTGAAATGATTGAGAATTGAAAAAGTTATGGAAGAAACACTAATAATGTGTTTCACGAGTTAAGGAGGTAGGACAGAAAAGAAATTGAAAGAAAATAGGAAAAATTAATATTTCAAAATAAAAGTTACATATTTGGAATCTGCAGAAAAAATGCTATTTGTGTCTAAGATTTCGTCAAAAATGACTCTGTGTAGCATATTGTAACGAGTGGCTAAGCACAGGCTTCTCCAGAAACTGGAAGAAATACCCAATTAGCTTTGGTTTTTCATTAACATAGCACAGGTTTGGAATTACCGAAGCAAACTCCAAAGCATACACATAGGATTATTGTTGACATGTGAGCATGTGACTCGGCCTGTTTAAATTCAAAAATATTGCCGCGCTTTTAGATTTAAATAACGCGTACGCGTTATATAACTAAATAACGTGTGCGCGTTATATCAATAATTAACGCGTACGCGTTATATAACTACATAACACGTACGCGTTATATAGTTACAAAACGCGCTCGCGTTATTCAAATCATAAAATACATGTTTAATACTTGAGAAAGAGGGGGTGTAGAAGTCAAGGGAAATTTTGTTTAATATTTGAGAAGGGGTGGGGAAGGGTCAAGGGAATCTATGGTTAATATTTAATAGGGGTGGGAAAGGGTCAAGGGATTAGAAGGATGTTGGAAGCTTGAGTGGGGAGAGATGAAGGGAATGAGAACATGATGGGCTACAGGGGGTGAAGGGAAGTGGATCTTGAGAGCACTATTAGGAGTAGAATAGGTTCTGAAGAGGTATAGGGTTAGAAGTTGAAAGTGAGACTTGAGTGACAAGGGGGAATGGATGGAGGCAAGGGGGATGTGAGAGAGAAATAAAGAATACAAGGGGGGGTCCGAGAGACATAGAGCGAGGGAGGGAGAGGGACAATGGGGAGGAATGGATTTGGAGGGAGTGAGAGATAGATGGGGATAGAACGAAATAAGAGATAGGAAGGGAGGGACAGAAAGTGTTGGTGGGAGACATGCAGAGAGTGGTGGCGATGGAGAGAGAGGGAGTGATGGAGAGATTGGGATAGGTTGAGGGAAAGATGAGGGAGGGATAGAAGGTGAGAGACAGGCGATGAGAGAGGGAGGGAGAGAAGGTAGGGTGAGGGATGGAGGGAGAAAGTTGGAGATAGATATGGATGGAGGGGGTATGGGTTTGAGAATGGAAAGTGACATAATGTGTGTGTATGTGTGTGTGTTTGAGAGAGAGAGAGAGACAGAGAGAGAGAGAGAGAGAGAGAGAGAGAGAGAGAGAGAGAGATTGATGGTTGGGGAGAGAGAGACTAGAGGGAGTTGTGAGCATCATATTCTCCATCAGCATCATATTCTTCATCATCATCATATTCTTCATCATCATCATCTTCATGACCATCATCGTCATCATCAACATCTTCATCATCATCACCATCATCATCATCATCATCATATTCCTCATCAAATCAAAATCTCCATCATCATTATCATCATCATGATCATCATCTAAACATCACCATCACCATCATCATCAACATCTTCATCATCATCACCATCACCATCATCATCAAAATCTTCATCGTCATCACCATCACCATCACCATCACCATATTCATCATCATTGTCATCTCTAGGTTCCCCATCAACATCAACATCTCCATCATCATCATCTTCTTCATCATCATCATCTTCATCACCATCATCATCATCATCAACATCTTCATCATCATCACCATCATCATCATCATCATTATCTTCCTTGAATCAGATCAACATATCCATCATGTCACCATCATCTTCTGAACATCATCATCTAAACATCACCATCACCATCACCATCATCATCATCATCTTCATCATCATTACCATCACCATCATCATCAACATCTTCATTGTCATCACCATCATCATCATCATCATCATTGGCATTTGTAGGTTCCTCATCAACATCTCCATCATTATCATCTTCTCCATCATCATCATCTTCATCACCATCATCATCAGCATCAACATCTTCATCATCATCACCATAATCATCATCTTCATCGTCATCAGGTCAACATCTCCATCATCATCATCTTCTTCATCATCTTCACCATCATCATCATCATCATCATCTTCATCGCCATCTCCATCATCTCCATCATCTCCATCATCATCACCATCACCATCATCATCATCTTCATGACCATAAACATCTTCATCATCATTGTCATCTCCCCCTTCCTCATCAACATCTCCATCATCATCATCATCATCATCATCACCATCTGAACATCATCATCACCATCATCGTCAACATCTTCATCATCATCATCATCATCATCAGCATCATCATCAACATCAGCATCATCATCAAAATCTTCATCGTCATCACCATCACCATCTTCATCATCATTGTCATCTCTAGGTTCCCCATCAACACATCTCCATCATCATCATCTTCTTCATCATCATCATCTTCATCACCATCATCATCGTCATCTTCTTCATCATCATCATCTTCATCACCATCATCATCGTCATCAACATCTTCATCATCATCACCATCATCATCATCATCATCATCTTCCTCATCAGATCAACATCTCCATCATGTCACCATCATCTTCATCTTCATCATCATCATCATCATCATCATCATCATCATTACCAACACCATCATCATCATCATTACCAACACCATCATCATCAACATCTTCATCGTCATCACCATCATCATTGGCATCTATAGGTTCCTCATCAACATCTCCATCATCGTCATCATTGGCATCTGCAGGTTCCTCATCAACATATCCATCATCGTCATTTTCTCCATCATCATCACCATCATCACCATCATGATCTTCTGAACATCATCATGATCATCATCTAAACATCACCATCACCATCATCGTCAACATCTTCATCATCATCGCCATCAGCATCATCATCAAAATCTTCATCGTCATCACCGTCACCATCTTCATCATCATTGTCATCTCTAGGTTCCCCATCAACACATCTCCATCATCATCATCTTCTTCATCATCATCATCTTCATCACCATCATCATCGTCATCAACATCTTCATCATCATCACCATCATCATCATCATCATCTTCCTCATCAGATCAACATCTCCATCAAGTCACCATCATCTTCGTCATCATCATCATCATCATCATTACCAGCACCATCATCATTACCAGCACCATCATCATCAACATCTTCATCGTCATCACCATCATCATTGGCATCTGTAGGTTCCTCATCAACATCTCCATCATCATCATCATTGGCATCTGCAGGTTCCTCATCAACATATCCATCATTGTCATTTTCTCCATCATCATCACCATCATCACCATCATGATCTTCTGAACATCATCATGATCATCATCTCAACATCACCATCACCATCATCGTCAACATCTTCATCATCATCGCCATCAGCATCATCATCAAAATCTTCATCGTCATCACCATCACCATCACCATCACCATCACCATCACCATCACCATCTTCATCATCATTGTCATCTCTAGGTTCCCCATCAACACAACATCTCCATCATCATCATCTTCTTCATCATCATCATCTTCATCTCCATCATCGTCCTCATCAACATCTTCATCATCATCACCATCATCACCATCATCATCATCATCTTCCTCATCAGATCAACATCTCCATCATGTCACCATCATCTTCATCACCATCATCATCACCATCATCATCAACATCTTCATCACCATCATCATCAACATCTTCATCATCATCACCATCATCTTCATCAACATTATCATCTTTATCATCTTCATCTGCATCATGATCATCTTCATTGTCATCACCCTCCTCCTCCTCATCATCTTTATCATCTTCATCTACATCATGATCATCTTCATTGTCATCACCCTCCTCCTCCTCATCATCTTGTGCACTTATGCACTTAGGGATTAATATTTAGAAGAGGGTCTAAAGGCCTTTATGGGGGAGGGGCTCTAGGAACAAGGTAAGACAGAGAGGGCAGGGGGGAGGGATAAAGGCGTAGAGGGTTAGTGATTAAGGGAGAAGAAGGGAGAGAGTGCTATAGGGAGGGATAATGACGAAGATAAAGAGAAGGTGGAGAGATGGAGAGTGGGGTGGTAGAGACATGGCTGAAGGGAGAGAAAGAAACATGAAAGAAACATGTAGGGAGAATGAGGGACAGATATTTAGAAAGAGATAGGGGGTATCTAGGGATTATTGGGAGAGAGCTAGGGGGTATTAAACCATACAAAACATTTGTTTTGTATGCAATCATATAAATTATTAGTTTTCTTTGATTTTGTTCGTTGCCCTAGCCGTGCACCTAACCTATTTATTGTGCTTGACTATATCGCGTTCGCGTTTTTTCACTACATATCGCGCACGCGTTTTATATTTATATAACGCGTACGCGTTTTGGAACTCCAGAAATAATGGACTATTGCTGTCCGAGAGCAACTTCACTCTGTCCGAATGAAAGCAACAATCCCGCGATTTTTCGAACAGCACGAGCCCGCGTCTGAAAATTTTCACATTCTACACCAACTCCATCATTTTTTTTTATGCAGGTGCAACATTGAGGACATATTTCATGGTTGCTCACTGTGGTGTTGGGTTATATGGCCATATTTGAAGAAAATAATTAGCAAGCTTGAAGAATCTCCAATTGAAGAACACCAAAGATAAGGCCTTTGAAAGATTCATTTTGCCTATATTTGAGGAGCACACAAGGTAAGATATCAAGCTTCAAGACCAACAAGCAAGAACTTCCATTTGCTTATTATTGAAGAGCTTGTAATTGAGGAGCAACAAAAACAAACTATATTGAATTGATCATTGTGGTGATGGGGAATGCACGTAACCGAGTAAACAAATCAACAAGGAAGAAGAGACCTCAAGAAGTCATTGAAGAAGAGAAAGAAAAGAAAAGAATATACATGATGAATCGGAGGCTTTCTTTGGAAACTAATACAAATCCAATTGTAGAGGATACCATGGTTCATCCTATTAATCCACGACAAGAGGGACCTTCAATTTCCACAATAGTTGTTGAACAAGCACCCCATGGAAGTAATCAAGAAGCAAAACGTAGGTGCTCATTAGGGGATGTTTCAATTCCCACTTCAAGTCAAAGTGATAAGTTACCATCTCAAGATGAAGCTCAGGAAGAAACACTCAATTTGCTATCCGGATGTGGTTATACAAGCGATGAAGTTAGAGAGGCGTTGGACATTTTGCCTACTGTTGAAGAAGAGAATGTTATCCACACCATCTATGAGGATGTTGGACTTCCACAAGGGGATGTTGGACTTCCACAGACCATGGATGAGGATGTTGGACTTCCACCATCCAACTACCAGGAAGAGAATGAAGGACACCAAGCTACTACTGAAACGCCAGAGCGTCTTGGTGATGAGCTACATGGTACAATTCCAACCCCCTTACCTCCATTAGCAAGCACACGTCGAAGAACTCCGAAGCGTATACAAGTTGATGAAATACTTATGAATTCCATTGAAGGTACGCTATCTAAACGTAGTATTGCTTATCAAACTCAACAGATACTTGATAAATATTTTGTTTCTAAATGTGATGGAGATAAATGTAGATTATTTTTATCATTGTTAAAATCTAGGAGCATGAATGTTGTTAGGAAAAAGTTAGGGATAAAGATGATAAAGAATTCTGAACCAAGTTCTCATATAGTTAAAAGCCTAGTAGATGCATTTGGTAAAATTGGTAAGAACACACGTTCAAAGGACCGCAATGCTGCTCGTCGTGTGTTGTCACAATCAATTGCAGATAAGAACACCAGGGCCCTTCATATTCTCAGGCCTACATCGAAACTAGTTAATTTGAATGTAAAAACCCTCCGTAGGTATTCTATTAGAAGAGAACATCTTGACACAACCGATCAGACAGATTTTTGGGCCTTTGTTGGTCGGTTGCCACGTCGTGACATGAAGCTAGTTGATGCAGTAAAGGGACTAGTGCATAGTTTTTGGCATGATCACACAAGGCCTTCTTCAAACCGAAAGGATGTACTAAAACTAAGAAGGGGTTCAAAGGATCGTGAGCCACATACTAAGCATCTTCTTGATATAACACAGACAGAGCTTTACGAAAAATTTAAGATTGAGCATAGACAATTGAACTTGGGGCAAAGATCTTTTGAGAAATGTAAGCCATGGTATGTTAGAATAAATACTCTTGGTAACACTTGTTGTTGTAGATACCATGTAGAATATGAATATTACTATGAAACATTTTTGTACATTCGTCGTGTGTTGCATACTAACATTGTGCAGGATTTCTCCATGACAATACCACCGACTTCATCAAGAGAATTCATTCATAGCATCATGTGCAATAGGCCCGAGGGGCAAACATACTATGCAAAATCTTGTTTGGATGGAACATGCTCCAACTGTGCTGGAATGGCATTATTGAGCCAATGTATGCACGAGAATGGAGACAGTGAATTTGGGAAAATGGTTACAGACATGAAAAGTTTCAAATATATCAACTATGAAATAGTCCCAGGGAAAGAAAGCAAAAAAATACAATTGGTGACATCTCAGGTATGCATTTATATCTATAAAATTATGTTGTAACGGTTACATTTCAATCCTTACTTACAACAAAAAACTGACATTGAGATCATTTTGTGTCACCAGGTACAAGTTAGTGACTTCATCAAGGAATTTATTGAAAAGACACATCAATATGTTCAGCATGTCCACGTGGCACGATGGCAGGATGAGAAGTTTAGAATATGCAGAGATACATTTCCCCTTGGTACTATACTTTCAGTTGTTGATTTTTCCGAGAACTACACTCTGCAACCTCAAAATGAGATCCAAAGTCAGTATTATCACTCTGAGCAGGTTTCCTTAATGGTCCATATCACATACAGGCATGGCCCAAATAGCACTGAAGAGCAAAGAGAAATTCTGAAGGAATATCACTTCTACATAAGTGATGATAGGTGCCACGACTTCCACTATGTACGTCATTGCTTCATCATGTTCTATGATCACTTGAAGGGAAGGAACATACAGATGGACCGACACTGGATTTGGTCTGATGGGTGTGCTGGTCAGTTCAAAAATGCACGCATATTTCAGTGGTTGTGTTCATTGCATAAAAACTACAAAGTGCCACATATGTGGAACTATTTTGAGACTGGGCATGGTAAAGGAGAGCATGATGGAGCTGGAGCATGTGTCAAAACAGCCCTACGAAGAGAGGAATTGAAAGTATCTACAGAATCTACTATTCTAAATGCTCAATCTATAGTCAGGTGGTGCACGTCAGTAATGGGAGAGGAATCAACTATGCGAGTAGAATCCACAAGAAAGAGACATGTGGAGAGATTTTTTTGGGAGGTGGTAGACATAGATCGTTCACATGCATGGGAATGCAAGACTGTGCCTGGGACTCGTGGCTTTCATTCGGTTCGAAGCTCTGATAACCCAGTATTTGAAATTTGGACCAGAAAACTTGCTTGTTTTTGCCCGCCTTGTTGTGATGGTGACTGGGATGGGTGTGAATCATTGGATTGGGTTGATGGATGGGATCGCATATCACTTCCACTTGATCAGCGTGCAATTGTTGAGTTAACTCCGTTGGAAGAAGACCAATCATCTATTTCTGCAGATTTTGATCATGTCTCAGACCTTGTACAACCCGGTATGATGCATTTCCTTAACATTTTTTGTTTGTTTACGTAGTCTTCAAATGAACATTAATGGCCTTGTATCGCACGAAAAATATTTTGATCATATACCTACAATCATATAATGCAGGGCACATATACGCAGTGGTTGCCTCAAAAGATACTGAATGGGGTGATGAATACTGGTTGGCACGCTGTATAGATGGAAAGCAAACCCTCATTGTGTCCATGACTGACGATGAAAACAACCACTTTCCAACTGGTTCTATGGTTGTTAAAGGTGAATACTTGACACGGGACAACAATGGAAGAAAGAAGGGTGGATATGTTTACAGGGATTACAAACCAGGTGCAAGTGTATATCACTTTACCAACTTAATCATTGGCACAAACCTTCAGGTACGAACAGTGCCTAGTCGAAATACATCGAAGGTACGCTACTTCTTACCGGATACAGAGCACGAGAGACTAATGGAGACCATCAGTATAAGAGATGATCTGGAGGGCTTGGTTGTATGATAATAGGTGGGATCTAGCATGATGAGGTACGTTACATACTTTTAATACTATACTATTTTCACTATTTGTAATTGAATATTGATATATGCTCAATTTTCACATGTATGTTTCATATGGATATGTCAATTTTGCGTTCTTGATATGCCAAATTTACAAGAGATGGATTAAAATTATATTATGTTCATATGATCAGTAAACCATATATTAATCATGTTTGAGAGGTTGCTTAGCTAACTTTAAGGGCATTTAAGCTCTATGTTAAGCCCAACTAAATCCTTATGAATCACTAGACAATCGAATTGGTTCCTTGAGTAATTCAAATTTCTTTATGTAAAACCATTTTTCATTCATTTTAGTATGAAATCAAGTTTTTAGTATTTTTTTCTCTTTACTGGCTCTATTCTAGTTTCCTTTGAAAAATTGCTCAAAGTATTGTTGTTCTTAGTTTTATGAACCTATTTGTGATCTCTTTCATGTGATCATAAGATTTTACACATCACTGCCATAACCACTAGACAATTGTACACTATACAACTATGAAAGTCTCTCTTAATCTAGCGACAACCACCTTTTACCCATTTCTATAGAATTTATTTTCTTTAATAATTTTCTAATCCAAATTTTAATAGCTATTACATTTTCACTATACAACTATGAAAGTCTCTAGTGACAACCACCTTTTACCCATTTTTATTATACATCTCTAAGTTATCCACACAAAAACACACACATATATATATAATAATTCTTGTCTATTCATAGTCAAAACTAAAAAATATATGGATTAAAGTGGATAAACATTAAACTAAAATTATAATAATTGTGTTTTTTAATCCATTTTTTACATATGATCAATAAACCCTAAAATTATATTATGTTCATCATGTTGGTTATTGGCTTCACCCAACAAAATTAATTCAATTCATGCTCACTATATTAAACAATACACTTATATTAAATTTAATTCATGTCTTGTTAAATATTTCATAATGAATTAGCTAGTTGAGAGCACCACCTTAGACCAAGCCATCATCATCAACATCTTCATCATCATCATGGACCTGCAAAACCCTAGTTTCCAAAGTGTCTAGGCAGGTTCGGGCTAGGAACACTAGCCATACTTGCCCGGTGGATGATTTTCCAAAGTTGACCCCCGTGTGCAAAAATTGCACACTCCCACACTGAGCAAAACCCTAGTTTAAAAGATGGACCTGCAAGGTGACACATGGGCCACCGGGTAGGAGGGGAGGGGCACCCCTGGCACTATCCCGGTGTGCTGAATCCAACGGAGTCGACGGTTCGTCGATCCGAGCCACGGTCTTCATTCTATGGCTCGTCCCGTCTCACTACCAGAAGGCCTTCAGGGACACCTGCTGGATACCTACCGGGGGCATAGAACTCCAACCATGCAACAAAACCGGGTTCCGGGGAGACCTACAGGTGTGTCTAGACAGGTTCGGGCTAGGAACACTAGCCATACTTGCCCGGTGGATGATTTTCCAAAGTTGACCCCCGTGTGCAAAAATTGCACACTCCCACACTGAGCAAAACCCTAGTTTCCAAGATGGACCTGCAAGGTGACACATGGGCCACCGGGTAGGAGGGGAGGGGCATCCCTGGCACTATCCCGGTGTGCTGAATCCAACAGAGTCGACGGTTCGTCGATCCGAGCCACGGTATTCATTCTATGGCTCGTCCCGTCTCACTACCAGAAGGCCTTCAGGGACACCTGCTGGATACCTACCGGGGGCATAGAACTCCAACCATGCAACAAAACCGGGTTCCGGGGAGTCCTGCAGGTGTGTCTAGATAGGTTCGGGCTAGGAACACTAGCCATACTTGCCCGGTGGATGATTTTCCAAAGTTGACCCCTGTGTGCAAAAATTGCACACTCCCACACTGAGCAAAACCCTAGTTTACGAAATGAATGCACAATGAAGCCACTGGGCCATGGGGAGACGAGGGAGAGGGCCCCCTAGAGGTAATCGCACGCCAGGAGACCAATGGAGTCGACGGTTCGTTGGTCCGACGTCCGGTTTCCGAGTTATGTCGAGTTGCAAGTCGCATGAAAATGCCGTTCAGGGACACTTGGTGAATTTCCGTCCGGGAGCCAAAAAGAAAACGGAGCAAGAAGATTGCGTGCCGTTGGCTTCCGCAAGTGTGTGTGGGAAATGCCGACGTGGGAACACTGCCAACACTGGCTCGGGGGAGGTTTTTGCAGAGTTGACCTACCAATGCGAGATTGCATGCAATTACACTGAGCAAAACCCTAGTTTACGAAATGAATGCACAATGAAGCCACTGGGCCATGGGGAGACGAGGGAGAGGGCCCCCTAGAGGTAATCGCACGCTAGGAGACCAACGGAGTCGACGGTTCGTCGGTCCGACGTCCGGTTTCCGAGTTATGTCGAGTTGCAAGTCGCATGAAAATGCCGTTCAGGGACACTTGGTGAATTTCCGTCCGGGAGCCAAAAAGCAAACGGAGCAAGAAGATTGCGTGCCGTTGGCTCCCGCAAGTGTGTGTGGGCAATGCCGACGTGGGAACACTGCCAACAATGGCTCGGGGGAGGTTTTTGCAGAGTTGACCCACCAATGCGAGATTGCATGCAATTAAACTGAGCAAAACCCTAGTTTACGAAATGAATGCACAATGAAGCCACTGGGCCATGGGGAGACGAGGGAGAGGGCCCCCTAGAGGTAATCGCACGCCAGGAGACCAACGGAGTCGACGGTTCGTCGGTCCGACGTCCAGTTTCTGAGTTATGTCGAGTTGCAAGTCGCATGAAAATGCCGTTCAGGGACACTTGGTGAATTTCCGTCCGGGAGCCAAAAAGCAAACGGAGCAAGAAGATTGCGTGCCGTTGGCTCCCGCAAGTGTGTGTGGGCAATGCCGACGTGGGAACACTGCCAACACTGGCTCGGGGGAGGTTTTTGCAGAGTTGACCCACCAATGCGAGATTGCATGCAATTAAACTGAGCAAAACCCTAGTTTACGAAATGAATGCACAATGAAGCCACTGGGCCATGGGGAGACGAGGGAGAGGGCCCCCTAGAGGTAATCGCACGCCAGGAGACCAACGGAGTCGACGGTTCGTCGGTCCGACGTCCGGTTTCCGAGTTATGTCGAGTTGCAAGTCGCATGAAAATGCCGTTCAGGGACACTTGGTGAATTTCCGTCCGGGAGCCAAAAAGCAAACGGAGCAAGAAGATTGCGTGTCGTTGGCTCCCGCAAGTGTGTGTGGGAAATGCCGACGTGGGAACACTGCCAACACTGGCTCGGGGGAGGTTTTTGCAGAGTTGACCTACCAATGCGAGATTGCATGCAATTACACTGAGCAAAACCCTAGTTTACGAAATGAATGCACAATGAAGCCACTGGGCCATGGGGAGACGAGGGAGAGGGCCCCCTAGAGGTAATCGCACGCCAGGAGACCAACGGAGTCGACGGTTCGTCGGTCCAACGTCCGGTTCTCGAGTTATGTCGAGTTGCAAGTTGCATGAAAATGTCGTTCAGGGACACTTGGTGAATTTCCGTCCGGGAGCCAAAAAGCAAACGGAGCAAGAAGATTGCGTGCTGTTGGCTCCCGCAAGTGTGTGTGGGCAATGCCGACGTGGGAACACTGCCAACACTGGCTCGGGGGAGGTTTTTGCAGAGTTGACCCACCAATGCGAGATTGCATGCAATTAAACTGAGCAAAACCCTAGTTTACGAAATGAATGCACAATGAAGCCACTGGGCCATGGGGAGATGAGGGAGAGGGCCCCCTAGAGGTAATTGCACGCTAGGAGACCAACAGAGTCGACGGTTCGTCGGTCCGACGTCCATTTTCCGAGTTATGTCGAGTTGCAAGTCGCATGAAAATGCCGTTTAGGGACACTTGGTGAATTTCCGTCCGGGAGCCAAAAAGCAAACGGAGCAAGAAGATTGCGTGCCGTTGGCTCCCACAAGTGTGTGTGGGCAATGCCGACGTGGGAACACTGCCAACACTGGCTCGGGGGAGGTTTTTGCAGAGTTGACCCACCAATGCGAGATTGCATGCAATTAAACTGAGCAAAACCCTAGTTTACGAAATGAATGCACAATGAAGCCACTGGGCCATGGGGAGACGAGGGAGAGGGCCCCCTAGAGGTAATCGCACGCCAGGAGACCAACGGAGTCGACGGTTCGTCGGTCCTACGTCCAGTTTCCGAGTTATGTCGAGTTGCAAGTCGCATGAAAATGTCGTTCAGGGACACTTGGTGAATTTCCGCCCATTTTATAATTTAAGCCACTTTTAAATATTTGAACTTCCATATTATTTTTGAAAGAGTATAATATTTCAAAACTCCTAAAGAGACAAAAACACATGATCAAAACTCCTAAGGCTGTAATTTAGAGTAGTAATAATGGGGGTGATGGAGTTGAATTTGATCCTATGGAAGATAATGATACTAATATTATTGAGAATAAAGGGATAATAGGTTGATCCATGACACCTTTGTTTGCATGGATGAGGATGCACCTATGTATGAGACCTATGATAATATTCATGATGTACATCTTATTGATAAGGCACACAAAGGCCTATACAAGAGATCAAAGATGGGTCACTTTGTCTACTAATTTGATGTTGATAAAATTGAAGGTATTGAATGACATTTCAAACAATGGTATGACACAGATCCTAATGTATACACAAGGTTAATATATAAGGTGCCCCATAAGGTTCTTTGTCATATCCCTATAATTCTAGGTTTTTGATGATTGTTTAGGTTAAAAAACATAGCACATTATATGGATTATCATGTACAAAGATAAGTGAAGATGGTATTATATGAGTGGCTACAAATGGTTCTCAATTTACGATCATCAAGGAAATATTACCCATTTTTTAAGAAGAACCTCATAATGTTAGACTTTCATTGGTAGTTGATGGCAATGGGTGTGCATGAGTGAGTTCGTTGAAACCTTGAAAACATTGTATTGCATTTAGTTTGATTAAATTACACGAGCAAGAACTTTGACATAACTTGTAATGGTCATCCAAAATCACAAATTTTAATTAGATACCAATTAGTGCATGCATGTAGTGAATTCGTTGAAACCTTTGAATATAATAGTTTGTTCTTTTGACATAGTGCATTCATGAGTAATAGATAATCCACACAAATCAACACATTAGAATGACACAAGTACATGTATCCAAAAGTACATATATATCCAAAAGTGCATGTCTCCAAAAGTACATGTATATCCAAAAGTCTCCAAAAGTGCATGTCTCCAAAATTACATGTATATCCAAAAGTATCGAAAAGTACATGTATCCAATGAAGTCAATGTACATGTCTCCAAAAGTACATGCACAATAAAGTCAATGTACATGTCTCCAAAACTGAATGTATCGAAAAGTACATATATATACAAAAGTATCCAAAAGCACATGTGTCCAAAACTATCCAAAACTATCAAAACTCAAGCTTTCTCTTGTTCTTTCCCGACGTTGATCCTCTAGGCACATCCCTAGGATCAATGTGCATCCCTGGATCCTGCAAATTAAATATCAATTGTTAAATTCAACTAACTATGTACACTAATACATTATCTCAACAATTATCAACTGGTGCATGGAAAGTGCATGAAACACTTGGTCACTGAAGGACATCTCACCTCAACTGACAAAGGAGATTGTGTTGCTTGTGTAGCAGATGGAGCCGTCGGTTGAACATCCAGGATGGTTGAACCAGGGGGGCCAGGCACTGCTCCTGCTGGTGGTGGCTACAATGAAAAAATGTTGAAATAGTTAGAAATGCATGAATAAACAATAGGTCCAACAATAATAAACTATGTAAAGATAATGTTGAAATAGTTACATACCTGTGTGTGATCAGTCGCCACTGCAGATGCGGCACTAACTGCTGCATCAACCATCGATGAAAGGTTCTCAGCAGACAACTCGGGTTCCTGTTGCAGTAAACATGCAATTCAAACATTAACAAAAACGATTTATGCACTGGATTTCAAGTTAAACAACAAATATCATCGAAGGATATACATTACCGTGGTGTGAGTAAGCCCATGGTCGTGGGCAGCTGGAGTCTTTCTCAGACTAGAACGCCTCACATACACACGACCCTTGTTCACGAATGGCCTGGAGGGAGATGCAAATCCAGGCAATGGGCCAGATGTGTCGGATGGTGCCTACAGTCAGCAAGTGTTCATGTAGTTAGACATGCATGATTCAACAAGCAAACATGTATTTAAAAAATGTCATTTTTAATTGTTTACCTGGAGCCCAGACGTTTCAGGGGACGGTATGACCATGGGCACTACCTCCACATTACCTTGCCCCTGTGAAGGATCTGCCATCTGCAAGTTTAATAATTGTAAATATTAGACCGTATATAGCATTAATGAACTAAAATGTAAAGTATGTGGAAATTAACAAATTAACAAGTATTAAAAAACTGAAATTTTAAAATGTTTACCTCGGTGTGAGATACGGCAATAGGTGGTATATAAGATGGGCCTGCCGAATGGGTAGCATCATGCCCCCCTGTCGAGTCTGGAACATCCGGCTCTGGGGCGTCACTGCCGGTAATCATCATCAACTGCAAGTTCACAAAATTAATATATTAGCTCAAACTATATATATGTGTACAAAGACGAAAATAAATGAAGAATTTATTACAATTAACCATCAAGATACCTCTCTCAAAAAGCCACTGAAGGCAACATCTGATGCAATACCATAGCAGGGACGACCACATGACGTGCACTCGTGAGGATCAATACTAGGATGGGGAATAGCTGATGGTCCTCCACTAGTGGATGGTCCTGATGGTCCTGCAGTAGTGGATGGTCCTGATGGTCCTGCACTAGCTGATGGTCCTGCATGGTGACGAGCTGGTGTATGTACAACACCAGGGACAGATGTCCCTTCCTCACCCATATGTTGAACCATCCTGCCATGGCGAACAACCGTCCGTGCCAAACTCAAAAATGCATCCCGTGTCTGCGGAATAATGCGATGTGCTGGTGGGACATCTGGCCCAGGCAACTGCCTGCGAGGTGCAGGGATAGGGCGATCCTGGTCTCGAAGCCTGGCATTGGGTCGGTTTTGGGGCATCCCCCCACTGATCCCCTGGAACTGTAATATGTCAAAATAGTTAACGTGTTTATGCAACACGAACTCTGCATACATCTTTCGAAGGAAATATAAGGGAATTTCCCTGTTGTTGTGTGGTGGCATATCAAAAACCATGTACCATCTGTCCATCCAGTTATCAACAAATGGTTGAAACGTGCACCACTCAATGGAGATATGCGGCTTGCTTGCATTAGGGATTTCCCCCGTCCGAGGGTCCCTAAACAATGCAAATATAACCTCTTTGGATATTTTCAACTTTTTTACTGCATTGTAATCTAGTCCATCAGCATATTGTTGTCTTTTTCTTTCTCTGTAAGATGCAATATCATAAAGGACATTCGTAGATTGTGAAATTGTGTCCACAATTGCATCCAAGGTTGATGCAAGTGAACGGCGAATCCTGTCGCCACCACTAAAAGCTTCACTTATGCCCCTCAATTGGGCAAGCTCAATCAATATTTCGGCATTGGCATCCATAGCCTCAACTGCAATAAGGACATTAATACGAAAATCATTAGAAACATATACATGGTATATAATGACGTCTCTTCAAAATTGAACATGTATTAAATCAAACTCACATAAGCAATTTAATGGCATTTACTTACATACATTTAAAACTTAAAATTAAACATTTGACAATTAAAAAGTAAGTTAGTCAGATTGGCAGAGAGGAGGAGGAGGAGGATCAAGGCAGTGATGAGTTTGTTGATTCAGGCATGGAGGAGGAGGATCAAGGCAGTGATGAGTTTACATCTATGTGTCTCAATGTCTCATGGTGTTTTGTGATTGTGAATGACAAATGTGTTGTGATTTGTGAATGATCTAATTTCTATTGAATATTTCATATTTGTAATTGTAAATGTAATTTCTATTGAATATTTGTAATTGTAAATGTTAAATTTTATTGGATGATCTATATGTCTATATTTTTAAATTTTAATATATTTTAAAAATATATTAATTCCGGGGGTCACCGTGTCCTACGTGTCATAATTCCGGGGGTCACCGTGTCTAGTGGGGACCAGGGATCAAATTTGAAGGGTGGGGTCCCATGTCACTATGAAGGGCTATGAGATATTGAACACTATTGAAGGGCTATGAGAAATTTATTAATATTTATTCTATGTGTATATATGGATGTGTTCATGTTGTATGGATTGGATTCTAGGTTAACCGAGGCCTTTTTAGAGCAAAGAATGGGGTAATTATTGTTTGGGAACAAGTCTTTTATCAAATGTAAATTGCGGTGATGGAAGATATTGAGGGTGCCACATGTTGTGGAGAAAGTAGTATTGATTCCTATGACGTAATAGGGAGTTCAAAAAGTCTGGTTTCAAGTATTGTCATGCGTAGCTCGATTGATTTTTCTCGCGCTAGGGTTGTAGCAACTGTTATGGCCATTACTGTTAAAAGGATTGATGGGGTGGAATCCCGTGAAACGATGAGTTCTTTTGTTAAGACGTAGATTCAGTGAAATTTGGTGGGAGTCTTATGTTCATTTTATGCACAAAATTCGATTACTTGATTTTGTTGCATTGTTAACTCTCCTCCTAGTCATAGCTACAATCTCTTATATAATTGTGAAGGTTATCAATCCACTCAATATATTAAAGTTGTAGTAGGCCAAAATCATCCACATATTTATTGTACTCACAAATGTTGACATTCCAATTTCTATGTAGAGCGCCCATTAACATTAGATTGTATGGGACATGTTTTTGAGGCATGATGTCATTATCTCATAACAACAAGCTTTTTATCCATAAATATGTCATCTACAAGCCAACGGAATTGTTCCTAATCCTTTATAAAACTTTTTCATAATTATATCAATACCAACATCCCTACCTATTGACTTAGCTTAGAAGATATTACACCTTCGGATAACCAAACCTGATTCCAAGGTTGGTAATCATAAACGTAAAAGCATCATCATAAGCAAATAGCATGTTGTGTTGAGGAAATTCCTTTTTTTACATTTCCTTCTCAGTATAATATTTGGTTGTGGATCATTTAAAATGTATAATTTATTTTAATATAATTGGGAAGCTAAATTCAAATTCATTAATATATTAATATGATTTGATTTTTTTATTAATAATAAGTTATTCTTTTCATTTGAAAATGTAATAGTACATCAAAATTTCAATGTTTACTAACGTAGTAAAGTTGAGAGGCTTTATTTTTTAGTGGATATAGCAGACCTGTAAATTCATAGGATGTCAAAAATCTAGTCAGCCTTGAAGTTGAGCTCCTCAAAGAAAACGAATTTCTTTAAATATGTTTATGGCAGGCTGGCATTGCCAGCTTCGCTCCACAAACTATCCTGGAGGACTGGAGGAGATAGGGTAGGTGGAACTTGGAAGTAGCTCAACCACAGTGGAATAGGGGTATAAGAAAAAGCTTGTTTCTATTCATGCAATATGGTCGGAGCCATGGAGGCATGGAATTCCAGCATTGACTCGATACAACAAAGAAAACAAAAGGTGGAACTTGGGAGCTGCAGGATTGACTTGATACAACAAAGAAAACACAGGGTGTGAGGCTGGGAGCCGTAGATGGTAGGATTAACTTGATACAACAAAGAAAACACAGGTCTATAGGTAGGGGCCACGGGCATGAGCAACAACCTGCAACATTACAAGAAGTTTATGTATTGTGGATTTTGTCTGAAATGCCAAATTCGCGGGGGCATATTAACATAATATATTATACATTGAATACTCAATTAACTCACGGAGTCAGCATTCACGAATTGGTATGTGATAACTTGTAACTTGGTAAGCCCGCTAGCAACAACACGTATGAGCCACCTTCCAGGTTTAATAATTTTGTTGATGCCATTAAATGTGTTAAACACGTAAGCGCTCGCTACAAACACGAGAACTTCGAAGCGTTCAAGCCATGGGCTACTTAGTGTAAGCCCGTCCACGTAAGTTGCTCAATGATATTATTAGAGGCCCAATGGTCCATGATCCATGGATGATCGAACACGTGGATATTGGAGAGTAAGTGAGTCCCACTCCCAAGTCACCTAGCTAGTAGCCGCATTCCCAATTTCCCACTAAAAATTGTTGATGGGTGAAATTTGAAGCTACCCTTCTGTTGCAATTTTAAACAGTAGTGGTTAATTTAATTATTGAAGGGCTTACCATGAAATTAAATTTTTTTTGCATGGTAAAATTTGAAGTGGCCTTCTATGACGTGTGGGTAAAATTTGAAGTGGCCTGAAGGCTTCAAATTTGAAGCCTGGTGGGGACACTCGTGTCCCGTGTCCTCGTGTCGGGTGACTTAGATGAATACATTGTAGAAAGGGGGGAGTTTTAATTTTTTCAATTTTTGGTTTGATTATGAAGTTTTGAGTTTTTTGAAAAGGGTTTCATTTTGAGGTGTGAATTTAATTACAAATTGGGTTATTCCCAATTTGATCAATATTACAAAACTAGGTTAAACAATAAAAAAATAGTAATTTGGATTAAAAAATCACAAAAAAATGATTTGGGTGAATAAATTACCTGACTAGATGAGAATGCACCGGTGAATTTGTCTCCCCTCCAGCTAAATCGAGCAACACGGATAGTTGAGTGGGCCACAAAGCGTCCTCGTCCAGGGTCAATTTCGCCTCTATTCGCGTTTCTGATGCGTGAGTGTCGCGGGTGGTCGGCAATCGGCCGACTGTGTTTTTAAATTCATTTTTAGTTTTACATATCGCGTACGCGATTTGTAAATACATAACGCGTACGCGTTTTTTAACTACATAACGCGTACGCGTTATTGTTACCTAGCCTACATGTCCAATGACATGTTAGGCTCGGGTCTTACCATGGCAGGTGGTAAATATCAGAAACGCGTTATGTTTTAGGTATCAGGAACGAGATTTGAAAAAAGTAGCATTGCATTTAAAGTGACCCTCATCTTCTTGCACACACCCAAATACAATATAAAAATAATTTACATATGATTTCATATTATAGTTTTTTCAAGTAGAAAAAAACACTACTTTTGATATTCATTAAAATAAAAAAGTACACGTCCCTTAAATTAGAAAAGTACATATCATTAGAAAAAGCAAAATGATAGAGAATAGCCTTTGAAGAGTTTGAAATCATAGCTATAATTAGAATCAAGTAAGATAGAAAACAAAGTCCTTAATATCTAGAGTGATTTCCACAAAGTGCTCTAAAAGAAGGAAACATTCATCCTTTTTAGGAGCCTCTTTTGAAAGAGTATCAACAACTAAATTTTGTTTGCTGAAGATGTGATCAATATTCATGTCAAAAAAAGAATCTAGAAGAATCTTAGTCCTAATGCACCATTGATGAGGAGAGATAATCTTTAAAGAGTATGACTTTTTTTCCCATTTCACAAATACTAGAGAGCCACCAAAGATATTCAAAGTATCAATACCAAGGGAGGAAGGAAATTTCGCTAGGAACCATAATGTCAATAATCCAGCTTTAGTATTTGTGCCTAGCCCACATTTCAACTTTAAACTTAAAAAGTGATCAAGAAATTACTAGCACCACATTTGCCCCCTTGAGCAACACCATCAAAATAACTTGTCGCAGTAGAGGAAGCAAGAAGATCAGAAGGACACTTACACAAAGATGATACCCAAAAGTGTTGCAATAGGAGCGCATGAGCAGTAAATTCAAAAGCGCGCATGTGCTCCCAACACCACACATGGGCTTTTGGTTTGGTAATTGTCGAACCTCCACTGACGAGTCCATGCTGGGACAAAAGCACACACACGCTAATAATTCGCATGCATTATTAACATGCATGCGTTATCAATAACGTACGCATGCCTTTAAGAACACGGAGGCGCTTTTAAAAACATGTGCGTGCATTTATTACATAAATTAACAAAATCAATATTGTAGCCATAACTTTTGATCATGAACTCTGATTTTGATGTTCCTTATATAGTTGGAAAGGTATTTTCAAGACCTACAACTTTGCAGTTATATGTTTTCCAAGATTCAATATCATTTGTTTCCTATTTAAAATAAAAACTAAAACTAAATCTATGACTCTTTTTTCTTTTTCCTCTCCCAAGCAGAGTCAAAGAGAGAGAGAGAGAGAGAGAGAGAGAGAGAGAGAGAGAGAGAGAGAGAGCATGATGGATGGTGGGAGGGAGAGGGAAATATATATGGATAGAGAATGGGGGAGAGAGAGAGAGAGAGAGAGAGAGAGAGAGGATGAGGGAGTGATGGCGAGAGAGCGTAGAGGAGGGTGGATGATGGCCAGACATTGAGAGAAATAGATAGAGAGGGAGGGGAGAGATGAGGTAGAGAAGAAGGGAGGGTGACCAACAGAGCGAGGGAGGGAAGTAGAGGGAGGGACTAAGAGAGAGGGGGGGGTAGTTAGGGAGCGAGAGAGAGAAAATTATGGAGAGAGAGAGAGAGAGGTAAAGAAGGACCAAGTTGGGGATTAGAAGGAGACCGATGTAAGAAGGGATTATAAGGGACAGAGCAAGCAAGAGAGAGGAGTGGAGAGAAGAGTGAGGGAGGGAATGGGGAATGGAGGGTAGAAGACATAGTGAGGCAGGGAGGGAGTTAGAGGGATGAATATAGAGAGAGGGGGGGGTATAAGGTTGTAATAATCCACACGATAGATCACACAACTAGAGAAAACCTCACAAATCTCACTCAAGAATTGCAGAGAAGAAGAAGAAGAAGAAATGAATCAGTTATCACTCATAAACTCATAAATGGAGAAATCTGCAGTATAATCATACATCAGCTGTAAGCTAGCACTGTGAAAACTGAATATAATAATGAAGTTGTCAAGTGAATTCGAATTAGCCAAAGGTAATTCGAATTCTCCTCAATGTGTGGCTTGGATAGCATTGGAGACATCATCCAATCAGTGGTAGTAATCACAAATAGTCAAAAGTTAGTCAAATGAGTCTAACTGAGCTATGTGAGCACAAATCAAGGGATGGAGACTCCAAGGAGGGCGCATGAGGCTGTCAGTAGGTCAAGTGGCACTCCGATAGAGACAACTGGGAGCTACAAGCAGTTAAAATGAGCAATAAATGCAAGAACTGGTCAATCAATGCTGCAACTGACTGTGGGTGATCCAAGTAGTGTAGTAGGGTGCATATGTCATCCAGGTGAGGAAAACAAGGCGCACTAGGTAGGTAGGAGGGCTAGTGAGGGTCGGGGATAGGCTGTAGGGGGATGAAAATAGGCTCCAAGTGTTGGGGAGACCACCATATTGATGAATGGATGCATGCATGATGACTGGATGCATGCAGTATGAATGCATGCATGAAGAATATAAAAAATGATGGTGAGAATATTCCAACACCCCCTGCAAGCTATACTATGAGGAAATAACTGAAAACTAGTGGTAGGGCCCTAGTGACTAAGACCAAAGGTCGCCCCGTACAACAATCTAAATAAATAAACTGTGGAAAGAGGGAAAACCCAGTGGGAAGAAATCCCTCCCTCAAAATAGACTGAAGGATGCTAATGTAGCATGGAATCACTCACCCCAGAAGGATGCACGTGACCTTCTTTACCGAAGAAGGATCAATCAGCAATAAATGGATCACTGTGTGAATGATCAATGTGAGAAGAATGAAACCTTCCATTCTGAAAATCATTTCCTTGGAAACCATTTGTTATTGCCTCAAGTCTATATACTATTCAAACACAATCTAGTGTTTAAATCTCAACATTGTCATCAACAACTGAAGGGTTCTGATTATGACGCTTCATTATCGTTTATTATAAAGGTATATGACACATCTATTATGATTATTATTTTCCAATTATTCATCGCTATTTTTTGTTAATTATATTTTGTTAATGATTTAATTATTAATTTCTAATCTATGTTATCTAATTTATTCATTCATTTTTGTGTCTAATAAAACCCTGGATCTTTAACAAAATCATCATCTTCTATATTATAATTTCATTTATTCATCTTTCCTTATTTTCTTATTATTATATTAGATTAATTATATCATTTATAATATTACTCTTAATTTTTTTTTAATTATTAAAGTTTATTATTTAGTTATATTATTGCATCCAGAGAAGCTATGTGGTTTACATCTTAGTATGAGGAATATGTTGGCGAGGTGTAATTTTTTTGAATGTAAAAGAAAATTTAAGTTAAAAAAAAATTGAATCTCAAGAAATTGGATCCCCTAGGTGCTTGATTAATCTGGGTTTAAGGTGGATCTATGTTAGTTAATTCTAAATTAGTTTGCAAAAAAAATTCCCATCTTTTTTATTATTTTGTAATTTCTAATTATTCATCCATCATTTTATTGCTCATCCACTTATGTTATTTCCTTATTTTAATGAACTAACTATTTTATTATGTTTCCTTTGACTTTTTTGCAATCTCCACTAGTCATTTTTTCATATATATCATTCTTATATCATCTTTCTTCCTATCTACTCTTGAGTTTGAGCTAGTAGAGTGTTTAGTCACTTTATATTCATTGATATGAATCAAAATTGACATTTACAAAAAAATAATATAGATTCAATATCACTTCCACTCACACATATTAAGCCACCCACAAATAAACGCATATAATTTACTATTAAATCACCACTCTGTCTACCTTATGTATCTATGTAAGGAAAACTCACATTGTTTCCCTCTAATAGATAAAAGCCCCTAAAAAACAATAGCTAGATAACCAAAACAACATTAATAAAAGCCCCTTAAAAACAATAGCTAGATAACCAAAACAACATTAATAGTGAATCAATAACAAAGTTCCCATGTTGAAACTTCAATTCAGTAAACTTAATTATAAAAATAAATTATTATATAATCAAAACATATAGTAATTTATATATAAATAATTTTTTAAGAGCATAATAAAAATTACAATGAACTAATGCTACTTCACAATTAAAAATTACACTCATAATTAAGATGGACCTATGATGGTTTTAATTAACAGACATAAATTTTTTTAATTACTTTTTATTTGATTTGATTTGATTTTTTATTTTTTGATCCGACATAAAAATTTTAATTATTTTATATTGCAGCTTGAAAGAGAATTTCAACATTAAAATTATTGAATAATGACTAATTTTCATAATAAGAACACTTCAACAAACAAATCACTAAAAACAATACATTGAAATAATTTAATTCTCTTATGAATATACTAGACTTAATCCAAAACAAAACATTATATATTTTTTTCATATTTATATCACTAAAATTTGTACATACAAATATTTTCTATTCCATATTAAGAAGAAAATCAAATTAAATAATATTATTAATAATTTCTAATTTAATCTATAAACTTAATAAAATAAATATATATATTAATTCTTATGTAAGCTTTAGTATATGACAATTTAAACACATTATATTATTAGGTTAATAAAATCTCACAATCTCTTACATTATATTATGTTTTTCCCACTGTTCATCCCTAACTTCAAAAGCGAAGAGATTTCTATTTAAAAAATTATTATAAATTGAAAAACATATAATAATTTACCTCACTTGTCTTCTACAACTTACAAAATTCACAGACTATTCCGGCTGTTGCCATTTTGGTTGCCTACATCCATCTCATTATTATTATTAGCTTAAGCTTGGATCTCTCCCCAGAATCTACCAATTTATCATCTTGAAAAATGATCTGACTGCACTTACAATTATCATTCCAATTACAGTTATTACAGTCCCTTCAAGGCTCGATCTATGAGTTCTCACTGGTTGTTGAGTTTTAGATTGGATTTAATTGGTAAAGATATCTCTATAATGCTTACAGAGAACTGTTCTCTGTGCCATGGTGGTGTCCCCTCATTTAGTTGTTCACTCTCCAAGTGTCTTTTTGGTTTATTCAATAATAAAAAGAAAAATACTTTATGGTGCAAAGTGTCACTTTATGTTTTTGAGTTTTAAATAACTCTTACATAAAAATAGTTTTCACAATTTAATAATTCAAAAATAAATAATAATATTTTGGGGTATCACACTTAAATCTAGTACTTTAGGCTCGCCTTTTATCACTACTCATTTACCTCATTTTTTGCGATTATCAACAAAGCTAATCTCCCTCTAGCACAGGATTCAACTCATCATTATTCCCTACAATTGTTTCCTTGGAAACCATGTGTTATTGCCTCAAGTCTATATACTATTCAAACACGATCTAGTGTTTAAATCTCAACATTGCCATCAACTGAAGGGTTCTAGTTATGGCATCGTTTATTATAGAGGTATATGACACATCTATTATGATTATAATTTTCCAATTATTCATCCCTATTTTTTGTTAATTATATTTTGTTAATGATTTAACTATTAATTTCTAATCTATGTTATATAATTTATTCATTCATTATTGTGTCTAATAAAACCCTCAATCTTTAACCAAATCATCATCTTCTATATTATAATTTCATTTATTCATCTTTCCTTATGTTCTTAGGTAATACTTATTATTATAATAGATTAATTATATCATTTATAATATTACTGTCAAACTTTTTTTAATTATTAAAGCTTATTATTTAATTGTTATATTATTGTATCCAAGAGCTCAGTATGAGGATATATTGGCGTTATGTTCAAAAAATAAAAAATAAGTAAAACAATCCATATCTATTCATAAAATAAAAAATTAAAATGAAATGAAAAGTAAATTAAAAATGCATGTGTATACATAACATTAAAAAAAAATTAAAACCAATATAGATCCATCTTAAATCCAACCTTATCAAGCACCTAGAAGTATCAAATTTAGGGAGGTGTAATTTTTTTAAATGTGAAAGAAAATTGAAGTTAAAAAATTTCCCCATCTTTTATATTATTTTATAATTTCCAATTATTCATCCATCATTTTATTGCTCATCCACTTATTTTAATGAACTAACTATTTTATTATGTTTCCTTTGACTTTTTTGCAATCTCCACTGGTCATTTTTTCATATATATCATTCTTATATCATCTTTCTTTCTATCTACTCTTGAGTTTGAGCTAATAGAGTGCTTAGTCACTTGATATTCATTAATATGAATTAAAATTGACATTTACAAAAAACAAAACAATGTAGGTTCAATATCACTTCCACTCACATATTAAGCCACCCACAAATAAAGGCATATAATTTACTATTCAATCACCATTATGTCTATCCTTATGTAATTATGTACATTGTTGCCCTCTAATAGATAAAATCCCTTGAAAAAAATAGCTAGATGACCAAAACAACATTAATAGTGAATCAATAACAAAGTTCCCATGTTGAAACTTCAAATAAGTAAACCTATTTATAAAAATAAATTAGTATATAATCAAAACATATAGTAATTTATATATAAATAATTTTTTAAGAGTATAATAAAATTTATAATCAACTAATGCTATTTCACAATTATAAATTACAATCACAATTAAGATGGATCTATGATGGTTTTAATTTGCAAACATAAACTGTTTTAATTATTTTTTGTTTGATTTTTTTTTTTTTTTTGAGCCAATATAAATTTTTTAATTATTTTATATTACAGTATGAAAGAAGATTTCAACATTAAAATTATTAAATAATAACCAATTTTCATAGTAAAAGCACTTCAACAAACAAATCACTAAAACCAATGCATTAAAATACATTTATTCTCTTATAAATATACTAGACTAAATACAAATTTCTTCATATTAATGTAAACACTAAAACCAAACATTATATATTTTTTCATATTTATATCACTAAAATTTGTACATATAAATATTTTCTATTCAATATTACGAAGGAAATCAAATTAAATAATATTATTAATAATTTCTAATTTAATCTATAAACTTAATAAAATAAATATATATATTAATACTTATGCAAGCTTTAGTACATGACAAGTTAAACACATTATATTATTAGGTTAATAAAATCTCACAATCTCTTACATTATATTATATTAAAAATTTATTATAAATTGAAAAACATATAATAATTTACCTGACCTGTCTTCTACAGCTTAAAAAAACTGCTCAGTTCACATACTACTCATACTACTCAGGTTGTTGCCATTTTGGTTGCCTACATACATCTCATTATTATCAAGCTTAAGCTTCGATCTCTGCGGAGAATCTACCAATTTATCATCTTGGAAAACCATCCAACTGCACTTACAATTACCATTCCAATTACAGTTATTACAGTCCCTTCAACGCACGATCTACGAGTTCGCACTGGTGTATGGAGTTCATTATTATTAAGCTTGGATCTCTCCCCAGAATCTACCAATTTATCATCTTGACAAACCATCCCACACTGACAATTACCATTCCAACTACAGTTATTTACAGTCCCTTCAAGGCTGAATCTACGAGTTCGCTCTGGTGTATGGAGCTGGTATGGAGATGCTTTCATATTATGTAACTGAGGTACTTCTGTTTCTTTCCTAATTGCCAACGCCTTCTTCAAACTGGCTATCGGTGCTTTAAACTCACGAACTTCTCCACTTTCTTTATTGAAACGAGCAACACCCATTGAATCCAGTTCAGCAAACTTAAGGGTGCTTATAGTCTCTGCATATGAATCCGGTTCGGGCCTTATGTGCACAAACATC
This sequence comes from Larix kaempferi, assembly GCA_027924585.1. Classification (NCBI taxonomy): domain Eukaryota; kingdom Viridiplantae; phylum Streptophyta; class Pinopsida; order Pinales; family Pinaceae; genus Larix; species Larix kaempferi. The sequence goes on from BSBM01000434.1 coordinate 7,853,648, forward strand.
AGGGTCTCTGCCTTGCCACCTAAGGAAACTTCAAGCAATTGAGTCAATTTGCTATTTCGATATGGCACCTGGGGACTCGTTTGTGACAATGCTGCAAGAATATCTCCTAGAGATGAAAGGGACTTGTTGATGTATTGTGCCTCCTTCAAACGATCTCCAGTTACTTTAGATTTATCCACCCTCTCACTTCCAACAAGATCTACCAAATTACGGCAGCCATGAAGATTATCCCCAGAAACACGATCTGTACCTTGCACATGCACAGTACTCAATCCGCTGCTGTGGTCATTCAGTGCAGTATAGCTAACAGCACGATTCTTTCGACCTAAATTCATTAAATCCAAATCATGGGATGTTGCTTTAACGGGCATAAGTATGGCATCATGTAAATTAAATCCATTCTGACCATTATTTTGAATATCTAATTTCTTTTTTGATGTTGCTTTAACGGGCATAAGTATGGCATTCTGTACATTAAATCCATTATGACTATTATTTCGAATATCTAATTTCTTTTTTGAGGCATATGTTGCCAGCAGATCCCTCACTTGTTGGTTGTATATCTCTATCATCTGAACAGAAACATTATACATCATTAAATCTTTTTTCTTTTGAGATAACTTGAAGAGATCACTGAGTACTCGATAGTTCACTCCCATATCCCTTTCAGAAGCACCTGTTGGACCGTTCATGTTGTGGGTCTTTCCGGATCCTATTTGACCATATGCAAAAATGCAGACATTGTAACCATCCACTACAGATCGGATCAATGGCTGGGTATCCATGTAAATATGCTCTTGTGTAGCAGATGGCGCAAAAACCTTATTAAAATTGAATATCCTCTGTACATCTTTTCCCATTTTGGATGTATAGACAAGGAGGGATGCATCTTCCCCAATAAACTCCACTGTACTTTGGGCGTCATATTGACTTCCAAAATGTGGTTTGATTCTGCAGTATACCCTTATGCTTCCTTTAAGGTCTTGAAGATTATTGTAAAGGATTTTGTTTACTTCCAGAACTCTGTGATATCCACTGGCAGCACTGCAAATTCCTCTGATCTGGTTATTTAGCAATTCAAAACGCCTTTGCCACTCGGACTGTAACACATGTACATCCTCTCGTTCTCTATCTAATAAGTCTCTTGTGTCAGTGACTTCTTTTGTTTGTGCTTCCAACGACATCTGAAGTTTCTGAGTGGTAACCAAAGGTTTTGGATCCTGACTTTGGAAAGGTGAGCAGCAACCATTTTTCTGGTCTGGACAATCTGAAAGGAGCCTATTGTCTTGATCCTGGCTTTTCTGAATCAAGTAAAATTTATCTTCTTTATTCTCTGGAATAATCGCAATGATAAGATTCATGAGTGTTTGCGTCGAGCCATGCTGTGCAGCATCTCGTATGGCTTCAACAAGGTTCTGGTCAACATTTTCCTTGTCACTTGTAATTTCTTCAACAGCCTGCTTTAACCAAGCTCCTGTTATTAAGTCATCGAGTCTTTTCTCTCCGTCATCCATGTTTCTAACTGATGGGTTTGGCAGAGTTTCGGGTGCTTTTACAGGCACACAAGGAGTTGTGTGTTGAAGGAAACTTACTGTGTTTCTTGGAGCCATAGGGATCCTCAAAGGGCCTGCATACTTCGAAGAACCATTTCCTCCACACTGTTTACATTCATAATATGCCTTCAGCGCCAAGATACAGTGAACGATCTTCGCCGTAGAACCCGGTTGCAAGTTTTCCTGCTCTAACTGAGAAAATTCAAAAGTAGGCAACTTCATCTTTTCCACAGCTAGGAGAAAATTCTGAACATTCTCAAAATATTGGTAGGCAGATAAAGCCCGTCCTTCAGGAGGATGTGATGAAACATGATTTCCAACGACCTTGGACACTGCTCCCGGTTGAACCTTGTTGAGAAGGTTACATAAAATGATCCCATTTCTCAAGCAAAGACGAAACTCCTCCTCAGATATTGGCGGCTCACATGGTATATCCAAATACCCAACCATGCTCTTTACCCATGCTGCAGCTTCAAACCTTCTATTGGCTTCTTCCTTTGCTTTCAGTGAAGCCACTCGACCATCATCACATAGGATGATCTTAGAATTCGATCCGCTGCCTTCCAGAGACATCTTTTATTTCTTAATAAATATCAACCGAAAACTGAAAAACCACAACCGTAAGACAATGGGGCGGTTTGGCCTTGACTGCAAACTCAATCAGTGCTGTAACTTCAGCAGGTGGGCATGCACCACTTCTTACAAATACAGCAGCAAATCAGAATTAAACTCTTAAACTCTCCTTCTCTTCCTAAATTTCCAAATAGGCGGTGCTCCAGAAGCCTTGTTTTCGAAATGGGTATTCGCTAAGAGGTGAATTCGATAGCAAGACGTGTATATATAATCTATATATATTTCCTGCCAACGTTATTTCCTTAAAAGTTCTCGCCGACGAGCCGTCTTGTGTTTGAATATCCCGTATAGTATTGATGGTGGTTGGCGTAGTTATGCAAAATCCTGGACTTATTGTCGGTTTCATTGTTGAAATCGCTTTGTTTTTAAAGGTTTCATGAGAATTCTACCTTATTCCTGGTGAAATGTCTTCATGGAGGTGTTCTAAGAAGAAATGAGTTTCCAAAGTAAATCATGTCTCCTTTGTATCCTGAAACTCAACCATGAACTAATTTTATTGCTTTATTGCTGATTTTTGTAAGGTATTTCAAAGTTGAAGGTGAGGTTTTTGTTGGTTAAATATGAGACAATCAAACATTACTTAGACTATGCTTTTGATATCTAGATTTAATAGACAATGAAAAATCTAAACATGTTTTAAAATAACATACTAATTAATGGTAAAAATCATTAATGTTAAATTTTTCTTAATAGTTATTTCTTTGTCATTTTTAACAATTCGAATGAGTAACAATTCATTTTTCTTTGTCATTTTTAACCATTCAAATGAGTAAAAAATTATTGAGGACATATGACCATGGTTATGAGATAATATTGGTCTTTTCCTCAAATTTGTTATTTGAAACGAACTCTCAAATCCCACATCTTCTACCCCTCTGGAAAAACAATTAAAATAAATAAAATAAACCCAAAGGATGTAGATTAATGGAGAACAATCCGCCAAAGGCATGTTGAAAAAAATCATATAGAGATATCCACAACTACAACATTGATTGAAGTGTCCAACCCTCCATTTTAGGGTTTTGATGTGGATATAGAATCATTGTAGTCCACTTTTATACATGTAGTTAGGTTGAAAACCTTCATGTGACATAAAAATGCATCATGAATTCTACATTTTGGACCTAGAAATTGATATAGTGTTTCCATCTAGTTCAAAAGATGCAAAGGTGACTAAGGTCGATAGAATATCTTGCATTGCACTCAAATATCAAAAAAGTGTGTGTGTATGTGTATCTATATTTATATGTCATGCCCATGTTATTCCCTTAAAAGATCTCGTCGACAAGCGGTCTTGTGTTTGAATATCCCATATAGTATTGAATGAATATCCCATATAGTATTGAATCCCTTGTCGTGTTGGCAGAGTTGTGCAAAATCTTGGTATTATTATTATTTTCATTGTTTCAATTTGTTTTTTATCAGTTTCCATGAGAATTCTACCCTATTCTTGGTGAAATGTCTTCATGAAGGTGTTCTAAGAAGAAGTGAGCCCTCTTCCCTAAGTGCCTATTCTTTTTAAAAATAATTCCAAAGTAAATCATGTCTCCTTTGTATCATAAAACACCTCAACCATGAGCTAATTTTATTGTTGATATTTTGTATGTTATTTAGGAGTTCAAGGTGAGGTTTTTGTTTCTTAAATATGAGATAATCAAACATAGATTTTATAGACAATGAAAAAATTCTACATATTTTTTAAAATTACTAATTAATGGTGGAAATCATTAATGCTAAACATTTTCTTAGTAGTTGCTTCTTTGTCATTTTCTTCAACCATTGTTGTGCTAATTCAATCTAACTAAATTGTATGTCTCTACATCCTAGTTAGGTGAGGTTTCCATTTCTCATTGTCTACTTGTGACACACATCAAAATCTAGATAGAGATAAAAATAATATTCTCACGGGCCTTTTTTTTTTAAATTACTCCAATTAATTTAGTAATTTTGAATAAGATTGTCACCTTTAACAAAAAAAAATGTGTCCCAACTCTTGGATTATGATAAAATGGGTAGAAAAAAATAGTGTAGAGAGATCCACAACTGCAACATCGATGGGAGTGTCCAACCCTCCTTTTGAGGGTTTTGATGTGGATATAGACTTTATGTCATCCACTTTTCTACATGCTGTTAGATTGAAAACCCTCATGTGAGATAAAAAAGGCTTTACGAATTCTACATTTTGGACCTAAAAATGGATATAGTGTCTCTATCTAGTTCAAAAGATGCAAGGAGTCCGAAGTGAATAGAATATCCACCAATTTTGAACCCATTAGTTGAATGGATAGAACCCAAAAAGAAATATGGAAACAAGAAGGAATGATTGTAACCTTTTCTTCAAGTTCACAAAGAAACATTTCAAAAGCACAACACATACCTTTAGAAATTACACAGGTACTTGGATGAACAAGTGAGCTTGGTTAAATATAGTTTGTAATTGTAAAAATATGTTTTGAATTAAAAAAAAAGAATATCAAACCTTGATGATAAGTATCTAGAAGTTATATTTCTCTTTACATATATATTTCTCATGTTTTTGTTTTTTAATTAAAAAATATTTGTCAACTCATCAAAATTGAAGAAATTTTAAAAAAGTTTATCTCCTATTTTTTCAAGCACATAAAGAAAATGCTAGAACAAATTAATTAACTTCTTATCATTTTTTTTAAATTGGCAATAAAACAAAATTAAGCTATGTTTATTACCTTGAATGATCATGCTCCTAGAATATTATGATAATAATTGAATATTATATTAATGACAAACTTTACCTTGAATGATCATGTTCGTCAAATATTATGATAATAATTGAATATTATGTTAATGTCCATAGAATATTATAATTTGGTTTAAACAATCATAATTAGTATTAAATTGAAAAATGAAGGGGAATATAACTCAAGTTGTTCACGAAGCACAGGATGAGCATTTTGGAGCAGGATTCAAGGCAGAAAGTAAGGACCAAGAAAAAGATAGTGGTGTAGAAATACAAGCAACATATCAAACAAAGACAAATGATGAGTCTTGGCTATGGAATTTTAGGTTTGGACACTTAAATTTTGGAGGATTGAAACTACTGCACATGAAGAATATGGTGAAAGGTTTACCACTGATTGAAAAAACAAAAAGTGTATGTGAAGGGTGCATTTTTGGCAACCAACATAGAGATTCATTTCTTATTGGCAAATCATATAGAGCACACACACCACTTAAAATTATACATTCAAATATTCGTGGGGAAACAAAAACACCATCCATAAGAGGATTCTCATATTTTCTTACATTTATTGATGATTTCACAAGAAAAACTTGGATTTATTTCTTAAAACACAAATCTGATGCATTTGGTTGCTTTTAGCAGTTTAAGGCACTTGTGGAGAAGGAAAGTGGTGACTTCATCAAAGTCTTAAGGATGGAAAATGGTGGTGAATATGTTTCAAATGAATTTATATTTTTTTTAAATCTCATGTGATGCCCAAGCAATTACTGCGCAATATACACCTCAACACAATAGTGTAGCAGAAAGAAATAATAGGCCCATTACGGATATGGCACACAATATGATGGAAAACAAACATTTACCAAACAAATATTGGGCTAAGGAAATGACAACTACTGTCTATATCCTGAACAAATGTCCAACAAAGTGTGAAAAAAAAAGTTCCTCGAGAGGCATGGATAGGTATGAAACATAATGTTTCTCATTTAAAAAAAATTGGTTGTGTCGCATATGCACATATTTCAGATGAGCTAAGAAAGAAATTAGATAATAAGGGACAAAAATGCATATATTTTGGTTATTAGGAAGATACAAAAGCATACAAATTGTATGGTGTTGTCACAAGGAAGGTCATAATTAGTCATGATGTTCAATTTTTGGAGAATGAAGCATGGGATGGAAGTGTAGAAAAGACAGGTAAAATTTTGAATCCTATCACACATCATGACATCATGGAAGAAGTGGTTCAAATACCACAAGCAAGTCAAAATGTCACGCCACCGCCCACCCTGAGGACTGCACGACATGTCGCTCCTCAAGCTACTGCGCCACTAGTCGCCGGACAAGCTAGAACAACAAGTACACCAAGAGTGTAGTAGACTCCATCAAGCATCCCAAGGAGTTCTTCATCTCCATATCCAACTTTAGCAAGATTGTTGCCACGAAAAACAAGAAGTCCGCGCGAAATATATGATTCTGGTACAACAAATTCATTTTCATTATTTGCATTGTTTTCTCAAATTGATGATCCTCTAGAATTTCAAGAAGATGTCGAAGATGAAGTATGGACACAAGCCACGGATGAAGAAATAAAAAGAATTGAGAAGAACCAAACACGGGAGCTAGTACATGCAGTACTGAAAGACAAATATGTAATAAATGTTAAATCGGTTTATAAAACCAAGCAAGATGTTAATGGGAAGGTGCAGAAGGACAAGGAAATATTGGTTGCAACAGGGTTTATACATGTCACATCCTACAAAGCTACCTATAGTTGACTAAATCAGAGGACTTGAAAAGAATTTTTGGATATCTGTATGATGCAGGGCATCATGAACAAAGAATATTTTATGTGATTATAATTTTGTTTGTGAATTATTCTACTTACTTGCTATGGAACAACATGTTGAAGAGAAAACCAAGCTTACTAGGAAATTTATAACTTGTATGCCTAAATGAACCTAAGCAAGGGAAATATTAAAAATATGTGCAAATAATAAATAGGAATTTCAATAATTGTGAGAATTTAAAAATAAACCCTAACTCTTCTTCTAACCCAGAAGAAAATATAAAAGGGAAGAAAGAAAAGGGAAGGGTTCCTCTTACTTTCTTTTCATAGAAGATTTTAATAATTGTGCTAACATTTTCTGAGACCACGTCGAGAGAAATCCATTATTGTAAAATGAACTAGAGGTAAAATGGACAGTAGAATAAGGGGATTGCAGGAGGCAAGTCTCCCCAATGCCATGTTATAGGTCAAGCCTGGATTACTCTTTCTGAGCGCTCAGTATTTTATTTTCAATTGTGAGACTGAAAGTGTGACCTCCAGGAGGGAGGGGAATAAATTATTGTAATCAAGTAATGACGAGTAAAGGGATCCTAATGGAAGCTCTGCTTTAAGAAGGATTCACACAGTTAGAACTCTAAGGGATGTTTTTGCTAGTAATCTTGGTTTAAAGCTCAGGGGTGATTTCTGCAAAGGTTAAGAGATCAAGAACTTTTGCAGACTTCTATGGTTGGGTGGAACAGGTTTGTCCCCTAGTGAGTTGGTAGATTTTATGATTTATGCATAAAGAAAATATGTAATGTTGTTTTGCTATGATTGCATGAAGAAGGATGACTAGGGTTGAAATTAATGAAAATGCTTTCTAGTGTAGAAAAATTCTTGTTTTATGGTGATAAAAATGTTCTAGGGAAAACCCTATGTAAAATTTCTATTATGTCTGGATTGTTAAACGCTAAATAGATTATTTTAGCTTATTTTTATTTTATTCGGAATTATTAATTCCCTTCAAATATTCTATTACTAATTAGATTTTATTAAATAGATTATTTTAGCTTATTTTTATTTTATTCGGAATTATTAATTCCCTTTAAATATTCTATTACTAATTAGATTTTATTGACAGACTGTATACTTTTCATAAGTATAGGGTTTACTAGTATCTATACCGCTATCTCATTCTTATGGCTTTATGGCTGTAATTTTTGTAAAATGGAAACAATACACATATTAATAATAAAGAACAAACAAGCCGTGAGTAAACAAATTGATCTAGGGAGAAAACTCTCGCATGTATGCTTTCCCATGATATGGGAAGGGTGGAAACCCTTGGCTATGCCATGAACACCTATGTTCATGGGCAAGCGAGGGCTTAAAACATTAACATGGATACAAAATTCAAAGGACCCGAGATATAAATGCCATAATAATCGTAAACCTGAAACTCATTCCATGTATATGATATACCATTCACCATTCAATATATATGCAAATAAACGAGAATACATCAATAAGATTGTAAAGAATTGATACAAGAGCGATTGCTCCACACTCGTAATCAATATTGAGTTATATAAACAAACAGAGGATACGAATTCAATCTATGGCTGTAGATATAACTTATGAAAAGAAAAATAGGGTTAGAAATCGTATCACGCCATAAGTTTAATACACAGTCCCAGATTGTATTTATCGAGTTATATAAACAAACAGAGGATACGAATTCAATCTATGGATGTAGATATAACTTATGAAAAGAAAAATAGGTTCGGAATCGTATCACGCTATAGGTTTAATACACAGTCCCAGATTGTATTTATGTAAATTAGTTTATTTTTTAAAAAAACGTCAAAAAAATTAGCCAATTGACCAAATTTTGCCCCTAAAAATTACTCTAATTATCAGCCAAGAAAACCATATAAATATTATCAAACACAAAGGAAATAATTATTTTTAAACCACTGAGACAACGAACGTTGGTAAAGGGGAAAATTCCCAACGCTTTATTAAATAAGTAGTTAGGGCCGTAGACACATAATCTCATAACAAGGATTTGAGCCCTTGAAGCCCAACACAGGGTTGGTAAAAATTTACAACCACAGAGCATCAACTCTAAGCAACTTATACAAAAAAAAAAGGATTTTTAGTCCTCGCATATTTTAGGGTTTGAAGTCGTGGCTCGGAGAAGAGCGCTTCATCATCACTGATAACCAAACCAAAACGAGAGCTTACCCATGATGGAATTCTTCCTTATCCTCGGATAACAGAGTCTCCCCGGTTCTATGTGTTGTATACACCTACAAGACAAGAACTCAACCATTATTACCCATGAATAGCAAAGAAATAATTTGCAGACTATAAATATTAACATAAGGAAAGATATCCGAGCAAGCGACCGAGAACACAATATGTTATTGTTTTGAGCGCAACTAGTATCCTAACGTCGTCCTCCTCATAGATCAAAACCACACTATTTTCTTGCCATGAGCATAGGGAATATAAACCCCAAAGTTTATTTTACAATCCCAATGTGGGCATAATACAAACAAATATTGCACTCTATCCCTGATCAAGCCACACAAGAATCTCGGGAAAGCTCAACAAAACCCTTCCACAACGAAAAATAACTAAACCAAATGAAGCTTCTCGGTGAAGAGGATGGACTAAATCCTCACTTCACTCCTTCCAAGGACTGTACACGTTCATTTATAGCATGCCTGGATGGAAGAAATTGTACACCCTGTATGTACGCCTTCCACTAGTAGTTCGCCGAATGCATTAATGATCCAACAACCTCATAACAACATTTTGTTAAATCTTCCATCAAATAAAATCACCATAGCTTAGTTAATCGTTGTATGGATGCAACTGCAAGCCACCTATACAAGTTCACCAAATAGTTAGGCATAATCCTAAGTGTTCCACTCAAGTCTTGGCATCACGATGAGTGAGTCGCTTGGGACATTGGATGAAAAACTTGGTTACATGTATAAAGAATTAACGTGGAAAAGGTAACGTGACACAAGCACACGATGAAACCATGATATAGATCATAATATATAATATTAAGACTTCACTTCAACCAATTGGACCCATTATAAGGTGGTTCACCAAGGATAACAACATGAGTAATAAAATTATAATACTTACAAGTTCAATCACAATAGATTCCCATAAGAAGAAGTCGAGCTAAGATAATCAAGGCTCAAATATGTGTACATGTGTTTAAAAATAAATAGGAAAACTCTCAAATAAATGATAATAAGAATAGTTAATATTAATACAAGCCAACTCTTAGATCATCAAGGTTGAATCAGAGATTAAGACATATAAACGTGCAAGAATCGTGAAGGTCCATCACCAAAGATGTAATAAATTTGGAGCAAAAGAAGTAATTGACATAACTTAGAATGAAAAGAGTGAATAATCGCACTCTTCAAAAAGGATACCAATATATAAGCTTTCATCTAGCCCAAGATAAATAAATGGTATGGATAATTAATACACCAAGCACAAAAAAAATTACTTGTGTAATTTTACAACTTTAAGGGAGTAAAGTTATTACGTATTACAATAAAGTATCCCAACATAGATTTCAATTAAACATTTGCACCTATTGCATGCATGGATATGGTGAGAATAATTTTGTTCATAGTTGCGCGCAACAAAGTCTATTAGATGGATGTTAAATATACATTTTTAAATGGTTATATGGTAGAGGAAGTGTATGTAGAACAACCACAAGGCTATAAGGTTCCAAGGAAAGAAGACAAAGTATACACGCTGAAAAATATAGTTTATGGATTGAAGTAAGCTCTTAGAGCTTGGTACAGTCACATTGATTCCTACTTTATTCAAAATGGATTTAACAGATGTTAATCCCTCAATGATGGCGCATTACCCCCTATATTGTGGTGCATTACATGTTATTGATGTAGGATTGGGTCTATTAGTGGGTCTATTAGTTGTTATTGTACACCTTTGTCTCCTATGTATAGGAAGAATATATTTTCATTTTAGTCATCATTGTATATTGTCTTGTCTTATGTACTTAGTACATTGTGTACAAGGAGGTTGCCCCCTCGAAGAGGCTTGCTATTCATCTTTGGTATTCATTATTAAGGTGTGGATTAATTTCTTCATGTCTATTTCTTCTCTTTTTATGATATTTCTGGGACTTGGCTACATAACATTTGGTATCAGAGCTCCTTCCTTGCGTCTTGTTTCTTCAAAACAAGCCATCTTGGAATTTTTTCTATAATTAATTTTTTACAAGGAATCAAAAAGTGATATTAAGAACCCATCTCCAAAACAGGCCGAACTATTTATGATCCCATTTTAATATCCCGCGACCTTACAGGTTCAGAGCTATTTACCTTGGAATATAGGGTTTTTGACTAGTCCAAAAACTAGTCTTAAACACGTGTTCTGGGGAAAAATCTCATATCTAGGGCATGAAAAATCAAAATTGAGTGAGACATATTGCATAAAAAATAATATGTACCATACTATCTATGATAGGTTTTTCAACCCTATATCCAAAATATTGGACACGTGGAAGACCGTAGAAGTTCTCTCTTCTGAAAAGACCAAAAATAAGAAGTGTTGGGAGATTCACAATAACTTCTTATTGGTACATCCGAATTAGGCTACATCATTGCAAAGTTTCAAACCTATAAGATCATAAATTGAAAATTTACCTCAATTCCAAGTCAAGCATAAAATAGTCTTCTAATCAGGTTTTGAAAAAGGTACGCCATTTTAAATTTAAATAATTTTGACTAAAAGGATCTAATTGTGGTGAAACCTAGGGTGTGATATCTATTAATATTGTTCAAAATACCACCAAAAGGATGTTTAAAAACTCACACTACCTTCAAACCACCATAGGATCCATCCTTGACGTATGATGAAATGGGATACCTATCTTTTTTAGTGTCATAGTTGGAAGATATGATTAAAAATACTTTGAAAAAAATTGATTTATTTAATTTAAAGGATAAGTTGAATAAAATGGAGAAAAATTGAAAGGTTTGGCGAGGAAAGATGATTTAATGAATTTAGAGGAGAAGTTGAACAATATTGCTAATCTGATACATAATTCAAGGGATACTCCCCCTACAGGTGATGATGTGTTCTAGGATACTCAGGAGGATAAAGATAATTTTTATGTTGATAAGCATACCATGAATAAGAATATTCCAAGAGGAAATGATTCTAGTAATGGAAGGCATCAGGGATGGTCACCCAGGGGTACCCAACTTCCCAAAATTGACATGAGAAATTTTGATGGCAATGATCCAATAACCTAGATATTCCATATGGAGCAATTATTTTATCTACACCAGGCACCAACTTTGCAAAAGGTAACTATTGCATCCTTATATTTAGAACCTGATCAATTTGTATGGTACCAATGGCTTTGTGACCATAAAAGGACTCTATTATATATTGTTCTATGTTCTTAGAAGAATTGATTGCACACCTTCTTTAGCTAGTTGGTAAATCTAAAGAAAAAGGGTTATAGAGCACATCAATCAGTTTCAAAAGCTAAGTATCACAGTGAATAATATCTCAAAAGATAATTTGTTGGATCTCTTTATTGTAACTTTGAAGGATAACATCCAACACACGGTTCTCCTTTAGGAACCTAAGTCCTTGGAGCATGCATTTAGGGCGCCAAGAAAAGTCAAAAACAAAATTATGGTAACAAGGAAGTGTACCACTTACAACTATAAGGAAGGAAGTGTGGCCTTGAGTCATCCACAACATATAAGGTTGACACAGCAACAAATAGAGGAAAAAGGAGAAAAAGGGCTTTGTTACAGTTGTGAGGGAAAATACAGTAAGTGCCACAAGTGAATCGAGAAGAAACTATTTTGCATAGATTGTGAAGAAGAGGAAGAAAACAAATAAGAAGCGTCAAAAGAAGAGGATTCACACCAAGAATCAACACCGGGGATTGAAGCAAAAGAAATTCACCCCACCATATATTACAATGCTTTGGATGGAATTACCACTCCTAAAACTCTCACGATATAAGGCTATATCAAGAAGAAGAAGGTAATAGTACTAATTGATTATGGAATTTCTCACAATTATATTCATTCTAAGATAGCACAAGATTTAAATTGCTTTATATATCCAGTGCCCGAGTTTCAGGGGATGGTTGTGGAAGCAAGAACTATGAATTCCTCAGCAAAATGACATAAGATAAATATATCTATGGGAGATTATGTCCTAAATATACCAATGATCGCCATTCCAATAGGAGGGGATGATGTGGTCCTAGGGATCCAATGGATACAATCCCTGTGAATAGTAGCTTTTAGATTTAAAGAGCTTTTCTTGAAAAAAATTTAGGGAGGAAAATAATTTGTGTTAGTAGGTATCACAGGGAGACCTCGTAAGACAATCAACTCTAATGTTATGACCGAGCTTTTACGGAAGGAACAACGAGGTGTAATTACACAATTTTGCTCACTAGATGTTCAAACACCTAAATTGTCTATCTCTTTGGATCTACAACAGGTCCTCAACAATCATTTGAAGGTATTTGATAATGTTCCCTAAGGTCTCCCACATACTTGAGAACATGGTCTTTCTATTCACTTGGTTCCAGGAAGTTTTTTGCCCAATATCAAGCCTTACAGATATCCCTATGCCAAGAAAAGTGAAATTGAGCATATGGTTGCAGAAATGTTAGAGGATGGAATAATTCAACCTATCCAAAGTTCTTACTCGTCTCCAGTAATATTAGTGCACTAAAAGGATGGCTCATGGAGTATGTGTGTAGATTATAGAGAGCTCAACAAGATCACTATTAAAGGTAAATTCCCAATTCCAGTTATTGATGAAATGATATATGAATTACATGGGGAAATTTACTTCACCAAGTTGGATCTTCGATCAATTTATCATCATATTAGAATGAAGAAAGAGGACATTGCAAAAACATCTTTCTGGACTCATGAAGGCCATCATGATTTTTTGGTCATTCCTTTTGGCCTTACAAAATGTGCCTTCCACATTTCAAGGTTTGATGAATTCCATCTTCAAGTCCTTTCCTTGAAAATTTGTGATAGTGTTGTTTGATGATATACTGATCTACGATATATCTTGGGAAGCCCATGTTCAACATGTTGATAAGGTGCTAACACTATTGGAGGAACAACAATTATATCCAAAACAATCCAAATGTTTGTTTGGAGTACAGGAGGTGGAATAGCTGGTTCATATAATCTCTCATTAAGGCATTAAGGTAGACCTTAACAAAATTAAAGCGAACTAGGAATGGAAGATCCCTACAACCCTAAAACTCCTTAGGGGATTTATCGGGTTGAAAGGATATTTTCACAATTTTGTTCAGAATTATGGGAAAATAGCAACACCCTTAACAACATTACTGAAAAAGGATGCATTTCCATGGACTCTAGATGCAACTAAATCCTTTCAAGAATTCAAAGACGCCATGTGTAGAGCTCTAGTCTTGGATACACCTGATTTCACAAAAACCTTTGTCGTGGAATGTGATGCATCAGGGAATGAAATTGGTGATGTTCTAATGCGAGATGGAAGGCCCCTTGCCTTTGAAATATGACCAATTAAGGGGAAGATTATACATAAATCAATTTATGAGAAGGAAATGCTAGCAATTATACATGCCCCGAAACAATGGCACCCCTACTGTTAGAAACACAGGATCATAGAGCAAAAATAATAAACAGAAATGCAAATATAATCACACATACAAATTACAAGAGAGAGACGGATATATCGTCATTCACCCAAGATGGGTTACATCCACACTGAAATTGCCAGTCCTTTTTATCAAACCGTCCAACAAGGTGAAGGGATACAACCTGCAGCACAGCCATTGCACTTCCTCTTCATTGTCTCACAGTCTCTCTTCACGATCTTAGAGATCTTTACAATGCAGAAAACATAATACATCAACCCTAGTCGTATTACAATGTCTTTCTTTTATAGGTGAAATACAATGGGAAAATACCACGGGATACAATATCATCTATGATGTTGATGTATATGTAACTTCGGAATGTATTTCATTTATATATATTTATTGTAATTCTACAGAGATGTATTATTCCTCTATACGGAAGTGTTGTCATTTGTATTGACAAGTGTCGCAAGTGTGTTAACTTGCCTATGGGTTATTAGACCACCTTAAAAGGAGTCGTCCCGATATAATGTAATATGAAGTTATTGTACCTAGCTAGAAAAGTCGGCCCCATAAGGTTATTGGGCAAACATGACGAGTATTTCACTCTATAACTCAAAGCATAAACATTATTACCTTTGGGAGAGGCTTGGAGATAGAGTTCTTGTTCTATAGTAAGCTTTCCTTGTTCTTTCTTTGCAAAGTTAGGAACATCTATGTTATTCTCTTCAAGCATCTTGGCCATGATGTCCAATTTCTTCTTGAAGCAAGATTTCTCAGGATGAGTTCCTTTGCAGCAATAAGAACACTTGGGCTTCTCCTTCTTCATCTTCTTGGATTTTGAATCTCCATCAGAATCCTCTTCATCTAACAATATCTTTTGTTTGGATTTGTCATTCTTAAAACTCTTTACTCCATGAGCAACAAGTGCAAAGTATTTGGAGGGTGATTGATCCCTCATTTGGACCAGCTTGTCTTTTTCTTGAGTGAGCGAATCAATGAATGCATCCAAGGTTGGAATCTTCCACTTGGGAACTGCAAGTCTTGTAGAATGAAAAGTAGACACAAATACTGAGTATTCAGAGCTCATTTTTGACAGAATGGTAAGGATTAATTGCTCATCCTTCTTCTCTACACCACATTGCTTGAGTTGAAGAAATAGGTTCTTGCATTTTGAGATGAACTCCTCCATAGAATCGAAATTACTTGGACTAAGAGAGATCGACTCAATCTCCAACAAATGACCTCTGAGCTTATCCTGTTTTCCCAAGAGAGACTCTAGCTTTGTCCACACTTCATTTGGAGTTGATAGAGAATCGATATGGAATAGAAGATCCGGAGATATAGAGAGACAAAGTAACCCATAAGCTTCATCAATCCTATTGAACCATTGGATTTTAATGCAACGGCTCCTGGATCAGTTTCAAGCCCCATAGTGACTCTATACAATCCTTTGCTCCGAAGCTGTATGATCATATGCACCTTCCAGTCAAAGAAATTGAAGGGAGTGAGAGTCACAACTTTGGCTTGATTTTTGTCCATATTGATGCGCTCCTAGTGATGGTAATACCTGCAAAAAACACTCTTGGAAATTGTTTTGAATCAAGCTAGTTCTGATACCATGTGATATTTTCAATTACTAGGAACTAGATTCATTAGACAATTTCACCATGGAATATTTTAGACAATGAGAGAAGAAGAATAGAGAGAATAAATTATGGAAAACACTCTGTATCTTATTCATTGATATGATAACAATATATAATACATACTCCATGGAGAAAATTGAATTTCTTTGAAGCAATATGGAAAGAGCAAAAAGAAAAGGCTTAGAAATGACAAAAAAAACCCTAGGTGGCAAAAGCAGTTTCCAAAACTGTGCTAGAGGCTCACGAATTTGGAAAGTATGGTATGGAAGCTCATGAGTGAGGTAAATGGAATGTAATGATGGATTTAGAAGGTTATATATGATGTGGAGGTCGAATTGGTCAAGTGGCAAAAGATTCCAAGTAAACTAGCTTTATCTTTTCCACTAGAAAGCAGAAAAAACAGGACAAAGCTAACTAAAACTGGATAGTGTCTTTCTAATTCAGGAATGGAATAAAATTAGACAAAATCCAAGGAAATATTATCCAGAATCTATCCAAATTCTTTTTTGTGAATGAGGATAGCATGTGGTCCACTAAAAGACAAAACTGGCCTATTCTACCTAGTCAAAACTCAGGAAAATAATCATAAATGATTAATTAATTTTATCCTAAGTCTAGAATGACATAGTGGGTTTTTTAAATGTTCCAACAGAAGGTTCATGGGTTCTCTCATTGACACTTGGCTTGACTTGATTGATTCAAGGGTTTGAATATTTCCCTCCCAATTCCTTGTAAAAATCATGCCCCCGTACTCTCGTTGCATTACATAGTTAGTTGTGGGTATTTTTTTAAAGCATATTTACATGATATTTATGATTTCTATTGTGCCTGGCTGGACATAAACCATATGCATCAATTTTAACACTAAATCGATGGTGGGGACTTGGCCTTGAAATCCTCACCATGATTTTATAACAATATTACATCATTTATATGTTAATTACAATGGGGTCGAAATCAGGATATTACAAACTTCGCCACAACGCGATACTTAGCCACCAAAGATTTATTAATACATGGTATTTGAACCACATAGTACCTCGATGCCTCCAACAACAAATACAATGACATGTTGCTTTCCTACTATGGGATCCTTATGTCTGAGTAGGATAAATTATTCTAGTGTGACCCCTAACAAGGGTCATTAGGTTGCATACCTTGATAGTTTGATGGCTCTTCCCAACCCACAAAATATATCAACAACAGCAGCCAGGAGTATGTAAACGGTGAGACATTAACCTGAGTATCTTTTGCATCTACAAGAAACTCATTAAGTAGGAATGTATCCCAATTCATTTGTACACCCTGCACACACTACTCTACCGCACCGATGACGGATATAGTGACTTGGTTTGCTCTATTCTTCCTCAACAACTTGGTAGCTAATAACTTGGAAATGAACTAGACACCCTTGTCACTAATAGAGGCTACATCGAAGCCCCTGTTACTCTTTGTTATATTATACTTTTCCTTCATTCTGGATGCAAGGTTACTATCCCATTCTTTCCCAACGAAGAATTGCGACGGGCCCACCCCGACCTTAGGTAGACCCGTGATGTTGGGAATAAAATGTGTGTCAATTGTACCTTAGTCTCTAACCACAAGAAGCCTCCATGCAAACATAATAAGAGTTGCTTCATGCATGCATTGGCCTCTGCGGTGCAGCCAAGGTGTGGTAGATGTATTAGTGGCAACATACCGGGTCTGGCCACACCCAAAACCCACTGCTGTAGTTCCAATTCAATAGGATGGCCTTCCGCTGAAACAATAGGCCTCATATAATGTGTGTAATTAAATTCAACGAACTTGCTAACATAATGGTCTACATACAACAACTTTTGAATGTTCTTCAATATGTCTCCTTGTATAATGACTCCTTTTAGCACTGCGACGGTATCCAACTGGTGACATGCATTGTTCAACAAATTAACTACTTTGACTCTCAAATTATGGGGTGGGACATACTCTGGAAAGAAAGTCGCAAATCCCAATGCGTATGCTCCAACTTCATGATGTTCCTTTGTCCTCGGCTCTGGGTTAGGTCTATTCACCTTTCTTGTCTTTCGGGGTACATTAACAGGAATTTGAGATGACACAAATTTAGATAGCTCTGGGCTCACATAGAAATATCCAGGCATTAGAACCTCCTTGACAAAACCTTCAGCATCATTACCAGCTGACATGAAAACCTTCATTTGTATAGCTTACGAGTGCACCATCTCGTGACACAGATAGCTCGGCTTTGGTTTCTTTCACTCTACTACAATAGCTTGATTAAAAATGAAGAATGAGCGAGGGAGAAGTGGGATTTTTAAGTTTATCCCTCGTGTGCGATTCGTTTGTCATTATCGAGATAAAATAAATGTACTTGATCCTCCAATTATGAGGGTGGTAACAATGGATATCTTCACACACTTCCATCATTTCATCATTTATTCAAAAATACAAGTAGCACTGCCACTAAATATGTCATAAAAGTAGCAATAAATGCTCAATAACTACAACTTCTATAGGTAGGAGTCACTCCAAAACTTCGATAGAGAACCAAATTTCGATAGAAATATAACTTCGACGCAAATAAGAAGTTGGGGTTTCTAGGTGACAGAAACAACACTCTGACACATTGACTTTGACAAATGACCAAATCCTACATAAGAAAAAGACTTTGAAACACCGGGGAGTTGGGGTTTCCAGCTGACAATTATGGAACTTCAATAGAAATAACCTTGACTAGAAAACTTCGTCATACCAGGAACTTGGTGTTTGAATAATGCTCCGACATAATTGTACATCGTCATAAACACTTCGACACAAGTAACTACAACATAATCTAATTAAATTTTCTTTTTCTATGTACAAGTATGCAAGCAATCATATTCACTTCGACACCACGCGACTGTCCCAGTAAGGCTTTAGCCAGATCCCATTCACCAATCTTTGAAGGATTTGGCCATCCAATGTCTGTAAATGTACTACATTTCCTTCTGTAACAAAATTAATAACATATGCCCCTAGCCAATGTTTAAAAAAATTGTTGTCATATAGAAGAACTAAGTCACCTCGCTGAAATTGCTTCTTAATAATGTGGCAATCATGCCATGCTTTTTCACGATATTTTCCACTTGTTGATGAAAAATTGCGATGAAGTAGTCTTCCTCCAATTGGGTTAACTACATTAATCTTTCTTAAATAGCACCAGTATCAGACATACCTATGAAAGTGACGATTCTTAAGCTTGGGATAATACACTCCATGGGCATTACAACCTCTTGTTCATATATCAACTTGAAAGGTGTATGAACTGTCAACCTTTTACACGTCATCTTATAGGCCCACAATATTGCAGGGATTCTTAAGTCACAGTCGTCACAGTTCAAATTACAAACTTTAGTTAGTGCATGTTCCAGAATTTTATTGAATGCTTCAACAGCTCCATTTTCTTGCGGGTGGTATGGAGTACTCTTATGATGATAGACCTAAAATTATTCAGCAAGGGCCTCTATAGTATTATTAAAAAAATATGTACCTTGATCACTTAGTAGGACATGCATACATCCAAACTTGGTGATGACATTCTAAAATAAAAACTTCGCAGCAGTCACCGTTGTGCGGTCCCATACTAGAGTAGCTTCATCCCACTGTGCAAGATAATCTATCGCAGTGATAATATATATTTCTCCTGTCCTTCTTCCTGGTGGGTTAGTAGGTCCCACAAATTCAACAACCGACTTATCGAATGCCTGCAATGTAACCTGGGGTATAAAGGGAATTTCATCTCTTCTTGAAGGCTTCCTAATTCTCTAACACACATCACAGTTATAACAATACTTTTTAGCATATTTGTGAAGGATCGACCACCATAATATTGCTCTTAAGATCTTCTGTGTTGTAGATTTATCTGCATAATTGCCTCCCACCACTCCATCATGAGCCTCAGTTAGGATAATTGGTCGCTCATGCTCCAAAACACAACGATGCAATACTTCATCCTATCCTAGCTTATACAATTGACTAGTGATCAATTCATATTCTGCAGCCTTAACTACCAACTACTTCTTCTGAGCAGTCGCATATCCTTCTAGTGGTACTCCCGTGGAAAAAAAATGTTGCAATATCTTGAAAGTAGTCATCAACCAATTTTACTGACAAGGGATGTGCATCTCGTAAGTTGTCTTCTAGTCTAGTTGGTGCTTCTCATGTTTCTAACCTCAATAGATGGAAGGGGATTGCATTTAGCCTATCAGGATTGACTAAGATTTCGAAATCATATTCCTGAAACAATTACAACCATTGACAAATATTCCCCCCCAACACTGGCTTGTTAACTAGGTACTTCAACGCAAAGTGGTCAGTAAAAATCTTAAAATGACTACCTATCAAATAATGTCTAAACTTTTGTAATGCATATACCATGGAAAGTCCTTCCCTTTTAGTCATAGTGTAGTTTCTTTCTGCAGTAGACAACTTCCTACTGACAAACGCAATAGGATGGTCAATAAAACCCTCACATGGATGAGGAAGTACCACCCCTAAAGTGACAGAAGAAGCATCGGCATGAACATGAAATTTATTTATTTATTTATTTTATTTTTTCAATTGGGGAATATCAAAATAGGCATTGTAACCATATTCCAATGAAACTTTTCATCATTCCTAAGTGTTTTTTCCATTGGCATTGTTATATAGGCATAACCTTTAATAAACTTCTTGCAATATCCTGTGTGACCCATAGTTGTTCTCAATTGTCAAACTGAATTTTGTGGAGGTATATCAACAATAATGGCAATCTTTGCAGGATCTACTAGAAAGCCTTGATTACAAACAACATGTCCCAATACTATGCCAAATCGAGCACAAAGTATGCATTTCTTGATATTCAAAGAAATTTGATTTTGTCGACAACATTCTAACATCAATATCAAATTGTCGATATGATTCTTCAGTAACCCATAAAATGTCCAATCATCAAAATATACTTCTAAAAAAGTATGAATAAACTCCTTAAAGGCAATGATAACTACCCGTGAAAAAATGGCAGGGGCATTCTTCAGGCCAAAAGGCATTACCTTGTATTGAAAGTAGCCCTATTCTGTTGCAAAGGTTGTTTTATTTCGATCCTGCTTAGCAATCATAATCTGGTGATATCCAGAGAATCCATGCATGAAGGAGTAGGGTACCTGTCCTCTGAGAATTTCAAGTACTTCGTCTATAAACGGAGTTGGAAAAGGATCATGTAGACAGGAATCATTCAACTTCCGCAAGTTGACACAAATTATGATCTCTCTATTTTTCTTGTCTTGTAACACCATAGGGATGATCCACTCTGATTATTCAACATGTTCAATGATTCTCGCATCAAGCCTTATGTCGAGCTCTCCTCTGACCTTTTCCTTGTACCGCAGATTTAATTTGTATGGCCACTGCTTAACTGGCTTAGTGCCTGGTTTCCGAGGAATCTTCATTTCACCCAGATCACCAGCTATACCTTTCATTTCCAAAAATTTAGTAGGAAACAAATCTTGGAACTTATGCAGCAAGTCAGTAATTTTACCCACGGTTTCATCATCCCAGTAAGCACCTATATTTGCAAACTTTGGGTTCTCAATAGAGCCAATATTGACCTTTTTAATCTTCAAAGAGTGCAGGAATTTATTTGATGAAATGTTTGGCCCCTTCAAATCATGACTTCCTTTGCTTTCTAGAATATGGATACCCATCGAATCATCATCTTTTGGTTCTCTGTTGATGTTGTAGCACTCCATCATTTTCTTCACTGTGGCAAGTTAGACATTGGTCCCGGAATTTATTCAAAATTTTTAGCCTTGATAATCTATAGAGCCGCATATATGGTAGGAATTCCATCTTCATAATCAAATGTGTGTTTAAAGCTTGTAGCCATATTGTCCGATTCTATTTTTCCTTGTCGCAGCTCTTGCGACGTATACCAATTTCTTGGAATAATGTCAAGGGTATGGATGAACATATGTACCCACTCTTTCCTGGGTATATTCTTCCAGATTGTACTGCAGGTATCCAAATGATCAGAGGGACTAGTAAGTCCCATATATTTCTCTCCAATATAGCGGATTCCTTCTCCAAACCGAATTTCTAAGTATCTTCTGCAGTGCGACCAACCGGTTATAGATTGCTTATGTGTAGACAACCATCTCATCGATGTTGCTTTCCGGGTGGCATCCAGAGATAATAAGCATTGTTGCTCAAGCAGCCTAGTTTCAAAGTCCTCAATAAACTGACCCACATTTGGCTAACCTTCATAAGTAGGGAGACTACATACGTCTATTCCAACGCAACACAACAACTTCGTCACATGAGCACATCTTGGTCCGAGTCGTGTCCAGGAAGCATGAGGGGGACAATAGTTCGACTGAATGAGTTGTCTCTATTATGGAGGAAGCTTAATAGAAAGAATGAGCAAAAGCAAGATTACGCAATACAACTAAACACAAATACGCATAGACAATATGAAGGAATGCGAACTGTTCTTCTATTACTTGCAAACAAATCAAAACTGATATATGTTACAATGTTATACATGCTTATATAGAATTTTGAGACACTTGGGTGCCTACCCGTTACGTCCTGTTACAAAGAAGAAGTTAGAACGGTTTCAACAGTTCAACCGTTACAGTCGACTGGAAGATAGAGAGACAGTCTGTCGAAGTTCGATAGTCGCTAGTCGCATGTCGATGTCATGACATGTGAGGTTGTAGAACATGTCGAAGGTGAAGAACATGTTACAGTATGTCGAAGTCGAGACTCGTCGAAGTTCTGTCGAAATCGAAAACCTGTCGAAGTTCTGGAGTTGTCGAAGTCATGTCGCGTCGAAACTTGTCGAAGTTGTATCAATAACGATGACTTGGTCGGGGATGTGTCGAAGTTAGCATCTGACAAAAAATGCCAACTATGATGTGCATCAAACCTCCTTCCTTAAGAAGCAATGGACCCCATTGTTTGTTTGCGAAGGTGAGGAAACTTGTCAATTATGTCAGGAGCAGAATACCACTTTCGTTGAGATGGGAGCTGGCTAGCTTTGGCAACCTAAAACAAGGGAATTGTGCTCGTCATTGTGAGGCATACTCGTTGTCCCACAATAGTGTTGCGAGGAAGAGGCTCCTGAACATATGGATGGATGTCTTTGGGTGCTGTTGTGGAGAATTCGTTATGTTCCAACAAAGGTGCATGGTATGGTCGAAGTAGATCCACGTTAAAGACTGGATGCAGACCCATGCAAGCAGGAATGTCGAGTTGGAAAGCGTTTTTGCCAATCTATCGAAGAATACTGTACGACCCATATCACAAAGGATTGAGCTTCCTGAAAGGACTAGTTAAATGCTCCTTCTTAAGATGTAGCCAGACCTTATCCCCAATTTGGAAAGTATGAGGAATACCATGCTTGTCATGTCGGGCCTTAGCTTTCTCGTTCTCTCTGTGAAACATATCCTATGCTTGTCACTGAATGTTGCAAATCTGTTCTCGAAACTTGACTTCTTTGTCAACTTCTTGTTGGCTATGATCTGAGTCAGAGTTCGGCTGTGTCGAGGATTTGATCAAGTCGATAGGTGCTGAGGGTTGAAATCCGTAACAGAATTCAAATGGACTCTTTCTCATAGAGTTGTGTTGAGCACGATTGTAGCTATGTTGTATGTAGGGAAGACTATCATCCCATGTACGTCGATGCTGGTGATTGTACATGCGAAGCAGTTGTACTACCAAGCGATTTACAACTTTCATCTATCCGTCGGTATAAGGATGGAAAGCTATCGACAATGAGAGTCATGTGTCTAGCTGTTGCCAGAGGGTCTTCCAAAAGATGCTAATGAATCTGGAATCTCAGTCGAAAATGATGGTTGTGGGTAAACCAAAGTGTTTCCAAACATGTGTAAAGAAGAGCCGAGAGGTCTGTTGCACTGCCGTGGTCTTCTTACATGGTATGAGAATGGCCATCTTGGAAAATTGGTCGACTACTAGTAGTATCACATCATGATGATGTTTGGTAGTAGGATAACCCATCAAGTAGTCCATAGATATAGATTCCCATGCTCGACTAGGAACTGGCATAGGTGTATACAATCCCTATCATCGATTAGGCGGCTTAGCAATGGCACAAACCACGCATGATCGAATGTACTTGTTAACGTCATATTTAAGTGTAGGCTAGAAGAAATACTTCTGCAAAATAGCAAGTGTCTTTGTTGCTCCAAAATGTCCTGCAGTCTTGTTGTAGTGCGCATCCAAAACAAGATGTTGTCGTTGCTCACTAGTCGGTAAACAAAGTTGTCCAAGCTTGTATAGCAAGGTGTCTTTCAGAAAGTAGTCAGAGTCTGAGGTCGACCACTTGTTAGTTTGTAACTGTTGGTAGACTGCTGAAAAGTCATTGTCGTCCTCATACAACTGTTGCCAAGTGGTCATTTTGTATCCCTGCATACTCATCACTGTCAAAAGGAGAGTAATGGGTGGTCGACTATGGAAATCTGTGGCGGCATTAGCTTTCCCTTTTCAATACTTAATCACCAACTAGAATTGTTGTAGGTTATTAATCCACTTGAGTTGTCGGTTTTGTATACAACTTTGATTCTGTCGGAGCAAACTGTAGAGGCTTGTGATCAGTGAAGATGATCATTTCCTTGCCAAGGATGTAATGCCTCCATTTCTTGAGAGCTTGCACAATGGCGTATAATTCTTTTTCGTATGTCGAGTATCTTCTAACTGTGTCATTAAAAGTCTTGGAATGAAAAGCGACTGGGTGACCAGACTGAGTGATCACTGTGCCCAAGGCATAGTCCGATGCATTTGTATCAATCTCAAAGGGCTGATGCAAATCAGGTAACACAAGTACTGGTGCAGAGCAAAGCCTGTGTTTGAGCTGTTCAAAAGCTACTTGATGTTTTTATGTCCATTGGAACATAGTTTTCCCGTTTCCCTTCGTCGACTGATTCAAGGGCCAAGCTATGTGACTGAAGCTGATTATGAATCGTCGATAGAAATTCGCCAAACCAATAAAACTTCTTAGTTCTCGAATGCTTCTAAGAATGGGACAATCTTGGAGGATCTCTACTTTGTTTGGATCAACGTGAATGCTTGCAGAGTCAATTACATGCCCCAAATATTTGATGCTAGTCATTGCAAAAGAGCACTCAAGTCCATGTTCAGATAGAGCCAATGTTGCTGTAGAGTGTGGAGGACTTGTCGAAAATGTTCGACATGTTCTTCCCATGATCGAATGAAAATCAATATGTTGTCAAGATAGACAATAACCCATTTTCCGATGAAAGTTCGTAGAAGGTTATCCATATGTCGCATGAAGGTTGCAAGTGCATTGGTTAAGCTGAAAGGCATGACTAGCCATTCGAAAAATCTTTCCTTGGTCTTGAAAGAAGTTTTCCAAACATCTGAGGGATCGATTGGAATATGATGGTATCCCGACTTGAGGTCGAGCTTAGTAAAGAATTTAGCACCTTTCAGACAGTCGATAAGCTCGTCTATCTGCGGCAGAGGTGATCCGGATTTATGTGGGAACGAAACAAAAGATAGCATATACAAAATCATATACAGAGATATATTGCAAATAACACAGTGATACAGTAAACACATATTCTATTAAATAGCGGAAATAGAACAGACTGTAAAATACAATAGCTAGAATGGTGGTAGCTATCTCTGAGAAGAGATGTGGCCGCTATGCTCATTCGTGCCAAGATGAATACAAAGAGAGGCCGAAAGGGCCTATTTATCATAAGCATGAGGGAAAGAATCCCAAACATCCAAAAACCTAACCCTAGAAGATGAACCGTCATAAAGTTTGCGGCCCCAAGGTGGTTAGTTGAACAGTCAACTTCCCGGGGTCATAACTTTTGCATACGATCTCCGTTTGGGGTGCTCGGTAGCCCGTTGGGAAGGTCCATCCGAGATTTACAACTTTCGACTGGGCCCAAATGCATGCCAAAGGCAACCATTTGGTCACCCAAATCGCCAAAAAATGTCGTTTAGGGCCTCAAAATGGCTCCGAAAGTTCAGGACCCGAAAAACTGCTAAAAATAGTAATTTACCAAAACTGCCAGAAGACTGTTTTGAGCCAGTTGGAAGAGGTGGGCCGCCACCGATATCCACCTGGATCAATCCTCCATCCTTAGGAAGAAATGGTCTCCATTGCGTTAAATCCCTTATCATATGTCGAGCTGTGTGTCGAGCTGAGCTCTTGGTGCGACATTTGCTGAAGTGGAAAGGTTGCCTTACTTTGACATCTTCAGAGGGTTGTAATTGTTGTTGATGGATGCGCTGGAGCTGTTTGGTTGTTGTGGTATCCTTGGTATGCACCAGTGTGGATGGTTTCTTTTTGGAGGAGCGCCTTGAATGCGTGGCCTTGCACTGTAGAGGTACCCGAATAGGCGATGCGGCACTGAATTTGTGTTCTTCTTGTTTCTGCTGAGTAGAAGGATAATGTGCAGAGGTTGTGGATGCCTCTGCGATCTGATGTACACCTTTAGTGGCAATTGCGAATAGGGAAAATTTCCCAGTGTGGGAGATTATCTTCCTTCCCTGCTTGGTTGGGGTAGGTGAAACTGTCTCTGGTATCCGATAGAGTTGTCCTCCCAAAGTGACAATGACACTGCGAGGTCGGGATTCATATACAGCATGACGCTTCCACATATATGGTTGTCCTAAAAGAACATCACATACTTCAAGTGGGACCACATCACACAATACCTCATCTTTGAAGGGCTTGATGCCATATGGTAGGTGACATTGGTGACTGACACGGATCCTTCGTCCTTGGCTTAGCCATCCAATGGTGTATGGTTGTGGGTGTGGCGTTATTGGTAGCTTCAATCTCTTGATGACTTCTTCTGAGATCAGGTTCTTCTGGCTGCCGCTGTCCACAACAAAGTGTAGGGGAATTCCCTTCACCCACATCTGTGAGTGGAAAAGGCGCTCCTCTGCCTCCGACTCTTCAGGCTCCTCTGGCTGAATCTGTGTGGTGGCAACAACGGCACTGGGTTCTGCATCAATGATCTGCTTCCCTTTTCGCGCGGCTGTGAAATTAGGTTCCGAGTCAGAATCGGAACCGGGATCTGATTCTGAAGCTTTTATCTCAGCCACCAATGACTGTTTTGAGCGACAATCATCAGTGTTGTGCCAGGGGCTTTTGTGGAACTCGCACCACTTCCCAGTGTCCTTGTTTGTCTTTTCTTTACCCTTCTTCGCCTGTGGTTGGGACTGGTTGTCCTTTTCCTGCCCCGTGTTCTGCGAGCCAGAGTTTCCCTTTCCCTGCTTCTGCGCAGGTCCGAAGTCACGCCTGTTCTTTTGCTGAAATTTCTGCTCAATTTTGACAGCATATCGATAGGCGGATCCGAGTGAAGAGATTTCCAGGAAATCCATCTCTGTTCGGATGTACCGGTGTAGGCCACTGCGATATTTGAGTACTAGGTGCCGCTCGGATTCCTTGATACCTAGCTTTGTGCGCAAGGTATGAAATTTGTTGGTGTACTCCGACACCGTTTGGTCCCTCTCTTGATGCAGAATGGTCCATTTTGTGTACTGGTCATCATAGTTTCCAACAGGGTAATATTGTTCCTTGACGGCATCTATAAAAGAGGCCCAAGTGGGATTGGAATATTCAAACAATCTAGACTCGTCTGATGAGTTTTGCTCACAATACGTTTCCCACCAATTTTTGACATGGGGGACGGCCTTGAGGAGTGCAAAGACGATCTTTTCCCTATCGGAAAAATTGTGGACAGAGAAATACCCTTCTAGTAGATTCAACCATTTATCTGACGCATCGGCATCGATTTGGCCTTCAAATAAAGGGATATCAAAATTAACTTGTACCTTGAAGGGAGTCGTATCTCCGAAATGGATGCTCGTTGAGGGTGCATGTGCCGCTGTTGGCATGCGTTGAAGGATTTGGGTGAAATTATCCATCATCTTGTTCCTCTGTCGCGCGAGGGCTTCCTCGAGCAACAACTTGATAGGATCTACTGCTCCGTCGTCTCTCTTTTCTTCCGCCATGGGAGGCCGTTTGGGGCGGCGAGAGTGGTCTTCCCCAAGTGAAACTAGTTCGAGACCCAAATCTCTGTATCCTGACCTCGTCGGGGACATGCACCGAGAAACGATCAAAGAGCAGACCGCTCTGATACCACTGATCCGGATTTATGTGGGAACGAAACAAAAGATAGCATATACAAAATCATATACAGAGATATATTGCAAATAACACAGTGATACAGTAAACACATATTCTATTAAATAGCGGAAATAGAACAGACTGTAAAATACAATAGCTAGAATGGTGGTAGCTATCTCTGAGAAGAGATGTGGCCGCTATGCTCATTCGTGCCAAGATGAATACAAAGAGAGGCCGAAAGGGCCTATTTATCATAAGCATGAGGGAAAGAATCCCAAACATCCAAAAACCTAACCCTAGAAGATGAACCGTCAAAAAGTTTGCGGCCCCAAGGTGGTTAGTTGAACAGTCCACTTCCCGGGGTCATAACTTTTGCATACGATCTCCGTTTGGGGTGCTCGGTAGCCCGTTGGGAAGGTCCATCTGAGATTTACAACTTTCGACTGGGCCCAAATGCATGCCAGAGGCAACCATTTGGTCCCCCAAATCGCCAAAAAATGTCGTTTAGGGCCTCAAAATGGCTCCGGAAGTTCAGGACCCGAAAAACTGCTAAAAATAGTAATTTACCAAAACTGCCAGAAGACTGTTTTGAGCCAGTTGGAAGAGGTGGGCCACCACCGATATCCAGCTGGATCAAGAGGGTACCGATTCTTCACCTATATTTTGTTGAGAGATCTGTAGTCGATGCACATGCGCCAAGTCCCATCTTTCTTCAGAACTAGGACAACTGGACTTCCACAAGGAGAGGAGATGGGTCGGATATGACCTTTGTCGATTAATTCTTGGATTTATCTGGGAATCTCTTCATTTTCGAGAATGGATCTTCTGTAAACAGATGCGTTATGCAAAGAAGAACCAGTAACAAGTTCAATGGAGTGTTTTACCTGACAATGTTGAGGTACTCCATGTAGATCTTGAAAGAGGTTCTAGTACTCATCGATAATATGATCGACTTGCTGCATCTGTCAAGAACAGCATTGGTCGGTGACTCGACTTGTTGCTGCAGTATTCTTAGAATGTTGCAGCTTGATCATGATTAATGCGAACTTCTGAGCATGATTGATGAGCTTCTTTGTCTGTTTGTCCAGAGGTAAGGTTTCCCAAACAGGGCGTCCGCTATAGAGAGTGGTGCCACGTCATAGAGTACTTCATCTTCAAAAGGAATTATGAAGTAGGCGAGTTTGCATTGTCGAGTGATCATTAGTTCTTGTCCATCCTTCATCCAATCGATGTTGTAAGGCTGAGGATGCGGAGTGGTAACAAGACCTAGTTTCTTCATAAGTTCTTCAGAAATGAAGTTCTTTTGGCTCTCGTTGTCCACGATCAGATGCAATGGATTGCTTTGGACCAATATCCACGTATGGAAGAGGCGTTCTCGTTCCTCCTCGTCGACAATAGTCAAGGCTGCTCGAGTGGTCGAGGTCAAAAGGGTCATCGCGTCTGGATCGGATTCTTCCATCGTCTTGTCAAATGCGTCGGAGGTCGACACTTTCGTCAAAAATGTCTTCCGAGCTTTGCATTCAGACGTATCATGCCGAGATGAGTGGTGGTAATCGCACCATTTTTCGGTCGGCGGTTGTTTGCTACGTTCCCTCTTGTAAAAAGGCTTCTTACCACTGTCAGGCTTTGGCGGTGTCGACTGAGAAGATTTTGACTTGTTGAAGTCAACTGATGCCTTCTTGTCTGGTGTTCGTCCTGATGTTGGTTTTGTCATGAAACGTGCTTTTCGTTTCTACTTGGTTTCCAGTTTGCTGGTGTAGTGGAAAGCATCTGCAAACGTATTGACAGTCAGAAATCCCATCTCCTACTGGATGTACTGGGACAATCTACTGGTATATTTCAGAACAAGCAATTTCTCTTCTTCTTGGATGCCAAGTCCTGCCATAAGTCAGTAGAAGTCATGGGTGTAACTCTGTACTGATTGGTCTTTCCATTGCATTAATTATTGACACTTCGTATATGGTGCTCGAGGTATTTCGGCGGGTAAAATTCCTTTCGGATGTGTTCGATGAATTTATCCCATGTTTCGATGGGGTCTCCGCTTTTCTCCATCTTTGTTGAGAGGTTCTCCCACCAACAGTGCATGGAGGTAGACATATTTAAGGATGCAATGGTGATCTTTTCAGCTTCGGAGAGTTGATTTATAGTGTAATAGGATTCCAATTGCTACACCCAAATGTCGACAGATTCCGTGTCAATCTTACCTTCAAGATTCAGTATATCCAAATTCATTTGCACTTTGAAGGGATTGATTTTATCGGAGTGAGTTCTCGTCGAGGATCCTCCGGATATCGAAGCGAATCGCAAGAGAATCTCGTTGAATTGGGTGAACGTTTCAGTCCGTTGTCGAGCCAGAGCTTGCTCAATAAGCTGTATTGTCTCGTCGGCTGCATGTTTATCGTCTGTTTCTTCTATCATTTTTGGAGATCGCGTCTGCTTGGATTGCTAAGATTGTGAGTGAGTTTGAACCGACATAAGTCACGTAACTTCGAGAGAAGTGTATACGCTGAACTTAAGAACGAACAAAACTGAGTGCGCTCTGATACCAATGACTTGGGTTATGTCCAGGAAGCACGATGGGGACAACAGTTCGACTGAATGAGTCGACTCTATTATGGTAGAACCTTAATAGACAAAATGAGCAAAAGCAGGATTACGTAATACAACTAAACACAAATACGCACAGACAATTTGCAGGAATGCGAACTGTTCTTCTATTACTTGCAAATAGATCAAAACTGATATATGTTACAATGTTATACATGCTTATATACAATTCTGAGATGCTTTGGTGCTTTCCTGTTATGCTCAGTTACAAAGAAGAAGTTAGAATGGTTTCAACAGTTCAACCGTTATAGTTGACTGGAGGACGGAGAGACAGTCTGCCGAAGTTCGATAGTCGCTAGTTGCATGTCAACATTGCTTGTTGATGTCGTGACCTGTGAGGTTGTAGAACATGTCTAAGGTGTAGAACATGTGACAATATGTCGAAGTCGAGACTCATCGGTGTTGTGTCGAAATCGAAAACCTGTCGAAGTTCTAGAGTTGTCGAATTCATGTCATGTCGAAACTTGTTAAAGTTGTATAAATATCGATGATTTGGTCGAGGATATGTCGAAGTTAGCATCCGACAACAAATTCAAACTACGATGTGGATCACATCCTCTCATGGAGACTGCATGTAACCTATTCTGCTAGTTTTCAAGAGCTTCACCAGAATCATAAGAGAAAGAACTAACACTCTGCTAACTGATCATATCTTCTGTTGTAAGATTTATATAATCATCAATCCTGGAGGACACATTGTAAATATTATCTCGATCTCGGGCATCATAATCTCCCTGAACTCGTTCTACATACCTCTATACTTCTAATGGATCCAGAAGTGCAATGACTCTAATCTCTTCTTTTTCAAATGCTAGAACTTGGCTTTTTAAAATTTATAATTGTCTAATTCTAAAATTCCCAATCAATCCCTAGTAATGAAGGATATCCAGATTCATTTCATCGACAATCTCTATCACCCAAAAGTATGCATATGTGTGCAAGCCTTCCACTTCAACAGGGACCCAAACCATTCGATCGAATGGTATTAATTTCTGTTGATTAGCTAACCGTATAAATTGAATAGGTGACCATACTAACTTTGGATTACCCATATTATCCCATGTTTGCTTAGTTAGGATGTTGACATCTGAACCCAAATCTAAAATAACAAAATCCATGTCGTAATCACCAATCTGTGCATTAAGTCATAGTTTTTGAATAGTCTTGAGTCTCCTCTAAACATGATTAACAACCCTCTCGGATCTCACTTCTTCCTTAGATTCTCCAATTAAATTTTGTAGTTCTCTTAGAGAAAATTCTCATATTGAACCAGTGCTACACAACGTTTTAGGAAAGAATGAAGAGCACTTACCTTTCCTAAATTCTTATTTGGCGTAGACTTCTCAAAGCGAGGTGGCATTTCGTACACAGGTCCTTCTTCAATCTTGAGCGGCGGGGAGGATGTTGACACACCCTTCATAAATTCATCACGTGCTTCAAAGAATATACTTTTCTCTTTCTGAACATCAAATTGTGGCAGCTTCTGAGCTACTGGCTTGACTCTTGGGTCTCTTAGATTATTATTGTTGTTATTATCTCCACGTGTCGTAGCACCATCCCTTGTGACTACTGCAATAGTATGTTGGCTTTGTCGCAGTTCCGTTGGAATCTTCTACACATTTTGATTCTGGTTCTGGTTCTGATTCTGATTTTTCTTTACTTGCCACTTCGCTATAAGCTATGGAAAATCTTCAATGGTATGATCTAGTGCTCTGCAATACATATATGATGTAGCCGGATGTGAACAATCTCTAGCATAATGTCTAGGGGTGCCATAATTATAACATATCACTTGTCCTCTACCTCTACCAAATCCTCCTCATCCACGACCGGGGAATCCACCTCATGGTTGATTTAATGGCGCAACACTTCTTTCACCTTGACCTTTTCCCTTCATAAGAAATGTGTCTATAGTTCGCTCAATGACCAGCTGATATGATCGACAATGTTTCTCATCATGGCCAATAGAGCCTACAGAACTTACACCATATGTTTTGAGGGGTAGTCACCATCCTCTGTAGCAAGCAGGATTCCTCTGGTCGATAATATATTCCCTTTATTTTAGTTATAAACTAAATGTGAGTGGATAATTTTTTAAAATTTTATCGCATAAAAGAAAACTTATGTGGTATAAAAATAGCTTTAATAAAAGTGCTTTCTTTTTAATGAGTGACTTTAAATTGACAGTGGATTAACCAAATTATAAATATAAAAATTATAAATATAAAAATAGAAATCAATTTCTTGAAGCTCATAAATTAGTTCTGGCGTCTTATGGAGATTTGTTATCTCTTTCCTTTGCATCCTTTGCACATATGTTTACATAGTTTAATATTTTGCATAAATTAGTTCTGGCATCTTATGGAGATTTGTTATCTCTTTCCTTTGCATCCTTTGCACATATGTTTCCAGAGTTTAATATTTCGCATAATTAGTGCTCAAAAGAGGAATCAAGTTTCAAATGGTTAGTATTATGTTATAATAGTGTGGTCTAATTTTATATTTTATACTTTTATTGTTATTATAATGATATTATATTTTATGGGAGTAGTTTATTTATTTTAAGTTTTAGATTTTATAGTGAGTTTTGGCTGAAATATCGTAATATTTTTTGATAAAATCTAAATTTAAAAATGTTTTAATTGTATGTTTGAATTTATAAATAAATTTTATCAAAATATAATTTAAAAACTTCTAAATTTAGATAATTACCATATTTCAATCAAAACTCACCATAAAATTCAAAATATAAAATAAATACACTGCTTATATATATATATATATATATATATATATATATATATATATATATATAAATATTTTCAACCGATATATATAAATATATATATATATATATATATATA
Organism: Larix kaempferi; assembly: GCA_027924585.1. Lineage (NCBI taxonomy): Eukaryota > Viridiplantae > Streptophyta > Pinopsida > Pinales > Pinaceae > Larix > Larix kaempferi. Next base: position 7,887,282 of record BSBM01000434.1, read on the forward strand.
TATATATATATATATATATATATATATATATATATAGTTCATGTGTAATTTAAATAGACGAATCTCTCTAGGTTTGGTCCAGCTGCGTCATGGGATAACCATTCCTGGGTTGGATAATAGAATGGTTGGTGATAATACTTGTCCAAACCCTGTGGGTGTTAAACCCCTTTTGTGTCCTGGTAATTCTCCTGTGGATGAACTCCCGGGAGAGACGCAGATTGCTACTGTGTCCTCGTCTGAGAATTCCTGTTTAAACTTGGATACCTGTCCGGATTCTTTGACTGTTGTTCTTAACCCTGTTGTTGATCTTGAACGTAACAAACCCTTATTGTATCCTAGAATTTCTTCCGAGGAAGAACCCCCTGGTGAGACTCAGACTGCTACTGCCTCCACGTCTTCGATAGCCTGTATAAATTTGGATAATTGTCCGGATAAATTGATGGAGGTTTCTGTCTCTGATACTCCGGGGGCTTGCAGTGTCGGGGGGGAGGGTTTATTGGAACCTCTGAGAATTTTTTCAAAGTTCCCTGCAAAGGAATCCAATGTTTTAACTATTCCTTCCAAGTTTCAGAATGTGACGATTAGGAAGGCTAGGAAAAAGAAATTTGAAACTAAACCTGAGCCTTTAAGAAGTGAAGAAGTCTTGATTGTTGAGGGGGAGTCTACTGGTGGAAATGAATTGGGTCTTAGAGCACCGATACCCATTGTAGACATTTCCTAATGTCTATTACCTCATTGAATGTGCGTGGGTTGGGTGGGGTTTTGAGGGCTAGGGCCCTATCCAACTTCCTACAAATTACTAGCCCCGGTATTGTGTTGATTCAAGAAACTATGTGTTCTGCAGCGGATGCTGTGGCAAAGTTGGGGAATATTTTAACTTATTGGGAACTCTCAACTGTAGATGCTTCTGGTCTTTCAGGTGGTTTGATTGTAGCTTGGAACCCTTTATTATACTCTTTCCAGTCTTACAAGACTCAGTGGGGTATTTTGTTGAAAGGACAGTGCATTGGATTGACTTTTGACCTAACTGTCTTCAACTGTTATGCCCCTTACACAAATCGTCTGGAATTTTGGGAATCCCTTTCTGTTTCTGGTATGTTGCTTGATGAAAATATTATTTTCGCTGGAGATCTAAATTTCACATTATCTCCTTCGGAAATTTGGGGGAGGAAGGCCAGACTTGATCCTTTAGCGGATTTCTTTAGAAGTTTCCTTTTGAAACATGGTCTTATTGACATTGTGCCACCCGATTTGAGTCCTTCATGGAGTAATGGCAGGGGGGGTGATGATGGGGTTCACAAGCGACTGGATAGGTTTTTGGCAAAGGATTCTTTACTAAGGAAGTTTCATAGATTCAGGGCCTGGACTCATGGGTATAAGATATCAGACCATTGGCCCATCTTTCTACAGTTTGATGATTATGGTTTTAAATCAAATTTTCCTTTCAAGTTCAATCATTCCTGGCTGTTGGAGGATGAATTCTGTAAATTGGTAAGTGATTTCTGGTTGAATGCTGACATTGTGGGTGGAAATCCTTTGGATGTTGTCTGCAACAAATTGAGAAGTCTCAAAAAATTGGTGAAAGATTCGATTAAGAAAAGGAAAGAGGCTGACAGAAAGGAACTCATCCTTATTGAAGATAATATACAAAAGATTCACAAGGAAAATTATTTGGGTATGCTGGAGCAGGAGGAATTTGAGGCGGTGAAAGTGCTTGAGAAGACACGAGCTGACATACTGCATAGGGAGGAGATGGAATGGTGTTTAAAAAGCAGGGCATTGTGGATAAAACATGGTGATCGGAATACCAAATTTTTTCATTCGTTTGCATCAGCTCGACGCAATATGAATGCTATTTGGGATCTGACCGATTCTGATGGAAATATCTGCTCTGGTGATGAGGCTTTAAAGTTGGCTGCTTTTAAACATTTTGAGAAAATTTACAACGAAGAAGGCAATTGTGACATCAGGGAACAATTAAAAATTGCTGATCTATTTCCCAGGTTTTTTGATGATGATGAGGCTGCAGCTCCGGGGAGGGAGGTTTCCCTTCAGGAGGTAGAACATACATTAAAGCTTTTTGCTGGTGAGAAAAGTCCCGGACCGGATGGATGGCCGGTGGAGATCTTTACCCACTTTTTTGATATCATGGGACCTGATCTTTTGCAGATGGTAGAGTATACAAGGTTGAGGGGATTTACTTCAGGGGAATTAAACTCATCCTTTGTTACTCTAATACCAAAGAAAGGGAAACCAGCTCACTTTGGAGATTATAGGCCTATTGCTCTGTGCAATTTGGCTTATAAATTGGTATCAAAAATTATAGCACAAAGAATAAAAGGGGCTCTTTCTGAACACATTACGGCAGAACAATTTGGTTTTTTACACAATAGACAGATTCATGATGCCATTGGGGCTTCTCAGGAATTGATCCATTCTATAAAAAGTAAAAGACTCAGTGCTATGCTGTTAAAACTCGATCTGGAAAAGGCTTATGACCGAGTGAATTGGTCTTTCTTGAGGATAATCCTGATTCAAATTGGAATGCCCCTTCTTGTTATAAATTGGATCATGTCTTGTGTAACTTCAGCTAGTATTGCCATCCTGGTTAATGGGTCCCCTACATCCTTTTTTAAGTGCACTAGGGGTGTTCGACAAGGATGCCCACTGTCACCTTTATTGTTCCTGTTGATTGTGGATGCTCTAAGCAGAATGATAAATTTTGCTAAACATGAAGGTTTAATTAAGGGTGTGGACCTGGGTTTGGATTGTCTTGTTTCTCATCTCATCTTTGTGGATGATATTCTTCTGGATGGACTGGCTATGGTGGAAGAATGGAGAGTTTTTCATAACATATTGAACTGTTTCTGCAGAATTTCGGGGATGAAGATAAGTGCAACTAACTCCAGTTTCTTTTTTCAGAATGTGGACCCTGTATTAAGAGATGGTATTATGTCTTTCCTGCCATACAACTGTTTTCCATTAGAAGATGGTCTCAGGTACTTGGGTTTTTTCTTAAGACCTAATAATTATCGGGTTAATGACTGGTGGTGGCTGGTGAGGAAATTTGAGGCTAAAATCTCACATTGGTCAAATAGGTTGCTATCGGTGGGGGGCAGAGTTATTCTGATCAAGGCAGTGCTTCTAGGGATACCTGTGTATTGGTTATCTCTACTTGAAATTAGCAAATATATTCTCACTGTCATCAGGAAGATGATTTTCAATTTCCTGTGGAATGGGTGTTCTGACAAGGCATCTTTAGTTATGACCGGCTGGGAATCGATAGCCATACCTGAGGTCTTTGGAGGCTGGGGTATAAAAGATATTATTGCTTTCAGCGTGGCTTTAAGATCAAAGAGTCTCTGGAGGTGCCTCTTCAAACACAATCTATGGTCCAGAATATCCTATGCAAAATATATTAATATGGATTTAATTGATTGGATAAGACTGGGTATGCCACTGAGTTCGGGATGCTCTCCTTTATGGCGTGGGATGTTGAAAACCTCAGGTTGGTTGCTTAGAGATGTAAGATGGCTTGTTGGGAATGGAATATCCATCAGAATTGGGACTGATAATATTATGGGTTTTAGTCATCCTGTTCATCTAATTAACAAAATCCTGGATTATTTAAGAATATATGGTATTTGCACATTGGAACACATCTGGAATTCTGCAGGACAGAAGTGGCTTCAGTCATCGGATCTGGGCTTTATAAACGAAGATGCCAGTTCCTGGGATATGTACATTAGATCTTTGGAAGCGGCTGGAATCACCCTCACACAGATTGAAGATAAATTGATATGGATTGGGAATGAGAGTTCTGGCATCGTCACGGCAAAAACTGCTTATAACAGGCTTATGCAGGATAAACATATCTATCCACAACACTGGTGGTATAGAAAAATTTGGAAGTGGAAGTTGGCTATGAAACATAAAATCTTTTTGTGGCATGCTCTTCAAGGTATGCTAAAAACTTGGGATACTTTAACTAGGCGTGGTTGGATTGGACCTTGCTGGTGTATTTTATGTAAGGAAAACTCAGAATCGATTAATCATCTTTTCCTTCAGTGCTCTTTTGGTCTGAAAGTTTGGGAATTCTGCTGTGATAAACTTTCTGTTACAAAGATTTGGAGGCGATCTATTTTTGGGGAAGAATTGTTGTATTGGTACCGTGAATCCATTAATACTATCCAGGTTCCAGTTTTTGTATCTTGGGCAATATGGTATTACCGGAACCTTTGTACATTTCAGGACAAAGCCCCAGATGTATTAGCTTGTGGTTTGATAGTTCTGAATATGATGAAGTCTTACTCTGAACATAAATTATCTGAAAGGGTTAGACGGATTGAACCTTTCACTCTCAATGTAAACAGACCTACTTGTTTCTTTGATGGAGCTACGCAGGATGGCATATGTGCTGCTGGAGGTGTCATTTATTTAAATCAGGATCATTACTTCACATTATGTCTCAACTGTGGCCAGGGAAGCAATATGAAAGCAGAACTCTTAGCTCTTTGGTGTGTTCTAAGATGTGCCAATATATTTGGACTGGTTAATTTAATGGTATTTGGTGACTCAAGGGTCACTATAAAATGGGCCTTAAAGGAATTTGAAATCAATGTTTTGGCTTTAACACATTGGTGTAATCGCACCAGAATGGAGATAGATCTACAGAATCGGATTTCTTTTTCACATATCTTCCGGGAACATAATGGTAAGGCTGATGAATTATCCAAACGTGCTTTAACAGGTACAGAAGGTATTTTATCTTGGGAGGAGTGGATGGACTCCAACATCCAGGATTATGGCGAATTTTACTTTTTCTAGTAAAATTTTGTTATGTTATATTTTGTAGTTTTCTACAGAACTGTACTGTAAGGATGTAATTACAGATGATATGATGTATGTATATGGTTCTTTGTAACCGTTAACAGACTATGGGTACACCCTTGTACTTATACAGTATGCATCTTTCTCTCTAGAGAAGGAGAATATCTTTGTACTATTTGATTCATCTGAATAGCAATAGTACGTTTTTTTTTCGGTTGAAAAAAAAAGTAATTTGTATATACTTAATCTAAATGTTCTCTAAATATATATTTAATCTTAACTTATATTTAACATATATTTTAATAAGGGTGTTACTGATATAATTGCTTTGATTTTAAAAATATAATATTTTAATTTATTTTTAGTCCATTGAATTGTTATATTAAATATTTTAAAAGTAAAATAATGATATATATCATATTTCTACATATTCACATATAAGAACTAGTCAACTATAATTTAAACTTATGGAGAAGGAGAAGATGTTTACAAAATATAAAATTGGAGTATTTATTTTATGTTTTAGATGTTATGGTTGGTTTTGGTTGGAAGCCAATAATTTTCTTTATGTAAAATTTGAATGTGAAAGTGTTTAAATTGTATTTTTAAATTTATAAATAGATTTACCACCCTCAAATATCCCATTCCACTTAAATTATACAATTTTCATAATCATATATATAATTTTAATATTTTTAATATATTTATATATATTCAAAATTTTATTTTACATTTAAAATACATAAAAAAATGCAAGTTATACATATATATTTAAAATTTTATTTCACATTTAAAAAATACAAGTTATACTAGTTTTAAGCGTAACTGTTTTGCGCCAAATGATTGACACATCATATTTTTGTTGAAGGGTGAGCATCCAATTTTCGTGACGACAGCACAGTTTTTCGTTCGATGCTGAACGCGTGATTTTAGTACTTCCTGGGTCATTGGTATGTAATTTTATACTACTCGGAGGATAGAATCACTCATGGCAAGCGCACGAAGTCCTGCGAGCTTTCGGTCCAAAACCGAGGGACATGTCATGTTTTTGGTTTGCTTGAACATACCATTTTCATGAGCATCATACAGCCAAATGATAATTTGGTTTACATAAACGTACCCCTAGTCTCAAAGCTGTGAGCCAACATGAGCACCATAGAGCAATTGCGCCGTACCCCTAGTGCTCATGCCCTATAATGAGTCGGAAGAAAGCAAGTCTTCAATCTAAGGAATAGAATTTGGTAGGTTTACAGAGTTTCCGAATTATTAAAATTTCGAATGATTTTTAAGTACATTGCGGATTGGAATGGGTAGGATTGGAAAGAATTGGATTCCAATAATGTATCGGAGGTTCGCATATTCACGTATCTAGTTTGCTTTGCTATAGTCCATATTATGCAGTTACAACAAAAAGCACATGGACTCAGCTTTCACCACTATTTTGTTTTTTGTTTTGTGTAATTGCATGTCTACTACTTTCTTGTAATGGTTCCAAATCTTAAGCCAAAATTATTGTCCGTATCATGCGCGCACAACACAAAGCAATGAAGGGAGTTTTCACCATTACAACTTTGTGTAATCATTCTAAATCTTACTTTGTGTAATCGTTCTAAAATTTAAACCTTAATTTAAAATTTTTGTTATTCTATAATAAGAATTATTCAATTTTAATTTTAATTAATTAGATTATATATCTTTTCTATTTGTTTTTAACTATAGTTTTTTTTTATAATATTTTATTACATACCTTTCACATGCCATTTAAGCATTCCTCTAACTGTAACACAGCACTAAATTAAAAATTGAGTTTTATAAATCAATATTAATTTTGAAAAAATAACAATAACCTATAAATAAATGAAAACGTTTAAATAAATGGAAAATCTCCTCTTTTATTTCAAACATTTTTGACGGCGTTCACCATTTGTAATGACCACTAAGTATGCTAACAAGTTATCCTCATCATTTGATGAATTAATAATGAGGTGAATTCGAGTGTCTTTTAGAGTTTTATTTGGATTCTTGGACTCCCTCAATGTAAATCGGATCATAATGGCACGTGTGAAGATGAAATATGTAATTCTAGGGACCACATGGAGTATGACAAAAATAAATTATATCAAACAATCGGCGAAACAATCAACGCAACAGATACTTCAACTCAAGATTTCATATTCAAATGAAAAATGTTGACGATTGAACATCTAACCAATGTGGCACTTTAGGTTTTTAGTCCTTACATTGTTTCTACTGTACGATAATATAAAACGTTCGATTTTTTATTTGGGGTTAGAATATACAATTTGTGTATACTTAATATTTTTGGTTTGTGTTAATTCTGAAAATGGATTCTTATTAGTTACTACTTTTATTTAGAAAAAAATTAGTGGTTGTGTCACCAAAATATTAAACTTTATTTTTTCATTTTCAATAAAATGTCGAAAATTTAATATGCCAAAATGGAAAAATAAAACGTGAACTTTGTAAACTTTTTAAAATATTCGAAATTTCATCTTAAAGTCGTAAACCTATGATTCTTCCTAATTTCCATCGAATATCCGAATATTATTAATAATCCATAAAAATCATTGCAAGTATAGTTTCTAAAACACGGTTTTCTCCAGCCTCAACGGTTCTTGAATTTGTATTTAAAAATTAAAAATCTACTTTTTTCATTTAACAAGATGCTTTTAATATTATATTAATACAGTCACAACTAAAATTGAGTCGAGTGGTTCAAACATGTTAGCTTTTTAATTTTCTTAATGATTAATCCAGATCAACCACCTTTAAATAACATAAATGTGTCAACATATTAATGTGAACCATTTTTATTCATTTTTATTATATTAAATATTATCTAAACATATTAAGATTTAACATAAAATTTATTTTTATTATATTAAATATTATTTAAGCATATTAAAATAATTAAATATAATATAAAAATAATTTACATATGATTTCATATTATAGTTTTTTCAAGTAGAAAAAAACACTACTTTTGATATTCATTAAAATAAAAAAGTATACATCCCTTAAATTACAAAAGTACATATCATTAGAAAAAAGCAAAATGATAGAGACTAGCATTTGAAGAGTTTGAAATCATAGCTATGATTAGAATCAAGTAAGATAGAAAACAAAGTCCTTAATATCTAGAGTGCTTTCCACAAAGTGCTCTGAAAGAAGGAAACATTCATCCTCTTTAGGAGCTTCTTTTGAAAGAGTATCAACAACTGAATTCTACTTGTTGAAGATGTGATCAATATTCATGTCAAAAAAAGAATCTAGAAGAATCTTAGTCCTAATGCACCATTGATGAGGAGAGATAATCTTTAAAGAGTATAACTTTTTTTCCCATTTCACAAATACTAGAGAGTCACCAAAGATATTCAAAGTATAAATACCAAGGGAGGAAGGAAATTTTGCTAGGAACCATAATGTCAATAATCCAGCTTTAGTATTTGTGCCTAGCCCACAATTCAACTTTAAACTTAAAAAATGATCCTAATTTATAATCAAGAAATTACTAGCACCACATCTGCCCCCTTGAGCAACACCATCAAAATAACTTGTCATGGTAGAGGAAGCAAGAAGATCACCAGGACACTTACACAAAGATGATACCCAAAAGTGTTGCAATAGGAGCGCATGAGCAATAAATTCAAAAGCGCGCATGTGCTCCCAACACCACACATGGGATTTTGGTTCGGTAATTGTCGAACCTCCACTAACGAGTCCATGCTGGGACAAAAGCACACACACACTAATAATTCGCATGCATTATTAACACGCATGCATTATTAATAACGTACACATGCCTTTAAGAATGCGGACGCGCTTTTAAAAACGTGTGCGCGTATTTATTTCATAAATTAACAAAATCAGTATTGTAGCCATAACTTTTGATCATGAACTCTAATTTTGATGTTCCTTATATAGTTGGAAAGGTATTTTCAAGACCTACAACTTTGCAGTTATATGTTTTCCAAGATTCAATATCATTTGTTTCCTACTAAAAAAAAAAAAAACTAAATATATGACTCTTTTTTCTTTTACCTCTCCCAAGCAGAGTCAAAGAGAGAGAGAGAGAGAGCATGATGGATGGTGGGAGGGAGAGGGAAATATATATGGATAGAGAATGGGGGATAAAGAGAGAGAGAGAGAGAGAGAGAGAGAGAGAGAGGATAAGGGAGTGATGGTGAGAGAGCGTAGTGGAGGGTGGAAGATAGCCAGAAATTGAGAGAAATATAGAGAGAGGGAGGGGAGAAATGAGGTAGAGAAGAAGGGAGGGTGACCAACAGAGCGAGGGAGGGAAGTAGAGGGAGGGACTAAGAGAGAGGGGGGGGGGTAGTTAGGGAGCGAGAGAGAGAGAGGTAAAGAAGGACCAAGTTGGGGATTAGAAGGAGACCGATGTAAGAAGGGATTATAAGGGAGAGAGAAAGAAAGAGAGAGGAGTGGAGAGAAGTGTCACATACCCCAATTTTATTAAAATAATGTAATTATTTTTAATATTCCTGAGAACATTATGTTAAATTTAATGCTAAGTAGGAATGGATGACTCAGCAGAGTCTCCAGAAATGGAATGTAAATTCTGAATAATTATTATTAATAAATAAATTATGGAGACAACAGCACGGGAGAGCTGTTAAAAGAGGTTACTGGTCTAACTGGTGGATGGAATTAGGTGGAAGGACAAAAGACAAGTGGCAGCATCCTCAAACACTTCCTGAGTTGCAGGTGGCAACTTCCCTATATTTTGGGGTCATGATTCCCCAAGAAAGTGGAATCTGAGCAGGTGGCTCATTAATGACAGTTAGCCCAACTAAGACCTAGGCAATCTTTTAAATACTACTCAATGAACTGAGCTGGGGGTTCAGCAATTGTTCTAGAGGGAGAATACATTCAGGTGAATGCTATTCAGGAGTCCCATTGAGGAAGTGGGAAAATCAGTAAGGAAGTGTTTTGAGACAGGAAGTTGCAGTAACTTGGTTCCAGTATAGCTGCTTGGGCTGAGGGAATTATTGGTCGTACCTAGATTCCAGCCAGTTAGACCAGAGCAAGCTCGGGGGTCCTGAGAAGTGCTGTCTGGGCACTCTCCAGGAATTGGTAGGGAGGAACAGCCTCCCATTGCTGTTATTGTCTACTATAGCTACAGGTTCTGTCACTCTTCCTGCTGTTAGTTTAAATAATTTTCATATGAAATAGACTAGTTCAACTATGTTTTGACTGTATTCAATTTCAGTAAATCAGTCTCTGTATTTTCTTTTGGTATAAATTACAGAACTCAGATGTTTTAGAATTTTCCCTACTTTTATTTAAATAGAGTAATTATCCTATGCAGCACATATTTGTTACTGTTACAGTTAACAAATACCATGTTTATGTATTTCTAGAATTCTTGTTAATAGTTAAATAATAGACAGAATATTAAACAGTAGATATTCCAGAATTATAGCTATTAAACAGTCATAAGAATAGATATAGATAAATCTTAGTTTTTACCTTGAGATATTTCCTATTAGAATAATCTACCTGTATACATATATTTGTTTCATATTTCAGTCAAATTTAGTTACAGGTCATACTTGTATCGAGTTAACAGATAAACAAAACTCATATTATTATATTGTTTATATTCAGAATATGATTGACCGCTATCGACTAACTAAAGGGTGTGACTGTAACCATATTTCATTGTTACAAGCTTCCATATAATCTTATTCATTAACACAGTAGTCAAATACAAACACATAGAAACTGTAGAGTATTATTCCCCTTCAACCTAGTGTGTTAATTTGTTAGCCATGTTATCATGACAGAGTTGACAGAGTTGTTTCAAACAAGACAAACATATTAACACACAGAGAAACTGTCAACGAATGCAACCATTATTGGCTGTTACCAACCTTCATAATTATACACAGTAATAATATTTATTTCATTTTAAATATTCTCCCTTAGAGTAGTCCATAAACCCTACACAGCCGTAGCCTTACAACTTTCACTTGACAGACTGAAAACAAATGAAAAGAATGCCTTATATGGCAGACAAAACCTACAGTAGGTTTATACATAGTTCTAAGTATATAATTTCTATCCACAGTTTTATTAAATAATTATACAGGAATCAAAATAAATTTGTTACAACTCGTTCCCAGTCACCACTGAGTTAACAATTCCATATATATGTGTTGAACACAAAACAGAACCCCAACTCGCCAGAATAACCCTATACTATTTAACTATTACAGTTATAGTCGAAGAACATCCACAATCTTTTAATTAAACATTCAAAATCCAAGAAAACACAGAGAAACGATACATGAACTCCATACAGTAGAGTTATCATCCATTGCAGGTATCGAAGAACTCATTCATCCCTACATTTCAAACATTCTAATATTTTAACAAAACACAAAAATGAAACACGGCCATGACAGGCCTATTATCATATTAAATATTAATTTAAACAGCGTGGATAAAACCCTACGCCTAGCAATTACAAGTACATTAACAGAAACCCTGGCCTCATACAGTCTGAGCCGTGAATGGCTCTCCATAAACATAACAGGGTTTCAAACCCCTTCTCATTTCAAACAAAACAACTTATTACAGATGACTGCACCCATGACATCAAGTCGTTAACGACCTCACTACACAGGAGTTTCCCTCCAGGACTCAACCCTAACCACAAAACCAGCAAAGGAAGAGACAGCCGTGGATAACCAGGCTTACTCGGAGGAGCCAGCGTTGGTGATAAAAGCCCTGTACACCTTCAGAGCCGCGTGACCTGCACATTAACGGATGCCGAGGGATTTTAGTCACCTTATTGAATGCTGAGGGTAGTAATACAAACGTAAATTTAATTAATAATTGCAAAACATAAAAACTGTGAAAAAAAAAACATGATTATTATCTTACCGAGCCATGGAGGAATGTAACAGCGGACAACCGGTAGCCACAAGTTGAACAAGCAGTGAAACCCCATCACCTTCATCAGGTGGGCGAGCAAGGGAAACCTTCATAACATTTCTTGACAGCCACGACAGGTAACATTCCAGACGAAACCATCAAGCTGGGATTGAACCAGTCGAGAAGCACACCCCCAAACCTAAATGCATCAACCCTCTCATAACTTAAAGACATTAGCAAAACCCTGCCTCATAACCACACCAGCACAATGAAGGACTGTAAGTAGCTGGGACTTAAACAAAGAAGGAGCAACGAGACCACGAAACAATGAAACTGTAGCAAACGCTATCAGCAGAGCCGAGGACTTATCCTACCATAGAATGAAACCATGAAAACCAGAACCACAACACTGTGCATTTTGTTGCAATACCCAACGACGAAATCCAGACATGGAGGGTTTCACCCTTAGGACCCGAGCCCGGAGGCAAAGACAATAACCTGGTAGGGTTTCGATAACAGCTTATATATCACCAAATGCATGGAGGAGAGTTAACCACGTAGCATTGAAATATATCAACGTAATATGGGTCGAGACCATATAGTTCAGTTGCCATCCAAATCATTATTCATCGATTTCAAAAATCATTGCATAGATACAAGTCAAACTCAAACGTATGGAAATACAATATGAAATACATTCAATCAACAAATAGTGCATGCCTTGCAATCGAACCTTCAATAATTCCAAGGTACGTGGTATGTATATTCCCTACAATGATATGAACGAGATATAGTCAACTTCAACCATAGAGTTTCTCTTAACCTAGTATGATAGATACAACCTTAACACCATATTGAATATAAAGTTTGCCAACGTATGGGAACATTATGATTGTTGCACAATCATTATATTATTTATATATTGAAACCAAGCCATAGATTAATGCCATGAGCATATTACATTCCTATGTAAGCAATAAGGTAGTCAACTTTCAATTGAACACACCTTGTTACTTAATACATTGAAATGTTGCCAAGTCTATATGACAAGATACACATTTGCCATTATATACTATCATCGTATTTTCTACTAATACTATTGTTAAACAGTAAACAATTAGAATAATAATCTCTATTATGAAGATACTGAAATATAAATTCCTCTACTGGTTCACACCATGAATGTAGTTTAAAAACAAGGCACAGTCAGGTGACATAAATTAAACTCTAAGTAGACATTGGACCCCGATATTAGATTAATATAATGGAACAATGCTAGAGGCGCCACCTTTTCAACTCACGTTAATAATACGTGAACACAACAGTAATCACCGGTATTAGTTGACAACATATCACATGATGCTAAGTCGCTTTATGCAGATAATAATTATGATACAAACAATTGTTCCAGTGATAGTTACAGCAGTAACATAGAGTCATATTCATAAAACAATAATTATAACGGAAACAATGTAATTCATCGCAAAACCTGATGATACTATCCGAATAAGATATATCATGTCGAGGCAGACTATCAATCTTAATTCAAGTGTAAGTTCATGAGAATAACTTCACTGTCTTGCACTACAACTTGCAACAGTAAATAAATCTTCTTTAAAGTTTTAAAGTACAGGGAGTATTGATGCTTACCAAGTTTAAAATACAGTGATCCTTACTTCACCAGCGTACCTGAGAAACAGAAGACGACTTATGCATTAGCTCGGAAGCTAAGTAAGCCAGTCAGCTACGACTAGCTCTTCCCTTGCAGTTTGAAACAAAACAGTCATTAATTACAATTTCAGAAATCAAATTTTAGTAAGACAGAGTCTTTTAAACAGATTACGTTAGTTACTGAAATTAAAACAGGACCAGAAATACTATTTAGTTAACATTTATTGTTATAAATAAAATTTTAAATTTTTCAGAAATTTCGGGTTCTGACAAGAAGAGTGAGGGAGGGAATGGGGAATGGAGGGTAGAAGACATAGTGAGGTAGGGAGGGAGTTAGAGGGATGAATATAGAGAGAGGGGGGGGGGTATAAGGTTGTAATAATCCACACGATAGATCACACAACTAGAGAAAACCTCACAAATCTCACTCAAGAATTGCAGAGAAGAAGAAGAAGAAATGAATCAATTATCACTCATAAACTCAGAAATGGAGAAATCTGCAATATAATCATACATCAGCTGTAAGCTAGCACTGTGAAAACTGAATACAATAATGAATTTGTCAAGTGAATTCGAATTATCCAAAGGTCATTCGAATTCTCCTCAATGTGTGGCTTGGATAGCATTGGAGACATCATCCAATCAGTCGTAGTAGTCAAAAATAGTCAAAAGTTAGTCAAATGAGTCTAACTGAGCTATGTCAACACAAATCAAGGGATGGAGACTCCAAGGAGGGCGCATGAGGCTGTCAGTAGGTCAAGTGGCACTCCGATGGAGACAATTGGGAGCTACAGGTAGTTAAAATGAGCAATAAATGCAAGAACTGGTCAATCAATGCTGCAACTGACTGTGGGTGATCCAAGTAGTGTAGTAGGGCGCATATGTCATCCAGGTGAGGAAAACAAGGCGCACTAGGTAGGTAGGATGGTTAGTGAGGGCCGGAGATAGGCTGTAGGGGGATGAAAATAGGCTCCAGGTGCTAGGGAGACCACCATACTGATGAATGGATGCATGCAAATGCATGCATGATGAATGGATGCATGCAGTATGAATGCATGCATGAAGAATATAAAAAATGATGGTGAGAATATTCCAACACCCCCTTCAAGCTATACTATGAGGAAATAACTGAAAACTAGTGGTAGGGCCCTAGTGACTAAGACCAAAAGTCACTCTATACAACAATCTAAATAAATAAAGTGAGGAAAGAGGGAAAACCCAGTGGGAAGAAATCCCTCCCTCAAAATAGACTGAAGGATGATAATGTAGCATGGAATCACTCACCCCAGAAGGATGCACGTGACCTTCTTTAGCGAAGAAGGATCGATCAGCAATAAATGGATCGCTGTGTGAATGATCAATGTGAGAAGGATGAAACCTTCCATTCTGAAAATCAGATTTGGTTCTCCTTTGATCAAGTGGATCACCAACAAGATATCTGGCAGATCTAAGAGTAATGGCTGCCCATCTTGGAAGAGGAGTATCATCAGGTTCTTGTGGATTTGGATATTCCATTCGCTCATCTTCACTGTCAGGTGCTAGATATTCAGGTTCTTTTGGATCTGGATCTAGCATTCGCTCTTCATCATCTTCATTTTCAGAATCAAAATATGAGCTCTCATGGGATGAAGCTTCGCTCTCTTGCTCATCAAGCAGTGGTGGTGTGGTAGGAAAGATCTCTTGGTCAACAATATGAGAATCAGGAAGAGGCCATTCCTCAAACTATTGACATAGTAGAAGGATCAAGAAGCTTGTAGGCCTTTTCACTCAATGCATATGCCACCAGTATACACTCTCTGCTTTGTGGATCTAGGGCTCTCGTTTTCTCATTTGGAATCCTTGCCCATGCTATGGATCCAAACACTCTAAGATGGGATACATCAGGTTTGTAGCCCATCCATGCTTCAAAAGGAGTCATATTTTTCAGTCCTTTATGAGGGACTCGGCTCTAAAGGTAAACAACATAGTTGATGGCTTCTTCCCAAATACTAGGGTGCAACCCTATCGACTTTAACATGCAAGTTTCCATCTCCAATGTTCTGTTTTTCCTTTCTACAACACCATTCTGTTGTGGTGTGTAGGGAACAGTATGTTGCATATCTATGCCTTCATCATCACAAAAGGATTGAAAGTCACCCTTGACATACTCTCCTCCACTATCAGTGTGAATGGCCTTGATCTTTCTATCTGAAACTTTTTCTGCAGAAGACTTGTAAAACTCAAAGTATCCAAGACTTCTGATTTTAATCTGAGAAAGTATACCCATTTAAATCTTGAATAATCATCAATAAAAGTAAGAATATACCTTGCCTTGTTCAAAGATAGATCTGGAAATGGTCCTGCAACATCACTATGAATCAGATCTAGAGGTTGAGAGGCTCTCCTTGCCTTTCCTTTCTCAAACTTCTTTTCATGATGTTTTTCCATCAAGAAACCCTTACAGTTTCCCTTGGAAAACTTGTCTTTGGGTAGTCCTTCAACCCTCTCTTGAGTATGCATATCTTGCAGGTACTTGTAGTTGAGATTCCCAAATATTTCATGCCATAGCCTACTCTCTTAATTTGCATGAGTGTGAAAAGAAGACTGCTTGGAGAGAGGAAGAAAGTGAGAGAACTCATAGAGTTTCGATTGGTGATTTGCAACACCTTTTGCAATGATATTTCCTGAAACCATGTCTTGTATTTCAACCTCATTCGGAGAGAAGATCACCCTCATGGGATCTCCAGTATGGGTCATTTGGTAGACCAAAAGTAGATTGGTAGTAAGTGTAGGAACATAGAGTACACCTGAGAAGTATCCATGATCAAGTTTGATCCTTCCAATCCCCTCATAGGAGACCTCATAATCATTGCCCAACATGATGGAAGGGCCATCATTGCATTCGAAACCAGTGAAGATATCTTTGGAGGAATACATGTGTCTTGATTCTCCTGAAGCTATGACGAAGGAGGACTCTCTTGATGCACGTTCCATGAGAGCATGGCATCTCTCCTTGTCCTCAGATCTAGAAGGTTCATCTTCTTTCTTCCTAGCACATGCAGGTACTGGGAGGTTATTTGTCACATACCCCAATTTTGCAAAAATAATGTAACTATTTTATTAATATTCCTGAGACATTATGTTAAATTTAATGCTAAGTAGGAATTGATGACTCAGCAAAGTCACCAGAAATGGAATGTAAATTCTGAATATTTTATTATTAATAAATAAATCATGGAGACAACAGCATGGGAGAGCTATTAAAAGAGGTTACTGGTCTAACTGGTAGAGGGAACTAGGTGGAAAGGCAAAAGACAAGTGGCAGCATCCTCAAACACTTCCTAAGTTGCAGGTGGCAACTTCCCTATATTTTGGGGTCATGATTCCCCAAGAAAGTGGAATCTTAGCAGGTGGCTCATTAATGACAGGTAACCCAACTAAGACCTAGGCAATCTTTTAAATAGTACTCAATGAACTGAGCTGGGGGTTCAAGATAGTTCTGGAGGGAGAATACATTCAGGTGAATGTCATTCAGGAATCCCATTGAGGAAGAGGGAAAAACAGTAAGGAAGTGTTTTGATATGGGATGCTGCAGTAACTTGGTTCCAGTTTAGCTGTTTTGGCTGAGTGAATTAATCTGCTCCACCTAGTTCCAGCCAGGGAGACCAGAGCAAGCTCGGGGGTCCTGAGAAGTGCTGTCTGGGCACTCTCCAGGAATTGGTAGGGAGGAGCAGCCTCCCATCGCTGTTGTTGTCTACAGTTGACACAGGTTCTGCCACTTATTTCCTGCTGTTTATTGAGTAATATGAATGTAGTTTATGATTATTTCTTTTTTCAGTAAAAGTTAGTATTTCTGAACTGTTAGTAGATAGGTTCTGCAGAATTATTGTCTTAGAAATTTCCTAATATCACTATTATCATATAGTTCAAGTAATTGTTTCATGCGTAATACGCTTTGATATTATTATAAGGTATAGGATGTTATTGTGATTTTATACTTGGATTTTTACAATAGTTAAATAGATAAGTAAAGGCTCTTTATACAGTAAATATTTCTTAGAAAATAAATTCATTAAAACAATTATAGGAACAGAAACATATAGGTAACCATATAACCACAATACATTTATTATCATAGATAATATAGCAGATACAAACCCTAGCTAACAGGTGTATAGGTCTTTATCTGTCACATAAATGAACGAGCCAAAATTTCAATAGAAAGTTTATTTAGTCATTGACTGATTATACAAAAGGATTAGCAGAACTTATTTGACTAAACCTTGAACTAAAACAACAGTATAGTAATGTCATTCATCTGTTTAACGATTTTTAGACAGAGTTTTAGTTAAAACACACCAAACAGTTTACTAAACAATAAGTTTGGTCATGGAGTTCGAACCAAAAACCTATCTCTCCAGTTTTCTACAACAAGAAAACATTCGGCAACACTTTGACTTAGTTATTAACTTTTAAACAAAAGAAATCTATGACAGAACAATAATTAATTCGAGGCCGAGCTTCATCAGGTAGTATTTAAATTCCCTTAGACTTCCATTATTTTTCTTATGGTCAAAGTCATTATAATAGAACTATAGTGCTAGCTCATTATCGAGCCCTAACCCTTTAGTTATTATTTTTCATGTGAATGTACAGAATCGACAGAGTCCTACCCTAATAATACATAAATCCTCCAACAAAACAACACTGTAAATTAAAAAAGAAACTTCTGTCCTACAATTAAATTATATGCCTCACCCATCAGTTCGAAACCTACATAATACATTTAGACGTAGCATCCTAACATTAAATTCATACAATAATTTTTGCCTACGGTCATAGTCTTTTTATTTACAGAAGCATTCTACATAAAACTTCGAACCTGAAACACTCATCATACATCGACCTCATCCTATAGAAGGGCTGTAACAAGTCATTTGTTTTTATAAGTTAAAAATTAAACAGGAAACGCAGGAGCAAAACCTTTGATATTATTGTATCCAACCTACGACTGAGTTCTCAAAACCTTCTTAAAACAAAGATTTAGTTATTATAATACATAGTATCGAATACCAAAAGGGAACGCAGACATTTTTGCAAACTTTCAAATCCTTACAACATATTTATCTACGGCCGTAGCCTCGTCACTGACAAAAGCTTGTTATAGAAAGCCAAAACATATAACATACACTAGCTCGACTGTACCAAGTCTTGTCCAAACCTCAAATTACCAAAGAAAGACGTAGGATTAAACATTTTAGTTAAATACATTGTTTTACTAACAGCCGAGTGCATAACTCCTGTAGAAGTGGTTGTAAAAATAAAACATAGTACAGAACAACGGAGTAACAAATGCCTTTAAACAAGCCATTTCAACGGGCAACTTTATATTGAGTTAAATTCAAATAAAAACCTGGGTAGTACACCCCAAAACCCTTCATGAGTACAGTAATGAAGTCAAAACCGTAGGGTCGTAACCCCATATTCAGAACAGGCTTCTAGCCTTGTTCCCTACGCCTTAATATATAACAAAACATTGGTGAAACCCTACAACACCCTAAGAAAGACCATTATCTTACAGTCGGCCGAAGCCATAATGCCTCTATCCTATGACAGGGATAAAACCTGTCAAGGTCTTGCAGGGTCAAGCTATTAAAAGACTCAACAGAACGACTATAGCCGTAGATTCATGCCCTTCGAAGACCAAACCCTATTCATCCAAACAAAAACCCCAAGGAGAAAATGCCATGGTAAGGACCAGGCTTACCCGGAGGAGCCAGATGCCGAGAGCTGCGTCCTGTACATCTTATGGAGTGTTCAATACCTGCTTAGGATAGGAAACAACAAACCAATTACTATCTATATTCTCAACAAATGAAACAACAAGATTTTATTTTTATTTTCGAAATAAGACTACGAAACCCACAGGATTAGCTCACCATAAATTGTAATGAAGCGACCACCACAGTGACAGGTCTTGAAACCACGAACGATGAAGTGTGAACCCTAACCTTGGCCACCAAAGAAGGAAATGGTGAATTCAAAGATGCATTCCATGATGAAGGTGGTTACAGAAATCGGTAAAAGGGATGCAACCATGGAAGCCGTGACTGGTATGAAGCTTGTAACAAAAAGGATAGAACCCTAGGGTTCTCACAAGAATACTACAACTGTTAAAAAGTAAACAAAAATATACGACTCCTAAACCTTAGCAATGGACTAGCGCAGCAAGCTATAACAGTGTGGGAAGTAGATACCACCATGGTTTTGGCAAGTTTTGGACAGGAAAAACCCACAAAGCGGCCGAGCCCGAAGGCGAGGGAAGAAATGGTGAGTGGTAGGGTTTTTCAACCTCTTATGAGATGAGTACTCGGTTGTGAATTAGCCATGTATCCCTTAAAATTATTCTCATGCATTGGGTAACTATTACATAGTTTGTTACGACGATAACCTCATCATGGTGCTAAATAAAAAAGGATATGAGGGATATTCTATAGGGTCGTGACTCCATATGATTTAAACCATGATTTTGATCATTGCTACCAAATGTTGTATAATGAGTAACCTCACTTTGTCAACGACCCTTTAATCAAATAATTGTTTTAGCTTTTAACGTTCAATGGGAACTTCATCTTGATGCCAATTTAAATCATAGTAAGAGTAATATAAAATATTGCTTAGTGATAGTGATAGTTGCAAACGCATAGTTTGCTCATAACTTGAATTATAAACATCATTGATAACCCAGTCTTGGAAGTAGTCTAAACCTGAAGAAGTTATATTAATAAAGATAGGAGTGCAATACAAACGCCTTTCTGGTTGATAAAAACCTGTTACGACAAGTCCCAATTTCATAACCCGTATTCAACTACTTCATATTCCTTATAAACATTTAGACAAATCACTCAGGATAAGATTATAAATTTAGAATCATTGATATAAAAATAATTGTTCAACTTATACAAGCCTGAGACGATTAGAAGGATAGATTATCTAATTAATGCTGACAACAGGTAAGAGATTTATTTTACTATGCTAAATATGAGGCGCATCTGCAGTACAGTATCATCATCAATGGCAATTATTTCTACAAAGTTGTTTATTTCTTGGACACTTCAGAATTACAGCTATCATCATCGCAAGATGTTTCAAATTCAATAATAGAATGAATAGAAAAGTTCAGATGCAGAATGCTACCTTCAAACACCTGAAAACTAAGTGAGCAAAGACCTTTTATTTGAATGATTTTGGTACAGCTAAATGGATTATAACACTTTAAAGATCTAAACGTCTCAACCGCACCTTACCTATAGATCTGTAAAGAGAAAAACATTTTGATGCATTAGCTCGTAAGCTAGGTAAGCCCAGCCTGCTATGGCAAGTTCCCCTGGAGGTTACGACACAATAAAACCACCATTAACAGAAAAGAGATAACCATAATAACATTTAAGTACAACAAAGATCTTTCATACACACATACAATCAAGTAAGTTTAACAGACAGTTAAAAGACTGCATTAAATAACATTTATTGCTATCTTAAAAAATTTTAAATTTTCGGAAATTTTCGGGTTTTGAGAGGTTATTCTTTTCAAGCAACTAAGCCATCAATTCTATAGTCTTCTTCACATAAGAAATATCAGGATGAAATCCTCTATTGCAATAGGTACATTTGGATTTCTCCTTTTGAGAATGCTTGGTCTTCTTGGAATTCGAAGCCCCTTCTGACTGATAGAGAGCCTCCTTTTGCTTTTGCTCATTCGACATACTGTCAAAAACGTTTTGCTTTCCCTTTCCATTCGCTCTCTTCACCTCAGCAGCTGCAAGTGCTAAATCCATCTTGGGTTTTATCATTCCCATTTGAATTAACTTCTCCTCCTCTTGTGTGAGAGAATGGATGAACTCATCAAGGCTAGGAAACTTCCATTTTGGGATGGATAGCTTCGTTGTATAAAAGGTGTATAAAAATACTGAGTAGTTAGGGCCCAATTTTGATAGTATGGAAAGGATGAGCTGCTTCTCTTCCTTCTCTATTCCATATCTCTTTAACTGTGAAATCATATTTTTAAACTTGGTAAGAAACTCATTGATGGAGTCGAAGCTGCAAGGGCTCAGTGAGATAAGCTCATTTTCCAACTTGTGATTTTTCAAGTCATATTTATGTCCAAGAAGAGATTCTAGCTTGTCCCAAAATTCTTTTGGAGTGGCTAGATCTATGACATGAAAATGGAGGTCTTCGTAAATGCTGAGGAGTAGTAGTCCTACTGCTTCATCAAGTTGATCCAAGTAATTGGATTTCTCTACTGCACCAGTGGGTTCGACTGCAGTTCCATTCAATAATCTATAGAGGATCTTGGACTTCATGAATATGTCCATCTTGGCCTTCCATTCGTTATAATTTAATGAATTCAGTTTTAGATCCATAGGTAGTTGTTGAAGTCGAATTGATGATGAATTCGAATGATGGAATAAACTTGCAAAACAAATTAAATTGATGATGGAGATTTATTGCAAATCGAGAGAACACTTCCTTAGGAAAATGAGCACATGTGATTGGATCCTTCACACCTGGCTAGACCTCACTGGATTTCTCCAGTGAATTCAAGACAATTGCACCAGGAATTGTTGTGGAAATCCAGAGGCTTCGGGTGCTCAATGAAAGACAGTTGCTCAATGAATTGGTGCAATTGCTGCAATTTGAATAGTTGAATCCAACTCTGATACCATGTAATAATTTGCAAGATAGATCACACAGCTAGAGAAAACCTCACAAATATCACTCAAGAATTGCAGAGAAGAAGAAGAAGAAATGAATCAATTATCACTCATAAACTTAGAAATGGAGAAATCTGCAGTATAAATCATACATCAGCTGTAATCTAGCAATGTGAAAACTTAATAAAATAATGAAGTTGTCAAGTGAATTCGAATTAGCCAAACTTCATTCGAATTCTCCTCAATGTGTGGCTTGGATAGCATTGGAGACATCATCCAATCAGTGGTAGTAGTTACAAATAGTCAAAAGTTATTCAAATGAGTCTAACTGAGTCTAACTAAGCTATGTGAGCACAAATCAAGGGATGGAGACTCCAAGGAGGGCACATGAGGATGTCAGTAGGTCAAGTGGCACTCCGATAGAGACAACTGGGAGCTATAGGCAGTTAAACTGAGAAATAAATGAAAGAACTGGTCAATCGATGCTGCAACTGACTGTCGGTGATCCAAGTAGTGTAGTAGGGTGTATATGTCATCCAGGTGAGGAAAACAAGGTGAACTAGGTAGGTAGGAGGGCTACTGAGGGTTGGAGACAGGCTCTAGGGGGCTGAAAATAGGCTGCAGGTGCTGGGGAGACCACCATATTGATGACTAGATGCATGCATGATGACTAGATGCATGCAAAATATAAAAAATGATGGTGAGAATATTCCAACAAAGGTGGGGTTAAGGGACAGATCAATGTAATGGGAAAGAGAGAGAGCAAAAGGGAGGGTGGAATATAGAGTGAGGTAGGGAGGGAGTTAGAGGGATGGGGATATAAATACATAGAGATCACAAGGGTTGGATGGAGGCAAGGGAAAATTGAGGGAGGGAGATATTTGAGGGGAGGGAGTGATGAAGAGAGAGTGAGAGGGAGGGAGTGAGGAAGAGGGACGAAGATCAATTCGAGGGTTAGAGGGATGGAGGTATAGAGAGAGGGAGGGAGAGAAGGTGTGTGATAGAGAGAGAGAGAGAGAGAGAGAGAGAGAGAGAGAGAGAGAGAGGAGGAGGAGGAAGGGATGGTGTGTGTGTGTGTGTGTGTGAGAGAGAGAGAGGAGGAGGAGGAGGAAGGGATGGTGTGTGTGTGTGTAAGAGAGAGAGAGAGAGAGAGAGGTGGGGGATGAAAGGTGGGTGAGTTTAAGAGAGAGTGAGATAGGAAGAGAGAGGGACTGTGAGAGATGATGGGAGAAATATGGAGTATAGAAGTCATTCATAAAAATTGATCCCAGTCTTAGCTCATAAAACTCCTTCGCCTTACCCTCATAGTAATACTTTGAGAGATGTTCTCTTTTATATTCCTTTTTAAACTAGTTCCAACTTACTTTTCTATCATTAATTCCTTTTTCTCTTTTTAAGTCTTTCAACCAAATATCAACCTTTTTGAATTGATCCCAGTCTTAGCTCATCTTTATATTTTATTTTCTTCCTACGTCTTCTCTCGGAGCTATCACTAGAATCTTCTGATTCACTATATATAGGGCCTTCTTCAGAAGAAGGGCAGTCAGAGGATGAATTTTCTTGTTTACATTTATTTTTATTCTTATCATTAGTTATCTCGTTTAGTTTATACAATAAGGCCTCATTTTTCTTCTTGAGTTCTGAGTACCATTTCATGTTCAGTCTTAAAGTTCAT
This sequence comes from Larix kaempferi, assembly GCA_027924585.1. NCBI lineage: Eukaryota > Viridiplantae > Streptophyta > Pinopsida > Pinales > Pinaceae > Larix > Larix kaempferi. Next base: position 7,911,069 of record BSBM01000434.1, read on the forward strand.
CAACTTGACTTGTAAATCTCTTACTGTTTGTAAAATTTCATTATTTACATTATTATTCTCATCATTAAGTTCAACCCAAACAGGTGGGGTAGGGGATCGTCTTCCGTCCAATTCTTCCTCTGGTTTAGTAAAAAAAAAATCTTCTATGCACGAAAGAAGAACAACATATAAAAAACATTAGTTTTATCATAACATCAATGGACACCATAAGGCCAAGTGTCGTAGTCTAAGCTCTGATACCACAATGTAAAATCCCCAAATTATACTAAATATTTGGAAAGTTTTAAAACTTTTATTTACACTTAATCAGGGTAACGAACTTCTTTGGTACTAAAATAAAATACATAACATCCCCATTGACTTCAATGTTTGTTGCATGCATATACTATCCTCAGTTGTATACTTTATAAATTATGCTTGAAATTTACATAGAGTGCAATAGGTTCATTACTCCTAAATTTGTCATTCTATAATCATCAAAGCGTAAGGTCACCACTCTACATTTTTCTTTTTCTTTTATACGACCAACATATTTTTTGTAGGATCCTATATACAACATAGGGATAATTATGGGGATTTTTAAATATATGTATACATATGTTTTACCTTTACAACTTCAGAATATACCATAAGAATGTTATTACATGGAATTAATATCACCCGAGAATATTAATTATAATAGGAAAATTCATGCAAGACCCTATGGTAAAGTTTGAATGCAAAAATTCTTAAATATTTCACATACACATATATATATTCCTACCAAGTATGAAATTGTACTGGTTTTATTCATGTCTCCCATTTTTCTATATATATTCAAAATAGGATAATAATACCATGCTTTCTTTTCTAACTTTAAATTGTAAATTCCATTATATATAGAGAGAAAGATAAAATTATATAAGATATACATATATAACACTTTTTAAAACACTTCATACTAATTTAAAAAGAAACTAATCTATTGTTTTCTTCAAATAGTTGATGGGTTAGTCATGACAATTTAAACGTTGCATAATATATTATCTATATTAAGAATTTTCCAATATAATAAACATATGGATGCATTGACATTCATAAGACACAATATACATCGACAAAGGAAAATATAGATTCTTATAAACTCTCCCCTCTTTGTAAATTGTTATACTTAAAGTAAGAGATAAATGTTGATCGTATAACTTCGAGTTAAACATGCCAGTTTTGTATTCAATTTAACCACTAAACTACGTATCAGTCAACATATCGAGCGAATATCTATGTCAGACCTGATCTCGGAATAAGATCCAAGCTCTTGATTTGTGCAATTTAATTTCTACTTTATTTGACAATTGATCCATATCATGACCATCACATACATAAGAATTTTTTTAACATAACTATTATTTCCTTTGATTTAATGATAACACAACACCATACACCAATATTACGGACTTATATCTAAATGTATCAAGATAGGATGCACAGAACTACCATTAAAAATAAATTTACTGCCAAATGTTAATAGTAACCAAGATATACGGGAAAGAAAAAAATAGTTAAACAACAGTTACACTAAATTATTTTACTATAAATAGTTTATATATATATATATATATATATATATATACATATTATTTTTATCTTGGTTACACACAGTGTAATGTCCCTAATTTGAATTTTTTCCCAATTTAGTCAATTTTTGAAACTTGGACTAGTAAAGCCCCAAACTGTCCCAAATGATCCCAAATATTTTTGAATGATGTATGGAGTGGATTGATATGTATTTAGACACATTAAATCATATATTATATTCTTGTACACTTTCCAAATACTTCATCAACTTGCATTTACAATTAGAGAATGAAAGGAAGAATTACTAGGAAAATCGATGTTGAAACCCCCAAGGGTAGAAGGATACAAAAGACTCATAAGGATTTCGAATTGGGACTGAGAGTGTTTGAATGGTATTAAGACATACAAATGAACATGATTTATCCTTGTAAACTCTCAAAATACTTCTGCAACATTCATTTAAATTCAGGAGAAAATAGAGAAATTTACAAGTAAATTTGAGGTTCAAACCCCCAAGGGTAGAGGTCACTAATGGCTTCCCAAATGTAGTAAGCCCCTCCAAAATTTCAGAACAAAGACATGTATTATTTAAAGGACTTAAATGGGAACCTAAATACATCATTAATCAATTTCTAAAGGCTTCTGAAACTCCGATAAATCTGAGGTTTGTGGACATGTCTTCACATAGGGGGGGAATGATAGGAAACTTCACCACTTGCTATGAAATTCGTGATTTATGTTCCAAAGGGTTATGTAATGTATATGAAACGTCTTCAGGACATTTATGACTCTCCATACATATAAAAATCACATAGATGAACTGGTACAAATCGAAATAAAGCAATTTCAAGCTCTCACAACAAGATATAGGGAAAATGGCACCATTTATGCATTGTTGGTATTTTTACATAGTTTCACTTTGTATTTCTACATGAGAGTCTTCTGATCATTAAATATAGAGTATATATATCATATTAAAAATAAATTGAGTATATTGTAATCTCACAACAAGATCATCATCTCACCAAGTGCGCCCTTCCCCCAAGAGCCAAAATATGCAGAGAAATGTGAGATGGATATGGTAACAAGTTGAAGAGGAAAGAATCATGAGCTTCCTTATAGCTTCATCCTGCAACAAATAAATCCATTGTAGCCAAAAATGAAATATCTTAATGGCCTCTCCAATTGCCAATTAGTATGGGAATCTTTCACCCTCAAAATTGGTACTAAGGCAAGTAGAGTAAACACTCCACTATCATGGACAAGCTAGAAGCTCTCCAAATTGAAAAGATGCAAATAAAAAATGATTAGAAGCTCATTTCCTTCTTTGTTCTTCTCTTTTATAAACTCATCAAGTCCTCCATGGGTCAAATTCATTCCAAAATCCTTATGCCAACTCAAGTTGGGAAGAGATTCCAATGTGTGCCACTTGTCCAACAATTCCTAGTCTCCATCTTCCCTCAATTCAATTTTGGAAGCTTGTTGGCTTCCATAACTCCCTTATGCGCCCTCTTGGAGGCTATATTTATCTCGACATGTCATATATGTGATATGTCATCAATCAGGTCTAAACTTTGTCATAGGTGTCATGGAATCTTCATCTTTGTTGTCATAGGAGTTAGGGAATCCAGTTCCAAGTGTCACAATTCATCTAAGATACCTCTTCCTCTTCCATGGGAGTTATTATTCCACTCCAATTCGACCTTACATGACTCATGCCATTAATAATACCTCTTAATCTCCCCCAAGTATGTTACCTTTCATCTTGAACTTGAATTGGTGAGAGAATCATGCCAACTGTAGTGATGAATCTTGCCACATGTGGGTCCTACACCCTCTTATGTTCATTCATGATCCAATGCCACCTTATTTTATTATTATTATTATTTAATTGACCCTTTAATATGAATTTGTAAGTCTAAGGTCATTTTGGGTCTTGTAGCTCCTTTACTCCAACTTTTAATGCTTCCACCCCCAACCTAGGGAACTAGTAATGTTCCTCCATGATAGTTCATTTGGATGGGAAATATTACAAACCAATACTTGGGAATTTTCTCTTGATGTGACCCACCTTGTCCATTTGGATCTAATTTTTCATTATTACCAACTTGGACATCATGCTTGGAAATTCTTTGACCCTTAGCATCAATTTGACAAACTATCATGACTATGGCCAACGGGATTAGGCCATTGTAACCTAATGCAATTTTTTGGGACATGACAAATCCTCCCTTCCCAATATTGCTTGTCCTCGAGCAATTTCAAACATGGATGTTGAAGAACCTTCTTTCTTTCTAAAACTTGCTCCCAAAACTTTGCTTCTAAAACTCTGAGTAGTGGCACTCATGCACTACAATTGTGTGTTTACAATAGCAAGGAGATGTGGATTTTATTTTTCATATTGATATCCCTTGTGAAATCACCACTAAACACCAAAATATTAATTAAATCCATAAAAACAAGTTTGCACAATTACTCTTTTACCTCTTTCATATTTTGGAAACCCCTTTTTGTATAGTTCTTTGAAGTTGCCAATGAGTTTCCCAACTTTGAGTCTTCAAGATTCTATGAAAATTTTAGAGAGAAACCACCATGCTTGATGCTGCACTACTTTGATTACAATCACTTTATTAAGTGGGTCTGAATCTCCCATACTACTTGTGTCCCCAAAATATTGAAACGAATGAGACTAAAATTTATCCCAAGGTCCCATTGCTTGTATTCCACTCCAACAATTAGGATTGCTCTCCAACCCATACCATTAGGAAAGAGAATTCTAGGATCCAATTTTCTTGTATGCATTCTTTCAAACATCATGAGTACCAGAGATATATCATCAAAGTACATAACAACATAATAAAAATGTACATCAAGGAGGTGCTGCACCAAAGAATCATGAAAGTGATTATACCTCCAAGTAAGTAGACCGCCATTTTCCAAGTGCGTACAAGCTTCAAGTGACCAATCAAATATTCTCCAATGAAATAGGTAAGGATCCCATGTCCTATAATGTTGCTCCAAAAAGATGTAAGATGCATCACAATAATCAGCCATGTGTTCTTTCATCCAAGAAGTGAACAAATAATCTCCATTAAAATCTAAACATGGTAGGGAACAAAGAAAACAATGAGCCTTCAAGGGGCTTACATAAGTTCCATTTGTGCATCCCTGAATATGTGTATCATCAAGAAATAACAAACGATGTTGCTTCCAATAATAATTTGCTCCAATCATAGATCTCTTCACCCAAGTATTGGATGAAGTTCCTCCGACATCAATTGAACTAAGCAAGGAACACGGAAAATCATTAGTCTTCAAGTGACTCAAGTGAACATCGTAGGTGCATCCATGAAGATATGTATCATCATAAGTTAAAACATTATGCTTCTTCAAATGTAAATAAGAAGCTATTCTAGTCATGTCATCATCTAAATGAGAGATAGGAGTTTCATACTCCTCATGTGGCACCATAAAAAATAAACTTTTCACCCATACTTCATTAGGATGAATTCTGCAAAATATGGAAGTGTACGATGTAGGAGAATGAACCTACTCACCCAAATGATCAGAATGCGAAAAAGTGTCATCATTTGTAAGTTCCATAAGGGTAGGATCATGCACATCTGATTTCTCTTCATATTTTTCAGAGTCACATGGGAGTGACTTTCGATCCTTTTCATGCACTACTTCTTCTACTTCACCTATTTCAGAACTAGGTGGCTCATGGGTCTCCTCCTTTCTCTCCTTCAAGTAAGTTGATGCATTTTCCCCTTGGTTTCCTTAGGATAAATATATTTGGAACCTCTTTTTGAAGAAAACCCAAAAACTCTCTTCAACTAGGAAACACATGCATTCCCTGAAGCTTTAGATATTTCATTGCTATTTTTACTCACACACATATGATTTTCACTCCAAGGTCTTTTGCAAGAAGGGCATAGAGCTTTCTTCATTAAATCCACATCTTCTATATTGGGCCTATTTTAAAACACCCAGTAAGAAAATTCTTCAAAAGAAATGGACTTTTTTGTACCTCCCTTATACAGATCAAGATATGCCTGATATTGTTGGGGCAGGGTTTTACATGTTGCTCTCAATCTTTGTAGTTCATTCATGGAATTGTACTCATAGGATTCATCATAATAGTAATATATGGATGAAATTTATTATTCAATGGATGAATTTAATGCACATGTGGAAGGAACATGTTGTGATATTACTGTAATGTCCCCAATATAAAAATTTTCCCAATTTAGTCAATTTTCTAAACTTGGACTAGTAAAGCCCCAAACTGTCCCAAATGATCCAAAATATTTTTGAATGGTGTATGGAGTGGATTGATATGTATTTTGACACATTAAATAATATATTATATGCTTGGACACTTTCCAAATACTTCAGCAACTTGCATTTACAATTAGAGAATAAAAGGAATAATTACTAGGAAAATCGATGTTGAAACCCCCAAGGGTAGAAGGATCCAAAAGACTCCTAAGGATTTCAAATTCGGATTGAGAGTGTTTGAATGGTATTGATAAATAAAATTGAATCTTATGTATCCTTGGAAACTCTCAAAATACTTCTGCAACATTCATTTAACTTCAAGAGAAAATAGGAAAATTTACTAGTAAATTCGAGGTTCAAACCCCCAAGGGTAGAGGTCACTAATGGATTCCCAAATGCAGTACGACCCTCCAAAATTTCAGAACATATACATGGATTAGTTAAAGTACTTCAATGGGAATGCAAATACATCATTAATCATTTTATAAAGGTTGTTGCAACTCCCATAAATCAGAGGTTTGTGGACATGTCTTCACATAGGGGGAAATGATAGGAAACTTTACCACTTGCTATGAAATTCGAGATTTATGTTCCAAAGGATTATGTAATGTATATGTAACTTCTTCAGGACATTAATGAGTTATTTTTTCATCATTTAATTCAATATGATCTAGGATATTAACTGAGAGAACAACATGCACAACATATCAAACATAAGAGACAAGAGACACAAAGCATTTCACCGGGGAAACAATAAAGGAGAAAACCCTGCAACTTCCTCAGAGATAGAATGAGAAATAATACAAAAACCCAAAACAAAGTGATGGTCTCCAGTAGCTACTCCTCCTCCACTTATGCGTACTTATCTCTTTCTCACTTGTGTGAATGAGTGAGTGAGTGAATGAATAAATAGAGAGGTGCTCCTCTCTATTTATACTTTAATTTCACTTTCCTTTTACCCTAACTGGGCCGACTTCTTCTAGGAGATTCTAATAATCCCCTGCAACTTAAATCTGGGCTGACCCCACTAGGGGATTCTAATAACCCTATCAAATACAATGATGAACTTCCTTATCAGAGGAATAAAACCTCTCCGTTAGAAGTACAATGAAATATGAATACAATATAAGATATACAAGTGAAATATATTCCGAAGTTACAAATACATTAACACTCCATCTTAAGTAGGAAGGTATTCTCTTGACACAGTTCATCAGCACAAGTCTTTGTCACTGGATCATCATCAAGTTGGATCATCACAAAAGTTGGATCATCGTCATTGCTGCTGCTATACCGATCATCAATCTCCAATCTACTCGTCATAGTAATTTCTACAGAGCCAACCCTTTTTCATGATGGATGTAGGCCTAGACTCCATGTAGGTCTTCATCATCTCTACGAGCAATCCATCAAGTAGGTAGATCTCAATACTAATTACACTGCCTTTGCAAAACCTGCAAGATATCCCAGGACTGATTATATGCCACTACAAAACCTGAAGGAGCATCTTAGGATTGATTATATGCCTCTGCAAAACCTGTGTACCCTATCATTACCTCATCATCTTCAGATCGTCTCATTGTCAATGGAGCAGATCCCATATGCACATCACACAACACTTACACAACCTGACATGGGAGAACACATCTGCCACCAATTGGGGCAGGCTCCAACCCTTACTTTTTCACCATGGGACAACACATCTACGACCATGTGAAAAATGGCTTCAGCCCTTACATCTACACCATGGGAGAACACATCTACCACCATGTGAGAATGGCTCTAGCCCTTACATCTACACCATGGGAGAACACATCTACCACCATGTCAGAAAAGCCAATGTGCATCTACGTCTTCCAGACTCATCACTTTCCCTTGGAGGGAACCTCGATTTGAAGTACACCAAGCTTCTCTCTGAAGTATTCAAACTTCACTCTGGTCAGCAAATTAGTCAATACATTGGTTATTTGCTCGTCCATTGCAACATACTAGAGATTTACTGCTCCTCTCTGCACCATATCCCTGATATAGTGGTACTTGATCTCAATGTGCTTCGACTTGTCATGGAACACTGGGTTCTCAGACAAATTCACACAACTCTAGTTGTCACAATGTATACAAGTCATGTCCAACTGGAGATCAAATGAATCAAACAGTAGCTTCCTTAGCCATACTACCTCACAACTAGTCGAATAAGCTGTGACAGTGCCATGCATGACTGCTTCTTTCTAAACCAAGAGATCACACCTGATCCCATACCGAAGTAGCACCCTAGAGTGCTCTTCATATCAATGGAACTGCCTGCCCAATCGGAATCAACATAACCCTCCAGGTTAATCTTATGATTCGCATCATACTTGAGCCCATAATCCACCATACCCTTCACGTACCTAAGAATATGCTTTGTAGCAATCAAGTGAACATGTCTCGGATTCGTCAAGAACTAGCTCAATGTGTTCACAACAAAGAAAATATTTGGTCTCATATTCGTCAGGTACATCAAGGACCCAATCATCTGACGATACATCGTGGCATCAACCGACTCTGATGAAGCATCTCTCAATAGCTTCAATTCGATGCCATAGGTGTGTCCATGGCCTTGCAGTGAATCGTCATGAAACGCTTCAGTATCTCTACTGCATACTAATTCCCTTATCTAAGGAAGATTCCATCCGCACTCTGCCACACCTCCATGCCTAGAAAATAGTGCATCATACCCAAGTCCTTCATCTCGAACTCGGTAGAAAGCTTCCTCTTCGTATCAGCAATCAACCCATCCTCACCTATCACAAATAGGTCATCTACATATTGGTGGTCTCCAAGAATGGTTCCCTAATGAGGGAAGCTAGACTAGGAGCATACTTTAATTATTGACCAGGGGACGTACAAACTTTAGAGGTGCTAAGACTATATGTTCTCTATAGGATAGTCTTCGGCGTGTTTGTGGTGTTGGTATATGTCTTAAAGGTTTCTCTAATCAAAGAATAAAGTGAGCTAAAACAATTGTGAATCTATGAATGACAAATTCCTATGCTAATAAGTTAAATGCTGAAAACTGTAAATCTATACTAAGAATTGAAATGCTGAAATCTTGATAAACTTAAGCTAGAAATAAAATGTTGAAAGCTGAGATTTTAATCTACGAAGTGAATACTGAAAATCAAGTGCTGAATATTGAAAGTCTAATCTAAAAACTTAAATACTGAAAACCAGATCTAAAACATAAACATCCAATGCTGAGAATTAACCAATCTTATCTATTCGGATTAAACACTACAAGTGATGACCATTAAACCAAGGAACTGAAAGTAATTAACCTCTATGATGTAAGTCTGATAAAAGAAATATGCATGAGATTTCTAGATCTGAATCATTTTTTTAGAACTAATATAAGAATACATGAAAACATGTCAAAATATGTTTGCGCATAATGCAGCTACAGGACTATGGAATGCGTTCTACCAAACTACGGAATGAGCCTTGATCGACTATAGAAAATATGATGAACCAAAATAATCTCTTAACTGAAATAAAACCATGTTATTCAAATGCCATCAAAGTATTTTCATATACGATAAGAAGTAAATCGATTCACAGCATAAATGGAAAATACCTAAAAACAGAGTAAAGCTCCTGACTTATGTGTTGGAGGGGCCCTCTCCAACTCGTACTAAATATGGAAAACTTATAAACGTGGGCTTGAAAGTAACATCAGTCTTCTTATTTAAATAGTAACTTCATGGTTCAGAGAGAGTCTTTACACAAACTATCTGCGAAGTGCAAAGTGCATAAACGATTGATTCTACAAAATAGCAGCAGGATCCCCTCGCTACCCGAGAGGTCCATATATATATGTCTATAATTCTAACCTAGTCTATGATCATAAATGTTGATCCTCTTAATCAGGGATTCTCTAGAATTTAGGGAGAGATGACTGTTGATCCCCTTTGTTATCTGTAGTCTTGAGCTTTGACTCTTATCGATACCTTAAGACCTTCACACCCCGTTTATGCCTGCTCATTCTAGTGTTAGCAGATAGAAAAATGCTTTTAACATAAAAAGAATAATATCTAAACATCCTTATTTAATAATCAAAGTAAATATATTTTCCCACAAAACAGGTGTATTTCCTTCATCATATCTTGTGCTTTACTGTGGCAAAAAGGCTACAGGATACCTCTAATTTGGGCTCATCATCTCCCCCATGCTTGAAGGAAAGGATTCACCCATCCTTAGGTGACACACTCGGCTCTTCAATAGCTTCTTTGATGTCCCATGCAACTGTTGGGTATGTTATATCTCTTCACATGGTCGCTGCGTGTACAACACGATCCCTACGGCACCTTCGATTCGCCTGCGCCGGGCGCGTCCGGAGGGGGGGGTTTAGAGGGGGGGGTAGCCCGACAGGGCCCACCCCCTTCGTTTCGGACCGTTAGGTTCCGAAACGACATGGAGGGGGCCGTTAGGCCCCCGGAGTCCGCGCGGAGCGCAATTTTTTTTTTGGGTTGCTTTTTGCTTTTTCGCGATTTTCGACCCATTGTACTCTATCTAATTCCGGTAAAAGGAATTAGGGTTGTAACCTAATTCGGGTAAACGAATTAGGGTTTTTTAGATGCTGCAGAATACCATTTATTGTATTGTACATGTAAAATAAACATATAATGAAAAAGGGGCTATGCGGCTCTAAGTTTGGCTGGTTTTTCCCGGTTAAGGGTTTCCAGGTGAAAATCTCTGTGTAATGTGTGTGCCATTGTGTATTGTCTGTAAATGCTTAAGAATCGATATATGTTTGTACTTCACTGTTAAGGTTTAAAACTTACATTTGGTATCAGAGCAATTTTGGGTTCAGAGGGACGCCTTTGTTTCCAGGGGTTTGGCTCGATCTTGGATTTGTGATAAACCTGGTTTCAGTGGGAGCTTTGCAGCGGTGATTTATTCCTTGTTTAAAGAATGGCGAGCAGTTCTAGATTCGAGATTGAGAAATTTAATGGTCATAGCTTTGAGCTATGGAAGCTCAAGATGGAAGATCTTCTGGTAGATAGAGAACAATGGATCGCAGTAGATCCAGGTACCATGCCCTCTGGTGCGGTAAAAGAAGAATGGGAAAAGCTGGAAAGGAAAGCAAGGAGCACTATTCGTCTTTGCCTTGCAGATTCGGTATTGGTGAACGTATCTGGAGAAGACACTGCAAAGAAGCTATGGGATAAACTGGGAAGTCTGTATCAGTCAAAGTCCCTGGTAAATAAGTTATTTCTGCGAAAGAAATTGTACCTTCTGAGGATGACTGATGGAGACTCTGTTTCAGAGCATCTAAACGCCTTCAATACTCTGGTAAGTCAGTTGACATCTGTTGGTATTAAACTTGATGATGATGAAAAGTGTATTAGTCTGTTGTGCTCTTTGCCAGATTCATGGGATAATCTGGTCATAGCTATTGGGAGTAATGCAACCACGCTAAACTTCGATGATGTGGTTGCATCCCTACTATCGGAGGAAATGAGGCGGAAATCCATAGATAGTTCAGCCAAGGATGCCTTATTTGTAAGAGGTCGCCCTGGAGATAGATCTAAAAATAAGTCTTCAGGTGGTAGATCTAAATCTAGAGGGAGATCTAAATCTCCAGGACCTTCTGTAAGAAAATGCTGGAAGTGCGGAAAAGCTGGGCATTACAAGAAGGATTGTAAATCGAAAATTACTGATAAAAGTAGAGGACCTAATGACGCTCCATCCGCAGATGGGAAAGAATCTACAGAGGAAGGAGGAGATGTGTATCTGGCATCTTCAAGTACACATGCAGAGCATGATTCGTGGTTGATTGACTCAGGTGCGTCTTATCATATGACTCCCCACAGGGATTGGTTTTCTGAATATGAAAAGTATGATGGAGGAGATGTATTTCTGGGAGACAACTCGGTAGCGAAAATCATAGGTCGAGGAAAAGGTCAAGCTACTGCTCAAAGATGGAAGGGTTAAAACTCTTCCCGGGGTTCTGCACATTCCAAAGTTGGCTAGAAACCTTATATCTGTAAGTAAAATGGATGATGCAGGTGTGAAAACTCTATTTGAAAAGAACACATGCAAAATGGTTCGAGAGTCATTGGTGCTGATGAGGGGAGTTCGGATTGGAACTCTATACAAGTTGTTGGGAAGCACCTTCAAAAATGGATGTAACAGCACTATTGTTTCTGAGGGTAAAAATGAAGGAGACAGAGTCCTTACTGTCTCTAGTGAGAAGACATCGCTATGGCATCGAAGGCTGGGACATATTGGAGAAAAGGGTCTTCGACTATTACAAGGTAAAAGTATGGCTGAAGGCATGTCTGATTTCACATTAGATTTTGATTTCTGTGAACATTGCTTATATGGTAAACAGAATCGAGTAAGATTCTCATCTGGTGTTGTAAGAGCTAAAGGAATCTTAGAGTTAATACACAGTGATGTTTTTGGACCTGTGCCTGTTCCATCACTTGGTAAATCTGTGTATTATGTTTCATTTATAGATGATTTCTCAAGGAAAACTTGGATTTATTTCCTGCGTAAGAAATATGAGGTTTTTAATAGATTCAAAGAATTTAAGGCTCTTGTAGAGAATCAAACTGAGAAGAAAATAAAAGTACTCAGAACAGATAACGGTGGAGAATTCTGTGAAAGTGAATTTGAGGAGTTCTGTAAAACGTGTGGAATAGCAAGGCAAAAGACTACTCCATACACACCTCAACAGAATGGGGTTGCAGAAAGGATGAACAGGACATTGATGGAAAAGGCAAGGAGTATGCTCAGTGGTGCAGGGCTAGCACAACAATTCTGGGCAGAAGCTGTTGACACTGCGTGTTACCTAGTGAATAGGACACCCACATCAGCGTTGGTTGACAAGACACCTCATGAGGTTTGGACTGGTAAGAAACCCTCTCTCTCTCATCTCAGAGTGTTTGGGTGTGATGCTTTTGTACATGTTCCAAAGGAGAAAAGGAGCAAGTTGGATAATAAGGCGGAAAAATGTATCTTCATTGGTTACAAGGATGGAATGAAAGGTTACAAGCTGTGGAACCCAGTAAAAAGGCAAACAGTTTATAGTCGAGATGTGATCTTCAGAGAAGTTGAAAGCACTTCCAGGATTGAGGATGTACCAAAGGAAAAGGATTCAGAGAAGCTACACTTTGATATCAAGGATGAAAGAGGTGACTCTTTTGAGGAACCAGATTCGTCTGAATCAGATGAGGAGGCAGAATCGTCTGAATCAGATGAAGAGGCGGATCCACAGACTCCGGTATTGAGGAGATCTGACCGAGAAAGAAGGCAAGTTGAAAGGTACAGTCCCCCTGATTTTCGTTCTAATTTTGTGTTATCTATTACTGATGATGATCCTAGAACTGCTAAAGAGGCAATGGATTCAGAAGATAGTAAACTATGGAAGAAGGCCATGATAGAAGAAATGGATGCCTTGAACAAAAATGAGGCATGGGATCTGGTTGAGTTGCCAGAAGGAAGAAAGCCTATTGGAAGCAAATGGGTATTCAAGAAGAAGTTAAATGCAGCAGGTAAAGTGGAGAAGTACAAGGCTCGACTAGTTGCGAAAGGTTACTCCCAAATTGAGGGCATCGATTTTGGTGAGATTTTTTCACCTGTTGCAAAATTGACTTCTATTAGATTTCTTTTATCTATTTCTGCTGCTTTTGATCTTGAAGTAGAACAGATGGATGTAAAGACGGCTTTCCTACATGGAAATCTTAATGAAGAGATCTATATGAAGCAACCAGAACGGTTTGTGGTGAAAGGAAGAAAGGAGCTTGTCTGTAAGCTGAAAAAGTCTCTCTACGGTTTGAAACAATCTCCCAGAATGTGGTATCAAAAATTTGATACTTATATACTGGGACTTGGTTTCTCAAGAAGCAAAGCTGATCACTGTGTTTATTTTAAGCCAATTGGTGATCATTTTATTTATGTAATATTGTATGTTGATGATATGTTGCTAATTGGAAACAACAAAGAAATCATCAAGGATGTCAAGAATCAGCTGTCATCTGAATTTGACATGAAAGATCTTGGTGCTGCAAATTTCATTTTGGGCATGGAAATAAAAAGAGATCGTGAAAACAGGAAACTCTGGTTAAATCAGAGGAAATATGTTGAAACGATATTGAAGAGATTTAATATGCAGGAAAGCAAACCAGTGAAGGTGCCCATTCCTGTAGGTGTAAGGTTATCTGCAGAACAGTGTCCCACTACACAAGAAGAGGTAGAGGACATGTCTCATGTTCCATATGCTAGTGCAGTTGGCAGTCTGATGTATGCCATGGTCTGTACTAGACCAGATATAGCCCATGCAGTGGGAGTTTTGAGTAGATACATGTCAAAACCAGGAAAGGAACATTGGACTGCAGTAAAAAGGGTCTTCAGGTATTTGCGTGGCACTACAGATTCTGCAATCTGCTACCAAGGAAGACCCGGTCTAAACAGAGAGATAGATATACAAGGATTTGCTGATGCTGACTGGGCTGGAGATCTTGATCACAGAAGATCTACAAGTGGCTACGTTTTTAATCTATTTGGAGGAGCAATCAGTTGGATGAGTAGAAGACAAGCTGTAGTTGCACTCTCAACTACAGAAGCTGAATACATGGCAGCTACCCATGCAAGTAAGGAAGCTGTATGGTTGCAAAGATTGTGTTCAGGTATTGGTTTTGTTCAGAATGCAGTAAAAATTGGTTGTGATAGCTCAAGTGCAATATTTTCTGGCAAAGAACCCTGCTTATCACTCGAGGACAAAGCACATTGATGTGCAGTACCATTTCGTCAGAGACATGGTTGAACAGAACAAAGTGTTGCTGGAAAAGGTTGACACTTTGGTAAATGTTGCAGACTCTTTGACAAAGTCTGTGAGTACTCAGAAGTTCTCTTGGTGCAAAGAGAACATGGGCATTGTTGCCCTGAATTGTTGAAGTCATAAATTTCTCCTGTATGTGAAGAGAACAACAAGTGGGAGAATGTTGGGTATGTTATATCTCTTCACATGGTCGCTGCGTGTACAACACGATCCCTACGGCACCTTCGATTCGCCTGCGCCGGGCGCGTCCGGAGGGGGGGGGTTTAGAGGGGGGGGTAGCCCGACAGGGCCCACCCCCTTCGTTTCGGACCGTTAGGTTCCGAAACGACACGGAGGGGGCCGTTAGGCCCCCGGAGTCCGCGCGGAGCGCAATTTTTTTTTTGGGTTGCTTTTTGCTTTTTCGCGATTTTCGACCCATTGTACTCTATCTAATTCCGGTAAAAGGAATTAGGGTTGTAACCTAATTCGGGTAAACGAATTAGGGTTTTTTAGATGCTGCAGAATACCATTTATTGTATTGTACATGTAAAATAAACATATAATGAAAAAGGGGCTATGCGGCTCTAAGTTTGGCTGGTTTTTCCCGGTTAAGGGTTTCCAGGTGAAAATCTCTGTGTAATGTGTGTGCCATTGTGTATTGTCTGTAAATGCTTAAGAATCGATATATGTTTGTACTTCACTGTTAAGGTTTAAAACTTACAGCAACCACTCTAGGAGTCCCTTCCTTCCTATAGTAACTGTAGCTAGGGTTTTACCCCTAGCTTGTGCAAATGAGCACCTACTAAGGAGAATGGACACCTTAGTAGCAGTTCAATAAATGTAAATAACTAAGCTAAAAACAGAAATAAAAACTAATCTAAAACACATGCATGAAAAATAAACAACAATTTGTAAACAAGGGTTTTGTATTAATATTACTTTCAATGTGAAGGTTGATGAAGCTCCTTGCAATGTCCAAGAGGGTTGCTCCAAGCTCCAATGTGCTCCTTCTCTTTCTCCAATGGTGGGGATGGGCCAAAAGTGGCTCTCAAGGTGAACTAGGTTTTCGAGAGAGATTTTGGTAGAGTAAGGGTATACTTGATTGTGGATATGGAATAAGGGATCTCCATCACCTATTTATAGTTTTTTGGTGGTGGAGTGCTGACCCATGGTTTTGGGAAACACATGGTTTTGGGCAGCTGTATAGGGTTTTTTCCTCCTTTTCCTCATTATTTTATATTTTTTATTCCCTTTTTAGGGGATTTTTGCTATTTTTGGAGGAAAAAGGGGTTTTTTAGCCTTTTTTAGGCTATTTTGAGGGTTTTGTGGCCTTTTGGAGGCATTTTAGGCCTTTTGGAGGCTTTTTAATGGGATTTTTTGAGATTTTAAGGGAAATATCGTAGGAAAATGGACAAATGAGCCATATAATGTGGTAGATGAGGTAGTGAACACTTTTTGGGTGTTAATAGATTGCCCGCTGATGTGTGAGGGCAGGAGCTCATCGTATGGCTGATGGACATCATAAGTCATGAATGGTTTTCCTAGGGTGTGGAGAGAAGAGAAGAAACAAACTGAATCCCGGAACAACGATCCCGAACAAATGCAAGAACTAAAAGTACATAACCTCAATAATGGATGAGGGATCATCTGATCATATGGACGAGGCGGGCATTCCCATGCTCGTATCAGGATATAACATAACATAAACAATGGGGTCCAAAAAGGGGACCTGAAATATACATGACCTCAAATACTGACTGAGGAATAATCTCAATATATGGACGAGGCAGGCATACCCATGCTCGTATCAAGATACATAAACAAAACCGTGAGGCCCGCAAAAGGGGGACCTGTAAGATACATAGAGAACCACTGTGTACATCATAAGGGTCCAGAGGGGACACAAATCTGGGACATACTGCTGGGCTGACCATGTCTGTGCTGAAGAGCGGATACACTGGAACAATCAACAGTGCTACTGAATGTGGTACCAAAGGAACTAATGAGCTGCTGGATCAGAGTGACAAGGGGTACACTCGCAATGGTACACTGAACTGGAACTAATCTGGGACTGAAACTGGGTACTCAAGGAAGCATGTAACTGGATGGATTCCGAATACAAACGCCAACGCAGCCCGGACATCCACGGGAACATATAACTGGTCGTTCCGAAGTGACTCACCAATGTGCTAGAGTCGGGGGAAATCCGGGGTCTTCGACATATAATGTAAAGGATATAACCCTACGCGATTCTCGACGATGCGATCAAGGTGCTGAAGTCGAGCATGTGAGAAACAACCATTCGGAGAGGCAATGATGACTCCTCTCAAAATGGTCCGTAGGCACTTACCACAGATGGTGATAAGTCCAAGGCGTAGGGACCTCTGGGCCTATCCTCTGGAATAAAGGGGTTGTCGTCGACAGAGGGAGACCTGCTACTATCAAGGCAATGATGTTTCCTTGACAGGAGCGCGAGGTGTAGAACCGAAATGTGATAGTACTGATGGCATGACTGACCAAACTGGGGGTGATCACTGGGCAAGTAGAGTGGGTGGAATCAAACTTCCTTTGTTCAGAGTATGATAATGGGAATGATCTGGAAGCATATGAAACTGATTGAGGGGAAAGGGATCATAGCTGTAATGGATCTGGGAGGGTAACTGGGCTGATGGAGACTCAAGCTGTGGTACAATGGCAGGAGACTGCAGAATACTCTGAACAAAGGGGACCTGATTGGGGGTGCTGTCGAGATGATCGAGTCATAGTGCCAGGAGGCACAGGAGGGTACTTCTTCATGGTTTAAGGAACTAGAAGAAGTTTGTGTAAAATGATACTGTCGTGTGGATTTTACGAGCCCATGACAGTTCATGCTCGTGGTTGCTTTCAATTTTAAGGAGTCTGAAAGCGATAAGAAGACTCTGAAATGATGGAATGGTACTATCGTGTGGATTTTACGAGCCCAGGACAGTTCATGCTCATTGTTGCTTTCAATTTTAGAGAATCTGAAAGCAAATAAGAAGACTCCAGGGGGTTGCTTTTTCGTAGATTTAGTCTCCAAGGCCCAAAGAAGCATAAAAGGATGCAATGAAGAACTCTTCTAGCCGGTGTGACTAGAGTATTCCTTTTTCGTAATTAGTCTACCTGGTCCAGAAAAGGGTTAAACTTATACCAGATAGATGCCCTTTCAGGTACTTTAACGAGCATGAAAGGAAGCAAGATTGCTCGGCGATCTTTTCATTCTTTTAGGAGTCAGAAAATAGCTTAACGGAAACTCCCTAAGTGCCTTTTTCGTAAAGGAGTTGTCCGGCCCGAAAAAGGGATAAAATTATACCGAACAAAAGGAATGGCCAGGCAAGGAGGAAGTGTTCAATCAAGGATCAGTAATGATGATCAAGAAAGAGGGTAGGGGGGAACACTGGTGGGCCTCCTTACGGGGTAGATGAAATGGTGGCAGAATAACAAAACATTTGCAGTATGACAGGAGTGAATGGCTCATGTAAAAATGTGGAACAATCCGATAACGGCCGATGTGGCGCGCAAACCGAGGCAGCAAGGTGTCGGGACACAATGTGGAAATTGTACCAAGTGAGAGTGAGAAATGATCTCAAGCATCATCACGAGCTCGGAAAAATGAATCCGACGATATAAAGGGTGTCAAAAACGGGTAACGGTCGATGTGGCACGCACACCGAGGCGACAAGGGTGTTCTGGAAAAATACCCAAAAAATCGGGGGGTCAGAGCGAGAAATGATCTCAAGCATCATCACTGACTCGGAAAAATGAATCCGATGATATAAAACATGTGAAAAACGGAGAACGGCCGATGTGGCACGCAAACCGAGGCGACTAGTGGCGTCTGAAAAATGGGCAAAAAATGACGGGTAAAAAATAATGCAACGAGGTGACCATCATGACGGTCTCGGCGTGCTGATTCCAATGGTGGAAAATATGTATAAAACAAAAAGATAGCAAACTGTACAATGTGGACCAACGAGGTCGCGGTGTCATTTATGGGAAAAAACGCTTAAGATACAACCCATTACGGGGGTTGCGCAAAGGATGGCCTTCGGAGTCGGCTAGGATGTATGCCCCCTTTCCTAGGCAGGTCTGCACGATGTAAGGGCCTTTCCACATGGATTCAAACTTCCCTTTGCCAGTTTTGTCGTGGGCTTGGTCATAGGCGAGGACGAGGTCCCCTTCATGGAAAGTTCGAGGGTGAACATATTTGTCGTAACCGGCTTTGGAGCGGTTCTTGGCAGCTTCAATGTTCTGAAGAGTGGCCCGACGGTCTTCATCGGCTTGCTCGAGGGATAGCAGACGTTGCTCGAGGGGGGAAGTGTCGGGGAGAAGCTCAACGGCGATCTGTAAGGCAGGAATCTAACATTCGATGGGGAGGACAGACTCTACCCCGTGAACTAGATGAAAGGGTGTAAAACCAGTGGCGGTCTTGGTGGAAGTACGGTAAGCCCATAAGGCAGGGAACAGCATGTGGTGCCAATTGGACTTATGCTTGTCAACCGTTCGTTGGAGGATGGTTTTGAGAATTTTATTAGTGGCCTCTACTTGACAGTTCCCTTGGGGGTAGTAAGCAGAGGAAAATTGGTGTTCAAATTTGAGGAGGGTGGATAACTCACGCCAGACGGCATCTTCGAAGTGGGAACCGTGGTCAGAGACTAACTGCTTAGGAACCCCGAATCGAGCGACGACATGGTTGAAAAAGAAGCGGGCAGCAGTGTCGACGGTACAATTGAAGGTAGGCATGGCTTCCGCCCATTTGGTGAAGTAATCAACAGCGACAATAATATATTTGTGGCCATTGGCAGACTGGGGTCTACATTCCATGAAGTCTATGGCCCACTTACAAAAGGGACCAACGGTGACGACTGGGTGTAACGGAGCAGGAGGTGTTCGGGCCTTGGGGGCAAAAAGTTGGCAGTTATGGCAGTGTTTGACCGCAGTGATGCAGTCGGTGAAAAGTGTGGGCCAGAAGTATCCGGCGCGGACGACCTTTTGGGCAATGGCCATCCCTGAGAAATGGCTGCCACAGGCACCGCTATGACAGTCATTAAGTACTTGTTCGGCTTCCTCGTGTAAGGCAACGACGCAGAATTGTGTCAACCCCGCGCCGGTAAAGGACATCGCCTAAGAGGAGATATCGAGAGGCCTGGTGACGGATGCGACGATGTCCATTATGGGTAACTTTGGGTCTGAACTTCTGCGTGCGCAGGTATAACAGGATATCATCGTACCATGGGTCATCGGACGAGATAGTGAATAGGTGATTGTCGGGTAACTCATCGCAGATTAGTTTAGCCGGGAGAAGGGAAGGGAGATCAGTAATGAGCTGGGCAAGCGCGAGGGCTTTAGTGCTCTTAGGTGTTTTGAAGGTAAGGTCATATTCCTGGAGGATAATGACCCATTTAGCAACACGACCTTGCAGGAGCCGTCGGTTCAGAAGGTATACCATAGGGTTAGAGTCGGCGACGACTGTGGTATGACTCATTAAGATATAGTGTCGCAATTTTTGGACGGAAAAGACCACTGCTAGGGAAAGTCTCTCCTCATATGGGTAACGTAGGGGTGGACCAGACAAGGTCTGGCTGACGTAGTAAATGACGTGCTCCTGGTGAGAAGTGTCTTCTTGAACCAAGACTCCAGATACGGCATGCTCGGATGCCAAGATGTAAAGGATGAAGTCTTGTGTGAAATCCGGAGGGGAAATCAGAGGAGCTTGTGTGAGAGCCTTCTTGAGGGCTTCGAATGCAGCTTCTGCTTGCTCATCCCAGACAAAGGGTATGTGGGTACGGAGCAGGCGCAAGAAACCGTGAACGGTAGTGGCGTAATCAGGAACGAAGCGTCGAAGGAAGTTGGATCGCCCCTGCAGACTTTGGAGTTGCCGGAGCGTGCGAGGAGAGGGAAGGGCTAAGATGGCTTGGACTTTTAGAGGGTCAACAGTAATTCCTTTCTGGGAAACAATGAAACCCAACAATCGGCCTGCCGAAACGCAAAAGACACACCTGTGTGGGTTCAAGCGGATTTGGTATTTGCGACAACGCAGAAAAACTTGCCGAAGGTCGTTTAGGTAGTCTGATTGTTTCCGGGAACGAGCTGTAAGGTCATCAAGGTAGACTAACAGGATATGTACCAAGTCGTGAAAGCAATAGGTCATGGCCCGTTGGAAAGTGGCACCAGCATTTTTGAGGCCGAAAGGCATGACGCGATAGGTAAAGGTGCCCCATGGGGTAGTAAAGGCAGTTTTGTACTGGTCTTCCTTACGGATCTGAATCTGGTTGTATCCGGAAAAACCATCCATGAAGGAGAGGACTTCATGCCCCGCACACGCATCGATGAGCTGGTCAATAAATGGCGTGGGGAAATTGTCATTGGAACAAGCGCGGTTTAAGTCACGGAAGTCAGTGCATACTCGGATGGTGCCTTGTTTTTTGTTAACGGGAATGGGGTTTGAAACCCAAGTGGTATAGGCAATAGGATAAATGAACCCTGCCTTGCGCAATTTCTCAATCTCGGCTTTAACAGCTGGGAGTTTGGAAGGATGAATGGGGCGTTGTTTTTGACGAATGGGGGGTACATCAGGCCATGTGTCGATGTGGTTCTCTATAATGGCGGGGTCAAGACCAGGCATCTCGGTATAGGACCAGGCAAAGACATCACGGAATTCTCTGAAAAGGTTTATGTAGTCCTCAATCTCTCGTTTACTGCAGAAAGCTCCTAAAGTGATGAGTTCAGGGGCACGTCCTGGGGCAGCGATATCAACTTGGATGACGGGTGAGATGTTGGCCATGTTACCTTCCTTGAAGGCGTTAGGAGCAGGAATAGGGTCCTTGAACCAGTCTACCTTGGTGGGGAGGAAGTCTTTGGATTCAACCGCAAATTGGGTAGAGGTGTTGGAGGAAGATGCTTCTGGAAGGAAATACGAACGATGGTGCATGTCATCCCAGGGATACTCCGGGGCAGTTAGGGCCTCAAGAATCTCCTCATCGGTACGGAAAGTTTGCGTCGTCAAATCGGTTGACGAGGAGGTAGTGGTTGAAGAGATCATATAAATGATATTAACCTCTCCAAAAGGGGGAGAAACCGGGGGGAAGATCTCCTCAATGGTGGGTGGTGCCGTCTCAAGATCCAGATTGTTCATCTCATAGAGAGCCGCTCTGTAATCCAGGAGATCGAGACAATGATGGGAATAATGCCCGTAAACACCGCATATGGCACAGGGGTGGTTGGTACGCAGGGATTTGTCTTTGGGCTTAGGGGTGGGGTTTAGTTCAACAACCGAGATGTTGGGGTCATCGTCGAGCATCTGCATATGCTTCTGCAATGCTGGTAACTATGGGCATTGCTGGGTCGCATGGCCCAACTCGTCGCACAATGAGCATTTGGGAGGAGCATGAAATACTGGAGGGTTTTTTACTGTCTTGGGAGGTGGTACAGCAGTGTAAGGTTGTGGACCTCTGCCCCCAGTGGGTTTGGGAGTAGGAGGAGGAGTCGTGGAGGACGAAGGGGTAGAGACACCGGGAGGTGGCTGAGAGGTAGTAGCCATGGGTTGCACCGGTTGGAGGACGACGTCTGGTGTCGGTGGGCGAATAGGAGGCGAAAGATACCATACGGGTAATCCCAAGGTTAACCCAGGGAGGTTAAGGGTAGCCATGACCGGGGCGCTTACTACTCCCGATGGAGGGACTAGGAAGGGGATCGTATGGATAGGTGTAACACCAATGTGGCTAGGTACCAATGGTGGTTTTGGCAACAAGGGTGGTTGATTATTGGGTGGTTGGTTGTCGTGGGACAAGGTACATAAGTCAGACACTTCGGGCGTAGATGACAGGGGAGGAATGGATTGAAAGGTGGAGGTCATCGACGCGTCTGAGTAGACTCCAGGTCCCGTAGAGGAAACAAACGAGGTGGTGGCACGAGAAATGGGTTGTTCAACCATGGGGAGAACATTTTCAGGTGTCGCAGGAGCACTGGGATCATAGTAGGTGAGCTGGTCAACCTTAACCACGCGTCCCTAATGGGGGAACATCATGGTGCGAAAGACGGAAGAGGCAACCGCCCGCATGGCATACATGTAGCTGCGACCAAGTAAAAGGTTATAATCCAATTGGGCATTGATTACCTCGATGTCAATAAGGACGATTTTACCACCTAACTGGACGGAGACATTGGCTAGGAGGCCTTGGGGTTGAGCCGAACGACCGTCGTAGGCGCGTAACGCAGTGGTGGACTGCTGGAGAGTGGGGGATCCCAACTTCTGCCACACGAACGTAGACATGACGCATGTGGAGGCACCTTCATCGATGATGCATCGATGGATGACAAGATTCCGAACGGAAACAGAAACTTGGAATGCTAAGGAGGAAGGCAGGCGTGGTTCGGATTGGTCCAAATCAAATGCCATCAGATTCGAATCATTTGGGTCAATCCCCCCAATGGTGGAGAGTAAAGTCTTGCGCTGGGAAGGGCAGTTCTTCAAGACTTCTAACGCAGACATGGCTGCGGGAGATTGGGCTAGGTCGTCTACAATGTTGTAGTTTGACGCAGCACGCGCATTGGGGTTATTGTTGATATGGCGAAGTGGGAAACGAGGGGCTTTGGGAGCGCCATCTAGTGGAGGTGGAGGAATACGTAACGCTTGATCGGTGGGATGAGCGGTAGTAGGTTTATCTATGGGAGGTACGTCAGTGGTGGAGCCATATTGGTTCCGACGGGTATGAAGGTTGACGTCAGCGGATGACATCATCAACAGGTGGTGGGTACCTGAGTCAAACATGGGTTGATCAAGAGCAGCGTAAGTGATTTGCTGTTGTTGGGGTTGTGCGTTAGCTTAAGGGGCCAACGGCTGAGTGTTCACCACGCCTTGGGTTGGTAAGGGGTTTTGCAGAACCAAAGGTGGCTGCTGAGGCTGAGGGGGGTTAGGTGGCGCCTGAGGAGCCGCATGCCCTTGGCGGTGGGCATCGTCAACCCAGAGCTGCCGAGCTCGCTCTAAGTGTGGGCAAGTATGCGTGTAGTGTCCATAGACCCTGCAAATAGAACAAGGGTGGTTTGTTCACAAATTGGGGTTTTTAGCCTGCTTGGGCAGGCGATCAGGGTTTTGATTAGCGGGGGCCACATTGTTGTTGTCGGGGGGGTTAGCCGGTTGACCAGCTTGGTCTGCAGGTTGGTTGTTCCCACGATTACGGCCCTTGCCGCGGTTCTGTTGGCCTTGGTTACGTTGGTTGTTCTGGTTTTGCTGCGGATTTTGTTGGGCATAGACTTGCCCTTGAGCAGCAGGTGGATTCTGAGGTTGTGCAAGTGCGGGAGCATGCTGCGGGGGATGATATGCAGGTTGAGGCTGAGCAGGGGCAGCAACTTGAGGGGGTTACTGATATGGCTGCGGAGCAGGTTGTGGATTTGCCGCAGGGGCTGTCTGTGGCGGATAATAAGCAAGTTGGGCTTGTGAAGGCGCAGGAGATGGGGTAGCCTGCTGATACTAGTAAGGCTGAGGTGCGACTTGGG
This sequence comes from Larix kaempferi, assembly GCA_027924585.1. Taxonomy (NCBI): domain Eukaryota; kingdom Viridiplantae; phylum Streptophyta; class Pinopsida; order Pinales; family Pinaceae; genus Larix; species Larix kaempferi. The sequence goes on from BSBM01000434.1 coordinate 7,935,220, forward strand.
GGGCATAAGTGGGAGTCGCATGACCGAAGCACTGAGGAGGACATGAGGGTCCATGGTGATGGTGATGTGCCATGGGAGCATATGAGTTGGTTGCTCCAGACTGTGAGGTAGCCCGTGACAGTTCAGAGCCAGGGGAAGGACGTGTAATAGAAAATGGTTGAGGATGCGAAGAAACACGGCCAATGATACCGTCTGCAGCGTGGGATGCCCCTGGCGCATCATGCTGGGAGGACTCGCCATGAGGGGCGTCAGGTATAATGGTATAAAGGCAACCCGACTGGGCATAAATGAGGTCGAACTGCTGTGCCTTAAGGATGGCCTCTTCTTCAGACTGGGGTCTTTCTGATGCTACATCCTTAGCAATAATAGGGAGAAGGGATTTGAGGAACCAATCTAGGAAGATACGGTCGTCTAGTTTGATCTTGCATAAGCTACGGCGTCGACGCCACTCATGGATGTGGTCGGTGATATGGGTAGCCGTGTTTTGTCTGCAGGATAGGAGGATCTCAACGCCCGCGTCATAGCGGACAGGCAACTGGAAGAACTGCAGGAAGGTCGAGGCAAGGGAAGCAAAGGTGGCATGGGTCCCATGAGGTTGCTCGATATACCATTTGGCTGCAGAGCCAGTGAAGGTGCACTGTAAGAGACGGAGGCGAACAGAGTCATCCACTATGGAGTTAGAGGAACACCATAGGTGGAAAGACATGATATGGTTTTGTGGGTCCTCACCTGCCTTACCCTCAAACTTAGGGATGTCAGAGGGGAGCTTTGTAGGCATATGAGGCCACGTAGGGTCATGTCGAATAGGATTGTTGGTCAATCTAGCCAGGTCAGGTAGGTTGAGGCTAGCCATGAATGGCAAACTGGAAGAAGGATGTGACATAGTAGTGGGTTGGACCAAACTGGGGCCAATGCCCCCAAGTGGAGGGACAGGATTTGGGATGGTGCCCCCAAGTGGGGGAACTAAGGTGGTGGAGGATGGTCCGGCACCACTGTGGGTAGTGTGAGCCACTGATGTAGTGGGGATAGGGATTCCCGCTGCGGGAATAGGTACCGTGAGGGGAACGGTAGACGAGGGTCCCATGGAGGGCATACCCAAAACAGGTGTAGTAACTGGTGTAGTGGTGGATGTGCCACCAATGGTCCCGATAACAAAAGGAGTGGAAGTCGTGCCAGCCATGGGGCTAGTAGGGGCAGTGTAAATAGGGTTCTCAGACTCTTCGTCAGAATCAGAGGTAAAGTAAGGAGCATCAATATATGGTGACGGAGTCCTATGTCCCTGATGAGTGGAGTCAAGTGACAAGGCTCTAGATCTGTGATGAGTGGTATCAACGGATGATGATCGGAATCTATGACGTGTGGTGTCAAGAGAACCGTGCTGTGGGGGCTCGCCCCTGAGGCGCCGAGATTGTCTCGGGGACTCAATGGTGACGGATGGTGTCAAATCTCTGTGGGTTGAGGTGAGTAGAAAAACAACTCAAAAAAGTCTAATGCAACCGAGTGTGCAGAAGGAGAGCTAAAAAAACAAGGCACTCAGGCCAACAACCAACTCAAAACACCCACTGCAACAGTTGTGCTATAGTAGGTGGAGTATCAACAAAGATGGTCAGAATACCAACAAGCAACAGGTTTCCTAAAAAGAAAAAATGGTGGACTCACTAGACCAAAGGGAGGTAAAGGAGCATGCAAACACCTAAGTAAAAGTATTCTGACTCAACTAAACATATCCTCTGCAAGGTGATGAAATCCAAGTCAGACAATATGAGTAGGAAAGCCAAGTGGCTATGATATCCCCCTACCGGGAGGTATACCGGGTAGTCAATCCTAGAAGAATGGCAACTAAGATACCCCGTTCATGACACGTCCAGAAAGGTGAATCTACCGTTTAGTCCGTTTACCGCAATACCCCTATACAGGGATATCCCGCGAACCACGAAAGGTAGCCCTTCGGTTACTGAATGGAGTGCGGTATTCCACTCAGGCCTCCGGAACCAGTCTCCCGACTTCAACCCTCCTAAGGGAGAGGCCCTCTGATAAACTGGTCGTGACCGTGCCAAAAAGTACTAGGGGATTTTGGTTCCCTATTTGGACAACAACTATGTCTCAAGTGAAAGTAACCGAGGGGTGTTATTGGAAGCCTATCCCCCCGATCCTACCTAACTACAATGATTCTTTTGTGTTCCCCAATTGGGGTTAGAATGTTGGTTCAGTTAGGTACTTTTTAAGGCTCACTTGATTTATGTGACAGAGTGTGTGCTTGTGAGGTTATGAACCCAAAATAGAAGTGCCACAAGGGGGGCAACTTCTAACTATCAATAATGCTGGAATTGAAACTTTAACTTGCAAAATTTTCTGAATTAAAAATACGGAAATTTTTAAAAGATTCTGTAAAGGGAACAGAAATTATGTTGCAGAAAGGCTGTAAGGAAGTGGGACTGCAGGTAGGACAGGGGGCTGTTCAGATGCAAAAAATATTGTAGCAAAAGGGGCTGGGCTCAAAACAAGAAAAATGCAGAAATCAGACCGCGGGTCTATAGCGAAGCAGAACAGGCAAACCGTGGGTTTGAGGGAAACAGACGCGGTCAGGTCGTGGCTTTCAGGCTAACAGAAGCAGTCGCGACGCAGGAAATAGGGAAAAAGACGCAGTCGGGTCGCGGCAAAAAGGATAACAGACGCAGTCGGGATGCGGGAAAGAGGCTGAAAGCCACAGTCGGGATGCGGGAAAATGGCCGACAGGCGCAGTCAGATCACAGCAAACAGGCTGATTAGCCACGGCCGGATCGTAGGTAACAGACTTGAATCCGCCAGCAGGACGTCGGAAACCATCTGAGAGCCGCAGTCGGGTCGCAGGTAAAGGCCTGAAAGACGCGGTCGGGACGCGACTGCAGAGGGAAAAAGCGCGGTGTGCGGCGGCCGAAAGGGACAGCCGAAAAAGAAAAAAAAAGAAAAAACGAAACCAGAAATTCAAAATCTAGGGGAGTCGCCAAAACTGTAGCTAGGGTTTTACCCCTAGCTTGTGCAAATGAGCACCTACTAAGGAGAATGGACTCCTTAGTAGCAGTTCAGTAAATGTAAATAATTAAGCTAAAAACAGAAATAAAAACTAATCTAAAACACATGCATGAAAAATAAACAACAATTTGTAAACAAGGGTTTTGTATTAATATTACCTTCAATGTGAAGGTTGATGAAGCTCCTTGCAATGTCCAAGAGGGTTGCTCCAAGCTCCAATGTGCTCCTTCTCTTTCTCCAATGGTGGGGATGGGCCAAAAGTGGCTCTCAAGGTGAACTAGGGTTTCGAGAGAGGTTTTGGCAGAGTAAGGGTATACTTGATTGTGGATATGGAATAAGGGATCTCCATCACCTATTTATAGTTTTTTGGTGGTGGAGTGCTGACCCATGGTTTTGGGAAACACATGGTTTTCGGCAGCTGTATAGGGTTTTTTCCTCCTTTTCCTCATTATTTTATATTTTGTATTCCCTTTTTAGGGGATTTTTGCTATTTTTGGAGGAAAAAGGGGTTTTTTAGCCTTTTTTAGGCTAGTTTGAGGGTTTTGTGGCCTTTTGGAGGCATTTTAGGCCTTTTGGAGGCTTTTTAATGGGAGTTTTTGAGATTTTAAGGGAAATATGGTAGGAAAATGGACAAATGAGCCATATAATGTGGTAGATGAGGTAGTGAACACTTTTTGGGTGTTAACAGTAACCCATGCTCTAGTCATCCCTATCCCATGCTCTCTTCTCTTCTTCCTCATTAATCTTCTCTTTAATAATTAGAGGAAGGAAAAACAAAGGATTTAGATTCATGCCAATCCAGTTGAGCTAATTCTTGATCAAGGATTCTCTGTATAGATTAGCTTTGACGAGAGCAACTTCTAGTGTGAGAGGGGAGTGAGGATCCTTCCTCTTTAGATCATTTGCGACCCTGCCCCATCTTTCACCAATGGACTCATGAACCTCTCTGTATGTGCACTGGAGAGTAACATCAAAGTGTTCCATGACCTGTTGTTGCTTTTCAAGGAGAATATGGATTAGCTCCTCATCAATGGCGAGGTTCCTGTGGTCCTAAATTATTCTCTCAGGGTAAGTCGCCTCTGCCCTGATCCATAGTGGATTTTTCCACTTCTATGCAAGGTAAATATGGGCATCGTGTGCGCTCTCAATCTTGTTATTCATCCATGAACACAATTCCCTCAAATGGAAATCGCCCATGTAGGGATTTGGCGACCAGTTGGACGAGCTTGGAACTACGAAGTTGTGTAAGAGAAATTCACAAAGCAGATCCTTCTCTAACTCTCTGGAGTGTAGATATGTGTCCACAAATTATCTTTGGGTGTTTATTTCTAACGGGAGTCTCTGCTTTAACCTTTGGAGCTGGAATTTTCGCCACTTCTCTTGTAGATAAATTGCATAGATCTCTAAGAGTGGTCTGAGTCCTAGTAGTCCATCATAGATTTTTGTAGTGGTAGCCAAGATGTCCTCCAGCTAGAGAATATTCTGATCCTTTTGAGCTAACTCCTCTTGTGCCTGGACCAATTTCTCATGTAGTGTTGAATATTGTTGTTTAGCCCGTTTGAACTCCCCTGCGTGCTGCATTTTCAAAATCTGGGTCTTTTCGTGCACAAATAGTGGAGAAGTTGGCTATCTTCTTTGTGTCCTTGCTTCAATTTTATATGCTGCAAACTCCCCTTTGATTTTTTCTAGTTCTGCTCGTGCTTGAGCGAGCTGGTCAGTGACTCCAGGATTTTCATGTTCATCAATAGCGTCTCATTGGAAGGCACCTTGTTCTTTTGGTGCATTCTGTTCTCCTGGTGTAGTCTTCTCTTCAGGTATAGTTGAATCTTCTGGTGAATTTGGATCCTCCTGTTCTATCCCGAGATCATCATCATTAGATAGATTTTGAATTATGGGGTTGGGATCCCTTTCTACCTCCTTTGCATGCTTGATTTTTGGTGGTTGTGTGAACCTTTTGCTTCGCCGCTTTGGCCCTTGCTTGCTGGTGGAAACCCATGATTCCTTTTGGTGGGAGCCATCTCTTGAATGCTTAATTTTCATCAGGTTGTCGGCTATGCTATCCAGTTTGATTTTTTTTTAGCTCCTGATGTAGAAGCGATCTTGTCTTTTGGCCTAGAAGTTAGGGGTATGCTGATAGTAGGTGTACCCTTCATTCTCTGTACATCCTCGATTGAGATTACTACAAACTCCTCCCATGAAGGTTCTGGAATTTCTACTGTTAACTCTTCCTAAATTATCAATTTGATTATCCCATGGTGGGCTAACACATCTGTTTTCCCTTCAACTACTTTTTTGCTCATTTCTCCCAGAGACATGAGAAGATAATAAGGAATGCTAATGTTGTTATTCGGTGTGATATGGTTCATGTGCTTCAAAAGATCTAGATTCCAGAAGTGGAAGAGATGCACATAGCTCAGCCTCCCTGTACATGCTACATATTTCTAAACAGCAGCAGCTACTTCGTTCCAAGGTGTTGGCATAATGACCCTTTTGACTCCATTTTTGTCTTCTTCATAAACTTCTTCAGGTCCGAAGAAATCCGCCTTTGCACTCTGGTTGGCTTCCCTATCTTCGCTGGCCCAGTGCAAACCCGTGGGTAGCCCTTTGTATTTTTATATTGCCTCCTCATACAGTCTGATACAAAGTCCCCTAACCCATGTGACGAACTGCTCTTCTTTGATGTGCTTTAAGTTTCTTGTGAATTCTAAAGCCACCTCTGTGTTAGATCCTCTCAGCATGGAGATGAAAGCAATCTAGCCCGCATTACGGAGGATAGATAAAACCCTTGGGTTTTCATAAATGGATTTATGATCCTCTGGTTCACTCTTTTTGAACCCCTTTGTAATCTTCGGATTTTCTACTATAATCAAGGAAACAAAAAACTTTGAGTGTGGTTGACTTACCTCAACTGGTTGGGATTGATTTGCAGGTTCGAAGGCAGCTTGCTAGCTGAGTGATGACGTGAACTTTCAATTTTCCTTCTTCTGGAGAGCTCGTATTGCAAAACTGGGTCTTTTTTGTAGACTATACCGCTTTATTTAGCTATTCTCACGCACCTCTCCTGATCATTTTGAATTTTCCTTGCCACCTTACACATTCCTTTCCATTATTGAGCCTTGCATTGCACATTTCACCTCTGCTCTAATCATTGGGAAATACGGTGGCAAGATGCGGAGAATGTTATTCTGACATGCCACAGGTGGGTAATCATGATTTTGTGAGGTAATCTGAACCTTGCCGCCAATTTAACTTGAAATCTGTCCTCAACTTCAAAAATAACTGTTTTGTGGGTTGATGATTTGACCTTGCAAATAAAACAAAGAGTTTTAGGGATTACCTGGTTATGCTTAGCATACCTGAGTGCCTGATGTGGTTTGATTTCATGGGCACTATCTTCTGTAGTATATTTTCACATTGTCTGTATTTATAATAGGCATGTCAGTAGTTACGTGTGTTTGCCTTCATTCAGTTGATTCTTTTGAAAATGGTGTATATGCATGCATTGATTTTTGTGTCAAATTTTGATTTGACTTTTCTATTATGCTCAGTACTGAGTTCGAAATATTCCCTGAATCTACTGACTTAATTTTTGTACTGCATGATTTTTTGTGGGTCACTTGAATACATGGCTGGCTCACTTGAACAAATGGTTGGCTCGCTTGATTTCTGTAGTGATTGATAATTTTATGGCTCACTTGATTATATTTATGGCTCGCTTGAATATTTCTACTTGGCTCGCTTGATTTGATCTTTTTGCAATATGCGTGTTGGTTCTTCATGGGGTTGTATGATTTCCTACAATTTACTTGTGATAACCTTGAGTGAATTATTATTTTTATTTTTTATTTTTATTTTTGTTTTCATTTCATTTTGCTTTTTTTATTTTCTTTGCATATATATTTTTTAATTTTTTCTTCTTTCTTTTTCATTTCTTTTTCATTTTTTTTCTTCTTCTTTTTATTTTTTTATTTTTTTTCGTTTTTTTCTTCTTTTTTCTTTATTTTTTTCATTTTTTTAGTAACTACAGATTAGTTACATTTGATACTCTCTATCAACATTAGACTTTGTTGGTAGAGTATGTATGTGAATTCTTCTTTGGACTGTGGTGTCTTGTAGATTTTTAATCTGTGTCCATTCACCAACATGGGGAATTTTTCTTCATCTATTGTTGTAATTCTGATAGCTCCATTTTCATAGATCTTTTCAATGATGTAGGGTCTAATCTATCTAGTTGTTATTTTTCCCTTGAAAGTGTGAAACCTAGAGTCATAGAGTAATGCCCAGTCACCTTCCTTGAACTTTTTCTCCTTTATGTGTGTGTCATGCCACTTCTTCCTTTGATGCTGGATGATTTTAATATGGCCAAGTGTTTGCTGGCATTGCTCATCTAGTTGATTTAAGTGTAGCATGCATTCCTATTGGATGTTTGAAAGTTCCATATTTAACTGTGTTGCAATTCTCAATGGCTTGATTTCAAATTTAATGGGAAGCATAACTTTCTTTCCATAAACTAGCTCATATGGGGTGGAGCCTGTTGTTGTTTTCCATGTGGTATTATATGACCAAACTGCTTCACTTAATCTATATGCCCAATCTATTTTGTGGAGTTGCATTGTCTTCATCAAAATCCTTTCTAACTCTTTGTTGGTTACCTCAGCTTGACCATTAGCTTGAGGGTGGTAGGAGGAGGATTGTCTGTGCTTAACATTGTTTCTTCAAAGCAAGTATTATATTAGATTTGATGTAAAATGTGGGCCTTGATCTAAAACTAGCTCTCTTGGGACTCCAAACCTGTGGAAGATCTGCTCGGTGAAAAAATTTGCCACATTGGTTTCATTTTATGCAGCAAGTGTTGCTACCTAAACCCATGATTATTCAAACCTATGAATAATCGTTATCAATCATGCCATGTATACTTATATAAGAGATCCTATCACAAGGTAGGATTCTAACTTGATATAGGAAAAACATACTTGGATTAGTATGTTAGCTAGTTATGTCTAACATACCCACATGATGTATTCTTGTTCTCTTCAATGACTTGTGCTAGTAACCTGCATATCTCATAGGTTAACCATTATAGAACCAAGTTATACATACCTCGTAAATAGATCTTCTAAGTGATCCATGAAAATGGATGAATCTTTGTGTTCACGTCACCATGATCATATGTTCTTGAACTAGAACATTATTTATCTTTCTTGGTGTACCTTTCACGTTTGCGGACAACATAAACCTCATACAACACCATAATGCATTAGTACAATCATAAGTGTCAACACCCTAATTTTATTAAGGTGATACGACAAGTCTAAATTTAATCAAGATTGTACTAACCGTAATAATATGAAGAAAAACATACCATAAACTTAATCATGACCAAATCTCGAAACATGCCTGGATAAGTCATACCTGTCAAGATTGCTTGTAATCTTCTTCTCTAAGGCCTTAGCCTCATCTCCCTCTGAAACAGGAACTTATTCACTTATGCAGGTGACCAATCCATTCTCTTCTAGGATTAACCCAATCCACTTGATTTGCAGGAACTGGATCTGGAGTTGGATTAGGGTTTGTCAGATAAACCCTAAAATTAAAACTTTGAATTTCAAACTTCTGAAAGGATAGAAAGATGCGCCTTGATGAGATGATCAAGCCAGTATACTCAGAATTTGAAAAACTGCAAAGTTTCACCCCTCAAAATTGCCTTGAAACTTCCGGATTCACTGGACATGAACTCGAACTAGGGTTTGATAAATCCCACCCTTATGCCCAATCAAAAGGTTTGATCCAAAGCTCTAAGATTCTATTTTTGTGAGGAGCTTCCAGCCATGGTCATAGATTTCAAAAATTCCCATTTTTGTAGAAGCCCTAATTTTCCACTTTTCTAATCAAAGTCCCGAACTGGGGTCTGATCAAGCCCGACCTTCTGCCCAACCAAAAACTCTGATCTTGGTCTCTAAATTTTGATTTTGATGAGTATCATTCAGCTGTGGTCTCCGATTACAAAAATTCCAACTTTCTCCGAAACCCTAATTCCCAGAGCCATGAATGAAGGTGCTCAGAATCAAATTCTGTTTTGACATAAATATGCACCTAATTGTTTCTGGTGTAACTCTGAAATTATGAATCAAAAGGGTCTGAAAATTCTACCTATGGTATCCCGACCTGTCATCTTTTCAACCCCATAGTTATGACCTCAATTGGATTCTCTGAGAGAGAGTTATGCCAAGTGTTGCAACGTGACCTATTTATGGGATAAAACAAGAGAGCTAACTTGTACGGCGTGCCACATGTCACTGGTTCAGTTTCGGTGTCTGAAACAGTTATCTAAGAAATCACAGTCTGTGCACTACCTATCACTGTTTACGAAATTTCATTTGGAGCTTCCTAGCCCAAGTTATGACCTTTTTTCCTAGGTCACCTATTTATGATGCAGATCTGGAAGAGGCAGAAAACTTGGGTTGTACAAATCATAAAACACAAAGTATAGCGAATTAGAAGTTGTGATTTGGACACAAGGTACATGGGGATCTTATATTCAACTTGTAAAAGTTTCAGTTCCAAAAAAATTTCCAAAATGGATTTATAGCGAAAGTGCTACAATGACTGGTTTTTGATATATCAAACCCTAACATCGTAAGTGCAACAAGTGTCATACATGCCATACCATGCCTTCTTTCAGGCTAGCTCTAATACCATGTTAATTTTTTAGAATTTACTTCAATATGATATAGGATCTTAAGTGAGAGAACAACATGTACAACATATCAATCATGGACACAATAATGCAAGCACACAAGAGACATAGAGTTTACTTGGGGAAAACCATCAAGGTGAAAAACCCTAATAACTTCCTCAAAGATAGATAGAGAAATGATACAACCCAAGCATAAGAGATATACCTCTCCTAGCAGCTTCTCATCCTCCACAAGTGTGCCACTCTCCAAAGAGTGTGTGTGAGAATAGAATGATGAAATAGAGTGCCTCCCGCACTCCATTTATACATGACTTGACTTGCCTAATAACCTTTACTAGGTCGGCCTTAACTTAACCACATAACATAATGCTGACTGAGCCGACACCCAATAGGGTGGTTTAATAACCCTTTGACCCACATGGCCAACCCCCAATAGGGTGGTCTAATAACCCTTCGACCCACATGACTTATACAGGGCCAACCCCAACAAGGTGGTCTAATAACCCATCAAGTATAAGTTACGACACTTACAATATAAATGACGACACTTCCATATAGAGGAATAATAACATCTCTATAGGAATACAAACAATTCCGTATAGAGGAACAATACCATCTCTATAGGAATACAATATACATATATGAAATACATTCCAAAGTTACATATACATCAACAGATCAGAAACTAGCTCTCTTGGGACTCCAAACCTGTGGAAGATATGCTCGCTGAAAAAATTTGCCACATTGATTTCTTTTGATGCAGCAAGTGTTGCTACCTCAGTCCACTTTGTAAGGTAGTCAATGCATACCAGAATGTCGCTTTTCTGATTTGACTATGGGTTGATTGGACCAACGAAATAAAATCCCCATTTCTCGAATGCCTTTAAGGAGATTTGTGGATGGAGAGGCATTTCTTATTTTTGTGTAGGCTTCCCCATTCGTTGGAAGTCATCACAGTGGGAAACATATTAATAGGCATCCTTGTGGAGTGTTGGCCAATAATATCCTGTTTGCAAAATTTTATAGGTTGTCCTTTTTGTAGCATAGTGTCCTCTGCATGGTTCATTGTGAGTAGCATGCATTATGTCATGCACTTCATCTTCTCTAATGCATCTTCTTAATATTTGATCTGTTCCTTTTTTGAAGAGAATTCCCTCTATCCATGTGTAATTGGCACTTTGTCTTATAACTTTATTCTTCTCTTTGTAGTTGTAATGTGCTGGAAATTTCCCAGACACTAAATAGTTTGCTATGTCAGCAAACCATGGGCTTCACCTAGAGATTGCAAAAAGATGCTCATTAGGAAAACTGTCATTTACCACTTCATTGTCTTTTCCATGGGTGAGCCTAGATAGAAAATTAGCCACTACATTGTGTTTGCCTAGCTTATCCAAAATTGTGATGTTAAACTCTTGCAGGAGGAGTAGCCATCTAATTATTTGAGCATTTGATTAGGTTTGTTCATGATATAACTTATTGTTGAACGGTATGTATGGACAAAAACTTGGTATCCAGTTATGTAGTGCCTGAATTTGTTAATGGCATGTATGACAGCCAAAAAAATCCTTCTCTGCGATAGTATAATTTAATTCTACTCCTACCAAATTTTTACTGATATAATATATAGCATAGGGCTTCTTCTCTCTTTCTTGTCCAAGGACAGATCTAATGGCCTTGTCTGATGCATCTGAGTGGATGTGGAATGGAAGTGCCCAATCTGGTCCTTGGAGCATTGGAGCTGTAATTGTTTTCTCTTTTAGTTTGTCGAGTGATAGCATACAATGTTTTGACCATATGAATTATGTGTCTTTTGTGAGTAGAGAAAACATTGGTGCAACAATTTTGCTATAACTCTCGATGAATCTTCTATAGTATCTTGTTTGTCCAATAAAACTTCTCACATATCTTTGTTTCACAGGTGGTGGTAGTGTTCTGATGACTGTAACTTTTTCCTGATCAACCTCAATTTCTCTCTGTGAAATATGGTGGCGAAGCATGATGCCTTCTTCCATGAGCATTATGCATTTATTGTTGTTGAGGCATAAGCTCATCTCAATACATTTTTTTAAAACCAATTCTAGATGTTTTCGTGCTTGCTCAAAATTATGGCCACAAGGTGTGAAGTCATCCATGTAGACCTCCATTTGTTCATTAATAAAATTAGAGAAGATACTTAGGATTTCCCTCTAAAACGTTGCTGGGGAATTACAGAGCCCAAAGGGAAGCACTTTGTATGCATAAGTGACCCATGGGCATGTGAATGTTGTTTTGTCCTGATCAGCTGGGTGAATGAGGATTTGGTTGTACTCACTGAACCCATCCAAGAATGAGAAAATTTTGTTCCCAGCTAATGTGTCCAGTACTTGGTCGATAAATGGGAGAGGGAAGTGATCTTTCTTGGTTTCTTTATTGAGCTCTCTGTATTCCACACAAATCCTCCACTTTCCTCCTTTTTTAGGAACTATGACCAGTGGTTATACCCACTCACTATCCGAGATTGGGTATATGAACCCTGCATCTAACAGCTTTTGTATTTACAGCTTGACTATGTCCTTTAATGCTGGGTTCATTCTTCTCTGTGGTTTCCTGATAGGAACAACACCTTCCTTTATGTAGATATAGTGCTTACAGATGTCTGGGTGGATACCCTTCATGTTAGTATACGTCCATACAAAGGCTTTGTTGTTGTCTGTCAGTACCTTCAATAATTGTTGTTCTTGTCCTGGCTCTAGATTGGAGTTAATATTAACTGTACTTCCAGGCATTATCTCAACTGTTTTGATCTAAATTCGATGTTGTACAAGTGTGAGTACCTATGCCCACTTTTTGTCAGGGTCATGGTTTAATGTTTCCTCTCCTTGCTGATGACCTGTGCCAAGAAAATATTCAAACATATTCTGATTAGAAGAAGAATTTTGTATAAACCTATCTAAATGACTATCTTCGTCAATGGCCTTTAGTGATAGGGCAGCTTCAATTGTAAGGACAGGTCGTATGTGTTGGTTGGATGTGTCATCATAATCGTTTGTCCAGTTCTGATATTCTAGGTTTGAAGACTTCCTAGCTGGGGGATAAATCGTGATTTTCTTCATAGCTTGACCATTGGTGATTGTCATGATGCCCGATCTGCATCCTATGTAAGCATTTGTAGTTTCTAGCTAGGGTCTCCCTAGTATTATTGGGTATCCACTAAGTTTACTCTTTACTTCGATGACTATGAAATCAGCTGGGTATTCCTAGGATTCTATATTGATAATTATTCCTTTGATTATCCCTTGAGGTCTTACTGTAGATGTGTTGACTAGCTGTAGCACGGTAGTTGTAGGTATGACCATTGATTGGAGTCCCAGGTGTATCATAGTATCCTTGGTCATTACATTTATAGCAACTTCTAAATCAATTAGGCTTCTGTCTATCTGTCTGTTATTGATTGCCACGTTGACCACTGGGCTGTCTGGATTAAGGTATTTGGGATTAACAATGATACCTAGCATTAGATCTGCTAACTGGCCCACTACATTTATCGTGGGTGGGTCACGTCTTCTTCTACCAAGTCTTTTCAAACAATTTTCTTTAATGAATTTGTTGCAGATAGGTACATCTCTGATGGCCTGCAAAATTGGAATTTGGATATTCAAGTGTTTCAACACGTTCAAAATTGCATTTTCCTCTTCTTCCTTTGTATTTCGTACAACTTTTTTAGGGAATGGAGGGTTTCTATTTTGAGTGAGTGGTCGAATTTCTTCCTCCTGAGGGCTTGGCTTTTCTGGATGCTGAATATGAGGTTGTGTTGTTTGTTTGTGAGCCTCATCTTCTTTATTATTCTATGTGTGTGTATTTTGTAATGTTTTTCTAGACCTGAGGTTAATCTCATTTATTTCCAGTGTATCAACTACATAAGTAGGGAATTGCATAATTTCAGTGTTATAGGCATGTTGTTGTTTCCCTGGATTGTTGTTATTAGGGTTTGGAATTGCTTGGACAAGAATTGGTGGAGGTCTGGGGGGTGGTTGGTTTTGTGGTGGTGGCATGATGAGTGGCTGTTGCTGCTGCAACGGAGCCCTCCAATTTGATGAATAAGGATATTGAGTTCCATAATTTGTGATTGGCTGAGCAAAAGCTGGGGGCTATGGAGAGTAAGATTGTGGGTAATAAGGTTGTTGATATGGTTGGATTTGATGCCACTACTTTGGACTTGGATAAGATGGCCATGGGGCTAGTACTGAATTCCAATTTTGCTGGTTACTCCCCTGATTATAGTAGGCTTGGTTGTTGGGTTGGTAAGGCCTAGCAAAATTATTCCTTCTTTGATTCACAAAACATAATTGTTCTGTTGCACCTTCGGTTGTGGGATCTTGAATAGCATCTTTACAGGAGGTAAACATAGGACATTTATCAATGTAGTGACCTTCAGTGCAGAGACCACATATTTCTATGGTGTTCAGTGTGCACTGCCCCTTCTCATGTTTTGTTTTTCTACAGCGTGGACAAAAGACTGCCAAGGCTTGGTTTATTTCATCCTGTTTCTTCCGGATCTGAAGTGCATCAAGTTGCGGCCAAGGATTGTAGGATATCGGTCTTCATGCCATCTAACAAGTTTCCTAAATCAGATTTTGTAATATTTGGTCCTGAAGATGTTGATCCCCCAGTAAATGGGTGTGAATCCCTTGTCCCAGTTTTACTTTTCCTAGATCTAGAGTAGTTTTTTAATATTTGTAGTATTTGATCATAAGTCTTCTAGAATATATCTCCATCCACGAGAAGGTTTAAGACTTCAAGATTTTCCTCTTTTATACCTCTAATAAGGACAAGTTTTAGTGATTCAGGATCTAAGGTGCGATGACTAGCTCATTTGTAGCTGAGTTGAAATCTTTGGGCATAATCTTCTAATGATTCTCTTTCTCCTTGTTGCATCCGTAAGATTTCATATATTGTATCCTTTGCTTTGCAGTAGTCCCTATATTTTTCTAGAAATTCCTGTTTCATTTGGTCCCAGTTGAAGACACTATTTCCTTCAAGGCTCATGAACCACCTAAGTGATAGATCTTTCAGTGTGGAAGGAAAAATCCTCACCTTTTGTGCATTAGTGTAATCAAAGGATTTGCAAACTACCTCAAACTCAAACAGGAATGTGGTCAAGGTATTCTGAATTCAAACCATGGAAGTTTGGCAAATTATTAGGGTTGATAATCTTCATCTTGGCATCTCCTAGAGGTATACTGATGGGAAAGGTGAATAGTTCTCTAGGTTCATCATCTTCTTCTGTCATAGTAGTGTTTGAGCTAGAGCTAGCGAAGAATTTATCTAAGTTTGGGTCGTAGCAAGAATCAACTTCTTCCTCTGAGTTAAGGAATTCAAATTGGGAATGATCAGAACTATTGTTTCTCATAGGACGGTTAGGCAGAAAGCGTCCAAATCTATCTCTCTGTCATCTAGGCATTCATGGTAAAAAATTATGTTCTCTGGTTGTTTTTGTGTTTATTTTTTTTCAAAGATGTCTCCTATGGATTAAGCACCTCCCCGGAAATGGCGCCAAAAAGTGGTGGTCTCCAAGAATGGTCGCCTAATGAGGGAAGCTAGACCAGGAGCATACTTTAATTATCGACCAGGGGACGTACAAACTTCAGAGGTGCTAACAAAGTATGTGCTATATAGGATAGTATTCGTCATGTTTGTGGTGTTGGTATATGTTTTAAAGGTTTCTCTAATCAAAGAAGAAAGTGAGCTAAAAAGATTGTGAATCTATGAATGAAAAATTCCTATGCTAAGAAGTTAAATGCTGAAAACTGTAAATCTATACTAAGAATTGAAATGCTGAAAGCTTGATAAACTTAGGCTAGAAATAAAATGATGAAAGATGAGATTTTAATCTACGAAGTGAATACTGAAAATCAAGTGCTGAATATTGAAAGTCTAATCTAAAAATTTAAATACTGAAAACCAGATCCAGAACGTAAACATCCAATGTTGAGAATTAACCAATCTTATCTATTCGGATTAAACGCTACAAGTGATGACCATTATGCCAAGGAAATGAGAGTAATTAACCTCTATGATCTAAGTCTGATAAAAGAAATATGCATGAGCTTTCTAGATCTGAATCATTGTTTTAGAACTAATATAAGAATACATGAAAACAAATGTCAAAATATGCTTGTGTAGAATGTAGTTACAGGACTACAGAATGCATTCTACCAAACTACGGAATGAGCATTGATTGAACACATATTTCATTAAATTTGGAAATATTTTATTACAAGTGCAACCATATAATTGAGTTTTTTGGTTATTTTTGAATTCTAGATCCACTGTTTAATTCCAAATTCAATGAAATATGTGTTATTGACTACAGAAAATATGTTGAACTAAAATAATCTCTTAACTGAAATAAAACCATATTATTCAACTGCCGTCAAATTATTTTCATATACGATAAGAAGTAAATCGATTCACGGCATAAATGGAAAATACCTGAAAACAGAGTAAAGCTCCTCAATTACGTGTTGGAGGTGCCCTCCTGAACCCATACTCAGGAGTATGGAAAACTTATAAACATAGGCTTGAAAGTAAGATCAGTCTTCTTATTAAAATAGTAACTTCATGGTTCAGAGAGAGTCTTTACACAAACTGTCTGCGAAGTGCAAAAGTGCATAAACGATTGATTCTACAAAATAGCAGCAGGATCCCCTCGCTACCCGAGAGGTCCATATATATATGTCTCTAATTCTAACCTAGTCTATGATCATAAATGTTGATCCTCTTAATCATGGCTTCTCTATAATTTAGGGATAGATGAGCGCTGAGCCCCTTTGTTATCTGCAGTCTCGAGCTTTGACTCTCGTCAATACCTCAAGACCTTCACGCCCTATTTATGCCTGCTCATTCCAGGGTTAGCACATAGAAAAATGCTTTTAACATAAAAACAATAATCTCTAAACATCCTTATCAAATAATCAAAGTAAATACATTTTCCCACAAAACAGGTGTATTTCCTTCATCATATCTTGTGCTTTACTGTGGCAAAAAGGATACAGGATACCTCTAATTTGGGCTCATCACATATAGTAGGAGTATCACTGGATTTCCTTCCACAACCTTGTAGTAAATGTTCGAATCTGCTTTAGTCTTGGTAAATCCTAAACTAGTCAGGAAGTTGTCTATCCTGTCGTACCATGTCCTGGGTGCTTGTTTCAAACCATACAAGGCTTTCTTCAATTTGCACACATAATGTGTCTGAAACTCAAGTGGATTCTCCATGTACACTTCCTCTTCCACTACACCATTCAAGAACAAAGTCTTGAAATCCATCTGGTGTACCTTCAATTTCATTACTGTAGCTAGAGCAAGTATTGATCTGATGGAAGTGTATCTGGCCACAGGTGCAAACGTCTCCTCATAGTCTATCCTTCTTTCTGGGAGAATCCATGTGCCAAAAATATTTCCTTTTATTTCTCTATGCTACCATTTGCAGCATGCTTGATTTTGTAGATCCATTTGGAAGTCACTACAAGCTTCCCTCCTGGTCTCGGGACCACATCCCAGACATATTTCTTCTCGATCATGGCATCCTTCCATTCTTTCTTCTCAGCTGCTTCCTCATAGTTGGAAGGTTCTTTGTCAATGATGTCACATAGCAGGGATACATAGCTGGTGTATGGCTTCGGTCTCTTGCTTTCTATGTGCATACCTTCTGAAGCACCATACCTTTCTGCCTCTTGAATTACCTCTCGTAGCCATCTTGGTTTACTCTTATGAGAATTCTTCTCACGAGGTGGATCTACAGGTTCCCATGGATCTTACATCTCACGATATTCATTATCTTATGGATTTACTCCATTCATTGTTGTATCTCGATTCCTGGGTACTTCTGGTTCTTCAAAGTTTTTAATAGGTAGTTTTCTAGATTTGTTGTATGTTGAGTCTTCGTCGAATGTTACATCCCTGCTAATTCCTATTTTCTTGAATCCTGGGAAATATATTCTGTAAGCCTTCGAGCTTTCACTATATCTCACAAATATACAGTTCTTTACTGAAGGATCTAACTTCATCCTCTTCTCTTTCATAAGGTGTATGTGTTGGTCACCCTATATGTCAATTAATTAAAGCTAACACATAGGATAACCAATATAAATTGTCAAACCCAGAGAGGTCTTTTATTTCAATGGCAATAAGCATAATCTGTGCATAAACATTTCAAGTAGTTGATTAACTAATGAAGATAATAATTCTACCAGTCTATTTAGCCAAGCTCATCCCATAGAAGAACTAATTTAATTCACACACCTAGGAATTCAATTGCAGCTACCTTCCTACAGAGATCAACCTAGCAGTTATAAATTTAAGAATAGAAATAAATTAGATTACTTTTGCAAGAAGTTAAATCCTATAATTATCAAACTACAATATTCAATCTTTACCACAATGATCCATCTAGTAGCTACTGTTACTCAATCACACTCTGCCTATTCTAATAAACCAATTGAAGATACAACAGCAACCAGAATCTAAACAGGATCTTGAACTCTAACCGATAATAACTGGAAATCCTAGAAAGCATAAACAACTGGAAGATGTTGGAATTGAGCTTGGTTGTTACAGCTAATTTGAGCACACCTGCATTAAACTGAATTAACCTACACAGTCGACTACCACACCACTCTGTTACAGCTATTCAAGATGCAATCATGCTACCAGAAGGAAAGCTAACCTCTGTTGTAGCTAACAGTAACATCTACAATAATTCCACACCACACACAGAAAGAAAGCTAAATTAACCTACCTACTTAAACCGGCTATCTTTGTGAGAAGGCGGGCCCTGGCCTTCTAACAGAGACGCTGAGAATCACAACAAATTAAGACACAAAAATGAAGAACTCTGATCTCATATTAATGATGGAAATCGACAGTATCAGTGCTCTGTTATAGCTTATACAAAATGGTAATTGTCCAACCCCGGGCTACGGGAGCCTTCTCATATTTATACATTGAAAGTACATATCACAATCCACTAAAATCGTGCAGCAATGAAGATCTATGATCTTCAAGCTACGGAGTTACAACTGTATTAAACAAGGTTGTTACTCATGAAGGAGTTGTTACTCCAGTAATTAATGGATCAGCAGATTTAGCAAGCTCGAATGCGATCTGTTTGTTGCAGCTGGGTTCTGTTTCAGTGGAGGCCTCTTACAAATTCTCGTGGATGAATGTGTTGTCCCTTGGAGTTATGAGAAGTTGGTGCTTTTAAGAGTAACATCTGGCGCCACTTGGCTAATACACCTATGATTTAGACCTTGACTAAATGAAATCACACAAATTAGCATAAACCAAGGACTAGGATCCATAATCTTTAACAATCTTAGGCATAAAACATATAAATTATAACCAATTATACTTGTCAATGTTATTGGTCAATCTGGAGAAAGGCATGGATATAGCTTATGAAAATAGGATGTCATCAGGGAAAAATGATGTAATAAGGATGGCCAAAAAGGGGCATTTCCTATACCCAACAATATGTATACTGGGGAACCAAATATTCTGAGATGGATGACTTCTGGTTTCTTGCAAGAGAAAACTTCTTTTGGTGTTTTGTTGACAAGTACTCTATGTGGAGTATGATTCTGTACATACATGGTTGTCCTAGCAGCTTCTGCCCATAGATGCATAGGAAGATCTTGGTCTTGAAGCATTGCTCTTGTTGCTTCCATAATTGTTCTATTCTTCCTTTCTACAACTCCATTATGTTGTGGATTATATGGAGTGCTCAACTCCCTCTTAATCCCTGAATCTATGAATAATTTCTTGAAGTCTTCTGATGTGAACTCTCTACCATTGTCTGACCGAAAAGTCTTGATTTTCTTCTCTGTTTGGTTCTTGATCAAGGCTTTGAATTCCTTGAACTTATTGAATAATTCATCTTTGTTATTCAAGAAATATATCCATGTCTTCCTAGAAAAATCTTCGATGAAAGAAACATAATATACATACCCACTCAAAGAATTGAATGACATCGGACCGTATACATCAAAGTGGATGATTTCCAAGATTCCTTTTGCCTTGCTTTCACTGCTTGGAAATGGCTTCTTTGTGTTCTTTCCTTTCGCACATCCTTTGCAAATTCCTTCATGCTTTGCTTGGATTTCTGGAAGACCTTCAACAACATTGCTTGCAAAAGGTAGTGCTCTATAGTGCACATGTGCAAGCCTTCTATGCCATAGTTCACTAGGCTCCATGGATTCATGGACCAAAGCTTGTTCTAGTCGGCCCTTTAGTTTGTATAACCCTCCCTCTTGCTCTCCAATCACTACTGCATCATCTATATTCTTTCCTTTTTGCCACATAAGAACTTGTTCTGTTTGAGTCCTGGCACAAACATGACATCTTTCATCTTCATAGATTTTCCAGAGTCTAGCTTATAAGAGGCTTCACCAGTTCCTTTGATAGGATACTAGTATTCATCCCCAAATTTTACTTTGTAGGGTGACTCATGTTCAGATAAGTTCATAAAGGATTCCTTGAATCCTGTCATATGCTTGGAATCCCCACTATCTATAAGCCAATCATTGCTACCATGTGTAACAGTTCCTGTGAGGGAAGAAATCAAAACATACTCTTCATCGCTTGAAGAATCTTCACTTTCTTCTCTGGCTCTCTTCCTAGGAGGTTCATCATCCTCTACAGTGTGAGAATGATGTCTTCTCTTGTATTTCTTCTTCTTGTGGGAGATGTTTTTTTTCCTGGGACAATCTCTGGAATAGTTTCCTTTCTCATCACAAGTATAACATCGAATGTGAGAAATATTTCTAATGGATCCTCTAAAGTTTTCCCTCTGATTCTGGTGGTGGTGATTACCCTTCTTGTGATGAGGAATCTCCCTCTTGTTGTTATTCTTCCTGGTGTTTGCTGTGAGAACCTGGTCTTCATTACCCATATTTTCTTCTCGAGCTAGAATTCAAGCTTCTTCCTCTAAGCATTCCTCCCACAGCCTACTGAATGTGATGAGTTTCTTCCTAGCATAAATTCCTTGAATGAAGGAATCTCGTGACCTAGGGAGACTATTCAAGGTAGTCATCACAATTTCTCCATTCTCAATGTCTTCTCCCACAGATTCAAGTTGTTCTTTTATCTGAGAGACCCTTGTAAAGTAAGACTGCATCGTCTCTGTATTTTGAATCTTCACATTCTTCAATTGGTTCCAGAATGTCATCTTCCGATTTATATTATTTCCTTCAAACAGCTTAGTCAAGGAGTCAAACATCTCCTTGGGTGTCTTTAGAGAAGGCACATGTGGTATGAGATGGTCTTTGATAGAATCTGCAATAATCCTCTTGGACTTGACCAAGTTCTTCTTATGTTGGGCCTTAGCCTCATCTCCGTCTGGAACTGGAACTTCTTCACTTATGTAGGTGTCCAATTCATTCTCTTCTAGGATTAACCCAATCATCTACTTCCATGCTCGGAAGTTATCATCCCCTTCAAGCCACGGGGGATTCACTCAATAAACCGCTATCATAGCATGTTCGATCGTGGCATATGAAACAATACCCCTAATTTCACTAAATATTGGAAAATACCTTCCAAAATCATTTTTTTAAACCCCCTCCTAATATGCCTTCCCAATTTCAAAAACCCCTATTTTCACTAGATATTGTATGTATCAATTTTTTCATTAACATTTTTTATACCCCTTTATATTTCTACCTAATATATTGATACAATGCCCCTCTTATGACCCCGGATGCATTCTACAATGCACCTTGCTTCTTTTGATGTATATTGTGGATGCACATTACTTCATCCACAATGAAATTACTCAACCACATATCATTATGATTTGCAACATCTAATAGTCTAATGAAGAGAGAGGAGATAACTTCTTGTATGTCACTAGAGCCAATGCACATAGTACAACATTTAGATTGCATGTTACAGTTCCCCAATCGCTGACAAACCCTATTGTGGGCTAGGTATCCAAGCCCCTAGGGCCTGTAACAAGCTCTAGAAGGATGACTAAACCTCCCAAGGCCTATAATAGGCACGAGTGGTTAGGTATTCAAGCCCCCGAGGCCTATCGAGGGCCTATAATAGGCCCTGGAGGCTTAGAGGCTCCCAAGGCTATTAGTAACAACTGACCGAGTGCTATTGGTAACAATTGGATGTCAATGACCATTGTCTCTCGAATATGATCGAATGGAAACCCACTTCACCACAAAACCCCCTGCCCTCAAGCATGCCTCAAGACGCAATTTCCCTGTGTACTGGTAAGCCCGAGCCTTTCCTGAACCCGATTTCTCATCCGGTCGTGATCCCACCATCTCCATTTGGCAGATATTGTCATCCCACTGATATAAAAAAGACCCTTAAGTATTTTTGTATTATTAAATTAAATAAGAAAAACCCTTTGCCCCTTAATATATAAGCAATATAATTTTTAGGTTTTCATGAATATTTAATACCGTAATATGAATGAACGTGGTATTATATTGCCTTCTAGTGAATCCCCCATGCTTCAAGCTTATCCTCAAGCTTTGTGTGGTGAGACATTTTAAAGAGTACTTCAAATGGAAATAGAAAAAGGCTTAGGTCTTACCACTTGACTTGCTGAATCTGGATCTGGAACTCACTAGGGTTTGTCGGAGAAACCCTATAAATTAAAACTTGGAATTTGAAACTTTTGTTTGGACAGGGAGATGCAATTGACTGAGGCGAGCAAGCTAGTGTGCTTAGATGTTGAAAACTTCAAAAAGTGACCCCTCAAAAGTGACCTATGAATTTTCGATCTGCAGTTACTGTCGATTTTTGGTTTTCTGGTCCAAAAGTCAAACTAGGGTTTGACAAATCCCGGGGTTCTACCCAATCAAAATCTTTGTCTCAAAATTTTGATTTTTCCAAGGAGAGCAATCCTGTGCTGAGAGAACTCCAAAATTTCACTTCTGTCAAAAGCCCTAATTTCCCGCAATAGTGACAGGACAAAAACTGAAAATGCTCAAAATCAAATTATGTTTCGACAGAAAGATGTGCCTTCCTTAGGAGAGTTAGCCTAGCCTCCTTTTGTTGATGATCTGTGGAGAGAGACCCAAAAATTAAGACTCCCTAGATTCTGCATCTGTATAGTGTCTTCTTCTTGGGTTAGCTCTGATACCATGTTATTTTTTCATGATTTAATTCAATAGGATCTAGGATCTTAACTGAGAGAACAACATGCACAACATATCAAACATAAGAGACAAGAGACACAAAGCATTTCACCAGGGAAACCATAAAGGAGAAAACCCTGCAAATTCCTCAGAGGTAGAATGAGCAATAATACAAAAGACCAAAACAAAGAGATGGCCTCCATCAGCTCCTCCTCCTCCACTTGTGCACACTTCTCTCTTTTTCACTTGTGTGAATGAGTGCGTGAGTGAATGAAAAAGTAGAGAGGTGCTCCTCTCTATTTATACTTTACTTTCACTTGCCTTTTACCCTAACTAGGCCGAACTCTCCTAGGAGAGTCTAATAACCCCCTACAACTTAACTCTGGGACGACCCCAGTAGGGGAGTCTAATAACCCTATCAAATACAATAATGACCTTCCTAATCAGATGAATAAAACCGCTCCATCGGAAGTACAATGAAATATGAACACAATATAAGATATTCAAGTGAAATATCTTCTGAAGTTACAAATGCATTAGCATAATGAATCTCCATACATCATAAAAATCACATAGATGAACTGGTAAAAATCGAAATAAAGCAATTTCGAGCTCTCACAACAAGATATAGGGAAAAGAGCACCATTGATGCATTGTTTGGTATTTTTAAATAGTTTCACTTGGGATTTTGACTTGAGAGTCTTCCGAGCATTAAATATAGAGTATATATATCATATTACAAATAAATGGAGTATTTTGGACTCTCACAAAGAGATCAACATCTCACCAAGTGCTCCCTTACTCCAAGAGCCAAAATATGCAGAGAAATGTGAGATGGAGATGGGAGCAAGTTGAAGAAGAAGGAATTACGAGCTTCCCTGTAGCTTCAACCTACAACAAATAAATCCATCGTAGCTCAAAATGAAAGGTCTGAATGGCCTCTCCAATTTCCAATTATGATGGGAATCTTTCACCCTCAAAATTGGTACTAAGGCATATAGAGTAAACACTCCACTAGCATGGACAAGCTAGAAGCTCTCCAAATTGCAAAGATGCAAATAAAAAATGATCAAAATCTCCTTTCTTTCTTTTTTATTCTATTTTATTAACTCCTCAAGTCCTCCATGGGTCGAATTCCTTCCAAAAGCCTCATGCCAACTCAAGTTGGGAAGAGATTCCAATGTGTGACACTTTTCCAACAATTCCTAGTCTCCATCTTCCCTCAATTCGAATGGGGAAGCTTCTTTGCTTCCATAACTCCCTTGTGCGCCCTCTTGGAGGCTATTTTTCACCCTGACATGTCTTATATGTCATATTTCAATAATCAGGTCTGAAATTTGTCATAGGTGTCATAGAATCTTCATCATTGTTGTCATAGGAGTTAAGGAATCTAGCTCCAAGTGTCACAATTCTTCTAAGATGCATCTTCCTCTTCGATGGGAGTTATTCTTCCACTCCAATTCGACCTTACATGACTCATGCCATGAATAATACCTCTTAAACTCCCTCGAGTATGTTACCCTTCATCTTGAACTCGAATTGGTGAGAGAATCATGCCAAGTGTAGTGAGGAATCTTGCCACATGTGGGTCCCACAACCTCTTATGTTCCCTCATGATCCAATGCCACCTTATTTTCTTTGTATTATTATTTAATTGACCCATTTAATGTGAATTTGTAATTCTAAGTTCATTTTGGGTCTTGTAGCTCCTTTACTCCAACTTTTAATGCTTCCACCCCCAATCTAGGGAACTAGTAATTTTCCTCCATGATAGTTCATTTGGATGGAAAATATTACAAACCAATACTTGAGAATTTTCTCTTGATGTGACGCACCTTGTCCATTTGGATCTAATTTTGCATTATTACTAACTTGGACATCCTCCCTGGAAATTATTTGACCCTTAGCATCAATTTGATTGAACTATCATGACTATCGCCAAGGGACATAGGCCATTGTGACCTAATACAATTTTGGAACATGACACATAATACAATTTTGGAACATGACACACAGTTAACAAAATGGATAATGAATAAATTATAGATCTTGGAAAGAGGTCATAACTGCCAAGGTTGGAATATTATAAGTCTAGCAACAACAGCATCATCTTCCTTACAAATGATATTACTATGTTTATCTAACGATGCCATAATTGCATTATTTAACCAATTTTCAACTAACCATCAGTCAAGGATTTGCGCAGAGTGGCAGTTTTTAGAAACCCAACCAAAAAGATTACACTTAACCGATTGATATGTGAACTTTTTTTAAAGGCCCATCGCCGCAAGAGTGAAAATACTTTAACAAGAACCCACTCCGTTCTCTTTTCTTCATATGAATTCAATCTGGATCTTAAAAAGAATTCTAATGATCATGTATAACACAGTTATCAATATACCTTCTTTGGATATGGATATATTTAAGATTGAAATAAAAATCGTGCTCTATCTAAAACCATAGGCATAAAAAACTATGAACCCGTTAAACTCTGATTCGATCATTTTGGTTGACTACCATCACTTATATCTATATAATGTCTCTGTGTAGGTACCGAGTCTTTCTTGACGGATTATAACTCTTGGAAATTGATTTTCCATTCTTGTGAATTGTTACCGTGTTCTTGATCAATATATGTTATTATAACAGATAGTAAGATTTGAGAACAATGATACTCTACTATACTCAACAATGATCTGAAAATGAAATAGTGCCGCCTTAGCTCACATATTTTTGCTAGAACAGAAACCCCAAATATAAAAATTTACGCCATTATAACAGTAGGAATAAACTTACTTGGAAACGATGAAAAAAAATGGCTTCAACAGAACTGTAAACATTATATTTTTTTTAAACAGAATTGAAATATTTTCAGAATATTTGAATAAGATAAAAATTAAACCAATATAATGGTCTAATACTAACAATACATTGATCCACAACATTCTATTATGGTATTTTAACAAAACATTTCCTGGAATAATTCCACTATAGCTTCATCATAAAATTTTAAAAAAAAATAGATAACAATATTCTTCATGAAAATTATAAATCCAGACAACCATGATATACTTATTTGATATAACGAAAAATAGTTCCTTGGAGAATCAATTCTTCCCAACCATAGGAAAGAGAAAGTCAATTGTTTTCCCAGCTCCACCCCCGAGTTGGATCACCATCATGCACTAGAAGGGAAAGCAATTACTTCCACATAGCACTATTTCTCTTAGAGTCTGTAACAAGCAATGATGGACTTATAAAAAGAGAGAACACTCAACACAATTCCTCTATGCACAACACAACGTCCCATTATATCTCATCGCACTATTATATATAGTTTTTCCTAGGTCTTGTGCCATCCCAATCAAATCTCCAATCAATCCCTAAATAGCCATGATTTCGGATATTGTCGGTTGTTGAGTTTTAAATTGGATTTGATTGGTAAATATCTCTCTATATTGCTTACACGTGTTCTTTGTGCCATAGTGGTGTCCCCTCATTTCGTTGAACTCTCCAAGTGCCTTTTTCATTTATTTAATAATAACAAAAAAAATACTTTGTTGTGCAAAGTGTCACTTTCTGTTTTTGAGTTTTAAATAACTCTTACATAGAATTCGTTTTCACAATTTAATAATTCAAAAATAAATAATAATATTTTAGAGAATCACACTTAAATCTCATACTTTTAGCTCACCTTTTATTGTTTTTCATTTGCCTCATTTTTGGGGATTATCAACAAGGTTAGTCTCCCTCTATCATGGGATTCAACTCATCATTATGCCCTGCAATTTTTTCCTTGGAAACCATTTGTTATTGCCTCAAGTCTATATACTATTCAAACACAATCTAGTGTTTAAATCTCAACATTGTCATTAACAACTAAGGGTTCTGATTATGACGCTTCATTATCGTTTATTATAAAGATATATGACACATCTATTATGATTATTATTTTCCAATTATTCATCCCTATTTTTTTGTTAATTATATTTTGTTAATGATTTAATTATTAATTTCTAATCTATGTTATCTCATTTATTCATTCATTATTGTGTCTAATAAAACCCTCGATCTTTAACAAAATCATAATCTTCTATATTATAATTTCATTTATTCATCTTTCCTTATTTTCTTACCTATTACTTATTATTATATTAGATTAATTATATCATTTATAATATTATTCTCAAAAAAAATTTAATTATTAAAGTTTATTATTTAGTTGTTATATTATTGCATCTAGAGGAGCTATGTAGTTTACATCTTAGTATGAGGAATATGTTGACTTTATTGAAAAGTAAATTAAAAATGTATGACAGTTCATAACATTAAAAAAAATAAAAATTTAAAACCAACATAGATCCATCTTAAACCCGACTCTATCAACCACTGATAAGTATCAAATTTAGGGATCTGGGTTTAAGATGAATCTATGCTAGTTAATTCTAACTTAGTTTGCAAAAAAAATTCCATCTTTTTTATTATTTTGTAATTTCCAATTATTCATCCATCATTTTATTGCTCATCCACTTATTTTATTTCCTTATTTTAATGAACTAACTATTTTATTATGTTTCCTTTGACTTTTTTGCAATCTTCACTAGTCATTTTTTCATATATATCATCCTTATATCATCTTTCTTTCTATCTACTCTTGAGTTTGAGCTAGTAGAGTGTTTAGTCACTTGATATTCATTGATATGAATCAAAATTGACATTTACAAAACATAAATATAGGTTCAATATCACTTCCACTCACACATATTAAGCCACCCACAAATAAACACATATAATTTACTATTAAATCACCACTCTGTCTACCTTATGTAACTATGTAAGGAAAACTCACATTGTTTCCCTCTAATAGATAAAAGCCCCTAAAAAGCAATAGCTAGATAACCAAAACAACATTAATAAAAGCCCCTTAAAAACAATAGCTAGATAACCAAAACAACATTAATAGTGAATCAATAACAAAGTTCCCATGTTGAAACTTCAATTCAGTAAACTTAATTATAAAAATAAATTATTATATAATCAAAACATATAGTAATTTATAATGCTACTTCACAATTAAAAATTACAGTCATAATTAAGATGGATCTATAATGATTTTAATTAACAGACATAAATTTTTTTAATTAACTTTTGTTTGATTTTTTTTTTGATCCGACATAAATTTTTTAATTATTTTATATTGCAGCATGAAAGAGAATTTCAACATTAAAATTATTGAATAATGACCAATTTTCATAGTAAGAACACTTCAACAAACAAATCACTAAAAACAATACATTGAAATAGATTAATTCTCTTGTGAATATACTAGACTTAATCCAAAACCAAACATTATATATTTTTTTCATATTTATATCACTAAAATTTGTACATATAAATATTTTCTATTGAATATTAAGAAGAAAATCAAATTAAATAATATTATTAATAATTTCTAATTTAATCTATAAACTTAATAAAATAAATATATATATTAATTCTTATGTAAGCTTTAGCATATGACAATTTAAACACATTATATTATTAGGTTAATAACATCTCACAATCTTTTACATTATATTATGTTTTTCCCAGTGTTCATCCCTAACTTCAAAAGCGAAGAGATTTCTATTTTACAAATTATTATAAATTGAAAAACATATAATAATTTACCTGACTTGTCTTCTATAGCTTAAAAAAACTGCTCAGTTCACAGACTACTCCGGCTCAGTTCACAGACTACTCCGGCTGTTGCCATTTTGGTTGCCTACATACATCTCATTATTATTATTAGCTTAAGATTGGATCTCTCCCCAGAATTTACCAATTTATCATCTTGAAAAATTATCTCACTCCACTTACAATTATCATTCTATTTTTCCAAGGCTCGATTTATGAGTTCTCACTGGTTGTTGAGTTTTAGATTGGATTTGATTGGTAAAGATATCTCTATAATGCTTACAGATGTTCTCTTTGCCATGGTGGTGTCCCCTCATTTAGTTGTTCACTCTCCAAGTACATTTTTGATTTATTCAATAATAAAAAGAAAAATACTTTATGGTGCAAAATGTCACTTTATGTTTTTGAGTTTTAAATAACTCTTACATAAAAATAGTTTTCACAATTTAATAATTCAAAAATAAATAATAATATTTTGGGATATCACACTTAAATCCAGTACTTTAAGCTCGCCTTTTATTACTCCTCATTTACCTCATTTTTTGCAATTATCAACAAGGCTAGTCTCCCTCTAACACGGGATTCAACTCATCACTATTCCCTACAATTGTTTCCTTGGAAACCATGTGTTATTGCCTCAAGTCTATATACTATTCAAACACGACCTAGTGTTTAAATCTCAACATTGCCATCAACTGAAGGGTTAGTTATGGCATCGTTTATTATAGAGGTATATGACACATCTATTATGATTATAATTTTCCAATTATTCATCCCTATTTTTTTGTTAATTATATTTTGCTAATGATTTAACTATTAATTTCTAATCTATGTTATATAATTTATTCATTCATTATTGTGTCTAATAAAACCCTCAATCTTTAACAAAATCATCATCTTCCATATTATAATTTCATTTATTTATCTTTCCTTATTTTTTTAAGGTAATACTTATTATTATATTAGATTAATTATATCATTTATAATATTAATGTCAAACTTTTTTTAATTATTAAAGTTTATTATTTAATTGTTATATTATTGCATCCAAGAGTTTAGTATGAAGATATGCTGGCGTTATATTCAAAAAAATAAAAAATAAGTAAAACAATCTATATCTAATCATAAAATCAAAAATTAAAATGAAATGAAAAGTAAATTAAAAATGTATGTTTGTTCATAACATTAAAAAAAAATTTAAAACCAATATAGATCCATCTTAAACCCAACTTTATCAAGCACCTAGAAGTATCAAATTTAGGAAGGTGTAATTTTTTTAAATGTGAAAGAAAATTGAAGTTAAAAAATTTCCCCATCTTTTATATTATTTTATAATTTCCAATTATTCATCCATCATTTTATTGCTCATCCACTTATTTTAATGAACTAACTATTTTATTATGTTTCCTTTGACTTTTTTGCAATCTCCACTAGTCATTTTTTCATATATATCATTCTTATATCATCTTTCTTTCAATCTACTCTTGAGTTTGAGCTAATAAAGTGTTTAGTCACTTGATATTCATTAATATGAATCAAAATTGACATTTACAAAAAACAAAACAATGTAGTTTCAATATCATTTCCACTCACATATTAAGCCACCCACAAATAAACGCATATAATTTACTATTCAATCACCATTATGTCTATCCTTATGTAATTATGTAAGGAAAACGACATTGTTGCTCTCTAATAGATAAAATCCCCTATAAAAAATAGCTAGATAACCAAAACAACATTAATAGTGAATCAATAACAAAGTTCCCATGTTGAAACTTCAATTCAGTAAGCTTATTTATAAAAATAAATTAGTATATAATCAAAACATATAGTAATTTATATATAAATAATTTTTTAAGAGTATTATAAAAATTACAATCAATTAATGCTATTTCACAATTACAAATTACAATCACAATTAAGATGGATCTATGATGGTTTTAATTTGCAAACATAAATTGTTTTAATTACTTTTCATTTGATTTTATTTTTTATTTTATTTTTTGAGTCAACATAAATTTTTTAATTATTTTATATTAGAGCATGAAAGAAGATTTCAACATTAAAATTGTTGAATAATAACCAATTTTCATAGTAAAAACACTTCAACAAACAAATTACTAAAACCAATACATTAAAATACATTTATTCTCTTATAAATATACTAGACTAAATACAAATTTGTTCATATTAATGTAAACAATAAAACCAAACATTATATATTTTTTTCATATTTATATCACTAAAACCAAACATTATATATTTTTTCATATTTATATCACTAAAATTTGTACATATAAATATTTTCTATTTAATATTACGAAGGAAATCAAATTAAATAATATTATTAATAATTTCTAATTTAATCTATAAACTTAATAAAATAAATATATATATTAATACTTATGCAAGCTTTACTACATGACAAGTTAAACACATTATATTATTAGGTTAATACAATTTCACAATCTCTTACATTATATTATATTATAAATTTATTATAAATTGAAAAACATATAATAATTTACCTGACCTGTCTTCTACAGCTTAAAAAAACTGCTCAGTTCACAGACTACTCCGGTTGTTGACATTTTGGTTGCCTACATACATCTCATTATTATTAAGCTTAAGCTTCGATCTCTGCGGAGAATCTACCAATTTATCATCTTGAAAAACCATCCAACTGCGCTTGCAATTACCATTCCAATTACAGTTATTACAGTCCCTTCAACGCTCGATCTACGAGTTCGCACTGGTGTATGGAGTTCATTATTATTAAGCTTAGATCTCTCCCCAGAATCTACCAATTTATCATCTTGACAAACCATCCCACACTGACAATTACCATTCCAACTACAGTTATTTACAGTCCCTTCAAGGCTGAATCTACGAGTTCGCTCTGGTGTATGGAGCTGGTATGGAGATGCTTTCATATTATGTAACTGCGGTACTTCTGTTTCTTTCCTAATTGCCAACGCCTTCTTCAAACTGGCTCTCGGTTCTTTAAGCTCACGAACTTCTCCACTTTCTTTATTGAAACGAGCAACACCCATTGAATCCAGTTCAGCAAACTTAAGGGTGCTTATAGTCTCTGCATATGAATCCGGTTCGGGCCTTATGTGCACAAACATCAGGCTCTCTGCCTTGCCACCTAAGGAAACTTCAAGCAATTGAGTCAATTTGCTATTTCGATATGGCACCTTGGGACTCGTTTGCGACAATGCTGCAAGAACATCTCCTAGAGATGAAAGGGACTTGTTGATGTATCGTGCCTCCTTCAAACGATCTCCAGTTACTTTAGATTTATCCACCCTCTCACTTCCAACAAGATCTACCAAATTACGGCAGCCATGAAGATTATCCCCAGAAACACGATCTGTACCTTGCACATGCACAGTACTCAATCTGCTGCTGTGGTCATTCAGTGCAGTATAGCTAACAGCACGATTCTTTCGACCTAAATTCATTAAATCCAAATCATGGGATGCTGCTTTAACGGGCATAAGTATGGCAGCATGTAAATTAAATCCATTATGACCATTTTTTTGAATATCTAATTTCTTTTTTGATGTTGCTTTAACGGGCATAAGTATGGCATTCTGTACATTAAATCCATTATGACTATTATTTCGAATATCTAATTTCTTTTTTGAGGCATATGTTGCCAGCAGATCCTTCACTTGTTGGTTGTATATCTCTATCATCTGAACAGAAACATTATACATCATTAAATCTTTTTTCTTTTGAGATAACTTGAAGAGATCACTGAGTGCTCGATAGTTCACTCCCATATCCCTTTCAGAAGCACCTGTTGGACCGTTCATGGTGTGGGTCTTTCCGGATCCTATTTGACCATATGCAAAAATGCAGACATTGTAACCATCCATTACAGATCGGATCAATGGATGGGTATCCATGTAAATATGCTCTTGTATAGCAGATGGCGCAAAAACCTTATTAAAATTGAATATCCTCTGTACATCTTTTCCCATTTTGGATGTATAGACAAGGAGGGATGCATCTTCCCCAATAAACTCCACTGTACTTTGGGCGTCATATTGACTTCCAAAATGTGGTCTGATTCTGCAGTATACCCTTATGCTTCCTTTGAGGTCTTCAGGATTATTGTAAAGGATCTTGTTTACTTCCAGAACTCTGTGATATCCACTGGCAGCACTGCAAATTCCTCTGATCTGGTTATTTAGCAATTCAAAACGCCTTTGCCACTCGGACTGTAACACATGTACATCCTCTCGTGCTCTATCTAATAAGTCTCTTGTCTCAGTGACTTCTTTTGTTTGTGCTTCCAACGACATCTGAGGTTTCTGAGTGGTAACCAAAGGTTTTGGATCCTGACTTTGGAAAGGTGAGCAGCAACCATTTTTCTGGTCTGGACAATCTGAAAGGAGCCGATTGTCTTGATCATGGCTTTTCTGAATCAAGTAAAATTTATCTTCTTTATTCTCTGGAATAATCGCAATGATAAGATTCATGAGTGTTTGCGTCGAGCCATGCTGTGCAGCATCTTGTATGGCTTCAACAAGGTTCTGGTCAACATTTTCCTTGTCACTTGTAACTTCTTCAACAGCCTGCTTTAACCAAGCTCCTGTTATTAAGACATCGAGTCTTTTCTCTCCGTCATCCATGTTTCTAACTGATGGGTTTGGCAGAGTTTCGGGTGCTTTTACATGCACACAAGGAGTTGTGTGTTGAAGGAAACTTACTGTGTTTCTTGGAGCCATAGGGATCCTCAAAGGGCCTGCATACTTCGAAGAACCATTTCCTCCACACTGTTTACATTCATAATATGCCTTCAGCGCCAAGATACAGTGAACGATCTTCGCGGTAGAACCCGGTTGCAAGTTTTCCTGCTCTAACTGAGAAAATTCAAAAGTAGGCAACTTCATCTTTTCCACAGCTACGAGAAAATTCTGAACATTCTCAAAATATTGGTAGGCAGATAAAGCCCGTCCTTCAGGAGGATGTGATGAAACATGATTTCCAACGACCTTGGACACTGCTCCCGGTTGAACCTTGTTGAGAAGGTTACATAAAATGATCCCATTTCTCAAGCAAAGACGAAACTCCTCCTCAGATATTGGCGGCTCACATGGTACATCCAAATACCCAACCATGCTCTTTACCCATGCTGCAGCTTCAAACCTTCTATTGGCTTCTTCCTTTGCTTTCAGTGAAGCCACTCGACCATCATCACATAGGATGATCTTAGAATTCGATCCGCTGCCTTCCAGAGACATCTTTTATTTCTTAATAAATATCAACCGAAAACTGAAAAACCACAACCGTAAGACAATGGGGCGGTTTGGCCTTCACTGCAAACTCAATCAGTGCTGTAACTTCAGCAGGTGGGCATGCACCACTTCTTACAAATACAGCAGCAAATCAGAATTAAACTCTTAAACTCTCCTTCTCTTCCTAAATTTCCAAATAGGCGGTGCTCCAGAAGCCTTGTTTTCGAAATGGGTATTCGCTATGAGGTGAATTCGATAGCAAGACGTGTATATATAATCTATATATCTTTCCTGCCAACGTTATTTCCTTAAAAGTTCTCGCCGACGAGCCGTCTTGTGTTTGAATATCCCATATAGTCGAGCCGTCTTGTGTTTGAATATCCCGTATAGTATTGATG
This sequence comes from Larix kaempferi, assembly GCA_027924585.1. NCBI lineage: Eukaryota > Viridiplantae > Streptophyta > Pinopsida > Pinales > Pinaceae > Larix > Larix kaempferi. The sequence goes on from BSBM01000434.1 coordinate 7,969,394, forward strand.
GTGGTTGGCGTAGTTATGCAAAATCCTGGACTTATTGTCGGTTTCATTGTTGAAATCGCTTTGTTTTTAAAGGTTTCATGAGAATCTACCTTATTCCTGGTGAAATGTCTTCATGGAGGTGTTCTAAGAAGAAATGAGTCCTCTTTCCAAAGTAAATCATGTCTCCTTTGTATCCTAAAACTCAACCATGAACTAATATTATTGCTTTATTGCTGATTTTTGTAAGGTATTTCAAAGTTGAAGGTGAGGTTTTTGTTGGTTAAATATGAGACAATCAAACATTACTTAGACTATGCTTTTGATATCTAGATTTAATAGACAATAGACAATGAAAAATCTACACATGTTTTAAAATAACATACTAATGTTTTAAAATAACATACTAATTAATGGTAAAAATCATTAATGTTAAATTTTTCTTAATAGTTATTTTTTTGTCATTTTTAACAATTCAAATGAGTAAAACTTTATTGAGGACATATGACCATGGTTATGAGATAATATTGGTCTTTTCCTCAAATTTGTTATATGAAATGAACTCTCAAATCCCACATCTTCTACCCCTCTGGAAAAACAATTAAAATAAATAAAATAAACCCAAAGGATG